>CM048751.1:106739112-108056612 GCA_026315105.1 Locusta migratoria
TATATATATATATATATATATATATATATATATATATATATATATATAATTAACTAGATAATATCCCCGTGCTTTGCAACGGTTGTTAAAGGATGACTTGTGTATAGCATTGTTTCTTAGGAGTCCAGACCTTGGTCAGCAAAAACAGATTCCTTGTTGGATCGCTCTGTCAATAAACTCAGTTCTCCTAGCCGAGATGTCAAATGTAAGTAGAAGTCATTGTCGAAAACAATGAATGTTCATAACGTTTTCATAAAAAAGTGAAATTAATTTAACTTCGTACTCTGGAACAAAGTAAATTCATTGTTAGGTTGTTCATAAAGTTAAGACTGCGGTGTTCAATTGTCTGTTTGGCTTAAACTTCTGAAAACACTTCTATAATTGAGATGAGAAATAGTAATAATAACAGCGCCATGTATTGGTTCTATGGTGTAGTACTAAACTGTTTATGTCACAGTAAGTACATTCTGAATTATTAGTATGTAGTGTAGTGGGGACAAAGTAGTTATTCTGTTATTTTATTATCGAAAGCTCGACGAATGCTGAAAGTCTGGTAATTAAATCAACAGAGTAGTTCATGTCTGTTTAAATAAGATGTCATGGTGGTGTCAATGTGCGATAAAATAAGTCTGGGTAATCGTTGAAAGAATGGCATCAGCTGATCATCTGTATAGAACTTTCCATTCAATATAGTATTTCCAGTGAATTGTCTTGACTTTGTTAGCAGCTCGGTCAAACTTTCAGCTAATATATGTCTCCATGTATTAAAGCACGAAGTTGAAATCGACGTTGTGTAATAGAACTATATGTTTAGAAGCCGGATTGTAACTAAATACTATTGTCTCTGCAAAAGAAGGCGTCTTTTTCTATTTTAATGCAGTCTACATCAAAAGTAAGTAATTACAAATTTTAATCACAATACTGTACCGAAAAGTTATGAAAGCAGAGAGGTTTGTGATGAGTTTGTGGCCCGCTTGTGTATATTATCTCTATTGGCAGGTACAGAGCAGAAATATCTCTGGATTGAGCAATCAGATGCAAGAACAGTTTTGTTTCCTCAACAATAAGATGGAAATATCTTGTGATATTCGGAAAATCTAGTAATCGCTTACTTTATCTTCATCCATTTTGTGTTCGCTTATGACGAATGACTATGTGTAAATGGCTCTTTTAGCGGCGATTCCTCAACTTGTTGCTTCTGTGACACATTTATTTAGATGTTATTTCATGTTATGTGGTTGCTCTGAGAAAAGGTGAGGCTTCTTCGCAGCCAATGCGGTACAAACCAATCGCAAGAGCAAATAAATGCGCGCGAAGAGTGGAGTTGTCTCAATATCACATGGTAATTCCACCTTATGTTAAAATCCACAGAACACAATGCTCAATCTATAGATATTTCTACTCCATGTACCATTTAGTGGCTATACCCGTCGAAAGATGCACTTCTATTCTTTCCCTGATATTGCAAAGCACTTGGGATACAGCTAGGAAGAAAAAACAGTTTTTCTTGTGCTCCTGGGTTAAATTTTTACTTCCAGTGGCAACGGTTTAGTTTGCTATCGTCAGAAACGAACTATTCACTTTAGGAGGATGAATAAAATACTGACCAGAATGGCATAAATTAATTTCATCGTGAACATAAATAATTATTCAGCTCATTCTACGTGACTGTTTCTTGAAAAAAGCATTCACGGTCGATGCCAACATCAGCACACAAGGCCGCCGCCATAAGTAAAATTTTACACCTTATTTTAGTATATTACATCATAGTTATGAGAATGGAAAAAAACGCAGGAACGCCATAATTAGTTATTTGGTGTATTATTTAACTAACATCGCCTCACTTTGTCCTTTCCTGTACTATGGCGTTTTCGAGTATTCATCAGCAGAACGCACTAGAAATGTAATAAGGGTACACCGAAATCAGAAAGGGAACTACATAAATTCGATTTTCCTCATAAAGAATTTAAACATCGATAGACGCAAAGGAACATCATTATGTTTTTAATTCAAATAATACCCGCGAAAGAAGCACTTCTTTTCTTTCCATGGCATTGCGAAGAATGTGGCAAACAGCAAACAAAAAATTATATTTTGTGTCGTACCTGGGTTACATTTTACTTGCAGTGGCAGCGGTTTAGTATGTTTACGTTGGTAACGAAATATTCGCGTTAGGGGGATCATTAATTTATTGATCGGAATAACATTAATTATTTATTTCATTATTAACATAATTATTCTCACCAATGTACGTGACTGATTTTTCAAAAAGGATTCTAACGCAGCATCGACATCTATCAATTATTTGATACGCTATGTAACAGCGCCTCTAGCGGATCTTTGCTATACTACGCTGTAATTCAAGCGTAGCATACACCAGAAACAACAAATTATGATATCTTTTCTTCCACTGATCCAATTTCGATGAAATGAAGCTTACATGTTGCCCCAAGATACTCTCAGTTGATCTATGAAACCCCACGAAAGTTCGTATAGTACTCTTGGAGATTTACTGTACTGCACCATAATTATAAGCCTAGTATACACATAAAACTTCAAATTACGATATCTTTCCTTCCTCTGATCCGATTTTGATGAAATGAAGCCTATGATACCGTCGAAACTATTGTAAATTTACCTGTGGAAAGCAATGAAAATTCGTGTAGTACTTTTGTAGATTACCCTCAACAGACAGACATACACGATGGCTGTTATACAAATGATTACATTATGATATCTTTATTTTCTCTATCTGATTTTAATTATTGAAGCCTTTATGTAACCACACGATATGCGCAAGTTACGTGTGAAAACCCCATGAAAATTCGTCAAATAGTTTAGGAGATTAACGTGTTCAAAGAGACAGACAGACATGACAGTAGTTGGTAAAATATTTCAAATTACGGTATTCTTTTTTCCCGTGATCCGATTTTTATGAAACGAAGTCTATATGTTGTCCAGAGTTACGCTCAAGTTACCTGTGAAAACCCCATGCAAATTCGTGAAGTAGGTTGAAGATTAGTGGTTTTTAATAGTTGAACAAACAGACACGACGGTTACTGAAAACGTTTAAAATTACGATATCTTTTATTTCCATGCTACGATTTTGATAAAATTATGCCTATATGTTGACCCAAAAGTTTCTCTTGTTTTCTGTGAAAACCGCATGAAGATTCGTCCATTAGTTTTGAAGATTGAAGAGAACAGCAAGAGGCCTACATTTACAGATTTATTATTAGTATAGATTATTTCAGTTTTTAGCATAGTTTTTAAGAGCTTCAGAAACAGTAGATGATAAAACTGGATGTCATAGAGATAGATGAGTACATAAAAAAGTAGACAAAGATACGTGCCAAAATCAAAGCTGTTTAACACCTACTACAAGTAACAAACCTATTAGCATACTTCATAAAAAAAGTACAAAGCTGCGAACAAGTTGCATATAGGGAAAAATCTGACTTCTTAAGTAAATTAATGGAGACTCGTTGACCACTGTCGAGAACAACCCAGACATTGGTAGGTTATGGCTACAAGCCTATTATTATTACGTCTTAGGTTCGATTTATTTCAATTGGTAGTCACTGGCAAAATGCGCACAGTTTCTTGAAGAAAACCACTGCCTATTCACAGGAGAAGAACGGAAAAACGAGGAACGAAGACAACGCTGCCACGTAGAAATACCTTTCCTCTCCTTGTCTCAGACAGACGGCCTCGGATGATTTTCAAGGATGCCTCAATCAACGTGGATTACTTTTCCAGGGGATGAAAATGCCCCGCAGTCGGCGCATCCGACCCCGCGACCTATAGTACGTCCCCCGATGCGCGGGCGCTGTACGACGGCGCATAAGCGGCGACGTTGCCGGCATTCTAAAGCAGGTCGCGGCGCGCCGTCTGAGAGCATTGCGCACACAAGCCGGGAGCACTTCCATCTCCGCTCCGAGAATAGTTCCAATTCGTAAATTCCAGGCTTTCTGCTGCCGATATTCCTCTACTTGCGGCGTAAGACGCGCTACCAAAAGGCGAAGCGACAATAATTCAGAAGAGAGCAGACCTAACAACTAACATAAATCTTTTAAAGGGACGCCGCAAGTTGTCAGTGCTGGATTTGTTAACATTATGTACTTTTCTTTATCACTGCAACGGTTGCTCCTGGGCCATTATCAGAAAGGACACGGTTCGTTGTAATTGACGGTAAGTCATCGAGTAAATCGATGATATCGAAGTGATATCTGGCGTTCCACAGGGAAGCGTTATAGGTCCCCCACTCTTCCTCGTGTTTATAAAGGATTTAGGAGACACTCTGAATAGCTCGCTTAGACTGTTCGCGGATGATTCTGTCGTTTATCGGTTAGTGAACTCAACATAGGATCAAAAGCAACTGCAAAGCGATTTAGAGAAAATTTCTACATGGTGCGAAAATTGGCAATTGACACTAAATAAAAGTGTGAAGTAATACACATGACCACTAAAAGAAATCCGCTGAACTTCAATTACGCGATAAATCAGTCAAACCTTAAGGTCGTAAATTCTACCAAATACCTAGGAGTTACAATTACGAACAACTTTGACTAGAGACAACACACAGAAAATATTGTGGGGAAGGCGAACCAAAGGTTACGTTTCATTGACAGAATGCTTCGAAGATGCACGAGCTCCACCAAAGAGACTGCCTACATCACACTTGTGCGTCCTCTCCTGGAGTACTGTTGCCCCTTGTGGGACCCTCACAAGGTGGGACTGACGGAAGACATTGAGAAGGTTCAGAGCAGGCAGCCCGTTTTGTTTTATCACGTTACCGGGGGGGGGGGGGGAAGCGTCACGGAAATATTGCACGATTTGGGGTGGAGATCATTAAAAGAAAGACTTCATTCATTGCGGCGTGATCTGTTTGCGAAGTTTCAATCACCGATTTTTACTTCTGAATGTGAGCACCCACCTACTTAGGGAGACATGACCATCCCAATAAAATAAGAGAAATCAGATCGAAAACGGAACGATTTAGGTGTTCTTTCCTCCCGCGCGCTATTAGAGAATAGGACGGCAGAGAAAAGTTATGAAAGTGGGTAATGAACCCTCTGCCAGGCACTTGAATATGATTTGCAGAGTATCTATGTAGATGTAAATTTCAAATTACAGCTGTTTACAGCTTGATTTGTCAGCTTATTGTAATAGAACAGTGTGTTTTTTTGTAGGTGAAATATTTGTGAATTTTTAACTCTTCGTCTATTTGAACTGCGAAAAATTTCATACACGTAATTCTCCCTGAATTGTGGCATAAATCGAGGCAGAACGGGATAGAGCGGCGGTCGGCAACTGCCGAACCGCGGAAGGCCAAAACCTGGACCTCCAAAAATATTTTGAAAGTGTAAGTTACATACTCTAATAATTAAAAAGTAATTTTTCTTGTGATAACAAGCTACAAGTAAATGGGAAATTAATACGTGATTTGGTTCAAAGTGTATCATCATTCCGTCGCAGGCTGGTTCTTTGAAAGAGACGTTTTAAGTCAAGAATATAAAATAATCCATATTATAAAATTTCTTGGCAGAATTTAAGAAGGAGTTTACAGCAAGATTCAAAGACTTTTAAGAAATATATAAGTTCTCCCAATTCTTAAAATCGCCTTCAGAGGTTTCTCCTGCAGCAGAATAGACAGATGTGACTGCGAAGTTGTTCCACATTTCAAAGTCTTTACTCCAAATGGAGATGACTCCATTCACTTAAGAATTTAGGAGTCAACATATCCCGGAAAAATAAAAAAAATGCCAAAAAAAAAAAAATAGCGATCTATCTGGCTGCTATTTTAGCTACACAATTATTTGTGAAATTTCATTTTTTAAACTGAATTTCTTGGAGAATAATTTTCGCTCAGCACTAACGACCGTCCATTCTGAAGACAGTATTCGCATAAGCTGCTCAGCACGTGAACATAACTTTAAGAAACTGGTTCCAAACAGCAAATGCAATGTTTCCCATGAATTTTTAAGACATATAAGCACATTTCATGCTCTTTCATACTTACCGAGTGAAAATTAAAATAAAAAATAGTACGTATAAAGCATGACCTGTGTCTGGAATTTTCAATAAAAATTGACTATCCATTTTATTTAATACTTTTTGTTATTTAAAATACAAATAAATACCAAATAATATTAGTTTTTCTGGATTGTTTGTACGTTAATATTTTAGATCTACTGTATTTAATATTATTTTGAGAGTGAAAATTGAAAATCATTAACGAATATTATTTTTTCCGAATTTTTGAATACAAATATGCCTCTCAGTTGTATTTTATATTACTTTGTGAGGGAAATTTAAAATAGGAAATTAATAAGAGACGCGGTGGAGTAGCCGAGCGGTCTAAGGCGTCTCGCTGCGGAGCGCGCGGTTGCTGCCCGTGGAGGTTCGAGTCCTCCCTGGGGCATGGGTGTGTGTGTTGTCCTTAGGTTAGTTTAGTTTAAGTAGTTTGTAAGCTACGGTCTGATGACCACGCAGTTTGGTCCGTAATAAGAAACATGAGGTTTTACATCTGTACCTCGATAAAAATTTTCACAAGTATCCGGACTCCATCTGAGATTACTTGTCGACCTGTGGGATAGAGGGACACAACGAGATTGTCATGTTTTCCGGACTCGACACTGCTCAGAACTTTTAAAGATCCGAACCCATAGACTGGAAAGTTGCACAGGACACTTCAATTTTCAAGAAAGACAGTAAGAGTTATCCGCAAAATTACTGGCCTATATCACTGCCGACGGTTTACTCAAATAAAACAAAATAACTCGAAGAGAAAGACCTAGTCATCCGTAGTCAACACTGATTCAGAAAGTAGCTTTCTTGTGATACACAACCACCTCTTTACCCACATAAAGTGATGAGTGATATCGACAAGAGGTCTCACATTGATTCCATGTTTCTAGATTCCCGGAAGGCTTTTGACACTGTACGTCACAAGCGCCTTCTAATCAAATTACGTGCTTGTTGCAATATCGTCACATTTGTGCGATTCTATTCGCGATGTCCCGGCAGAAAGGACACAGGACGTATCAGTTGACGGAAATTTTGTACGGAAAGATTTTTACGGAAAGTAAAACAGAAATGATACTTGGCGTTCCCCAAGGGAGTGTTTAGGGCCTCTACCGCTCCCTGTATTTATAAATGATTTAGCAGACGAAGCAAGCAGCTCTCTTAGACTGTTCGCTGATGATGCTGTCATTTATCGCTTAATAAATTCACCAAAAGATTACAAACTCTGTAAAATGATTTAGATATATGCACAGTACAAAACTTGGCATTTGACCCTAAACAATGATAAATTGTGTCATTCCATCCAGATAACCACTAAAAGAACACCGTTAAACATCATTTACACGATAAATAAGTGAGATCTGAAGGCCGTAAATTCAACTAAATACCTTGAAATTACAATATGACAAACAACTTATATTGGAATGAACACACAAAAATCTTGTAGCAAAGGCGAACCAAGGGCTACGTTTCATTGACAGGACACTTTGAAGACGCAACTGTTCTACTAAAGAAACTGCCTTCACTATACTTGGGCGTCCTATCTTGGAGTATTATGCGCGTGTTGGAAACCCCACCAAGTGGGACTTACGCAGAATAAAGAGAAAGTTCAGAGAATGGTAGCTCGTTTTATATTATCGGAAAATAGGGGAGAAAGTGCAACAGATATGATGCTCGAGTTGGAGTGGAAATCGTTAAAAGACAGGCGTTATTCGCCGCGGCGTGGTTTATTTGCGAAAGTTCTTTCACGAACTTTCTTTTGAAAATTCTTATATATTTTATTTTAGCACCCACCTATAGAAGGAGATATTATCGTAGTAATACGAGAAGTGTTCAAATGAAAAAGTCTTAACAAGAAAACCGGTTTAAATTTGAATATGCCGCTTTGGAATAACGTAGTGCAACATTCAGGGACGCGAAGCATGCGTCGTCAGCACCCTCTAAAAACTTGGTCTCTTCCCTCAGCAGGCAAGGCGATGATCACCGTCTTTTTCAGCGTCAGAGGTCCGATACTCATCGAATTCCTCGAGCACGAAAACACGTGTGGCCTTTACTGTCAGACACTCAGTAGCCTACGCAAGTCCATCAAGAGCATACGGCCTGGGCTGTCGCGGAGCGAGTGATTCTGCTTGAGGATAACGCCTGTCCACACGTCTCCAGGGTAATGCAAAGTGTAAGGGCCAAGTTCAAGTGGGAGCAGTTGGAGCATCCGCCCTATAGCCCGGATATGATGCCCTGTGACGCCAATCTGTTTGGTCCGCTAAAAACTACATCTGAAATGGAAACGTTTCGACTCGGACAACGAACTGCAGGTTGATTAGATTAGATTAATACTTGTTCCCTAGATCATATATACGACATTTCGTAACGATGTGGAACGTGTCAGTTTAGTAAATGTTGTCTACACTTGCCAATCAATATTTTAAGGACTTTTTTTAAACTTTTATCTAAAACTTCATCTACATTGTAGAAGGAGTTGCCATTCAGAAATTCCTTTAATTTCCTTTTAAGTACTAGTTGGCTATCTGTCATACTTTTGATGCTACTTGGTAAGTGACCAAAGACTTTTGTGGCAGCATAATTCACCCCTTTCACAGCCAAAGTTAGATTTAACCTTGAATAGTGAATGTCATCCTTTCTCCTAGTGTTGTAGCTATGCACACTGCTATTACTTTGGAATTGGGTCGGATTGTTAATAACAAATTTCATGAGTGAATATTTTTTGTGAAGCTACAGTGAGTATGACTAGATCCCTAAATAAATGTCTTCAGGATGCTCTTGGGTGGGCTCCAGCAATTATTCTGATTACACGCATTTGCGCAATTAACACTTTTTTACTCAATGTTGAATTGCCCCAGAATATGATCCCATATGACAGCAGTGAATGAAAATAGGCGTAGTAAGCTAATTTACTGAGATGTATATCACAAAATTTTGCAATGACTCTGATAGCATAAGTAGCTGAACTCAGACGTTTCAGGAGATCTTCAATATGTTTCTTCCAATTCAGTCCCTCGTCAATGCAAACACCTAAAAATTTTGAATATTCTACCTTAGCTACAGATTTATGTTCAAAGTCTAAATTTATTAATGGTGTCATGCCATTTACTGTATGAACCTGCATATACTGGGCTTTATCAAAGTTTAATGAGAGTCCATTTGTAGAGAACCACTTAATAACTTTCTGGAATATATCATTTACAATTTCATTAGTTCATCAGCAAAATGTACTAGCTTAGCATCTTCGTGAATGTAGAATGGCCAGTCATTAATATATATTAAGAACAGCAAAGGACCCAAGACCGAACCTTGTGGGACCCCATTTTTGATTACTCCTCAGTTAGAAGAATTAATTGTTTCATCTATATCATGTGAACTGCTTATTTCAAATTTCTGTACTCTTCCAGTTAAGTATGATTTAAACCATTTGTGCACTGTCCCACTCATACCACAAAACTTAAGCTTATCTAGAAGAATCCCATGATTTACACAATCAAAAGCCTTTGAGAGATCACAAAAAATCCCAACTGGTGATTTCCGGTTATTCAAAGGACGCAGTAGAGGCCGGGCTTTTGCCACAGTCACGGGGAATCCTTCAGCTCGTTAAACAGTGGAATAGTTGTGCCCAGGCCTCTGGTGATTAGTTTTGAATAAAGACTTCAATTATACCCACAGTGTCGTTCCGATAACTTTTTCATTTAAACACCCCTCCTCACTTAACAGCCATATACAACCGCTCTCTCAAAGAAGGATCTGTAGCAAAAGATTGGAAAGTTGCACAGGTCACACCTATATTCACGAAAGGCAGTAGGAGTAACCCACTAAACTACAGGCTTATTTCATTGACGTCAATTTGCAGCAGGGTTTCGTAACATATCCTGTATTCAAATATTATGAATTTTCTCGAACAGAATGATCTATTGACCCAAGTCAACACGGATTTAGAAAATATCGTTCATGCGAAATACAACTAGCTCTTTATTCACACGAAGTGATGGGTGCTATCGAAAAGGATTCACAAATCGATTCCGTATTTTTTTATTTCCAGAAGGCTTTCGACACCGTACCCCACAAACGGCTTTTAATCAAATTGCGTGGTTATGGTATATCGCCCCAAATTTGCGATAGGATAGGGGATTTCTTGTCAGAGAGGACACAGTTTGTAGTAATCGATGGTAAGACAACGACTAAAACCGAGGTGATATCGGGCGTTCCACAGGATAGTGTTATTGGTCCTCTGCTGTTCCTTATTTACGTAAATGATATAGGGGAAAATTAAGTAGCTCTCTTAGGTTGTTTGCAGATGACGCCGTCATTTACCGTCTAGTAAAATCATCTGAAGGTCAAAACCAACTGCAGAACGATCTGAATAAGATATCACTATGGTGTAAAAATTGGAAATTGACTCTAAATAACGAGAAGGGTGAAGTTGTCCACATGAGTACGAAAAGAAATCCGTTGAACTTTGTTTACAAGATAAATCAATCAAATGTGAAGGCCTTAAACTCCACACAATACCTAGGCATTACTATTACTTCAGACTTAAATTGGAAAGAACATGTAGATAATGTCGTGGGAAATGCGAACCAGAGACTGCGTTTTATTGGCAAAATCCTTAAAAGATGCAACAGAACTACAAAAGAAACTGCATACACTACGCTTGCCCGTCAATTTTTTTTTGGAGTATTGCTGCCAATGTGGGTTCCTTATCAGATGTGTTTGACAGAGTACATCGAAAGAGTCCAGAGAGGGCAGTTCGTTTCATATTGTCACGATACAGGGGAGACAGCGTTTTGGAAGTGATATAGGATCTGGGATTGGAATCATTACAACAACGACAGTTATCGCTGTGGCGTGGGCTAGTTACGAAACTGCAATCGCTAACATTCTCCTCCGAATGCGAAAATATATTGTTGACTCCCACTTACATAGGTAGAAACGATCATCAGAATAAAATACGAGAAATCAGAGGTCGAACGGAGAGATTCAGATGTTCTTTCTTCCCGTGCGCTATTCTAATTGGAGATAAATAGTATAATGGTGGTTCGATGAACCCTCTGCTAGGCACTTAAATGTGATTAGCAGAGTATCCAAAGTAGATGTGAGAAATCAGATCGAAAACGGAAAGATTGAAATGTTTATTTTTTCGCGCGCTATTAGAGAATGTAACGGTAGAGAAATTTTATAAAACGGCTGGATGAACCCTATACCATGCAATTAAATTTGATTTGCGGACTATTCATGTGGTTGTATACGCAATATATTGTAGGGACATAGAAGTGTTTATTTGAGTGGAAGGGAGGGCGAGCAACCATTTTGACTTAGTTTGTGGAGCGACGAGTAAATTTTTTGTTGTTCAAGTTTCTGGCTTTGTTTCTTTATAATTGTAATGGATTTCTATAAAAGAGTAGCTGTTAATCGTTATTTTTACCCACTTAAATGACATATCGATGGTGTTGAACATTAACCTCGTATGTATAAAAAATGTTTTACAAGACAGTAAAATAATCATTATTATTTACAGTTATCTCCATTGGAAATACATATGAAGCCATTATTATCACTATAAATTATTTCATTAATAAAATATTCCATGAAAACATACTGGAAAATAATTTTCAAGCCATAAATTAAATAAAAATTGTCAACGACGTTCTTACATGAACATACATACGAGAATTCAGTTCAACACCATCGATATTACCGTTAACTTCAGGTCGTTTGTTAAATGTTAGTTATTTAATGAGCTGAAATCCGTCAGTTATTAAGCGCCATAAAAGGTCAACCTCCAGTATGGTCTGTGGGTGAATCGGTATGGGGCAGAATGGGTTAGCGGATTTGAAGAAGAAAAGCAAAAATGTCGTAGTAAGAAATTCTCCTTGTAAGAACCTAGTACAGGGTGCTGTCCCAAGTAAAAGATAAAGTAAGGAGGAAATATAAAAAGATATCGAAACAGAAAAGTCATCTGATGACAACTTCTATGAGAAAATTTAAGCTATAAGGTCAAATCTTACACAAAAAATAGAGGTTATCAAATTACATGCTGGAGGAGATAAGTCAGAGGGACAGGAAGCTGGTTGTCACTACTTTGGGGACTTTTCCTACATTCTCAAGGATGCGAGGGTGAAAGATCGGGGTGAGAGTTTAAACAGGGAAAGATTAATTTATAAAACTCACAACCACCAACTGTGAACCAAATTCATAAACATGCAAAAACACTGGAACTGTGATTGCTACTGTTTGACTCGTTTTCTAGGGGATGATATCACACGTTAGCAGCTTTCCTTCCCTGCGTGTGATTAACAAAAAAATTCATACTAAAGTAAGTTCATGTGAGAAAAAGGGTGTACTAACTACTATTTTTGAAAACCCGTGAAAGTTCACTTTATGTTGTTTATTACACCATATTAAAACCCTGTGGCTGATACATCTGTACGTCGACACATTTATCAAATGAAGTTATAGATCGTGAGCCCCCAGACAAAATGAATATTTGTCGCACATTGTTTTCACGCCATGTGGCTGTCTCAAACACCGTCTATGTTCATGCCTATGCGACGACACGTGTTACATTAACAAAACACAGTCACTTTAATTCAGTGTGATTCACACCTTGTTCCACCGGCTAAATATTCACAACACACAGTAGCACTTGATTCAACTTGGTGCAGTCTACGACGAGCAACAACGCCTGGAAATTGCCACACAAAAATCTATAGTCTCCACGTGGAGATACACATGCCTACTGTGCAGAGCGACGCCGCCCGGCCAGCTGCCCCACTCGCTCTCGACTCCTGACTACCTGGACCGCGCGGGCGCGCGCCAAAAGCCCAACTGCCGGGTTTTTTCCCTACATCAACTTCCCCATGTGAGCTGTTCTAACCGACTTGCCAACGTACAGCGCTCAGACAATACATTTCAAAAACTTTACTTAAATTTAAAATAATTACACCACACATTAAACAAATGTCTTCTTAGGTTTTTATATTGGTGTAAACATCCTTTGTACTATTTATTATAATCGTGCATTTTCTTATATCACAGATAAGTGATTTAACTGAATATTTCAAGATAAAATACACAAGATGAATTGAAAATAAAATGAGAAATAGTTAATATATTATTTTTATAAACAAACATTGCCATGCTAGTTGTGTAACTGTCTTGTATTCATTGGTAATTTATTACTTTTCATTGTCAGTTAAAAAAAAAATGTTCAAATGTTTGTAAAGCTTATGGGACTTAACTACGGGGTCATCAGTCCCTAAACTTACAAACTACTTATGAAATACTTACAAACTAGGACGGCACAAATATCCATGCCCGAGGGGGGATTCGAACCCCCGACCGTAGTGGCCGTGCTGACCGTGACTGGAGCGCCTCAGTCCCCTCGGCCACCGCGGCCGGCTCAGTTAAACATATTACGCCAGATGTGACTATATCAGCTAATGTATTGTTTATTTATCAAGAGGCTATTTTGTAATGTGGACCTTAAAAGTTCCTAACTGCATCGTATTACTTCAAATGCAAGTAGTATTGGAATATTTTATTTCACGCTGTGCACTGCACTGTGCCTGGCACTTGCCATTGTCCCTCTCTCCCCTCACCGGAAACGAACCTAGAAAATCCTAAGCTGGAACAAGCCACCAACGTCGGCCTGCTCGCCGCCTCCCCTCAGCTACAAGCACACAGCAAATCTCAACGTGGAGAATTTCTGCCTATGGCCTAACTATAAATGTTGTCACCCAACTGTGTACATACATTGCTACCATAATTAATAAGATTAAAATTGTGTAACATTTGGTGCATTGGCATGGTCAATGTTTGTATTGAAATTCATACTCTTTAATTATCAAATGCTATTAATTACCAATATTTCTATTGGGCGGTAATCTCACAAGTAGAGGTGGGTTGCTTGTCAGAATTGTTTCAAGGGGTCACACAACTGATATGATGACATAGATAGACAAGAAGAATAACAAATTCTGATTTGTGAATATTGTTCAAAAGACTAGAAGTTATTAATTTATTGGTTATGAACCACTAAAAATAACTACCCGTTTTCAGAATTATGATAAAATTTTTATTCTCCTAAATAACGATTTTTCCTCACAATCCTTGTTCTGAAATATGTATATGAAACATTATCTCTTAGTTTTAATATGATATTCCGAAGAAATTCAACATTTACACAGTAAATTTAACAAAAAATAACTTATCCCGTTCTGCCCCGTGGCTGGGCTTTTCTTTGACAAACGCGTAGAATACAAAATTTTCAAGTTTGAGTTACTTTCACATAAGATACATAAGGATTTGTAACAAGGTGCTTTTTGTATCTTATACCAATGTTTTATATTTGAGGCCATATTACAAAAAATTAAACATTTAGTATTCAGTTACACCCCGAGTTTATTATTTCTTTAGTTGATTTAGGACAGACATACGTTTGTTATTATGATATGTATATATGTGCTATATAAACGAGCAACTGATGTGCTCTGTCTTATGATACGAGCTAATTTATAATTAAAATTGATACTTGAAAACCATTTCAGTATTGTCTTGAGTTGAATGATCACGTGTAATGAAGTAGGTCCATTCTATTTTATGCTTTCATTTTTAGTGATTTGATGCCAATAAGTCTCCCAGAATTGTTTTTCTCTTTTATAAATTATAGTTAGTCACGTGTATGATCGAGATTAAAGCTTTGAAAACAGTCTAGAAAAGTTCTCTATTTTTACTAGCAAATTGGAGGCGAATTTTCACCGGATATTAATTTTCATTCAAATACTAAACACAGAGACGAAAATTAGAGTTTAAGAAAAGCAAGGGCGGTTCAGTTTATCGCGTAATTAACTGCTAGAGTCAAAGCACCTAATTGACAGCTGAATTACGAGACACATTTGAGGAATATGGATCTCTTACGGACGTACGAAGATATGTTTCCCCAAGGACAATCCCAACAGCCAAAAATGATTTGCGGGTGTGTGTAGCTGTGACCCAAATTCAGTGAAAATCAAGCAGATGATTAGCAACGAACCGGATTGATCATGAAATGGCAAAAAAAGAATGTTTCGCAAACGTAAGTTTAATGTTTACATTCAAACGTTTACGACATATGTTACTTGAAGATGATCCAACTGAACGACTTCATTTTTGTAAAAAGATGCTTCACCTTCACCAACAGAAAAATTATCCTAACTGTTGAATAAAATTGTGTGATCTGAGGAGAACAATTTTAAGTTTAGCCGCCAAGTTAACAGTCATAACTGCACTTCCTGGTATAGTGACGATCAAACCTTCTGGTAGAACAAAAACTAAATCAACCTGGTGTGTATACAAGGCAATGTCATCGTCTGACGGACTCTGACTGTATTTTTCGAAGGAACGGTGACAGGGGATACCTATTAGGATAACATTTAGAATTACATGGTTCCAGGATTTTCGGTATGTGATGAAAACTTTAAGGAAATTTACTTTCAACACGATAGTGGGCCACCACATTACGCCACTGCCGTCCGTCATTTTTTAAACGAAACTTTTCAAAGAAAAGTGAGTGGTCGAGGGGCAGGTACTGACTTGCCTCCACGTTCACGAGATACCAAGCACGTGGATATTTTCCTATAGTGTGTCGTCAAGTATTCTGTTTATTCTCAAAAAGCCTTAGAACATTGCTGAACTAAAAGACTACATACACGGCGAAATTTCATGATCTAGGCAGTGATACCGCAATATGCCATAGGGTATGTAACAGTGTTCCAAAAAGACTTCAAAGCTGTATTAATGAAGAAGAAAAACACTGAACATGGAAAATAATTGTTAAGTGATATTTGTATTTATAACTAGATGACCAGGTGAACTTCGTATCACTTACCTCTTAATATAAACCATATTAATTTAAATCATATGTATTTTAGACCCAGTAGCTTTATAAAGGCATCTTCAGATAGTCTAAGTATCGGCTCGATAGTGGGCGGAAAGAGTGTGCAAATCACGCACACATGTCCAAGATAATGTTCTCGTCATTTTCGTGGAATTTCAGGGAAGATTTAAAAAACTGTGGAAAAATTGCGAGCAAAATTTAGATTTAAAACATGTAAAATAATGACTCAGTTGTTGTGTTGGGTTCGTTCAGAAATATACTTTGAAAGAGTAAAGTTCGCTTTACACGATCTCAACACGGGTCACTTTCCCCCAATTTTTAGTTCATAAGAACGTTCATCTTTCGTTGAACGTCAAATGATCAAAAATTTATCGCAATCTCGGATGAACGGTTCTCAACTTATAGTGGTGAGTACATTTAATAATACATTGGAAAAGAAACTTGGTTCGAATTTTGCGGCTTCCCTTTTTAACTGTCCCTATTTTTTTTCTTTTTTTTTACTGCAAACTTTTCCAAGACCATAATGAACAAAACAAAAAAAGAATTACTCGTCTCCGTCGTGCGAATAGTCAGTTATAGTGCAGAATTCAACCAAAAACACAATAAAAAGGCACTTTCAGTATTTATCAAATTTTCCATTTTTCCGGTAAATTTTCAAAAAAATGTATTTCATACAAACCTCTTCCTGTGAAGCCGTTCTCAAGTGATGCTCTTACAACCATGTGGCAATTGATTTTTATTCAAAGAAAAAAAAATCGCTTTCGGTTTTTTCTAATTTTTCCTACTTTCCGGGCGACATTTCTCAATTTTTATTTGATGCAAACCTTCCTCTTGTTTTCAACATGAATTGGACGAACTGCATTGATAGGTCACTGGAAAAAGCTGTTTCAGTTTTTCCCAATATTCCTCTTTTCCGGCCAACTTTTATAGATTTTCTGACCGTTTAAACCTTCCCTGGACTTACACGAATATTTCAAGACTAAAATTAGCCAAATCGTTTCAGCCGTTCTCGAGTTTTAGCGAGACTAACGGACAGCAATTCATTTATATATATATATAAGTGGCGAAAAAGTCACTGAGCACTGAAATAAATAAAATATTTAATTCATGTCTTATATATATATATATATATATATATATATATATATATATATATATGAATTAAATATTTTGTTTATTTCAGTGTCCAGTGACTTTTTCGCCAATCTATTATAATCTCTCGACTTTTCCCAAATTTTTATCATCCAGGGTTACCTCTAGTAACTTGGCTCTTATTCTCGATTCTCCTGTACATAAATATCATTCAGTATTACAGAAGGTGTCCCAGAGCGAAAGTAGGATTTATAGCAGAAATGGACGAGAAACGATAGCCCACGGAGACCAGATAAATTTTGGTAAGTTCTTCGTTGGGTCCGTGTCTTGCGCTGACAGCTTACATTGGTGGCCGCTGTTCCCAAAGCGAGCAATTTGGACGGCGGCCAAAACTGGGGGTAATGTAAGGGATCGGTGTCAGCCGCAGGTGGGGCAGCATACGACGTCTGCAAAGCGCAGCAGGAGGATCTCGCCGTGGCTGTTAGCGCGTTATGCGACCACTGAGTACATCTGGGCAGTACAAGGTGTTGCGATCGGTGCGTTAATCGCTCCCTTATTTAATTACGATGGTGTCCAACAGGTCGCCAATTCTACGGCCTCATCGACCAATAAACACCCCCATTTCCACAGATATTGCGGAGCACTCAATGAAATAAAACAGCCGCTAATAGAGATATTCTTAAACTCATTACAGTATTTGTACAGAATTATCTTTTTCAAATTTCAGTTTTCATTGCAGCAACAAACAGCTACTAATGCAGCACACTGTAAGGATACAAGATATTTGGTATTTCAAATTGTAAACTCTTTGGAGGACTACAGTCGAACAGTAGCTGTCCCTGGCATGTCGCATTTGCTGCTGGACGACAATGCTTGGGTTTCAATGTTTCTCTTGGTTGCTGCCAGTGTTGTCAATTCAATTCTCTGACAGAATTACAAGATCATCAGCAAAACTAAAGGTTTTTATTTATTCACCCTGAACTTTAATTCCTTCTACAAATTTCTCCTCACTTTCCTTTATAGCTTTCTCAATGTACAAATTGAATAACATTGGGAAAAGGCTACAACCCTGTCTTACACCCTTCCCGAACACTGCATCCTACTCCTGTGATACCCGAAACTGATTTTTTAATTATAATCCTGTACTCACCTGACCAGAAATCCTGTTCATTCTGCCACCGAATTTCACTAATCCCCACTATGTTTAACTTCAGCCTATCCATTTCCCTTTTTTAAATTTTCTAACTTCCCTACCCGATTAAGGGATCTCACAATCCGCGCTCCGATTCGTAGAATGCCAGTGTTGTCTTTTCTGATGATCACATACTTCTGAGTATCCCCGCTCGAAGATCCTTATGGGGGCTATTTTACCCGACAGGATACCATCATCATATTTTCGTACAGTAGAGCTGCATGTCCTCGGGAAAAGTAACGGCCGTAGTTTCCCCTTGCTTTCAGCCGTTCGCAGCTGTGGCAAAGCCACATTAGCTGATGTTACAAGGCTAGCTCAGTCAATCATAGATTGTTGACCATGTAAGTATTGAACAAGGTGCTGCCCGTCTTCAGGAACCAGATGTTTGTCTGGCCTCTCCACAGACACCCGTCCGTTCTGGTTGTACCTACGGTACGTCTATCTGTATCGTTGAGGTACGCAAACCACCCCACCTCGGCAATGTCTGTGGTTCATAGGGATGCTAAATACTGAATGATCTGAATAATAAGTGTAGAGCATATGGTATTAAAATTAATAAAACTAAAACTAAAAGCTTGGTTGTAAGATTAAAGAAATGAACTGTGAATTTTAATTTGGGGTCAGAAACCATAGGGCAGGTAAGAACATTTAAGTATTTGGAAAGCTGGATTAAGGAAGACTTGGACTGCCAACAGGACGTCAAAGGTATAATGGTACTGACGAAAGAAGCGTTGCAGGTGCAGAAAAGATGAGTAACTAGTGGTTTACACAAAGAATTAAGAAAGCGACTGGTGAAATGCCTAATATGTATCGTGGCCTTATACGGAGCAGAAACGAGGACTTTGAGAAAGAATGATCAGAGGAAACTTGAAGCACGTGAAACGTTGATATAGCGCCGAATAGAGAAGATCAGCTGGACTGATAAAGTTAGGAATGAGGATTTACTTCCTAGAGTTGGAGTGTCGGATGTTGCCGTCTGTAAAGAATAGAAAGATAAACTGGATAGGTCATAATCTAAGATGAGATTGCCTTGGGAGTGGAGACAATTGAAGGTTTTGTTCCAGGGAATAGAGGAAAGGGCAGAAGATGATACCAGGTGCTTGATGGCCACTGGACCACAAGGGGGGTACCATAAAATGAAGAGGAAAGCACAAGGCAGAGAAGCACAGAGGAATATGCAGTCAAAACATGCCGCAAGACAGATAACCAGATGATGATAACGATGTTTTCACCGGCCGGCTTTTCCCACCCCTAGCCTTCAGCGTCAGTGTTGCCAAGTTAGTGGTTTTCCTACCAAATCTGGAAGTTTTGAGTACCTTTCTACTAGCAAATTTTGCAACTAGTGGCTAGTGGCAATTATGGGGGATTTTAAAAATATTTCGCTGGTTTTATGAAAATACTATATTTAAAAACACTTGATGAAGACAGCATTCAGTAACAGCACTATTTACTTTTCTAACATCTCGTAGCTCCTGAATTTATATCACCTAAACATTTATAATATACGTTATTCTGTCTTTGTTCTCCATTTTTGTTCGCCCATGTTGTTATGCATGCTTATTTGTTCAAATGTTCAAATGTTTGTTAAGCTTATGGGACTTAACTACGGGGTCATCAGTCCCTAAACTTACAAACTACTTATGAACTACTTACGAACTAGGACGGCACAAATATCCATGCCCGAGGGCGGATTCGAACCCCCGACCGTAGTGGCCGTGCTGACCGTGACTGGAGCGCCTCAGTCACCTCGGCCACCGCGGCCGGCATGCTTATTTGTTTAATAGTGACAGAAACATACGTTATAACTTACAATATATAAAACAGGACAACAAAAAGCAGAAAGAAATATTCAAAAAATAGTACGAATAAATTTGCATCTGCATGCATACTACATACTTCATTTTTTACGGGGCAAGTTTAGATAAGCCTACCATTTTCCCCGTGAAAATATGGGACACCTGATACTACACCAACCTCCAACGATACTATTATATCTTTCGTTATTATAATTAATATAAATGCTACGCGATTCTGAAACCAATGACTAGGTTTCATAGTAATTCTTTACAGCATGTTTACGCTGGCAATATTATAATGTTTCATAGAAACAACGTAGCAGAAATTTTTAGGAAGTATAAAACTAATTTTCCAATTTTTGTGTGTAAAGAAGTCACTGATATTAGAGGTTGTTCCAATAGCATCAGAAGAAGCCAGATTATGTTCATTTGATTTACCACGCGGAAACATATCCGAGGTCGATCAACTGAATCGAAAATGTGGCACTGCAAATTTTAAAGTGAACAACATAAGCAAATTTTGTCAGTTCGAGGACGGGACATTTTCCTTTAAATGCATTTGCGTTTAGGGATAATAGCTCATTCACATACCATATCAATTGCGAACATTAGACTTACCAAATTTCGCCTGTCTTCACTGTTCACAGAACGCGCTAAACATTGTCAACAAAATGTGACGTATTTGCCGACCTAGCATTTCTCACAACGAGGGGGTCAAGAAAATACGGAACCTATTCGTGCCTGCACAAAAATTTTGGGACCACAGGTCACAGAAGGAATAAAAAGGGGAAGTACCTTTTTTTTTTTTTTTTTTTTTGGTACGAATGGTAGGTTTTATTTTAAGTGGCGAGATGGGATCGATATGTTGTTGCATAAGATACCGATAGAGGTCGTGCCTGGATTAGCATGTTTACGGTGATGCCAACGTCAGAAAACAATTACGACTTAGCTGTTTTTTAATATATACTATATTATTTTATTTATTACAAGCTATGCACTTAAAAACACTGACGATTTTTCTTAGCAGTATCTTCTGAAGAAAAGCAATAATTGCTCAAAACTTCAAAAGAAATAAAATTTCGACCTGCAACTGTTCGTTTTGGTAATAATAATAATAATAACAAAATCCCACTATCCAGTCACTTCAGTCGCTATCCAGTCACATTCCGGGGCAGTAATAGAAGAAAGCAAATGGAAATCTGAAGTTCTAAATTTAACCTTTAAGAAATCTTTCACGCAGGAGGACCGCACAAATGTATCATCCTATGATCAACGTACTTATTTCAAAATGGGGGACATAGTAATAGGTGTTTCCTGTAGAGAAGAATTTGAGAGAGCTAAATACGGATAAGTCTCCTGGTCCGGATGGAATACCAGTTCCGTTTTACAAAGAGTATTCTGCGGCTTTGACCCCTTACTTATCGCGAATCTTTAATTCAGCACAAAGTTCCTAGTGATTAGAAAAAAAGCGCAGGTGACTCCCGTTTATAAGAAAGGAAAGAGAACTGATCCACATAATTACAGGTCAACGTCGTTGACATCAGTTTCCTGTAAAATTTTTGAGCATATTGTCGGTTCGAATATAGTAAATTTCCTTGAGACGAAAAAGCTTCCTTCTATGAGTCAGCACGGATTTAAGAAATATCGTTCATGTGAAACTCAGCTTGCCCTTTTCTCACATGACATCTTGCGAGCATGGGTGATTTCCTCGACTTCAAAAAGGCGATTGACGCGGTGTCACACTGCAGACTGCTAACGAATATACGACCTTATGGAATAGGTTGATTTGTGACTGGCTGGAAGACTTCCTAAGTAATAGAACGTAGTACGTTGTTCTTGACGGCGAGTGTTCATGATTGACGAGTGTATCGTTAGGCGTGCCCCAGGGGAGTGTGATTGGACGGCTATTATTTTCTATCTATTTAAATGATCTGATGTACAGAATAACTTGTAATTTGCGTGTTTGCTTATGATGCTGTGGTGTATGGGAGGGTGCCGTCTTTAATTGATTGTAGTAGCATACTAGATGACTTAGACAAAATTTCTAGATGTTGCTATGAATGGCAGCTAGCTTTCAATGTAGAAAGATGTAAGGTGATGCGCATGAGTAGGAAAAACAATTCCATAATGTGCTAATACAGCATTAGTAGTGAGATTCTTGATGCAGTCGCATCGTTCAAATATCTAGGCGTAACGTTGCAGAGTGATATGAAATGGAACGAACATGTACGGACAGTTGTGAGTAAGGCGGACAGCCGACTTCGATTTATTGGGAGAATTTTGGGAAGATGTACTTCATTTGTAAAGGAGATTGCGTTTAAAACGCTTGTACGACCACGTTTTGAGTATTGCTCAAGTATTTGGGACTCGCAGCAGATCAGTATAAAGGAAGATATAGAATCGGTTCAGAGGCGAGCAGCTAGGTTTGTTACTGATAGGTTCGACCAATGTGAGAGTGCCACGAAAATGGGGAAAATTAGGAATCGCCGGCTGCGGTGGCCGAGCGTTCTGCGGCGCGCCAGTCACAGTCTGCACGCAAGTACGGTTGGGGGTTCGAATCCCCCCTCAGGCATGGATATTTGTTCCGTCCTTAGTATTAGCTAGTTTATAAGTAGTTTGTAAGTTTAGGGACTGATGACGCCGTAGTTAAATCCCATAAGATGTAGAAACATTTGAACATTTTTGAAAGACGACGTTCTTTTCGTGAATTTCTATTAAGGAAATTCAGAGGTCCGGAATTCGAAGCTGAGTGTAATACGATATTCCTGCCGCCTACTGACATTTCTCGTATTGATCACAGAGACAAGATAAGAGAAATTAGGGTTCGTGCGGAGGCATATAGGCATTCATTTTTTCCTTGTTCTATTTGGGAGTGGAACTGGGAAGGAAATGCCTAGTAGTGGTACAGTGTACCCTCCGCTACGCTGGATTTCGGAATATGTATGTAGATGTGGAATAATAATAATTATTATTATTGTTATTTTATTTATTGAGATTTTCCTCATTACAGAGGTTTTACCTCCAACCTAATAATTCGCCCAGAAATGAGTACACCTAGTACATAAGGTATTACACTAATCATCATTTCTCCAGGTGTCTCGCTCTTCTGTGTCCTCTCCTTCTGCGTCCAGCCTACTCATTGTAAGCTGTACATTTTGGATCCAGGTGGTCACAGGTCGTCTTCTTCTTCTCCCCTCAGGTTGCCTCTCCAATACCAGTTTCGGTATTCTGGTGTCCTCCATTCTTCGTACATGCCCGTACCACCGTAATTTCTCTCTATCCATCACTTTATCTATTATTTCTTTTATTTCCATCAATAATAATAATAATAATAATAATAATACTGTTATACCCTCCGTAGCACAGTGGTAGAGTGCCTGACTACATATCCAAAGGTCGCGGGTTCGATCCCCGCCAGATCCTAGGATTTTTATCTGTCACTTTCCACTTCTTTCACCTCTGGCAATATTGTTTATGTGAAAAATACCGAGTAGCACCGTGGTTCGGAACCCACGTTACACTGTAGGTCTCCCTATAACTGGCTGGGTTAAGTCAGTTCGAAGGTCGGAGGAAGGCAACGGCATACGACCTCCAAACAGGACCATGCCTAGTAAAGCACTGTGGTGTTCAAACCAATCTTCGGATTGTTGACTGCTTTACCTTTTTTTACCTTTAAGCACAAGGGATAAATTGAATTGTCTCACATTTTTGGTTACTCAACATATTCAGTAATTCAAATAATAAAAATCTATTGTTTTTGTTAAACAAACGAATAAAATGTAATGGTATCTAGTGGATTTTAATAAGTTTTTAGTGGGAAATCCCATTCCACTGTTGGCAACACTGTTGAGTGGTGATCGACGTGACCGGGCGCGCACCCTCGGTGCCACGTGCCGCTTACCGCCCCTGGTGGTACGGAACGCCAGCGCCGCAGAAAGCGCTGCCCTGGCCGAGTTACGCCCTGTGACCTGTGACCGCCCAAACACCGCCCCACCCCCACCCTGACGCCGCTACGCTATCGTAAACTGCTCGCTCACCTGTTGTGCCACCTGCTTCCGCCCAGCCAGCTGCAAGCAGCGCTCTCCATAATTTGCTAATACGCTGCTCTGACCGCTCTACTGTGCAACACAGCGCGTGCGGGGCACTTACTCGCAACGCTGGGTCGCTGAAAAGCCACAAAACGTCGCTGTAGACATCCTTTCAAGTGTAACGACCTGTGACGTTGTAAAGTTAGGAACGTTAATGGACGGGTTGGGTGATTTGAAAGGTGAAGAAATGTGGAAACTAGGGAACACAGGAACAGGGGTATATTGGTACACCCCTCGTAAAAATTATTAAAATATGCCCTAAAAGAAATCTGGCCTTTTGATGACTAAATACCAACCAAAATACACTCCTGGTCATTGAAATTGCTACACCACGAAGATGACATGCTACAAACGCGAAATTTAACTGACAGGAAGAAGATTCTGTGATATAGCTTCTCAAAGCATTCACACAAGGCGACACCGACAACGTGCTGACCTGAGGAAAGTTTCCAACCGATTTCTCACACACAAACAGCAGCTGACCGGCGTTTCATGGTGAAACGTGGTTGTGTTGCCTCGTGTAAGGACGAGAAATGCGTACCATCTCGTTTCCGACTTTGATAAAGGTCGTACTGTAGCCTATCGCGATTGAGGTTTATCGTATCGCGACACTGTTGCGCGTTGGTCGCGATCCAATGACTATTAGCTGAATATGGAATCGGTGAGTTCAGAAGGGCAACACGGAACGCCGTGCTGGATCCCCACGGCCTCGTATCACTAGCAGTCGAAATGACAGGCATCTTATCCGCATGGCTGTAACGGATCGTATAACCACGCCTCCATCCTGAGTCAACAGATGGGGACGTTTACAAGACAACACTATATTGCTGTATTGCTGCTATATTTACCATTAGAACAATATCTGAGATAAGTGATTTTTCAACACGAAAAGTAGTCTATTACCCTTACTTTCATTCACTTATGACGTACGGCAATGTTTTTTGGGGTAACTCGCCTGATGCAAAAAGGATATTTCTGGCTCAAAAACGGGCGGTTCGAACAATATCTGGTGTAAGTTCGCGAACGTCATGTCGACCCCTTTTCAGTAGTCTGGGAGTTTTGACTCTGGCGTCACAATACTTTTTTTCTTTGATGTCGTTTGTTGTTAATAATATCAGCTTATTCCTACGAGTTAGTAGCTTTCACTCGGTGAATACTAGACAGAAGTCTAATCTACATTTGCATCACACCACCTTAACACTTGTGCAGAAAGGGATACAGTATTCTGCGGCATCCATTTTCAATAAGTTGCCACAAGAACTAAAGAATCTTAGCACTAATCCACACGCTTTCAAATCTAAATTGAAGAGTTACCTCGTGGCTCACTCCTTTTATTCTGTTGATGAACTCCTAGAAAAGTTAAACAATTAAGCTAATTATTTTTATTGATTCTTTTCACTTTGTCTTGAGATTGTCGTGTGCAAAGGACTACTTAAAATTTTTTTATTACCATTCTTGTTCCATGAACATGGAATCTCACTCCTCAGTTGGGTCCTATGGAACAGAAAAAACAATAAATAAAATAAATAAATAAAAACAACCAACTGCACGAACGTCTGTAGGAGCATGGACTATCAGCTCGAAGACCATGGCTGCGGTTACCATTGACACTGCATCACAGACAGGAGCGCCTGCGATGGTGTACGCAAAGACGAACCTGGGTGCACGAATGGCAAAACGTCATGTTTTCGGATGAATCCAGGTTATGTTTACAGCATCATGATGGTCGCATCGGTGTTTGGCGACATCGCGATGAACGCACATTGAAAGCGTGTATGCGTCATCGCAATACTGGCGTATCACCCGGCGTGATGGTATGGGGTGCCATTGGTCACACGTCACGGTCACAACTTTACGTCCGCCAATACCTCGCCTCCTACTTTCCAAACTTCACACAAGCTCTCCTGCGAACCTTGCAAGACTAGCAGTCCTGGAAGAAAGGATATGGTGGGAACACGGCTTAGCCACAGCCTAAGGGATGTTTCCATAATGAAACCTTCACTATGCAGGCTGTATGTTTGTATGGTTAACGTGAAATAATATTAAAGAAAACAAATGTGATGTATAAGACTGAAGCAGACACACATCGCGTGCGCGTACATATTACCGAGTTATTTCTACCTTGTTTGTGGCCATTATCTCTTCGAAATGACAGTTCATTATAGATGAAGAAAGGAAGGAGAGTAATTAGGCATTGTGACCACCCGACGGAGCTCACGCTCGCGTGGTTTGGTGACGACGGGGACGGAAACCGGTCGTTGTCTTTCAAAAATGTTCAATTGTTTGTGAACCTATTTGACCAAACTGCTTTGGTCATCAGTCCATGGACATACAAACTATGTAAACTAACTACACTAAGGATAACGAACACCCATAAACCTCAATTGGGATTTGAACCGCCGTCCTCCAGAATGCGTTCATTATAACCGAGTGAATTTGGTAGCTATAACGATGCTGTTCGTTCTGCTATTAGTAAAACGTCGAAATAAAAAAGAATACATTAGCAGTGGGGTAGGATTTCGAGAAAACTGACTTCTGCCGATGCAACATTGTAACGTACATTAAAAATGTTATCTGAAGCTTTTTTCTTTGAGTTAACTCTTTCAATGTAATCTTTATTCATAAAGTTTTAAATTAATTTCGTTTTGAGGGCTTATTACACCCCCTTTATTGTCCTTCTGGGCACTAATAAACGTAGATGTACAGATCACGCACTTTTATATGTCCCCTTTATGAATGGCGGAAGTCGGCTGACTTCGTCTGTCTACGGAATGTTTATGATCTCTTCCAACCTGACCTATGTAACAACGTTGTACTCCGTAGCCATCGTCAATGTATTCTTGATTCGCGAATCGTATTTATTGTAAACTTGTACCTTGTTATTTGCTAAAATAACTCCACAAACCCTGATGACTCCTTTTAGAACAACGAAGGCTGTGATTGAAAGTGGTGTGAGGAATGTAATTCTGATTGTTATTTAGTGCTGCGGTATTAAAAAGAGGCAGAAAACGTTTTATACCCGCTTAGCAAGTCCCTTACAAATATTAGTATCTCGTCGATATAAGTTCCAGTTTTCCAAAGTTGGCCGGCTGCGGTGGCCGAGGGGACTGAGGCGCTTCAGTCACGGTCTGCACGGCCACTACGGTCGGGGGCTCGAAACCCCCCTCGGGCATGGATATTTGTGGCGTCCTTAGTCTTAGCTGGTTCATAAGTAGTTTGTAAGCTTAGGGACTGATGACCCCGTAGTTAAGTCCCATAGACTATACAAACATTTGAACATTTTGATTTCCAAAGTTGAGAAAGTTACATTTTTAAAGTAAGTTACAGTTAAAGTTACTTCTCTGAAAGGTAACTTAGTTACAGTTACTACACATCGAAAGTAACTGTATCATATACAAGTATATTTACAGTTACTTTTAACCATTGTAATTGTACCTTATTTGTAAACCCGTAATGAACTTTACACCTGTAGAAAGCAAACAAGCTTTACTGTCACTCCATAATTAAATACATTAATACATACATTATTAATAATAATTAATAATTAATACATTATTAAATAAATTGTCTACGGCATCTTCTATCTCAACGCATCTTAATTTCAGTGTTTGTTAATTTTCAACAAAATTTGTTTTTCTAACCTTCCATCTCATGAAAGTTCCGTTTCATGTTGTTCGCGTCTCCGTGAAAACTGCCGACTTTGTTGTCTGTTATATATTCGCAGTATCAGTCACGCTAAAACGTAGACAGACGAAGTCAACCGACTTCCGCCATTCATAAAGGGGCCATGTAAAAGTGCGTGACCTGTACATATACTTTTATTAGTGACCAAAAGGACAATAAGGGGTGTGTAATAAGCCCTCAAAATAAAATTAATTTAATATTCACAGAATATATGACATCAACTGCGAATGGACAAAGCTGAAAAAGTGTACCCAGCCGGGATTCGAACCCGGGTCTCCTGCTTTCTAGGCAGTTGCGCAGACCCCTACACCATTGGGGACACAGTGATCACCGCACCTGCAAGGACTACCTAAGCACGCCTCCCGTCAGATACAAATTCCCAGCTTCGCCCTGCCCACAGTACACAAACTCGTAGTTATGAAACTAATTTCCGTAAGAGTAAGGGCATCAAAGTTGCCCACCCCTCCCCACTAACGATAGGATCATTGCCCGTCACCGGCATACTATATATATGTGTGTGGCGTCTGTTCCGAAAGAACAGACGTCACTTCCGATCCAGCAGTTGTTATTATTTAATATTCACAGAATATATGACATCAACTGCGAATGGACAAAGCTGAAAAAGTGTACCCAGCCGGGATTCGAACCCGGGTCTCCTGCTTTCTTGGCAGTTGCGCAGACCCCTACACCACTTTTTTTAATTTTTTTTCTTTTCTTTTTTGGGCCTCCCATCTCCCCTTCTAGCCCATCCTTGCGCTCTCCAGATATGCCTTCAAAACGGCGAGCTTCGTTTGCTGTAAGCTTGTTTTTGTTTTAAGTGAAGTTTCTGGAACGGAAATGAAACTTGTGTTCAGATTAACTCAGACGTTCTCCTAACGATCGTTGTAACAAAATTAAATTTCTTCTCCAAAACTTAAGAACTTGTTGTTAAAATTATTCTTTGATGAACCTATTCCTATGTAAGTAATGTCGACAAAAATAATATTCTCTTTCTGTAAATTCATCAGTAATGGATTGATTGGCGGTTTAGTTCTTTAATGTGAAATTATTTCCACATTTGAACTAAAATGTCTTCATGTATATGTTGTTGTTGTTATAGTCTTCAGTCCGGAGACTGGTTTGATGCAGCTCTCCACCCTACTCTATCCTGAGCAAGCCTTTTCATCTCCTCATAAGAACGGCAACCCACATGTGGTGTCGCACAAGTACAAAGTGCGCGCCACCTACTTTCGCCGCGCGCCGCCAGGCACGCACGGCGCGGCGTTCTCACGACGACAGCCACGAGCGCCCTCTGCGACATCTCCGCTCGTGGCCACCACTGAAGGATCGGGCACTTCGGACTGAGATAGCAACGAGTTAGGACCTTCGTAATCAGATAGGCACCAGTGAAGACTTTGCTATTGTACAGGCACTAGGCAGGCCTCTAACAACTATGTATCAACATTCTGCAGTACTATGTAAAAGTTAAGTATGGTTACATTCTGTGCAATATATATCTCTTTCTAATTTACTCAAGTGTTTATAGTTTCTGGCTGCTCCCCTCCGTACCTGCACCAGCGTGCTATTTTGTTACTGTGTCGGTCTCGCTCCAAACGGCCACCGACACCTACGACGAGGCTGGGACACAAAAGCGGCGACGAAGTTGGGACACAAAACCACATCCACTTGAATCTGCTTACTATACGCGTCTCTTGGTCTCCCTCTGCGATTTTTACCCCACACACTTCCCTCCAATGCTAAATTTACGATTCCCCGATGTCTAAGAATGTGTCCTACCAAGCGATCCCTTCTTTTAGTCAGGGTATGCCAAAAATTCCTTTTCTCTCCAATTCTGTTCAGTACCTCTTCGTTAGTTATGCAATCTACCCACCTAATCTTCAGCATTCTTCTGTAGCACCACATTTCAAAAGCCTCTATTCTCTTCCTGTCCGCACTGCTTATCGTCCATGTTTCACTTCCGTACAAGGCAACACTCCACACAAATGCCTTCAGGAAAGACTTCTTTACCCTTAAATTAATATTCGATGTTAGCAAATTTATCTTTTTCAAAAATGCTTTTCTTCCCATTGCCATTCTGCATTTTATATCCGTTGTACTGCGACCATCGCATGTTATTTTACTACCCAAGTAACAAAACTCATCTACCACCTTCATTGTTTCGTTACCTAATCTAATTCCTTCAGCATCGCCTGATTTTCTAAGACCGCATTCCATTATTTTTGTTTTGCTCTTGTTAATGTTCATTTTATACGCCCTCTTAAACACACTGTCCATTCCATTCAACTGCTCTTCCAGGTCCTTTGCTGTCTCTGACAGGATTACAATGTCATCAGCAAAACGCAATGTTTTTATTTCTTCCCCCTGAACTTTAATCCCTATTCCAAATTTTTCCTTGCTTTCCTTCACCGCCTGTTCGATGTACAAATTGAATAACATCGGAGAAAGGCTACAACCCTGTCTTACTCCCTTCTCAACTGATGCTTCCCTTTCATGCCCTTCGAGTCTAATAACTGCGGTCTGGCTTTTGTACAAATTGTAAATAACTCTCCTTTCCCTATATTTTACCCCTGCTGACTTCAGAATTTGAAAGAGTGTATTCCAGTCAACATTGTCAAATGCTTTCTCCAAATCTACAAAAGCTAAAAATGTAGGTTTGCCTTTCCTTAATCTATCTTCTAAGATAAGACGTAAAGTGAGTATTGCCTCCCGGGTTCCAACATTCCTCCTGAATCCAAACTGATCTTCCCCGAGGTCAGCTTCTACCAGCTTTTCCATTCTCCTGTAGATAATTCGTGTTAAAATTTTGCATCCATGACTTATCAAACTGATTGTTCTGTAATTTTCACACCTGTCTGCGCCTGATTTCTTTGGAATGGGGATTATTATATTTTTCTTAAAGTCTGAGGGCATTTCGCCTGTCTCATACATCCTACACACCAGTTCAAATAGTCTTGTCATGGCTGGCTCTCCCAGAGACTTTAGTAGCTCTGAGGGTATGTCATCTACTCCTGGGGCCTTGTTCCGGCCTAGGTCTTTCAAGGCTCTGTCAAATTCATCTCTCAGTATAGTATCTCCTATTGCATCTTCATCTACTTCCTCTTCCCTTCCTACAACATCGTCTCTAAGTTCATTTCCTTTGTAGAGCTGCTCTATGTAATCTTTCCACCTTTCAGCTTTCCCATCTTTGCTGAGAACTGGTTTCCCATCTGAGTTCTTGATATTCATAGAGCTGCTTTTCCTGTCCCCAAATGTCTCTTTTATTTTCCTGTAGGCGGTATCTACTTTTCCCCTTCTTATACATTCTTCTACAGATTTGCATGTATACATTATATGTATATTCTTTCAAAGTAAGAAACTAAAGCGTAAGTACAAGTGATTGACTATATAGACATAAAATTGACGTTGATATGTGTCTCATTGCACCCAAATGATGGTCTGTGAGCAGCCGACGAGCAACGGTCGCAGAATTGCATCTTCTTTCAGAGCAGAAGTTCTAGCCTATCCCTGTCTTTTTAAAGATTATCTTAAGTGCGTTCTCAAACTTCTTCTTATGGTCCCCGTAATTCCATGTTCTCGCATACTCCGTTTCCATATATGTCATAAACTCTATAAGGTTGTCACTACCGATTTTATTAACGACGTAACTGGTATAATGCCCAAGTAGCCACATCAAAGTATTGTTTTTCCATTGCGGATAGTATTTTTTGTCTGGTCTATACAATAGTTTTGTTTCTATACATTCCGGTGAGGTCCTGGTTACAAGCGCTATCTGTCGCCTAATCCACTTCCAGTGATGGTCGCGGTTTCCGCACGTGAATCTGTGTGGAATAGTGTCCACTAGATTACAGGTGAGCCATCGTTCTGTGTCACTCAGTCCAATTGCATAAAGCCTCTCATTGGTGCTTACGATGTTGTTTATCGTTTTGTATAGCGCTGACTTAACGTTCGAAGGAAGTACGCAGCTGTTAATATTCTGCCACACTGCTTCCCAGTTGACTCCAATGTACTTCGATTCTATTTTATTCCTTCCTTCGTGTTTTCTTCTGTATTCCAAAATGTCTCTTGCAGTTAAGTTCTTGTAATTTTTTAGTCGTTCGCTCAGATAACTTCTCTCAAGATAGTACTCCCTGATGTTTTAACTGAAAACTTATTGTTTGGACATTTATCGGTGAATCTGTACTTTCTGGTTTGACTGCTTCGAACAGCTTCGTAGTAAGGCTGTCAGGGTTGCTGTGTATGTGGTTGGTCATTCGTTTAATATATAGCGCAGTTGCTTTATTTCTTATATGAGTCAAACCCAGTCCGCCGTGTGTGGGGTCTAGCGTTACAGTTGTAGAGTCTACTCTGAATAGTTCACCCTTCCATATAAATGATGTCGTCTTTGACGTTATTGTCTTCGCTACCAGTTTAGGGATTGGAAATAACTGTGCTATGTAATATGCTTTTGACAGGATGTACGTATTTACATACTTAACCCTCTGGTACTGATCCAAACTTCGGTAGTTATTTTCAAGCAGTGCTACCTTGATTTTTTGCGCTACATCCCTCCAATTTTTTGCCATCATCTGTAAGGGGACGGTTGTCAGAATAGTTCCAAGAGCTTTATGTTCCACGACGTTTTTAGCCCAGTCGAGCCTGATGTCTTGCAATCCTCGTATACTTAAAAATTTACTTTTATTTTCGTTCATTTTTGCTCCTGATGCTTGACAATATTTATTTAGTTGTCTCTCTAGAGCCATCACGTCTTCTCTGTTCCTTACTATTATCCCTACATCATCAGCGTAGGCGCCAACCACTATTTTCCTTTCATAGATTGTAAGACCTGTCAGTTTAGCTTGCAGTTGCCTTAATAATGGTTCCAGCGATATTACAAAAAGTAACATCAATAGAGGACTTCCCTGAGGTACTCCTCGTTTAATTTGTATCTGTTTCGTCAGTTGACCGTTAACAGAAACTTTAGCCGAGATCCCCAGTGCGGCATTTTTGACGATGTTTATAGTTCCTGGAAGAAATCCCATTCGTTTCATGGTTTCTAGAAGATACTTGTGTTCGACCTGGTCGAAAGCTTTATAAAAATCGACGAAGAGGAGACCGCAGTGAATATTGCTAACAGATGTTAAAGCAATAATGTCCCTATATTGCGCAGCAGTTTGGAGTATCGTCCTTCCATAGGCACAAGTCTGATAATGACAGATAATTTTCTCAGTTAGTGGTACGATACGTTTATTTACTGCCCTTGCAATAATCTTGTAGTCAGAATTCAGTACGGAAATTGGTCGAAGATTGTTGATTTTCTTGCATCCTTTGTTTTTTGGGATCAGAACAATTTTACATTCTTTCAATTCTGAGGGGACACATTTACCCTGAAACACTTCATTCACAATTTCTGTCATCTTATCTCCTATCAAATCCCAGTACCTTTTATAAAACTCGATGGGTAAACCATCGGGTCCTGGTGACTTCTTAGTGGGAGAACTGCGTATAATTTCCAGTACTTCTTGATTACTAAAGGCTGAAGACAACTGTTCATTGTCTTCTCTAGTTATTTTAGAAGTCACGTTTTCAAACAGTTCATCGTAATAGTCTTAATTAGAGTCACATGATTCATATATATCTCTGTAGTACCGATGTATTTCACGAATTATTTCATTGTGTTTGGTGAGGACAGTACCATCTACCAGCTTGAGCTCATCCATGAAAGTCCTTCGGCGGTTTTTGTTGTGTTTTATTAAGTGATACAAAGCCGCAGATTCGTCCTCACTGACTGATTTTGCTTTAGATTTAAGCTTAAGTCCTTCTAATTGTTGTCTCTTCAATGCTATTAACTTTGCTTTTATCTTTTTAATATCTTGCAGTCGAGTCGTAATTCCGTCTACCTGATCATATAACCCTCTTAATACACTGTAATAGAATTCCATTGACTGTTTGATTTCCCGAGAGCGCTCTATGCTATAACAAATAATTACTTTACGTAACTTTGGCTTCGCTCTAGTGGTCCACCACTCTAAAACACTATTATAGCTGTTAACTGAGCGTAGACACAGTTCCCGTGCACGATTAAGTTCTTCTTCTAATTCCTTGTCCATTAAAACAGCAGCGTTCAAACACCATTGGCCCCTGTACCAACGTGTTGGTTGTTGATCTAAATTGATACAGGTAGAAATGCTGCTGTGATCTGAAAAGCTTGCAGGAATTGTTTCCGCTTTAAGTACATTGGTCGCTAGGTTGTCCGACACATAGATCCTATCAATTCTACTGGAGGATGTACTGGTAATATAGGTGAACTGGACCAGTGTCGGATACTTAATTTCCCAAACGTCCCTCAGTTTCAGTTTTCTGACAAGACGGTTCAGCTCGTTTGAATAATTAAAATTGGGAAACTGGTCTTTTCGGTTCAGAACACAATTAAAATCACCCGATAGTATGAGTTTTTGAGGGTCCTTCCGAAGTAGATAAATTATATCTTCTTTTAAAAACTTTGCTCTTTCGGAACTATGCGTATTGCCAGAGGGTGCGTAAAGGTTAATAATTGTGACACCCATTATGCTCACCCTTATTCCTCTTCCAGATTCAAGCATTTCTACATAATTAACAGGAATACCGTCTTTTATTAAAATTGCCGTGCCAACATTCATTTCAGGTGCAGAATTAATTAGAACAACATATCCGGGTATTGTAAAATCTGTCATTAGCACCTCTTGCAAGAGAGCAATGTCTGTTGCTGATTCGTACAAAAATTGATTTAAAGCTTCGGTTTTAACTTTAGACGTAATCTTATTTATATTTATTGACGTTATCGTATAGGCATTTTTTGAGACTATATAATGAATTAATTGACAAAGTTGGGAGGTTATCCGAATAAAGCATGCCATGGCCAACAGCAGCAATAAATACTTACGAAAATATAAAAAGAAAAAAAAAAAAAACATCATATTGCTATGATACTTCATGAACGTCTTTTAGATGCAGCAAATATTTGTTAAAAAACTGATTGAATCCCTCTTTTTTTCCCGCTAAGTGTTGCCTTCAGATGTCAAACCCTGGGATATATCTGTACGTTTATTACAGGGGGAAGTTCCTTGTAAGACATTTTTGGAATTTCCCTTCAAGGAACCTTCAGTGACTATTTCATATTTGATATTTGGCGGCTTTTTATTGCCCCTGGCGGGCTGTTGTCTGCTTTGCTTCCGAGTAACTCTCAGATTTTGTTGCGGTTTGACTCGGCGGCGCAGCAAGTCCTGAGTCGCCGTGGTTTCCTGTTCACTTTCCTTGTTTTCGTCTGCCGTGTTAGAACTTCCATCAGGCGAAGTCTGTTGTCCGCTTCCGCGTCGCTGTTGACGGTCTTGCGCGACCTGCATCGGTGTGTCTGACGCGGCGTGTTGCTCGTCGACTGCTGCCTCGGTCTGCTTGTGTTGAGACACGTCCGGCTCCTCAGAGAGCAGCAACTTGTTCGCCGACGTGTCAGGCACTATTTTATCAGATTCCGTCTCTTGCATTACTTCTTGTTCTTTGTCTGACTGAGATTGTAGCGTGGTTTCGTCCTCCGAAGGCAGTTCTTTCATGTCTACGTTCCCTGTTCCCTCTAGCTCTTTCGCTTCGCACGGCTTCTGCTTGCGGGCGGAATGTACAGGAGAGGAATCTTCATCAGATTGATCTTCCGTTTCTTCTAGGGGTCTTTTCTTGGGTTGCTGCTCACTTTCACGCACAGCAGAACCGCTATTTGTAACTGGATTCAAGGGTGGGAACTCCTTTTCGGGTATGGTGACCACATCAGAAGTACCTTCCATGGCGACCTTAACAGGAGGGGGTTGCTCAGTAGAGGCCATAATGTTACTGAGTGTGAGTCGTTGCCGCTGTATTAAATTGGTTCTCAAAACAACGGCACGACGTGGGCAGTCCTGTCGGAAGTGTCCAGATTCGTTACAAATTTGACAAGTTTGGTCTTGTCCAGAATACACAATGTAAGCTTTATAACCTTCTACGGTAATATAAGAGGGAATATTAGTTTTAACTTCCATTTCTACAGATCGTATTCCATTATAACATGGCAGTTTGTACTGCTTGGACCACCGTTCATTCACAATTGAAATAACGTCCCCATATTTTGAAAGTGCTTCCTTAATCAACAGATTATCAATTTCAATAGGGATATTTAAAACCCTCACAGTTTTATACGTGATATCAGCTTTCCGTACTGAGACTATACTTTTAGATCCATCTCTATGTTCAAATTCTACAGCATTACCCCACTTTGTCAGAAATTTGTCGACCGTCACCGGACTAAAAAACTTTACAAACACACAGTATTGATCAGCGTCTAATTGAGTGGTATGTACAGAATCAGAATTAAGGCCCATTACCTCAAACAGCCAGTCGTGTACTTCCAGAGCAGACGGTTGAACAGGACGAGTTTTCCTCTTGAAAGAGAAAACCAGATTATTTTTTCGTGCAGAATCAGCCATTTTCTTCAGCGGCGTAGAAATCCCGGTGAACACCGAAATCCCGCCAAATGACGAGACGTTCACAAACGAAACACGTAAACACCACTATACAGCACTTCCAGTACGTGTACGAACACAGAAAGAACAGGAAAACTGAACGTAAACAAATACACCGGCGCGAGCGCTAACGTATACGGAGCAGCAGCGGGCAGGTCCGTTCGCGTTGGCAGCTGAAGCCGAACTGACACCACTGGGGACACAGTGATCACCCCACCTGCAAGGACTACCTAAGCTCGCCTCCCGTCAGATACAAATTCCCAGCTTCGCCCTGCCCACAGTACTCAAACTCGTAGTTATGAAACTAATTCCCGTAAGAGTAAGGGCTTCAAACTTGCCCACCCCTCCCCACCAACGATAGGATCATTGCCCGTCACCGGCATATTATATATATATATATATATATATATATATATATATATATATATATATATATAATGTGGCGTCTGTTCCGAAAGAACAGACGTCACTTCCGATCCAGCAGTTGTTATTATTTAATATTCACAGAATATATGACATCAACTGCGAATGGGCAAAGCTGAACATGTGTACCCAGTCGGGATTCGAACCTGGGTCTCCTGCTTTCTAGGCAGTTGCGCTGAACCCTACACCACTGGGGACACCGCACCTGCAAATTAATTTAACCCTTTCCTACCCAAACTATCAAATATTCGAGCATATAACTTGTTATTTTGCTACCAGAGAGAATAAAAACACATTAGTGTATTCAACATTTTTTTTCCTTATTTGACCCAAAAAAATAAATTAATTAATAAAAATAAATAAATAAAATAAATTAAAAAAAATTGAAAAATGGGACTTCAAAGTTCAAGAGAATACAATGTAATTTGGAGAAATGTTCAAATGTTTGTTAAGCTTATGGGACTTAACTACGGGGTCATCAGTCCCTAAACTTACAAACTACTTATGAACTACTTACGGACTAGGACGGCACAAATATCCATGCCCGAGGGGGGATTCGAACCCCCGACCGTAGTGGCCGTGCTGACCGTGACTGTAGCGCCTCAGTCACCTCGGCCACCGCGGCCGGCTAATTTGGAGACATTATGAAATGCTTATCTTTGTTAACAAAAGGATTTACCAGCAAGAAACATACAGTAAAATTTCTATATTGCAATGCCGTTTTAGATATTGATATGAAGGGGGAAAAAGCAAACAGTAGTTATCCCTGAACCGTATTCATATTTAGTAATTCGTAAAAAAAGAAAACTACAAACATTTATTACTGTCGCCTAGCAAGAAATGAAACTACAAAAATAGTATGCACAAAATGCGTTTGACACACTGCCAGGCACAGTTTTGAACAATGTATAAATAAAAAGAGCTCTATTAATTGAATAATACAAGTTTCCATTTGCTAAAATAATAGAAAACAAAATTACCAACGTGAGAACACGCAACAGCGTCTTTTTATGACAGCAGACCTCGCCTGACGAAATCGTGCACACAGACGTAATACAGTCCGTTGTTTACTGCTGCCTGTGAGCAGTGAGACTGAAAAATATCGACCAGGGAGTGTTTAATATAATACATCGGAGGTACCCTGACGTCCCATCAGCAATACGCGTCAAATATCATTTTCCACTTTGTTTTATGACGCTGTAAATGGGCTGGGACTTTTAAGTCCCGTCGGGCAGGAAAGGGTTAAAAGTTTATGAATAAATACCAAACAATGTATTCGCTTTGAGAGCAACGTTATGACAGGTCAAGAGGAAGAATTAGTGATATGAGGCGCTGCATTAATAGTAGGCTACTCGACGAAATAAACAGACGAAGAAGACGTAGTTGTCGGACAAGGGGAAAATACATACTATAGAAGACGTGACAGGAATGTGGGAGTGGCCGCATGGTCTAAGGCGTCATGCAGCGGACTGGACTGTCTCTCCCGCCGGAGGTTCAAGAGCGCTTTCGAGCATGAGTGTGTCTGTTGTCCTTAGTGTAAGATAGTTTAAATAGTTTTTAAGTCTAGGGACTTATGACCATAGTAGTTTGTTCCAATAGCTATACAGGCATTTGAATTTGAATGACAGGTTAAGCGAGCTGAATTTGGAAGAAATCTCTGCTTTTCGTAACTTCACCAAGATGTTCCCGTCAGATTTTGAAATTATAAATGCGTATTTCAGGGCCAGTTCTTTCGAAGAACGGCACAAATTTTAGAAAAACAACTTCTGTGAAGAGAAGACTTGCTGTTACTCTTCGTTTCTCGGCAACAAGAAGTGCCTATGAAATCCTTTGCCTATTTATTCCACATTTCAAAGCCAGCCATGTCATTACTGTCCCCTTAGTTTGTCTAGCTTTGGATGAAGGCTTATGTAAACGTAATTCATCTCTATTTATAGCACTGAAACATGTATTTAATTGATCGTATAGTTATTTACGTTTTCACATTATTCCAAATCGTCAGTTTCAATAAAAGAAACTTCTTTAGCCTCAATATCACTCATACCACAAATGAATGTGACACGGAATCTGCTGCTGACTATCCTCTTTTTACGTCCACGTTTAGTACATACTGCTGCCTCCTATATACAGGGTGTTACAAAAAGGTACGGCCAAACTTTCAGGAAACATTACTTACACAAAAAGAAAGAAAATATGTTATGTGGATATGTGGCCGGAAACGCGTAATTTCCATGTTAGAGTTCATTTTAGTATTTGGATTGTTGGATGAAACATTCGCAGAAGCGTACCCGTGGATGCCAATCATCCGCTGATAGTGCCTGCACACGCCGTAGATGGTACGGAAACAACTGGTTCTCCCGTAGCACTCTCCATACAGTGAAGTGGTCAACGTTACCTTGTACAGCAGCAACTTCTCTGACGCTGACATTAGGGTTATCGTCAATTGCACGAAGAATTGCCTCGTCCATTGCAGGTGTCCTCGTCGTTCTAGGTCTTCCCCAGTCGCTAGTCATAGGCTGGAATGTTCCGTGCTCCCTAAGACTTCGTGTCCTGTCGGGACACCTTCCTTCTGGAAATCTGTATCGATACAAACGTACCGCGCCACGGCTATTGCCCCGTGCTAATCGATACATCAAATGGGCTTCTGCCAACTCAGCATTTGTAAACATTGCACTGACTGCAAAACCACGGTCGTAATGAACACTAACCAGTTGATGCTACGTATTGATGCGCTTCATGCTAGTACTGTAGACCAATGAGTCGAATGTCAACACAAGGCCGGCCGCGGTGGCCAAGGGGACTAAGGCGCTCCAGTCACGGCCTGCACGGCCACTACGGTCGCGGGTTCGAATCCCCCCTCGGACATGGATATTTGTGTCGTCCTAGTTCGTAAGTAGTTCATAAGTAGTTTGTAAGTTTAGGGACTGATGACCCCGTAGTTAAGTCCCATAGACTATACAAACATTTGTCAACACAAGCACTGAATTCAACATTACCTTCCTTCAATTGGGCCAGCTGGCGGTGAATCGAGGAAGTACAGTACAAACTGACGAAACAACTGGGTATTTTGACAATTATCTGCACGAATCATTTCAATTTACATTTAAAGAGAAATACTAAAATGAGCTCTAACATGGAAATTAAGCGTTTCCGGACACATGTACACATAACATATTTTATTTCTTTGTGTGTGAGGAATGTTCCTGAAAGTTTGGCCGTACCCTGTATATATATTCATTTCTGCTTCATAAAAAGCGCTGTAAAAACAAAGCCTCAAGTAAGGTAACTTTATAACAGCTCATTTTCCAAAATAATATAACGAATTCCGTTGTTATTGCTGTGGTGTTGAGAAATAGGGACTTTATTGTTTTATCTACTTCACATACGGCTGGTGCCAAACACTGTAGCAATTTTCTTTATGTAGAAATGCTTCTATTTCATTAATTTTATGATATCGAATATTCCGCAGGCACTCCTCTGCCTCTTATTAGGTGTCGAATTCGTAAATGTTGCTTCTTGTGTACTTCATTGCGCAGGAATACACTGAAAGACAACATGTAACTCTATAGATACACAGAAAAACCGAACACTACCACTACAAAGGATAGTTTATTGCTAGCAAGCCGTGGTCATTGTTTCTTTACCTACACTGCTAAAGAACGCTGCTTTTGTGTTGTCAGCATGTGGAAATCGTTACCGAATTCCAGAACGAGCAGCGAACAACGTTGCAGAACATGTTTCAAACTATTGTAAACGCGCCTTAACGCCAACGAGAAAGCAAAAAACTAACCTCTACATGAATTCTTAAGCTCGCTTTTGAGTTTTCGACTGCTCTACCTCGACACAATTTGCATTATTTCCATCCAGCCTCAAAAATTCGAACACTTCGGCTTAAGTTGGCTCTGGCATGCGTATGTCTTCTTCCTTCTCCATGTCGAAAAGTGTGGAAAATTATCGGAAACTGTATGTTGTTTACGTGTGACTCATTGTCTCATACATAAGTATAAAATTAAAAAGTTATAAATGAATAAACACTATTAAATGTTACAATGGTACTAAAATATAACTTCATACATTTTCAACGTACGGTGTTGAAAATAATGTGGTCCTTTTTCTTTTCTTCTTTTCTTTGTTTTTTCTTCACTAAAATCAAAGCTTGGTATTGTGTAGTTTTGAGATTCATACAAAAATATGTTACGTTACTTATGACAAAAAAGTAACGATACTTTCGTTAAATCGTTAACTGATAAAAGTAACTTAGTTACAGTTAAAGTTACTTTACGGAAATAATAATGCCGTTACCGTCCGTTACCTTTGAAAAGTAACTGTTACTAGTAACGACGTTACCAGTAATGCGTTACTCTCCAACCCTGCAGTTTTCGATTACTAAAACATTAAAGTGATTCTTAATTTCGTGTCCCTTCCGTGACGATTTATCCCGTTTCATGTTGACTCTTTTAAAATCTGTAAGATATACGCCGTAAGCTAACGCGCTAAGAGCTGAATGCAAGCGTCTGCTCCCAACATTCTCCGCTTAGGAGCCACGCAAAGTTACGTGATCTGTATATCTCATTTTCTTCTACACTAAAAAATATTCAAAACAGATAGATATGGCTATGTAGTCCCTAGGTTAGAATGCGTTAATTTACAGCTTTGCACGTGTCGACGTATAGCTGTTTCAGTATCGTTGTTAATTCATTCTTCGAGGGAGGTGGTTCAGTCCTGTTGAAGCACAAAGCTTTCACACCTAACCTTAACTAACAAAGTGTCAACATTACAATTTTGAAAGGAAAGTTTTAGAATTCTTGTGGTGGTTATAACCTCTGCTTTCTCGTTCAAAATTAAATATTTTGTATTACTAGAGCAAGGAGATGAAAGTCTGAATACAGTGTGGGTTACGTTTTCTTTTTTTTTTTCCAATTAACTACTATAACACGGAATCTAGATTAAATTTTTACGAGAAGTGCTGTCGAAATTAGGACTGTTTCCTCAGCTGAACATTTAGCATAACTGTAGTCCTCATTAAAAACTTTGAATACTCGTCGTAATTATAGTTAAATTCTTTAGTTTTGGTAAACCAATGTTTACATGTATCTAGAGGATTAAACGAACAATGGAACGCGTAATATAAATTTACCCACGCAACTAATAAATCGGACTTCGTTAAAAGATAGAAATGCTGACTCTACACTATTTTCATAAAACAGGCCATTCACAGGATCTGACATACTGGTCGCCGATTTCGATCAAATTCTACACGGACGTTCTATTTTGAATATAGACACTTGTTTAGGCTTTTTGCTAGACACTCAGAAGTTTTTGAAAAACTTAAGTCGAAGGTTCTGAGACAACAAACATAAAAAACAATGCAGTCGAATTGAGAACCTCCTCCCTTTTTTAAGTCGGTTAAAAATGACTTAGATTCAAGACATGCCGTAGAAGATGGACCACCACCACCATATCTTACCGGAATATTCAGGTTTCCGAATTCCTATTGAGTTATTGAGATAAAAGGGCGTACTGCGACTTTTATCTCGTCCTGACCCTCAGTGGTGTGAAAAAGAGTGTTTTTTTTTTTTTTTTCACAAAATTTCTTACATCTACATTACATCTACATGGGATACTCTGCAAATCACATTTAAGTGCCTGGCAGAGGGTTCATCGAACCACAATTATACTATTTGTCTCCCATTCCATTCTCGAATAGCGCGCGGGAAGAAAAAACACCTGAATCTCTCTGTTCGAGCTCTGATTTCTCGTATTTTATTCTGATGATCCTTTCTACCTATATAGGTGGGAGTCAACAATATATTTTCGCATTCGGACGAGACTGTTGGCGATTGTAATTTCGTAAGTATCCCACGCCGCAGCGATAAGCGCCGTTGTTGTAATGATTCCCAGGACAGTTGTGAGTAAGGCAGACAGCCGACTTCGGTTTATTGGGAGAATTTTGGGAAGATGTACTTCACCTGTAAAGGAGACCGCGTATAAAACGCTTGTACGACCACGTCTTGAGTATTGCTCAAGTATTTGGGACCCGCAGCAGATCGGTTTGAGGGAAGACATAGAGGCGGTTCAGAGGCGAGCAGCTAGATTTGTTACCGGTAGGGGCGAGCAGCTAGATTTGTTACCGGTAGGTTCGACCAATGCACGAGTGTCTCGGAAATGCTCCGGCAACTCAATTGGGGATCGCTGGAAGAAAGACGACGTTCTTTTCGTGAATTTCTGTTAAGTAAATTTAGAGGGCCGGAATTTGAAGCTGAGTGTAGTACGATCTTGCTGCCGCCTACTTACATTTCGCGTAAAGATCACAAAGACAAGATAAGAGAAATTAGGGCTCGTACGGAGGCATATAGGCATTCTTTTTTTCCTCGTTCAATTTGGGAGTGGAATAGGAAAGGAAATGCCTAGTAGTGGTACGGTGTACCCTCCGCCACGCACCTTACGGTGAATTGCGGAGTATGTATGTAGATGTAGATGTAGATCCCAGATCCTGTAACATTTCCATAACGCTGTCTCCCCTGTATCGTGACAATACGAAACGAGCTGCTCTTCTTTGGACTCTTTCGATGTCCTCCGTCAAACCCACCTGATATGGATCCCAAACTGGGCTGCAATACTCCAAAAATGGACGGACAAAAGTAGTGTATGCAGTTTCTTTTGTAGTTCTGTTGCATGTTTTAAGGGTTCTGCCAATAAAACGCAGTCTCTGGTTCGCCTTTCCCACGATATTATCTACGGGTTCTTTCCAATTTAAGTCTGAAGTAATAGTAATTCCTAGATATTTTGTGAAGTGACGGCATTCACATTTGATTGATTTATCTTGTAAACAAAGTTTAACGGATTTCTTTTCGTACTCATGTGGACGACTTCACACTTCTCATTATTTAGAGTCAATTGCTAATTTTTACACCATACTGATATCTTATTCAGATCGTTCTGCAGTTGGTTTTGATCTTCAGATGATTTTACTAGACAGTAAATAATGGCGTCATCTGTAAACAACCTAAGAGAGCTACTTAGATTTTGCCCTAAATCGTTTATGTAAATAAGGAACAGCAGAGGACCAATAACACTACCCTGTGGAACGCCCGATATCGCCTGTGTTTTAGTCGATGCCTTACCATCGATTACTACGAACTGTGTCCTCTCTGACAATCCAATCGCAAATTTGGGGCGATATACCATAACCACACAATTTGATTAAAAGCCGTTTGTGAGGTACGGTGTCAAAAGCTTTCTGGAAATCAAGAAATACGGAATCCATTTGCGAACCTTTGTCGATAGCACCCATCACTTTGTGTGAATAAAGAGCTAGTGGGGTTTCGCGTGAACGATATTTTCTAAATCCGTGTTAACCTTGGGTCAATAGATCGTTCACAGAAGTGATATCTGGCGTTCCACAGGGAATCGTTATAGGTCCCCTACTCTTCCTCGTATTTATAAATGATTTAGGAGACAATCTGATTAGCTCCCTTAGACTGTTCGCGGATGATGCTGTCGTTTATCGGTTAGTGAAGTCAACTGAGGATAACTGCAAAGCGATTTAGACAAAATTTCTACTTGGTGCGAAAATTGGCAATTGACACATGTAAAGAAAAGTGTGAAGTAATACACATGATCAATAAAAGAAATCCGCTGAACTTCAATTACGTGATAAATCAGTCAAACCTTAAGGTCGTAAATTCTACCAAATACCTAGGAGTTACAATTACGAACCACTTTGACTGGAGAGAACACACAGAAAATATTGTGGGGAAGGCGAATCAAATGTTACGTTTCATTGGCAGAACGCTTCGAAGATGCACCAGCTCCGCTGAAGAGACTGCCTACATCACACTTGTGTGTCCTCTCCTGGAGAACTGTTGCCCCTTGTGGGACCCTCACAAGGTGGGACTGACGGAAGATATTGAAAAGATTCAGAGAAGGTCAGCTCGTTTTGTTTTATCACGTTACTGGGGGAAAGCGTCACGGAAATGTTGCACGAATTGGGGCGGAAATCATTAAAAGAAAGACGTTATTCATTGCGGCGTAATCTGTTTGCGAAGTTTCAATCACCGACTTTTACTTATGAATGTGAAAATATTTTGCTAGCACCCACCTACTTAGGGATACATGACCATCCCAATAAAATAACAGAAGTCAGATCGAAAACGGAACGATTTAGGTGTTCTTTCTTCCCGCGCACTATTAGCGAATGGAACGGTAGAGAAAAGTTATGAAAGTGGTTAATGAACCCTCTGCCAGGCACTTAAATGTGATTTGCAGAGTATCTATGTAGACGTAGATGAAGATGTGTCGGTATTTTCAGAAACTTAATCAGTTAGGGGTGAAATAGGGGATGAAACATTTTCTGAAAATACGTTGCTACTACTAATCCCATTTCTAACCCAGAATTACAAACAATATTTGCATACTTGGGTGGAAATTCCGATGTGGGCTCTTGCTCAGGATTTAAAAAACTCGTGTTTCAGTGTTTGTAAAAAATCAACAACTAAGAGGGTCAAACAGAGGATCAAAAATTCTTTTTCAAAATACGTTACTACTGGGACGATTTTCGGGCTAGAGCTACGGAAAATTATATTTGTCCTGTTGGCCAAATGAAAAAGAAAGTACTATGGGCAGGGCGAAAGAAAGTACTATGGGCAGGGCGAAGCTGGGAATTTGTATCTGACGGGAGGCGTGCATGGGTAGTCCTTGCAGGTGCGGTGATCACTGTGTCCCCAGTGGTGTAGGGGTCAGTGCCTAGAAATCAGGAAACCCGGGTTCGAATCCCGGCTGGGTACACATTTTCGGCTTTGCCCAATCGCAGTTGATGTCATATATTCTATGAATATTAAATAATAACAGCTGCAGGATCAGAAGTGACGTCTATTCTTTCGGAACAGACGCCACAGTTATATATAGAAAAAGAAAGTATTTAGGTATTTTTGGTATTTCACACATCAAGGGGGTGAAAGAGGGGATGAATAGTTATTTGAAAAAATGTTGCTATTAAGGCAGTTTTGTAGCTAAAATTACGTAAATTGCAGTATGGATTCTTGATTACAATTTTTTTAAAATTAAAAAGTATGTAAGCAAACCACATATAGTTGTTCATAAGTATTTTACAGATTTCCTTTCGAGTACGACATGCGTCCATTAAAGATGCCGGTAGGCTTTTGCAAAAAGGTTTAAGAGAACACGCCTGTGTTAGAATGTAATTTTGTGTCAAAAATTGATTTTCAAAAATATGGCGCTGTTAACTCAAATTTCAAGCTATAACTACGAAACTTAAGATTGAATTCTTTACCAGGATTAAAAAGAAACAACTGGTGCAGACCAACCAGCCTACGCATGCGAAGCAGCGGGGGTTCAGCTAGTTCATAGTATTTTTCTTAAAGGTTTGTTTCGCGATGAGACTAATCTACACGTTTGTACCTCCACCCTTTCGGCGCGCAAGGCGCCGCCGTACACAGCCGTTCCAATAACCGATATGGGCGTCAGGCACACTCAATTAGTGTAGGCGCGCCGCTAAAAGGATATACGCGGGGGCGCCAATTAGGTCGCTGATTGGATGGCGAGGCGACCGGCCGGTCGGCGCCAGGCGCGGCGCGGTGCATGCCGGGAGCGGAGCTCTGCTCGCAGCCGGACTCGCCAGCTTCATTAGTCGGCGGCTGCTTACGTGGGCGGCGGCGGGGGGGGGGGGGGCGCAGGTGTTCGCTGCTAATGTGATTAGCCGTGGGCGGCGCATCCACACACTGGGCGCGCAGCTCCCGTCGGAGGCGAGAGCAGCTCCAACACTTTTGCCGGCTCCAAGACTGCTGTAGACCATCCCGAGTTTGCGAGTGGTACGTCGGAGTCTGGGGAACTGCACCTATGAAAACTTGACTCGCTCGGCCTTTTATCGCCACTTCGGCTCTCGCCCTAACTCAGGTCGGGAAAAACACGCCGAATCGGAGTTGCAGAACTGAGCGAAAGCAGAAACTCTGCGAGAAGTCCTTCCACCTCCCTCCTCCCTTCCCGCGCTCGTGCCGGTGTTTTGAGGTTTGTGGTCAGCCGACGCAGTCTCGTAAATTGCACGACCGAGTTTCGGAGTCCGTTGCAGGAAACGAGCGGATTTTAAAAGAAAACAAATGTTTGTAAATCTATCGGACCAATCTGCGTGGTCATCAGTCCGTAGCTTACAAACTACTTAAACCTAGGTAAACTAACCTAAGGACAAACACACACGCCCATGCCGCAGGGAGGACTCGAACCTCCACGGCGAGCAACCGCGCGCTCCGCAGCGAGACGCTTTAGACCGCTCGGCTACTCCACCACGGCGTTTGTGGTCAGCCGACGCAGTCTCGTAAATTGCACGACGGAGGTTCGAACTCCGTAGCAGGACACTAGTGGATTTTAAACAAAATTAATGTTTGTTAATCTATCGGACCAATCTGTGTGGTCATCAGTCCGAAGCTTACATACTATTTAAACCTAGATAAACTAACCTAAGGACAAACACACACACCCATGCCCCAGGGAGGACTCGAACCTCCACGGCGAGCAACCGCGCGCTCCGCAGCGAGAACGCTTTAGACCGCTCGGCTACTGTACCACGGCGAGTGGATTTTCTGTAATGGCCGAAAGTCAGCATAAGAAACAGATGGCCAAGTCACTTGATGACGATGGTATTCATTGATCATTAGAACTGTTTCGGATCGCAATTTTAAATTAACAAGTGGAATGGACACAAGTAAAACCCTTAAGATCAAGAAAGGATTACCTCACGGCTCAGTATTAGCACCATTACTATTCAACCTCTATGCCAGCGATATGCTTTACACAGAGAGAAAAAAATTCGGATTACCTGATGATCTGAACATAGCAAAACAAAGCAGATTTCTCGAAGAAGTTGCGAAGACCCTAACGAATGACCTTGAAGTCCTTATCAAACAGAACAGAAGGTGGTGTTTGTGCCCAAATCTGCCTAAGACTAAAGTTTGCGCAATTCACCTCATTAATAATCTAAGCTTATGGGACTTAACTACGGGGTTATCAGTCCCTAAACTTACAAACTACTTATGAACTAGCGAGCGAGGTGGCGCAGTGGTAACACACTGGACTCGCATTCGGAAGGATGGTGGTTGAAATCCACCTCCGGCCATCCAGATTTAGGTTTTTCGTCATTTCCCTCAATCACTCCAGGCAAATGCCGGGATGGTTCCAATGAAAGGGCACGGCCGATTTCATTCCACATCCTTACCCAACTACTCCGAGCGTAAGCTCCGTCTCTAATGACCACGTTGTCGACGGGACGTTAACTCCAAGCTTCCTTCTTATGAACTAGCTTATACTACAGACAACACAAACATTCATGCCCGAGGAGGGATTTTAACCTCCGACCGCAGCGGCCGCCGTAGACCGTGACTGGAACTACAGAGTAACAGTGCTGGAACGCCGCAGACCGCTCGGCCACTGCGGCCGGCTCAATAATATAAGCAACAGAGAATGAAACACAGCGTCCATCCTAAGCATCTCGGCATTACACTTGATAGGTCCCTCAGGTAAGGAACACCTTAAAAATGTAGGCCAGAAACGAATAACAGGAAATAATACTATTTGAAAACACTGGAGGGAAGTTCTTGGGGTGCAGATGCATCCACACTAAGATAAGCTACAACATAAATATTCTAAACCACTGCCAAATGCTATGCTCCGGTCTGGGAGAGAATCTGTGACTCCTACAAGGTAGATGTGCAGCTCCACGAAACCATGCGGAATATCACCGGCACATTAAATTCTACTCCAACACCATGGTTCTCCGTCATCGCTAATATTGCTCTACCAAAAATAAGTAGACAAAAGGCATCTGTTAAAGATTGGGAAAAATAGTAAAAACAAATGAAGGAAAATGTTTACCTATACTGGTGGTCATAAAAAATTTGCTAAATTACCGTTTAAAATCACGAGAGCCGATATGGAATAACTACTATATAAGAGGAAAGGTCACCTTTAACCTAAAAAAAGAACTGAAAAAAAAGGGAGTGGGAGAGTTCAGTCAGTAATCATCACCTCATAAGTGATCCCTCAAAAGAACTGAGAAGATGCAAGGCCATGCTTTATAAGTGGGGAGTCGAAGACAACCCAAGTTGTATTGTAGAGCACTGAGCAGACGCTGGACCACATCGTAAGAGTGTGCCCAAGAATAAAATACAGTGGGTCTGCTGAGGACTTTATAGAAGCCACACTTCGGGCTATGAAGTGGACTAAAGAGCTGACCAGTGATGTGTAGTAAATAGCTTGTCTCGCATGATTCTATGTGTTTTGTCATACATATATTATTGTTCGTTCACATGTACTGAAAATGTGCTCTTGTACAATCTTTAATAATTGTTTTTGTGTAATTATATTTCTTACAGATATAATACAGAAAGGTCACTTACTCACTCAGTCATTCACTGACTTAACACTAAGCTATGAAAGCTAATGTACCAATGGACCTGAAATTTTGCAGGTAGGTATTTAATAGATAGAAGTCGTCAGCTGAGAAAGTATTTTCCACTAGGACGGGATTAAGATGCATGGCGCAGGATACGTTTCCTACAGACTGTCGAAATGCAGCCGCGGTGGAGTAGCCGAGCGGTCTAAAGCGCCTCGCTGCGGAGTGCGCGTTGTTCGTCGTCGGAGGTTCGAGTCCTCCCTGGGGCATGAGTGCGTGTGTTGTCCTTAGGTTAGATTACCTTAGTTTAAGTAGTTTGTAAGCTACAGACTGATGACCACGCAGTTTGGCCCCATAGATTTACAAACATTTGAACATTTTTTTGACGAAATGAGCAGATCCATTCCCATAATTATGAAATTTTGCACGCTTGACCTTCAAAACAAGAGAAAGGTCACCGTCTACCTAAAATTTCGTACGGTGCATGGGGAAGGGTGCATTCCGATGATCTTAAGTACCACCTGACACAGGCAACGCTGGGTTTTCCAGTCGTTCTTATATATGTAAGAGGAAGTCCTTGCTACGTCTCCTGTTATATCCCTCCACTACCTCATCTACTCCGCAGCCATGCCCCAACCCCAGTCTCCAGTCCACCTCCTACAATATGCTGACGACACCGCCTTCCTATCTGTCACCCCCTCCCTCCCCACTTCCAAGCACTTGCTCCAGTCTTTCCCCATGTTCGCTGCATGGTGTAACTGGTGATTCCTCCCCGTCAATCCTGATAAATCCCAAGTAGCCGTCATAGGTTGCACCACCCCTCGTTCCGCCTCCATGAATTTTACCTTACCCTCCACGATCACCCCATTCGTCACACCCCCACCCTAAAATACCTTGGCCCAACCCTCGATCGATCCCTCTCCTGAACTCCCCACCTCCGCATGGTCTGACAGAAAGCCATGTCCCGCCTCAATCTGCCCAAACTCCTCTCCGGCCGGATGTGGGACTCAACCCTCTACCATCTCTTTCACCTACAGATCCATAATGCGTCCCATCCTTGCAGCTTCCATCCCGCCTGAGTTTCCGCTCACCATACCTACTACAAAACCATTCAAATCCTCGAATGCTACGCCCTCAGTCTCTCCTAACACATTCGACGCCATTCCCGTCACGTGGATCCTATGCAACCTTCTCCCGTTTCCCCACCTCCTGCAGTTTCTGGAACACACCCCGCTCCTGTACACTTACCACAAAACAGAATACCGCAACCCACTGGTCTACCCTATCCTCACCAATCCCGAGCAACGCTTTCACCACTGCATCCCTCCCTCCGTCTACTTGCACACTATCCACATTCTTTCCCTAGGATAATTTCCGCCACCTCCCCGTCTCGGATAACACCCTCCGTCTCGACATATATCCCTCCTACCAACCCTAACCGTTTCCCCATGGATGCAACGGCCCCTCTCCCCCTCTCTTCGACCACTTAGCTATCCCTCTCCTCACCCCTCCCACCCTTGCAGTCATAAAGCTCCATCTCCTCCATTTCCCACTCCATTGCTCCCCTTCTTCCCGCATTTCTCACCGCCCCACCCTCCCTTCCCCTGTGGCGTCCTCAGTACAGTCGACTTTTAATTAGTGCTTCGTTCAGGATTCACCGGCCGTAGTGGCTGAGCGGTCTGCGGTGCACCAGTCACAGTCTGCACGGCGGCTACGGTCGGGGGGTTCGAATCCCCCCTCGGGTATGAATCTTTGTGTCGTTTTTAGTGTACGGTAGTTCATAAGTAGTTTGTAAATTTAGGGACTGATGACTTCGCAGTTAAGTCCCTTAAGCTTAACAAACAAATTTGATTTTCGTTCAGAGTTGTGTTTTCAGTGCTTCAGTGTATTTTAACAGTATGCCCATTGCAATCAGATACATTTGTTATTTTAAATATTGCCTCCGTTCGATCATCATGTCCAGTCAACCGTTCTAAATGTGTTTTTGCCGCCACCGTGGCATAGCTCTTGTTACATGTTTCATCATCCTTCTTGTTTATCTGCAAAATTCTCTACTTGCTCAAGATTTAAAGTATAGAAGTTTTACCTCCTGTATCAACGCTTTTATTCTTCATGTCGTAATGTATACACTCTAGAAAATCCCGTTTGTTTGGACAATTGTAGGGTACGATACCCATTCTAACTAAACATTTTCTTTCATGTGGAATTAGAAAATTATTTGTAAAATATAATACGATAAAAGACTGTGCAAGGTATTTTATGAAAATTTTATTAAAATGTTTGTTTATAGAGATCGTAACACCCATATGACGTAACTATGTAATTTTGACACAAATTTCGTCACTAACAGTTTCAGATACATATTGAACAGTATCAAGCATTAACTCATAATCTGCTTAACTTGATGTTAATTTTTTCATTGTAAATTCAGAGATATAAAAATTATAAACAAACCTTTGTACTGCTGTAATCGTAACATACTTATGTTCACATTATTGATTTTGCTTTGTCATGAAAATGCTTTTAATATAATTGTAATGACTTTATATTTAACAGTTTCATATAATATTGTCTTGGACCACATTTACATATTTCATAAAAATGTATTTAACTATTTCCATGTTTTAGAATGTTCTCGAAAACATAATGTTTATTAAGACGCGCGAATTGGCGCGAACACAGTCAGTTCAAAAGCATTATGAAGTGAGTCCAGAAGTCAGTCATTGTTCAGTTCCAGTTATTCCGTTTAATAAATGTCTTTGTGCATTAATATGGTCACATTATTTTAATCACACAGCTATAAACCCGACGTTCTGATGTTTTCATGATTATTTAATGGCAGGCAAGCTACGAAATATACGAGATCTCTGAACGACCAATAAGAACAAGGTGATGTATACTTAATGTGGCTCTAGTGTAGTACAAAATACACCACAATGTCCATTACATCTTTAACTCGCGGCGAAAGACCAGCGTATGAGGCTGCTGACTTTCTGCCTATGTAACCATACATTTGAAAATAACACTGACATCAGACGCAAAGAATACCGCGTTTCCGGGTGCTACGCATTTCGTTGGCCTTATCCCCGCGCCTTCACGAGAGTAATTCGGGCGTCCAATTTTTTCGCTGTCTGACAATTTATTTAAGTGGACCATGGAATGAATAACGTTTTCCGATTCTTTTTTAAAGGTTCCGATGCTATCAGATTGTCTGATTATCGGCTGAATAGTACAACGACTCTCCATGGACCGGAACTCAATAATCCCGCTTTTCTCCTCGGAGTGGAGAATGAAACGAATAAAAACGGAATGCAGGGGTTGGCTCGCATAATCATGTCACTATCCAGTCCACACATTTGCAAGACATCCAAGGATTCGATACACATTAAACCGACGTCCCCCATGAGCTAAAAGAGTTCTGAAAGAGGCATTCCCTCCAATTAAAGTTAAGAATTCTAATCACGGATTCTCACAGCTCTGGCTCCAAAATTATCCTAGTAGCAATCTATATAGATAATAAGTCATCGAGTAAAACAGAAGTGATATCTGGCGTTCCACAGGGAAGCGTTATAGGTCCCCTACTTTTCCTCGTGTTTATAAACGATTTAGGAGACAATCTGAATAGCTCCCTTAGATTGTTCGCGGAAGATGCTGTCGTTTATCGGTTAGTGAAGTCAACAGAGGATCAAAAGCAACTGCAAAGCGATTTAGACAAAATTTCTACTCGGTGTAAAAATTGGAAATTGACACTAAATAAAGAAAAGTGTGAAGTAATACACATGACCACTAAAAGAAATCCACTGAACTTCAATTACGCGATAAATCAGTCAAACATTAAGGTCGTAGATTCTACCAGATACCTAGGAGTTACAATTACGAACAACTTTGACTGCAGAGAACACATAGAAAATATTATGGGGAAGGCGAACCAGAGGTTACGTTTCTTCGGCAGAACGCTTCGAAGATGCACCAGCTCCACCAAAGAGACTGGCTACATCACACTTGTGTGCGTCCTCTGCTGGAGTACTGTTGCCCCTTGTGGGACCCTCACCAGGTGGGATTGACGGAAGACATTGAGAAGGTTCAGAGAAGGGCAGCTCGTTTTGTTTTATCACGTTACGGGGGGGGGGGGGGGGGAAGCGTCACGGAAATGTTGCACGAATTGGGGTGGAAATCATTAAAAGAAAGACGTTATTCATTGCGGCGTGATCTGTTTGCGAAGTTTCAATCTCCGACGTTTAGTTCTGAATGTGAAAATATTTTGCTAGCACCCACATAGTTAGGGAGACATGACCATCCCAATAAAATAAGAGAAATCAGTTCGAAAACGTTACGATTTAGGTGTTCTTTCTTCCCGCGCGCTATTAGAGAATGGAACGGTAGAGAAAAGTTATGAAAGTGGTTAATAAACCCTCTGCCAGGCACTTGAATGTGATTTGCAGAGTATCTATGTAGATGTAGATGTAGATAAGTAAAAGGAAAATAAAATAAAATAAAATCATTTCCTGTTTGGCAAAATTTACAAAATTACTGAAACACGTTCTTTTTAAATTTCCACCAAGCAAAATTTTTGTACGTTTAACTTCAAAATTGTTATGCAACACATTTTCAATAAAGCTCTCAATCCCTGTTTCAATCCTTTATAGAGGGATATCGAAAAATCTCTTTTTAAACTGCGCCATGTTTGCGAATAATGCTGACTATCGGCAAACTACAAAACTACACTGTGGTGGTAAAAAGATAAAAAAAACCCTAATCAGGGTATCTCTTCAAAATGACGTATGTATAATACCTGTACAAAGTTTTGTTTTTGCGTAATAAATTTATTGAAAGTTCTCCCGGACTTCAAGTACACCATGTATTTGGAATTCTATGGGACTTAATTACTGAGTTTATGAGTCCCTATACTTACCAACCACTGAAAATTTTTAAACTAACCTAAGAGTACACACAACCATCCCCAAGGGAGGACTCTAACCTCCGATGGGGAGTAACCGCGCGATATGCAGCGAGGCGCCTTATAGCGCTAGGCCAAAGCATGCAAACACAAAGATAAAAATCGTAACAGAAGAGGAAAGAGATTCAGGTATTCTTTTGATGTAGGCATAGATGCACTGCTACCTGTGCTAAGTCTAGCTGTTTCCTAGTTATTTATATACAAATGTACTAAAGAACGTCAATGACTTCACAACTGCTCGAACGAATTAACTTTTTTTTTTGTTCGCAATTCTCAGGAAAAGGTTTAAATGAAATAAAGTTTTTGGACGATCTACCGGAAAATGGAAAATTTGAGAAAAAACTTAATGTGCATTTTTCAGTGCGTGTTAGAATGTTTGGAGAGGAGTAATTTTTTTGTATTGGTTAGTTCGTTATGGTCATGAAAAAGATTTCACAGAAATAATTCGGGACAGTTACAAAGTAAAGTCCGAACGTTGGAACAACGTGCAAAAATAATAGTTTTTGTATGCTCCGTCTATCATCGCTGACAATGAAAACATATTTGGTTTGAACGACCATCATCAAGTCTGGCAAGTTTCTATATTTTTCTCGACAATGTTTGTAACGATCCGCAACCTGCTGTGTGTTGCATGGCGGCGGGTATTTTGAATAGACTTCGGCGCCATTGCCTCACTTTTTACCGATCACAATGAAACATGGCACATTCATGGAGGAGATTTTTACCCTGAAACATTTCTCCGAATTCGTTAAAATCTTAGGAATAATTTTTATTTAAATAATATGTGTATGCAAAGAACCTTGTCATGGAATAGCTCCTGCAAATGAAACTAATCCGCGATTTTAATAAAGAAAAATGTAAGAAATATTAATTTTAATGAAATCACTGTAAAAGCCAGATTATATTTTTGAATGCTATCAGTGACGGTACTGTAAAGACTGAACGGGAGAGATATTTCAAATTGTGATTGTAACAAATGTTAAAATGTTTGTAGAGCTTATGGGACTTAACTACGGGGTCATCAGTCGCTAAACTTACAAACTGGCGCGTCGCAGACCGCTCGGCCACCGCGGCCGGCATTGTCGTAGCATTTGCGTGAGCCATAAAAGGTGCCTAAAAATCTCTGTTTTTAAAAGAATGGAAAAATGCGGCACTGTTAAAGAAAAGGCAAGCTACTAAGAAATTAATTAAAAACCTCTTGCTCATTTTCTCAATTTTTTAAATCTGAATGTTGATGAAAAACCGTCGTGAACCTGTGTTGAAGACATGATTTACTATCACCGATTCACTAAGAAGGTCCACGGCTAGCTGAAATTGTTGAAAATTGAAATTTAATAAGTCGGCACAAAATGTCAGAGCCGTATTTAGAACAATTATTTAGTAAAAGAATGGAATGAAAATGATTACTATTCTGATCATATCTAAAACAATTAGTTTCGTAATTAGATGCAATGGCAGAATCCGTTGTTCAGAAAAATAAATTGCATCACAGTTAATAAAATGTGAGAAGGAAAAATAAAGGAATCAGTTTTTTACTAAATGAGAACACATCCGAAGTTCGGTTAAATTGCACGGCTTATAATTGAATTAAAAAGCAGAATATCTACATAAAAACTTACACCACTTACATAGTTCATTCTCGAACATCTCCAGAAATTTCTATGCTGGAAAATTCGTAATAATTGCAGAGCTCAATTCATTTACGACTTTTCTGTCTTAGTGTTAGAACAAGAAGAAAAGACGGAGACGCATCTCCTGTCGTTTTAGATGAGAAACGTTGAGCGTCATAACTTTATTTGTATCGTTTGCACAGAGGTTTTCATACATTAATCAATCTTGAAAGAGTATTAAGTCCATATGACTGTGAGCAATACATTAACATTTAAGAAAAATTTCAACAAAATATGCAAATATGAAAATAAATTAACTTTAAAATATCTGAAAATAAGAAACTTTCGTTACGTGGAGGCACATGTAACATTACAATCCTCTGCAAGACGATATATGGTGCATAACAGATTCTCTTGCAATAGTCTTCGACACCGTTTTATCACCATGCACTTTGGAAGCTGTATGTAATTTTTGATAGATAGCGGAGGGAAGCAGATGGAGTGACGGAGGGGGAAGAGGAGATGCATACAGACAGGGATAGGAGGAGATGGGCAAAGAAATAAGTGAGGAGGAGGGGAACATGAAGGAGACGAGGGTGGAGATGGACTAATGGAAGATTCAAATAAATACATAATGTAGGAAATGTTGCTGTGAATTACACGTAGCACTGTATATATCAGGAGGATGGGAAATAGAGATGCACAAAATCAACGATAATCAAAATATCCACGTGTGTACTGCCAGTCTACAGTGTTCAACGTACAAAATATTTCGGCGATCATACATGTCGCCATCATCAGGTGAACTGACGGACTGAGCTCCTGGAAACGCGCCCCCACAGATATCCCCACGCTTCGGTGGCTCGAAGGGACCTGGGTTCTAGCCCGGTAGCGGGCGATTTAAATACCCTCGGCCCGCGGAGCGACCCCTCCGTGGACCGCGCCCCGCGCCGCGGTCGCGCAGTGGAACCGATTGCGACGGCGTCTGAGATGTCGTCGATGTGAGGTCTCTGTCCGCCGTGTTCGTCACTAAGTTACGTTTTCTGGATTTACTCTTAATTACCCAAATCGCTGGTTCCCCAGCTTTGATAAGATTATAGCCACAGTCACGGTTTATGAGGTCGTCACTAGTGCGAATTTCAATTGCATCAATAACGACGCAGTCCTAGTATCTCGACGTCAGTACCAGAATCGTAATGCGTTTATACTAAATCACGTGATTTTTCAACAACAATGTTCAGCGACCGCCGGCTTGCTTGAATACATCAATCTGTGTGCCTCTGGTGTTCAAGGCATCGATTCTCGACAGCACCCATCTCGACAGCACCCATGACTAGCCACACTGACATGGAATCTGGTACAAGCCGGACTTCCTCAAACCGAGATCATCTTTGGCGCTCCTCACCAGTGCACGAATTTTATTCGGCGGGCAAAAGACAATTCCAACCTGGTGTTTCTTCAAAATGCGGGCGACCTTCCCTGAGAGTGCGCCCATATATGGAATAAACGCAGTGCCTACCTCCTCCCTCGTGTTTTCATCCATTTCCACAGATTGTGCTGTAGTGGTTGGGTGGAGAGCCCGCTGAATCTGCCACTCTGAGTACCCATTTTTTCGGAATACAGTTCTCAGGTTTTCCAATTACTGGGGTAGACTCTCTGCGTCGGCGATAGTGCTCGCCCTATGTACTAGAGTTTTAAGTACCCCATTCCTATGTGAAGGGTGGTAACAGCTGTCTGCGTGTAAATACAGATCAGTGCGCGTTGTCTTACGACACACCATGACCCATGTTGCCCTCAGCTCTTCTCTTGACCAAGACGACCAACGGCAATTTACCCTCCGTTTCAGTCTCCATAGTGAATTTGATGTTGGGGTGTATGGAGTTCAGATTTGTAAGGATGTCAAGGAGTTTATCCATACCATGTGACCAGATGACGAAAGTCTCGTCCAAGTAACGGAAAAAGCAAGTAGGTTTCCATTCAGATGACACCAGGGCTTCCTCCTCGAAATTCTCCATGTACCAATTTGCGACTACAGGGGAGAGTGGATGTTGGATGAAGAAGGAGGAGGAGGAGGAGGAGGGGATGAACGCGTGGATAGATAGATTAGATGAGGAGATGGACAAGTTAGGAGCTAGGAGACAGAGAAAGGGCATCAAACGGATATAAAGAAAGAGAGGGAGGATTTAGACGATGAGAGGACGGAGAAGGAGATCGATAGACTGTACAGGGTGTGGGGTGAAAGTGATGAACACAGATGGTGAAGGAGGACGAGGAGATGATCAAAGGTACCGGGAGAATGACAGACAAGTAGAGGGAGGATTTATTTATTTTACTTTTCGTATGGCGTAAATGCATTCACATATACACAAATAATAATTTTACAGGTTAGGGGTCACTATATATACACAGCAAGTACAACTAACTATCTAAATTTTAATATCAAAGTTGCTAATCCGTTCGCCGTCGGGGGTTCGAGTCCTCCCTCGAGCATGGGAAGGAAGGAAGACGAGTGTTTAACGCCCCATCAACATCTTGGTCATTAGAGGCGGATCTTACGCACGGTTGTTCGGGTAAGGATGGGGAAGGAAATCTGCCGTGCCCTTTGAAGGGAACCATCCCGGCATTTACCTGGAGTGATTTAGGAAAATCACTGAAAACTTAAATCTAGATGGCCGCAGGTGGATTTGAACCACCATCCTCCCGAATGCGAGTCCAGTGTGCTACCAATGTGCCACCTCGCTCGGTCGGGCATGGGTGTTTGTGTTATCCTTAGCACAAGTTACTGTAAGTTAGTGTAAGTAGTTTGTAAGGCCAGGGTCTGATGATCAACGTAGGAGATTTATAAACTCTTGATTTTTTAAGTTGCTAATCAAGGTTACAAGTGCAGTGTCAGCCCTCATGAAATCACTCCACGCCCCTTGGCAGGCTCCCAAAAGGCACTCTTTCCTAATGTGTCGGATTGTCTGTTTTAAGGTTCGTCTGTCACATTCTGAAGACTCCACAAAACCACATTTAAGCAGTGACTCCACACAGCGACCGTGTCCTCTACGCAGAAAAGGTAAATCAGTCAACAATCCGAAGATTAGATTGAACACCACAGTGCTTTACTAGGCATGGTCTGGAGAGGGTAAGTCGTTGCCTTTCTCCGACCTTTGAACTTACTTTAGGGGTATCTACAATTTAACATGGATTCCACACCACGGCGCTAATCAATATTTTTCACATCGGCATCATTTCCAGAGGGGAAAGAGGTGGAATGTGACAGATAAAAATCCTAAAATCTGACGGGGATCCAACCCGCGACCTTTGGATTCATAACGTGGCACTCTACCACTGTGCTATCGAGCCATTCTGTTTAATTTCACCATGAGGTTACTTTTCAGTTTTGCGTCGGTAGTACAGTGATTGTAGTCGTAAAACGATATACGTATCTCGTGGTTTTAATGGTTTCACATTTCTGCTCCCACAAAACTCTTATTTTTATGTTATCAGGTGCTAGCTGTTCAGCTTTCCTCAGTAGTGGAATTCTTGAGCGGAGTCTATATCGACGCAGAGCTGGAAATCCCGAAGCAGTACCGAAATTCTGCGGATATCAGGTGGATATTACACAGAAAGGGAAGCCAGTACGTAATTGTTGATCTGATGGTACCAGAGTTAAGGCGCACAGTAATATTCAACTGAACGTCTATCAGGTTGATATGCCAGCTGAAACAACCAGCAGCTGAAACAACCAGCGCTGTTGACGATATTCGCAGGGGATCCATCGGAGCTGCCCATGTTGTGCCACATAATATTTTATTGATATTATTCTGTGTCTTAAATTTGGCAGTAGTATTCTCAAGGTGTTCTTGAATGAAAGTGTGCTGAAGGGCGAATTCAAGATTTTTGGAAAACTGTTATGGTTAAGTACAGTTCCATTAAAGAGAAGCTGGAGCTTCGCATGTGTTTGCTTATTGTTCAGGTGGAAAGAACATACTTCTGTTTTTTTAGTATTAGCCTTGAGTTGCCACATTTTATAAAACGAACATAGAACGGCTAGATTGTGAGTAAGGATTGTTTCTGTCCGGCTGTGATTCTTTGTACTAGTTGCAAGAGCGATATAGCTCGCATAAAAGAACATCGTCTATGTGCAAGGACTGAGCCTTGAGACAGGCCACTGTTTAGTATACTCTCTTTACTTAGGGGAAGGCGGGGAAAGACGGGGAGGCGGGGTTAAACGTGGAAGAGCTATTAGCTACAGTTATGGAGGTCCCAAATGTTCAAATGTTAGTGAAGCTTATGGGACTTAACTGCGGGGTCATCAGACCCTAAACTTACGAATTACTTACGAACTAACTTATATTAAAGACAGCACAAACATCCATGTCCGTGGGGAGATTCGAATCTCCGAGGGGGAACGGTTTCGCGCATCGGAACATAGCGCCTCAATGCGCTCAGCCGCTCCGCCGCTCCGCCGCAACATGGTGGTCCAATCTGTGGATATCTACGTCAGCTTCATCAATACACAGCTCCCATTGTATTGACATTGCTAGACTTCAGTAACGCGGCGGGTTCTGTGAGCTTTGCAAGGTAAGTACAATTTTTATACTGATTTGCAAAATTTTACAATTTTCGAGGACATAAAACACGTTTCTAGTGGTCGCTTGACCAGACTCTATATATATATCACTGAATAGTACGTGTTATTAACAACAAACTGCTGTGTCAGAAGTTAGTTTTCACTAAATAGTTTTTCTTGTAGTCGTAACACAACCTGAACACATGCTTGGGGGCAATATGAGTAGCTTACCCATCATGACCCTAATATTTGTCCAACCATTACATAGTTATCGTATCATGTGTTTACCTCGCTGCTGGTTTTGAACAAATACATTATACGCCGAATACAATTTTAAATAAAATGGTATTCGTTATCACAAAAGTGATGATGTTTCTGAGTTATTAAGCAATCTTTCATGCTCAATAGACAATAAACTGAGGTCGAATGACAATGAGGAAAACAGTGAATACTGTTTATGCCGCTACGACTTCTCTGAAGGAGGTTGGAGGGGGTGTACTGGTTGCGGACGCTGACCCGAGGGAGAGTCAGTATTTAACAGGAAACGGGTGCCTCACGTGAACTAAGTAGATAACTGTTGTTGTTGTGGTTTTCAGTCCGCAGACTGGTTTGATGCAGGTCTCCACGCTACCTTGTCATGTGCAATCCTCTTCATCTGAGAATACAAACGGCAACCTACATCCTTTTGAATATGTTTACTGTATTCGTCCCTCGGACTCCCTCTACAATTTTTAGCCTCACACACTTCCTTCTGATGTTAAGTTGAAGATTCGTTCATGTCTCAGAATGTGTCCCACCAACCTATCCCTTCTCTTAGGCAATATTGCCAGAAATTCTTTTTCTCCCCATTTCTTTTGAGGATCTCGTTAGTTACGTGATCTACCCATCTAATCTTCATCATTCGTCTGTAGCACTACATTTCGAAAGCTTCTATCTTCTTTTTGTCTGAACTCCTTATCGTCCACGTTTCACTCCCATACAATGCTGCACTCCCGACAAATTCTTTCAGAAAGGACTTTCTAACATTTAAACGAATATTCGATGTCAACAAATTTCGCTTCTTCAGAAATGCTTTTCTTCACATAGGCATTCTACATTTTAAATCTTCCTTTACTTCGGACATCAGAAGTTATCTTGCTGCACAAGTAAACTTCTCTACTACTTCTATCGCCTTATTACCTAATCTAATTCCTTCAGCATTATCTTATTTTCTGACACTACACTCCATTTCCCTCTTTTTACTCTTGTTAATGTTCGTCTTATACCTTCCTTTCAGGACATGGTCCAATCCGTTTAATTCCTCTTACAGTTCCTTTGCTGTCTCTGAAAGATCCACAAATGCTAAAAATGTAGGACTGCTTTTCCATAACCTATCTTCTAAGATAAGTCTTAATGTATTGCATCGCGTGTTCCTACAATTCTCCTAAATCCAAACCGATCTTCCCCAAGGTCAGATTCCACCAGTTTTTCCATTCGTATGTAAATAATTCGTGTTAGTATTTTGCAAACATGACATTAAACTGATAGTTCTATAATCTTTAAATTTTTTCAAATCAAATGTTCAAATGTTTGTATAGTCTATGGGACTTAACTACGGGGTCATCAGTCCCTAAACTTACAAACTACTTATGAACTACTTACGAACTAGGACGGCACAAATATCCATACCCGAGGGGGGATTCGAACCCCCGACCGTAGTGGCCGTGGAGACCGTGACTGGAGCGCCTTAGTCCCCTCGGCCACCGCGGCCGGCTTAAATTTTTTCTTAGGAATTAGAATCGCTATATGCTTCTTGAAGTCTGAGGGTATTTCTCCTGTCTCATACCAAAAACAGTAACACATTGATAATTTGTGCCAGGATTAAATGGTATAGAAAATCAAAAGACAGTGCAGCGTGTAACAAAATGTTGTCATGGTAACGCAGCAGGAACAGGAGCGACAACCTCAGGCGGCTTGCAACAAGTGCTGACCGCGCCTGTCATCTCGGCGTGTCAGAGGTGGCTGTTCTGTCCCGCCGCTCATCGCCAGGCAGACAGCAGGGACAATGGTCTGGAGGGCGGCGCGCCACGCGCCAGGAAGATGAATGGCCTCCTTTGAGAAGTACAGGCCCCCGGCGATGAAGGAACACCGCCGCCAAACACTTGCCCGCTACAAGACGCGCCTCCTTGCTGCTGCCCAAAACATTTTCCAATTCTCTTATAAAGCAATCTTGAAAGTGACGTTTTCATTTACTCTGATATGTAGCGAAAGGAAGAGTACAAAAATACATAAGTAGTGAATCTTTTATTTAGTCTCATCTTCCTCCCCTCCTCTTTGCCCATCTGCTCTTCCTTTACGTAATCTCTGGCCTTCCCTACCCCCTCTTTTCTCTGTCCATCTATGTTACTGTGGTTCTAGTACTCATACCATAAATTTTTGTTTCCGCTTGCCAAAAAACCGTAATACCTACTAGCTTGCGTAATGCTGTTACCCATCAACAAAATAATGTCCTTATGCTTCTCTGAATTGGACAATTAATCCTCTGGAACCAAAAATTCCGCACATAAATTAATTTTACTCCCATTTAATTGTAATCCAAGTTCGTCGATTCTTGCATCTGTAGGAACGATGAATCTCAGGCCAAGATGATGTGTATGGTACCGGAGGTGATCCCAATTGCGATAAAAGAATTCCAATACATACATAATCTGCAATACTGTAATCTTTATTTATAAAGTGACTTTTAATTTCTCTTAACAAAATGTTAAATATACTAAATTCTTATGAAATGCATTGTAATTAAGTGATCACCAGTGCTACTTTAATTATTTTATTTCTTTATTGCACTACTGGTTTCAAGTTTCCTCATTTTCAAGCGGTAGACAATAACGTGGTAAATATTATTTATTAATTAAGTGCTGTTATATATAGTTTGCATATTATATTTTATTACATACATTACACATAATATTTATTGAATTGAACCATATAAATAACATAATTTGGTCTCTGTTTGAACCTCACCAAGAAAATGTTCAAATGTTTGAAAATCTAAGTGACAAAACTTGTAGAGTCATCACTCCTGGACTTACAAACTACTTAAACTTACACGAAGGATAACAAACAAACACATCCATGCCTGAAGGACGACTCGAAAATCTGGTAGGTCTGGCTGTGTAATCGATAGCATGGCGTCTTCTACCACCCAGCTATTCCCGCACATATTGCTTGCAACACAAAAATCATGACCATGGAGGTTTATAACGTCCCAGATCCCATACAATGGAGATTTGTGCAAAAACATGTTTTCCAGCTCCTAACATACAGGCTGCTCTGCAACAGCAGTGTGTATCGTGGGAATACTGTCACCCTGCCTTATCCACCTGCTCTCTGGATAGTTTGAAAGTCGTGGGCAAGACGAAGCGAGAGAAATGGAGGACAAGATAAACAAAGAGTTACGAGAATGAGGTGGACAGAAGAGTTGGACAGAAAAGAGGAGGCAGCCGGATATGAACATAGAGAAGGAGATAGAAGAGTGGGTAGGAAGAAATGGCCAGAGTCAGCTGAAGGGAGGCAATAAACAGACTTATGGCCAGGGGGTAAGGGAGAGGATGGTCAGAGAGAGAGAGAGAGAGAGAGAGAGAGAGAGAGAGAGAGAGAGAGAGAATGGTTGGAGGCGGAAGAGAGGGTTAGAAGAGAGGTAGATGGACAGGAAGGGTGAGGGTGGGGAATAGAGTAAGGGAGGATGAGATGGATGAAGAGATGGGAAAGAAGAAATGTGTAGAAAAAGTGTATAGAATACACTTGTGAGTAACGTGCAGATAGGCATGACTGAACATATAGAGAATTAGGGAGGAGATGGAGGATGAAAAAGGAAGGTTTATGCTGACAGAGTAAGTGGACAGAGAAGATAGAAAAGAGTGGCGCATGCAATGGACATAGAGAAAGGCGGAAGAGGAGATATGGACAGAAAGAGAGGTGAGAACAGAAGATGTGTTCAGGAGGAAATGTAATACTGGTAAAATGCATTCCTGGGTAATACAGCTAGTTTTTCAGCTGGTACACTAATATATAAAATCGATTTGATTCAAATACATTATTCTTAGCACCACAATTTTTTTCTGAATATCAGGACAGTCAGTAACATCCTTACATTCCACAGATTTTTCTGGCATGCTATGTATTAGCAAAATTATAAAAATTATGCCTGGAGGATCGAAACCCGGCCAACTAAATATACCGAATTTATTTGAAACATACAAATATACTTCCTCCACAGCCAATGATGACACGAACATTTCTTTGTTAGCTTTATCGTCTAATGTTAGAAACACTTAGTGATCATTAATCCTCTAAACCACTGTTTCTCATCCTGTGGGTCGCGACCCCCTACGGGGTTGCAATGTCTTGCTCGGGGGTCGCCGTCACAAGAGGGTTCAGCAGCTGCGTGTGCGGTATCAAATCTACGTTTCGAGACTTTCAGCTATTATGGCAAAAGTTACGCAGAAAAAATAAATAAATAAATAAAATAAAAAAATAAAAATAAAAAAATAAATATTTCAAATGTTTGTATAGCTTATGGGACTTAACTACGGAGTCATCAGTCCCTAAACTTACAAACTACTTATCAACTAATTAATACTAAGGACGGCACAAATATCCATGCCCGAGGGGGGATTCGAACCCCGACCGTAGTGGCCGTGCAGACCGTGACTGGAGCGCCTCAGTGCCCTCGGCCACCGCCGTCAGCAAAGGTGACGCACGAAAGTGACTGGGTTTCATGAAATCGCCTTACTGACAAGTCATCCGTATGGGAAAAATTGCTTCGTGGTGAAACGTTTCGGGTGCTCCTTAAGCAAACATCAAAAGCGTTACACGTATAAGATGTAGCTATTGCACTTTTTATTTCTTATGATAGACCGACCTGAATGCGAAACAGTGCAGCCATTTTTCCACCTTAAGACAACTTGTTAATTAAGCGACTTAACAGCGTTTTTGCAGTACTGCTACAGTTTTTTACAATGGTCTCCAACTTCTTGTATGAATGTCACGGGTTCAAATATTGCCATGTCAGAAAAACCAGTCACTAACTTAATATTATATTTAATCAGTATATAAAAAACATGTCTACTACTGGATCCTAGTAGTTTGCAGCTGTTAACGAGTTTTCAAAGCAGTATTACGTTTATTCAACTGAGGACAATACCATTTTACTGCTAGACCATAGTTATTTGCTGCTGGTTAAGGGTTTTGAGTATCCTTTCAAAGAAATCTAAAATTAATGAACGTCCTTGAATGTCATCCTGTATCTCGTTTGATGGTTTCATACTTGCACATGACAACACGTAGCCACAAATTACACATTTCAATTTATTATTAATGACAGTAAACCCGTACATCAAATACTTGTGCTCATAAAGTCTTTTTTCAGTTTCGATTCGTTTTCGCTACTGCAACTTTCACCAGATGTGTATGGCTGTGCAGATCTAAGAAATGAAATTAAATACTTTGCCACTCAAATTACTGACAGTGTTTTTACGGGCCTGTGGGTGGGGTGAGGATCACCGGACATTTTTTCCTCGAAAAGGGGGTCGCGGGTTCGAAAAGGTTAAAAATATAGGTAAAAGCTTTGTTAATTATTATGTTTTGTGATTTGTTAGTAAAAAACTTAATCTCATCTGTAATATCATAATGGCTGGGAGGTAGCACTTGCGGGGCAAATGAATCGTGTATGTTCCGAAGTTGAAGTCCGTATTTAAAATCTCCAAAAACTTTGTACGCCACTTGCACATTTTGCCAGAGCGTATACTAGTTACAAGCGCTTTTTTAGGCCTCACCCATTTCTTCGTCTATACCTAACGAATTATCCTCCCATAGCGTGAAATACTCCTCCCTCCGAGATTTGATATTAGCCACACACAGATGGTGAAGAAATATAAATAAAAAATGTTTAGCTCCTGAAAATTAGGTTCCGCGATATAATGAAAGTAAATAATAAATGCAAATGAAATTACGGCGCTGAAATCACATCAGGGAGAAATATTTCAACATGGGTTACGCCAAACATTTGCAACATGAAAGTAGTGCCTAAAGAATTGAACAATCTGAAAAAGAATTTATTTTTTTAAAAAACCTCGTCAAAGAATATTAATTTATGTCGGCGCACCCTATACTGTTTCCGGTTGGTATTCAGCTCGCCCCGAACCTCTACACAAAAATTAACTGTTGGACTGCACATTGACAATGCCGATTTACCGTATCACCACGGCTAGCCAAATGAAAGAAATTGAAAATTAATAAACCGGCAGAAATCTCAGGGACGCTTTTGCGGGACATACAATTCTGAAAACTGTTAGTTGAAGTATCGTAGAATCGTGCGTTGTTCAACAATTAGTTTTATGCAGGCCGTGTAATGGCGGCTGTTCGTATCTGAAAAAGAGATTTGCACACACGAAATATTTTTATATTATAAGGTAGGAATGAGCTAGCTATTAATGATCAAAAGCATGATTACGAGATTATTATCTATATTCTGAAATGGTGGACTATTCACTTACACTGACATAACAAAGATCCAAGTGAAATCAAATGATCAATAAAAATCAGCCTATTTACAGAGCGAGACTTCATTACGTCAGTTCAGCTCAAGACCTAACAGTAGAAGATAAAATCGAAGCCTGGCGCTCCTTCTTGCTTAGTTCAAAAATGAAGAGCGTAATTATGTCTTTTTTTTTTTTTTTTTTTTTTTTTTTTTTTTTTTTTTTTACAGTGCATGAAGTTCATTTGTGCATATCTGTGGATTCTTACAATATTTCTTTGAAAAAACTTCTCATAAATTAATCTAAACACAGGAATGTTCGTTAAAAGACAACTGTTGAATTACGAAACGGAGTACATAAGGTAATAAATATTTCCTGGGCGGTCCACGTAACATTACAAGCGGTATTTATTCCTCATCACATAGCTACGACGTATCAGCCACCTTCCTTACAGACGCTACCCGAGCTTTCGTCCCTCATTCTGACCGGGGGAAATCCGCCCTAGTAGCCGCGTGGTTGGCGCCTCTTTCCGAGACAGGTTGGTGTGCCGGCACCAAAATGTTCAAATGTTTGTATAGTCTATGGGACTTAACTACGGGGTCATCAGTCCCTAAACTTACAAACTACTTATGAACTACATACGAACTGGGACGGCATAAATATCCATGCCCGAGGGGGAATTCGAACCCCCGACCGTAGTGGCCGTGTAGACCGTGGATGAAGCGCCTCAGTCCCCGCGGCGACCACGGCCGGCGTGCCCGCACCGTTAGAATCCGTCCGGCGTATTTATAATGGGATGTCGGTGTGCCGACCAGCCTAGATGTGGTTTTTAGGCAGTTTCACACATCCCACTAGCTGAATAGCTGGTATCCCAGTGTCGCTTAATTACATGATTTACAAACATTCAGAAACACGTCCATACACTTTCACACGTATAACACTATCTGCAGACTGTGGGGGTGCACGTATCTCTTCCTCTGCACCAGGACGGCTGTGTGCAGCATCTTCAGAGAAGACGTTACTTGTAAATCTTACTGTTAATTATTTCTAGTTTTAGGCATAGATAGAAATAGGGGTAATTAGTGGTACTAGTATTCTGCAGTAAGGATGCTTGACTATCCCAATGCCAGGGACACGCCAACCCCAAGTTAGTTAGATGGACACAGGCCATCCGGAAGTAGGTTTGCCGGCCGCGGTGGCCGAGGAGACTGAAGCGCTCCAGTCACGGTCTACACGGCCACTACGGTCGGGGGTTTGAATCCCCCCTCGGGCATGGATATTTGTGCCGTCCTAGTTCGTAAGTAGTTCATAAGTAATTTGTAAGTTTAGGGACTGATGACCCCGTAGTTAAGTCCCATAGACTATACAAACATTTGAACATTTATTTGAAGTAGGTTTATAGCTGTACTGGCACGACATGTGACATACTGCCGAGGGGGGGGGGGGGAGGGCGGGGGATAGCTGGTTGGGTAGTAGCTAACAATAGTGTAACAGTAGACCTAGATAAAATTGTAGATTTCTACAATCTAAAACTTCAGTGTAATAGATAACACCATCGCTTGGCATAACAGTATGAAGAATGGAAGCTAACTGGGCAAAGATTAAAACGTAGAAAGTGGAAGACAGAACTTGGGAATGTTTCACAAAATTATGAAAGAAATAGTAGATTTGGGGAAGGCTTTTGACAATGTTGATTGGAATAAACTCTTTCAAGTTCTGAAGCAAGCAGGAGTAAAATATAGGGAGCGTAAGGTTATTTACAACTTGTACAGAAACCAGACAGCAGTTATCAGAGTTGAAGGGCATGAAAGGTATGCAGTAGTTGGAAAAGGAGAAAGACAGGGTTGTAACCTGTCTCCAATGTTATTCAATTAGTACATTGAGCAAGCTATAAAGGAAAGCAAGGACAAATTTGGAGAAGAAATTAAACTTCAGGGTGAAGAATGAAAAACATTGCGTTTTGGCGACGACATAGTAATTCCGTCATAGACAGGAAAGAACCTGGAAGAGCAGCTGAACGGAATAGACAGTGTGCTGAAAGTGCATATAAGATGATCACTAACAACAGCAAAACTAGGATAATGGAGTGCAGTCTAACAATATCAGGTGATGCTGTGGCAATTAGATTAGGTAACGAAACAATAAAGGAGGTAGATGAGTTTTGTTACTTGGGCAGTAAAATAACAAATAATAGCCGCAGTACAGAGTATATAAAATGCAGAATGGCAATGGGTAGAAAAGCGTTCTTGAAAAAGAGAAATTTGTTAACATCGAAAATTGATTTAAGCGTAAGGAAGTCCTTTCTGGGGGCATTTGTGTGGAGTGTTGCCTTGTATGAGAGTGAAAATGGACGATAAACAGTGTGGTCAGGAAGAGGATAGAGGCTTTTGAAATGTGGTGCTGCAGAAGAATGCTGAAGACTAGGAGGGTGGATCGCCTAACTAATGAGGAGGTACTGAACAGAATTGGGGAGAAAAGGCATTTCTGGCATACCTTGACTAAAAGAAGGGATAGATTGGTAGAGCACATTCTTAGACATCAAGGAATCGTGAATTTAGCATTGGAGGGAAGTGTTTGGGGTTAAAACTGCAGAGAAAGACTAAGAGATGGATACAGTAAGAAGATCCAGACAGATGTAGGTTGCCGTTCTTATGTGGAGTTGAAAAGACTTTCTCAGGGTAGGGTATTGTGGAGAGGTGCATCATACCAGTCTCCGGACTGAAGACCACAACAACAACAGCAACAGTAACAACACTCCCTGTATCGAGAAACAGACCGCGTGGAATGACCGCGTGGTCTAAGGCGACATGCTATGAACTGGGGGAGGGGGGGTGCTGTTCCCACAGGAGTTTCGAGTCCTCCCTCGGCCATGGGTCTGTGTGTTGTCCTTAGTGTAAGTTAGTTTAAATAATTTGTAAGTCTACGGACTGATGACCATACATGTGGAAAAAAATAATCCATGTGCAACTGTGATCATTAAGGGTAGTAAAAGGAAGTACATATTTTCATATCCATAATTCTGATGCCGCACTCTCTATTACGCATTTAAATCTCCAATAATAATGCACTAATGTGAACATAGGTGTTTGAAGTTCAAAGAATTTTTGACCTGCGTACCGACCGGGTGGTACGTTACAGATAACACAGAAAAGTTGCGTTTCGTGAAATTAAATTTTAGGGACGTTCATTTGCAGTAACACATGCATACGGGCCAACTAAAATGGTATCACTGCTACTTGGGTTGGTCAGTAGTGGAAATTAGAGCATGGTAGTAACAAAGATTGTAAACAACGTTACCTTGGTTATTTCGCTTACTCTTGTGTAAAAATAACTTTCTTATAATTTTGTACTGTTACCTTAAAATTTAAAGTAATTTCGCAATTTTTAATTTCTTCATTCTGAACAGATACGCAGAAGGAAAGAGGGAATGTACAGGGATGAGCGGATTGTCAGCTAGAAGAGAAAGGAGATGGTGAAAGGCAGAAGGAAGTGAGATATGGACAGTAATAAGGGATGCTTGAAGGGTAGGAGAGGGGCAAGTTTGTGTTGGAGGTGGAGATAAACAGAAAGAGTGGATGAGGAGTAGAATGAATATAATGTAGAAAACTATAGATCTAACAAAGGGCAATTATACGTTACATCTTCGAGAGTCTGTAAACAAGGTGATCTTTATGTTTATGCAGTAGAAGGACGACCAAGAAATATTCACGGTGAATCACAAACTATTACCACTAAGAATACCTCCTAAAATATGATAGGAGTTGAGACGTTTGTGGGGCAAAAGCTGCATGAGACAACAATGGCCGGAATATGAAGTTAGTCTTTTGTTGATAGGTGGAGTTGCTTCAGAGATATGAAGGTGAACTATTTTCTTAATGGGATGCTATAATTTGGTACTTATTGTTTGGTAGTGGCTATCGAGGGGAATGCAATGATGTGCAACAGTAAGTTCTTTGAAGGTCAACGAGCCGGCCGCGATGGCCGAGGGGACTGCAACGCGCCAGTCACGGTCTGCACGTCCACTACGGTCGGGGGTTCAAATTCCCCCCCCCCCTCCCCCCCTCGGACATGGATATTTGTGTCGTCCTTAGCATTAGCTAGTCCATAAGTAGTTTGTAAGTTTAGGGATGATGACCCCATAGTTAAGTCCCATAAGCTCTACAAACATTTGAACATTTGAAGCTCAACGAAGGTCAAAAAGGGGGTATGACCGTCCGTTTACAGAAGTGCTCGAAGTGATAACCATTGGTGTCAATACAGCGCTACAATCTTCTCATCATGGATTCAGTGGTATTCCTATAATTTCGGCACTTGTCGAAGCACATTCCCTGACAAATCTCTCTGCTATATCTACATCTACATCTACATACATACTCCGCAATTCACCGTAAGGTGCGTGGCGGAGAGTACACTGTACACTGTACCACTACTAGGCATTTCCTTTCCTATTCCACTCCCAAATTGAACGAGGAAAAAAAGAATGCCTATATGCCTCCGTACGAGCCCTAATTTCTCTTATCTTGTCTTTGTGATCTTTACGCGAAATGTAAGTAGGCGGCAGCAAGATCGTACTACACTCAGCTTCAAATTCCGGCCCTCTAAATTTACTTAACAGAAATTCACGAAAAGAACGTCGTCTTTCTTCCAGCGATCTCCAATTGAGTTGCCGGAGCATTTCCGTGACACTCGCGCATTGGTCGAACCTACCGGTAACAAATCTAGCTGCTCGCCTCTGAACCGCCTCTATGTCTTCCTTCAAACCGATCTGCTGCGGGTCCCAAATACTTGAGCAATACTCAAGACGTGGTCGTACAAGCGTTTTATACGCGGTCTCCTTTACAGGTGAAGTACATCTTCCCAAAATTCTCCCAATAAACCGAAGTCGGCTGTCTGCCTTACTCACAACTGTCCTTACATGCTCGTTCCATTTCATATCGCTCTGCAATGTTACGCCTAGATATTTGAACGACGCGACCGCATCAAGAAGCTCACTACTGATGCTGTATTCGAACATTATAGGATTGTTTTTTCTACTCATGCGCATCACCTTACATTTTTCTACATTGAGAGCTAGCTGCCATTCTTCGCACCAACTAGAAATTTTGTCTAAGTCAACCTGTATGCTATTACAGTCAGTTACAGACGACACCCTCCCATACACCACAGCATCATCAGCAAACAGCCGCAAATTACAACTTACTCTGCCCATCAGATCATTTATATAGATAGAAAATAATAGCGGTCCTATCACACTCCCCTGGGGCACGCCTGACGATACACTCGTCTCTGATGAACACTCGCCGTCGAGAACAACGTACTGCGTTCTATTACTTAGGAAGTCTTCCAGCCAGTCACAAATCTGTGAACCTATTCCATAAGCTCGTATCTTCGTTAGCAGTCTGCAGTGTGGCACCGCGTCGAACGCCTTTTTGAAGTCGAGAAAAACACAATTCGCCTGTTGTCCTTCGTCCATGGCTCGCAAGATGTCATGTGAGAAAAAGGGCAAGCTGAGTTTCACATGAACGATGTTTCCTAAACCCGTGCTGATTCATGGAAAGAAGCTTTTCCGTTTCAAGGAAATTTACTATATTCGAACTGAGAATATGCTCCAAAATTCTACATGAAACCGATGTCAACGATATTGGCCTGTAATTGTATGGGTCAGTTCTCTTTCCTTTCTTAAACACGGGAGTCACTTGCGCTTTTTTCCAATCACTAGGAACTTTGCGCTGAATTAAAGATTCGCTATAAATGCAAGCTAAGTAGGGGGCCAATGCCGCAGAATAGTCTTTGTAAAACCGAACTGGTATTCCATCGGGACCAGCAGACTTTTTCGTATTTAGCTCTCTCAGCTGCTTCTCTACACCGGAAATACCTATTGCTATGTCCCCCATTTCGGAATTAGTACGTTGATCAAATGATGGTATATTTGTGCGGTCCTCCTGCGTGAAAGATTTCTTAAAGGTTAAATTTAGAACTTCAGCTTTCCGTTTGCTTTCTTCTATTACTGCCCCGGAATGATCAACTAGTGACTGGACAGTGGCCTTTGACCCGCTTATCGATTTTACATAGGACCAGAATTTTTTCGGGTTATCGGAAAGATCTTTTGCTAAGGTATGGCTGTGATAATTATTGTATGCTTCACGCATCGATCTTTTTATAGACGCACGAATCTCTAATAACTTTTGCCTGTCATCATTTGCGTGTTCTTTTTTGAATCGAGAGTGCAACAGCCTTTGCTTTCTCAGCAGCTTTCTAACATTATTATTATACCACGGTGGATCTTTTCCATCCTTAATCGTCTTTACTGGCACATATTTCTCTAACCCTTCATTAACAAATTTAGTCCACAATTCCTCTACATCCATAGTCCCAGAATTAAACGATGCCCATTCATTTTCTAAGTGCGATCGTAACATTTGCTTGTCGGCTTTTCCCAAGAAAAACAAGCTCCTAGCCTTCTTGACTGGTTTATGAACTTTGATCACCATCGACGCTATGACGATATCATGATCACTAATTCCTGTCTCTACACAGACATCGTTAATAAGGTCAGACCTGTTTGTGGCTAGAAGGTCTAGAATATTTCCATTGCGCGTGGGTTGCCGGTTTAACTGCTCAAGACAGTTTTCGGAGAATGTGTCCAAAAGTAGCTCGCAAGACTGCTTGTCTGTACCGCCTGAAATGTAACTAGCGAGGTCCCAATCTATACTCTTAAGGTTGAAGTCACCTCCGACTAATATTGCATGGCCCGGATACCTATGCACTACCTGGTGTAGAATTTCCTTGAATGATTCTAAAACTGCTACAGCAGCACTGGGGGGCCGGTAAAAACACCCAACTATTAACTTTACTTCTTTTAGACCTGTTATGCGTGCCCAGATAACTTCACAGTTACTTTCAACCTCGATCTCAGTAGAAACAATATCTTTGTCCAGCGATGAACACTCCTCCTCCAGTTGTATCAGATCTATCTTTCCGATATACATTCCACGCTTCGCTAAATATTTATGAACTTGCCACATCATCATTTAGCCAGCTTTCGGTGCCCAAAACTATCTGAGCGCAATAACTTCCATGCAGCGCTGCAAATTCGTGCATATAGTAAATATTATAAAAAAATAGTAACATCGAATATCAATTTAAGTGTAAGGAAATGTTTTCCGAGGGCATTCGTGTGGAGTGTTGCCTTGTACGGGAGTGCAACTTGGATCATAAATATTTTAGACATGAAGAGTGTAGAAGCTTTTGAAATGTGGTGCTCCAGAAGAATGCTGTCCCATCACCGAGTGAGGTGGCGCAGTGGTAACACACTGCACTCGCATTCCGGAGGATGGTTGTTCAAATCCACCTCCGACCATCCAAATTTAGGTTTTCCGTGATTTCCCTAAATCACTCCAGGCAAATGGCGGGATGGTTCCTTTCAAAGGGCACGGCCGATTTCCTCCACCATGCTTGCGCGAAAATCCGAGCTTAAGCTCCGTCTCTAATGACCACACTGTCGACGGGACATTAAACCCTAAGGCTGCACCTACATTGGATCCGGATGTCGTCCGTTCCGATCCGATCCGGCGCCGGCTGTCACCGGAGAAAAAAACAAAAGCCAGTTGTCTAATGAGCGCGACTACATTGGAGGCAGAAGCGCCGTACGACGCCGTCCGGCACCGGACTGCCGGATTGGCCGACCAAACGCGTTTGTTTCCAGTCCGGCAGCGCCGTCCGGTGGAGCGCCGTGAGCGGGCCGATCGACGAGGAATTTCTGAGGAGTGAGCCTCGCTTGTGGGAGGCTACCATAACCGGGATATTAACCCTGCAGTAGGCGCGTGGATTATTGTAACACGGTTAGGCGCGCGGGGTACTCCTGTACCCCATTTCATTTTTTTAAATACGCATCGAAGAAATTATCAATTTAAGTTTTTAATGTTTTTCTGCCTTTGTACGAGTATGAGGATGGAAATAAAATACTCATTTTCTAAACAAAATTTCAATTATTTATTTCAGACACAGTTTACACATACAGTATACAAATGAGCCAAACACATCCACCTTTTACACTTATGACACCATTTTCTGGTTGACTTTTTTTTTTTTTGCCTTCCACACTCATAACACCGTCCCTTGGAACCTTGTGTGGGATTGTCTTGAGGTGTAATTTCTGAATTTATGCACAGTAGAGCACGTGCACACAGCCGTAATTCGATGGGAATTTGAGGTATAGCAGATCGGTACTGAATTTGCGGCTTCGTCATTTCCCAGGCCAACCTCTGCAGAAATTCCGTTCTTTTCACTGGTTTTGGTGTTCTACAGTTTTATCGGTATATGCACAGTGCGTTCATGGCAGAGACATTCAGTAAATTATAGAAAACAACCATAGGCCACGTACGAGTGTTTCGGGAAACATCATTTTTTTGAATTAGTTGATCAAGTAAATCAATCCCAATCTTTGTCATATTGTAAAAAGTTACAATTTCTGGTTTCAGTGACTCTCTTGAATCCTTATCAATGGAATTATCATGAGGTAATGTAGATATCAAGAGGACAGTTTGGTTCACTTTAGGGCAGTATGAAACTAGGGTGCAATTCTCCTGGAAGCCAAAAATAGAATAATATTGATGTCTTTGTTTATTAGGTAAGAATTCCTTGGGGATCTCCTTCTTGTTTTTTCTGAGTGTTCCAACGTATGTCAGTCCCTTGTCTTGAAGTAGCATCTTAGCTAATGGTATACTGCTGAACCAATTTGCACCTGTAATGTTTCGGTGAGTCCCACTGACATCAGTTAACATAGTTATATGCCAGATTAATAAAAATAATTCAAATATTGTACTTTCAATGCATTTAGTATGAAATCAGCATTAAAAAAAGGAGAATGCCTACCTTAAGAAATGTTACGTGGTTAGGCGCGTGGGGACAGTTGTACCCCAGCTCAATTCGACGTCCTGCTGCTACAAGTTTAGCTGCGCAACTGAGGTTAAATCAAAACGAATCTTCAACAATGAACCTGTTTGAAAGGTACTGAGCGCGGGAACGCTGCAACTGTAACCGTAACGGAAATAATTGCAATGTAAATCCGCTGGGTGACAGGGGTACCCCACGCGCCCACTCCACGGTTAAGCGAGAACTGTGGCAATCTATTAGGGAGCAACTACCAGTCAAAGGTAAATATCGAAATTATGTTGTAATAGTTTTAATACTTTCATCACTACATGTTACTACAAATGACTACTAATTCCAGTCATATGAATTTTGACATATAATTTTCGAATCAAACTGTCAAAAAGAAAAGGACACTACACGATGCGTTCGTTTTGCCAAGGAACGGCGCCAAACCCATTCAAGTATGACTTGAATTTGTCTCTGACTATTTGAGCCTGTTGTGACAATCTGTTGAACGTTCTTGATGAACCATTTTCTTGACATGGTGATACGCTCAAGTCTTATTCTACGTTTGCAGAGGCTGAAGAAGTCACCACCTTCAAGGTCAATAACTATGTTTTGCAGTATACGCAGATACATTTCACTATCCTCTCCGCTTTGCCAGGTTCCGTTTCAACACATTTTCGCAGTAAACGCCACTTGGCAGTCATGATTCTAAAGGCACATTCCACACCTCTTCCAGACCCCGATAGCCTGTAATTGAAAAATTGAAAACTTTTTCGTCGTGTGAAAGATTTCGTTTCAAAAAAAAAAAAAAAAAAAAAAAAAAAAAAAAAAAAAAAAAAAAAAAAAAAAAAAGTTCGTAGAGCTTAAAGGACTAAACTACGGGGTCATCAGTCCCTAAACTTACAAACTACCTACGAACTAGCTTATACTAAAGATAGCACAAACATCCATGCCCGACGGGGATTCGAACCCCCGATGGGGAACAGCCTCGCGTATCGTAGCATAGCCCTCGGCCGCTCCGCCGCGGCAATTTCGTGTGAAATAAGGTTTCATAAGTTTTCAAAGGATATGAATCATCAGGTGCATCTAATTATTCCAACGAGTCGTCTTCCTTCGTGAGCGTAGTTCATATGTGTCCTACTGCCCAACAACCTGATGGGAACTCATTTTAATGGACTATTCCTAATGTATTGCTAATATATCTTTATGTATAACCTAACGTTTATTTTCCACAATTTTCCTCGTCACATTCAGTGCTCATATTTGTCAGTCTTGAACCAAAGAGTTGTTTCATTGTAATTTTCAAGTCATATATAGGTACCTCTGAACAGTTGCTTATTTGATATTACATTCAGGTGAAGAAACTTTAACAGATATGTATGTTAATATATATATATATATTGTACTGTAACTGATTACAGAATTTATGTATAATCTTCTAATATTATTTGGCCATTTATATCGTCTCTTATGCCTTCAAGTATATAGTCAAACGTTTCTATAGACATACGATAGTTGTCTTTCAACTCGTCTGGAAAATTTCGCAGTGACTGGCAGTTGTAAAAAGTATCCATGAAGATCTGTCTTCATTGAAACGATGCAGCTAACTCCTTTTCCTACGTTTTTTGTGGCAAACGTTCTTGTCTAGCAGCAGCCAACACAAAACATTATCGTCCTAATCACTCGTGATAGCTTCTCAACAGCTGCAACTGCTGACCTATAGCGTGTAACTGAGTGCAGTGCGGAAACCGATGACTGTCGTCAGAACACTGGCTGACGCTCACTGTCAGTGTAATCTCTTCCACAGTTTATATGAGGGCAGTCGGCAGCCAGCGTGCCGCGTGCGTCAGCTGCGCGCCATTGCCTAATCGTCCCGGGCCCAGTGTAGTCACTCAACACCTGACGACGCCGGATCACTCATTACCGGACAGGTTCGGATCGGATGACTTCCGGATGCAATGTAGGTGCAGCCTAAGGCCATGTTCACACTGCCGGCCGGGCCGAGCCGAACCGAGAGATTAAACACAGTATTCTAAATTAAAAACACAGTATTCTAAATTGCGCTGTTCAGACTGCCGGCCGGGCCGAGAGGACTCCGCTTCAGCCGGCTCACGCCGAGCCGACGACATTCGGAATGTTTAATATTTCCGGCGCGAGCCGGCGTCGGCGCAAGCCGATTGCGCTACGGTGTTGCTTCTGCAGCACAAGTATCACACGTTTCCTCCTCTGCACGATATTTATTTTCAGATATACTGTTATGAAAATATGTAGTTTATTTTTAATTGCATTACTATCAATTCTGTAATATGAACGTTTTTCTTTTTTATTTACTCGTTCATGTAAGGAAAAACTGTCCTAAATTTTAGTCGAACTTTATGGGATGATTCCATTACAGGGTGTCCAGCGATTCTCGGATATAAAATTCCCTGAGGACGCTGGATACCCTGCATTACTACCAATTTCTTGTGTGCTAAAAATTAGACGAGGACACTGGATACCCTGCATTACTACCAATTTCTTGTGTGCTAAAAATTAGACGAGTCACTACAATGTAAGAACAAGGGTATTAAAATAAAAAAATCAATTAGCTGGCTCGAAGAAGACGGCAATGAGATAGTTTTGCTCACACCCGTGTTTCCTTCGATCTTCTGCTGACAGTGGGTGGGGATTCCTTTCTGCTGGGGACAAGCCCACCAAGAATAAAAACGAAAAATAAAGTGATAAACGCTTCTACACTCTACTGACCTGTCCTGCAGAGTCTGAGGCTAAACTAAACAGCGTATTTTCCTTTTGTTAAAGTGTAAAATTCGAAAGAACCAGACAAAGAAAATTATCATCAGATGATTCAGCAAAATGTTCATAGCAACTTAGTTCCCCTCAAAGAAGATCTAAAAAAAAAAAAAAAAAAAAAAAAAAAAAAAAAAAAAAAAAAATTAATCTGATAATCTGAGACCTGTGTAGAGTTCCTTCAAGGTGCAGGTGTACTGAAATATAGTACGGAATAACGCATATAAAACCGGTACATCTCATGTACGCCCGTAACTACCACTGCAAAATTATTTCTTATAAGGATTTATCTACGTGTTTATAATGTCACTGTTCTGTATAGTTTTTTACTTAATTCATTCTTAATTTAATCTCAGACGTGAGGGTACCGCTTTTATGAGCGACACGCTGTATACAACTATATTCATGTTGTGGTACATTTTTCGAAAACTACAAAAGCGATAATAGGAGTATACTTTGTATTAGGAGTAGATGCATCCATAAATATACTTGTATTTTTATCTTCTTTTATCATCTCCAACTAGAAAGCCATTAAATATAATGTTAGAATATTTTATTTCAGTCCATCAACAGTAAAGTCGCAGTTTACATTAATTTTCTCCTCTCTACTACTTCCAAAGACGAAATATATATTCCAATAATTGTCTAGTGTGGAACAAAAAATCGAGTGTATGACTCTCAAGAATGACCTGAACTAAAACTGTACCAGATCTTTGTCCATTGTAATCGGTCGCCATACAAGAAAAATTATTTAATATTGTTTTCTGGTTATGGATCATTAACAAATCACGAGGGACCTACACACGTGACCAGCAAATCAAATTTTTCGGCACTGCAGTGCTTCACGCTAAGCGCAACAGCCGCCGAGTTCTTAGGCTTGCGATCGCGGCATGACGCCGCTCAGATAACTCGCAATAACTTGTGAAAGGAGGTAGATATCGGTGCGATTACTATTTCAAAAACTTTTCCATACTTTTAGCTCCATTTTATTGGCTGTAATGTATGGTCTAAAATGCATAGAACAGTAAGCGGCCCGCTATCGAACTTTTTCAATACACGAATTGTAAATCAAGTGCGCATACTTGACAAATAGCATCATTTGAAAACAACTGTTGCGAATTACGAAAAGGTGAATACTTTATTCGAAAGCTGAGATGTTATACTACCATTTGTAAAAAAAATCAGATTTTTTAACCGTATAGTTTCATCAAAATAGAGTGAGGAGCGTTACAGAACTAAAAACTCCCGCGGAACGAAAAGTAGACTTTTTATTTTTTCACAGGCAAGGGAAAGTTTTTAAGGAAAAAATAAGTTGAGAAATATATGTGGCGTGGTCTTATATACCGTCAAAAGTATATACAACTTGAAAATCGGAAAAGTTGATTTTCCCCCTCTTTTTCGCAGTGTGAACACCCATGCCGTCGGCACATTCCGGCTCGGCTCTAGGGATGGGAAAAAAACCGACCGGTATTTTAGTTTTGAATAACCGGTTTTTTCGGTATTTATTTGGTGTCGTTTGTAACCGTTTTTAGTTATTGCCAAGAACCGGGTAAAAAACCGGTATGACTACTTCCTGTAGTAGTGGTTCAAAATGTGTTTTTTTTGTAAATAATTAAAAAAAATAAAAACTAGTAGACCCTAATATTTAGAGCTATTCCTAAAATTTCCACTGCTGTGAAATATTAGGTCATCGCAGTAACTTAGAAAAGCGATCGGTGATAATTTATGAAAAGCGATCGGTGATAATTTAAGAGCAATCCCGGAAGCCAGAAACGTGCAACAAACGTGTGGCTTAAGAACTGGTGCAGCTACTGAGGCATCGATGCAGCTGTTGCCGTGTGGCGTGGTCTATTAGACGACGCGCGTGCACCGGCAGTGTACGAGACTTGCCTCCCTCTGGTCATGCTGCAGTTCCTTGCTGTCGTCGCCAGACATCGGTTGTGTCTTAAATGGCACCATCCCGAGTGTGGAAGTACTTCAGCAAGTACGGGAGCAGTGAGGTACAATGCTCCATTTGTTTTAAAAAGCTGAAAACGGGTGAAGGTACTACAAACATGCTATGTCATTAAGGAGAAAGCATCCAAAATTTTCTTTGGAAGAGAAGGTAAATTCGATTCATATAACTATTATGTAAGTGATGTACTCTAAGCTTCGAATAATAACTTTTAATGTATTATCATATTGTTATGCTAACAAGTTTTATTGATGTGATTCCTTCAAAGCGAGGGGCTTTTTTAATAACCAAGTCTACATAGCCACAATATGGGTTTAGGTAACATTGATCATGTGGTGCCTCGCAAGATGGCCATGCGGTCTGAGGCTCCATGTCACGGACTGCGCGGCTGCTCCATTCGGAGGTTAGAGTCCTCCCTCCTCAAATGTTCAAATGTTTGTTAAGCTTATGGGACTTAACTACGGGGTCATCAGTCCCTAAACTTACAAACTACTTATGAACTACCTTATACTATGGACGGCACAAATATCCATGCCCGAGGGGGGATTAGAACCCCCGACCGTAGTGGCCGTGCAGACCGTGACTGGAGCGCCTCAGTCCCCTCGGCCACCACGGCCGGCCCTCCCTCCTCCCTCGGTCATGGCTGTATATGTTGTCCTTAGCGTAAGTTAAAGTTAGATTAAGTAGTTTGTAACTCTAGGGACCGATGACCTAAGCATTTAGGTGTCATGGGAACTCACACCCATTTGAACATTCTTTGATCACTTGGTACACAGCTTTCCTAGTTCAATTTGCGTAAATTTACACTGACAACAATCATAGTGTTAGTCGGATTACTTCTGCAGCACTGATTGAAGTTAATTTACTGACTGTAACTTATATTATATTGTGAATATAACGAGATATTCGTATGCGCTGGCTCACAAGTCCAATTTACATAGTGGTTGGCTCAATATTCGCAACTGCCGGATGGAAATACTAGGCCAGTAAATCTGTATGCTTAGTATATCGTCTTCTAAGGACTCCTGGCAAGGCTTACACACACTCAAGAAGGCGTAGTATTGGGAGGGGATGTTGGAAAATATGGAAAGGATAGTGATTTGTCGTATAACGTAAAATTACCTAAATTTTAACTAAATTTCGTAAGTTTCGGTTTCGGCCGAAACTAGAAGAACCGACGATTACGGTTTCTGTTTCGGCCGCAAATTATGTTTCGGTCGAAGTCTACTGAAAAAAATAGCAATAAAAAACCGAAAACCGGTTGTATAAGAAACCAGTTATCTTGAGCAATTTTTACGGTGCGGTTAAACTGGAGATGAAAAGAACCGGTATAACCGAAAACCGGTTGTTTCAGCGATAACCGCCATCCCTACTCGGCTCGGCCCGGTCGGCAGTGTGAACGCACCCTAAGCCTCCTTCCATCCTGCCCTTCCCATCCCCTTCTGTAGATCCTGGGCAGCACCTACTCCCCCACTAGTTTGAACGGTCAGTTAAGCTGGTGTACCCGCATGGCACGTACTGGCGTGGAGAGCTGCAGCTAACCGGACTTCATTATGCAGCCCACCCCAACAACAACAACAACAACAGCAACAGCAATCTAAGCCGCTGGTGGCTAGAGCGGAGAGTTCCGCGTCGAACAGCACGAGTTGCCACGCATCCCGAGGGTAAACAAGCTGGGCACACAAATCGACACAGCGCGAGGCTACTTTGACAAGTGGGGCAGCGTTGGCCAGCACAACAGCAGTTCGGCCGTTGCCTGGGGTCGCGCCTCGCAGCTGCCGTGTCGGGAACACTAGGGCTGGGCAAATGATACTCGCGTTCGAACATGCTCTGGATTTCCCGATACAGCAGAGAACTCGATACAGTATTGAACTGTTCGAACAAATCAAATGTTCAAATGTTTGTCAAGCTTATGGGACTTAACTACGGGGTCATCAGTCCCTAAACTTACAAACTACTCATGAACTACTTACGAACTAGGACGGCAAAAATTTCCATGCCCGAGGGGGGATTCGAACCCCCGACCGTAGTGGCCGTGCAGACCGTGACTGAAGCGCCTCAGTCCCCTCGGCCACCGCGGCCGCAACTGTCCGAACACTCACATTATAAATGACTCGCGCTGCATATCTCCAAACGGTACGCGGGAAATGTTGAAGTTACGGAACTATCGCTTTGCTCAGAACTAACTTCATAGGAAGTAAAAGTACATGTAAAAAATTAATAGGATGAAAAACTGTGTATTTTGTTTAAAACAGTGCGTACGTGATTTGTCTTGTATCATTGCAAGATATAGGTAATTGATAAACAAAGTATCTGGTTCGGTAACACAACTATTGCCCCACATTACTGAGGGAAAACATTCAAAGGAAAAAATCCTTCATAAGTAGAAATTACATTTAATGTGATTGTAAGAGATAGGTTGCAAATGACAATTCCGTTCACTCTTCATACGGTAGAGTAACAGATAAAAATTTTACCACCTTGTAATCGCCTGAAAAACAAGATTAAAAGAGATGAATTAGTGAAAACGTTAGAATTTTAATACCCAATAATGGAAATAAGTCCTGTAAAAATAAATTGTAATTGCGACCTCGGAATAAACGGTGCACAAGCTGCTGTGTACGTAAGTATCAACAGGCGCCGCTAGATCGCAGCACTACAATTTTAAATCGCGATTGCTATCGTTTATTTATAGCCAATATTCGTTACTTTTTTTACTTATGCCCTGCACCCTAGAAGCTACTGTAGTCGGAATTTCACACTTATTAGTCCCCATGCTACATTAATGACACCCTATTTTCGTTATAAATTGTATACTGCACAGCACAGAAAAAAATTACGAATATCACCGTTGTAAATCGTAGAGATAGTACCTCCTGACATTGCTAGATAGCGTTGTGATCGAATGTTCGAACATTTCCCGCGATTTCCCAAACTGTGACGTAAATTGTTCGCACAGTTCAAGTCATGTTCAAACCCAGTTCTACGGAACACGCGATTCGCCGCAGCCGGAGCCGCAGCTCGTCGGCGTGTGACTTCATTACAGTCGGCGGTGGCGGCCATGATGAATGCGGTGGCGACGCCAGCGCCGTCTGCCGCCTGAAATATTAATTAAGCGGCTAATGACTCGTGTCGCCGGCGTTGTCACGCCCGCCGGCCGCCGGCCCGTGCCGTGACGTCACGACACGTCACGCTAGCGTCGACGCACCGCACGTGGCGTGTCCGTCGCGTCATCTGCGGCGACGTATTCATCTCGCGACAGAACAAGCGTCGCAGTCGACACACCCGCACACTGCATATCTAATCGCGAAGTAATTTGTACCACTCTACTGTGGTGGCATTGTAACGCCGCAACGCAATAAAACGTGAGTGACACGTGGCGAGACCGCAGAATCTGTCTACAGTATTAGTAGTGAGTGTCTTAATGCTATCGCGTCGTTCAAATATCTAGGCGTAACATTGCAGAGCTATATCTACATCTACATAGATACTCTGCAAATCACATTCAAATGCCTGGCAGAGGGTTCATTAACCACTTTCATAACTTTTCTCTACCGATCCATTCTCTAATAGCGCGCGGGAAGAAGGAACACCTAAATCGTTCCGTTTCCGATCTGATTTCTCTTATTTTTTTGGGATGGTCATGTCTTCCTAAGTAGGTGGATGCTAGCAAAATATTTTCACATTCAGAACTAAGTGACGGTGATTGAAACTTCGCAATCGCACAATTCCATAAGCACGCAATTTCATAAGAAGCCGCTTGTGGGGTAAATCCCCCATGAAATGGAACGAGCCGCAATGAATAACGTCTTTCTTTTAATGATTTACACCCCAATTCGTGCAACATTTCCGTGACGCTTTCCCCCCGTAACGTGATAAAACAAAACGAGCTGCCCTTCTCTGAACCTTCTCCATGTCTTCCGTCAGTTCACCTGGTGAGGGTACCACAAGGGGCAACAGTACTCCAGGAGAGGACGCACAAGTGTGATGTAGGCAGTCCCTTTGGTGGAGCTGGTGCATCTTCGAAGCGTTCTGCCGATGAAACGTAACCATTGGTTCGCCTTCCCTACAATATTTTCTATGTGTTCTCTCCAGTCAAAGTTGTTCGTAATTGTAACTCCTAGGTATTTGGTAGAATCTACGACCTTAAAGTTTGACTGATTTATCGCGTAATTAAAGTTCAGCGGATTTCTTTTAGTGGTCATGTGTATTACTTAACACTTTTCTTTATTTAATGTCAATTGCCAATTTTTCGCATCAAGCAGAAATTTTGTCTAAATCGGTTTGCAGTTGCTTTTGATCCTCCGTTGACTTCACTAACCGATAAACGACAGCATCATCCGCGAACAGTCTAAGGCAGCTATTCAGATTGTCTCCTAAATCGTTTATAAACACGAGGAAGAGTATGGGACCTATAACGCTTGCTTGTGGAACGCCAGATGTCACTTCTGTTTTACTCGATGATTTACCGTCAATTACAACGAACTGTGTTCTGTCTGATAGGAAATCGTGAATCCAATCGTACGATTGGGGAGATATTCCATAAGCACGCAATTTCATAAGAAGCCGCTTGTGGGGTAAATTCCCCACGAAATGGAACGAACGTATAAGGACAGTTGTGAGTAAGGCGGACAGCCGACTTCGGTTTATTGCGAGAATTTTGGGAAAATGTGCTTCACCTGTAAAGGAGACAGCGTATAAACGCTTGTATGACCACATCTTGAGTATTTCTTAAGTGTCCGGGACCCACAGCAGATCAGTTTAAAGGAAGACATAGGGGCAGTTCAGAGGCGAGCAGCTAGGTTTGTTACCGGTAGGTTCGACCAATGTGCGAGTGTCACGGAAATGCTCCGGCAACTCAATTGGGGATCGCTGGAGGAAAGACGGCGTTCTTTTCGTGAATTTCTGTTGAGGAAATTTAGAGGGCCGGAATTTGAAGCTGAGTGTAGTACGATCTTGCTGTCGCCTACTTACATTTCGCGTGGCGATCACAAAGACAAGATAAGAGAAATTAGGGCTCGAACGGAGACATACAAGCATTCTTTTATCGCCGGCCGCGGTGGCTGAGGGGACTGAGGCGCTCCAGCCACGGTCTGCCCGGCCACTACGGTTGGGGGTTCGAATCCCCCCTCGGGCATGGATATTTGTGCCGTCCTTTGAATTAGTTACTTCATACGTAGTTTGTAAGTTTAGGGACTGATGACCCCGTAGTTGAGTCCCATAAGCTGTACAAACATTTGAACATTCTTTTTTCCCTCGTTCTATTTGGGAGTGGAATAGGAAAGGAAATGCATAGCCGCGGTGGAGTAGCCGAGCGGTCTAAAGCGTCTCGCTGCCGTGCGCGCGGTTGCTCGCCGTGGAGGTTCGAGTCCTCCCTGGGGCATGGGTGTGTGTGTTTGTCCTTAGGTTAGTTTATCTAGGTTTAAGTAGTTTGTAAGCTACGGACTGATGACCACGCAGTTTGGTCCGATAGAATTACAAACATTTGAACATTTGGAAATGCCTAGTAGTGGTACAGTGTATCCTCCGCCACACACATTACGGTGAATTGCGGAGTATGGATATAGATATAGATAGATGAACATGTACACCAGTCCTCAGACAAAAAAGACAACTGTTGTTGTTATGGTCTTCAGTCCGCAGAGTGGTTTCATGCAGCTCTCCACACTACCCAGCCCTGTGCAAGCCCCTTCATCTCGTAATGTAACAGCATGAGCAGACCTCTAGTGTAGATTTCGATACCATATTCCTACAATACAACCCGATTCCATTCCCATCCTTTTGATCAATTTCCATGATTACACGGTATTTATGGCATGGCTCGACTTAATGTATGTATTTTATTATATAAAGTTCGTAATCAATGTAATTTTATCGTATCTGACCCATAGGATTACAGCAAGATATGTTTTACCAAATTTTGTAGAATAGAATGTTCTAGAAAATGCATTGTTAGGAATTGTTTAATATTGTTCAATAATCCACATTTTACTTAACTGCAAACTAGATTCAGCAAACATTAATCAAATATACAGGGTGTTACAAAAGGTATGGCCAAACTTTCAGTAAACATTCCTCACCCACAAAGAAAGAAAATATGTTATGTGGACATGTGCCCGGAAACGCTTAATTTCCACGTTATTGCTCATTTTATTACTTTTCTTCAAATCACATTAATCATGGAATGGAAACACACAGAAAAAGAACGTACCAGCGTGACTTCAAACACTTTGTTACAGGAAATGTTCAAAATGTCCTCCGTTAGCAAGGATACATGCATCCACCCTCCGTCGCATGGAATCCCTGATGTGCCCATGCAGCCCTGCAGAATGCCGTATTGTATCACAGCCGTCCACAATACGAGGACGAAGAGTCTCTGCATTTGGTACCGGGTTTGCGTAGACAAGAGCTTTCAAATGCCCCCGTCAATGAAAGTCAAGAGGGTTGAGGTCAGGAGACCGTGGAGGCCATGGAATTGGTGCGCCTCTACCAATCCATTGGTCACCGAATCTGTTGTTGAGAAGCGTACGAACACATCGACTGAAATCTGCAGGAGCTCCCTGAACTACATGTTGTGTCGTACTTGTAAAGGCAAATGTTCTAGCAGCACAGGTAGAGTATCCCGTACGAAATCATGATAACGTGCTCCAGTGAGCGTAGGTGGAAGAACATGACGTGAATCGAGGAAGTACAGTACATACTAACGAAACAATTAGGTATTTTGACAATTGTCTGCACGAATTATTTCAATTTACATATAAAGGGAAATACTAAAATGAGCTGTAACATGGAAATTAAGCGTTTCCGGACACATGTACACATAACATATTTTCTTTCTTTGTGTGTGGGGAATGTTTCCTTAAATTTTGGCCGTACCTTTCTGTAACACCCTGTATATGAAACCGATCTTGTGTTTTTGCAAAATCGATTCTCCATTATAATTCAGTTCGGATATATCGTTTTGGTGTTAATTATGCAACTTGTATACTATTATACATTTCATCAGTCATCTGTCCTAAAAATGATTACGAAATTGATTGCTAATTATTCCGACATCAAATGAACCGTAATATTTAAATGTAATATCAGTTACGCAACGTTTTCTGCATTCTAGAAGATTTAATTGTTACAAGTTCTCATAATTAATCGCAAGAATGAGCCTTTTTGTTGAAAAGCTATATAAGAATCATTTTCGCGCCAAAATTAGTTGGTATCGAGTTAGTAGCAAGTTAGTACCAAGTTAGTGACGAGTTTGTGATTGTCAGTATAAGACTGTATAAAACTTTGTCGATGTTTCACAGGAATAAACGTAGATTGATAGTTAATCATTTTCATTGAGCACTCATACAAAATCATAAATCATTAAACTCAAACGAAGAACATTACAATCTGAGAAAAAGAACGACAACCTTCATCCTTTTGAAACTGCTTACTGCATACATTCCCCGGTCTTCCTCTACAATATTTACCCCACACACAGCTAATGTTAAGTTCACGATTCCTTGAAGTCTCAGAATGTGTCCCACCAAACTATACCTCCTGTTAGTCAAGATATGCCAGAAAGTCTTTTTGTCCTGAGTTCTTTTGAGCACCTCATCAATAATTACGTGATCTATCCGTCGTATGTTCAGCATTCGTCTGTAGCACCACATTTCAAAAGCTTCTAGTATCTTCTTGTCTGAACTCCTTATCGTCCACGTTTTACTTCCGTACAATGCTACACTCAAGACAAATCCTTTCATAAAAGACTTCCTAACATTTAAACCAATATTAGATGTCAACAAATTTCGTTTCTTCAGAAACGCTTTTATCCCTATAGATATGCTGCATTTTATTTCTTCTTTATTTCAGTCATCAGAAGTTATTTTGATATCCAGATAACAAAACTCATCGAGTACATTACTGGCCATTAAAAATGCCACACTAAGGAGAAACGCAAATGGCAAACGGGTACTCATTGGACAAATATATTATACTGGAACTGACATGTGATTACATTTTCACGCAATTTGGGTGCATAGATCCTGAGAAATCAGTTCCCAGAAGAACTACCTCTGCCGTAATAACGGTCTTGATATACTTGGGCGTTGAGTCAAACAATGCTTGTGTGGCGTGTATAGGTACAGCTCCGCAGTAGGATCTGCAGCGTAGCGAGTATGGTGCAGGAAGTGTCAATAGACTCAACTACATGGAACAATTGCATAGAAATGTGTACAGTCTGAATCATTGAACAACAATGAACAGTGTGACTACAGACAGACCATGGTCAAGGTATGTGCTTCATTCAATTGTGGTAGGTGTCACAGGACAAAATCTTTATTGTTTATTGTGTTAATCACATGTGCATTCGTTTGAGGTATTACAGTTTTCGCTAACAATTTTCAACTCCTTTTCATTTTTGCCAGTTACAGCGCCGCTTTCGCTCTTCCTTTTGTGTCTCGCCGCCGCCGGTTGTCCTAGGTGTCGGTGTCCTAGTGGAGAGAGACCGACAAAGGGAAGTAGGATGCACGCGTGTGCGGGTACAGAGTCTGACTTGACCAGCCAGTGGGACAGCAGAAACTAGAAACACTAAGGTAGATTAGTACAAGATATATATTTCGTAGAGACTGTACAATACTTAACTTTGTTAACTAAAGACTAGCGGAATGCAGATACATAATTTAACTAGGTAGAGGCCTGCCTACTGATGAGAGTCTGTTCTAGTGCCTGTCCTATTGCCAAGTGGCCGATACGGTTCAGCCACAGTCTAATACATACAGTCGCGACACTACCGCTCATTTTTGTTATACTAGGCGACTGCAGCGCTCCTTGCGGACGTAAAGCCACGTTGTTCTATATCGTATACGAGACGTGTGTTGGTCGTTGTTACTGCTGAGCTCTTCTGCGTGGGCATTCGAAAATGATTTACTACTGAGGCAAATGTATGGAAAAGAAGTGTTCAGTGTGGCCATTATTAATGACTGAAAGGTTAAATATGTTTTCTGTTTTTCTAATGGAAACCACAGTCTAACACATTAACCTATTTACCTGACTGTGATAATGACTGAGGTTCATCCATATTATATGACATTTAAACTGTCGTGTAATCGACGTATTATCTTAAAATAACATATAATTGAAATAGTCTCGCAGGAAATTTATATTAGACGAAAGTTTCATTGCCAGTGGGTTTTCTCATAAGTAAAAAGCAGGGGGGGGGGGGACCTTTTTTCGCGCCTTTTAACACCGGGAGGGCTAATTACATGCTTCTTATCTGCGAAATACTGTGTTTACCTGCAAAGTAAGGTGCAATGTCTGAAGAATTTCGTCATAAATATGTTGCAGTTAGCGTCAGTTTATTCACGAGTTTTTGCTAAATTTATATTTATTGACATTTAACTGTATCCTGGAAGTTCAATTATAGGATTGTTTGCGCAAAATACTATGTTTATCTATCACTACTAGGTAGGTAAGCTACAAGCAATTTCTAATGAAGTACTTCGTAATATATTGCAGTTTGTGACAGATCACAACGAGTTTTTACTCGGTTTACGTTTCTTTTAGACTGTCATGTGTAAAAATACTTAAATAAAGCTTGGAATGCAAAAATATATATGCAATAATTAGCAAACCACACAGAAAAGTAATTACAAGCGGGCATTATTAATGTGTCGTGGACAGCCGGCTTTACGACCGCTTGGAGCGCTGGTGTCGCTCCAAATCTCAGACGGTAACAGCTTTCACAGCAGTGAGTGTCGCGACTGTATATATTAGACTGTGGTTCAGTGGTGGCCGAGAGCGGAGTTGCAGCAGAGGGCGCTCGTGGCTGACGTCTTAAGAACGCCGTGCCGTGCTTGCATAGCGGAGCGAAGCGATAGTACGTGGCGCGCACTTCAGACTTGTGCGACACCACACTTACTAAATGAGACCGAAACGAAGCGTGCTGCACCCCCGTTGGATATTCTCTGTCTTCAATCACGTCTACTTCGTACGAATCCCACGAAACGCTCAAGCATCCCCCGAGGGAGTGCTATGTAACCTACTTCCATTGTTGGCGGACTACATTTCCTGAGATTTCTTCCAATGAATCTCAGCCCGACATATAGCTTAACCACGATTTATTTTATGACATCGTTTCTTTTCAAATCGCTCCTTACTCCTACTCCCAAATGTTTCACGGAATTAAATGCTTCCACCATTGTCCATTAGATTTTGGGAATGCAGCCGCGCAAAATCTACTTCTTCCGCTGATATTTCGGCCGCGTACCGTCCGGCCATCTTCAGAGTGAGTCCAAGACTGTCGACGAGGTGCCGGGCGCAGCCTTATAAGCCTGATCTCGGTTGCAATGCGCGTGAGTATCACAGATGCTGGTTTACTGCATATCGAAGTACTCACACGCTTGCGCCCCCCATGGTGGAAGCGCTCCGCTGTTCACTTATCGATAAATGCTCGGCGGCGGCAACACCTTCACGTCTTCTATGCAATTGCCAATTGCAGGTTTCCAAGCTTTGTCTAAATTAATACCCTTATCTCTGTTTATCAAGTTATTGGCCAGTCTCATTTCAACAGCGTCCTTAAATATTGCATCCCAAAACGAAGATATGGGTGTCAAAATCTTCACATCACTGTAGTTCATGGAATGACCAGTTTCTATGCAATGTTCAGCTACAGCTGATTTATCTGGCTGTAATAGGCGAGTATATCTTCTGTGTTCAACGGATATCTCGTGGACAGTGCGTGTTGTCTGGCCTATACATGAATTATCACAATTTCCGCCTGGGACCTGGTAAACACCTGACTTGCAAAGCAACAAATCATCCTTTACTGACCAGAGTAAGGCTGCAATCTTCACAGGTAGCCGGAAGATAACCTTAACACGATGTTTGTCGAGAATGCGACTTTTCTTTGAAGAAAGAGCGCCCATGTAAGGTAAGAAGGCTCTTGATCTGTAACTATTATTTTCATCTTCTTCTTCCACGTCACGTGCTTGCATTCTCGGACGCACATCGAATGATCTGCGAATCTGTTGCTGCGAATATCCATTTGTTTTGAAAATGCTCTTCAGGTGTGTGAGTTCTTCCTGCAAGTTGTCATCGTCTGATATACAATCTGCTCTGTGCACCAATATCTTAAGGACCCCTGCGCTTTGTGAAGGGTGATTGCAGCTACTGGCATGTAAATACAGATTAGTACTGGTTGGTTTTCGATATACTGCATGTCCTAATGTACCATGTACGAGTACATCCAAAAAAGGGAGGCAGCCATCTTTCTCCATTTCCATAGCAAATTTGATATTAGCGTGGATGGAGTTCAGATGGTTAAGAAATCGATGTAACTCATCCTTTCCGTGAGGCCATACTATAAACGTGTCATCCACGTATCTCCAGAAGACCGTTGGTTTAAAACTTGCCGAGTCGAGAGTCTTGTCCTCGAAGTCTTCCATTAAGAAATTCGCTACCAGAGGGGATAGGGGGCTTCCCATAGCAACTCCGTCAATCTGCTCATAAAAGTCACCATTAAACTGGAAATAAGACGACGTCAGTTCATGTTCAAATAAGACAGTGATATCCTTGTCAAAATATTGGCCAATTAGAGAAAAAGACTTCTGTACAGGTACCTTGGTATATAATGATACCACGTCAAAACTCACCAGTACATCTGTACAATTAAGCTTGAGGTGGCTGAGTCTTTGAATAAAATCTACGGAATTTCGGATGTGGTGACTACATATCCCTACCAATGGCTTTAATAGTGAAGCCTGGGCAGAAAGGTAAGTAGGTGAACTAATTGTGCTTCTTATTGGCCGCATAGGGAGATCCTCCAGAAGCTCATCCTCATCCTGCTTGTGAATTTTAGGAAGCCCATAAAATCTTGGTGGTACAACACATAGCACTTTTAATCGTCTTATAACTTCAGGTTCTAGTGACGAAGCAGTCAGTAAGGTAGCAGTCCTTATTGTCACCTAGCTAGTTTGGTCTTTATTGATCTTACGGTATGCACCAGAACTTAGTAAACCATAAATTTTTTGATTCCTTCCACCATTGTTCTGCAACTTTTATGGAATATTTGGAAATATTCTAATCGGATAGAAAGAGCTCCAATGAAAGTTATTCACCTCAAAGAGGCCGTCCATTAACATACGGTTCGACTCCCCTGCACCACCATCGGAGGTTGGACTGAGGGGAGGGGGTGACTTTTAATTCTCAAGTAGAAATACATATTTTTGACTGCAGATTTGTATAATCCGTGACAAAAATCTAACTCCTGTTTCAATATTGTTTTTCGTTTCATGATAGATGCGCTCTAATCGGCAAAACGTGAGTTGAAAATTATTGAAAAACGGTAATGTCTGGGACAAATAGCCATCGGATTCTTTCTCTAGGTTTAAGAAATTGAAATGTTCAAATGTCTGTAACCCTATGGGACGAGATTGCTTTGGATATCAGTCCCTAGGTTTAACACTTCCAGTTACAGCAAACAATTGCACAATACTGTGAAAAATCGCAGCTGAAGGAACATACCTACCAGGGAACAAATTAGCATATTTTTGACGAGCTCCTGAAACTTCTCTATTAGTCTCAAAGTACGAGGAAATGATATCTTCCGTCTCTACATTCGTCAACTACAAGGAACAATTGCGTAGAAATGTGACTCATTGAACCGCAATGAAAAGTGTGACTACAGACAGAGCATGGTCAAGGTATGTGCATCATTCAATTATGGTAGGGGTCACAGGACAAAATCATCAAAAATCCCAAAATCTTTATTACTTATCGTCCTAATAAGACGGGCATTTGTTTGAGGTATTACAGTTTTCGCTAACAATTTTCAACTCATTTTCATTTTCGCTCATTACAGCACCGTCTATCACGGAACGAAAAAAAAATCTTTCACACAAAAGTTACACATATTTTCATGGAGAATCCCAAAATGCAAAATGCAAGGAAGAAAAAAAAAAAAAAAAAAAAGGATTTCCTGTTTAATACTCCACCCCCGGGGATGGTGCAGAGGGGTCGAGCTTCAAGGTGAACAACTTTCACGGCAACTTTTTTAATCCGATTAGTGTTTTTCAAAATATTCCAATATTTCGCTAGATTTGTTTCGTTGTGAGTCTATTGACACTTCTAGCACCATGGCCGCTACGCTACAGATACTACTGCGTTTCAGTATAATTTACTAGCGCCACGACTTCTCGATGTTCTACGGTCCCATCTGCTAAAAGTGTCACTGAATTTCTTATATGATTTACGACGCCATTTACATATTTTACGCAAAGCAACGGCCCTGTAACACTCCCTTGGAGCAGGCCAGAAATCACTTCCCCGTCGGAAGACTTTTCTGCGTTTATATGGCAAACACCGTTTATTTCAGATGAACAGGTCTATTCTCTCTGTTTTGCAAAGAGGGTGTCGTGTAGTTTTAGAACGTAGCTTACGATGGCGCTTTGCTTGACCGAGCTTTGTAATACGCCTAGAGCCCAGTATCCGTCGTTCTACTCTGACCTACTTCCAGGCGTTTGACACAAGCCGCTTTTGAAAAACATTTTACCGTGAGATTGCCTTTCGATCGTCAACAGAGAAGAATTGAAAGCGAGGCCCTATTCCACACTTGGTGGGACAAAGAGTGTATTATGAAGTTTCGGACATGATCCTTTGCGACGTTGTGTTACTAGTGCATGAACAAGTAAGGCGAACTGCAGTGTATCTATATACATAAATGTGAATGTCTTTTCGGTGTACGCTTATCACGCCCGAAACACAAGATGGAAAGACTAAAGAATTTGTACAGTTACCGTACTAATATATACCTGAGGAAAGTTTTAGGGCCGGCCGCGGTGGCCGAGGGGACTGAGGCGCTCCAGTCACGGTCTGCACGGCCACTACGGTCGGGGGTTCGAATCCCCCCTCGGGCATGGATATTTGTGCCGTCCTTAGTTGTAAGTAGTTCATAAGTAGTTTGTAAGTTTAGGGACTGATGACCCCGTAGTTAAGTCCCATAAGCTTAACAAACATTTGAAAGTTTTAGGCATGGTTTTATAACGATCGGATAGATATTTAGTGATCTGAAGAATATAACGCGAAATAAGGAACAATAATTACTCTTTGAAAATTATATTTACTCTTTGACTATTCAGCTGTAAAATATTTCTGAAAATAGTTTGTTATACGAAATATGATGCAACACAGTGAGTACAATATTCATAAAATCCTCAATGTGTTTAAGCCATATTTATATACTAATATCACAGTCTAACATATAGGTACAGCTGTGACAGTCACTGTTATTAAAGCTTACGTCGGACACTTGAAGCGACAGTAGGCCCATAGCGGCGTTTTTGCTTTCCTAGCCTCAGTAAAGTGTCAAGAGATGTGAATGATTACGAAAGAAAGAGGCAAATATCACTGATTATATGACGTAAGCTACAACATATTCATGTAGTAACATTTTTCGCAAACGTATTAAAAATGATGCAAAACGAAGGACGTATTCCAACGCAGCATTGTGTCAAAATTTCAATTCAGTCTGTAAAAAACGTTTGCGATGTGCAGTTTTTGCTGCAGAGTGAAATATAAGCAGAAACTTCTAAATTTTTCATATTCACGAAATGTATGGCATTAACTGCGAATGGATGAAGTTGAAAATGTATACCCAGCTGGGACTCGAACTCGGGGCTCCTGTTTTCTAGGCAGTTGCTCTGATCTCTACACCTCTGGCTACACAGCGATCACCACACCTGTACCGAATTAGTCAAGTGTGCATCCTGTCAGATACAAATTCTCAACTTTATACCTGCCCACTAGAACTCAAACCCATAGTTACTGTCAAATCGTTAACCCACTTTCTTACCATGCCACAATTCATAATGTTTTCTACGTAAACTGCACAGATCTCACCATGAATATCGATCGCTTTTAGGCCTTTAGCACTAATAAATCTTATAACAGCACTTACGATTATGGGAGGCATCTTAAACACTCAGTACACAGCATAAAAAAGGAAGAATCAGACTGTAATGGCGTCAGTGCGTAGATAACAGATGTAGGTACCCAGTGCGCATAATTTTTTTTCCTCATTAAAAATGTTGGTAGATATTATGGGACTTAACTATAGGGTCATCAGTCCCTAAACTTACAAACTGCTTATGAACTAGCTAATACTAACGACAGCACAAACATCCATGCCCGACGGGGGATTCGAACCCCTGACCGTAGTGGCCGAGCAGAACGTGACTGGCGCGCAGCAGACCGCTCGGCCACTGCGGCCGGCAGCATAAAAATATTGAGATATCTTAGCACGTCTTTGTTTGTTAATTTCAAAACATACGTACTTAAAAAAACCGGCCTCGTATTTTTGAACACCCAGTATATGAGTTACCGGTTCTTTCAAGACATACATACAAATACTAAACTTATTAAAGTTTGCATAAGATTATGTCTTTCAGTGAGTGGAATGGATCAGAATTTATAATTCCTTTTTAATCGGTAAATAATTGCGCGAAAATTGAAAAAAGATTTTTTGTTGCCCCTGTCAGATATCAGATAGCTAACGGCAAAAAATAGATAAAAATTATAAAAAAATGTTAAGAATATGAAACAACTTTAACGAAACTATCCTGGAACAATTGGATTTGGAACCAAGGGACTGTGGCTAACTTTAATTTATCGAGTTATTTATCTATTTACAGTCGGTTGGTACTTCGTGTGTGTTGGGTGAGACGAGCGGGATAAATGCAAACCAACAATGAACCTCCTAAGAGCGAGGACGCAAGATGAATCTCTAGTAGGACTCATTACGAGTAATATGATGGCTGATAATGATAAACCTGGTGCATCAGGAGAGCGACAGAATTGAGTATCCCAAATGTGCGCGGTCTAAGGAAGACTGCTCCTGCCGGATGTTCGAGTCGTCCTTCGCACACGGGAGTGTGTGTTGTCCATAGTGTAAGTTGGTTTAAACCTCTCAGTCACACATTATGATTCCAGCATTGGGAAAATTAAATGTTTTCTGTATTAATATAGTGCACTGAATATCAAAACAGAATTTTTGTTTGTTTGCTCGAACTATTGTATTTATGTCATGCATTTCATGCGCAACACAGACGTTTGTATCGAGGGATTATATTACTTAGGAACTTTATTTTGTTGATAGTTGACACTGTCGAATCAATAAAGCTAGCATAATCGTCGCCACAGCACCAAACACAAGACAATTCACTACTGAAATAAAATTACACGAACCACTCTGACGCTCACACTCACAAATACATACCTGACGGTAACGTAACACAACCTCCAAGACGGATAGATAAATGCCTCGTAACTGCTTACACACCGTACCAAGCGCAAATTGTCGTACTAGAAGCCTGACTGATACACAAAATACGGTATAAATCAGCTTTTAATGCGTTGTTGTCGAGAAACATCACTGGGAATGAAAGGGTTAAATAGTTTGTAACTCTTGGGACTGATCACCATAGCTGTTTGTTTCAATGGGTTTACAAACATTTAAACATTTTTGAAAAGTGCTGAGACCAACGTTATAAGTATATAATATGTATTTCAGTTCACAAGATAGACTTCCTCGACATTAAAAACAAACCATTAACTTGCACCTTGATCACCGAATGAAAAATGGCACGCTATAGTGACTACTGAAGTTTACATCATCAATATCAATTTCTACGCGACGTTCAAATAAACACTATGTCTGTAGAATCGTCTTGAGTGTATGATTTCTCAATTTTGAAAAATAAACCATCGGCTTTCTCTCTCTCGCCTGCCATTGACACTCACCTAGGTCAATGAGATGAGTCATTAAATAGAAGCTACAAACCGTTTAGAGGTTTCACGCTATTCCATAATTTTCCGGGATTCTTCACAACTTCTGTCGCTAAGGTATGGTAGTGGACATGTATGATCCGAGCACTGTATTTGTTTTTTGACACGCGAACTAAATAGACAAATTTCAAAGATATTAAACTGCGTTAGAGGCGCTGAATTAAAATTTATGCCGCGGCCGGGATTCGAACCCGGGACCTCCTGCTTACTAGGCTGATGCCATAACCGCAAGGCCACCGAGACTTAAAAGTATACAGTGACTGGACGGTTGGTCTTAAGGCACGTCCCCTTCGACTAGATAAATTTCAACTCTGCCTCATGTTCCCCTATATATACGTATCAAATTGCCAAGGCACTCCAACAGCGGAATACCAGCATAGCAAAGAACTTTGATGAGAAATCCAGCCTTATATCTCAGGCACAGGTGATATATAATTTTACTTCTTAAACATGGCTACAGTTCAGCAACGGTAGAATTGTAGACAAATAACAGCCGACCAGTTGCGTTAAATTGGTTTTCTACAATACTTCGAAACCTTCAAACCTAGATTGTTTATGTAGACTACTTGCTAATCAATATTGGTTCCTAAACGATGTTAGTTCTCCTCAGAATCAAATGTTCAAATGTTTGTAAATCTACCGGACCAAACTGCGTGATCATCAGTCCGTAGCTTACAAACTACTTAAACTAATGTAAAGTAACCTAAGTACAACACACACACACACACACACACACACACACACACACACACACACACACATATCCCAGGGACGACACGAACCTCCGACGGCGAGCATCCGCGCGCTCCACAACGAGGGGTCTTGGACCGCTCGGCTACTCCACCGCGGCTCCTCAGAATCCTAACTCTGTAAATCTGTATTTTTATGTTATCTGGTATGTAATCATTCAGTGTTTTGGAATGAGAGCACTTAGCGACTTCCGAAAACTTCAAGCGCAGTTCAGTTATTTTCTTCACCTTTCGTAATTCGCAAATTAATAGTCATTTATAAGGGAATAAAAAGCACTGTTATGGGTGTTACACTGTATTGGGAAGAGTATCTGACCAGGCCGTGCTACTCACTGTTCCTTTTTTAAATTATTTTTTAGACTGGGAAGAGTACGCGACTGACATATACCGAGATTTTATACTGGTTATCCATAAAAACCGCTTTTCTACCGCACTGTTACAGCAATGTAGCTTGGATTGTTGCCACGTGTTCCTCTTGAAATGCAGAAAACGCACTGCCGCATAATACACCACTTTATCAATGGTCGAAGCTGTTTTTTTCTTGGCTCCATTACCAGGAAACGACGCTACTGCACCGCGGGAATTTTAGAGTCTACGAGGACAATAGGCATTCCGCTAGCGGACAAGAAATTAATTAACCCTTCACTTGGAAGTTTTGCTCTCAAGCAACATCAAAATTGTGCACGTATTTCTGAAACATGTTTAAAGTTTCGGCAACGAATGGGCAAAATAGTATTTGCGTCCAACATTTAAGCTCTCATGTACAGCGATATTCAATTTTCGTTTGGGAAAAGTTTCGCGACAGTGTAAATGTTTAGCAGACACTGGAAGCATACGCTACCGGTATGCTAGTTTCTGTTGATTTTGTGGCGGTATTTTGTTCTCATACAACGAAAACGTGTTACGAACGGTGAGAGGACGCCTTGAAGGTGAATTATATGTAAAAATGTTGGTTAATTCTCACGTGGGACGCCAAAAGTGGGATGACGTTTACTGGGAAGACGAGACCTAACAGAGCACTGAGCACAGGACAACAAGTCCAGTAGGAGGAAGAAACAACTGCTCATGGCCACTGAATGATGTGCGGTATCCTAGTTATGGAACGTGCCGACTATGCGCCAGAAGGATAATCAGGGCTTTATATCCACTGCTAATAAAGGCAAAACACAATCAATACATTTAGCTTGTTTTCCTTGTGTAGTGCGTGGTCACCAGAGTTTCAACCACAACAGAGCGTTTTCGAACACGTGTTTCGTAAGTAAAATGAATGAAAATCCAAATAAAATCGTTCAGAATATCAGAAATTCGGAAAAAATTAAAAAAAAATCAAATATTTGTAATCAGAAGGGGCCAAACTTCTATGGTTATCGGTCCCTAGACTTACAAACTTCTTAATTTTAAAAATTCCTTGTCTTTCACATTACTCTGATGTTGCAATTTTATTATTTTATGTTTTTAAGTACATAATGTAATATTTAAACTCATTCAACCTGAGCAAACTTGCTCGTAATAATTAATTCTGACATTACGTCTTTCATGCATGCTTTATAATCTGCTGATGAAGTTACCCCTGGTCGTGACGAAACCAGGTGAAGAAGAATATAACTTACGCAACCAGTTGGCTGCAATAAATTAAAATAAAAAATGTATATACGGTTGCTACTACTCAGCCATGTTTAAAATTATATGAATCTACGAGGAGGGTTTGATAAGTCTGGTAAATTTGTATGAAAGAGCGAGAAATTTTCAGAACCTGCAATGTTGTTGGTAAGCCTGATATTTCCACGGATATTACAGCAAGTTTCGAATGGCAGCTGTTACTAGTTGGCTACCAGTTGAAGTTATAACTGCGTCGTTAGTTCCTTAGGACGGAGAAAAACGGATTTCGTGCGGTCATTAAACATTTTCATTTGAAGGGTTGGACAGCTGCACAGATCAAATCCGAGTTGAATGAGGTCCATGTGGATTGTGCACCAACAATGAAGACCATTTACTTTTGGATCAATGGGTTTAAACGTTGTCTGAGAAGCACGGAAGATGGATCCCGCTCCTGTTGGCCCGTTGAAGTCACCACACAGTTAACGTAGAAGGCATCTCAACTAAATGAGTGCATTACATCCCTAATGAAAAACTGGCCTGAAGAAGTCCTGTGTACGATGGTTTCCGCGCCTGCTCACATTGGACCAAAAATGGAGACGAAAGAACATTTCTGTTCAGAATCTCACATTGTTCAGGCGCAATCCACAGGACTTTTTGCGCAGATTCATACCTGTTGATGAAACTTGGATGCACCATTATAGTCCAGAGACCAAACAATAGACGATGAGTGGGGAGAGTACACCAAAGAAGGCGAAGATTGTTTTCTCAGCTGGAAAGGTGATATCCACTGTCTTTTAGGATTACCAAGGTATAATCCTGATAGATTATTTGGAAAACAGCAGAGCCATAACCGGACCCTATTATGCTGCTCTGCTGGATCGTTTGAAATAGAAACTAATTGAAAAACGCACAAGATTGACACGGAAGAAAGTGTTGTTTCATCAGGACAGTGCTCCAGCCCACACAGCAGCTATCGCAATGGCAGAAGTGCACGACTTGGGATTCGAATTGGTTCCTCACCATCATATGCACGAAACTTCGCTCCGAGTGACCTATTCTTATTCACAAACTTGAAAATTTGGTTTGGTGGGAAGTAATTTTCACCCAATGAGGAAGTGTCCGCCGCTGTGACATGCTAGAAGGGTCATTCCAAAAGAAATGCACACATTTTTTTTAAATACAGTCTTCATTCTGCATGTTTGAAAGTTTTACAGTGTTTTGGTACATCCTTCCCGCTGTTTTCAAACTTACGAGGAAAGTACTTGGGTCAGGGCCGGCGCAAGCCCAAATGCCGCCCCGTGCGAGTTGCTAAATTGCCGCCCCCCTCCGTCTTTTTTATTTATTTATTTACAAACCGTTTGCGAAATTTTATGTAAGCAAATCTGTAGGAAAAGACAGCAATCAATCGCAATTTTTGTTTTTACTTTTCAGATCTACCTAGGTTTCGGCCACTGAGTCGCCAGTTTCAAAGTTTTTAATATGTGCTTACATCTAAACCGTCATGTTGACAGTTACGTTCAGCACGACGGTATGGATGTACACATTACTCAAAGCATTGAGACTAGCCACTCCGTGCCAGAAATCTCTGAAGATCTGGAAAATAAAAACAGTTGAAACGGCCAAAGAGTGTGGCGGAAGACAATGGAGAGAGGAAGAATAAGGAGATGGAGTAACATAATAATGCAATAAACACACACTCGGGAATCGACGGGTACTGATGCTAGTCGAAATATATTACCTCACTGTGCTGTGGTTATTCATTTCAAAGAACTGACACTCGCCATCTGTCGTAATTTGCGTGTGTCAGTTCTGTCGTGTCTGATTATGGAATAACGTGTAACAAATTAGTCATCGCCGTATCACATCACTTTTCTGCGGTTTATTTTCATTCTAGCTATTGAGGTGACCTGTGCTTATTTACCGACTTGTCAATTTTTTAAAGTAACAGATCATAAGAAAAATAAATTGTTCTATTCTGCATTCTTGAAGGAGAAAAATTTTAACTTATGAGTAACGTTGTAGGTTATATGAGAAGCATTTACCTATTAGATCCCAAGTTGCAAGAAATTCTGACGCACCAATCCTTCTGTTGTTGTGAAACGCAACGAAAGTGCTCCTGACCAATCTTGACTCTCGGCCAACTATCGAAACGATTTCTGTAGTTTTCGTTGTAGAGAACGCAACAATATCTATTGTCAGGAAAGGCGAAGTGGTGACGGGGCAGTGCCAGGCAGTAGGTCACGTGGCGAGGTACAGCGAGGCTACGGTTGAACTAGCGCCCACGAAGAAGAAGCAAGAAGCTCACAGTAATTATGTGACCGATGATATGGATAAATGTATTATCAGGTAGTAATTTTTATAGCATTACGAACAATAGAAAGAAATACGAACTTTGCGAAAACTGCACAATTTTTGTCAAACAGAAATGAGCTTCAAAGCTAGCAAGGAAACCCTTAGAAGCAATGTTCTGTCTATGGATTTTCGTTTTACAAGGTGTCAAAATTAACGTTTTGTTTCGCTTGGACGAGAAGGCATTGTTGCTAAAAGACCATACTTTCTCAGGTTTTCATCAGAATCAAAGCGACCAGTAGTTTACTTAGACGAAACATTGATTCACACGCATTATGCAGTAAATAAATGTTGGCAAAGTGATAGTGTGTGAGTAGTATTGTCACACAAAAGTGCTGGTCAGAGTTTGTGTTCATGCAGGCAGAGATAGGTGTTTCAGGGCTCAAAAACCAAAACGTCCGACTATCACTCAGAAACGGATAGCAAACATTTTCAAAAATACGTCGAAAACCAACTTATGCTAGGCTTACTATCACTGTCTTTATCCCTTGTAATTACTCACAGCGTATTTACCCATTCGGAATACTTCTAGCCATTGTAGGTGTTGAACATGTTCGACTGTAGTATTGTTCAACAATTTTTTTTTCCATAGCGCGGGAAGAATAAAACACTCAACTGCCATTGAAGGGCTTAGCAAAATTGCATCAGGCTTAACTTGTAACCGCAGTATCGAACATTGCATTCGAATTTCCAAATTAGATTTCGCCTCCTGCAAAATTAGTTGTGAGTAAACGCACGGCGCGTAACAGGCTGGCAGCGCTCCACTCTTCAGAATACTGGTGTGTACGCCAGACTGCTTCCCTTCCGCGGTAAACACGACGGCGCTGCCACAGTGGAGAGCAGTGGCGGCTAGTGGGCTGTTTATTAGGAGTGGCGGCATGCCTCTTCAATTGTACACGACATTTTGTCCCTTCAGAACATTTCTTGAACGGGGAGAATATAGCATTAATTTTATTAGCTAGTTACGTAATTTAACCCTTCATCTAACACGACTTTTTCCTCCTATACCAAAATACGAACGAATTTACGCACAAATATGTCGTTTTTAATATTTTCTGCCGGCAATGAAAACCTTGTAACTCCATTTTATTAGATTTCACAAGAGACCCAAAACTTTACCTTAAAATAATATAAAGTAAGAAGTAAATTCGTTGTGTGTGTAACTATATAAGTAAGTGATCAGAGAACACAAATGCTTAGTCAGCGAAAAACATATCTTACTGAAATTAGAAGACTGTGACCAACAAATGTAGTAATACCATTGGTATGCTTATATATTGGTGTGTTTATATAAAGCAGGATTAAATTTCCTAGTGAAACTACTTTTGCTTTTGCACGCATTTTGTGTCTGTACAATGTTCAAATCAGGTCTCGGTGGTCCTAACCGTTTTAATTCCAACTTTCCTTCAAAAGTCAACTTTTCACTACCAAATGTTAAAATGTAGTTAACGCTATTTATATTATTCATTCTAAATAGGGAACTAGAAAAACAGGCAAAACACGCACCTTCACAACAACGACACTAGTATCAGACGCAGGGCACCTGTTAGAAACTGCCTGACCGGTGCCGGTGCGCCTTTGTATATTTCGCGCCCTAGGCTGGGACGCCGTCCCAAGCGGCCCGGTTCAGCACACTATCCCCACCCAACCCCCAGTACCCCCACTCACCCAAAGCGGCCGTAGCCAGCCTTTACACGGCGCGGACGGATCGCGTAGCGTCCGACAGTCAGTCCATTCTGAAAACATTCGGTGAGCCTGGCTGGAAGACTACCTAGACTAAAAACATTGGTCATTCGCTTACACGGGCTGCTGATACAAGAAAATTATTCAAGTCGATTTGTGATTAACGATTGGTACGTATTCCGTGTTGGATATTTTTGGGAGGGCGCCGCCCCAGAGTCCTCAAGGAGTAGCCGCCACTGGTGGAGAGGAAGGAGTCAGCCCTCCTGCCTCCCCTCGTTCAACAGGGGCGGCCGGCAGGTAGTCGAGACGACATGCCACAGTTCCCGTAGCCGCTCCCTCCGAGGTTTGGTTTCGAATCCGAATCTTGGGAATGAATGTTGAGTTTGTACTACAGAAAAAAGGGGGGAGCAGATTTGCCGCCCCTCGGAAAGTGCCGCCCCGTGCGGCCGCACGTTTCGCACGTGCCTTGCGCCGGCCCTGACTTGGGTCGAACAAGCAAAAATACACCAGAATAATGTGAGAGATAATCTAAAGGTCCCTTATTGCACCAGTGATACTCCCGCGCCTGAAAAACTCTGCAGTCGTCCGTTAGAGGCCTCTGCGCGTGCCATTCCGCATTGCAAGTTGACCTGGTGGCTACCTCAGTCGGGACCAGCAGGGACGGTGCAGCGTGCCTCTGAAACTGAGTTTTGTGACGTTACTTGTGTAGTGAAGCGTCAGATAGGTCGACGACGGGTAAACAAGTGTTGCGATTGGTCTTCCTCGTGAAGATGATGTAGAAGATGAATCATTCCCGTGTTTTCTGGTACCTATTATACTACAGAAATATCAGCATATGTTAGAAACAGATAGTGTTATGACGCTAAATCATAATGATGATGATATCGATGACCGTGACGAACAACCCACTGCTAAGCAAGTGCGGGAAGAGGCAATGGAATCAGTGATGGTGAAACCAACCGTCTCCCGAGGTTAAAGTCGCAAATATCATTACGGCATTTGATGACAACACATTAGAGAACATGTACGATGATTATTACACAAGGTGTTTCAAAATATATAATTTATGCAATGCGTGTAGCGTCTAGAATTACATCTACAGTGCTATCTAGAGCATGATTGCAAAGTTTAGCAGAAAAACAACACCCACCAGCACGTTGAGCGGTATGTAATGGTCCTGTAACCAAAGGTTCACACAGATATATTTGTTCGAGCCCAAGTACTTTCCTTGTTAGTTCAACCTGTTCCCGTAAGTGGCGCCGTCACAGCATGTCTTCAAATTGGCTGCTACACTTGACGTTCGTCAGAAGCAACGTGCTGTCATTGAATCCCTGTGCTGTGAAAACTAGACAGTGGGAAACAGCCACAAGAGGTTGAAAAAGGTGTATGGAGATGCTGCTGTCGATCGTTGTACAGTTAATCGGTGGGCAAGCAGGTTACGTGATGAAAGAGGTCACGGCAATATTGAGGATTATCATCGTAGCGGCAGGCCTCGTACTGCACACACTCCAGACTCCAAGATGGCGTAAGGCAGTCGAGAGGGATGGGGATTACGTGGATAAATGAAAATATTGTTCTCTAAAGGATGTATGAATACACTGTATAACTTTCAGATATGTAGAATAAAAAAGAAATACACTTTTTTTTTTTTTTTTTTTTGAAAATATGGGGTAGCGCCGAGTTTGGAGTGACCCTCGTATTTTTCAGAATTTGACGAAGCCTACTTTGCCGATGGGTTGCAAAAAATGGGAATCTTGCTGGAGCAAGCTTATAGCCTCGCAAGGAGACCATGTCGATATATAAAGTGGGTTTTCGCCTTTAAAACAATTTTTTATTCTGAAACTTCCTGACAGATTAAAATTGTGTGCCGCAACCAGGACTCGAACCTGGGACCTTTGCCTTTCGCAGGCAAGCGCTCTCCCGACTGAGCTATCCCGACACGACTCACGATGCCGCCTCACAACTTTACTTCCGCCACTACCTCGTCTCCTTCTCCTGCGAAACATGCAAGACTAGCCGTGTCTCCACCATATCCTTTCTTCCAGGAGTGCTAGTCTTGCATGTTTCGCAAGAGAGCTTCTGTGAAGTTTGAAAAGTAGGAGGCGAGGTACTGGCGGAAGTACAGTTGTGAGGCGGCAACGTGAGTCGTGTCGGGATAGCTCAGTCGGTAGAGCGCTTGCCCGCGGAAGGCAAAGGTCCCAGGTTTTGAGTCCCCGTTCCGGCACACAATTTTAATCTGCCAGAAAGTTTCACATCGACGCACATTCCGCTGCATAGTGAATGTTCCATTCCGGAATTTTTTTATTCTATTTTTACCAGACTTATCAAACCACCCTCGTACTAAAACTAAGTTATAGTAATGACAACTCACAAATCTGTTTCCTAGGGAGGAGTCGAGGGACCACCGACGCGAGTGGCAGCGCGATCCTTATTGTGGCGCTCAAGACCGCGCGGTCGTTTTTGTCATAGGAAAACAGCCTATTGTCACACAAGTAATACGGAAAACCAAACCGCTACTTCTAGTGAAAACGCCAGTGGGGCGGTGTGTGTTAGGCTGCAGGTGAACGGAGCGGACGCTGCGGTGGGCTGTCCATCGCGGGACTGCCGCCGCCTAACAGCGTAATCATGCCCCGTGTCAGCGCCAGCGACCGCCTGATACATGGCCGTGGCCCAGGGCCATTTGCCGCTGGCAGCGCACGTGGCACGCGCGGGCCCACCGGTGACCCGTGCTGCTGCAGTAGGGACAACGTCACGAAGCACTAGCGCCAGGGGCGGGCGGCTTTAAGCAAGGGGCAAGGAAGAATAGTAAATGTATTACGAGGTGGTAGCACTGGCGTAACTATGGGGGGATGAGGGGGATAGAATCTCCTCCCAGAAGCCGAAGAGAAAGAAAAAATATCGTATAACAGCAATCTGGTAAAGGTAAAGATTTCCGGCCGCGGTGGCCGAGGGGACTAAGGCGCTCCAGTCACGGTCTGCACGGCCACTACGGTCAGGGGTTCGAATCCCCCCCCTCGGGCATGGATATTTGTGCCGTCCTAGTTCGTAAGTAGTTCATAAGTAGTTTGTAAGTTTAGGGACTGATGACCCCGTAGTGAAGTCTCATAAGCTTAACAATCATTTGAACATTTGAATTTGAAAATTTTGCTCGTCAAGCAGATCTATACCCCCCTCCACGCCCCAAAGCCAAGTCCTAGTTACGCCACTCGGTGGTAGTATAGATTAATTGCAACAGAAAATGCGAAACCTTATGTGAGTACAGAGATACAAATGAGTTCAACACATTTTCTTTTCGTTTGTTGGTACACGGGTTGCTACGGATGTATGTATCGAATATCAAAGATGGAGTGTTGATGTTCAAGCTGTGATGTGTTTTTTTAGTTTATTGAACTTTTTATTTTTGTTGACCAACTCTATGGTACTGCAGCGTGTGAACATGCCGCACTATTTCCAAATGCTGACTATGCCGATCTGGTTTGTCCTGTATGAGTTTCGTAATACACTGGTCAAAAGAATTAGGGAATCAGTCGAGATAGCTAGTTTCTGAAATACTGTCGTCGAAAGAATAAACTGAAATAGTTCGGCGTCTTTCTTCCAGTAGATACAGCAACGTTACGGCAATCGAGATACTGATAATAAAGAAAAGATGCTTCGGAGGAGGTTGGTGTTGACTGGTCTGCACTCTACAAATGAATTACACAAACTTGCGTTCAGAGAATGTAGTGAGCAGGTATTGCAATGCAACAACAACGGGACTCACCCGAAGCTAAGGCATAGAGAGCCATAGGAAGGTTGGAAGCGGCACAGACACGGAGGGAGGTGGCTGCAGCCACTGGAGTGTCCCAAAGTGTAATTTCCAAGACCCGGACGCGACTTCATTCAACAGCAACGGTTAAGAAAAAAGCAAGGCCACGTCGTATACAGGTAACATCAGCAAGAGATGACCGTTATCTCCTGTTCTCAGTCCTTATCAGCCCGTCGAAACAGGAGGCTGAATGCAACTCAGTTGCAACGCACCCTCCAGACAGAAAAAAGACGCACAAAATAAACACAAACAGTCTGAAATCGCCCTCAGGAATGTTGCCTCTACGCACTGAGGCCTACGGTATGTGTTCCATTAGAGCCACGACACCGTTTAGCCTGTAGGAACTGGGAGGTGGAATATGATTGCCGTCCTAACAAATGACGCCATTTTTTGTTCACAGATGAGCCAAGATTTTGTGTACAACCAGATAATCGTAGTTCCCTCATTTGTAGAGAACGAGGAACTCTGAACAATCCTGCTTATGTGCAGCAAACATGTCATGGTGATTGACCAACGGTGTGGGCAAGATTATGGTTTCATGGACGTACGGAATCTCTGTCCTTCACTATGGTCCTTTGAGTGCTCGGAGGTATAGAGACGAGATGCTTTGACCTATTGTTGCGTGCTGTGCTGGTACCATAGGAGATGAGTTCCTTCTGTTGGACGATAACATGCTGAAGCTGTGGGAACTGAACGCATGGAATGACCAGCTTGTTCGCAGGACTTAAAATCGACTGAGCGTATCCGGGATGCACTTGGCAGACGCATTGCAGCCGCACCCGCACCTCGCACAACGGTCGCAGAGCACGATATTGCACTCATGGAAGAATAGCCAAATATCCTTCAAATGCTGATTGATAACCTCATAGTGTCCATACCAGACAGGTATGAAACTGTACTGGCCGTCCGAGGTCATCACATACATATTAGAGGGCAACGAGGATGACTTTTTCACTATTATGGTGCCTCGCTGTAACTAAAAGGCATGTAAACCTCAACTAAGTAGTTGAGACAAACAAAATATCGTACTGCATTTGCAATTATAACATATATCTGTATAAATTACATTACCAAATGTACATTCTGTTTGACATCTCACCCGGTCCTCTAATTGTTTTGAACAGTGTAGAATGACTGATCTCTATTATAGAGAATACGGATATGATTTCCTAACCGCAGACTACCACATTCAACATTGTTTACTCGATAGTTCAATACACTGCGTAGCACTGGTACAGCGTCGAGCAGTCATTACACCTGAACGCGTAAATGAACAAACTATGGACGATGTCGAAAACACCAGTAAGTCTGTAGAATGTATTACTCAACAAGCACATATACAACAACTGCGCAGTTCATTGTTCCACATACTAATTTATAGCGGGCATTACGTCCTTAATGGTTCCATCCATTCATATACAGTTCATTCAACACCGTCTAGCAGAAGATGAAGATATACGATTGGAATTTTGTCGTCTAATACTTGAAACAGACCAAGTAATCTCATTTTTATTCCTCACTGATGACTCCACTTTTACTCGTGACGTTATCAACAACTCTCTTAACTCACATTAGTATTCCGAATAAAACACGCATGTTATCGCGCGCACACATTTTCAAAAAGGCCTCTCTATACGTGAGTGGTGTGGTTTGATGTCTAAGTTGATTGGACCTTTCGTATTACTGCATCGTTTTAAGACACTCCGTTATGTACACTAAGTATCTTGAACATATGATTCCAGCGTTATTGTAAGAGATTGATTTGGCTACAACATTGCATATGTTCTTGCAGCATGAGGAGCCTCCCGCAAGTTTTATGGCCACCATTTTGCAGGATATAGTGCAATATAGCTACGAAAGAAACAGCCGCTTTCGAAAAATAATTAACATTCTGAAGGTAACTTTCATACTGTTTTAGTCGGTAATTATCTCTTCAAGTTTATAAAGGAAATGCTGATGATTCATAAGGTCAATATACCACATTTAGTCTCAACAGGGGTGGTCGCGGTATGGGTCTCACCCTTTGCCTTGAACTCTGAGATAAAAGAGGTAGACGAACCTTTTAATTGTTTAACATCTCGCCTTGCTGAGCCGAAGGAAAAGATAAACAGTATACGACATGTAAAATTAAGTCTATTCAGTGGTTTAGTTTTGTTTCGCGCAGTGATAAGCTACAAAATTACTCTGCAAATCACATTTAAGTGCATGGCAGAGGGTTAATGGAACAGCTTCTATGGTGTCTTACTACCATTCCATTCTCTAGCGGGAAAAACGGACACCTGAATCTTTCCGTCACTAATCTGATTTCTCTCATTTTATTATGATGGTCATGTCTCCCTATGTATCTGGGAGCTAAGAAAACGCATGCGCGTCGAAGAAGAACGTTGGTGAAAGCTACATCTCGCAGAAACGAATAACGCCTTAGTTTAATGACTTCCACCACAACTTGTGCATTATTTCCGTGACACCTTGCCCGTGCATCGCGATAATACAGTACGAGCTGCCGTTCCTGTCCCACCAGGGTAGCAAAACTCCAAAACAGGGTAGACAAATGCAATATAGACACGGTTTTTTGGTAAAATTATTGTTTCTTCTAAGTATTCTGTCAATAAAACATATTGTAGCGATTGGTTCGCCTCCTCTACGATATTTTATTTGTGTTATTTTCGATTAAAGTTGTTCGTAATTGTGATTCCTAGGTATTTAGTTCAATTTACGGCATAAAGATTTGACTGATTTCTTTTAGTGCTCATACGGATGACTTCGCTTTTCATTGTCTAAGACCAATCGCCAATTTTATCAGAATCTAAATCGTTTTACAGTTACTTTTGATCTTCTAGTGAGTTTAATAACCGATAAAAGACAGCATTATCCACGAAAAAGTAAAATGTAAAATGCAACATCCTGTATGTATAACAACAATCTCTATTCTCGCAAATACATGTTTACCTGTGCTTAAAATAAATCTGCTCTAATTAACACACTTTAAGTAATTTTATACATTATAAATGCTTAAGTAATCCCGAACTTAACTTTAACATGTACATTCGCCTGATGTTAACGAAGCCGAACCAGCAGCAAAACCCACAGATATCTACGCTAGACACTGCAGCTATTGAACACGACAGTGCCGCAGCCCCCAGAAAATAATGATAACTATAAAAAAATACAATACGAAATGGCTTATCATTAGCTTTTGCCTGAGTGTGTCAAAGATACTCTCTGCTCTCGAAGACTATACGAATCCGACACTAATTTTCGGTAACACAGGAAAGGCTTTTGAAAGCAATACGTAAGTTATCCCTTCATATTCTATCGCTCTCCTTTATTGCTGCTCCACAGTTTGACAGTGAAACCGTACTATCATGAAATACTCCAACTTTCTTTGCTAGTCTAACATCTCCAATGCAAGCTTTAAGACAGCGAAACTTAAGGTAGCACAATAAACTGAAAGAAACTGCAGTGATATTTCTTAACCAATGATCTAACTAAAAATCACTACAATCACTTCGGTGTACGACATTTTTAGGAGTCTATGACTTCTGTCACTGGAGTGAACAATTTTTCTAAGTTATATCGATGAGCTGTGACAAGATCTCCACAAAGATATGGTCATGTAAGATCCATACAACTCGCTCGCTGTTGACGAGGTTTTAGACTGCAAGGGTCGACGAATCATCTTCTTGGGATCTCTCTTAATCGTAACCAAAAGGTTCAAATAAAGGTTTAAATAAAAAATGTAGGCGATTCAACGACCCTTAGAAATAATTTTAAGATAAAGCCGTTTAACACAGCCAGTCAGTATTTCCAGCTCCGGATCATGCGTCAGAAGATGATATTGTAAAGGGTGAAACGAACCATCTATCAGTAAATATTTATGCGATCTGGACAGTTTCTAGATTAATTACAGTTTACAGACCTCTATCAAAATTGCGAAGAGTAATGGGATGTAAATTTTTGCGGAAGTTACTAGGAAGATACGACATTCAATATAGCGTACTGTAAATACTGTTCTGCAGGTCATCCTGACGGCTCCTAAATGCCGGCATAATAACCAACACTCCTGCGTTACAGACAGCCTACTGCTACAAGCGCTAAAAACAAACGCTTCGCCTACCAAAGAAAATGTTGACATTGAAAAAAAAAATTGTAAATCTCTGGGACTCAACAGCTTGGTTACGTGTCCCTAGCTTACAAACTACTTAAGGTAAATCGAACCACCTCCCCCCCCCCCCTCCCCTGACATTGACTATCCCGCCGAACAGTTACCTTAGGAAGGACAGACAACAATATAAAACAGATTTAAATCTCACACTATTTCATATGGGGTCCGAACTCGAATGAAGAAAGCATTTCTACTCAACCTTCTAATTGGCCTGAGGAAGTAAGCCAATAGGGGTGGGGTTCATGACCCTTTACATACAAAATTGAATTCTTATACAACATTTCCCTTTTCTATTTGTTCTGAAAAAGAGAGAAAGACAAGTGTACGACAATCAGCTAGACATTATCAACTTGTGCCTCAGGCTGCAGCATAACCTCTGTAATTCGTCCTCTTGCACTGATGCATGCCTGTATTCGTCGTGGCTTACTGACCACTGGATTATCAAGGGACTGGTGGTTTAAATTGTCGCACTACTCAACGATGATTCGGCGTAGATCTCTCAGATGGTTGGCGGGTCGTCTCGTAGAAAAACAGCCATTTTCAAAGTATGCCAGGCATGTTCGATAGGGTACATGTCTGTAGAATATACTGGCTGTTTTAATCTTGCGATGTCGTTATCATGAAGGAACGCATTCACAAGATGCACAGGATTAAGACGAATCCCTCAGTGAAATGCTGACGGTAAGTTTCCACTACGTGTCGGAGGATGTGATCTCTGCACCGTAGAGCCGTCTGATTGCCTTTTACGATCACCAGTGGCGTACGGTTGCCCCACATGTTGCCACTCAAGACATCAGGTAACCACCACCGTAAATCGAAAACGTTCAGGCTGACCAGGCTGCTCCTATGATTGTGTGGTTCATCGCAGATGCAAGTCTAAATTGTGAATAACACTTAATGCCAAATGTGACGATTTATTTAGCTTGTCTTTGGGGCCAGTCAGTTACACGCTGCATGGTGTCCAGGATACATACCTGGATGTCGGCATGGAGTGAAGTTGCATATCGTGCAGCCTATTATGTACAGTTTAAATCGAAACACGACATCCTGTGGCAGCAGGAAAAGCATTATTAAGCATGGTAGTGTACCTCACAGGTTGTCTGCGAGATGAAATCCGAAAGTACGAGGGCAGTTTGAAAAGTCCGTGCAAAAATAAAAACTACTAACGGGTTTTGGGAAAACCATTTCTATTTTTCGACGTAGTCTCGTTTTAGACTGATACACTTCGTCGGACGCTGTTCTAATTTGTCGATCCTTTCCAAATAATAGGAATTTTCCAAGGCTGCAAGATAGCTATTACATTTTTCAATCACCATCTCTCTTTAAGGAAATCTTCGTCCCGCCTGCCATTTCTTCAAATTGGGGAACAAATAGTAGTCCGATGGAGCCAAGTCTGGCGAATATTGGGTATGTGACACTATTTGGAATCCTATTTCCAATAATGTTGCGACCACAACTGTTGAGGTGTGTGATGGTGCATTGTCGTGATGGAAAAGGACTTTTTTTGTGGGACAATCAACGGCGTTTTTCTTGCAGCTCGGTTTGCAAAAGGCCCAATAACGATGAATAATATGCACCTGTAATAGTTTCACATTGTTCCGGATAGCCGATGGGGATTATCTCTTACGAATCCCAAAAGGCCCTCGTCATAACCTTTCCGGCCGAAGGATCGGTCTTCGCCTTTTTTGGGTGCAAATTATCCATTGGTACACCATTGTTTAGATTGTTCTTTGGTCTCAGTAGTAATGTATCCATGTTTCATCCACAGTGACGAAACGACGCTTAAAGCCCTGCGGATTCTTCCTGAACAGCCGCAAACCTTCCATGCAACACTTCACACGATTCCGATTTTCGTCAATCGTGAGCAATTGCGGCACCCATCTTGCGGATAGCTTTCTCATGTCCAAATGTTTACAAAAAAGAAAAAAAAAATGATGTACCCGTTCATTTGAGATGCCCACAGCACTAGCAATCTCACGCACCTGATCTATTCTCTCATCCATCACCATATCATGAATTTTATCAATGATTTCTGAAGTCGTAACCTCCACAGCGGATCCAGAATGTTCAGCGGGAATTGTGCCCATATTATTATTATTATTAACTCCCAGAATTTTGAAACAACTTATAAACTGTTCTAATTGAAGGTGTAGAGTCATCATCATGTTTATCAAGCTACTCTCTGGTCTTCTGGGGCGTTTTGCCTTTAATAAAGTAATGTTTAACCCTCCTACTACCAGAATTTTTTTGTTACACTGAGTACCGTTGGAGTCAATATGACCCCAAGTAATTAACACGGGATATATTGGCAGTATTTAATTTATTTTAATGAACTGACACAAAAGCATACATTACTGATTGAAACCAGGTGAAGTAGATATATAAGCTCTTACAGATCTTGTCTCAACATTTAATCTTATAGATCCTTACATGTAAAACAAAGCAACTCTTTACATTTAAAACAAATAATGTCTGAATGGTGTTTACAGACAAAGGAAAAGCATCTTCTGCACATTTCTGAATGTTTTCTATCCACTGAACATTCGCACAGGTAGCACTGTCCACGTTTTCCCCCGTATGCACTTGTGCTGAAGGAGGAGGAGGACGAGGCAGAGAAGCTTTGCTGGGCTGACTTCTATTTTTCTGTACTAGACTTGTTCCCAATTCCAGAAAAAATTCTCTTCTTTTGTAGTTGGTTTATTTATTCCAGTCAGGATTTAAGTCCAACCAAATTATGAAAGCATTCAGGGCACTAATATCCAAAATATTATAAAAAAATCACCGTGGGCCATCTTCTTGACATACGTTTTGTGGTGTAGGTTCTGACTAACTTGTCCATAGTGTCTACAGCTGATTTTGTTGCATTATAGTCTAGTATTATAATAGGTTTCGCTACTTTCCCGTCACCTATTTCCTCCCTGAAATACATAGTACTCAGCAATATCACTATCTTACCCTTTTTTGGGAGACAGGAGACTATTGTAGCTGATTCCTGGAATCCGAAGAGAGATGAACCTGCAGTTCTTCCCCTTGCTTCGAAAAATTCTATAGTTCACTTCGACTTTTTCTTAGTGTTCCTAGCAGAGTCATTTGTTTTCGTTCCAGTTCCTTTGCTAACTCCAAACTTGTAAAGAAATTATCTGTTGTGATATTTCTACCACTTCCAGATAAATGTTCTGTCAGTTCTCCATAAATTCACTATGCCCTCCTTGTGACCTTTGTATACCCCTGCAAGAATAAGCAGGCCAAGAAAGCATTCAAATTCTTTTCTGTCAATATCTGTTCATTTGTTGCAGAAAGCAATAAAACCCTCTTTGTTGGTCCACTTCAAAATAATCTGGAAAATGCTGGGCTTCATAAATAATTCAAACGCTGACTGCACAGTATTTACGTTCCTTACAGTATGTCTCGTGGGACCTGGAGCTGTCTTCAATATAGTTCGTGCTGGCAGTCTCCCATGTAATCTAACAGGATTTTTTCCCCATGTTTCATTTTCATTTCTCGACCTGAAAAAATAGGATTACTTACACATTATTATTATTATTATTATTATTAGTAGTAGTAGTAGTATCGGTTTTTGCAAACATATGGCAGATTATTTATACTTACTTGAAAACATTCTGATCTGATACGCCATCAGCTTCAGGAGTTTTCAAATCTTCAACGTCTTCATCAGGATCTTCAGTTGATTCACTACCTCCAGAAATAACACCATCACTCTCTTCGTCGTCATCAGACGCTGTATCTCCTAATTCCTCTTCTTCATTCAAAATTGCTTGTATTTCAGCACTACTCAGACGTTTTCTAGACATAAAGTAGTTCCTGCACACGCTGAGACAAAACACTAGCAACAACTGAGGCAACACACAACGACTGCTGAGGCAAGAAACGACAACAATGGGTATAAATAAGAAGTGGAAAGTGTTAGTTTCATTGTTGCAGGTGTTTCCTATAACATCTGTTCAACATAATATTCGCTGTTCTGTTTTCATAATGTTACATTCAAGAAACAAAACAACAAAATATATATTGGGGTCATGCTGACCCCAGTGGTACTCAGTGAATAGCCCATGAATAAATTTTAATATGTTGTAAATGTAAAACTGAATAATATGTCATTGCATACAAGCAATTTAGAGAGAAAAAGTCATAAATTTTGAAAATAATCGCATAGAAAATCAGGGAGATATATATTTCAAATGTGGTATGACCCCAGTGGTAGTAGGAGGGTTAATCACCACACGAATTTCTTTTTCGTCCATTCTTTGACAATGACACGACGTTCTTGATTAACACGAATGCCAAACACAAAGAAATATATCAATATGGCTGAAACTTGGTGTTCTTTCTTTCCAAAGATGCTACTAACTAAACATGACCTCGATATGCGCCGGTGGAAACATCTATCGGACTTTGCACGGACTTTTCAAATTTCACTCGTATCTGTCATCAGCTGTTCCGGCAGCCTTTGGGTGACGAGAGAGAGGCAAGTCGTCTCTGCATCTTTGTAGATCGTTCATGGTCGAAGAACATAACTTTGATTTACTTCAAGACATCTGGAAACTACACTTGATGAGAGTCCATCGTGAAACAAAGTAACAATGGAGATAAGATCAGACTTCGAAATTGACCATCTATTGACGGCATAACCGCAGTGAACACGAGCAGTGTACTTCCTTCTTGGTGCTACGACTGGAACTGACCGTCCGACTCACCGACTCCGTCACAGGGCAATGCTCTCATACGTGACTTTTAACATCATTGTGCTGGTTCAGTGACTTCTGTAGACAATCTATGGAACTGTGTTATTGATGAAATATACACGTTGAATGTTAGTGAGCATTAGACCTTAGAACTATGATAATGCAAAAATTTGTTTGTATGTGTATGATCTGGAGTTAAGCAATTGCAGCTGTGAAGAACATTCATGGCGCTACTTGTATTTTTATTCGTTGTAATAGTATAACAATCCTTAAATAGTTGTTCACAGGCGATATATTAGCAAACACAGTTTCGTTTTCCTTCTGAAACACATATTGTGGTAAATTGGGTGGTGGAGCATTTACTCTTTCTTCCCTTGTCATCTTTTTTTTAGACAGCCCATAAATTACCCGCGGTATGCTACAAATTGAACGGAAGGCTTTTAATCACATATGAAGCGGCGCATGGGACTTAAACAGAGGGCACTATAACCCCATTAGACACCAGAGAGAGCCTGTTGCGTTTTTGCGCAAAGTCCTTTAGAGCTGGGAAAGTTGTTTACACCGAACTCGGCGCTACCCCATAAAACGCGAGCGCAATTTATTTCGGGGCTGTCAGCTCGACCGTATTACGAGACATTAGCAGTGCCAGCACTCAACGTTAAAGTGTTAACGCCGCAGCCATACACTTGCCCCAGTGATGAAGAGCACTAAATTTGTATTTCCGCGCACAACAAGGTGATGCACTGTCTAGGGAGTGCGACCTGCAAAACTATTAACTGGTTCCCGCCAGCTCACCGGAGTTAAGCGCCGTTGCGCGTGGCCAGTGTTTGGATGGGTAACCGACCGGGTACATCACGCGCTGTTGACCGTTTTCTATTTGCATTACGCCAGAGTAGACAGGAGGGGTGGTGGCGCAAAGTCATTGATCACCAGTCTCTGTACCACTGACCTGGATTAAATTCCAAACCTCTCTGCAGTATCTCCTGATGTGCAGGGGTGGTTGATGGTGATTCGTCCATGGGATGGGGACTTTAAGCTCGGCGGCCCACTTCGTGCTTTTTGAAAGGAGTAGGCCAGTAGGCTATGTGCCGTCACCGGTTTTCACCCTTTTCCCACGACGCTACACTACACACGCATCCATTACAGTCACCTACACTTAACAGTGCTACTTGGTACTTCAGCACACAGTTCTCACACTTCGCGAAGGAAAGATACCTGCGGTCACGAAGGATAGGGAAAACCTTTTCAATTTGGCAGCTGAACCTACCCGTCGGTCTCTCTTAGCCATTTATGCCATACCACTTTACTTTTTTACCTGCAAAACTGGAGACTCCAGATTAAAATCACTGTCAGGCTATCTGTATTACTATTTCCCGTGGTTGCCTCAATCCACTCGAAGCACCCACCAGGGAACTCAGATTCTTTCACGAGTACGGAAGTGGCGTGCACTGGGCCCCAAGATAATGCAGTCTTTCTTCCTTCTTTCCTACCTGGACTGCATTTCTTTTACTCATCTCTCCTTTCCTATCATATCCTCACTCCTTCCCCTCCACCGGGGAACTGATGACCTTAGCCGTTTGGTCACCCTGTGCCAAAGAACCAACAAAAACCACTCGAAATAAATGCCGAGGTTCTCCTATTGGAAACGATAAGCTCGGTTATTTGCCTCTTCCATCCCCCTTCTCACTGACGTCTCATCAGACTTCTGTTTGATTTCTATCTTTGTGCTATGTTAATATTTTAATGTCTGTATATAAGCGGCACAGGAATTCGTTAGTAAAATATTTTAAAAATTACCGTCACTATATGCCACTACCATTTTCCCCCTTGAAACAGCCACTGCTATAATTAAAGTTCTATGAATGTGTATTCTGAGTGATTTTCGTAGAGACTTATTGCATGTTATCACATTCTAGCCACCTGCCCTGGCTTTGCACGGGTGGAATTTGTATTCTATATCCATAAAACTCAATGTGTATATGTATTTTATTGGTGGTTGTGTTCAAAAATTCAAATTCATGTTTGTATAGCTTATGGGACTTAACTACGGGGTCATCAGTCCTTAAACTTACAAACTACTTATGAACTAGCTAACACTAAGGACGGCACAAAGATCCATGCCCGAGGGGGAATTCGAACCCCCAACTGTAGTGGCCATGAAGACCGTGACTAACGTGCCTCAGTCCCCTCGGCCACCGCGGCCGGCGGTTATGTTCAACGTAATATTATAAAACACTATGAATAGCATGCTTATACAGTCCTGAGCGTGTTTAATCCATTTTGCCATAATAATATCACAATCTGACATATGTAAAAGTTTACTTCTGGCACTTGGAACGACACTATCGCCCTGATCTGAAAAAGCATCAACCGTAGCTACACTATCAACAGTATCACTCACGGAAGCGAAACTAGCGCTCCAAGCGGCAGTACTGCAGTTACAGAAAAATGGGATGATAACAAATGGTTGGCAGTTTCTCCGCTAGAGACGTTACCTTTGTTCGTACTGCTAGCCGTAAACTTTTACGTATATGTTAACAAATATCTTGATCCGATCGCTAGCAATCTTCAGTGGGCTAATCTGAAGATTTCATCAAAATTGCTTCAGATGTTTCTGGGATTCAAAGGGTACAAGAGTAGAGATTTGAAACTTTCAACGTAACTCGAAAATCGATGCCACTGCGGTATTTAGTTGCTTTCGTTCCTGGCGCGTGACGAAGTACACTTTGTTTTTACGTTGTACGAGTATATCTGTTTGGTACACATTTCAAACTGACATCCTGATGTGTACTAGAAACTTGAAAATTTTAATGTAATTCAGAACTGGATGCAAATTCGATTCCTTGTCTGACCGTGTGCTGGTGTACGCTTTGTAAACAACTGCTGTATCTTCCTTTATGTTTTTCAGACGCGATTTCAACGATTGCTGCTAAGGATCCACGTGAGATCGAATCCCTCTAATTTTGAAGATTCAGATCGTTTCGTGTCATGTATGTACAAGGAAGCAGTATATTGTGTGTCTAAACTAAAATAAACCTCAAATTGACCACAGGTTATGGTGAAATCTACATACAACAAAATTAAACAACTTTTCAAGTTTCTTTGCATTATAAATCAGTAGTTGAATAAACAAATTATAATCAAAATTATTTTAATTTGTTTGCCGGCCGCGGTGGCCGAGGGGACTAAGGCGCTCCAGTCACGGTCTTCACGGCCACTACGGTCGGGGGTTCGAATCCCCCCTCGGGCATGGATATTTGTGCCGTCCTAGTTCGTAAGTAGTTCATAAGTAGTCTGTAAATTTAGGGACTGATGACCCCGTAGTTAAGTCCCATAGACTATGCAAACATATTTTAATTTGTTTATTTTTGTCCTTTTGTAAGGGGTTAAAGTTAACTTCCTCATCTTGCCCCGCTTTCCCCTATATTCAGTCATACGATCTTTGTACTGTGTGTTGCCCTCCCAAATAAATTTAGCTGCGGTATTTACCGCCGTTGGTGGTGCTGAATTCTGGCTGGTCAACAATTTAATTAGAACGTAATGGTTCGGAAGACGCCGAATAAACGTTTATGGGCCAAAATAGAGAAGCAGGCCAGCGAGACAGTTAACGACAGCGCGCCACCGCCGAAGCCGCAGCCTGGTGGTTGGTGGTGGCTGCGAATTAATCCGGCACCTCCGTGTGACGTCACGCCGCCGCGCCGGACACAGCTGTCGCCGCGGCCGCATTCCGGGCCCTGCGCGGGCCGGCAATAAAACGCCGCCCCCGCCGCCCCCGCCGCCCCCGCCGCCCCCGCCGCCCCCGCCGCCCCCGCCGCCCCCGTCCGCGTTGTCCACTTCCGGCGGCCCGCACTAAATTAAACAACAGCGTCCGGCCAGCTCCCTCCCGCAAGCTGCTGCTGCTGCTGCCGACGCTTCTCGCGGTGGTGTTGGCGTCGCGTCGGTGTGGAGGAGAGCCGTTTTGCGGGTCGGTTTAACACGCGGCGCCACGCCGGACCGGCTGCACAATTTGCGCGGCCCCGCCTATTAAGAGTGCCGCGTTTTACGACCGCCACAGCGGCCAGCGGCGACTCCCGGCTGATTTGATACCGCCTCTCCATACCCGGCGCATTGCTTTATACGCCGCTCTGTCACAGGACTCGGTCGGACCAAGCGTTAGACCCAGCCTTACTTTTTTGCGTGATCAGAAATTAAGTATCTATATTTTACAAATTAGACACACGTTATAAGTATGTTGAATCACCACAATTCTAGGAGTTCACGAGTCTTACAAAACTGTAATAAAGACATACAAATACAACATTTCAGTTCATTTAAAAATGCGTATTGCCAACTGTAACGATACACTGAAATTTTTATTTATTTATTTATTTTTTTGTTTATTTTTGATCAGCGATGCTTATCGCCTCCGGTTCCCTCTGACTCGCAATGCAACTAATTTAATTTCGTTCGTCATTTTTTACTTAAAAACAAGCGAGAAGACGGAACCGTGATGGTAGTTTTACCCACTCTCTTGTCTATGTTCGTTCTGTACGGACGTCTTCCATTCATGTATCCATTTAATGTAAGTGATGCAAGTTATTATAAAAATATATTACTTAAATTTAAAATCATCCCCTCTCTTTGGCTTTTATTTAAATGAATCCCTCCACGTCAAATAATTATTTTCTATTGTTTTCAGCTCCTTCGCCTCCGTAATAGTTTAATGTTCAGACGCCATTACAATCGCTTCGCATTGTCTGCAAAATTTCAATCAATCAGTCATCCTTATACAATACTTTGCTTGATTTTAGAACCTGCAGTCATTTCTTTTGTAATTTCACGAAGTCCGATCATTTTTTTTTTAATTATTTTATCATTACCAGTAACTTCATGTTCCACCTATGGTCACACAACAATGAAAAGCGAAGTGAACAGTCTGAACATTGATCTCCTACGGAAAGTATCTCGAACATTCACTTATTAAATAAGACATAAAAGTTATCATTTCCAGCTTCTACAATACGAAGTGCAGGATCCAGCTAGATGCTTTCCGTAAGTGTTATAACGTGCTGTTGCTTGTATGGTGCCCAACTTTAATATGCAACCCGCGGTTTATTTGCTTTAATGTTCATTTTGTGCTGTACTTTAACTTATTTCAAATTCAAAAATACGGTACCATCGATTCCTTGTAAAAATATAATCACGGAATCTACTTTAACAATTATGGCAGCATACGAAGCAAGGGCAACGTTATACAACCATCAGCTGTTTATTATATCCACAACTTTTCCGGTTTCCAGCATCATAAAAGTCTGTTAAAATAAAAGTGACAAGCGTCTACATCTACATCCATACTGCGCAAGCTCCCGACGGTGTGTGGCGGAGGGTACCTTGAGTACCACTATCGATTCTCCATCCTATTCCAGTCACGTATTGTTCGCGGAAAGAAAGATTGTCGGTATGCCTCTGTGTGGGCTCTAATCTCTCTGATTTTATCCTCACGGTCTCTTCGAGATATATACCTTGGAGGGAGCAATATACTGGTAGACTCCTCTGTAAAGGTATGTTCTCGAAACTTCGACAAAAGTCCGTACCGAGCGACAGAGCGTCTCTCCTGCAGGGTCTTCCACTGGAGTTTAGCGATCATCTCCGTTACGCTTTCAGGATTACCAAATGATCCTGTAACGAAGCGCGCTGCTCTCCGTTGGAACTTTTCTACTTCCTCTATCAACCCCGCCTGGTACGGATCCCACACCGGTGAGCAGTATTCAAGCTGTGGGCGAACAAGTGTACTGTAACCTACTTCCTTTGTTTTCGGACTGCATTTCCTTAGAATTCTTCCAATGAATCTAAGCCTGGCATCTGCTTTACCGACGATTGATTTCATATGGTCGTTCTATTTTAAATCACTCCTAGTGCCTACTCCAAGATAATTTATGGAATTAACTGCTTCCAGTTGCTGACCTGCTATAGTGTAGCTAAATATTACAGGATATTTCTTTCTATGTATTCGCCGCACATTACACTTGTCTACATTGAGGTTCAATTGCCGGCACCATGCGTCAATTCGATACAGATCCTACTGCATTTCAATACAATTTTCCATTGTTACAACCTCTCTATATACTACATCGTCATCTGCAAAAAGCCTCAGTGAACTTCCGATGTTATTCGCAAGGTCATTTATATCTATCGTGAACAGCAACGGACCCACGACACTCACCTGTCGCACCCCTGACACAACTCTTACTTCGGAAGACTTCACACCATTGAGAATGACATACTTCAGTCTGTTATCTAGGAACTCCTTAATCCAATTGAATCCCTGAATTATACACAAGTTAAAATAAAATATATGACATAATCCATTTGTTTCATTCCGAAAATACTAACAAATTAAAGAGACTGATTAAGTTGGTACATTTTATGTCACCATATCCATGTCAAACAAGAACCCGCTCGGTTCGCTGTGTGGTCTGACGCACCGCTTTGCGAGATGGGGAGGCATACCGGCCCCCGTTCGAATCCGCGCGGCGGATTAACGAAGGGGTTCGGAGAGCTGGACAGCAAGCATGTGGTTTTTAGGCGGCTTTCCACATCCACTAGGTGAATACCGGGCTGGTCCGCAAGTGTCGCCTCGGTTACAGGATTGGAAAACATTTCATGACAATTTACACTTTCACACATATAATACTAAACGCAGACATTTAGGGGAGACATTTCCTCCCGGGGGCATCAGAGAGCCGCAAGAAGGGCATCCGGCCATCCCATAAATGTTAACACGCCGACCCTGCTTGTGCGTGAACAGGAGAAAGATACATGTCAAACAACAAAAGATACGTAAAATGTCACTTGACATTAGGTCCTCGTGATAAGGCTATTATGGTGGACCACGGTCTAAGAATTCAAAGAGTATCTAACAATAATATTAAGAACCACAGACACTCTCTACTACAACAGCAAAAACGTTATAAATTTGTGTCAACATTGCAGCGTACACCGGTACCTCTAATACCCTTTAAATAGACCTTCTGCGTCGATGAATGCTTCTATTTGTCTTGGCATACTGAACACTAGATCATCAAAGCACTGTTTGTTCAGACTGTCGCACTCCTGAACTACTATTCGGCGTACATCTCTCAAATTGGTTGGTGGCTCGTAAACGCATAGTAAAGTCGTATCATGAATAACTGGGAAACACCGAAGGACAGGTTCAGCCGCCTAACTGGAAAGGTTTTCCCTATCCTTCGCGCCCGTAGCCACCTTTCCGTCTCCAGTCAGAACGGTGTGATGAAGAGTTTATGTTAAGTGTAAAGGGTGCCTGTTAGTGTAGTGTCGTGTTCGAGACCATGACAGAAGGGAGAGCGTGATACACGGTGCCGGCACATAGTCTGCTTCTCTCTAAAGGCACCCACAGTGTCCCATGCCTCACTCCATGAGACACTGTGGAGAGGCTTGTAATTTAATCCAGGCACCACCACCCCTATTGTCCTCTCTGCCGCAATGCAAAGGGAAAAGTGTGAAAACTGCGTGACGTACCCGGGCGGTTACCCACCGAAGTACTGGCCACGTCCAACGTTGCTTAAATTCGACGATCTGTCGGGAACCGTTGTACCCACAGCGGCACGGCCGTTGACGTCTGTGGGTTGTCTCGTCGAACAACAACCATTCTCTTTGTATCTACGGCATGTTTGACAGAGTTATGTCTGCAGAGCATGCTGGCCACTCTAATCTTCTGATGTCGTTACACTGAAGGAACGAATTAACAAGATACTAACGATTAAGGCGAATCCCTCACCGAAATGCTGTCGGTACGGTTGCACTATACATCGGAGGGTGTCATTCCTGTATCGCATAGACGCTTTATTGCCTCCTACGGAAACCAGTGGCGTACCGTTGGCCGATATAACACCACCCAACTTCAGGAAACCACTTCCTTGCTGTACTCGCTGAAGTGTGCGCCTAAGATTTTCCAACTGCCTTCAAGAACGTCTCGGACGATCTTCTTGTTAAAGGCAGATGCAGCCCTGATCTGTGAATAGCACTTGATGCCAATTCTGACATGTTATACTCCTGACCATTAAAATTGCTACACCACGAAGATGACGTGCTACAGACACGAAATTTAACCGACAGGAGGAAGATGGTGCGATACGCAAATGATTAGCTTTTCAGAGCATTCACACAAGGTTGACGCCGGTGGTGACACCTACAACTGCTGACATGAGGAAAGTTCCAACCGATTTAACATACACAAACAGCAATTGACCGGCGTTGCGTGGTGAAACGTAGTTGTGATGCCTCGTGTACGGAGGAGAAATGCGTACCATCACGTTCCCGACTTTGATAAAGGTCGGATTGTAGCCTATCGAGATTGCGGTTTATCGTACCGCGACATTGCTACTCTCGGTGGTCGCGATCCAATGACTGTTAGCAGAATATGGAATCGGTGGGATCAGGAAGGCAATACGGAACGCTGTGCTGGATCACAACGGCCTCGTATCACTAGCATTCGAGATGACAGGAATCTCATCCACATGGCTGTAACGGATCGTGCAGCCACGTCTCGATTCCTGATTCAACAGTTGGGAACGTTTGCAAGACAGCAACCTTCTGCACGAACGTCGACATTTGCAGAAGTATGGACTATCATCTTGGAGACCATGGCTGCGGTTACCTTTGACGCTGCATCACAGACAGGAGCGCCTAGATGGTGTACGCAACGACGAACCTGGGTGAACGAATGGCAAAACATCATTTTTTCGGATGAATCCAGGTTCTGTTTACAGCATCATAATGGTCGCAACTGTGCGATATCGCGGTGAATGCGCATTGAAACTGTGTATTCATCATCGCCATACTGGCGTATCACTCGACGTGATGGTATGGGGTGCCACTGGTTACACGTCTCGGTCACCTATTCGCATCGACGGCACTTTGAACAGTGGCCGTTACATTTGAGATGTGTTACGACTCGTCGCTCTACCCTTCATGCGATCCCTGCGAAACCCTACATTTCAACAGGATAATGCACGACCGCATGTTGCAGGTCCTGTACGGGCCTTTCTGGATACAGAAAGTGTTCGACTGCTGCCCTGGCCAGCACGTTCTCCAGATCTCTCACCAATTGAAAACGTCTGGTCAATGGTGGCCGAGCAACTATCTAGTCACAATACGCCAGTCACTACTTTTGATTAACTGTGGTACCGTGTAGAAGCTGCATGGGCATCTGTACCTCTACACGCCATCCAAGCTCTGTTTGACTGAATGCCCAGGCGTATCAAGGCCGTTATTACGGCCAGAGGTGGTTGCTCTGAGTACTGATTTCTCAGGATATATGCACCCAAATTGCGTGAAAATCTAATGACATGTCAGTTCTAGTATAATATATTTGTCCACTGAATACCTGTTTATCATCTGCGTTTCTTCTTGGTGTAGCAATTTTAATGGCCAGTAGTGTAGTTGAACATGCCACTGTCCCATCTGTTCCACCTGAGTGTTATCATGTCGAAGCTGAACGTTGCCATGGACGTCGGGACTTAAGCTTAATGGGATGCAGCCTATTACTTACAGTTTGAATCCATAGAAGACGTCTCTTCACAAAATAAATTATACAGCATGGTGGCATCCCTCTCATGGTCCTCGGAACATCTCCATAATTATCTCCTCTGCAATTCACATTTACTTGCCTGGCAGAAGGTTTATCAAACACCTATCACAATATTTCCCTACCGATCCAGTCTCTTATAGCGCGCGGGAAAAAGGAACAGCTATGATTTGTGGTTAAATCCGCCTTATGAAGACACCTTGTTTGTTTTAACACCCAAACGTATTTCGGCATTTATTGTGCCATCTTCCGTGGGTTTTTGCCTTCTATTATGTCATTCTTAGGATTTTCATCTGCTTAAATTGAGGAATGGCAAGTTTTCACAACAACAAAAAAAAAAAAGTTCAAATATTTGTCGAGCTTAAGAGACTTAAGTGCGGTGTGATCAGTCCTTAAACGTACAAACTAATTATGAACTACCTTATACTAAAGACGGCACAAACATCCATGCACGAGGGGGGGGGATTCGAATCCCCGACGGGGAACGGCTTTGTGCATCGTAGCATAGCGCCTAAATGCGCTTGGCCACTCCGCCGCGGAACACAGCTCGATTATGACAATATGTTGGCATTAGGAGGAGAAAGTTGGTGAAAGAAATTTCGGAAATAGGTCTCTCTATAACGAATACTTTCTGAAGGCATTTGTATGGAGTGTTGCCTTGTATGGGAGTGAGACATGGACGATAAACAGTGCGGACAGGAGGAGGATTGAGGCTTTTGAAATATGGTGCTATAGAAGAATGCTAAAGATTAGGTGGGTGGATCGCGTAACTAATGAGGAGGTACTGAACAGAATTGGGGAGAAAAGGAATTTCTGGCATACCTTGACTAAAAGAAGGGATAGATTGGTAGGACACATTCTTAGACATCAAGGAATTGTGAATTTAGCGTTGGAGGGAAGTGTATGGGGAAAAAATCGCAGGGGAAGACCAAGAGATGGATACAGTAAGCAGATTCAGACAGATGTAGGTTGTCGCTCTTATGTGGAGATGAAGAGGCTTGCTCAGGATAGGGTATTGTGGAGAGCTGCATCAAACCAGTCTCCGGACTGAAGACCACAACAACAACAACAACATAACGAATACCGCTTCTCTTTTAATGAATTGCGCCTGAAGTACTTTCCGTGACGCACTATCCCCTTTATCGTGCTAATACAGGACGAGTTACCCTTCTGTCAACTCCCTCTATATTCTCTGTCAGTCCTACTTGGTGGGGATTCCACAATGCTCAGTAATACTCCAAAATAGGACAGATAATTGTAACGTAGGCAGTAAGTTTAGTCGAACTGTTGCATCCTCTAAGGTTCTGCCAATGAAACGTGCCTTTGGTTCGCCTTCCGTATATGTTTAAAAAAAAGTTTTAATAACTAATGTCAGTCTGTTAGGCCGATCTATACAACGGTTTTAATTTTTTTAGTTTTTTTTTTACTATTTTTGATTCTTTTTAAGTATCAGAAATCACTTCACTCTCGCCTTCCTTATTTCATAATGAAACGTGATTTCATTCTGTAAATATCTTACGGTAATATCCCTGCTGTGAATATTTTAATAGATTTATTTTGTAATATCTTCGGTTCTAATTAAGGTAGGCAGTTATTTTTAGCTTGAGAAAGCGGATTAGTCTCTTTCATTTCAGGTTTTAAACTCTTACACTGTTTGATTACTATGAAAGTTCTGAGTAAGCCTAAACATTCAACTTGACTTTCGGTTTTCTTCTATATTTTTGTCAGTCCAGCAAGAATATGTACGGCTTATTGTTTCATAATACGATGCTTGCTTGATCTCTTGATTCAGACTTTAATAACGATCAAGTTAGGTTGTCGTGTAATATTGGGATGAAATGTACGAGGGATGGAAGATACATAGGGCAACAATTTATTCACAACCAATACAAAAGTGTTACATGTTTGCATCTGTTACTGTCCTTCAAAGTAGTCACCAGTGTTGTGCACAACCCGTTGCCAGCGATGTGGAAGGCGTAGTATACGGTTAGCAGAGCCTGTTCTGTTGCTGGTGCGAATGGAGCGATCTACATCCTGTCGAATCTCTGAAACAGTTATGAAGCGGATGCCACGAAGTGATTCTTTCATCCTCCAAATCAAATCAAAGCCACAAGGACTTACGATTAGCGAAAGAAGCGGCAACACTTTCTGCGCAACCCACCGATCACTTTTCACGACAATGTTTAGGCGCATATAGCGTAAGCTGTGGCTGTCTTCTTCGGTCGATGGGGCTGGGAAGTATTGTACCATCGACCATACTCCCGGACTTAAGTCCTTGTGACTTTGAATTGATTCAGAAGACGAAGGAATCACTTAGTGGCATTCGCTTCAGAACTGTTCCAGAGATTCGACAGGCAGTAGACTGCTCCATTTGCACCTTGAACAGAACAGGCTCTGCTAACGGTATATTACACCTTCCACATCGCTGGCAACGGGTTCCACACAGCACTGGTGACTTCTTTGAAGGACAGTAACAGGTGCAAACACGAAACGCTTTCCTATTGGTTGTGAATAAATAGTTGTCACTGTTTAAGTTCCAAGCCTCATAAATACAAATACGTTCTATATTACTGGCATTAAATATAAATACGCTGAGTAATATTGATATCAAATACAAATATTAAGATAAAAGACCGATACGTACGCAAAGATAAAAATCGCCACGAGAGGGTAAAGAGAATCTGGTACTGTATAATCCTAACTTGACTACATTCTGATACGATAATACGAAAGAAAAAAATAGGGGCGTATAAGCTCAGCTACTAGTCGAAGTCGGGGAGGGTTGTTAGGTTAAATGTGAATATGTGTCTTTAATGCTGGAGAAATGGACTGATGTGTCAACTATGTACCGTTATTCCAAATAATGTATGAGTTGTTCAAGGAACGTCTTCGTTTCAAGAAAATTACATGTAGTCTTCTTTGTTTTTATGACCTCCCTTTCCGTAGCCGCAGTTACACAAGTTATGTAGGTTAACTGTCGCCTTTTATTACTGTCACAAAAGACGCTTAAAATGTTTATTTTGTTTTGGTTATGAAGTATAGTCATCTGAATGGAGGAGACGTAGGAAAACTATCAAATCGTCAACACGTGACGGGGGTTCGGAATAAATACCAGTAAGTAACTATTGTTAACTGAATAGCGAACTTTCCAGTTCTTACAAATATCGGTTGTGAGAAATGGACAGCATGAACTGATTACCTTACTCCAAATATACCATCATTGCATAATGTGTCTGAAGATCCAATTATAAATCTTCTGTCACGCCAGAAAGCATTTCCTACTTGTTAAGTCCACCATTTTCTCTCATTTTTGGCTACATTATCCACCAACACTTTCTACCACTACCAACCAAATGTGTGTGTGAGACAGAAAGAGAAGAGAGGGGCGACATCTAGTCAATAAGACGTTTAGTAGACAAAGAGTAACAAATCACTCAACTGCTCAGGTACACAAAGACTTAAATTATGATAAAGATATTCAACAAAATTACATTTCTCTTAAAATGGATTCAGCATGACATCTACTCAACAGCAAATCTAGCAGCCAAAGAGTAATACATCACTCTTGGGTTCACGCATAAACGTCACCAGCTCTAATTTACTGGGAGGGTGGGTAGACTCAAAAGATAAAGTATAGCTCACAAAGAAACCTTTTCGGACTCCAGAACAATATTGAAAAAATTAAGAGCTGAATTACTTTGTTTCTGGATATCTGAGACTATCTGTTCCTACTTCAATCATTTCAAATTGCTAAAACGTGATAGTTTATGTGTGGCTTAAAAAGAACTGTATTTTATAACTACCAAATATAAAGAAAGCTATGTAATGGTAACTAAATGTAGTGACAGTGTGTGTATGATTAATGATGTTGTTGTCGTATTCAGTCGAAGACTGGTCTGATATAACTCTCCAAGTTACTTTATCCCATAGAAGCCTTTTAATCTTAGAATAAAACCGGAAACCCACATCCTGCTTACAGTATTCCTCTCGTGGTCTCCCTCCAATACTAAACTGACTCTTCATTGCTGTTTTAGAATTTGTCCTAGCAACTGAGCCCTACGTTTGTTCAAGTTATGTGTTTTTCCAATTCTGTTATTAGTTACGCTAACTTTCAAGTAATTTTCAGCATTCTAATGTCATACTACATTTCAAAAGCGTAAACCCTTTTCTTGTCTGAAACGTTTATTGTATACGTTTCACTTCCATACAAGACTACACTCCAGTCAATTGCCCCTACAAGACTTCCGAACATTTAAATTAATGTTGGATATTAACAAATTTCTCTTCTTCATAAATGATTTCCATTCCTCTATATTTATGCATTTTTATAGTCTCCACTCCGTTCGTAGTAACTTATTTTACTGATAAATAATAAAACTCATCTACTACCTTTATTGTGTCGTTTCGTAATTTAATTATTTCAGCGTCGCCTCATGTAATTTTATCGCATCATAGATGAGCATTAGTACTCTTACACGAAAATAATATCGTTGAACTGCCTACAAATTTCTTTATCGCAAATTCTCTTGATACAGACTCTTGTTATAACCTTATTACTACTTCGAGCTTACAAAAAACTAAACCTCTTCATCACTCGTCACCGAACCAACATAATTCAGTAAAACTTGGAATATTATCTATTTAATTAGTAAAATAGGTCGATTCGACTTTCTGGCATGTTAGTAGATACTGAAAAGCATTAACTACTTTAAAGCAAAAGATTTTTTAACCTATTGTTATTTAATCTTATATATACATCCAACGGAATCATTTTTTGTCAACGAAGACTCGAAAAATTGGAACAGTGTTTACAAAAATATTCAGGGGCCCATTCCCCATTGTCACAATTACGATTCCCATAGACTCAGGTATCCAAAGACGTTCACTGCGACAAAGTTTTCCAAATTTATTACCCATGTCCTTAATAGACTCTTTTCCATATAACTGCTGTGTGTAAGATTCTCCATATTCATTAACTACACATGACTTCATTTATCTTAGGCATTCGCAAAAAGGTGGAACAATTTTACGTCAACGCTTTGGATATGAGGGATTGACGTAATTCACACGATTCTTGGGTAAAAATTTACTTATCACACCTCCGGCCTAGTGCGGCAAAGTTGGCAACTGCTGTTGAATCCCAGGAATCCAACCAGCCCTTCGGGGCAGAGATATAGACAGCCAATCCATTTTTTGCCGGTGATAGCTCTTTTGTCTTAACAGTAAACATTATTATTTTGACACATTAAGCGCTACAGTTCCACCTCGAGGCACAAAGTTGTTTTCATTTGTAATTTGCCTAGTGTACAAATTGAAATACGAGTTTCTTTCACGTAAATACTAGCAGGTCGTAAATTTGTTTCACTACCAGAAAACCGGCGATAATGTGCTACATTGAATTTTCGGGTAATTTCGTGTAGTTAGAACCATGTTTGACATTAATTAACTCCGTGTCTGTATCAGAAATGGGCATAATGTTTTACATGTTAAACATGCTGCGGAAGAAGATTAATCTCTGGAAACCGTATCGACTAGAAAGGTGGTATTACATTTCGGTGATGACTGGTTAGTAAATAATTAATGATCTTCCTGCTCTATAGCTGACAGGTTCTTGTACATACCCTTGTCCATTCAGTAAATTATTATTGTAACTGGAACATTTCACAACAAAACATTTACTTTACGATGAACGGATGAAGGTACAAGTTGAGCTGAATTAGAAAGTACTGGTACATGAAACTAAATTCAAAGATGCATCGCCGGCCGCGGTGGCCGAGGAGACTGAGGCGCTCCAGTCACGGTCTGCACGGCCACTACGGTCGGGGGTTCGAATCCCCCCTCGGGGATGGATATTTGTGCCGTCCTTAGTATAAGGTAGTTGATAAGTAGTTTGTAGGTTTAGGGACTGATGACCCCGTAGATAATTCCCATAAGCTTAACAAACATTTGAAAGATGCATCAAACATTTTTTTCCTGGTTATAGAACCTCCGTACAGTTTCTATGAATTCATAACATAAATCTTTGTAATCCTTGTGACATCGTCTCCACACTCACTCACACAAGTAAGAATGAAACATATTTTTACACGTGTTTGGTCCACGGAAAGACCGCATACTAACGGACCACGTGTTATCTATTGACTAATGGGCACCTATATTAGGATGTATGAAAAGTACACTGTGGTTCACAGAAAAAGTATACTAACATTTCGTCAGAAGGGCAGTCATAGGACCTGAAGCAGTCGGAGATCACAGTGGACCCCAAAAGAACAGACGGTTACGTTCTTCTTGAAACAACTTCGAAGTTCGACTCTCATTTTAGTGCCCCTCTCAACTCCCACAGATCCCCATCTTCCAACAACTTATTTCCCCCTGCTATACTTTCTATTTCCAAATACTGACTCATAAGTTCCAAAAATTTTCCCTCCACCTGAAATAACGTCACCATTAGTCATGCAATCCAAAACAACGACTTCAGAAACTACGCCACTGTATATGACTGCATGTGGGAAAGTGTAGATCTAAACAAATGAAAGAAATGTTCCACTATGTCATCCACAATTACGTTAATTTCAGAATTTCTCTCATAGCCAGTCTGCTTCCATCAAATCAACTTCTATTCTTGATGCTCTTCTGGAACTTATGATCCCCTGCAAATCCACTGCAATCCCTCATCTAGATTTTTTTTATCGATACGGACCCCATAGGAGTATCAATCACATAATTAGCATAAGACAATTGCCGCAATTATTCTATATTTGAATGATCAGTCGAAGGTTTGACCTTGTAATTGAAGCCAACTCCTTCGGACAAACATTCAGAAAACCGAAAAGATATGACAGATAAGTACTCTTACACTGAAACCTACAACATATTCGGACAAACATTTAACAAACCGAAAACATCCGGAAAATAAGTCATCAAAGCTTACACTCCACCATAACCACATCAGTAAACGCCAATTTAATACATTCAGATATTCCGCAAAATAAATATATAAATAAATAAAATCCGCGAATGGAATAGAATACCATATACTACACCAGCGACACGGTAAGTAAAATGTAAACGCTTGTTGTTTGCTTACCGTCCGACGGCTACCGTTTCTCCGTGTTCTTACTCAGATTCTCGTATGATTTTGGTGACTGATGGCGGACACGCGTACTGCTAGTGAAAAGTCTCGTCGTAGGCTGTTGCTAGGTATCGGCCAAGCCTTCTATTAAGACACCCGTATTGTTGAAAAGTCCGCCACGAGGCGGAGTATATGCGTAAATTCTCACCTTAGAATTAAGGAAAGCGTCCAATATAGGTGTTTGCAGCGGTGGTACGGCGGATGCAAGGCCTCTGCAAGAAGAGTTCTCCTGGCGAAAATTCATGTACGAAAAATGAAAATGGGTAGGAAAAATAGAAAATTTCCAAAACCAGCTAAGGGCAGTATTCCACGACGTTAAATGAGTTAGAAATTATATTGGTAAACATTGTGATCTGAAGGTATGTCCTCAAAGATCAATCTACTTAACACCTCGTACATTAGTTAATGGGAGTAAGAACAACCTACGACCCAGAGTTCAGGAGACATGACATCATACAAAAAACTGACACACCATGCAACACGTGAATAACGAGACCTTATACATACCACCATTTGTGCATAAGGGCGGTTACTGACTTGCCGAACAGATGTCACACATAATTTCAACCTTTTATGAAAATTTTGGTCACTAATAACTCCAAGAAAAATAAGAGAGAAAATATCGTTTTGTACTTTTCTGTTGTTCCTGCGGTGGAACTACGGCATTCGGCATAACGAACCAATTTATTACTACCTGTAATTGCAAGATATTTTAAGACAGTATTCACACATACTGCAAATGTATCTTCAAAGTTATATCACTATACGACACATATCTCGTGAGATAGATGGTCATAATCAATTATGTCCAAGAAAAACTGATCCATCACGCATGATATTTTTAATTTTTTTACGTCATTAATACTAGCTCTATGTGTATCATACGAGGGCTGTTCAAAAGGTAGGGTGACTTCAAATTGCGCGAGCAACGTAAATTCGATTACAGATCTCTATTTTTGTTATTTTGGTACACTTGCCTCGAACAGTTTCAAGTGCACAGCATACTTCATTTGTTTCTCACAGATAGAAAGATTAGACGTGTTTTTGTGAGCCCGGCGATTTTCTAACGTTATAAAAAATTGAGCAAAGAATTTGCATCAAAATTTGTACGAAGAATGGAATCAAGCTCTCTAAACCACTTGAAATGTTCACAATGGCTCACAGTGACGCTGTTCTGAGAAAAAAATGTTATAAGTGGTAGAAGCTATTCCAAGGTGACGGGAAAGATGCCAATGACGAACCTCGCTTTGGACGCCCCAACACATCAACAACAGATTATATTATGGAAACTCTGAAATAAATTGTTTTAGAAAATACTAGAATTACCGTAAGAGAAGTTGCCGGGCATGTTGTTACATCGGTAGTCTAGTGTCAAGCAATTTTTTAGATTAAATAGATCTTGGGTGAACAGCCTGGTGTATGTGTGCATAGGACACAATATTTCGGCAATCGACCATGTTTCCATCATCAAGTGATGGCAGTACATCAGCACACCTGATGATGGCAATATGCTCGATTGCCGAAATATTGTGTCCTATGCACACATACACAAGACTGTTCACCCGAGATCTATTTCATCATCAAATACGCTTCGAAAAATTGACGAGCCACATCATTTTTTGTGATATTTTGTACATAAGACGCTTGTCAGCGAAGTTTGTTCCAATCTTTCTCAATTTTGATCAGAAGAACCGTCGTATGAGCATCGCTCAGAAGCTCTTGAATTACGTCAATGATGATCCTATTTTGCTCAAAAGGGTCATAACTGGTGACAAAACATTGATTATCGGTTATGACGTCGAAACCAAAGACAAATCGTCCGAATGAAAGCATCCCGGAGTTAAAAGACGGGAAAAGCACGCCAAGTTCGATCACGCCAAGTCTTGTTGAATTTTTTTAATACCGTGACATAGTGCATAATTAATTTCTGCATCTAGATCGTACGGTTAATGAAGAGTACTATCTAGGCGTGATGCGCCGTTTGCGGGACGCAATACGGAAAGGTCGTCCTGATTTGTGGAATAACAATGTATGGCTTTTGCAACACGACACTGCACCTGGTAATTCATCTTTGCTTGTGAGAAATGTTTTAGCCAAAGAAAACTACGACAATCACGCCTCAGCTACCAGATTAATCGAATTTGGCCCCATGAGACTTTTTCCAGTTTCAGAGATCTACGAAAGAACGAAGATTTGCAGCCAAAGAGAAAATAAAAACTGCGTCGCTGGAAGTACTCTGGGCTGTACCAAAAAATGCTTATTAAAACTACTTCGCGGATTGGAAGAAGCGGTGGCACAAGGGTATTATGTGTGAGAGGGATTACTTCGAAAGGGACAACATGAATATGGATGTATAAATAAATATTTTTTTCATAAAAATATGAACTCATCTTACTTTTTGAAAACATCTCGTATTTTGCAGTCAGTTTGCGTATATAAGAGCTAATGCAGCTTCGAAAAAATATCATAGTACGAAAAAAAGTTTAGGAAAACTGACGTCAAAACCTATAGAATGCATAAAAATCAGCTCCAATAAGAAAGAGGTTGTAATTTGTTTCGTCTACAATACAATTCCATTCGCAACACAATTCGCAATTTACTAATATTGTACTCTAAGAAGCTTGATAATTATGCCTTTGTAGGGCACACAGTTCATGTGATACGACGTTGTAAAGATTAAGCTGCCGGAAAAAGAAACTTAAACGGATAGAAAGTGGGGTTGAAAGTGACGTAGAGAGAAGCAAATAGAATGTCATAACAAAGCAATAACTACACACCCGGAAAGCCTGGAACTGACGATAGTTGATATTGAAAAGTCATACTTGAATTTTCGTGTCGACACATTAATATAAAGCCGAGAGAAATTGTACGCCGAGAAACAAGGTGTCGATATTGGTCTGGTGACAAACGATGTCACCTTGGGGATACTACACTCCTGGCCATTAAAATTGTTACACCACGAAGATGACGTGCTACATAAGTGAAATTTAACCAATAGAAAGAAGATGCTGTGATATGGAAATGATTAGCTTTTCAGAACATTCACACAACGTTGGCGCCGTTGGCGACACCTACAACGTCCTGACATGCCTGGTGAAAAGTTATTGTGATGACTCGTGTGAGGAGGAGAAATGCGTACCATCACATGTCCGACTTTGATAAAGGTCGGATTGTAGCCTATCGCGATTGCGATCTATCGTATCGCGACATTGCTGCTCGTGTTGGTCGCGATCTAATGACTGTAAGCAGAATATGGAATCGGTGGGTTCAGGAGGGCAATACGGAACGCCGTGCTGGATCCCAACGTCCTCGTACCATCACCAGCAAATGAGATGACAGGCATCTTATCCGCATGACTGTAACGGATCGTGCAGCCACGTCTCGATTCCTGAGTCAACAGATGGGGACGTTTGCAAGACAACAACCATCTGCACGAACAGTTCGACGATGTTTGCAGCAGCATGGACCATCATCTCGGAGACCGTGGCTGTGGTTATCCTTGACGCTGCACCACAGACAGGAGCGCTTGCAAAAATGTTCAAATGTTTGTGTAGTCTATGGGACTTAACTACGGGGTCATCAGTCCCTAAACTTACAAACTACTTATGAACTAACTAAGACTAAGGACAGCACAAATATCCATGCCCGAGGGGGGATTCGAACCCCCGACCGTAGTGGCCGTGCAGACCGTGACTGAAGAGCCTCAGTCCCCACGGCCACCGCGGCCGGCGGAGCGCCTGCGATGTCGTACGCAACGACGAACATGGGTGCATCAGTGGCAAAACGTCATTTTTCTCGGATTAATCCAGGTTCTGTTTACAGCATCTTGATGGTCGCATCCATGGTTGGCGGCATCGCGGTGAACGCACATTGGAAGCATGTATTCGCCATCGCCATACTGGCGTACCATCCGGCGTGATGGTATGGGGTGCCATTGGTTACACGCTCGGTCACCTCTTGTTCGCATCGACGGCTTTTTGAACAGTGGCCGTTACATTTCAGATGTTTTACGACCGACGTCACTACCCTTCAATGGATCTCTGCGAAAGCCTACATTTCAGCATGCTAATGCACGACCGCATGTTGGAGGTTCTGTACGGGCCTTTCTGGATACGGAAAATGTTCGGCTGCTGACATGACCAGCACATTCTCCAAATTTCTCATCAATTGAAAAAGTGTGATCAATGCTGGCCGAGAAACTGGCTGGTCACAATACGTCAGTGACTATTCTTGATGAACTGTGGTATCATGTTGAAGCTGCATGGGCATCTGTACCTGAACCCGCTATCCAAGCTCTGATTGACTCAATGCCCAGGCGTATCAAGGCCGTTATTACGAACAGAGGTGGTTGTTCTGGGTACTGATTTTTCTCCTCTGCGACAGCTGGCACGGTGGGCAGGCAGCGAGCACCGAACTCTGGCTTAGGACGAGAGAATACAGGCTCACTGATTAGAATCTACGAAAAGCATTCAACGTACGCCAAAGGTTCCAACCACATGCACTGCATGCTGAACGCTTTGTGAAACGAGGTGGGTGTTTTCTTAATTTTTGTTATGCCAGGCATGCATTTGGCACCCCCTTGAGATTGGTCATCACCAACCAGAGAGAAGTCCGTGGTACTCTCGTGTGACGTCAGGTAGAGTAGGCATCGTTGGCGTAGCTGAATGGGTGGCCCACTATGCCGAAGCAGCCAGCCAGTCAGCTATGCGCGTGCAGCCTATGCTGCATGACGTCACACGAGAGGCAGCCTTCTCTCTAAGTACGAAATAAATCGCAATTTGCGGTCAGTTATGGCTGCACTGTACTAGGTTTAGATGGAATACGAAAGTGCTGCGAATCAAAATTTGTGCCCGGCCGGGATTCGAACCCGGGATCTCCTGCTTACTAAGCAGATGCGTTGACCACTGCGCTACCGAGGACACAGTGATCAGCCCAGTCGGGATTCGAACCCGTGATCCCCTGCTTACTAAGCAGATGCGTTGACCACTCCGCTATCGAGGACACTGTGATCAGTCCGACTGGAGAGGACTCTTCCCTTCACGTCTCCCGCCACACCCAAATCTCCATTTGCCACAGCCAATTTGTTCTTTAATGCTCGCAGCCACAATACTGTATTCCCCATCAGGGAGAACAGACCATGAGGTATCGAGGTAGAATTAATTGTCGTCAGGAGCCCAGCATCGGCTTGTATACAATTATATATTTTTCATGACGTTACAGCGTTCAATGAATGAAATAATTCGCAATTTGCGATCAGTTATAGCTTCACTGTACTTGGTTTCGATGGAATACCAAAGCTGCCGAAAGAGACAGCTTGGCGAATGGAGATTTGGGTGTAGCAGGTGAGGAGCAGGGAAGAGTCCTCTGCTGGTCACTGTGTCGTCGGTGTCTGAGTGACCGATGCACCAAAAATGTCCAAGACCAGAACTCTGACTTGGTTCATATATGCCGGCCGCGGTGGCCGAGGGGACTGAGGCGCTCCAGTCGCGGTCTGCACGGCCACTACGTTCGGGGGTTCGAATCCCCCTCTCGGCCATGGATATTTGTGCCGTCCTTAGTCTTAGCTAGGTCATAAGTAGTTTGTAAGCTTAGGGACTGATGACCCCGTAGTTAAGTCCTATAAGTTCTACAAACATTTGAACATTTTTATTTGGTTCATATATTTGTTCATCAACTACGCCCTTCCGGGAGGTGGATCTGTGAGCGACTTTCGCGACAATACATCCTCCGTGCAAGAAGAGAAATCCTCAACGATCCATGGAAAAGAGAAAAATTTTCGCCGTTCATTCACTCTTTGCAAAACAAGATGTTTCACAAAATTGTAACTATTTGTAAACACAATTTGTAGATAAAGTTACTAAAAAAAAAGTCATCTAAAATAAATAATTCTCTCTAGGTGGAGTTGGTTTGGCGCCCAGAGCAGATGCCTCAGTTTGCCCTCCCATAGATCCGGCGTGCTGCGCAATCACATGAGGCTGGCGGACAAGAACTGGTTCTATTTAGGTCGTGATTCACAATTCTGATAGACTCCGGTTGTATAGTTTTTTCGCGAACGTCAATATGGCGCGCGTAAATTTTTTAGTTTTTCATCGGCCACGACGCTGGAAAAAACGAGCATCGGCAAAATACGAGGGCAGGAAACAGCACCGCGCGCCGCCTCCGCTGCCGCCCATTCGTTCGCAGCCACCTGGCGATTGGCCGCGCGCCGCTATGAGGAGGGATAGGCGGCGGGTCGGTGGCACACCTTGCTGGGAGTGAGTGAGGCTTCCACTGGCGGGCAGTCCGTCTTGCCGGTGCGCCGTTTTAAATCGGGTTAGGCGTGCCGCAGCCAGATTGGAGCCGCGAGCGCGGGGATTTACGGCGTGCGTCGACTTGGCGCTAATGATGAGTAGTGGAGGCTGCGGCGGCGGCGGCTAGGCCTGGCGGCTGGCTTACGCCGCCCCACCCGCTGCCGACGGCGCATCACTGCCACTCATCCGCTCCTGACGGCGCAGGGTTTTCGCAGGTTAGAAAAGCTTTACAGGTGCGAAAGCTCAGTCCAGCAATGACGGAAACCGCACAACCCAGTTCCACCCTGGCTCCACTGCACATACGAGTTATTAGTGGCAGAATCGTACCGGGAATACGTTGCAATATGGCCAGCTCCGAGAATCTCAGACGGCAAGGTCGCTGACTACCATACAGGGAGCCCGGGTTCGATTTCCGGCAGGGGACTGGGTACCACCCGACTCAGTAGGTGAGCACGATACAAATGTTTAATGTTTGTAGAACTTATTGGACTTAACTACGGGGTCATCAATCCCTAAGCTTACAAACTACTTATGAACTAACTAAAACTAAGGATGGCACAAATATCCATGCCCGAGGGGGGATTCGAACCCCCGACCGTAGTGGCCGTGCAGACTGTGACTGGAGCGCCTCAGTCCCCTCGATCACCGCGGCCTACAGAGCACGATACCATATATCTCAGGATGTGAGTTCGAGCCCCATGTTGGGCGCCAAATTGAACTATTTTCTCCCTAGATTTCAAAATAAAAAGCCAAGATCGCACATTAATAATTTGTTAAATGATGACCGGTTTCGGTGAACTGTGTCACCATCATATGGTCTCATATATGTTATAAGCTGGACATCTTGTTAAAAAATTGGGTATAAAATAACAAGTGCAACATTGCACTTAGTCGCTATATAAAAATACACAAGTTAATGTTTAAGCAATGTTGCACTTGTTATTTTATACCCAATTTTTAACAAGATGACCAGCTTATAGCATATATGAGACCAGATGATGGTGACACAGTGCACCGAAACCGGCCGTCATTTAATAAATTATTAATGTGCGATCTTGGATTTTTATTTTGAAAACTATAAAACGATCAGATCGCTTCCAAACCCGACTATGTCAGGTAATCTTATTTTCTCCCTAATAAAAGAAATAAACTAATATATAAAAAATCTGTGTTTGTATCTTCCTATTTTATGCGCAGCCGTACCGTTCAACCGATTGTAATGAAACTTTGTCACCATATTGCTAGCACTTTCGCGGTGGTTATAGGTTCCATTAAATGACTGTACGACAAATAGTTCAGGAGATATGACGTAATAAACAATGAAATGCGCTGCAAAATGCTGCATCGTGCGACGTCTGTTTCTAAACTCCGGTAGCGATTTCAACCTAATTTGGTAGACATATTCTTTCCATCAGCTAACAATTAACGTAAGGGTAAGAACTGCTGAAGACATATAGGTCAGGAGATATGACGTCATAAACAATTATATGTTTGAAAACCTGTGGCATCATGCAACATGCGAATAAGGACACTTTGTTCATCCTAAAACCATCATAACTTTTTGACACTTCACTTTCAGATCAAGAGGAAGGTCACTATCACATAAAATTTTGGATGGTGCATGATGAAGCATACTTTACATACGGACCTCGTCAGATTCTACACTTGTATTCCAAACCTGATAAAATTTTTAAATACGATTGAAGACTACTGTTTATCAGCGCAGTATTAATACATTCAGATTACCTACAATCATTTCAATTAATTAACGTGACAAAACAGTTAATTTTCTGATTTCTGCGACGTTTCGAATGAAATAAAATTTCTAAAAATTTTCGTAGCTCCCTCTGGAAGTTACGTAAAATTTTTCAGGTAATCAGCAAGGAAACATTTAAAACATAAATACTGTTCACTCCATGTGCATTTTATGTAAGCAATTTAAAGTAAGATAAATTTTTAAAAATATCATTCAGTGGAAAGCATACTTCATTCAGATTTTTAAATGACGGTTTTTTGAGTGGCTGCGTTGATGCATACCAAGCGTAGCGAATCACTGGGATGAAAACCACCAGCAGAAGGAATTTGTTGTTACAAACGTACGATTTTAATGCGGATTTGAAAAGAAATCTAAAATACAGAGAGTTTCACTAAGTGTGTTTGCCTCTGTAACTTATAAAATAATAGGTGACGGGAAATTTTAATGCTGTAGGTCAACACAAGAAATGTTACACTTTTTGCGGAGCTATGAACATAGTTTATTGTATAATTTTCCAAAGAGTTACAGCACAAAGATATAATTTTTTTAAATGGAACAATAGTTTATTTCTATCGTGCGTAGGAATCGTTGATACCAGCTGCGTCCAAATCAATTTAAACTACATTCCTATCACTGTTAGTTTGGGAGCTACAACCCTTCAAAGTTTCAGGGGCAGATACCACACGCTGTATATAATACATGGCTGTGTGGTGGGTGATGGATGTTATGGCGGTGGGAAGTTGATTTACATGAGACGTTCAAATGTGTGTCCATGTCCCTCAATGCATAATGCAATGCGCCGTCGAAAGGATCTGCGGACGAGATGTAACATCGCCGGTGTGACGGAGCGACATGCGTCCTCGATGCGCCGTTTTAGATCATATGGGGATACGAGATTAACCTAACTCCACCACACGTTGTGTATTTCATAGGAATTTTTAAATTCTGGATGTTTGTACATTTCTTTACAACTAGCTGAAAACCCGTCATTGCTCGGAAGCTTATTTATTCCAGTGTTACGTTAGTCTCCCCTTACCTTTCTTTGTCCACCCATTCTTTCCTTCTCTCTACCTCTCGATCTCCTCCTCTGTCCCCCCTTTCTGTCCGTCCCCTCCTCTACCTATTTCCGCCGTGGTGGATTAGCCGAGCGGTTGGTTGGTTGGTTTTTCAAAGGGATTAAACGAAAAAAGGTCATCAGTCCCTTGTTCCAAGTGAAAGAGTACAGGCATGTTCGCTAAAATGGACTTTAAGACTTTATGATAAAAAGCACCAAGCAAATGCGTTAACACATCAAGGAATAAAAGCAGCAAGGAAAGAACACCGAGAAAGGAGAGATAGAATTAAAAACGATACCTGAGGATCGGTGATCACAGTAAGAAAAGCAAAACATCCGGCCACTCTGTGACACAGTAAAAGCACCTACCTAAAAGTGCTAGGTAGCCGGGGGATAAATATATACCAAAAACTCGATAGAAATCATATGGAATTATATAATCCACTCGCACGGATAAAATTTAAAACTCTATCAACCATACATGCATCGTCTGCTAAAACCGAGCACAGGGCGTCATGGAGGTTAAAACCGCGCCTCTAGGCATTGAGGTCAGCGCATCCCAATAAAATGTCGCCAACTGATAAATTGACGCCACAGCGGCACCGAGGTGGGTCCTCTTGACGGAGAATGTGACCGTGTGTCAGCCAATTATGGCCTATACGGAGCCGACAGAGGACGACAGCGTTCCTGCGAGGGGCTCGTAGAGGACATCCAGAGGTTCGTTGTCTCCTTGATAACCCGTAACTTGTTGGGGATATGGAGGGTACGCCATTCTGTATACCACAAACCGCAGGCTCGACTTCGCAGCATTGAACGCAGGTCAGCACAGAGGGAGCCCGAATGGACTGCGCAGTCCGAGGTGAAATTCGTCGTACTGCGCATGACGTCACCGCCGAAGCACGCAGAGGCAGTTGTAGCGGTAGCCCTGCAGTAGCTTGTTGTTTACTGTGTATTAGCGGGAACGTTTCGTTTATTCGTGTGTTTTACGACAGAAAATTCGATTAGTATGTTAATGATTCGTTTGACATTTTATATTCCCCCAGAATTGTTGACAACAAGACATTAGCAAGTGCCCATGGAACAAACGAGCAGCTCCAAAAAACAATTCTCAGCATAAGGTATTTGTGATGTGAAACAATACAGATTGGAAACCGAAGGAAGCTGTTACCATTTCAGAAAGGACTCATAATGTCAATTAATTCTTCATTTGGCCTTTCTGACCTTTCGTCACTAGGCATTAAGTGTATATTAACCCGCGAGACCATGCACCTTTAAAAGTTACGCGATCGATCGCGTTTATAGCATTTTTCTGACAGTCAAAGAACAGTTTGTAATGTACTTAATATGTATAAATAAGTGCTTCTAGTTGCGTTTATAAGAAAACACAAACATTTGACTATTTAAATCTGGTAAAATGCCGATTGTTTTAAAATTACTGTGAGAAAAATCCCCACGCGCAAGTCCTCGCGGGTTAACAGCACGGCTGAACCAGGACTGTCTTGAAAATTTGTTTTCATAGATTAGAGGTATTGGCCATTTCCATCAGCATCCTCGCCCAAAAGAAGTAAAACATCGGCTGCGTTTATTGCTTATGGGAAAGAATGCCCAAGACATTCCATTGTCTAATACTTCGTCTGTGAGACAGGAAGAAGATTCACAACAATTTCTGTCATCTAGTCCGCTGCGTGGAATTTTGCCGGATATGTCTGAAGCAATGACTATGCCAGATGGGAAAGCAGAGAGCCAGGACATACGTTTTAGTTGTGAGGCTGCTGCACCGTCTGCTGTGACAGATGTTGAATACCCAACTGAAGGATTCAAATATCTGGCAGGCTACATTGCACGCCGTGCTGCGATATATGAGATCAAACTGGGGATGTCGTCTAATGTGTTACTTTGTCCTCCTCCAAAAGACCTCGCAGAATACGGGTGGATAGAATTTCTATCACGACGAGGTTTGTTAGTGCCGTCTGACGAGTGGATGCGGCAGATGTCAGAGTCTGAGCTGCTGTTCAACGAGATTAACGGAAGTGACATACTTAAAAAAAATGTATTTCTAAGAGATTAGCCATCGTAATTCGTAGATGCATCGTTATGTGGTGCCGGAGGCGATTAACATATTCTTAAGGACCGAATTTTTATTCGAGTGCGCTACGTCAACATGAAGCTGAAGAGAGAGAAAGCAGCGGCATCACAGAGGCGAAAATGACGTCAGTGGCATTCTTCGGCTGTCGGAAGGCTTTAACGAGATATGTAACTGCAATAAGCAATGCGTGAACAGTTAACTTTCGTGTGTTTACTGGTGGTCTATGTGACGGCGCAGCGCCGCTTCGCGCCCCTCGCTAGCAGTGCTGCTTCGCCGCTGACCTCATTTCAACAGGCAAGAGCCTTTTATAGAATAACCTTGGGTCAGCAGAGGGTATACAGACCGCCAGAGGAGGTTTAGTGGTGGCCTCTTTGGCTAACCTGTCTGCCAGGTCATTCCCGCAATTCCGACGTGCCCCGGAGTCCAGATAAAAACAACTGACCGCCCGCGTTGTTTGACGGCATGGAGGGACTCTTTGATGGCTATGACCAAGGTTAGCCGAGCGGTCTAAAGCGTCTCGCTGCGGAGCGCGCGGTTGCTCGCCGTGGAGGTTCGAGTCCTCCCTGGGGCATGGGTGTGTGTGTTGTCCTTAGGTTAGTTTACCTTAGTTTGAGTAGTTTGTAAGCTACGGACTGATGACCACGCAGTTTGGTCCGATAGATTGACAAACATTTGAACATTTTTTACCTATTTCCTTGTATGTATTAAAATATAAATATAAGAGCCAAGTTTAATGATAACTGGTCAAACGGTGTCATACTCGTAAGGTACCCTACGCCCCTAGGCCATGCTAAATTCACAGGCTTGCAGGTTATAAAAATATTCCGTTAAGGAATATGGTGACCAGTTAAACAAATTTTGAAGGTTATTGTAACGTATCTTCACTATGCACCATCTGAGGCTTAAGGAAGGTATTCCATGTATTAATTCGGGGTATAAGCCATCTTCATTACACATCTCATTCAATTCCATTCAGCCGTTTCAGTGTGAAGAGTAACAAACGTGTTATCCCACTGTAAAGTACCCTCAGACATGCACCGTACGTTGGCTTAGGACAGCTCGTTCATGCATTAATGCAGAATATAAGCTATGTCCATTTCAAATTTCATTCAAATCTGTCCATCCCTTTCAGCATGAAGGAGTAGCAAACATATTAACCCATTTTAAGGTACCCTGAAAAATGTGACGTAACTTTCTGTGAGAGATGCTAGAATGCCGGCCCCGGTGGCCGAGGGGACTGAGGCGCTCCAGTCACGGTCTTCACGGCCACTACGGCCGGGGGTTCGAATCCCCCCTCGGGCATGAATATTTGTTCCGTCATTAGTGTTAGCTAGTTCATAAGTAGTTTGTAAGCTTCTACAAACATTTGAACATTTTTGATGCTAGACTTTTAGGACATTTTTTTTTCAAACTAAACATCGCCGTAATCTGAAAATTAACTGTTTAGTAGAGTTAATTAATTGAAATGATTGTGAGTAATCTGAATATATTAATACTGCACTTGTAAACTGAATTGTTCAATCATATTTAAAAAATTAATCAGGATCGGAATACAACTGTAGAATCTGACGAAGTCCATATGTAAAGTATCCTCCATCATGCACCATCCAGAATTTTATGTGACAGCGACCTTGCTATTGGTTTGAAGGTCAGGTGTCCAAAATGTCATGAAGATTTTAGGATAAATAATGTGTCCTCATTCGCAAGTCGCACAATGGTACAGATTTTCAACCATATTATCGTTTATGACATCATATCTCCTGAACTATCGTCAGCAGTTCTTATCCTTAAGTCAACTGTTACCTCTTGGGAGGAATATGTGTACCAAATTTGGTTGAAATCGCTACAGTGGTTTGGAAGTAGACGTCGAATGATGCAGCACTTTCCCACACATTTTATTGTTTACTAGCTTAATCCCGTGGTTCCGCTCACGTGTTGGTTGATTAAGATAGATAATGCTCGAAACGTCAAATCGATTTTTTTAAAATGAGATTTATTAAAATAAATTTCCTTTTTAATGCTTTATTTATTTATTATATTTCCTTATTCGTATGCTTATCCTTACAGAGAAAGAGCTGAAGACATTGTAATATGCATAGACCAAAGATATCGTCTGTGGCATCACGTTTCGCTATATGTAACCTCCTTGCTATAGCGTCGCAAACGTCATCGCTGGCCTTCAGTCCAAATGTTTTTATAATTTGACAACTTTCAACCACCGTATCTCCAACCCCTTATTGCTATCAACATGGAACTGCTATGGTGTACAACGGAAGACTTCGGTCAACAATTACACGCAGACCATTCGTTTGCGTTCTGTAGTTTTCGCTGCAGAGCGAAATGTTAACACACAAACACGTAGTATTTTATATACACCGCTAACTTTCCATCCCAATATACTCCACCCTTTTATCATTATCAACCCTCAAGCAATAATGCAACCAATAAAACCATTTTCAAAGAGTAAATATAATTTTCAAAGAGTAATTATTGTTCCGAATTTCGCGTTATATTCTTCAGATTACTAAATATCTATCAGATCGCTATAAAATCGTGCCTAAAACCTTCCTCAGGTATTAATTAGTTACTGTACAAATATTTAAGTCTCTGCGCCTTGTCGTTCGGACGTGATAAGCGTACACCGAACAGACATTCACGTTAATATAGATAGCAAAATAGCTATCCGATCACCATAAAACCATGCCTAAAACCTTCCCCGGGTAGACACTAGTAAGTGTTCAAATTTTTAGCTCTTTATGGCTTGTGGTTCAGACGTGATAAACGTACACGGAACAGACATTCACATTTATAGATATAGATTACGTCATATTTCCTGAACTATTTGTTGTATACTCATTTAATAGTACCTATGACTATCGAGAAAGTGCAAGAAATATGCTGAGAAAATTTCATCACAATCGGTTGAACAGTACGGCCGCGCATAAAATACGAACACACAAACATTCATTTTTATACATTAGATACGTCAAATCTACCGATTTTCGTTTGTTTCGAATAATTGACACGTTGTGGGTCGATTCTTTTGTCTTAGCGTATATCTGCGAAGAGAAGAATTTATCTTGCAGTCACATTGTTGCGGGCAATAGTCCCATTTATTTTTCAGTCTTTTATCCCCTTGTGCTTCCATTCCAGTTCGGTAATATGCGAGGAGCTAAATGGCAGTCTAAATTACGAACTAGCTACTGAAATGTGGCACCAGAAAATGCAGAGCGGAATGACGGATCCATTTATCTTCGTTAGGTTTCAGGCAACTGCGAGGTAGAAACAACAAATGTGCCTAGCTCTCCGCGAAGCTGCTGCACGGCGCAGGCACCGCGTAACTCGGCCGTCAGTCAGAGCAGGTAAGGCGATTACCTGGCCGTGATGAATGGCAAGCGGACCCCCTCCCTGAGTTGGCAGTCTGAAAGGGGATCGGTGCACGTGTGACGTCACATTGCACGGATGGAGACCAAGGGGAGAAACAGACCGCAGCGCTTATGCCGTGTCACGTAAGGACACAGAATAGGGAGCATACAGAAGGGAAAGCGGGGGCGGCGCCTTTGATCTGTATGTTACCAAGCGTTGCGCCCGACGCCATATTGAAAAGCAGTAAACGCGGAACTATAGCCACTTAGTATTTTGGCTGGAAATGGACTTTTTACGAACTGCAGCTAATCACACCGACTTTTACGAAAGGAAACGGCTTTCATCTATTTTGCGCCATCTTCTTGCACCTAATTGTAATCAAAAAAAAAAAAAAAAAAAAAAAAAAAAAAAAAAAAAAAAAAAAAAAAAAAAAAAAAACCACAACTACGAAATGTACATTGGAATCGATGATCGTTTTATTTGGTGCTTATCTCTAGAAAAATTCCAGAATTATGTGTGGGAAATTAGTTATAAACAAGAAAGTGACTTTACAACTGCCAGGTTTTATTTGACACGTATAAATTCGCACAAAAATTGAGTCACACTTAGCAGTTCAACGTGATTGCACATAACTAATGACGTCTGGGCATATATAAAAGTTGTATTTGCTTTAGGAGTATCATTAATTTACTGATCAGAGATGGGCATATAGAGGAATCTGTCAACCACAGAACAGGAACAGCATAAAATAATTATTCCCATTAATCTATTTGTTTGAGTATCCGGAGAGCATTCGTTGCCAACATTAGCACACTACGCCTCCAATGCCGTAAGTAAAATTTTACCTGCCTACTTATGCACTATTCTTTGTCATTCATTATTCCCTGCAACGTTAAACTTATAAAATATAAATGTGCTTCAACATTTCGATGCTGTTTAACTGCTGCAGCAACAGCGAGAGTTATCGTCAAGAGAAGAAGCAAGGCTACTTTTAATAATTATGAACACATTACACTCATTCGAAACTGATAACATTTAACTTTGACTACACATATAGCGACATTCACTTACTGCTCAGCATCTTTTGGGAAGGTGAAGAAACTTATATCCTTATTTGTATTCGAATTACTGCGGCAATTAGGAGCTGAACACCATCGGCCGCTTTTATAGCAGCTCATAATAAAAACGGAACAGCTCCAACCATTGACACAAAGTTCTTTCTTTTCACTGTACCAAATACTTGTTTACTTTTATGCGATTCAGGCAGTTAAAATACAGAATTAACAAACAAAGACGGCTCATTACCACGCCACAGAGTAGGGAGTGATCACACGTTTACTGCTTTTCAAGATGGCCGATTCCACGCATGCGCACTAAATTTTGGACGACAGACTGCAGCGGGAGTTTCCTTTCTGTATACTCCTTATTCTGTGGTAAGGGTACGCCCATAGTGAGCCGCTCTACGCTTCCTGCTTCGCGGCGGCAGGGAGGCGGCTGGAAAACCCAGTGTGTGATCCCATTGGGGTGGCCATAGTGAACCCGCGAGGCCGCCTCAGCTCGCTCACATCGCTTTCACAGGCGCGTGCAAGAAAGAATTTATGTTTCTTGTGCCGCTCTCAGCTCGCGGGTTCAGAGGTTTCAACGCTGTGCACTGCGTGTCGTGTTTAATGGGAGCTGATAAAAGACGCGTTTATCAAAAAAGTGTTGAATGAAAGGCCGTTAATTCACTGTAGCTGAATTTTATTGAACTTTTGTAAACTCGCACAACCGCTTTTGCAATGTCTTTAATTGCATCTTATTGCTCATATTGGTGCAAGAATACCAGTACTTTAATATAGCAAACAACTACACATTCCAGATAATTTACGTGTAGATAGGTTATTTAGATCAGAATATGAAATGGTTACTTCTTTGCTAAAGATTGCACGTGACATCGGCTCTTTTGTGAGCAAATAACACGAGGCTACTTTATTCACAATTACTTTGCTGCCATTCCATGTCAATTTACCTTACTAATTTTTTTTTTTGTTCGTGAGCGGTATAATTACGAACCTGGACAGTCAATTAATTGTAACTGTTGTCCTACTATAATCTCAAAATATACACTGTAACAGACGGTACACTGTTAGTTACAATGTAATTTCAAGTAAAATGTTCAAATGTCTATGGGACTTAACTACGGGGTCATCAGTCCCTAAACTTACAAACTACTTATGAACAAACTAAGACTAAGGACGGCACAAATATCCATGCCCGAGGGGGGATTCGAACCCCCGACCGTAGTGGCCGTGCAGACCGTGACTGGAGCGCCTCAGTCCCCTCGGCCACCGCTGCCGGCAATTTCAAGTAAAAACAGTCTTGCAACCAAGTGTTTAAGCCACAGACATGCATTAATGTATACTGTGCGCTGCGCGTCGCGTTTAATGGGAGCTGATAAAGACGCGTTTATCTCAAATGTTAAATGAAAGGCTGTTAATTCACTGTAGCTGAATTTTATTTAACTTTTGTAGACTCGCACAACCGGTTTTCCAATGTCTTTAATTGCATCTAATTGTTCATATTTATGCAAGAAGACCATTACTTTATTATAGCAAACAACTACACATTCAAGATAATTTACGTGTAGTTAGGTTATTTCTTCATTGCTAAAGGTTGCACGTAAAATTGGCTTTTTTGTGAGCCAATAACAAGAGGCTACTTCATTCATAATTACTTTGCTGCCATTCCATGTCAATTTACCTAACAAAAATTTTTTTTGTTCGTGAACGGTATAAAATGTCGGTATGTGATTAGGAACCTTGATAGTGAAATAATTGTAACTGCTGTCCTACTATAATCTCAAAATACATACACTCTGACAGACGGTACACTGTTAGTTACAATGTAATTTCAAGTAAAAACAGTCTTGGTTGCAAAGTGGTGTTATCAATTACCAATGACACGTGTCGCCCTCACAGCAGGCCATCTTCTTATCTGCATGACAAACGTTACAAAAGAATTACTACCACATTTATAGTAGTGAAACAGGGGCTGTTGTAGTAATTTGCGTAACGTTTGTCATGTATATAATGTGATGATACCCTGCTTTGAGGGCGAAACGCGTCATTGGTAATGAATAAAACCACTTTGTAACCAAGACTGTTTTTACTTGAAATTAAAATTTGACTGGTTGTTGTATGGGCTACACCATAGACTGTAGAAAGCCTTATATAGTTACATTGTATGTATATTGAGTTAAAGGGCATCTGTTACAACTTTTTCCCTGTTGTGATCTAACGGTTACTACCCCATGCCAGCAACTAGTAAGTCCAGTTTTGGAATTTTATGCAATTTGCGATCAAAACTTTTTTTTTGTTTCGTTATCATCATCCATGGATGGTGCCAAGTTATAACAGCAGTTTCATTATAGCGCCACTGATTTACTTGCATTAAACTCAACTAGAGAGAAGATGCACTTAAGCTGCTCATACGAACTGCATATTCCAACTTAACAGTCCGTTGTAAACATCTTTAATGTCCCCCCGCTGTTGTTCTTTGTGGAGAAAGTCTAATTAGATATTGATTCAGAGGAAAAATGCTGCAGCGCTGTGGATAGCATTTAGACGCTTGCTACTGGATCCTATCAAAAATTCTTCTGGTAATTTTAGTCTTTCCATTTCTATTTCATGTCGGAAGGGGCATTCAACAAAACACTAGCATTGTCTTTTCCTTAGAACCCTATAGTCCCAATTATGAACTTGTAATTTTCCGTCAGTGAAACCTAGCAATCCAATATTTGTAACTATAATAGACAGAACCAGATTTACTGTCCTTTTTTTTATCCGAACTTGTATGCCATCAATATTTTAAAACGAGTTAGAGAATTGGCATCTGTCACAGATAAACTTTGCTATTTATTAAAGTAATTTTCTTTTGGCTCGGGCAATTGCTTTATTACCAAGGTTGACTGACTGAACTGCAGGCTAGAGGCCCAGTAGTTGTGCACATGGCGCGCCGAAGGAGAGCGCGCGGCGCTAGCGCCCTCAAATTTCAACATCCTGTTCGTTATACTGGAGCGATGTATCACTTTCTTTTCAGCTTTAAAAGCAATTTCACAATGTTGGATACATTTCGTACGCAGTAATGTATAACCTAAAGTTAACCAAACGAAAAGTAGTCAGCGACTATAATTTTCACTGCAAAAGTTTCAAATGTTATGCGGTAGGTTAATTTTAAGTATCGTAAAAACTATGGCGAATATCGAAAAAACAGACACTCCGTTATGAAGCTGTTATGTTTGCCTGCAAGATGTGCAAAACACAGTGATCTACGACAATTAGTTTCCTCAGAATCGAGTGAGAAGTATCCCACGTCAAGGAAAACGCACAAAACCGGAAGAGGTGGTTTTTATTTTATTTTATATTTTATATTTTATTTTATTTATTTATTTATTTTACAGGAGAAGGAAAATCTTTATCGAAAAACTGATACCAGAGTGCGATGTAGCTTTGTTTCATACACACAGAAGTATTTTTTTCAGCAAGAAAATCGAAAAGTAATTTTGGCCATGTATTGGCATCAGCCGGCGCGCGGTTGGCTGCGCACTATGGCCGCCACCAGCTGCCATCGCGCCGTTGCAGCGCGCGCGTGGCGACCGCTGCAGGTTAAGCGGGCGAGCAGCTAGCGGGGAGCCGTTCACCATGGAAGTACCCTAAGCAAGGTAGTCCTGAGCCGGCGCGATCGCTAGCTGATTGGTTGGCCGCTGGGGCACAGCCCACTGCCTCATAGCGGCCAGCCACACAGCTAGCGATTGCGCTGGCTCAGGACTACCTTGCTTACTTGACATGACATGCGCGCCGCGGCCTGTCTTTCTCGTTGGCCTCGGTACGACCTTGGCGGCGATCGCGCAGTAGACTGGCTAGCTGCTGGGGCAAGGCCGACTGTCTCGTAGCGGCCAGCCAGTTGACTACGAAATTGCGGCCTACTCTGCGTTACGTCACACGACCGCGATCAGTCTTGTCTGTCGGAGGTGTCTGACACAGTCTCTTTCCGATGTGATCTCACATGTGTTCACCACTGGAGAGCCCGAGGATTCTGGGTGCCTGTGGGAGAACCTCAGCTTGCCTTATGCTGTCCGTAGACACACTTGCTGTGGGTGTCCTAGTGTATTATCAGATGTATGACATGCAGATGCAAAATATCTATGATGTGACCTGTTGGCCTACAGTTTTAGATTAAATTAGATTAGTACTTCGTAGATCATGAATACGATACTTTGTAATGATGTGGAACGTGTCAGGTTAATGAAAGGTGTCTTTACACATTATTGATTTGATCTGATTTGATTTTCTCAGGGAAGCCAAAACAGTTTTGGTCCAATCCGCCACTGCCCGCACCGAAACTAAGTTTATTGTGCGGTATTTTCTCCCTGTATATCCAGTAAAGCCAATCAACGCCCTTGAACAGTGCAAGGCGTCCCTTTACCAGTTATTTATTAGACACAATTTCTTCGGGTCTGGTTGTCCCAAATGTTCTGTGCCTTTTACTCTCCAATGCAATGCATTCGAAGATTAGATGTGATGCAGTTTCATCACTGTCATCACAGATCCTACATTTAGGGTCCTCTTCTGTTATTCCCATTGCATGTAGGTGTTTTTTGAAATTCCCAAGGCCTGTCAGCAATCCAACCATGAGTCTAATCTCTCTCCTGTTGAGGCCCAGGATTGCAGAGCTTCTTTTACAACATGGCTTTGGCGTCATTACCTTCCCATGTTTAACACATTACTACTTTGTACTAAATATTACATGACACAATTTTTATTATTTTTTTAAATTTCTTTGTATTTTTTTCTTCAAATTTACTAATTTATATAAAAAAATTCATCTTTAGTGTAGAAGGAGTTGCCACGCAGAAATTCTTTTTATTTCTTTTTAAATCTTTGTTGTCTATCTGTCAGGCTTTTGATGCTATTTGGTAAGTGACCAAAGACTTTTGTGGCAGCGTAATTCACCCCTTTCTGTGCCAAAGCTAAACTTAACTTTGAATAGTGAAGATCATTCTTTCTCCTAGTGTTGTAGTTATGTATACTGCTATTGCTTTTTAATTCGTTGTTTTGGTAATAACAAATTGCGTAAGTGAATATATATACTGAGAAGCTACTGTGAAGATCCCTAGCTCTTTAAATAAGTGTCTGCAGGATGATCTTGGATCGGCTCCAGCAATTATTCTGATCGCAAGCTATTGTGCAATGAATACTTTTTTACTCAATGATGAATTACCCCAGAAAATGATGTGATATGAAAGTAGATTTAGAATGTATCTTTCTTGTGAAGCACAGCTACCTCTTTACTCACATGAATTGATGAATGCTATCAAGAGTGGGTCTGAAATCAATTCCATTTTTGTAATTTCCGGAAGTCTTTTGACACTGAACCTCAGAAGCGACGTCTAAACAAATTGCAAAACGCTACAGATGTGCAAATGGGTATGTGATATCCTCTCCGTACTTAGAAATTGACGAAAAGTCGTCAAGTAAGGCCGCGGTGGAGTAGCCGAGCGGTCTAAGGCGTCTCGCTGCGTAGCCCGCGGTTGCTCGCCGTGGAGGTTCGAGTCCTCCCTGGAGCATGGGTGTGTGTGTTTGTCCGTTGGTTAGTTTACCTATGTTTAAGTGGTTTGTAAGATACGGACTGATGACCACGCAGTTTGGTCCGATAGATTTACAGACATATGAACATTTCATCAAGTAAGACATATATGGTATCTGGCGTTGCACACGGATGTGTAGTAGCATTGTTTTTCAGTCTGTGGGTCGTGACCTCCTGGGGGTTCCCGGTCGCAGGAGGATCCTGTAGCAGCGTGTTCAACAGCAAATCTACGTTTCTTGACGCTTTGCTACTACGGCAGAAGTGTCACGTGGAAGTGACAGGGTTTGGTGAAAGTCACTTAATTATAAATTCTGTAGGTGGAAAAATGCGTTTGTTGTGACACGTTTTGGGTGGCCCTCAATCAGACATCAAGAATGTCACAGGTATAAGATGTGCGTACGGCACTTTTATGATGATGGGCCGACCGAAACGTGTAACAATGAAGCCATTTTTCCACCTAATGATGATTTGTTATTTAAGCAACTTAACAGCGTTTGTGCAGAACTGCTACAGTTATTTAAAATGGCCGCATTCTTATTGTATGACTATGTCACATATTCAGATATTATCTCAGAAAAAAAATCACTAAGTTAATATTATTCGTAATTAAAAATAATAGTAGATTGCAGCTAGTAACGAGTTTTCAATACAGGATTATTTTCAATCAACTACTGACAATACCGTTTATTACTGGATCATAGTAGTCTGATGCTGGTTAATGGTTTTCAGTATCCTTTCGAAGAAATCCAAATTTTCTGAGCATCCTTAAGATATTGATAAGTGATGTGTTAACCTTGGTTTAATAGTCACAGCCGCGGCGGAGTGTCCAAGCGCATTGAGGCGCCATGCTCGTATGCACGACGCCGTTCCCTATCGGAGGTTCGAATCCCCCCTCGGGCATGGATGTTTGTGTCGTCCTTAGTATAAGGTAGTTTATAAGTTTAGGGACTGATGACACCGCAGTTAGGTCCCTTAAGCTTAACAAACATTTGAACATTTGACCATGCATGCAACAACACGTCCCCACAAATTACACATTTCAAGACAGAAAAAACAATACATCAAATACTTGTAGTCATAATCTCTTTTGGTCAGTTTTGATTCGTTTCCGCTACTGCAAGTTTCACTAGAAATGAATGGCTGTGCAGAGAGAAAAGAAAATTAAATACTTTGGTTTTGGAATCACGTATATAGTTTTATTACGGGCCTGGGGGGTCGCCGGACAATTTTACTCGCGAAAGGGCATGGCGCGTTTACAAACGTTGAAAACCACTGTGTCATAGGGTGCCTAGCGTTCCTTGTATTTATAAATGATTTGGGAGACGTTTATCGGTTAGTAAAGACACCCGAAGATCGAAAACAGTGCAAAACGATTTAGGTAATTTATTAGCAATGTGTGAAAACTGAAATTGACCCTCAATAATGAAATCCTTTAATCTTCATTTACAGGAAAAATCAGCCAAATATACAGGCCATACATTCGAAAAATACCTAGGAATTATAATTAAGGGAGATCTTCGTTGTAAATAACACTTAGAAAATATCATGGGAAAGATGAACCAAAGGCTATGTTCCATTGGCAGAACAGTTAGAAGATGCTACAATTCTTTCTCTTTTTTTTTTCTTCTTTTTTTATGGGACTTAACTACGGTGTCATCAGTCCCTAAACTTACAAACTACTTATCAACTACCTTATACTAAAGACGGCACAAATATCCATGCCCGAGGGGGGATTCGAACCCCCGACCGTAGTGGCCGTGCAGACCGTGACTGGAGCGCCTCCGTCTACTTGGCCACCGCGGCCGGCGCTACAATTCTACCAAAGAAACTGTCTACACTACACGTGTACGACCAGTTTCGTTATTCGTTGTGGAGAGATTTATTTGCGAAATTTCTGTCACCAAATTTCTCTTCCGAAGGCGAACGTGTTTTTTGAGCACCCTCCTACACAGGGTGACTTGATGCCACGTAGGGGTGACTGTGGGAACTCTGTGTAAAAGCTGCAACGTGCCAAACAATCTCGAGTATTTTCATTTTTGTGATGAAGTTGGTGGTAAATTGTAGTGTTCCTGCTATAGGAAAATAGCTTTGCGATTCAAATTAATATGTTTTTAATTCGTTAAGTAATTTCTTAAGTAATAAATGACTGCTAAACTGGCAGCACTTTTACAAGTCAGGAACATGTTTTCCCTTGTAAAACTCGGTGTAGAACAACTTGCAACGTAATACAGAAAAACATTTCGCATCAACTGGGTTTGAAACAAGAACCCTGGAATTGAGAAACGTATGCTCTATCGACTTCAATACAGGAACTAAACACGACGCATTCTTATCTATATGTTTTTCCTATACTCCATAGCACAGTTGTAACTTATTGCATTCCGTTTATACAGGTTACCATGGACGGCAGCACATAGCACTAATTATATCGAAGTTTTGATTGATACTCTTTCGATATAAAACGTTTGGTAAAGATCTGACTGTCTGACATTTGGAGGTTTGGGTGTTAGCAACAGAAGGGTAGTTACATCACCAATGCAAATCTAAACATTTACTCGGACGTCAGTGTTATGCACGTATAACGAATATTGGACCATTCCTTCTGGGTGTATCTTTTTTTTTTTTGTTAGGCAGTCTATATTTTTTAATCATTATGTAATTAGACAACCGTACTGTGTCATTACACAGATAGAAGCGCAAAGAAAGGAATATCGTGCATGTGCTCCGGTGTATAATGTTTACAGCTGTGGCTGCCAGCATCTTTTAGAGGAGAGACCACTTTAATTTCTTTATTGTGAAAAAAGACCACAAGGTGCAAGATAAACAAACTGTCAATCTAAAAACAAACTTTAATCAGAACTTATAACATATTCGTTAAAATCAAAAGTGATATGTATTGACAGTGCTATTATAATAGAAACTTTTAGTAGAATATTAGATTCGTTTCGCAGCAATACGATTTTACAGCTTTCATCGAATTTTCAAGTTCTGTAGTTCTAGAGCTAATACTGTTGCACAAAGCCACAAGCTTATCATAACTTATTTTCAGTCGATTTCCGTATTTGTTTTCAAGCAGGATAATTTTGTCCACCTAAATAAGTCGCGCAGAAAATCGTAAGATAACCAAAAACAATTTCCGTAATGTTACAGAATGTTGTACGAGTACTGTTTAAACAATTGTACAGTCCTTCTTGTCTTGTCTTGTTCCTATATGTGTCATGTCGTGATTTGAAAGGACGATATTGTCATAATTTTGCGAGAGTCACTGTTAGATTGTTTTCTTCTCAGCTATTGTAATAAAGGTCTGTTAAATGATTGTAAAATGTTAGATATGATCTTCAATAGAAATTTTAAACAGTATATCGTTTCTTCGTATTAACAGCACCAATACAAAGATTTTAACCATTTTCAGAATTTTAGCTCCAGTTGCAGCATCTTCAACACCGGCCGCCATTTCATAGTTGATTCTAGTAAATAATTATTAAAACAATTCAGGGACTGATGTTGAAATAAAATATGATTTTTAAGAATTATTTTTTATCTTGGACGACGATCCCGGTCGGCGGTGGAATAAATTGTAATTATTCAGATCTTAATCAAACTAAAGGTGTAGTATCACTGCTAGATACTACGACGCAATCGATCGCAGCGGTAGCTCTAGCGCCAACGGAACGCCCCCTAGCGCCACCTAGCGCGCGCCCGGAGAGAGACGGCTCAGAGCTGGCTGGCTCAGTACAGTGACGTCCACGCGAGCAAACAGGACAGACATTGCCAGACGGTGATTAGTGGCTCGCACCAAGTATTAGCTAGCCAGCCGCCGAGTTGACCATCACCTCGCGACCCACACCTGAAGGACATACTTAAGTTAAGATCTTGTTCAACGCATTGTAAATAGTATTTGACTAATAAACAGATCTTTGTTCTAGAAGCGGAAATCCTCATTTCCTGACCTACGCATAAATGTTCTGAGATATTGGCCAGAACAAAAGGGATTCGTATAAGTGTTCTTTTCTCTATTGTGTTCTTTTCTCTATCTACATTATATAGAATGCTGATAAGCAGTTCTCATGCTTAAAATTATTGCAGACTGAGTTTAGCCAGTGATCAGTGAAACCTTTCCGTTTACTATTTTGCAATGTACTGTTTCATCAAATTTTTACGAAATATTTACGAAAACATGAAGTCTTAAACACTTTCTTTAAATCAATTCTTTCGCTCATGTACTCTATTAGCAATAAAGAGGACATCATAACAATAGTTCAGAAGATTTCAGTTCAAGTAACAGTAAAACACAGTATTTTTTTTATTATTATTGTTTTATTTGCTAAGACGCCACAGTAACAAGGAAAAAGAGCGTTTACCATATCAGTCAGTCGTCATTACCCATTATCTGAACATCACCTTAGTTCATTAAGGCTTTAATAGACAGGCATCAGTCTACCACAGAATGAATTACAACGACAAACGAAAGAATGTTCGTGATTTACCGGACGTTGTTCCACGAAAGAAGGCGTCACCCTTCCACAAGTTGTCTGGTGCCACAAGAGAAGTAGCTTCCGTTTAGTTCTAAAACTTCCGCAACAGTGCAAATCGTGTAAAAGAAGGAAGTCGTAAGCTGGCAGCAGGAGAAGGGCGTAACACATTCCGGCCACTAATTTCCGCTCCTCCTGTGTTCGTAAATCCGCGCTGCCTGTCGTCTCGGAGACGTGTCTGAGATAATCTGCGACAACGCAGCACCCCGGCCTGGGATGCGCCGAGGGCTGCAGTGGCCGCCGAAGCTGTTCTCGAAACTTGCGGGAAACTGCTGACGACACGGCCGTCTCCAAACTTGCCGAGGGCCTGGCTACCTCGCGAACGTCGCCTATGCCGGGTGTGTAGTCGAGAAAGTGCAGCGGTGGACAGCATCCCTAGAGCGTGTCCTCTCCAACTACACCGAAGAATCTGGTACACGTGTCTGATATCTGCGAGGACGCAGGAATGCAGCAAGACGAGACATGGGGCCGTATGAATAAAACGGAGTATTTATTTTATATACTCTGAATTCCAGAGAACATACTCAGAGCAGCTCGATAACGTCAATCAATACGCTACAACAAAATACCTACTTGTGCCGTAAAGAAGAAACTTCGAGAAGAGTTTAGGAACAAATGGGTCGTTGAGTGGCACAGAACAAAAAACGGGGGAAGCACTAAACCGTATTTTCCTACGATCCGTCAACGTTTAATGATTAAACTTCCAATATATCAGAATTTTGCAGCTATGTTAACAGGTCATGGGAAACTGAAAGCCTACTATCAGCGGTTCAAAGTAATTGAAGACGGAACGTGCACATGTAACAGTGCTGTCCAAACTATTGACCACGTGCTTTTTGACTGCTGCAATTTATTGAAAGAGAGGGACCATCTCAGGGAAAAAAATAGCTGTCAAATGAGGAGGATGGCCCGTCAGTAAATATGACTTAGTACATAAATGCATTACAGACTTTTACAATTTTTGTAATTCAATAAGATTTCCTGATGTATAAAATTGTTTGTTCCTTTGTAAACCCTGTCAACTTATATACTGTACTTGTGTTTGCAAAAAAATTTGATGTAATCGCCTGAATCTAACCATCAAACATGTAATATTACTATGTAATGGGGTATGTTAAATAATAAATAAAAATAAAAATAGGTTCGCATGAATAAAGGGATTCGGAGAATATGAAAGGAGTACGTCAAATAATTTTCACTTACTTTTTGCCTGTCATACAGCATTGAGCATATTTTGTTATAAAAATCTAAGCTATAATTCTGTAGAATACAAATTTATGTAATATTTTGTACCATGTCATTAATCGATATAACATACTGTACTTAATTTATCTTTGCTGTAAACCAAAGTGGTGTGTGTTTGTTTGAAATGCAAAGTAGTATCTGTTTGTGTTAAGAGACCGTCCCCGCTAAAATAAATATTTTGGTGACAAAATAATTTCACTAAGCAATGACACTTAGTACCTACCTTTGCCCTGTTACAATAAATTGCAACTGACATGGAATGCACAATGATCTTACGTGTACATGATTTGTTTCATGCGCAACGGATAACACTTTAAATTGTAAAGTAGTTAATACGTTGCCAGTAATTAAAGTTCGTAATTGGTGTACACATTAATCTCTTGTGTGAGAGACAATGTGAGTAAATTATATGTTCAGATCTGTTAGCGTGCACCATATACCAGTAACCAGATTATACGTGCACAATTCGACTGCGAGAGCCAACAAAAAAGCGTGCTACTACAGTGATAATTTTGTTGCTTGAATAAACAGGATGCCAAACAAATATATTTGAGATTAATTAGATACCAAAAATCACTGCACTTGATAATGTGCCTATCTGAACAACAATTACCATACTGATTCAACGTAATAAAAAATGTCCTACAAATCTGGTAAAGGTTTCAAGTCTCACTCACTGCAAATATTTCTCATCTCTTTACGTGATCTACTTCTCTTCTGATCAGACAAATCACTTTAACTGTTACTAACATTGACAGACTCAATAATTTGAACTTTCATTAAGACTCAGACTCAGAATAACAATGAACTTTACTGGATTTATGAACAAACTACTTCCTGCTCTCATTAATAGACCAATTTATCATGACAAAATGCCTACCCTGAACTGTTCTAATTAACAAATAAATCTACAAACACAATAATTATGCAACACTATCATAAGAAACAATGATCAGAACGGATAGCAATTCAAATTGGTGAAAGGAACGGGGAACTGCAAAATGACTCAGGGTTAAATGATAAATGCGAGCTGCACTAAACAGTATTCATTAGCAAAAAGATAAACACCAACTACAATAGTTCAAATACAGACTATCAGACATAACAATAGAAAAGTACACGTTACCTTATTTGAGACAAATTAATTTCCATAGAAAATTTACAATCTGCAAACTTGGCGATTCTTCAAAACTGAATTTTTACTGTTCGAGTGTGTTAGACTCGACAGACACAGACACAGACAGACACAGACAGACTAACCCGACAGTTTAACGAATACTACTCATCGACTCAACTCTACCATAATCAGACATCGACTCTCCTTCAAGAAGGTCACACACCGACTCCCTAAACGCAACAACAACGAGTGCAAGACACACTCCAAAGATAAAACAGTCTTTGGTTTACAGCAAAGATATGAAATTAAGTACAGTATTCGACAATTATGCCTGTTCAGTTTGCCATTAGTGCGAAAAGTTGCTTCATCCCTAACATAAGCGATCAACAATGCCATCAACATCCTCATTCCATTTTGCAAGGGGATCAAGGGGATAAAGAGATACCATCAAACTACAGACCGATTTCACTTTTACCGGTATTTTCAAAAATTCTAGAAAAGGTAATGCACAAGCAGCTTCTCAACCATGCAGCCTCAAATGACATATTGTCTAGAACACAGTTTGGATTTCTGAAAGGTTCCGATATCGAGAAGGCTATTTACACCTACAGTGACAACGTACTTAATTCAATAGATAATAAATTAGGAACAACAGGTATTTACTGTGATTTATCAAAGGCATTTGATTGTATGAACCATAACAGACTTTAAAGTAAATTAGAATTCTATGGTGTCATGGGAATTCGGGCGCTGATGACCTCGCTGTTGAGTGCCCTAAAACGCCAATCATCATAATCATCATCCTGATGGAAATTGCCGCAAAATGGTTCAAGTCGTTCCTTGCTAAAAGGAAACTAAGGTTGTCAGCGCAAGGGACTAGTGAATTAAGCCAACAGTCATCATCAGATTGGGAAGAAATTACATGTGGTGTTCCACAAGGATCGATCTTAGGGGTATTTCTTTTTTTTTTGTGTACATTAATAACCTCTCAACACTTACATTGCTAGAAGTACAGTTCGTTTTGTTTGCAGGTGATGCAAGTATTATAATAAATATCATGACGAGCTTATTTTTAGAAAGGGCTTCCAATGATATTTTCATTAACATTAATAAATGGTTTACAGCCAAATCATTGTCATTAAACGTTGAAGAGACTCAGTACATGCAATTCAGAACATGTAAGTGATTCCCATCCAGTATATGCATAATGTACGAAGAAGAGCAGATATAAGAGGTTGACAGTATAAAATACCTGGGACTACAGCTTGATAATAAATTCAGCTGGGAGGAGCACACAATAGAAGTGCAGAAACGACTCAACAAATCTGTATTTTCAATACGAGTGTTATCAGACATAGGAGACATAAAAATAAAAAGGTTTGCATACTTTGCTTACTTTCATTCCATTATGTCATATGTTATAGTATTTTGGGGTAACTTTTCAAGTCAAGCAAAAGTTTTCAGAGTCCGAAAGCGTGTAATACGTGTTATCTGTGGTGTAAATTCCCGGACATCCTGCAGAAGCCTCTTCAAGGAACTGGGTATATTAACTACTACCTCTTAGTATATTTATTCATTAATGAAATTTGTCATAAATAACATATCCCTTTTCCCAACAAGCAGCTCAGTTCATACCTATAATACTAGGAACAAAAATGATCTACACAAGGACTTAAAAACACTTACTTTAGTTCAACAAGGGGTCCACTACTCAGGAACAAACATTTTCAATAATTCACTAACAACCATAAAAATTTTAGCTGCAAATAAAGATCAGTTTAGAGGAGCCTAAAAGACTTTCCAGTGGCCAACTCCTACTACACTGACGAATTCTTAAATAGATCCAAATGATGTACGTATCTGTATTCACACTATTAGTATTATCATATTCAGCTTGTAAAAATTAGTATTAGTATTATTATATTATCAACTTGTAAAAAAAAAAAAAAAAAAAAAAAAAAATAATTGGAACCTGTAATATTTCTGGCTGAAAGCCATCATATTAAGATCGGAGTATTGGTTCAGTGCAGCCAGTTAGGACCAGTAGGCGACAGATGGTAAAAGCTGGTGAGAACCTCGACAGGTGGTACACTAGGTCGGGTTCTCATGGGGAAGAGCACTGGCAAATCTCCCCGAATTCTAGGGAAGTCCCCGAGCGGCAGGCAATGGACGCCGATTGGCTGTAGCACTGGCGGTCACGTGCCAAAACGCAATAATATTTTTATTAATATTTAATACACTAATAATGTATTCAATCTCAAACTCAGTTCATAAAAAGTTCTCAAAGCTAAGCTATGCCTCGCGTAGGTAAAATATATTAATAATTGCTAATTCTAGAAACAAAACAATTAATTTCGGACAGACGATGCACGGCAGCCATGTTTGCGCGCCAAATTGCGGAACGAAGGCAGCCTTGCATCGAGCCGCCACTCTTCAGTTCAGAACAGGCACTCGGAAGAGTAACATGTGACTTCAGTACACGCACTCGGCCCCTCGGGCATGGATATTTGTGCCGTCCTTAGTCTTAGTTAGTTCATAAGTAGTTTGTAAGTTTAGGGACTGATGACCCCGTAGTTAAGTCCCATAGACAATACAAACATTTATTTTTAAACACGCACTCGGAGGAGTAACATGCATACGTAGGCGGTCATAAGACTATGTTTAATCATCTTAGATCAAGGTTAAATGACTTTATATGCAATTTCATGTAAAACAATCTGTCTCAAGTAGATGTTTTTATGCAGTTTACTGGTTTTCTGCTGACTTGAAATAAAATCAGTTGGCATCCCGATTTATTTATTATTTATTTATTTTTTATTTTTATTTATTTATTTTTTATTCAGTAACTAGATCAGTTCCTGCCAATAGTTTTGCAATTTCAGCGTCATTCAAGAACTCCGACCTGCGTGCTATCATCTGCGTGGGAACATCTATAGAAGGCGTCAGGTTTGTGAACTTTTAGAGTTTCTATTCTTCACACAGTGCAGTGGGGAGTTAACATACCCCCGACAGACATTTATTTAAGGATCTAGGAATCTTCACAGTAGCTTCACAATATATTGAAATTTGTTATTAACAATCCAACTGAATTCAAATGTAATAGCAGTGTGCATAGCTACAACACTAGGAGAAAGGGTGACCTACACTATTCAAGGTTAAATTTAGCTGTCACAGAAAGGGGTTAATTATGCTGCCACAAAAGTCTTTGGTCACTAACCAAGTAGTATCAAAATTCTGACAGATAGCCAACTAGCATTCAAAATAAATTAAGAGAATTTCTGAATGGCAATTCCTTCTACACATTAGATGAATTTCTAGATAAAAGTTAGTACTTTAGGAAAAAATTTAAAAAATAAAATAAAAATAAATAAAAATTTAAAAAAAATAAAATAAAATATTCAAGTATTGAGTGTCATGTAATATTATGTATAGACACATATCATTTAACTGACACGCTCCACATCATTACGAAGTGTCGTATCCATGATCTATGGAACAAGTATTAATCTAATCTTACCTAATACAACCCTAGCGTACACTGTTATTGCGGTACAAACGGAAACTGTTGTGCGTCATCCATGGCAACATGGAGGAGGAAAGGAAATGATATAGGACCGGTTAACATACCCCCTGTAGACATAATTCCCGTTGTAAACTGTATTTTTAACATAGGAAAACAGCCTACTGAATACTCTTGCCGCCGCAGTCACCGCAGGAGTGGAGTTTCCATTTGCTCGCAGCGGTTGGCTGCGCTGGTTTCTGCTGGGGCGGCGGCCATTGTTTGACGTCACGCCCCGACCGCCGATGGCCGATACGGCACAGGCCGCCGCCGCTGCTGACTGCAGACACTTGGCGAGGGCTCAGCCAGTCACTCCGGCAGGCCAAACCCCAGGACACGCCGTTCTACTTGCTTACGTACCGGAGTGCAGTGCAGCATTTTTCTTTACAGTTAACATGACACTTTTCTAACTGTACATGTTCATGTTGATTCCGTTGAAGGAGGGTAAATGTATCATTTCAGGTGGGGGACACTAGTCCGGAAAGGAAGAATTCATAAGTAATACATATTGAAAGTGATTGATTCCATTGTTGGGCCTTGGTGAAGGATTTTCACTTTAAAAAAACTGAACTACACTTATGATTTTGTATGCATCTTGGACATCAGCCATGTAAAACTTTTTAAAGGACTCCACCGTCATTTGCCTGAAATACTGTAACGTTATAACGAACACATAGCTGAATAATTATTTTAAACAAATATACAGGTACGAATGTGGTACTTATTTTATTTTAATGACATGGACTTATCAACCTGTCATAATGATTTTATTGTGATGACAATGACTTAGAAAAAACCTGTTTGAAGAATTTCATCACTTGATAATGGCCTAAGGCCGAAACCTGGTCTTGGAAGTAAACAGTATTTCAGTCAAATGGCAGTGAAATCCTTTTAAAAATGAACCACACTTGTTGCCTTGTTTCACAAAACTTTATATTGTTTTCACGACCTAGGTTTCTGGTTATGAACACATTTTCCCGTGACTCAGTGATTCCAAATTATAAAAGTAAAGATATACCATAACATTATTACAAAATGTTCAAATATTTGTAAAGCTTATGGGATTTAACTACGGGGTCATCAGTCCCTAATCTTACAAACTACTTATGAACTACTTACGAACTAGGACGGCATAAATATCCATGCCCGAGGGGGGATTCGAAACCCCGACCGTAGTGGCCGTGCTGACCGTGACTGGAGCGCCTCCGTCACCGCGGCCACCGCGGCCGGCCACATTATTACAGTTTTCTTGTTTTCTATTTCAACAACTGACGATATTGCTGTTTGATAATTGATTTAGAAACAATTACATATGCGTTTTGCCTTCATTGGATTATCTCTTACAATTATTGATGTTAGTAACTAAATTACAGTAAGCTTTTTAGTGGTTTTCCTGCTTTCAAGGGAGCTGTTACAAGCAGGCAAATGACTTGGTATTGGGTTCTCCATTGTCTCCCTTGCTATGAGTGAACCACTGTCTCAACATGTAGTGTACTGGTTCAGATATGTGGATTATATCCATTGTATGTGGAAAGGTTCCACTAGACAACTACATAAATTCATGGAAAATATGAAGCAGTGGCATTCAAACATAAAGGTTCGCATTTCCTAGGCATCAACAAACATATAGAAAGTAGGAGCCACAAATTAAAAATCTACGGGAAAGACACCTTTCCTGATACTTTCATCCCAGCTTCCTCTCTACACCCAACAGTTTACAGACAGGCAGCATTCCACCAGATGATACACCGTCTGGTGTCCAGTCCCATGGCCCAAGATGGCTGTGATCAAGAGCTCAGCACAATAAAAACTATAGCAACAAATAATGAATTTCAGCCCAGCATGATTAACATTATTCTTAATAAGAAAAGGAAGAAACAAGCAAGGTCCCTACTGTACCCTGTAAACACTACAGAAAGTTCAAAAAGAAAATTGGGTGGATTGCCTTTCTTAGGTAAAATGTTTAATAAGATTGGTAAAATTTTGAAGACTAAAAAATTTTCGGTATTTTTTTTATGTCCCACAAACCTTAGGTAAACGTCTCTTCAACTCCAACGACAAACAGCAAGCCATCATAGACATTGGGCTGTATAAAATTTGTAAAGAGTGTCAGTCATGCTATATACTAGGACAAACAGGTCGGTCTCTCTGCACTAGGCTCAGGGAACACCACAGGAGTTGGAGATGAGCAAATCAAGATTTTGCCTTTGCTGAACACTGCATACACCAGAAGCACAAATATGCAATAGATGTAAAAGTCTTACACGTAGAAGGTTTAGGTACAAAACTGACCCAATTAGCAATATTGAAAAAAAATGATGCGAGCAACCCCAAATTTACTATTAAACTAGCGGGCAGAATTCAATTATTTCCCCCTTTTAGATGACTAGGAAAATATACATAAAAGATGATAACAGTATTGCGAATATGAAGCCATCTTAGTAATGACTAATTAATTAATTCATTAATTAATTATCACTAGAGAATTTCAACAAGTCATCAACACTAGAAAAGTATATAATATGAAGCTTACAATAAACTTAGTTACTAACATAAATAATTATAAATAGTTTTCTTTTATCTTTTTGGTATTGCTAAATTTATATTGCCACCTTCCATTTCTGCAATGGACAAAAACCTTAACATATCTCCTTTTTGGCAAATGTTCAAATGTTTGTTAAGCTTATGGGACTTAACTACGGGGTCATCAGTCCATAAACTTACAAACTACTTATGAACTACTTACGAACTAGGACGGCACAAATATCCATGCCCGAGGGGGGATTCGAACCCCCGACCGTAGTGGCCATGCTGACCGTGACTGGAGCGCCTCAGTCACCTCGGCCACCGCGGCCGGCTCCTTTTTGGCATTGTTAATTACATAGTGTATATAATTTACAGTCAGTAAATCGACTTCAGTGCTGCAGACAGTGTTTTGAAAAATAACGTCACAGGTCCGACTAACGGTATAAATTTACGCAAACTGAAGAGGAAAAGCTGTGTACCGCAGGATTGATGTTTCGTTAATAGAATATTAGTTTCCAGAATGAAACTTTCACTCTGCAGCGGAGTGTGCGCTGGTATGAAACTCCTGGCAGACGGGACTCGAACCTGGGACCTTTGTCTTTCGCGGGCAAGCGCTCTATCGACTGAGCTATCCCGACACGACTCACGATGCCGCCTCACAACTTTACTTCCGCTAATACCTCGCCTCGTACTTTCCAAACTTCACAGAAGTTCTCCTGCGAAACTTCCAAGATTAGCGCTCCTGGAAGAAATGATATGGTGGAGACATGAGTTAGCCACAGCCTAAGGGATGTTTCATTAAGTGTAAAGTTGATTTCTGATGCAAGTTGCTAGTGCTCTCATTCAGAAATAGTGGATGAATAAACTTCCGGTATTCACGTCCCGATGAAGGACTCGAACCTCCGACGAGAAGCAACAGTGCGCTCCGGAGCAGGGCGCCTAACAGCGCACGTCCATTCCACCGCGGCATGATGTAAATTAAGGAATGTTTGTAGTAAGCTTCCTGTAAATAAGTGCCAGCCGCAGTGGCGGAGTGGTCTGCGGCGCGCCAGTCACGGTCTGCACGGCCACTACGGTCGGGGATTCAAATACTCCCTCGGGCAAGAATATTTGTGCCGTCCTTAGTAGTAGCTAGTTCATAAGGAGTTTGTAAGTTTAGAGACTGATGACCCCGTAGTTAACTCCCATAAGCTATACAAACATTTAAACATTTTGTAAATAAGTCCATTTATTTAGGAGCAGATGTGGGGTGACGCCGCAGGATGCGGTAGGTTTAGGCGAATATAATTGTTTACGTCGTCATATCTCCTGAAATACGTGTCGTGAATGATTCTTAAACCCACATCGATTATTGTGTGGTAGTAAGTAATGTGTGTGTAAAGTTTGCTTCAGATCAGGCCAGTAATTTACGAGGTGATATGGGACGTACAAACACACACACACACACACACACACACATACTCTCCTGCCCATTAACATTGCAACACCTCGAAGATGACGCGCTACAGCCGCGAAATTTAACAGACAAGAAGAAGACGCTGTGATATGCAAATGTTAGCTTTTCAAAGCATTCACACAAGGTTGGCGCCGGTGGCGACACCTACAACGTGCTAAGATGAGGATTGTTTCCAACCGATTTCTTATCACTAACAACAGTTGTCCGGCCTGGTGAAATGTTCTTGCGATGCCTCGTGTAAGAAAGAGAAATGCGTACCATCACGTTTCCGATTTTGATAAAGGTCGGATTGTAACCTATCGCGATTGCGGTTTATCGTATCCCGACATTGCTGCTCACGTTGGTCGCGATCCAATGTCTATTAGCATAATATGGAATCGGTGGGTTCAGGAGAGGAATACGGAACGCCGTGCTGGATCCCAACGGCCTCGTATCACTAGCAGTTGAGATGACAGGCATCATCCGCATGGCTGTAACGGATCGTGCATCCACGTCTCAATCGCTGGGTCAACAGATGGTGACGTTTGCAAGACAACAACCATCTGCACGAACAGTTCGACCACGTTTGTAGCAGCATGGACTATCAGCTGGAAGATCATGGCTGCCGTTTCCCCTTGACGCTGCATCACAGACAGGAGCGCCTGTGATGGTGTACGAAACGACGAACCTCGGTGTACGAATGACAAAACGTCATATTTTCGGATGAATCCAGGTTATGTTTACAGCATCATGATTGTCGCATCCGTGTTTGGCGGCATCACGGTGAACGCACATTGGAAGCGTGTATTAGTCATCGCCATACTGGCGAATTAACCCGGCGTGATGGTATGGTACACGTCTCAGTCACCTCTTGTTCGCAACGACGGCAGTTTGAACAGTGGCTGTTACATTTCAGATGTGTTACGGCCCGTGACTCTATCCTTGATTCGATCCCTGCGAAACCCTACACTTCAGCAGGATAATGCACGACCGCATGTTGCAGGTCCTTCTCGGGCCTTTCTGGATACGGAAAATGTTCGACTGCTGCCCTGGCAAGCACATTCTCCAGATCTCTAACCAATTGAAAACGTTTGGTCAATGGTGGCCGATCAACTGGTTCGTGATAACACGCCAGCCACTACTCTTGATGAACTGTGGTATCGTGTTCAAGCTGCATGGGCATCTGTACCTGTACACGCCATCCAAGCTCTGTTTGACTCAATGCCTAGGCGTATCAAGGCCGTTATTACGGCCAGAGGTGGTTTTTGTGGGTACTGTTTTCGCAAGATCTATGCACCCAAATTCCGTGAAAATGTAATGACATGTCAGTTCTAGTATAATATATTTGTCCAATGAATACCCGTTTATCATCTACATTTCTTCTTGATGTAGCAGTTTTAATTGCCAGTAATGTACATGCCTACGCCTACATACCTTTTTATAATACGTACTGAAAAGACAAGTCAAAATCCCGGCTTTTCTCTGGTATTTATGTGTATCTTCTATTAATACACGTCTTCCTCTTCTCTCAGTTCATCACCTCCTTTGTTCATGTTCTCCTTCGTCTCTTCCAGTTCATCTCTTCTCCGCTACCAATGACAAATTACATGTATCCACGAATTACCACGACGACCCGTGAAATGGTATCGATAACTTTTGGAGGTAACCTCCGCAATGCACCATAAGAAATTTTGTCTTGACAGCGATGTTTCTTTCCTCTGGAAGTTACAGCGTACCACATTAAATCAATATCGAAATAAAACTCTAGGGTGGTTTCGACGTCTGTTTAACGTACCCTCCGCCGTGTATCTTTCTAAATCTGATAGTAATACTGTGTTTGTCGTGAAGGTCCAGTAAGTGAAAATTCATCGAGATCGGTGTAAAAATGTAGATTTGTATGCGATCCAAACAAATCTTTTGCGTGAGTTGGTGGTTTATCATTCATCTCATTACACAAGACGCCGTATCTCTTGAATTATGTGCCTCACTTGGTCCTTACCCATAGAGAAGTTGTTACCTCGCGGTAAGGAATATGTACACGGATTGTAGAAATCGGCCCAGTGGTTTAGGGCAGGGGTGCAATATTGTCTCGTGATGCTGCAGTTTTGAGCGCATTTCACTTTTTTTGCAATTAATAATTGAAAGTGTTCATGGACTTTATGCACGTACATCCTGTATATGGAAAATCGCTTTCAAAAATTTACACCGTTTCTACAAATTATCGAAACTTTTAAATGAAGAGAGATGGGGGAACGTGACAAATGGCTTTAAATTAAAATCATAATATACAATGAGGTAACATACAAATATGTACACTTATTTATCACTCCTCACATTAATCTTACGTATACCACAGCCTGTGCTATATCGCTAAGTAAAATTTCTTTAAGAAACTGTGAATACATCTCTCTATGTAATTATAGCCTATGTCACTGATTGTTCAATTGACATGTATAACGTTTAATCTGTGTAAAATAATTTACGTCTCTACTTTTTAAAAAAACTTCAATGTCAAATCAATGAACATATCTTTGATAGAAAACATCTTTGACAGTGTTATGTTGGCATTATCGCCATCTGTGTATTATATGTGGCAAATACATTCTGTTTGTGGCTATGTTTCTGTGGTTAATCGCGGTATGTTCGTCCACATAAGTGTTTCAAGAATTTCAAATGTTTGTTAATCTTAAGGAACTTAACTGCGGGGTCATCAGTCTCTAAACTTACAAACTACTTATGAACGAACTTATACTAAAGACAACGCAAACATCCATGCCCGAGAGGCGGTTCGAGCCCCCTACCGTAGCGGCTGTGCAGACTGTGACTGGCGCGCTGCAGACCGCTCGGCCACTGCGGCCGGCTAAATGTTTGAAAAAGTGCTCATTGCCGCAATAACTGTGTAGATAAATAACAAGAATAATTCTATCGTAAAAGTTTGTTCGCAACATTGTCGTATCATGAGTCACTTTTACGCTCGAGTAAGCAATTACAATCATGTTTTGTATTGTAGAGCAGCACACAACCAAAGACGTTTCGCCACAAGAAAAATTATCTGCATAAGAAAAATATAAGTGACATTTATGTGGACGTGAACAGCCATCTGATGATGAACTGAAAGTTAGTTAATAAATAGCATAATCAAAAGTGGTTGATTGCTGTCTTCTTTATTGTAAGAATCATCCTGTATAACAAATAAAAGTAATTGCAAGAAATGTATTCGCAGTTGCGAATATTAATCAGCATCAGCTGTGCGGTGTAATGGTGACATATGAAAGTTTGTGTCGGGCCGGGACACGAACCCAGATTTCCCGCTTATCGCGAGCGGTCGCTTTAACATTACGCTACCCGCACACCCCGGAACGACCCAAACCACCATATGCCACACATTGTCTACTGCCCATGAGTGCTCGTACATTCTATGATGTAATTCCCGCACATGGTGAGACTTTTTAGTATATTTATCGCAAGCCTTGCTATGAGTGATTTAAAATGATGTGCAGTGTCCGTGTTTATTGATAGAACAAAGCAAATGTCCTTCAGACATGCATGCATATTTTGCTTTCTTCTATCAATAAAAATGGACACTGCACATCAGTCGCGTAACTAGTACTTGGCTTTGGGGGGGGGGGGGGGAATAGACCTGCTTGACGAGCAAAATTTTAGTCAGTTTCCAGACAGACTACCATCTACCACTTCCGTTGAAGAAACTAATTCACTCCGATCCAATGAAAGCTTATGGTAAAACACCCCAAGTTTCCAAACTTTACCTTTACGAGATTGCTGTTATACGATTTCTTTCTTTTCTTTTCTTTTCTTTTTTTTTCCTTTTTTTTTTCTTTTCGGGTTCTGGGGGGGGGGTTCTATCCCTCTCATCCCCCGCCCCCCATAGTTACCCCACTGCTGCACATCATACACAAATAAGACTGTTTTAGTAGAAAAGGCTACGGCACTGAAATCGAAATCGGACTCCTCGATCACTTCATATCGTGACCTGCTTTGGTAACTGCGAAATACACTTCCTGTATTTGGGTGTGGGTAGTGGACTTGTCTGAGGCCGCGCCGACACAAACGGAGCCGTGTTCTTTTTTCCGAAATGAAATAATTAAATACCTGCCTTTATTTGCGGGCCAGCTCTAATGGCGACCGGCATTCACGGGGCAGTATAAATGGCGGCCGTGTGTGCCGTGGGCCAACATAATGGAGGGACGGAAGCGCGTGGCGCGGTGGGTCGCCGGCGCCGGCGCCGCTCGCTGGGTTATTCACACACGCCGCGCGCCGCCAATATTGGAACAAAGGATTAATGTTTCGACAGCGCAGCCTAGCGGCGATTATTCAAACTCGCCGGCGCTCCTCTCTTTTTTTTTCTCCCCCCCCCTCCCCTCCACCCTCTCCGCGCCGTCTTCTTTTATTTTTAATTTAGCTTCCTTTTCCGGCCGGCGCGGCGATCTCCTGTTTACGTGTCACGTACTCGTCCAGCCGAGGCGACGTCGAGCCCTCTAGCGGAACTTTTTTGTTTGTTTTTTTTTTCGTCGCCTCCCCCCTCCACTACTACGCTGGGGGGTTTGTTTAGACGCGGCGCAGACGATCCTTCATGTCAACACGTGTCGGCCGGGCCGCACCGCGGCGCCACCGACACTGACGTTGACGGGCCCCGACCGGGCGCTCGTCAGCTGTAATGCCGTGACGCTACACGCCCTCCGCGCAAACTGTGCCGGACAGAGATTTATGCATTTGTGTTCCGAATTATGTCGGACAGCTGTCCCGCGCAAATCTGGCGCGAAAGCCTGCGCCATCTTGAAAGCCAACCAGTGCGGCCACTCTTACCAATCTCGTATCCTGAAAATTTAATACTATGATTTTATCTTCGGAATATCAGTCTAATCGATTATTTTCCCTTTATGATTTTTTCATTGACATGGATAAGGTGGCAGACAATGTACCAACGTAATCAGTCTGTTTAATTTACTTCTCTGGTGTTGGTTCGTAATCGAAACTGGTAAAGTTAAAATATAATAAACAGATGATGGTTGGCAATATACATTTTTAAAGTTAAGTATCTCTGTGCCGCGGTAGAGTAGCCGAGTGGTCTAAGGCGCCTCGTTGCGGAGCGCCCGGTTGCTTGCCGTCGGAGGTTCGAGTCCTTCCTTCGCATGGGTGTGTGTGTTGTCCTTAGGTTAGCTTACCTTAGTTTAAGTAGTTTGTAAGCTACAGACTTATGGCCACGCAGTTTGGTCCGATAGATTTACAAACATTTGAAGTATCTCTGTTACTTGATCACTAGTTATATGTAATATCTGTTATCATAATACCCAAGGACTCTATGCAGTATTTATGACAATCAGTGATCTCTGTAAAACTTGGATGTATAACCTAGGAGGTTAACCTTTTTGTGTACAACCAAGGAGGTTAGAACAAAGGAAGATGCCATTATCTATGCCGAGCACATACGTCAGTTGAAGCCATAGGCCATAGATAATATGCACTGCGCGTGACGTCATTAAACTGAAATCAACATCTAAGTCACGTGCCTCGGGGCAGGAAACCATTTTCATCATTACGAGGAATGTGAAATGTATCTGAGACTTGCGGTTCTTATACTTTGTAGTGGAAATTGAGCGTAGATTTGAACAATAAAACGTCTTAACGTACTCTTATTAAATCCTTAGAAGTACAATTGGAGTTATTTCTCCACAATTACAAGAATTAATGCGATAGGTACAGTTTTTTCATATGCCTAGATGAAATGTATTGACACTTCTTTTTACAAGCAACAGAACTACAGATATTAAGCGAAAGATTATTGTCGTCGTACTGTGAGTCTTTTAGGCCGACCGCGGTGGCCGAGGGGACTGAGGCGCTTCAGTCACGGTCTGCGCGGCCACTACGGTCGGGGGTTCGAATCCCCCCTCGGGCATGGATATTTGTGCCGTCCTTAGGATAAGCTAGTTGATAAGTAGTTTGTAAGTTTAGGGACTGATAACCCCGTAGTTAAGTCCCATAAGCTTAACAAACATTTGAACATTTTTTTAGTCTTTTAGTTTGTAATTTACATAAGAGTGGAACATCAAATATCAGTTTGATAGGAGAATCAGCTTCCTCGCGATTCCTCAACAATACATGTGAAACGTTTCGTTGTCCTTTATAAGAAATGAAATCTTTCTGCATCCATAATGTCCGATCTTAACAAAGTACAGCCGTTTATGTTCAAGACTTTTGCCACAGACCGCGATGCCGAAACGTAAAACAAATTTTTGGCTATATACATTAAATAACAGGGTAGTGAGGAAACATCTTCGATGAACTCGATAAGAAGTGATTTCATAAGTATAATGAATAGTCTGAATAATTTTTAGCATTTATAACGTTACTTAAAGCAGACTTTCACCAGAAATGACTTACTTGCTGACATATGAATTCGCTCAAGAGCAGCTTGAATAATCATCGCATCGATAATCACATTCATAAGGCGCAAAAAATAAAAGATTCATAGCGCAACACGAACACCGAGGTAATGTAATTCTGTTGCTTCTAAAAATAACAGACAATACGGTACTTTTCACCTGGACACATTAAACACGACAATCATTGCATTAATATTAATAATACGATTAAATTACATTGACTTTACTACTAGATAAGTTGTTTTATTGTTAAAATGAACGCATTATTTCACCTGCAAATGAGAATAACTGTTGCTCATAATGACGAAAACTCCGTGACGTGACTCGGGGCAATTTTAGATGTTGGTTTCAAACCACAACACAGCAGAGATAAGGACGTGCGCAGTCTATGTTATCTTTGGTCTATCGTTGAAGCGTGACCGCCATCTTTGTCAGTTTTGGAATGCTATTTCTCCATTAAACCAAGGAGGTTAGAATACAGGGAGACGCCCTTACGCTGAAAAAGTGAAGTCTGCCCCCGCCATTTTGCTAAGTTTTGGAGAACTGTTCGTATTGTAGAGCTAATGTGTTATGCCACATAAAACAGGGATAAAACTTCCTACGATTTTGCCGTGAACCGAGCGAGGTAGCGCAGTGGTAACGCACTTGACTCGCATTCCGGAGGACGGTGGTTCAAATCCACCTCCAGCCATCCAGATTTAGATATTCCGTGATTTCCCTAAATCACTTCAGGCAAATGCCGGGATGGTTCCTTTCAAAGGGCACGCCCGATTTCCTTCCCCATCCTCACCCAAAACCCCGAGCGTTAGCTCCGTCTCTAATGACCAAGCTGTCGACGGGACGTTAAACCCTAAGCTTCCTTTCTTTTGCCGTGATGTACAACGTGTTAAAAGAGTGGAAATTAGCATTTAAAAAGTAAGTTTTCAAATATATTATGATGTGTATTTATTAGTATTTATTACAGAAAGTAAATTGTTTGAAAGTGCATATTTTGCAGTGATTGTCAGTCCAATGAATTAACTGTAATGGGATCGACTTAAGGCATAGTTTTAACAGATAAATAGCATTCCAAAACTGATCAAGATGGCGGACAGGCTTCAACTGACGTATGTGCTCGGCATAGATAATGCCATCTCCCTGTATTCTAACTTCCTTGATTAAAACTATGCGTTAGCTGGACTGTTAATGCATTGATCGGACAGTCACTGCAAACAATGAACTTTCCAACAATATACTTGCTTGAATAATACTAATAAATATTCATCATAATATATTTCAAAACTTAATTTTTAACGGCTAATTTGCACTCTTTTAACACGGTATACAACACGAGAAAAACCGTCGGACGTTTTAATCCTATTTTAAGTGACATAAAACATTAGGTCTACAGTACGAATACTTTTCCAAAACTTAGCAATATGGAGGAAGCAGGCTTCACTTTTTCAGCATAAGGGCGTTCTCCCTGTATTCTAACATCCTTGTGTGTAACTCTAGTGTCTGAGCATAGAACAGTAGCATGCCAGCAAAGAAGGTTAAATGTCTGCACATTCATTTGTTTTGCAAACGAATTTGTCTTGTCCGCCATGTTTTAGTTAGTCATAAAAATTTCCATCAATTATTACGTGACAAATAATTACTAGATAGCTTCGGAATATGCATTTTATGTCAATATACGAAGTACTAGCCTCGCAGAGTAAGAAAATCAAACGTATTTCCTCTTCGTTTCCTTGTAATACTTCATTGAAGCCATGTTGTAATTAGTCAAGAAACAAAATATTAACATCTCTAGCTGGCACGCTCAGAAATCTTTAGTTCAACATCCAGGTTGTATACAGATCACTGATGAGAACAAACGAGTACCAAAGAAAATTTACTCTTTTTTTTCCTATTTGTAGTTCCAGTTGGGATCTTGTTCGTCGACATTCAGCCTGATGTTAGACTGTTTCTTCGGTGTTGATATTATGCGATTTAACAATGTGTTATGAATGTTTAATAGTTTCTATCTTATCAAAACTAGAAACATGAAAGTGTACTCAGGTGTGTTATTGGTATACAGTAGCACATCCAATCAATTTACGTCGTATTTAAGATATTTTAGCATCAGCGGCAGTTATAGCAACATCGCTGGAATGTTCTCTTACTTTCAGTGGATTACGCTACAAATACACAAATATATGTTTTTTTTTTATTTCACTCAATCAGTGCAATTTGTCTGTTTATACAATTAATTCACGATTGTTTATGTCCTTGAAATTTTACTAATGGTTGAAACGCAAAAAAATGTAGTGACTGTATCTTTAACTAAGAGGAAACATGATTACAAACAAAAATTATCTTCACAGCGCTTTCCCACTGCCAGGAGCGCTAGTATCTTTGCAAGTTCGAGTCATGAACAGCTTTCCCAGCAGTGTGTGTCGAGACTGTGTACTAGAGTGGTGGTGATTCGTGAATAAATCGTTTATTTGAACGAATACAAATAAAGAATCGTTAGAATCGAATCGTGTTGCGGACGAAACGTCGTTCAAAAGAATCGTCTGTCTCGTGACGATTCCAAGCTCTAATGATTCATGATTCGAAGGCGACTGTCTAATAATGCCGAATTGTGCCAAATCATTACCAAAGCCAGAGAGCAATTAAGAGGCGGAGGAATCGTTCTTCAAAAGGATCGTCACTCAAGAGACGATTCCAATGATTCATGATTCGAAGGCGACTGCCGAATCATGCTGAATTGTGTAGAATGATTTCAAATGCAGGAGAATATTCGAGAGGGGGGGGGGGCGAATCGCCGTTAAAAAGTCTGTCTCGTGACGATTCAAAGATCCAACGATTCATGATTCGTAGGCAACTAGCGAATCGTGCCAAATGATTACGAAGGCCAGAAAGCAGTCTAGGGCAGGACGCATATGAACAAAGGAAGCACAGAACGAAGTTCGTGGCCTACGTTTGACAAAAGAAACACAGCAAAATACACAGCTGCTAATACACACGATTAACATCAAGAAATCGAAGTATGATGAAAAATAATGTACTTCTTACGCATTGCAGATTCAGTGCAAGACACACACGTCGTTTACATGTGATATATTTAAACGAACAATCCTTACACATTTATATTTAGCGTATCCCGGAAACGGCGCTAGTGATTTGAATTATATTATGTGTTTAGAGAGCTTTACCCCTTTTGAATTCATCTACATAGTTTTGTGTGTGTGTGTGTGTGTGTGTGTGTGTGTGTGTGTGTGTGTGTGTAAAAACTCAACTATTTTTATATAAAAACACGATTTAAAATGTTTTACCGCCATCTCGAAAATCTAATTTCCTATTTATGTTTACGTTTCATGAAAGAAACCGATTTCACAACAAAAAATAGAAAAAAAAATAAAATAAATAAAATAAGAAATAAATAAATAAAATAAGTCAATATAAAAACGCGAATTTGTTGTATCTCGGAAGAAATTTTATATTTAGGGAGGGATTTTAATTTTTAAAGTTTATTTATATAGACGTGTTTCCTGAAACAAAGTGATTCTGCATAGTAAATATTTTATAACGATTAGATATGTGTTAATTACCATACATTTATCGAATTTTGTGTTTAAATGGCCGAAGTATTAGAAAAGAACGAAAAAAAGTTGTAAGGTTACAACAGGATTCGAACTACGTAACCTTCGTTCACTAGTATAACCTACCAGGATACTAAATGAACAACGACGACAGCAAAATGAAATATTTGTAAAGCTTATGGGACTTAACTACGGGGTAATCAGTTCCTAAACTTACAAACTACTTATGAACTACTTACGAACTAGGACGGCACAAATATCCATGCCCGAGGGGGTATTCGAACCCCCGACCGTAGTGGCCGTGCGGACCGTGACTGAAGCGCCTCAGTCCCCTCGGCCACCGCGGCCGGCGGACGACAGCAAAAATAATTAGTAGCGTAATTATGTATTTATACGCGCTTGCAAAACTTGAAAGACTATTTTCTCGAGAATGTTTGAGAGTTGAGTCGAATGGCTTTGGTTAATTTTTATTATTTGAAGTATGAACTTTACGCTCCATAAATATTTAAAAAACAGACACTGATACAGTCTCCTATTGGAACTGTAAGTTAAAATGTTTGTAAATCTAAAAATTTGTAAAATGCGTGGTCATCAGTCCATAGCTTAAAAACTTCTTAAACTAAGTTAAACAAGCCTATGGACAAACACACACACCCATTCCACACGGAGGACTCGAACCTCCGACGACGAGCAATCGCGCGCTCCGCAGCGAGGCGCCTTAGACCGTTCAGGTACTCCACCGTGGCACTCTGTAAGAATGGCGTCGTTGCAGAGCAGAGAGAATAGTGAACGATCGTAGGACAAGATTCACAAGGTTAGATTCCAACATCCATGACAGACATGTATTACCATCTATGAGCTGGATGTAGAATGCAGAATGAAACTTTCACTCTGCAGCGGAGTGTGCGCTGGTATGAAACTTCCTGGCAGATTAATATTGTGTGCCGGAACCGGGACTCGAACCTGGGACCTTTGCCTTTCGCGGGCAAGCGCACTACCGACTGTGCTACCCCGACACGACTCACGATGCCGCACCACAACTTTACTTCCGCCAGTACCTCGCCTCCTACTTTCCAAACTTGACAGAATCTCTCCTGCGAACCACGCAAGACTAGCACTCCTGGAAGAAAGGATATGGTGGAGACATGGCTTAGCCACAGCCTAAGGGATGTTTCCAGAATGAAATCAGTGCACACTCCGCTGCAGAGTGAAAGTTTCATTCTGGAAACATCCCTTAGGCTGTGGTTAAGCCACGTCTCCACCATATCCTTTCTTCCAGGAGTGCTAGTCTTGTATGGTTCGCAGGAGAGTTTCTGTGAAGTTTCGAAAGTAGGAGACGAGGTACTGGCGGACGTAAAGTTGTGAGGCGGCATCGTAAGTCGTGTCGGGATAGCACAGTCGGTAGTGCGCTTGCCCGCGAAAGGCAAAGGTCCGAGGTTCGAGTCCCGATTCCGGCACACAATTTTAATCTGCCAGGAAGTTTCATATCAGCGCTCACTCCGCTGCAGAGTGAAAGTTTCATTCTGCATTCTACATCCTGCTCATAGATGGCAATACATGTCTGTCATGGATGTTGGAATCTAATCTTGTGAATCTTGTCCTACGGTCGTTCACGATTCTTTCTGGTTTGGAACGACACGATTCTTACAGAGTGCCACGGTGGACTACTTGAGCGGTCTAAGGAGCCTCGCTGCGGAGCGCGCGATTGCTCGCCGTCGGAGGTTCGAGTCCTCCCTGAGGAATGTGTGTGTTTGTCCATAGTTTTTTTTTAACTTAGTTTAAGTAGTTTTTAAGCTATGGATTGATGACCACGCAGTTTGGTCCGATAGATTTACAAACATTTGATCTTACAGAGTGCTAAAAAGGAGACAATATGAGTATCTGTTTTTTAATACTTATGGAGCGTAAAGTTCAGACTTAAAACAATAATAATTAACCAAAACCGTCCGATTCAACTCTCGAAAATTCTCGAGAAAATAGTCTTTGAAGTTTTGCAAGAGGATGTAAATACAAAATTAAGCTACTAATTATTTTTCCTATGGTCATAGTTCATTTAGTAGTGTGGTTGGTTGTTAAACTAGTGAACGAAGGTTACGTAGTTCGAATCCTGCTGTAACCTTATAATTTCTTTTTTCGTTTTGTTCGAATACTTCGGCCATCTAAATACAAATTTCATTAAATTTCTGATAATTAACACATACGTAATCGTTATAAAATACTTACTATGCAAAGTCACTTAGTTTCAGGACCCAAGGCTATATCAATAAACTTTAAAAATTAAAATCCGTCTCTAAATACTAAATTTCTTTCTAGATACTAGAAATTCGCGTTTTTATATCGACTTTTTTTTGTGAAATCGGTTTCCTTTATGAAAGGTAAATATAAATAGGAAATTAGATTTTCGAGATGGCGGTAAAACATTTCAGGATGCAGAATGTTTGGCATTATGTAAGAATCGTGCCAATGCAGACTTTAATGAATCGTGAACGAATCGTAGGAATCGATTCGCAATGTGAGATTGAATCGCAAAACTCGATTCCTGAGAAATAAACCTGTTGCCCAACTCTAGACTGTGGTATAAGTCAGGGCCGGCGCAAGGCACGGGGCGGCACTTTCCGAGGGGCGGCAAATCTGCCCATCCCTTTTTAAATTTTTTTAGGTCAAACTCAACATTCATGTCCAAGAGTGGATTCGAAAGCAAACCTCGGAAGGAGCGACTTCGGGAACTGTTCAAAATGTTTGTTAATCTTATGGGTCTTAACTACGGGGTCATCAGTCCCTAAACTTACAAACTACTTATGAACTAGCTAAGACTAAGGACGGCACAAATACCCATGCCCGAGGGGGGATTCGAATCCCCGACCGTAGTGGCCATGCAGACCGTAACTGTCGCGCCTCAGTCCCCTCGACCACCGCGGCCGGCTCGGGAACTGTGTCAAGGCGCTTCGACTACCTGCCGGCCGCCCCTGTTAAACAAGGGGAGGGAGGAGGACTGATTTCTTCCTCGCTACTGTGGCAGCACCGCCGTGTTTACGCGGGAGGAACACAGAGGGAGAAGGAGTTTGGCGTACACGCCAGTATTCTTATAGAGCGTTGCCAGTCTGTTACGCGCCTTGCGTTTACTCACAACTAACTTTCCGGGTGTTTTATTCTTCCCGCATTATGGATAAAAATTTTCGAACATTACTCGTCAAACATGTCCAACACGTACAATGACTGGAGGTATTCCAAATGGGTAAAAACGCGGCGAGTAATTACAAGGGATAAAGACATTCGTAGTAAGCCTGGCCTAAGTTTGGTTTCGACGTATTTTTCAAAATTTTTGCTATCCATTTCTGAGTGATAGTCAAACGTTTTGGTTTTTGAGCCATGAAACACCTGTCAGCGGCTGCATGAACAACAATAAAAACTCTGTCCAGAACTTTTGTTTGACAATACTACTCGCACACTATCACTTTGCCAACATTTATTTACTGTATACGGTTTTCCGTTTAATACATTATCTGTTCACCACTGAAAAATGTTTATTTAAGTTAATTTTGTAAGTTCATGTTTCGCGGGATTAACCGAGCGGTCTAAGACGGCCGGCCGCGGTGGCCGAGGTGACTGAGGCGCTCCAGTCACGGTCAGCACGACCAATACGGTCGGGGGTTCGAATCCCCCCTCGGGCATGGATATTTGTGACGTCCTAGTTTGTAAGTAGTTCATAAGTAGTTTGTAAGTTTAGGGACTGATGACCCCGTAGTTAAGTCCCATAAGCTTAACAAACATTTGAACATTTGAATTTGGTCTAAGACGCTGCAGTCATGGACTGTGCGACTGGTCCCGGAGGAGGTTCGAGTCCTCCCTCCGGCATGAGTATGTCTTTTTGTCCTTAGGATAATTTAGGTTTAGCAGTGTGTGTTAGCTTAGGCACTGATGACCTTAGCAGTTAAGTCCCCCAAGATTTCACACACACTTGAACATTTTCGTAAATTCACAAGGCTTGTTAAAATTAGCTATATTTCTTCAATCAGGTTTCACTCTATTTTTGAGCTGGTGTCCAGCGTCTGTTTTTTACAAATCTGTAGAGAATGTAGCATTTTTTGTTTTTATTTTCAACATCTACATATATTTCGGGTACCGTGTGGCTATTCTCAATTCTTTATGTTTACATCTATACCGTCATGCTGAACATAACTGTCAACCTGGCGGTTTACATGTAAGCACATATTAAAAGCTTTTGAGACTGGCCACTCAGCAGACGAAACCTAGGTAGATCTGAAAAGTAAAAACAAAAATTACGATTGATTACTGACATTTCCTATAGATTTATTTAAATGAAATTCCACAAACGTTTTGAAAAACAAAAAATCGTGGGGTTGGAGGGGGACGGCAATTTAGCAGCTCGCACGGGGCGGCACTTGGGCTTGCGCCGGCCCTGGTATAAGTTTGAAAAGGGAAATGACAACCGATGCGTGGGAGCCGCCGCACGTTTTTTTCCACAATATGGCAGCTCGGCCGCCGGGCGTGCCATCTCGCGGAGAGCTCCGCCACGTCGCGCGCAGAACAATGGCGGCGGCGCTGAAATTCATCCCAGCCGCGGCTGGCAGCTGCCGCGGGTTCGCGTCGTGTCCGGCGGAAGTAATGCAAACCGGATCGCCGTTACAGAATTCCGCGCTGGGCCGGGCCGCGTTCGTTAGCGATACATTGTACGCGCGCGCGCCCGCACGCTGTGCAATCAAATAATATCAAGCAATTAGCTTTGAGCGGGATTTTTCGCGTAATTCCGACGTCAATTCCAAATTGGAGCGGCCGAACGCAACGACGCGTGCCGGTTTAAATGGAAGCGGGTCTAGGGTCAGTGGTGGGGGGAGGGGGAGGGGGTGGGAGAAATAGAGTGCGAGGCTCGCGCCGCGCCAGACTTAATTAAGCTTTATGCAATTAAACTTTGTTTAGGGCAGACGCCGTTGCGCGGCAGCTCGCGCTGACCTGTAGCGACAGCGGCAGGTGGTTTCCAACTGGGGAAAGTACAAATGACGCTCCCAAAATTATTTTCAGTAAGATAATGTCCTGAATTTTTTGGTCAAAAAATTAAAAATTTTCTTTAGGAATGTGACTGCGGAAGCAGAACCGTCTTAATGATAAATGTTCAAATGTTTGTAAATCTATCGGACCAAACTGCGTGGTCATCAGTCCGTAGCTTACAAACTACTTAAACCTAGGTAAACTAACCTAAGGACAACACACAGACGCACGCCCCAGGGAGGACTCGAACCTCCACGGCGAGCAACCGCGCGCTCCGCACCGAGGTGCTTTAGCCCGCTCGGCTACTCCACCGCGGCGTCTTAATGATATTTGGCGCCGGGAAGATATTAATTTTTATGGTCGATTTCTTTTATGTAATACTTAAAAATACAGAAACACTTTCAGACGATGAATTGAGATTTTAAATCGGTATACTTTTTAATGGTATCGTGTATTCCAACTCTCTTTCGATACTTCCGAGGGCCAAATTTGTCAGTCTATCTTGGTTCATGGCTTTTTAAACTTATACCACAGTCTACTAGTGTTGCGCAACAGGATTCTTTCTCAGGAATCGAGTTTTGCGATTCAATCCCACATTGTGAATCGATTCATATGATTCGTTCACGATTCTTTATAGTCTGGATTGTCACGATTCTTACAAAATGCCAGATTTTGTGTCCCAGCCTCGTCGCCGCTTTTGTGTCTCGTTTCCGTTGGTGGCCGAGTAGTAAGAGACCGACACACTGCCGGCCGCGGTGGCCGAGGAGACTAAGGCGCTCCAGTCACGGTCTGTACGGCCACTACGGTCGGGGGTTCGAGTCCCCCCTCGGGCATGGATATTTGTACCGTCCTAGTTAGTAAGTAGTTAAGTAGTTTGTAAGTTTAGGGACTGATGACCCCGTAGTTGAGTCCCATAGACTTTACAAACAAACAAGACCGACACAGGATTAAAGGATGCACGCTTGTGCAGGTACGAAAGTGAGCAGCCAGTGAGACAGCAGAAACTAGAAACATTAGAGTAAATTAGAACAAGATATATGTTTCATAGAGGCTTAGTGATACTTAACTTTTACATAGTTGTTGATTGCAGAATGTTGATACATAGATTAGATAGAGACCTGCCTACTGTTGATTACTAGTGCCTATCCGATAGCCAAGTCTTAACTGCTGCCTATTTGATTCCGAAGTGTTAACTGGTTCCTATCTCAGTCCCAAGTGAACGATGTCGTTCAGTGGTGGCCACGAGTGGAGTTGCAGCTGACGGCGCTCGTGGCTGACGTCATAAGAACGCCGCGCCGTGCGTGCATGGCGCGCGCGGCGAAAGTAGGTGGCGCGCACTTTAGACTTGTGCGACACCACACCAGATGTTCTGCATCCTGCTTATACCACAGTCTACTAGTGTTGCGCAACAGGATTCTTTCTCAGGAATCGAGTTTTGCGATTCAATCCCACATTGTGAATCGATTCATAAGATTCGCTCACGATTCTTTATAGTCTGGATTGGCACGATTCTTACAGAATGCCAGATGTTCTGCATCCTGCTTATAGATGGCAATACATGTCTGTCATGGATATTGGAATCTAACCTTGTGTATCTTTCCCTACGATTCTTTCTGGTGTGCTATGGCACGATTTTTACAGAATTCCAAAAAAGGAGACAATATGAGTATCGGATTTTTAATATTTATGGTGCGTAAAGTTCAGACTTAAAATAAGAATCAGCCAAACCCATTCGATTGAACTCTCAAAAATTTTCGAGACAATAGTTTTTGAACGTTTACAAGCGGAAATAAAGACATATTATGCTTTCAATCAGTGGAGCAGTCATGGGGGAGAGGGGGGCGGGACTAATGGGACTGAAGCCCCGCCCAGCATCTCCCAAATATTTTTTAATTCTTATTACTTTTTTATTGTATCATTTTTTATATTTTTTAAAATTATTTTCAGTTTGGAAAATGACTGTCACAGAAAGTGTTGAATATATGCCCAAAGATGTTGAACCATTCGGAAGCACAGATATTAAATTATTGGTATAAATAAAATTTAACACATCAAGTGGAGTCGTATTTTTCTTTTCAAAAAATAAAGGAAACAATTCGAACTCATTAAAAAGCTCTTGCTCATCAATATACGATCTATTTTCATGTGTTAACTTTTGTTGCAGGCTGATTATCTTTCTTTACTCTCTGTCCAATTCCCTCCAGCTTTCAATTGTTTGAAAACATTAAAACCTGTTGTTGTGTTCTGTCAACAAATGTAAACTTAGTTTTTGGGTCTAATATGGGATCATCTGAAGTTTTGTAATCACCATGTCGTTCCGACGACGTGGACGTGCAGTGTCGTCGAATTCAGGTTCACATTTTAAATCTCCAGTTCGTTTCAATGTTTCGGCTACATTTAACAGCCAATGATTAGAAGTTGCAGTATTATTACGTAGCTAATCTAAGCGTAGCAATTTCTGTCGGAAAGACCGTGTGTGTATTTTGTTAACATTCCCTGCTGCACGCTTTCCCTTTCCGCAATTGCAGTCTGGTTATTTCATTCACTCCTACGCGAAACCGTCTGATTTGTGTGTGTGTATGTGTGTGACTTGGCTACCGAGAAAGCAAGAAAGATCCAATACCTGGGACACATCAAGCGGAACAACAACTGATATCATCTCCTCCAGACCATCCTGCAAGGAAAAATTCCAGGGAAGAGAAGCGTTGGCCAGATAAGAATATCCTGGCTTAAGAACATCAGAATGTGGATTTCTTAAACATCTACACAGCTATTTAGAGCAGCAAGTGACAGGAAAAGCACAGCCAAGATGATTGGCAACATCCTGGACGGATAGGAGAAGAAAAGTGTGTGTGTGTGTGTGTGTGTGTGTGTGTGTGTGTGCGTGTGCGTGCGTGTCTGTGCCACTTAGCCACTTATACTTGTCTATCGAAAGTCGAAGCTGTGCCGAAAGCTCCATGAGGCGTATTTGTAGACAATATCGCTGTCTACATTTGTACAGATGTAATGAAGGTTTATTCAGTAATTTTTAAAACTACCAGACTGTGATGAATCTACTGTATGAATGTCACTCGTGTATTCCTCTGATACAGTTTATTAGAAATACAACAAAAAAGTCAGTACTCCTATGACTGTATGCTAATGTTACACCGTAACAAAATACAGTAAATTAAAGGTCCACTGGTTTGCAGTTCCAATACGTTAACTATTCGAGTTCATCAATCTCGGACGTCAGTGTGGCGACCTACAGTGCGTCCACCCCCACAGTCGGCGGCGGTGCTACTGCGGAACCCGAGGGCGTCCTTGGCGATACGGCTGGGCGGTTGAGCAGCTTGTGGCGGCAACGTCGGAGGGCGAAGGCGTGACATGTCCTTTGGTTGCCGTCCGACTGCCGTGGCTAGGTTGTGCTCCTTCTTAAATATGCACGCGGAAAGATATCTGCCTGCCCTAACTCCGCGATCACGTGTATGGTGGAAGGTAGTAGGTTCCCTTTTACTACGCGCTCTGTGCGTTCTGCTAGCGCCGAATGCGAATTTGTGTGGGCCCGTGGATTGTTCGCCTAGCTGCCCGGCAACCCGCGACGCATTTGTGTCGTGTGTGTTGCTGCTGTAGTAGACGGACAGGACGGATTGCACTTGGTACAAGGCGCTCGCAAGCAAAATGTGTGTGAGTACTTCGGATACGTTCACACTGCCGGCCGGGCCGAGCCGAGCCGGGATGAGCCGAGCCGTCTGACGCATTGTCGGCACACGCCAACGGCCAGGGAGCTTACACTGTGCCCCGGGTCGGCCGAAAAAAAGGGGGTTAACAGACCTTTCCGATTTTTATGCTGTAAAACATTTTGTCGGTGTAGGGGACTACCCCACATAGTTTTATCAACTTATATTTTTCCTTACAATCTTTGGTTTTCCTGTTAAAAAAGAAAATGTCTACTTTTCATTCAGCGCGAATTTTTAGATTCGTAACGCTTCTAACTCGATTTTGATGAAAGTATGCGGTAAAAAAAAAAAAAAAAAAAAATAAAAAAAAAATAAATAAAAAAAATAAAAAAAAAAAAATAAAAAAAATAAAATAAAAAAAATTATCAGATTTTTGGGAATGTGATAGTAGAACATCTCAGCTCTCTAATAAATCATTCACCTTTTCATAATTCATAAGAGTCATTTTGAAATGAAGCTCTTTGTCAAGTGCGTGCACTTGTTTTACAAATCTTGTATTGAAAAAGCTGGTTAGCAGGCAGCTTACTATCCTCTGCAGTTTATATCATGCATTACAGAGAGTTAAATGGAGCTAAAATACTGAAAAAAAATTGAAACGGTAGTCGCATTGATATCTACCTCCTTTCACAAGTAGTTGCGTGTTATCTGAGCTACGTTTTGCCGCGATCGGAAGACTTCGATCTCGGTAGATGTTGGGCGTAGCGTGAAGCACTATTTATGGCCTCATATATCGCTCCATCGGGATTTGTTAATGATCCATAACTAGCAGAGAAGTATAAACTATTTTTTCTTGAGCGGTGACCGATTACAATTGACAATGACCTGCTTTTGTTTTACATGAGGTCATACTTTATAACAGGTATACAACTGATTTCTTGTCGACATTATACAATTAATGGAATATATATTTCGTGTTTGAAACTAGAGAAGATGAATAAATTAATGGCCGGCCGCGGTGGCCGAGGAGACTGAGGCGCTCCAGTCACGGTCTGCACGGCCTCTGCGGTCGGGGATTCGAATCCCCCCCCCCTCGGGCATGGATATTTGTGCCGTCCTAGTTCGTAAGTAGTTCATGAGTAGTTTGTAAGTTTAGGGATTGTTGACTCCGTAGTTAAGTCCCATAGACTATACAAACATTTGAATTGAATAAATTAATGTTAACTGAGATTTTGGTGTTAATGCACTAAAATAAAATTTTCTGACATACTTATTGGCTATCTAGATGAAAATGATAAAAGGAAAAAGCCCAAAACTATACTGAAATTTATAGGTGCATCGATAGTAATTTTTTTTCTTTGTAGCTCTCGGAAAGTATCGTACCGCAAAGCAAAAGTAATTGTATACAGCTTGTCTCACATAAAACCAATATCTCTCACGCCCGAGATTAAAGTAAGAATGAACTAACTAAACCACACTTTCCTCTATCCAACGCCGCTAAATTCACAATTCCTTGGTGTCTAAGAATTTGTCCTACCAATCTATCCCTTCTTTTAGTCAAGTAGGCCAGAAATTCCTTTTCTCCCCAATTCAGTTCAGTACCTCTTCATTAGTTACGCGATCTAACCATCCAATCTTCAGCATTATTCTGAAGCACCACATTTCAAAAGCCTCCATCCTCTTCCTATCCGAACTGTTTATCGTCCATCTTTCACTCACACAAAAGGCACCATTCCACTCAAATGTCTTCAGAAAGCACTTGCTTACGCATAGATTAATATTTGATGTCAACAAATTTCTCGTTTTCAAAAACATTCTGCATTTTATATCCTCTTTACTGTGACCATCATAAGGTATGTTAAAGGCCAAGTAACAAATCTCGTATACCACCTTTATTGATTCGTTACCTAATTTAATTCCTTCAGCATCGCCTGATTTTCGAAGACTACATTCCATTACTCTTGTTATGCTATTGTTAATATTCAATCAGGCCGTGAAAGTTTACTCTGTCATTAGCCTTAATGCACTCATCCACAATCATTTCAGTGCTTCCACTTTTAACAAAATGATAAGCATGCTTGTAAAAGCTCGTGACAGTGTTATTTGGAATATGGGAGATTTAAGTTGTTCAAGACCCACTGTAGAACTGCATCATTTATCTAGTGCGCATGCTGGATGTTCTATTTCTGTTTAACAGATCTCTATACCAAGAACAACAAACATGCTTCATAATACGTACATACAACTATATAGAATTAGTAAATAAATAATAGTAATAATAATAATTGTTATTATTATGATGTTAGACTGGTGACAACTTTCCTGTCCTATTCATTATTACTCTACTATCTAATAATGCTGACCAACATGTATAATCACCGCTACAGGAAGCTAAAATTGGTGTAGTAATTATTGATTACCCATTACGTTTCCAATGTAATTAAAACTTTTTATGTATCGATGAGACAGTTTGCGGATGTACCCTGTGAGGTGTAAGCAACTTAACACGTCGTTGGGTAGCCAGGAAGACAATATTCGTTGACTTTGCCCACTGAATCTGAAATCAGCTGTCCACCTGAGATACGTTGTCTTTTGTTCTGAAAAGTGTAAAAATAATGAAACAAGCATGGTAGCATATTTTAAGTTTTGTACTTCTACATTGTGCACCACGTTTGGCAAGGAGTGAACGTGTTATTTCCATGCTAACAACGTGTGAATGAGCTGTCCCAGACAAGCACTGTTGATGAAGCTCCAGTACGCCTGGTTTGATGAAGAAATTGATAATTCAGAACTAGTTGCCACAAAATATAATGTACCTGTGACGTACTTATAATAAAGATTTTACAAAATATTATTCAGTTTAATAATCAATGTAGTCTTCTTCAAACACGTGATATTTTATCGTCACGACAATCTATTTCATGAAGCTCTTTTTCCTCGATTACAGCATGATAAAGTAAAGAGACTTTATCGGTAGAGAAATAAGATATTTGAAAAAGTATAAAGATTGGTATTAGAAGTTATTACTCGTTGTACATATCGTATCACTCCACGTATAATTGTTTCTGTCTATGAGAAATTACTGTCAGTATGTGATAGCTATATATGCACATTGGGTCTGTGATTTACTACATTTAAGACCACATACGAGGAAAATTGCGGTATCAGCTGATTAAGAATAGATATTGTACTTACTGGAACATTGTCGAATGTTGGTTCAAGTTTCACAGCGAAAAGTCGATCTCTTCGAAGATGAAAACTGCAAGAGAAGAAAAATTAGAGATTATTGGCACTCCGTTAAAATTTCCTAGAATATTTGTAACATAATCACCTTGAAGAACAGTACAGCTCTGAGTGTTGAATATAAGATGCTGCAAATACATATTTAAATAAAAGTACGTAAAAGTGTGTGAGTATTTCTTTAAAGTATCTGTGCCTGGAACCGAACGTTAATTTGTGCGCTTTGTATAATGCTGATTGTTTGGTTGGTTTGGGGGTTTAAGGGGGACTAGACGTATAATGCTGAGTTTGTACTACTACAATGGTACTGAGTTCTGCGACCCACCTTTTACATACTGTGTGCAGCATTCCGGGTGCATAGTAGACGTTATAGAAAGTACTACTGCTGTCGTAGTGACATCGAACGAGAAAAAAAAAATAGACTACTTAACTGTTGCAAAAGAATTATGAATAACAGAAATTGAAGCTCTCAGTTGTAAATGTTGCAGAACCATTAATTGTGATCATACAGTTTGAAGAGTTTAATGGGAAGGCGAGAGTTTTCCGGCTAACGAAACAGCTTGTCAATTCTCATAAGGCCTTTCGAATCGTGTAAAAATTCTTCTGTTTCACCTCTCCTGAGGAACAGTAAGAGTGAATTCATGAAGGGCGGAACATTGATAATGACCGCAAGTTACAAATTGACAATTACAGATACGCAGGATGTATGTATGGAAATCACCACTGAGATTTGAATAAGGCAACTAGTTACTGATTTGCTAATGTCATCAAGATAATATCCTAGATCTTTCTGATCTGCTATTACAGTTCCTTATTCTCCTATATCTCAGTTCCTTATTCTCCTATATCTCAGTTGGAGTACTACTACGTCGGTCTTTAATTGTTCTAATTGTCTAAAATGCTGCATTAGTGTAGTTCAGGGAATACCAGTGAGTATTGATTCCAGACTCAGACCATGACACTTACGCTGTATCGAGCCTTGTTTCATAAGGAAAAAAATATCAGTAGGCCGTTCAGTGTTTTACCCGCTACAACTGTGTGAATTGCATTAATGAACTGCATTAGTGTGTACATTTCCCCACTAATTATATGTGTGTGTGACAGAAAGCTTAAACTAGAATGCAAACGATATAGCCGACCTGTCTCATCAAGTAACACATTATACTGCTGTATTGTGATGAATGTAATGAAATATAAAAAGAAATAATTTACTTACAAGAAAAGTTTATAGTTAATTAATTAATCTAAGAAACTAGAACTTTTTTTACATGAAATTAATTCCTTTTCCATACCATTACAATACAGCAGTATAGTGTATTACCATTACAGATTTTGACATTTTTCAAGAACGATTTAAATACACTATACCTCTTTCCCATTCATTTCTCTGTTTGTATTTCGAATTTTCTGTAATATTCCTAATTGTTTATTATTCTGTAACGGTTTCCTTTACAGATAACTGAATAACGGCAATAATTAACTAAGACTAGTAGTTACATCCCTGTAACTGATGGCTGTCTTTCATTTTAACCTATAAACCACAGTTGCTGCAATGGATAAATATTTAATTACATTGTAATAAAAATTATGAAACAATTTCCAATAACAATTTTAGTCCTTACTTGAGAACAGTAGTGGCATAAATTTGCTTAAAATTCGTAATTTTCGGTTTTGTATAAAGAATAATTTCTTGATACACTAATGTGAACATTTTGTAAAGCAGCTGGAAGTCTTTTTCGAAGAGGATACAGCTCAGAAATTACTGTTAGTCAAGTATGCATAGTTTTCTTCGAGTTAACATTAATTAAAAGCTTATATATGTTTAAACAGCAGAAATCCTGATGAAACGAGGTCTGCAGCAACGCTCATCGGTCATAGCTCATTACAGTAAATACAAAAGGGTGGGTACTGTTTTCTGGGGATGTTAGGATCTGTTATGTGGACAAATTATGAAGGAGTGGGGTCATAGTTTAACGAAACTGTAAGTGTCTGTCGTTCCTCTGTAAATTATTATAATTGATGAGTACCAGTGTTGTTTAACACATTATAATTGGGCATTACAATTTTTATTATTTGGATTATGTTTCTCAGACTGTTGTTGGTAGTCAAATGAAGAAATGTTAGAGTGATAAATCTGAAGCATTGAATTAAAATTTGTGATGCGACCAGGAATCGAACCCGCACCTTCATGTTTACTAGGTGGACGTCTTACCGCTAGAACGCGCCTCGGAATAGCATGATTTCCTTCACGTCACAAACTTTAATTCAGCTTCTATGTTCCATAGAACATTCCCACTACTGCCGAGGCTCTCCATGCAGCAGAATAGCGCCTCGGCAATGGATATATTGGAGCATTCCTGTGTAAGGTGATGTAAATATCAATGTAAATACAAATAAACAATCCCTGAGACGGATTTTCGTCTCAAATATGTCAAAGACATTAATGATAAATTTGAAGCATTGAATTAAAATTATAATTCAAAGCTTCAGATTTACGATTAATGTCTTTGACATATTCGAGATGAACATCCGTCTCAGGGATTGTTTATTTGTATTAAAATGTTAGAGTCTTTGCTCAGATTCTGCCTCAGCAGGAGTGCTGCTGGTCGCTCCGCTACTATAACTGGCTTCATGTAGAAAGGCACTTCCACACATAGAGGTGGAGCGATATGGGAAGCGTTGAGGGAAGGACCTTCAGCCAAGCACCAACAGTTGTGCCTGAGGGAGAAGCATTCCACAACTAGCGGTCAGTCACATGCCTGGAGAATGAATATTATTGGCTGCCAGTGAGGTAATGGATGGAAATGCGCAGAACGGATGAAAACTGGGCCGCCTTTGTACATGACGCCGACTATATTTGCTTACTGCGCTGCTTGCGTTATTAGGAGCAGCGCCGCTCAACTCTTGACTCGCCACTCCACTGTGTTTTCAACCAAAGATGAAGACAGCTGCGTTATGTGGAACGTGGGCACACTGCGGACTCGGCGCGTCGGCCGGTGTTTTGCAGAGCGTCGTACTGAGGCGCTGACGGTGTATTGGCCACTAGAGCGTTCTCGAAATTCGACGATGACGATCGACGTACATCAGAACACCAACACTGCTTCTGCTCTGCCTGCCAGGCCAGTTCACAGGGAAACAGGACTGTACTTTTACCGAAGAAGAAGAAGGATGCCTTGCTAAGTGCTGTTCAGACGATATCTCCACCCCTTCGTACTCTCACGGATTTATGGACAGCCGTGCAAGATGAATGGTGTCAGTTTCCTTCAGCACTGCTTCAGACATCAGTCGAGTTCAATGCGTGTTCGCGGGACGCTGCACGATATCACGCAGGTGTACCTGTGTTTCAGCTCTTCAGTGTAATTTTCAAGGTGGACAGTATAGCTGCAAATCCCTTAATCCAATACTTCTCTAAGTGCGCTACGCCAGTATTCGGTCTATGAGGACATTTTCGCGCATGACGCTGCATTCTCGCAGCTTCACTATACACATCCGAAACGCAACTACCATTTTTCTACATGTACATTTACATGGCACATGTACATTCCTGGAAGAGGGTTCACGACCTATATACTATTCAGCTACCATTCCATCCTGGAATAGCGCGCGGGAAGAAATAACAGCTCAACCTCTCAGTTTGAGCTCTGATTTCTCGTATTTTATTCTCATGATCATTTCTATATATGTAGGTGGGAGTCAACAATATATCATTGCATTCAGAGGAGAATTTTGGTATGTTGGCGATTATGGTTTCGTAAGTAGCCCATGCCGCAGCGATAAGCGCCGTTGTAATGATTCTCATCCAAGTTTCTGTATCATTTTCGTGACGCTGTCTCCCCTGTATCCTGACAATACAAAACAGGCTGTCCTTTTTTCCTTCCGTCAAACCCGTTTGATAAGGATCCCACAATGGGTAGAAATACTCCAAAAAAGGACGGACAAACGTAGTGTATGAAGTTTCTTTAGTAGTTCTGTTGCATCTTTTAAATGTTCTGCCAATAAAAGGCAGTCACTGGTTCGCCTCTCCTACGACATTATCTACGTGTTCTTTCCACTTTAAGTGTGATGTAATACTAATTCCTAGGTATTTTGTGTATTTTACGGCCTTCAGTTTTGATTGATTTATCTTGTAAACAAAGTTTTACGGATTTCCTTCCGTACTCATGACTTCACACTTATCATTATTTCAGAGTCAACTGCCAACTTTTACATTATAGTGATATCTTATTTAGATCTTTCTGCAGATGGTTTTGTCTTCAGATGATTTTACTAGACGGCGTCACCTGCAAACAACGTAAGAGAGCTGGTCAGATTTTATTCCAGGTCATTATGTAGCTCAGGAGTAATAGAGGACCAATATTATGTAGCACACTGACCATAGGTACAGCTAAAAAGTATAAAACTGGAAATGAGTACAAATGTTGCTATACTTCTATGTGATAAAGCGCAGCTGAGTGTAGAAATGGTACAAACAGCAGATCTGGAACGGCCAGCTCTGCACGCCTTACAACATAGCTACACCCCTCCGCGCAGCATGATAATGAGGCGTGACGCAAGGTACAACAGCGAATAAACATATGAGGCGCTAAAGCGTATATGTACTGTGTCGTTTGAGCTAATGTATGTCTTGTTAGCACCATAGATCCACCGACGCTGGGGGCTGTATCATTCCCGTGAAACGCCGGATATGACCTCTGTTTTAGTCGATATCTTACCATCGATTACTACAAACTGTGTCCTCTCTGACAGGAAATCCCCTATCTACATCTACATAGATACTCTGCAATTCACATTTAAGTGACTGGCAGAGGGTTCATTAACCACTTTCATAAATTTTCTCTACCTTTCCATTCTCTAACAGCGCGCGCGAGAAGAAAGAACACCTAAATCGTTGCGTTTTCGATCTGATTTCTCTTATTTTATTGGGATGGTCATGTCTCCCTAAGTAGGTGGAAGCTAGCAAAATATTTTCACATTCAGAAGTAAAAGTCGGTGATTAAAACTTCGCAAACAGATCACGCCGCAATGAATAACGTCTGTTTTTTAATGATTTCCACCCTAATTCGTGCAACATTTCCGTGACGCTCCCCCCCCCCCCCCCCCTTAACGTGATGAAACAAAACGAGCTACTCTTCTCTGAACCTTCTCAATGTCTTCCGTCAGTCCCACCTGGTGAGGGTCCCACAAAGGGCAACAGTACTCCAGGAGAGGTCGCACAAGTGTGATGTAGGCAGTCTTTTTGGTGGAGCTGTTGCATCTTCGAAGCGTTCTGCCAATGAAACGTAACCTTTGGTTCGCCTTCCCCACAATATTTTCTGTGTGTTCTCTCCAGTCAAAGTTGTTCGTAATTGTAACTCCGAGGTATTTGGTAGAATCTACGACCTTAAGGTTTGACCTATTTATCGCGCAATTAAAGTTCAGCGATTTCTTTTACTGGTCATGTGTATTACTTCACACTTTTCTTTATTTAGTGTCAATTGCCAATTTTCGCACCGTGTAGAAATTTTGTCTAAATCGCTTTGCAGTTGCTTTTGATCCTCTGTTGACTTCACTAACCGATAAACGACAGCATCATCCGAGAACAGTCTAACGGAGCTATTCAGATTGTCTCCTAAATCGTTTATAAACACGAGGAAGAGTAGGGGACCTATAACGCTTCCCTGTGGAACCTCAGATATCACTTCTGTTTTACTCGATGACTTACCGTCAATTACAACTAACTGTGTCCTTTCTGATAGGAAATCGTGAATCCAATCGCACAATTGGGGAGATATTCCATAAGCACGTAATTTCATTAGAAGCCGCTTGTGGGGCACAGTGTCAAAAAGCCTTCCGGAAATCCAGAAATATGGAATCGATTTGAGATCCCTTGTCGATGGCACTTATCACTTCATGTGAATAAAGGGCAAGCTGTGTTTCGCAAGAGCGATACTTTCTGAATCCGTGTTGACTATTGGTTAACAGGTCGTTCTCTTCGAGGTAGTTCATAATATTCGAACAAAGTATATGTTCCAAAATCCTACTGCAATCTATCCAGTGACAAATCTGGGGCGATATTCGATAACCACGCAATCAGATTTGATTTACTTGTAAACTTTTTGTTTTATTTATTTCTTTATTTACCCATGTTGCGGACCAGCTGCCTTTGGGTATATAGCTGGTCGTGATTACAAAATCTATGTAATACATTTATGCGACTTTGATACATTATTTTCTTTATACATTTACAGTAATTAGATAAAAAATACAAAGAAAAGCGTAAAAACTTATCATAAGGAAAATGCAAAGGCAACTTAAAAACATCAAATATTTTAAGAAGAGAATAATAGAAGATAGGAAAGATTGGTTTGAGTGACAGTCTGAAGAATAAGAGAGGAAAGTCTAGGGTGGGAGGCCTCGGAATTTACTTCGAGCCCTGCAATCCTGGAGTTTTCTCATTTTGAGACTCTTATGATTGGCTATATCTGTAGGTTACATTTCGCATGTGTTTATATCGTCCTCTGTGTCGGGGCTGTCATCTGTGGTGTAATTTGTACTGTTTGTGCTTTCAGTGTCGGATTCATCATAAGTGTTTTGACGTCTTTTGTGGGCGTTTCGTGTTGCATTACGTCTTACGTTCTGTGTGTACTCGTCTTTTTTTCGTAGTGAGACTTCGTCCGTCAGCCTGTTCATTATGTCCCATCCGTTCTTATCTCGTATTAGTTTGTTTCGGTCTTTAGTCGTGTCAAACATAGTGGGAGTGTGTGTTTTGTAGAGCTGACAGTGTATGACAGTGTGTTGTGGGGTCCCAATTTTTCCACACGTACAGCATGGATTGTCACTGAGACCCACACGTGTGAGGTGTGTGGGGTAGGGGCCGTGTCCCGTTAGGAAGTGGATCATACCCCTGCTGGGATTGATATGACCCATTCTAAGACGTTCCCATATATTCGGGAAAAAGTCATAGACACGTCTTCCTTTCTCGCAGTTTTCCCATTCCCTTTCCCATGTGTCCATTCTCCATTTAATCAGTTGCCTCCGTACTGTTATCTCTTGTCCAAACAAGTTCGTGGACCTTGTCGTATTTCCCCGCCTTCAGCTGGTACATAGCAGCTCTTAGTCGTATGGTAAGGTCTACTGGTGGTATCCCCAGTACCACGCAGAGTGCTTCGTCTGAGGTAGTTTTGAAGGCTCCAGTTAGCCTTAATAGGACACTTCTTTGACCTTTCCTAACAGTGAAAATGTTGGTCTGTAGTGCCAGACGCTGTGCCCATGAACTGGCCGCGAAGCAGATTACTGACTCGAAGAGGGCTATGTGGTATGTACGTAGTGTTTGTGTAGGTAGTCTGTACGTTGTGGTGTTTGGCCTGGCAAGTTTTTGAGTCATCTTGGTGGCTCTGTCGGTCGTCAGTCGTATATGTACTTGTAAACTATTTACAATTTCTTTACAATAACAATATCAATTTAGGTCTGTTACCTGGACAACTAAAACAGACCTTTACAATCAATTATTATACTTTACAAATTGTTTGGTTGTTAGTAATAAATTAATGACAACTCTAAGTATAATTCCCGCCTCTTAGCAAGCCTCCTGAAGGGAGGCCAGTACCCATCCCTACGACCTGGACGTGGGCGGGGCCTACTTACTAACGTAACTACTGCTATTCATATTAATTTATTAGATTGTTACATTTACAAAACAAAGTAAATTACGCTACTTCTACTAGTGGTGCACTGATTTACACTATCCATCTCCATTGCACCACTGGATTTCTAGTCTAGATTGGATTTGGAAGGTAGCGAGGCAGCGAACACCAGAGAACTTATTCCAGTGACTTCTTCCTTATACCATGCTCACGCAAGGCGGGAAAGTCGTCCAGCTCTTCACCCCTTGCCTCAACTAACCTTCCGGTCATATTCGATTCCATCCGTTGTGCCAAATCGACGTTAGCCGTCCAGACGCCAGTGATGATGATGTCAATCCGGTTTTACGTACGCAGTATTTTGCTGCCAATGTATGCCTCATAGAGGCATGCACGGCTTTTCTCTCCTGTTGTTTCGCAGCAGACTATCCTCGATAGATCTGCTGCGCGTGGGTTGATACTTTCTCAGTTAGTATAATGAGGATCTCTACTAACTCATCATTCCTTATTATTTCATAGATGTCCCTGGTGGGTATGGCTTGCCTCACTACAGAGGCAACTCGTGCGTGTACTGGGCACTCGAAGATTACGTGTTCCGGGCTGCCTATCTAAGTACCACATTCACAAACTGCATCAGGCCGTTTCCCTATTCGGTGCAAGTGCACCGGGTAGGGTCCGTGACCTGTCAAAAAGTGCACTCATCCTTTGGATGGAAGAAATTTTAACTTCATCCTTTCTCTCACTGATGGTAGGAAGGAGTGTACGCGCCTGGCTGTTTCAGATGAATCCCAGTCCCGTTGCCAAATATCGTTAATGGCTTCGTTAATTTCTCTTTTATTTTCACAGACCCTCCAAATTATCCTTTCTACTTGAATGAAGTCGTGTCTTTTCAACCAATAGACCGCCGCCCTTTTCCCGATTATTAAATCAATAGGGTAAAGCAGCATAATCACCGTGAGCCCATCCGTAGGTGTGGTCCCAAAGCCCCAACCGATCTAATTATGATATTCCTTTGCACTCTTTTGACAGCCAACGAGGGCCTGACCAGTCTGAGCCTATGAGCCCAGGATCGCACCGTAGCCCATAATCGAGGCGAGTAAACTGTTATGATTATAATTTGGTTACACTTGGAGGCAGATGGAACCTCCTCTGTCCTATTGAAATTATTTTGTTATACAATGCTGTGGTTTCATTTGCAACTCGCTCGATATGAGCATAAAAGTGGAGTTTCTGGTCTAGATAGACACCCAGGTATCTGGCAACTGCTTGTCGGTCAATTATTTCGCCTGCAATTCTTACGATTGGGTCTGTTTGCAAATTTCCTTTGAAGAGCATGTAATTGGACTTTTTCCTGGCGCAAATGATAGTTTTACCTTGTTGCACCAGCTCAGAATTATTTCCGTGGCCACAAAGGCTCTGTCCTCCATCTGACGTCTTGAGTTCGAATGAACCAGAACTGCACAGCGAACTCTTGAAACTCCACCCCAGTGTTTTCACATGGTATGGTTTCATTTGCAACTCGCTCGATATGAGCATCAGAGTGGAGTTTCTGGTCTAGATAGACACCCAGGTATCTGGCAACTGTTTGCCGGCCAATTATTTCGCCTGCAATTCTTACGATTGGGTCTCTTTGCAAATTTCCTTTGAAGAGCATGTAATTGAACTTTTTCCGGGTGCAACTGATAGTTTTACCTTGTTGCACCAGCTCAGAATTATTTCCGTGGCCACAGAGGCTCTGTCCTCCATCTGACGTCTTGAGTTCGGTTGAACCAGAACTGCACAGCGAACTCTTGAAACTCCACCCCAGTGTTTTCACATGGTATGGTTTCATTTGCAACTCGCTCGATATGAGCATCACAGTGGAGTCTCTGGTCTAGATAGACACCCAGGTATCTGGCAACTGTTTGCCGCCCAATTCTTTCGCCTTCAATTCTTACGATTGGGTCTCTTTGCAAATTTCCTTTGAAGAGCATGTAATTGAACTTTTTCCGGGTGCAACTGATAGTTTTACCTTGTTGCACCAGCTCTGAATTATTTCCGTGGCCACAGAGGCTCTGTCCTCCATCTGACGTCTTGAGTTCGGTTGAACCAGAACTGCACAGCGAACTCTTGAAACTCCACCCCAGTGTTTTCACATGGTATGGTTTCATTTGCAACTCGCTCGATATGAGCATCAAAGTGGAGTCTCTGGTCTAGATAGACACCCAGGTATCCGGCAACTGTTCGCCGGCCAATTCTTTCGCCTGCAATTCTTACGATTGGGTCTCTTTGCAAATTTCCTTTGAAGAGCATGTAATTGGACTTTTTCCTGGTGCAACTGATAGTTTTACCTTGTTGCACCAGCTCTGAATTATTTCAGTGGCCACAGAGACTCTGTCCTCCATCTGACGTCTTGAGTTCGATTGAACCAGAACTGCACAGCGTTACTCTTGATACGCCACCCTAGCGTTTTCACATGCTATGGTTTCATTTCCAACTCGCTCGATATGAGCATCAAAGTGGAGTCTCTAATCTAGATAGACACCCAGGTATCTGGCAACTGTTTGCCGGGCAATTCTTTCGCCTGCAATTCTTACGATTGGGTCTCATCGCAAATTCCCCTTGAATATCATGTAATTGGACTTTCCTAGTGCAACTGATAGTTTTACCTTGTTGCACAGCTCTGAATTATTTCCGTGGCCACGGAGGCTCTGTCCTCCATCTGACGTCTTGAGTTCGATAGAACCAGAACTGCACAGCGTTACTCTTGATACGCCACCCCATTGTTTTCACATGTTATGGTTTCATTTGCAACTCGCTCGATATGAGTATCAAAGTGGAGTCTCTGATCTAGATAGACACCCAGGTATCTGGCAACTGTATGCCGGCCAATTATTTCGCCTTCAGTTCTTACGATTGGGTCTCTTTGCCAATTTCCTTTGAAGAGCATGTAATTGTACTTTTCCTGGTGCAACTGATAGTTTTCCCTCGTTGCACCAGCTCTGAATTATTTCCGTGGCCACAGAGGCTCTGTCCTCCATCTGACGTCTTGAGTTCGATTGAACCAGAACTGCACAGCGTTACTCTTGATACGCCACCCCAGTGTTTTCACATGGTATGGTTTCATTTGCAACTCGCTCGATATGAGCATCAAAGTGGAGTCTCTGATCTAGATAGACACCCAGGTATCTGGCAACTGTTTCCGGCCAATTCTTTCGCCTGCAATTCTTACGATTGGATCTCTTTGCAAAATTTCCTTTGAAGAGCATGTAATTGGACTTTTTCCTGGTGCAACTGATAGTTTTACCTTGTTGCACCAGCTCCGGATTATTTCTGTGACCACAGACGCTCTGTCCTCCATCTGACGTCTTGAGTTCGATTGAACTAGAACTGCACAGCGAACTCTTGAAACTCCACCCCAGTGTTTTCACATGCTATGGTTTCATTTGCAACTCGCTCGATATGAGCATCAAAGTGGAGTCTCTGATCTAGATAGACACCCAGGTATCTGGCAACTGTTTCCGGCCAATTCTTTCGCCTGCAATTCTTACGATTGGGTCTCTTTGCAAAATTTCCTTTGAAGAGCATGTAATTGGACTTTTTCCTGGTGCAACTGATAGTTTTACCTTGTTGCACCAGCTCCGGATTATTTCTGTGACCACAGACGCTCTGTCCTCCATCTGACGTCTTGAGTTCGATTGAACTAGAACTGCACAGCGTTACTCTTGATACGCCACTCCCAGTGGCGGCGCTAGGCGTCGGCTACGTCGGCGACCGCCGACGGCCTCGCGCCTGTGCGGCCTCGCTAAACATTGTAAAACTTTTAGTTTTTTTTGTTTCTTCTTCTTTTTTTATTTGATGTTTAACGACGCTTTCCAACTGCTAGGTTAGATAGCGACGACCTTCATCTAATTTACACTGGCTTAACCAATGGACGAAGGCAACATTCGTACCCAAGGGTGGGACTCGACCCCCTGCGAGAGCGATCTCGCTCACCGTGGTATGATGCCTTAGTGCGCTCGGCCATTTCCGTATGAGTGCAGTAGTGATGCAATTTTTAGTTAAATACTTACATAACAATTTCTTCAGTACATTTTAGAAAACGATTTGGAAGAAGTATATCCAAATGTTTATATAACAATCAGAATCATCCCCCGTTCCAATCAGTACAGCTTCGGCCGAGAGAAGCTTCACAAAGTTAAAAATGATTAAGACTAACTTGAAAAGCAAAATGATCCATGAAAGACTATTTGCGTTGTCAGTACTATCAACTGAAGCTGAAATAGTAGCTAGTATTAAGATGTGGTCTTAAAAAATTCAGTGAGACGAAAAGGTGAAAATTTCCTCTAATTTGTGTTTGTTTATTGTAATTTTTGTTATTGCAATCATACTCGTATATTATACTAATAGAATTTTAGTATAATGATTATTGATGTGTAATTCAGATCATTTAACATTTTCTTCATTCATGAGAAAATGAATGGGGCCTCGCAAAGCCGAGTTCGCCGACGCGCAGTGTTCGTCTAGCGCCGCCACTGGCCACTCCCGTGTTTTCACATTGACACACCCGTGCCGCCTGACCTCTGGATGGCCACCTAAGGGCCGGCCGTGGAACAACGGCACAAAACGCTGCTCGCTGCTGTGGCGGCGGCAAGTTGTCGGCGGCGGCGAACACTCGCGGGACCTGCCCAAGTTGCGGCCTAACTGCCAATTAACAGCCAAACTCCCGCGCTCTGTCGCCACGCCCCCCCCCCCACCCCTCTCCGCCGCACTCGACGCTAACTGCGCCCGCGGCGCCGCGACGCCACTACGCATGCGCCAACGCCGGGCCCTCGAAGCGCTGCTGCTTCGAGAGGGCTCAGCTCTACGGCCTCCAGGCGGCTCGGCTGCTCGACTACCGCCGCTCAGCCAGGCAGCGACGCTTCACGAATACCGACGAGCACCGCGCCGAGAGACGCCCTCCGAAACCAGCCGCAGGGCTGCTACACTGCTCAAAACTAATAGGGCACCATACTATATACAGTATTTTGTCCACCCAAAATATCTTTGGAACAATAACAGCTATTGGAAAACGACTTTCACCGTGTGGCGCATTTGTTTTTTTACTCGACATTCATTAACGCCACATTTTTGTATAAATCACCTGTTATATAATTTCAGTGGTAGAATGCTCGTAGATCTCGTTGCTCGCCTGCCAATAATACATCATAAAATAACAATACGTCGGGGTCTTAGAAGTCTTGTGGAAACTACAAATATGACACGTTTCATTTTATACGTATATTTATTTATCCATTCTTGATGAAGCACAGAAGTAATACAAAAGTAAGACAACAATGCTAACTACTCCATTAGTAACTTCATATTACTACTAATACTTCATTCTGACTCCTTACTCATACTGCCTCATACTGCCTAAATTCGCGCCAGTTCGCGCGTATTAATATCTGATAATATTTCTAGAACCTTCTAGAACACGGAATTACAACATTTAAATATTTAACAATTTGCTCAATAAACATTAATGACTCCTGATTTACGCAAAGATACATAAAAGTATGAGAGATGTAATAATAAGTTTTTTTACATCAAAATAAACAATAGAAAAGATCGTAAGTAAACCACCATTAGTGCAGTGTTAATATATTTTTACATAGTTAATACGACTTTCAATACTTAATTAATTTAGTTTGTTAGAAGACCCTAGTAATGCAAATTATAATGATTAAAACCGGTATCAATGTACCCATGAATGTACCTAGGACCCATGAATGTACATATTTGGAAACATTCTAAAACGAAAGCAAATGTGTTTTTCAACACAAACTTAAGTTTTTTTTTAAAGGATACCCTATATTTCTTCTTCAGCTATCCATAGCATGACAAATCACATGAACAATGGCATTGATTGCATCGCAATATTCCAATTACATCCCGAGATAATGCGACGCGAAATTGGCGCTTGAAAAACCCGAAATGCGCTGTTAGCGCACGTCCTGAGGCTCAGGCGGAACCCCATGCTGCCCGTAATCGCGATGTGATTGACATGCGTAATCGTACTTCCATACTTATCAAGAGGTCCGAAACGGATAATACGGTCTGCTGCCATCAACTCTCATAAGCATATAATGGTTTCTCTCTTGTTTCACTAAAACCATCAACATGAATTTTACTATTATGAGTGAATGAGTCACTGTCACTTGCGCTAGATCTACAGTAAAGTTTTAACGTTGAACGGCATTAACTTTTTAGTAACGGAGTGCCGATAACCGAAGTTAACTTTGTGACTAACTTTGCGGTACACAGATATGTTACAGAACCGCATCACCCCTGTGAGATGAATACCTGCTGGAATGTACGACTTTAATGCAGGATGGAAGCAGACCGCATTATTCGTTTCGGACCTCTTGGTAAGTATGGAAGTGCGATTACGCATGTCAATCACATCACGATTACGGGCAGCATGGGGTTCACACCTGCGCCTCAGGACGTGCACTAGAAGCGCATTTCGGGTTTTTCAAGCGTCAACTTCACGTCGCAATATCTCGGGATGTAACTGGAATATTGTGATGCAATCAACGCCACTGTCTGTGATTTGTCATGCTGTAGATTGCTGAAAAAAATAGGGGGTCCATTAAAAAAAAAAAAAAAAAAAAAAAAAAAAAAAAAAAAAAACACCCACACATAAGTTTGTGTTAAAAACACATTTGCTTTCGTTTTACAAAGTTTCCAAATATGTACATTCATGGGCCCCAGCCGTACATTGATAGCGGTGAAAGTCGTTTTCCTATAGCTGTTATTGTTCCAGAGATGTTTTGGGTGGACAAGATAGCTGGGACACCATGTATACAGGGTGTTACAAAAAGGTACGGCCAAACTTTCAGGAAACAATCCTCACACAGAAAGAAAGAAAATATGTTATGTGTCCGGAAAACGCTTAATTTCCATGTTAGAGCTCATTTTAGTATTTCTCTTTAAATGTAAATTTCATTCCAACGTGATCAAATTGGAAATTTTCACAATCAACATGTGTGGGCTGACGAGAATCGGCACGCAATTGTGCAATCATGTCATAAACACAGATTTTCTGTGAACGTTTGGGCAGGAATTGTTGGTGATGTCTTGACTGGGCCTTATGTTCTTCCACCTACGCTCACTGGAGCACGTTATCATGATTTCATAGCCGCGTTGGAGTAGCCGAGCGGTCTAAAGCACCTTACTGCGGATCGCGCGGTTGCTTGCCGTGGAGGTTCGAGTCCTCCCTGGGGCATGGGTGTGTGTGTTTGTCCGTAGAATAGTTTAGCTAGGTTTAAGTAGTTTGTAAGCTACCGACTGATGACAATGCAGGTTGGTCCGATAGATTTACAGACATTCGAACATTTGAACATGATTTCATACGGGATACTTTACCTGTGCTGCTAGTACATGTGCCTTTACAAGTACGACACAACATATGGTTCATGCACAATGGAGCTCCTGCACATTTCAATCGACGTGTTCGTACGCGTATCAACAACAGAATCGGTGACCGATGGATTGGTAGAAGCGGACCAATTCCATAGCCTCCACGTTCTCTTGACTACAACCATCTTGACTTTCAGTTATGGGGGCATTTGAAATCTTTTGTCTACGCAACCCCGGTACCAAATATAGAGACTCTTCGTGCTCGTATTGTGGACGGCTGTGATACAATACGCCATTCTCCAGGGCTGCATCAGCGCATCAGGGATTCCATGCGACGGAGGGTGGATGCATGTATCCTCGCTAACAGAGGACATTTCGAACATTTCCTGTAACAATGAATAAATTACACTGTTCTAGACAAATAAATAAAGGTGTAACAACAACTGATTCAAGGCGTATGGTATAAGTTTGATTTTCCACACAGCGTGCATATCCAGTCCGTGAGCTCAAATGGGAATCAATATAAACAAGCGGCGAATATAAAATGTACACGAGAAATACCGTCTATAACAGTGCAGTTTCGTCACTATTAGATGAAATGTGATAGAAAGTCTCATCTGAATGAAAATGTAATTCACATACGGATTTAAACTCCTTTTCCTTTCCTCTGACTTTTCTGCAACATAAGCCACAGACTTCATTATTATGTATTTATTAAAGCAATCAGTCGTTGATCACTTATTTACAGAGGGCAGAAGTTTCGAAACAGAAACATGACCTACACGTATGGAGTTGCCAACATAACTATAATATACCTTCACCAATGGCGTATCAACAGGGGAGGGGGGAGGGGCAGGGTCCCATCCCCCTCCACGTGATGGCAGCCATTTTTACCTTTGACAGAAGCATCTGGAAAGAACTACTACATTCTGTCCTCTCCTTTCGACCTATTTTTAAATCTGTTACTTCTAATAGAGGGCAACATCTGAAGGTCGCTTTTACATATAAATGAGACACAAGTACAATATGATGAGCCATCCTCCTTTTTCTTTATTTAGAAAACGGAAACTGGAACACCTCGGCTGAATGGAAGTTCCATGACCTCGCCCACTCTGACCCCCAGACCAAAGCCCTGGAATCTCCAAGACGAAGTGAGTATACAGGTTTTCTTGACCCCCTCCCCCCTCTAAAGAAGTAGTTGGTACGCCACTGACCGTCTCGATTTTTACAGGGCCAAACTACATCAGTTATGTATCCAGTGTTAATAATTGAGATCACTGAAGAAGCAGGAGTAGAGGTGTCTTTTTAAAAGTGATGCCACCTAGCGGAGTGCTTGGAACTGCTTCTGGGCAGAGACTGTGCACGCTGGCTGCATAGGCCAAAGATAACACAGACTGCCAAATGACGTTATTGTACTGAAAGGAAAATCTAAGTCACGTGAACGGGACAGGAAATCGTTTTCATCATCACGAGTATTTGAAATGCAGCTGAGATTTGCAATTTGTACTACTTGTAGTGGAAATTAATTGCAGATTTTAATAAAACATCTTACCGCGTTTTTAATAATAAAACATCTTACATCTTATGACACCTTTGATAGTACATTTGGCATTATTTCGCTTTAATAGTAACTGTTAATTTGTTGGCTACAGTTTTTACATGTGCCTGGATCAAACGTCTTGACAGTTCGTTTTACAAGCAATAGAATTACATATTTTAAGCGAAAGATTGTTTTCAAAGTACATACTGAGAGTTTTTTTAGTTTGTAGTTGACCGAGGACTAGAAGACCAACAGTTTGACAAGCAGCATAAGATTTCTTCCGATTCCTCAACAAGACATGTGAAATGTTTTGTTGTGCATTTATAAGAACTGTAATCTGTTTGCTTCCGTAATGTCCGATTTAAACCCATTACAACCGCTTATATTTTAAGCTATTTGCCACAAACTGTGATGACAAAATGTAAAAGAAGCAAAATATTGACTGCTTATATTAAAAAATAATGTGATGAATAAACATCAACGCCACTCCCATGAACCACAGACATTGTCGAGGTGGGGTGGCTTGCGTGCCTCAACGATACAGATAGCCGTACCGTAGGTGCAACCACAGCGGAGTGGTATCCGTGGAGAGGCCAGACAAACGTGTGGTTCCTGAAGAGGGGCAGCAGCCTTTTCAGTAGTTACAGGGGCAACAGTCTGGATGATTGACTGAGCTGGCCTTGTAACATCGGCTACTGTGGCTTTGCCACACAGCTACTGCGAACGGCTGAAAGCAAGGGGAAACTACAGCCGTTACCTTTCCCGAGGACATGCAGCTCTACTGTATGAACATTTGATGATGGCATCCTCTCGGGTAAAATATTCCGGAGGTAAAATAGTCCCCCATTCGGATCTCCGGGCGGGGACTACTCAGGAGGATGTGATCATCAGGAAAGACAATACTGGCATTCTACGGGTCGGAGCGTGGAATGTTAGATCCCTTAATCGAGTAGGAAAATTAGAAAATTTAAAAAGGGAAATGGATAGGTTGAAGTTAGATATAGTGGGGATTAGTGAAGTTCGGTGGCAGGATGAACAGGATTTCTGGTCAGGTGAGTACAGGATTATAAATACAAAATCAATTGGGGGGTATCACAGGAGTAGGATTGATAATGAATAAGAAAATAGGAATGCGGGTAAACTACTGTGACCAGCACAGTGATCGCATTATCATTGTTAAGATAGATACGAAGCCAACACCGACAACAGTAGTACAGGTTTATATGCCAACTAGCTATGCCGATGATGAGGAAATCGAAGAAATATATGAGGAGCTAAAGGAAATTATTCAGACAATTAAGGGAGAGGAAAACTTAATTGTTATGGGAGACTGGAATTCGGTAGTAAGACAAGGAAGGGAAGGGAAGATAGTAGGTGAATATGGTCTGGACAAAAGGAATGAAAGAGGAAGCCGCCTGGTAGAATTCTGTACAGAACATAATTTAGTTATAACAAACACCTGGTTCAAGAATCACAAAAGAAGGTTGTATACGTGGAAGAGCCCAGGAGACACAGGGAGATACCAGATAGATTTTATAATGGTAAGACATAGATTTAGGAACCAGGTTTTACAGTGTAAGACGTACCCAGGGGCAGATATAGACTCTGACCATAACTTGTTGGTTATGAACTGTAGGCTGAAACTGAAGAAACTACAAAAAGGTAGGAAAATAAGGAGATGGGACCTGGATAAATTGAAGGAACCTGAGGTTCTTAAGAATTTCAGAGGGAGCTTTAGGCAACAATTGACAGAAACAGGGGAAAATAAAACAGTAAAGGAGGAATGGGTAAAATTGAGAGATGAAATAGTGAAGGTAGCAGAGGACAAAATAGGTAGGAAGACAAGACCTACAAAAAATCCTTGGATATCACAGGAGATACTAAAGTTAATCGATGATAGGAGAAAATATAAAAATGCAGTAAATGAAACAGGCCGAATGGAGTACAGACGACTAAGAAATGAGATTTACAGGAAGTGCAAAATGGCTAAGCAGGAGTGGCTAGAAGGCAAAAGCAAGGATGTAGAAGAATGTATAAATAGGGGAAAAATAGACACAGCCTACAGGAAAATAAAAGAAACATTTGGAGATAAGAAAAACAGCTCTTTGAACATCAAGGACACTGATGGAAAACCAGTTCTCAGCAAAGAAGGTAAAGCTGAAAGGTGGAAAGAGTATATAGAGGGGCTCTACAAAGGAAATGAACTTAACGACAATATTTTAGGAAGGGAAGAGGATGTAGATGAAGATGAAATAGGAGATACTGTACTGAGAGAAGAATTTGACAGAGCCCTGAAAGACCTAAGTCGAAACAAGGCCCCTGGAGTTGATGACATACCCTCAGAGCTACTAAAGTCTCTGGGAGAACAAGGCATGACAAAACTATTTGAACTGGTGTGTAGGATGTATGAGACAGAGCGAAGTACCCTCAGACTTTAAGAAAAATGTTATTATCCCCATTCCAAAGAAAGCAGGTGCAGACAGGTGTGAAAACTACAGAACCATCAGTTTAATAAGTCATGGTTGCAAAATATTAACACGAATTATATACAGAAGGATGGAAATACTGGTAGAAGCCGACCTCGGGGAAGATCAGTTTGGGTTCAGGAGAAATGTAGGAACACGGGAGGCAATACTCACCTTACGGCTTATCCTAGAAGATAGATTAAGAAAAGGCAAATCTACATTTCTAGCTTTTGTAGATTTGGAGAATGCTTTTGACAATGTTGATTGGAATAAACTCTTTCAAGTTCTGAAGAAAGCAGGTGTAAAATATAGGGAGCGTAAGGTGATTTACAACTTGTACAAAAACCAGACAGCGGTTGTTAGAGTTGAAGGGCATGAAAGGGATGCAGGGGTTGGAAAGGGAGTAAGACAGGGTTGTAGTCTTTCTCCATTGTTATTCAATCTGTACATTGAGCAAGCTATAAAGGAAAGCAAGGACAAATTTGGAGAAGGAATTAAAGTTCAGGGTGAAGAATTAAAAACATTACGTTTTGCCGACGAATAGTAATTCTGTCAGATACAGCAAAGGACCTGGAAGAGCAGTTGAACGGAATGGATAGTGTGCTGAAAGGTGCATATAAGATGAACATTAACAAGAGCAAAACTAGGGTAATGGAGTGCAGTGTAAGAAAATCAGGTGATGCTGAAGGAATTAGATTGGGAAACGAAGCAATAAAGGAGGTAGATGAGTTTTGTTACTTGGGCAGTAAAATAACAAATGATATTCGCAGTACAGAGGATATAAAATGCAGAATGGCAATGGGTAGAAAAGCGTTCTTGAAAAAGAGAAATTTGTTAACATCGAATATTGATTTAAGCCTAAGGAAGTCCTTTCTGAAGGCATTTGTATGGAGTGTTGCCTTGTATGGGAGTGAGACATGGACGATAAACAGTGCGGACAGGAAGAGGATTAAGGCTTTTGAAATATGGTGCTACAGAAGAATGCTGAAGATTAGGTAGGTGGATCGCATAACTAATGAGGAGGTACTGAACAGAATTGGGGAGAAAAGAAATTTTTGGCATACCTTGACTAAAAGAATGGATCGCTTGGTAGGACACATTCTTAGACATCGGGGAATCGTAAATTTAGCATTGGAGGGAAGTGTGTGGGGTAAAACTCGAAGAGGAAGACCAAGAGATGGATACAGTAAGCAGATTCAGACAGATGTAGGTTGCCGTTCTTATGTGGAGATGAAGAGGCTTGCTCAGGATAGGGTATTGTGGAGAGCTGCATCAAACCAGTCTCCGGACTGATGACCACAACAACAACAACAACAACAAACATCAACGTTACACACGACAGGAAGTGGTTTTGTAGATATAATTAATAGCCTGTAAATATTTTTACCTTTCTATAACGTTAACGAAAGCAGGTTTGCACCAGAAATTACTTGCTGACAAATTTTGGAAAAGAAAAACGGATAAAAAATTTCACACAAGAAATAGAAACGATGTTTTTCTCTGCTATTGCATTATCCATGACACACTATTACTCCCTCTAACTGGCACAGATATATTTTACTGTAAACATAAAGCATCAACAGAGTAAACAGTGTCTATATCTGTCAAATATAAAAAGTAATGAGATAAAACGTTACCTTACCATCTTGTCACAAAAAGACACTTACTCTAATATGCTTTATGGACGTCAGTCAAACGTAAACGTAAGTGATTTTGTAATGAAATAATTTTTTTTAATTTTTAATATAAAATTGTATATTGTAAACGTAGGTAATTACTTTATTATACATCACCAGGTCCACTTGAAAATGGCAAAAGCCGAAAGAAGTTTGTAGTGGAGTCAATTTGCACAAGCTGAATAAATATTGTTAGCAGCAAACTTGGATTTTTATATTACGATAAAATAGTGTTATTTTAGTTTAATATTTACACATAGAGTCTCAAGTTAATCAAACTGTAAAGTACTTTGTCTTTGGCCACTAACACAGAATCTGCTTCATTATTTTACTAGCTGGTTATATATACTCTGTTTGCAACACATTGCTCCTCTTTCACTTTGAAATTAATGCCATCCTACTCATTTTATTTCTTTTTCAAAAAAATGTCCAAATGTTTGTTAAGCTTATGGGACTTAACTACGGGGTCATCAGTCCCTAAACTTACAAACTACTTATCAACTACCTTATACTAAGGACGGCACAAATATCCAAGCCCGAGGGGGGATTCGAACCCCCGACCGTAGTGGCCGTGACTGAAGCGCCTCAGTCTCCTCGGCCACCGCGGCCGGCTATTTCTTTTTCAGCTGTTTTCGTACTATAGCAGGTTAAATTATAAATACTGTAAAAATAAGTGATAGATTAAAAAACTGAATAGGCTTTATTTTTAAATAATCCCCCCCCCCCCCAAGAACTAAATCATGGCTGTGCCACTGACTGAGGATATGTAATTCTGTTACCCGTGAATATAAGTGACAATATTTTTCTCATGGCCACATGTAAAAATGTTAATGACTCATTAATATTAGTAATATGGTGAAATTATGCTCCCTTGACTACTACATAGGAATACGAGAGGTAGGTTTGTTCTCAAAATGAGCGTCTTATTTCACCTGTAAATTAGAAAAACCTGTTGTTCATAATGACTAAAACTCAGTCACGTGACTCGTGGCAATGTTAAATGTTGGTTTCAAATCAGAACACAGAAAAAATAGAAACATGCGCATTGTATGTTATCTTTGGTTTACGGCTGGCTGGAACTTCCTGCGACGTCACTGTCACGCTGCCTGCGAATGGCGGCGCGTCCTTTGTGTTCACTGGTTCAGTGAAATCCTACCCCCATCCCACCCCCCAAAAAATATCCCTCGTCGTGAAAAAAGTAAATAAATATGCACATTCAAAGTATTTTTATGGCATGAGAAACATTTTACGTCGCGGACTCAGCACATTTAGGAGTTGTAGCGCGGCCGCCTAATATATGCGGCAGTGACCGCAGCGTTGCAATGCGCAAGTGAGGCTGAGGTTCAAATTCTCTTCTGAACCCGATGGAGGCAGCATATGGGCGCTCCCACGGCAGGGAGGGAAAATGGCAAACTCCTCTTTTAACATTTGCATTGGAGCTGGTAGAGACGCCAGCTCCTGGATACTCGAGTTCTGGCAGTTATGCACGAATGGTCCTGAAGTAAAGACAATGGTGCTTCTGCACACCTCTCCTTGCGCATGCGCAAATACTCCATGAAGGCAACATCCGCCCTTCATATTTGCTTTTGGCGCATTGAAGATTCATCAAAAACACGTCGTAGTAGGTAAAATATAACTATCAAATAAAGATGCATCAACTGTAAAAGAGTTAAGAAGATCAAATCATGAATAAGAAAAAGTGACTACTATCCACGTAGTAAGAATAGCCGTGTGGTTAGCGGCATCGCGTTGTGCCATCAAAAGTAGTGGGTTCGACTCCGACTATAAGCAATTTCTTTTAATCCAATTTTATTTTTAACAGATACGTGAATAATGATGACTTTTGCACTATTACTTGGCACATTTCTTTGGACGTTTCAACAAATGTGTCGCAATTTTGAGAGTAAATGAAATGTGTACTCTTCTTTGTAATGAAATATTTAACTGTTTGATAAGATGTGGGTGAGAGCAGCCTTATCAAATGCATAAGGTTAGGCGGAGATGTCGCTTACAGTGTCCTGTGACTAGGGTTACCAGATGTCCGTCTTCTGAAAAGAAGACATTTCTAGATTCATAAAAGAATCTTCTTTTCCGCTCTCTCTCTCGTATTGACAACTCAAAGTACTAGTGATGTCTCTACTGTATTACCAGAGTCTTGTTTGTAATCTTACGAAATTTGTTCATCTCCTTACAAATTAAGAAGCATGAAATGTTGAGACCCGTAGAACGAATTACAAAAACTACATACCACTGAAGACCTAATATTTCATCACTTCCCCACTTGTAATTATCGTCTTAAGTACTGAAGATTTTTACCATACTTATCCTTACTGATCACCCCTGTTTTCACTTGAAAATTTTTACGATGCGTTATTTACGGAAACCATAGTACTGTAGAGTGTAAAATTATCACGAATAAAGTAACTGAAAATTATCTAAGCGTTCTAAGCTCCCATTTCGGATCAGAACGACGTGAATAAATACATGATTAGCTTCTAGATTCTAGTGAGTGATTGGAAAATGTAAGGTCTAGGTGAAAAAAGCAATGAATAAAATAAACTTTTTATTTACAGTACGAAGGCTCGCAATTAATTATCAAAAACTACTCAGTTTTTAGGACAAAAGCTTCAAATTGATTTTTCAAAACACTGTTTATGTAGTTACGTCGCTTTGGTCCTTAACAGGCGAATGTTGAAATAGCAATTGTGACTGTGGCATCTGACCTTAATGTATGAAGTTTTGAACAAGGTTTTAACTTATGTATAACGAACACTGCACTAGCTTTTGATCCTAGTCATACGTGTGGTTGACAGACAGCACACGGAACTGCCGAGTCCCAGCACGACATACTGAACGTCTTATTTTTGGGTGTCACACAACACTCCCACCAGAGGAAAGAGGGGAGGGAGAGTTTCATATTATACTATGTGTACTGCACTGTCTGGCATTGTAGCCGACGTATGTTTGTAATTGGACGCCTCGATGGTCATATTCCGTGACAGTTATTTCAATTGTTTCGAAGTAGTTTGACGTCAGGCCATGGGCGGCGCAGAAACGAGGAAATTAAAAAAAAAAAAAAAAAAAAAAAAAAAAAAAAAAAATACATTGTTTCAAGAAAAGTTAAATTCTGTAGAGTTAGTGATTGTGAAAGTTCAGAGAGTTGTATTTATGCACTTTCAAGTTGAAGCTGTTGCACAACGCAAAAAAGAGGACATTTTCCCGTTTTATTAAAATTCCGGCCGGACCACTTTTAGGGTACAAAAAAAAAAAAAAAAAAAAAAAAAAAAAAAAAAAAAAAAAAAAAAAAAAAGATATGTCCGGGTGAAATAGGAAGTCTAGTAACTCTACATGTTTCTTCGTCGTAACAGATTCATTTTATTACAGTCACTTAACAGTGTAATCAGTTAGATACTGTGTTTTAGTGTTCATCTGCATATTCATATGTTCTTGGTGTTTATTATCAAAGAAAAATTAACAACGTTCTGTATCTTTTAGAAACAAATTACTCACCTTTAAGCTTGGAAGAAAACTGTGAAATGAAGAAGCTTGGCCGGCCGCGGTGGCCGAGGTGACTGAGGCGCTGCAGTCACGGTCAGCACGGCCACTACGGTCGGGGGTTCGAATCCCCCCTCGGGCATGGATATTTGTGCCGTCCTAGCTCTTAAGTAGTTCATAGGTAGTTTGTAAGTTTAGGGACTGATGACCCCGTAGTCGGGTCCCATAAACTTAACAAACATTTGAACATTTTTTGAAGAAGCTTGGTAGGCATCGACGCGCCGAACGAGGGGGGCGGGGGCTCTATCAAGATCGGGCACTCAAAGAAGTGAACCCCAATCATCTGAAGCACCAGCCACCATTGCTGCCTACAGAGTATTTTTCCAGTTACGTAGCAACGGGACATTTCATGACCGACTGACACGCATAGTTAAAAAAACTGGGAGTCGTGGAACAGTGACTGATGACCTAGCTGTTTAGTCCGCTAAAAACCGACAACAACAATTCGTGTAACACTTCAACAATTCCACTTCAACAATACCACATAGCGCCGCTGCTCGAGCGCGTGCTGATATTCACTAACTCTCCGCGCATGTCAAGTGCAGTTGAACCCGACAGCAAACTCGCGAGCCGAGCATTCGGTTACGCGGGCAGCGGCGGCGGCTGGCGGCCGTGTGTGGCGACGGCGAGTTGTGCGGTGACGTCACGGCACGCCGGTGTCCGCCACGCAGCTAATTGGCAATTAACGAGGCGGACAGCGGCGCCGACTGCAGCGGCAGCGCCACGCGCCGCGGGCTGTGCGGACTGCAGCTGCAGCTGAACGCCGGAGGGACAACCTCTGCTGCTGCGGCCTGGACACTGTTCCACGCCTCGCGACACCACGCTCACTCGCCGGGATGCGTACGCGCAGACAGGGAAGGTGCATAGGTCACTCCAATAGTCGAGAAAGGCAATGGGAGTGATCCGAAAAACTACAGTCCTGTGTCAATGACGGCGGTTTGAAAGCAGGTTTCTAGAACATATTATAATTATTCGGCCACGGACGATTTTGTTCAGTGACTTTGTCGATGGAAGGATTCGCACACGCCACACCACGCCAGCGTCCGGCCAGCCCGGAAGGACGAGACGGAGCCAGCAGGGAGCACCCCAACTTAGTTTGTGTTGATAGCCCACGGTTGCTCCGCGGCGGAGGAATCGCGGCGGTTTGTCAGTGCGTCGTTTCTCGTAAGGCAGGCGCGGCTGCAGCGGCGACTCCTCCGCTTTTCCGCTGCGGCGTCAGAATACCAGCGGCTGCACTTCCAAACCGTTTACACAGCGGCTAATGTGGCTGTTCGGTGCGCCATATGTCTGGCCGCCTGGTGAGAACAGCTAAACCACCTGTTTTGTGAGCGAGAAGCGGAATCTCCACAAAACCACAGAGGTTGCACCGCTGTCTATAAACGCAGCCTTCGCCACCGGGCACTGCCCGCATTCTACCACCGCTGAACGCCGGAGGGCCAACCTCTGCTGTTGCGGCCGGAACAGCGTTCCACGGCTCGCGACACCACGCTCATTCACCGAAAGATGCGTACGCGCAGACAGGAAAGGTGCACAGGTCACCCCAATATTGTAGAAAGGCAATAGGAGTGACCCGCAAAATTACAGTCCTATATCAATGACGTCTGTTTCCAAGCAGGTTTTTAGAGCTAATTGTAATAATTCGACCAGGGTCGCTTTTGGTGAGTGACTTTGCCGATGGAAACATTCGCACACGCTGTGGTGTCGCACAAGTATGAAGTGCGCGCCACGTACTTCCGCCGCGCGCCGCCATGCACGCACGGCGCGGCGTTCTTACAACGTCAGCCACGAGCGCCCTCTGTTGCAACTCCGCTCGTGGCCACGACTGCTGCATCTGCCACTTGGGACTCAGATAGGAACCAGTTAACACTTGGGAATCAGATAGGCACCAGTTAAGACTTGGCTATCGGATAGGCACTAGAAATCATCAGTAGGCAGGCCTCTCTATCTAAATTATGTATCAGCATTCTGCAGTACTGAGCTATGTAAAAGTTACGTATTACTAAGTCTCTATGAAATATATATCTCGTTCTAATTTACTCTAGTGTTTCTAGTTTCTGCTGTCCCACTGGCTAGTCACCTCCGTACCAGCACACGCGTGCATCCTTTATTCCTGTGTCGGTCTCTTTCCACTCGGCCACCGACACCTACGACAACCGGCGGACGAGACACAAAAGTATCGACGAGACAGGGACACAACACACGCTACGCCAGCGTCCAGTCGGCCCGGGGGGACGAGACGGAGCCAGCAGGGAGCACCCCAACTTAGGTCATGTTTATCACTTGGCTCATAAAACCTTCCATTTTTGTGGAGAGCGACCATACGTTGGCATACATACAATTTTTTTGAAATGTCTTGGCCGCACTGTTTTTATTTTATCATTACGCGTTTCGATACATCATCAACAGATCTGTCGCAAAAAATAAATTACATTTCGGATGTGTACAGGAGTAAGTGGGGACTTAATCATAAAATTAATATGGAGCACAAACACATTATATGAACATATACTTACAACTTTTTTTAAAGAACGATAGTAATTAAAATACATCTTATTGGAGATGACTAACTAAACTATAAACCACCATCGCGGATGTCTAGTCAATGTGTTTCGACTAGAATCTCATGCCAAACTGTGGTGAGAAGGGGAGACACCATAATAGGTAAATTAGGTCCAATAGCCGCCAGATGGCGCAGGGTTAAACTTAAATATTATTTGAATGAATTTATCTGACATCATCTTGCGCCCTCTGCACTGTCAACTGACATAGAAACTACGAAAAACATTGCTACAAGATGTGTTGATTCAAAAGAAAATATCAGATACCTTATTAAAAGATATTACTGGGACTGGGCGTACAAAAAAAATGAAGAGAGAGAGGGGGGCAATCAATATGTGGATAGGAGTAAAAAAAAAAAAAAAAAAAAAAAAAAAAAAAAAAAAAAAAAAAAAAAAAAAAAAAAAAAATGGAGAGAGAGAGAGGATATGAAAAAAGTCCCCACTTACTCCTGTACACATCCGAAATGTAATATATTTTTTGCCACAGACCTGATGATGATGCATCGAAACGCGTAATAATAAAATAAAAACAGTGCGGCGAAGATATTAAAAAAAATTCTGCATTAGCCATGTTAATAGCCTGTGGTTGCTACGCGGCGGTTTGGTAGTGCGCCGCTTTTTATAGGCGCGACTGCGGCGGCGGCCCCTCCGCTCTTCCGCTGCGGTGTCAAATTACCAGCGGCTGCACTTCCAAACCCCTTACACGGCGGCTAACGGGGCTGTTCGGTGCGCCGTATGTCTGGCCTCCAGGTGAGAACATGGTGCTCAAAGTCACTGCGGCTGAAACACCTGCTGCGTGAGTGACGACTGGAGCCTCCGCAAAATCACAGCGGTTGCTCCGCCGCGGAGGCAGCGCTGTCTATACACGCAGCCTTAGACCTTGGCCACCGGCCGCTGCATCACATTCTCCCGCTGTAGGGGACAGCTTGGTGAATTGCCTGGCTTTCTCGCAGGAATGTACACGACGAAACCATCTAGACTTTAAGGAGCGTGTTGATAAATGGCAACAGCGGACGCATGGAAGGGACGTCCTTTCAACAAAATGGACACAATAGCCTCCGTGCCGAGAAAGCCCTTCTCTGTAGATACCAGAGGAATCGTTTCCGAAAAGCGACTGAATCGCAGATAAACCGTGGATAGCTGGAGTCGGGAAGAAGGCAACCACACCCGTGGAGTGCACACGTGCGTCAATGGAAGAGAGCCTGGTTTGCAGCGTAGATAAAGTGGTTCCACCAAAACAGTGTATCCAGCCAGGGAGAAAGACCCTGATAAATACCAAGAAGGAATGCAGTACATAAAAGCAACTCGCTCGAAACCTGGATAAGATGCCAGTTTCCAAGTCACATCTCGCCCAAAGAAAATTTCCACCGGGGACTAAGAGGCGTGGTCGTGTAAACGTCGATCAGCCATTGGATGAGATTGTGAAACCAACCAGTCACAGAGCAAAGAAACGTAAAATTCGATGAGAAGCAGTAGCTGAAAGGGGGAATAGACTGGATGAGAGCCGGCCGCGGTGGGCATGGGGACTGAGGCGCTTCACTCACGGTCTGCACAGCCACTACGGTCGGGGGTTCGAATCCCCCTTTGGGCTTGGATATTTGTGCCGTCCTTTGGATTAGCTAGTTCATAAGTAGTTTGTAAGCTTAGGGACTGATGACCCCGTAGTTAAGTCCCATAGACTCTACAAACATTTGAACATTTGACTGGATGAGAGATAGCTGAAGTGGACGACTGGTCCGCGGCTGGTTAAGTGCGAAGACGTGCACGCAGCTCCCGCCTTGGCAGACGCTGGACTTTGACGCCTGGGCTAGGGTGTCGCGCCGCGCCTCATATCTGAGGAGCCTGGAAGCGCAGAGCAGAGCACAGGAGGAAAGGAGCGTGCGACGCTGCCGCGACCGCCGACACAGAGCCTGGCGCCCACTTGAAGTTAGTGTTGGTGAGACAGGAAATTACCTCCCAGTCCCCTGTTCACATCTGAGTCGTATCCAAGCCCAGTGAAATCAGCCCTGAGAGATTATTGTTTTTCAAATCTTTTAAGAAATAAAACTGAATTACATGTCGTAATCCTCTGTGTAAACTGTTCTGTTGTCAAATCAATCCCTTGAATTTAATTTCCATAGCAACCTAATTCTAGAATTTCTCATTTTATTTTATGTTATTTTATTGCTAAAAACCCGGCGTTGTCCGGGTATTTATTTATTTATTTATTCAAGGCTTGAGTTAGAATTTTTTCCCCTCTCGCTCTGTTCACCTCCTTGTTTCTAAAAACATATTTAACTTATGGGAAAATATATAAGAAACCACCTGAAAACCCGGCGTTTCTCGGGACTTACTTATTCCAATCTTCACATCCTCATCCCTTCTCTCTCTCTCTCTTCACCTTCTCTTTCCTTTGTTCGTCTCCTTCTCTCCGATCTCTCTGTTCGTCTCCTCCTCCCCTTGTCTAACTCCACCCTCCCTTCTGCCTGAAATGGCTTATCTCTGTGTCCAACTCCTTCTTCACCTTCTGAGCCCATTTACTCCTCCATTTATCAGCGAAAAATTAAATAACACTACTAATTTTAATGGAGATTGGTGAAGTGTTGTGTAAGTTCACTGCAAGATTATTCCCCAAATGATGCCGTACGCTTGGTATGCATCAAAGCTGACAGTCAAAAAACCGTCATTTAAAAATCTGAATGATATATTCAAAATATCCAACGGGTGTACTGCCGGTCTATAGTGTCCAACGGGCACAATATTTCGGCGATCATAAATGTGGCCATCATCAGGTGAACTGACGGACTGAGCTCCTGGAAACGCGCCGGCACGGAGATCCTCACGCTACGGCGGCTCGAAGGGAACTGGGTTCTAGCCCGGTAGCGGGCGATTTAAATACCCTCGGCCCGCGGAGCGACCCCTCCGCGGTCCGCGCCCCGCGCCGAGGTCGCGCAGTGGAACCGATTGCGACGGCGTCTGAGATGACGTCAGTGTGGGGACTCTGTCCGCCGTGGTCGTCATTACGTTACGTTTGCTAGATTTACTCTTAATTAACCCAATCGCTGGTTCCCAAGCTTTGGTAAGATTATAGCCACAGTCACGGTTTATGAGGTCCTCACTAGTGTGAATTTCAATGGCCTCTCTAACGACGCAGTCCCAGTACCTCGACGTCTGTACCAGAATCCTAGTGCGTTCATACTCCATCGCATGATTCTCCGACAAACAATGTTCAGCGACCGCCGACTTGCTCGGATACATCAATCGTGTGTGCCTCTGGAGTTCAACGCATCTATCCTCGACGGTACGCATCGTCTGCCCAATATATGACTTGGCACACTGACACGGAATCTGGTTCACGCCGGACTTCCTCAAACCGAGATCATCTTTGGCGCTCCCCACCAGTGCACGAATTTTATTCGGCGGACGAAAGACAGTTGCAACCTGGTGTTTTTTCAAAATGCGGGCGACCTTCTCCGAGATTGCGCCGGTATATGGAATGACACAATGCCTACATCCTCCCTCGTGTTTTCATCCGTTTCCACAGGATGAGCTGTAGATGTTGGGCGGAGAGCCCGCTGAATATGCCACTCTAAGTACCCATTTTTTCGGAATACAGTTCTCAGGTGTTCCAATTCCTGGGGTAGACTCTCTGCGTGGGAGATAGTGCGCGCCCTATGTACTAGAGTTTTAAGTACCCCATTCATCTGTGAAGGGTGGTGACAGCTGTCTGCGTGTAAATACAGATCAGTGTGCGTTGCCTTCCGATGTACACCATGACTCAGGGTGCAATCAGCTATTCTCTTGACCAAGACATCAAGGAACGGCAATTTACCCACCGTTTCAGTCTCCATAATGAATTTGGTGTTGGGGTGTATGGAGTTTAGATGTGTAAGGAAGTCAAGGAGTTTATCCATACAATGTGGCCAGATGACGAACGTGTCGTTCACGTAACGGAAAAAACAAGTAGGCTTCCATTCAGATGATGCCAGGGCTTGCTCTTCGAAATTCTCCATGTACAAATTTGCGACCACAGGGGAGAGTGGGCTACCCATGGCGACTCCCTCCGTGACGTGAAAAGTATTTACGTAGATTTAGATGTAGAATGATTGGTATCATTGACGTCATACTTTGAGTGCATCGCATTACATGAGTGCGAGAAGTTGTGCAGTGAAAGCCATTATAAGGCGCGATGAAGTAAGATTAAAGTAAACTCCTGCTTTTGGTCATTATAGACTGTTTTTGGTACTATTGAACTAGTTACTTTCAGAGCATAAAGGATTTACGAATTAAGAAAATATTCAAAAAAAAAAAAAAAAAAAAAAAAAAAAAAAAAAAAAAAAAAAAAAAAAAAAAAAAACAGAGCCGCGGTGGAGTAGCCGAGCGGTCTAAAGCGCCTCGCTGCGGAGTGCGCGGTTGCTCGCCGTGGAGATTCGAGTCCTCCCTGGGGCATGGGTGTGTGTGTATCTCCGTAGGTTAGTTTACTTGGGTTTAAGTAGTTTGTAAGCTACAGACTGATGACCACGCAGTTTGGTCCGATAGATTTACAGATATTTTATCACTTGATTTTCGAAAAAACAGACACCATATATAAACATATGAAGGTTGTCCCATTCAAACTTTTCGCCACAATTATCTGTGGATTAACAATTGATACTGAAATGCGACTTGCGCAGCTGCGAAATTACGGTAGGGCTTTAAGAAAGTAAATAATAGAAGGCATTCTGAAGAATTAAAAACATTTTCAACACAAACCTTTGTTTTTAACTGGATGCACAGTAGAAGATGAATGGGTAGCTTTGAGAAATAGTGAAAGCAACAGAGGAAAAATGAGGTAGGATGGCAAGACTTACCAAAAAACCTTGGATATAACAGGAAATACTGAATGTAATTGATGAAAGAAGATGATATAAAATGCAGTAAATAAAGCAGGTAAAATCTAGTACAAATGACTAAGAAATTCGATTGATGGGAAGTGCACATTGGCTACGCAGGAATGGCTAGAAGAAAAATCCAAGACTGTCGAAGAATGTATAATTAGGGAAAAATAGATACCGCGCACAGGAATACAAATGTGATATTAGAAGACAAGAATATAATCTGTATGAATATCAATAACTCAGATAGAAAAACCAGTTCTCAGTAAAGAAGAAAAAGCAGAAAGGTGGTAAGAATATATAGAGGGGTTCTACAAAGGAAATAAACTTCGATGCAATAGTGTAGGAAGGGAAGAGGAAGTAGATTAAACTGAGACAGGTATACTATGCTAAGAAAAAAATAGATAGAGCACTGAAAGACCTAATTAGAAACAAGGCCCCTGGAGTAGACGATATTCCGTCAGAGCTATTGAAGTCTCTCAACAGCAAGCTATGGCAAATTATTTCATCTGATGTGGAAGATGCATAAGACAGGCAAAATACCTAAGAATTCAAGAAAAATGTGGTAATCCCCATTACAAAGAAAGCAAGCACAGACAAGTGTGAAAACTAAGTCATGGTTGCAAAATTGTAACACAAATTATTTACAGAAGGATGGAAAATATTGTAGAAGGTTACTTCGCGAAATATCAGTTTGGATTTAGGAGAAATGTAGGAGCACGGTAGGCAACACTCACCTTACGATTTATCTAAGAAGATAGATTAAGGAAAGGCATACCTACAAAGAAGATAGATTAAGGAAAGGCATACCTACATTTAGAGCTTTGTGAATTTGGAGAAAGCTTTGGTGATGTTGTTTGGAATACACTCTTTCAACTTATGAAGTGAGCAGTGATAAACTATAGGAAACGGAAGGTTATTTACAACGTGTACAGAGAGCAGACAGGAGTTATTAGTGAAGACCACCACAACACAACCCCATATTGTTTCTAATGCAATCAAAGTATGCAAAGACGCTAAAGTAATGGAATTGCTTGCACCAGATCTCGTCAATTACATCCCGAGATATGCAGAAGCGAAATTGACGTTTGAAAATAATAATAGTAATAATAAAATAATAATAAATAAATAAATAAAATAATGAAGCGCGCAGCTAGCGCTCGTCCCAATACCCATGCGTGAACCGCACTCTGCCCGCAGTCGCGCGCTTTCGACATGATTCATTTATTTGCAGTATCAACTTCGCTTCGCGATTTCTCTGGATTTAATTGACGTATTGCGATGCTACCAATGCCAATATTTTTCTAATTTTTCATGCTGTTGACTCGAATAAAACACAATAAGGGATGTCAATTTTAAAAAGGCAAGACAATGCTGAAAATAATATTTGTTTACGTTTTGGAATGTCTCGTAATACTTACTGTGGTAACCTCCTGCCGTACGTACATACCTGCAAAACTCGTTTTTCGATATCTATTTTTGTTCCACAAATATTTGGGGTGAGAATTTTAAATGGGATATATAATTAATAACTAGTATACCTTCTTAAAATTTACCAATATGTTCAAAATAAATTGATGAAACAGTGCTTTTTGCGTACATGAAATGTAAATGAGCGTATGACTTTCTTGGCCGGGAGATCCCTTACGGGATTGTTCGGCCGCCCGAGTGTAAGTCTTTATATTTGATGCCGCGTGGGCGACTTACGTGCCAATGATGATGAGATGATGATGATTAGGACTACACACAACACCCTGTCCCCTGCCGGGAATCGGACCCGGGTCTCCTGCATGGTAGACAGCGACGCTTCCACTGAGCTACGGAGGCGGACTGTGTACATGAAATGATTACATTTACAGATAGATAGCTCCAGCGGTACTGAGGTACCAGGAGTCACCCCATGGTAAAACAAACATATTAGCACAGGGTGCAGCCTCCACAAGCGACAATTCAAGCGCTAATCCTGGCATGAATTCCATCACACAGACGTCGAATACTGTCTGATCGACCTCAACAAATCGTTCTGCAGGAGTTGTGGGTTGAACAGGTGCATGTGTCAACTGTCGTCCCATCATGTTGCCGCATGTAGTCGAATGAAGACATGTCTAGAGATCATGCTGCGTACGGAACATGCTGCACGCCTTGTAGACCACGTTGTTATACGAGGGTTGGAACTTAAATAGCGACAACTATTTACTGACAACCGATACAAAAGCGTTACATGTATGAACCTGTTACTATCCTTCAAAATTGTCATCAGCGCTGTATAGAACCCGCCAGCAATGTGGAAGGCGTAGTGTAGCGTTAGCAGTGCTTGTGTTGATGGTGCGAATGGAGCGGTCTACTGCCTGCCGTATTTCTGAAACAGTTCTGAAGCGAATGGCTCGAAGTGGTTCCTTCCTCTTCGGAATCAAATCAAATTCACAAGGACTTTAGTCCGGGGAGTATGGTGGCTAGTACAGTACTTAACAGTCCCATCGACCGAGCACAGCAGGCACAGCTTGCGCTATATGCGCCCTCGCATTGTCGTACAAAATTATGGGTGGGTTGCGCAGAAAGTGTTACCGCTTCTTTCGCAAAGCTGGTCACAGGTGTTGCTGCAAAAACGAACAGTAATATGTCATTCGCCTTGCAGTCTAGATCATAAAGAATAGATAAAATGATTGTACTGCCTCTCCTTCTCTGAATAATATAGCTTAGTCGTTAGTAATAGCAGAGAAACGCAATCGTAATCAGTATACGTAATGAAGAACACTAGCAGCTTATTTCGTAATGGGATGTGCTACGCATTCGATTAGGCTTGATACCCATTTCTGCTAACAAGCCTGCATACTGAAGCATTACACCAGCATTCTGTGCTGGGATGCTTTCATCTGGCGAATTATAATGAAGATCAACATTGTGCACGTCCTCGTTAGCTGCCATTAGATTACACAGCGCGCAGTGATGCAACGCATGTGGTAGAAAACTGGTATACTCTACAAAGGGTGGAGGGAACCTCGCAGCACAGCAACAGTGTAATAGGTAGAGAGCACACTTCACGACACTCTGGCGTAAAGAAATAAAAGGTAAGTTATTGTCCTCATCCTCATCAAATTAAAAAAAAAAACAACTGCAGAAAGAGCCTCATGTAGGATCACCTAAATACAACGGCGTTCAAAAAGTTCAATTTTTTTTTTCAAGGAAGAGACAGTCGCTTTTAAGAACATACATAAAACATTTAGCTATAAGTTTGTGTATAAAAGTATTTTTCTTTATTTACAGGTGAGCCATAATGGACCGTGAAGTAGATGAGGCTGCGACAACGGTCGGAGATGGAGTTCCTCTTCAAGACCGGAGATGGACTCTGCCGCATCGATTCACAGGAAGTTGCTTCTTGTTTGTGGAGAGGACACAGTAGATCGCAGCAGTATACAGCGAAGATTGCAGAGGTTTAAAGGAGGTCATTTCTCTCTCTGATGCACACTCCACGATGCGGTAGGTCATCGACGGCAGTGATTGATGCGAATAAGGAGACCATCGACCAAATCATCCAAAATGACAGGTGTGTGACGACACGACAGCTTGCTGAAATCACGCGTTTGCCATTGGTTTTTTTTTGTGTGTCACTCGTACAGTCACTAGGGTACAGAAAAATCTGTTAACACTGGGTGCCTAGATTGTTGATAAGAGAAATGAAAACGACGAGGAAAAATGTGTACGAGAGTCTCTTGAAGACCTTTACTGAAGAGTGGAAACAGTGTTTTGGCGGCGTCATTATCCAGGATGAAACAAGGTTGTTTTTGTCTGAACCTGAGAGTTAAACCCAATCTGTGGAGTGGCGTCGTCCGAATTCTCCTCGGAAAAAGAAACCAAGACTTTCACGAACAGCAGGTCGAAGCGTTAAGGCCTTCTTCTGCTGGGATCAGCGAGGTGTCATTTTCATTAACTTTTTGCAACCAGGCACCACCATTAACCGGGACTGCTACTGTTTTTTCACTGGACAAGCTGCGAAGTGCCATCAAGCTCAACAGACCGCAGCTTCAGGATCAGCTCATCAGATTACAACATGACAATTCCAAACCCCATACAGCCCGATGGCGCAGGATAAAATCAGGAAAATGGATTGGAAAATTGTTACTCATCCTCCCTACTTTTCGGACTTGGCTCCGTGCGATTTTTACCTCTTTGGTCGTCTGAAGGCTCAACTACGCGGTAAAATATTTGATACCGAGAAAGTCCTTACTTCCAGTGTCATGAGGTGGTGTGAAAGTCAATCCCCAGAATTTTACCAAAGTCATTTACAACATGGAAAGAACATTGTGCCAGATGAATCATAGCTGATGGAGGCAACAGTGAGTAGGCTCAATTTATAGGTAAATGTTCCATGTATGTTCACAAAATATGTCATTCTCATTCCGAGAAAAAAATAAAAGAATAAAATTAAAAATAAATGGAAACTATTTCGCAAACATTTTTGTACGCTCTTTGTTTATTTCTCATCAAATAGCTCTGTCAGGCAATTGAGGAACAAGCTACCTCCGTCCACTTTTCGACTTCCTCACAGAAACGTTTGGCATCAGATCACATTCGTGCTCTTCTACCACAAACATGCTAATAAGATTCAGCGAGTACGGTGGATGTTAAAGTTGAACGACTACGCTAGCTCAAATACAGCCAAGTTCCTCCCATAAATGTGGGTGGTTTAATTTGAACATCCATCATACTCGTCGGACTTAATCCCCCAGACTGCTGCCTGTTCCCTCGACTCAGACTCGCTTTGAAAAGAAAGAGATTGGACCATATTTATGACATCCAGCGAAAAGTGACTAGGCTTTTGAACACCAGCCCAAAGGAAGATGTCGTGCAAAATTTCCAGGATATTTGTCGCAAAGCTTAGCGGTGCAGAGTTATGGGAGGTGACTATTTCGAAGGACAGTAGCGTATCTGTAGCTCGTAGTTCATCTACGTTAATGGTAGAGAACTAATCACAGATATTTATTGTCAGAGGTTGTAAGAAACGCGTGACAACAAGTGCCACGCAAGGCTCAAGACACCCGTTGTTGTGGTCTTGACTCCATGAACTAGTTTGATGCTCTCCCCGCTATCCAGTCCTGAGCAAGCCTCTTAATCTGTGAATAAAAACGGCAGCCTACATGCTTTTGGACATGCTTACAGTATTCGTCCCTCGGTCATACTCTACGATTTTTACCCCACACTCTTTCTTCTAATGTTACGTTCACGATTCCTTGTGACTCAGGTGTGCCCCACCTACCTATTACTTATCTTAGTCAGAGTATGCCAGAAACTCCTTTTCTCCCCAATTCTGTTCAGCTTCCCCTAACTAATTACGTTTTCTATCCATCTATCTTCATCACTCTCCTGTAGAACCACATTTCGACAGCCTATATAATTTTTCTGTCTGAACTCCTGATAGTGCACGTTTCACTAACATACAATACTACACTCCAATAAAATACTTTCAGAAACAACTTCCTAGCATTTAAATAAATAATGGATATCAACGAACTGAAAAGCTGTGAAGGAATGCAAGGAGAAATTTGGAGAGGGAATTAAAGTCCAGGGACAAGGAATAAAAATCTTGCGGTTTGGTGATTAGCCGCGGTGTAGTAGCCGAGCGGTCTAAAGCGTCTCGCTGCGGAGCGCGCGGTTGCTCGCCGTGGAGGTTAGAGTCCTCCCTGGCGCATGGGTGTGTGTATTTGTCCTTAGGTTAGTTTACCTGGGTTTAAGTAGTTTGTAAGCTACGGACTGATGACCACGCAGTTTGGTCCGATAGATTTACAAGCATTTGAACATTTTTTTGGTGATGACATAGTAATTATGTCAGAGACAGCAAAGGACCTGGAAGAGCAATTAAATGGAATGGACAGTGTCTTGAAAGGAAGATAAATGATAAACATTATCAAGAGTAAAACGAAGGTAATGGAATGCAGTGTCAGAAAATCAGGCGATGCTGAAGGAATTATATTATGTAATGAAAGAATAAACGTGGTAGACGAGTATTTTTTATTTGGGTAGCAAAATATCTTCTGATGACCGAAGTAAAGAAGATATAAAATTAGGAATAGATATGGGAAGAAAACTTTATTGACATATTCTTGAGGATTTATACAACACGTGAGTACAGCCACCAGGGCGTAAGAAATGTCGACGTTAGTACCTTGTAAGTTATATCTCCATTTTGCAGTAATACAAGATGTAATTATTGCGTGGAGACGATTGCAGAGGGGCCGAATGTAATCTTGCGGAATGGCTGTCATTCGGTTTCCACCTGGTGCCTCAGTTGGGCCAGACTTCGTAGCGATCAAGCAGACCGTGTGACATTACGTTTCATCCGCTCCCAGTCATGCTCAGTGGAGGTCGGATAGATCTGGGGATAATGGTAGGCAGAGTGGTTGACATACACCTAGATGAGCACCTAGGCCTGTACGGGATACGTGTGGACGTGCATTGTCCTGTTAGAAAAGCATATCACCTTGTTGGTGCGTTAGTAGTAGCAAGACGGTTGAATGGTGGTTTCATTGTACGGTGCACTGTTCAATTTTCCTTAGGCCATCATCAGAGGGGAACGACCAATGCCACGATATGGCTGTCTAGACCGTGATGCGAGTTGTCGGCCCCGAGTGCCTCTGTCGCGTACACTCCGGATTTCTGCTCTTCCATGCTCGACACCACACACGCGTGCTACCATCATTGGCACCGAGGCAGCAGCGACTGTCAGTACTGAAGGCGACACGTGTCCATTTGTCACTTTGTAAGCACCTACTATAACATCACTGGAGGCGGGCTGAACGATGTTGATAGCGTGATTGGAGGGCACCCTAAGACGCCGGCACACGGAGCGTGTGTCTGAACGTGTGTAGTCAACTTGCCGAATCCAACGTGTGGCCGAACGCTCGGAGACGGCCCGACTTGTACATACGGGACGTGTGCCTCAACGAGCTACACGCGACCGTAGCGCGCTCCAGTGACAGTTGTCGGTGGCATCAGGTTCTGGAATCTCACTGTTTACGAAATCAAAAGAGTGGAATCCCTGATTTACCTCTATTACAACTCTTATTTACGGGCTTGCCCATATGTTGGTTATGTACTGTGAAATAGGCCGACATATGTAACAACAAAATATCTATGAATATAATACTCTTATAAAAGTTGCATATTATATCAATAAGTGCAGCGAATTATAAAAGTTTCAAACGTTATTGCAGCAGTCTCGCTTATTAGTAAAACTTAAAGATCATTCTTCCACAGTCAATGTTACTATTCAATAGAAGAATGTTAAGAACTTGTAAAATGCAATACGTGGAACAATAAGGTGCGTATTCTACTCTAAGTAGGTGCAAACTGTTCTGTTCATAAAACGAATCCAACAAACTCACCCCTCAGACGATGAGCACTATTTTTCCGTAGCATCGAATATTATGCAGTATACTTCTATGAAATTTGTAAGAAATCCTTTGGGTTTATCAGAAAACCAGAAGAAGAAAACGTTTTTGCTCCTGAGGAGCTTCGAACCAGCGCCATGAGCCTTCCTCCACGCCACAGTCCACGACTTTGCTGCCTACGCCACGATCACATATGGGCATTATTAACAAAGATATTACCCTTATTGTATACACTCCTGGTAGATATGTTCGTTACTAACATGTAATAACAACAAATGATGTAAAGAACAATTCGTGCCGGCCGCAGTGGCCGAGGAGACTGAGGCGCTTCAGTCACGGTCTGCACGGCCACTACGGTCGGGGGTTCGAATCCCCCCTCGGGCATGGATATTTGTGCCGTCTTTAGTATAAGGTAGTTCATAAGTAGTTAGTAAGTTTAGGGACTGATGACCCCGTAGTTAAGTCCCATAAGCTTAACAAACATTTGAACATTTTTTTGAACAATTCGTGTTTACAGATCTTCAGTAGCGGTTGTCTCGAAACGGCAGATTACTGTAATACGGAAGTTCTTTTAACTACATATAAGACGTTTCCAGTCATTTATTCCAACAAATAGTACCTCCAATGACCGGTTTTCGAGAGATTCTAAATTTACTCATTTAATTTTACTTGCTTTGAAACGCTATACATTCATAAGACCTAAGTTACATAATACCCATGAAATACGATGGCAAATTTGGCGTCTTCATATCTCCACCGAAAAGAGCTGCCCTCTTTCCGGATAGCCATGTGGTGTGACGTCGGTGGCGTTCTCCCACATTATCGGTGATTGTTCAGACGCACGTTTAGAATATCTGGTATGCTTGATATTGTCCGACACGTTGGGAAAGCCTCGCCAACGTGTGGTTCGCACGTTGTGACGTCAGAAATTTGCCACATTGGCAACACTCGTTCAGATACATGTTTCGTCTGACGACGGCTTAACGGCTCGCATGATCGTGCGTCATTGGGTGGGGAGCCATATACCGCATTGGCTATCCTCCTCTAATGATCACATAGCGAACATTAAACAGTGCATGGTACAGCGAAACTATCATTCAACCCGCCCTGCTATCACTCATGCACCAATAAGGCGATATGCTTATCCAACAGGACAATGCACGTGCACATTTATCCCGTACCACCCAACGAGCTCTTCAAGGTGTACCTCACCTACCCTGGCCATCACGATCCCCCTATCTGTCCACCATTGCACATGTTTGGGGCCGCATGAAACGTCATCGCCGCGGTGGAGTAGCCGAGCGGTCTAAAGCGCCTCGCTGCGGAGCGCGCGGTTGCTCGCCGTGGAGGTTCGAGTCCTCCCTGGGGCATGGGTGTGTGTGTTTGTCCTTAGGTTAGTTTACCTAGGTTTAAGTAGTTTGTAAGCTACGGACTGATGACCACGCAGTTTGGTCCGATAGATCTACAAACATTTTTTGAAACGTCATTTTGGCTGTTTGTATGAACGACACGATATCTGCCCCAAGCAAAGAACCAGATGGAAATTGCATGGCAGAACATTCCACAAGACCACATTCGGCTCCCCTACAATCGTCTTCGTGGAACAATTACAGCTTGCATTGCTGCAAAGGACGGTATATTCGGTACTAAGAAAGATATAGCGAGCGCTTTTGTGACTATACTCACGTGCGTATGGCTTTGCTGTCGTATGTGATCATGTGTTGTATACATCCTCAAGACAGTATCGGTAAAATTTATCTCTCTTCGGTCAACGAATTCATGGTTTTAATTTCTCATTTTCCAGGTGTGTATGTGTGATTTTTCTACAACGTATTAGCCCCCTAATATTCAAGTAACTTACGGAAATGCTGGAGGTTGGCATCGTCGATCACCGCCTATATTTCCAGAGGAGCATACCCTGCCATTTTCAAGGCACGACTGCACTCACGAAGCAATGTGCAAGCGAATTTAATATAGCGGTTTGCAAAGGGTAAACAAGAAAGATAACAAGCACAGTACAAGTAACTGTAGAATCAACACAACCAAAGATGGCCAACGTCGGAAATATCGATAGTGACTATTAATCTACAGGTGAAGCAGCATTAATTCTGTACCTCTATTTTTTGACGAGAGACAGTGCTGGATTCCAAGCAGAAAAATAATAATTAAAAAAATAAACATTATCTCTATTTACAAGGTCGCTAGCTAGTTTCATTTATACAGCTTTCTTAATAACACTATCCCAATAGGTAGAAGTGCATGCCAAAATGTCTGTGTTGTGGTATTCCACATGATGATCGGTGCCTAGGCAAATTTCTGCAACAGCGGATTTGGTCGGTTGTTCTAAGCGTGTGTGACGGTTATGGTTAATACACCGGTGATCCAAAGTTCTGATTGTCTGACCAATATATGACATGCCACAACTGCAAGGAATACATTAGATACCAGCCTCACGTAAACCAAGACCATCCTTTATGGACCCCAACAGGGCCTTTACCTTAGAAGGTGGTCGAAAAACATATTTCACGTCATATTTCCACAAAATACGACCAATCCTGTTGATAACGGTTTCTGCATAAGGCAAAAGGCCATAGACTTAGGTGCCACTTCGTTACTCAAATGTTCAAATGTTTGTAAATCTAAGGGACTTAACTACGTTGGTCATCAGTCCCTAGGCTTACAAACTACTTAAACTAACTTACGGTAAGGACAACACAAATATCCATGCCCGAGGGAGGACTCGAAACCCCGACGGCGAACAGCCACGCGCACCGCAGCTGGGCGCCTTAGTGTGCACGGCTATTCTTCCGCGGAACTTCATTACTATCGTCACTCACCCGTTGCACTGTAGGCTGATGCCGCAACACACTTTTATCTGCCTCTCACTATATACGCATTTTGACGAAAGGTGACCTCGGGATGGAACAACTCAGCTGACAAACATTCGTGGTCTGAAATGACATGGGCCTTGTGAACCAAGGTACGAAGTGCTCCTTCATGCTGAGCTGGGTGGTGACAACTATCAGCTTACAGATCAATATGAGTAGGCTTCATATAAACAGCATGTCGCAACGTACCATCAATATCGGCAGCGATCACGCCGGCCGCGGTGGCCGAGGGCACTGAGGCGCATCAGTCACGGTCTGCACGGCCACTACGGTCGGGGGTTCGAATCCTCCCTCGGGCATGGATATTTGTGCCGTCCTTAGGATAAGCTAGTTGATAAGTAATTTGTAAGTTTAGAGACTGATAGCCCCGTAGTTAAGTCCCATAAGCTTAACAAACATTTGAACATTTTGAAGACGTCACCCGGCAGCGTACCAGTAAGTTGTTTGAACATTCGTTGCGCAGGGAAAAATAAGGTTGAAAACACGTCGTTGTTTCTCTCTTTAAAAGGCAAAGCAGCTCGGAAAACTTCTGTGGGTTCTGTGACAGGGTGAGCCGAAAAATATTGCGGCATCAAAAGGCTGCGAGCGTGCAACGACAGGCTCGGCCATTGGCTTTGATTAAGCTCTGTGTAACGAGCGGTCACGATTGCAGCGTCCGTGAGCGGCAGGCTAAACGACCGCGTAGCGCGCCGCAGCGCGGGACAACGACCGCCTCGATACAGCCACACAGAAAGCCTTAGGGTTTAATCTGGATCTGCATCTTATCATTAGAATTAATGTGATGGAAAGTACTTACCTATGCGACTCCGGTACTCTGGTAAAGCTACACCGGGAAACTCGTTTCCTTTACTGTATAGATGGTGGGTCATCATCATCATCATCATTAGAGACTGATCATGCCTTTCAGCGTTCAGTCTGGAGCATAGTACCTCTAATAAAATTCCTCCATGATCCACTATTCAATGCCAACATTGATGCCTCGTCGATGATATGCCTTTTACTTCAAAATCATTCTGCACAGATTCTAATACTTTCTTCTTAGTCTACCTCGACTCCTCTTACTCTACGCTGCAGAGCTCATGAGTCTCTTAGGTAACCTTGCTTCTCCCCACCATCTCAGTCTGTTCGCTCTAACTGCTTCATCTATGGTGTTCATTTCCAGTTTTCCTTTGAATTCCTCATTATGGACACCCTCATGCCATTGTTCCCATCTATTAGTACCTTTAGTCATTCTTGCTACTTTCATATCTGTAACCTCTACCTTATGGATAAGGTAACCTCTATCCGCCCAACTTTCACTCCCATACAACAAAGTTGGTCGAAAGATAGAGCGGTGCACTGTTAACTTGGTCTTGTTACTTACTTCCTTCTTGCAGAAGAGAGCAGATCTTAGCTGAGCACTCACTGCATTAGCTTTGCAGCACCTCGATTCCAGTTCTTTCGCTATGTTGCCATCCTGTGAGAAAATACATTCCAGGTACTTGAAACTATCTGTTCTAACTTTGTTCCTCCTATTTGGCACTCAATCTGTTTAAATCTCTTTCCGACAGACGTTACTTTCGTTTTGGAGATGCTGATCTTCATATCATAATCCTTGTACCTCTGACCGAGCTCTGAAATATTAGTTTGCAACATTTCAATCGAATCGGCCATTACAACTAAGTCATCCGCATATGCAAGACTGCTTAATTTTTTGTCCTATTTTAATCTCGCCTTGCCAGTCTACTGTTTCCAACATATGATCATGAATAGTATGAACAACAGTGGTGACAAGCTACAGCCTTGTCTTACCCCTGAAACTGAGCTTAATTTGACATCTACTCTAACTGCTGCCTGACAGTCTACGTAAAGCCCTCTAATTGCCTGCAGAAGTTTGCCTCGTATACTATAATTTTGAAGAACCGACAGTAGCTTCCTCTTAGGAAGACGCTCATAAGCATTTTCTAGATCTATGAAACATAAATACAATTCCCTGTTCCACTTATAGCACTTTTCCATTACCTGTCGTAAGCTAAAGATCTGGCCCTGACAGTCTCTAAGAGGCCTAAACCCATACTGATTTTCATCTAACTTGTCCTCAATTAATACTCGCACTCTCCTTTGAACAATACCTGCGAATATTTTGACTGCAACGCTAATTAAAGAGATACCTCGATAGTTGGTACAATCTTTTCTATTTCCATGTTTGAAAATTGGCATGATTACTGCTTTCGACCAGTCAGACGGAACCTGTCCCCATTCCCACGCCTTCTCAATTATCCTGTGTAACCATTTAAGACCTGATATTCCACTGTATTTCACGAGTTCCGGCATAATTTCATCCACCCCAGACTCTTTATTGCACTGTAATCTACTGACCATTTTCTCCACTTCCTCAAATGAGATCCTGTTTCATTCATCGTTGCTATTCCATTCTACCTGAAAATCTGACACATCATTGAACGTTTCATCTACTTGAGCAATTTGTCGAAATATTTGTATAGTTCCTGTAGTCAGGTCCTAGTTCATGAACCACGGGCAACGTATGAGTGGCCAAGTAAGTGGTCCTGACAGTTGGGATACCAGTTACTTCGGAATAAGGTTGGGCATCTCGGATATATTCTGAGTCGTGGCCACCTTTGTGCTCAGACGACAAAGATTACCAAATCCACCGGTTAGTCCCTCAACAGTTAGGGGTAAAACCCAGTGGGGCCCTGGGCAAGTAAGGCTAGCAACCTGCTTCCCAGGTACTTCAATATCATGCTGGCAATAATCAGAACAAAATCCCTCGGGTGGGTCAATATATATATATATATATATATATATATATATAAATGTAATTTTTTTTTTACAAACGATTTATTGCGGTAAAATTTCCTATTGTAATCAGACGAGATTAAAAAACTGTTAATATCGTTTGCTTGGTCAGTATTTTGTAAGCTGTCATGTTTTTAACTTGTGTATTTTTTATATAGTGACAAAGTGCAATGTTGCACTGGTTATTTTATACCAAATTTTTTAACAAGATGACAGCTTGTAACATGTATTTGACCATATGATGGTGACACAGTTCACCGCAACCGGTCGTCAGTGAATAAATTATTAATGTGCGATCTTGGCATTTCATTTTGAAAATTGTTAACCACTGTACCTGGAATAGTGTTCGTCCAGTTCTGTATTGCCGACAAGGTGGCAACATACTGCCAGAAAAAAAGGCTACACGGCACCCCGAGTGCAGTTTTACAAATCATGCCGCCATACCGGACCAGTCACTGTTTCTACATCAGCCGCGCCGTGTCAGTCGTCTCGCGAGTACAACGATAACACGGAAATCCAGCAATTTCTACTGGCTCCAACTGCGGATATCTCCAACAACAACCACTCCCCACCCCCTCCCCTTCCCCATAAGCCAGAGTCTACAAAAAAACACACGGCCAACCTACCCCTCTCCGCTAACACGCGTAGTGCAGCCCTGGGGGCGAAATAACGGGACGTAAAAATGTGCGTATCGCGCGCCGGGGCTCGGCCGTGCAGTAAAGTCGCCATTTGGGCCAATAAAAGCAAACAGCGCCGGCGGCTCGCGGGGTCGCGCCGACCTTCATTTGCCGCCGCGCCGCGCGGGTCCTTTGTTTTTCGCTTGGATGTCGGGGCGGGTTTCGGGTAACGGGCCCGCCGGTTCGGCACCGTGTGCCCCCATAACGCCAGCTGGCACAGCCCTGTCCCCGCGGAACGGGATCCTGCGCGCGGACACAAATATCCGAGCGAGTCGTTAGCTCTGGTGGATCTCGTTTCCGCGTCACGTAGCAGGTGGGAGCCATCAGCGGAACGGCCGGCTGGGACCCACCAAGCCTCCACCCTACCCCCGTTTCTGCCACTGTGCCCCCCAAAGGCCCCAGTCATTCGATTCCGCTACACCACTGCTACCGTCCGGTGCGGCTAGTTTGTTGTGGCTCTGCTGCCGCTGCTTTTACTGCTGCCTCGACCAAAGACGGACAGAAAACACTCTGTGGCTGCTAACAACGGCCCCAGGCTGCACACACGCCGCGTTATCGCTGCTAAGGCGTTCGACACGGTGCCACACTGCAGACTGCTATCGAAGATACGAGCTTATGGAATAGGTTCACAGATTTATGACTGGCTGGAAGACTTCCTAAGTAATAGAACGCAGTACGTTGTTCTCGACGGCGAGTGCTCATCAGAGACGAGTGTATCGTCAGGCGTGCCCCAGGGGAGTGTGATAGGACCGCTATTATTTTCTATCTATATAAATGATCTGATGGACAGAGTAAGTTGTAATTTGCGGCTGTTTGCTGATGATGCTGTGGTGTATGGGAGGGTGTCGTCTGTAACTGACTGTAATGGCATACAGGTTGACTTAGACAAAATTTCTAGTTGGTGCGAAGAATGGCAGCTAGCTCTCAATGTAGAAAAATGTAAGGTGATGCGCATGAGTAGAAAAAACAATCCTATAATGTTCAAATACAGCATCAGTAGTGAGCTTCTTGATGCGGTCGCGTCTTTCAAATATCTAGGCGTAACATTGCAGAGCGATATGAAATGGAACGAGCATGTAAGGACAGTTGTGAGTAGGGCAGACAGCCGACTTCGGTTTATTGGGAGAATTTTGGGAAGATGTACTTCACCTGTAAAGGAGACCGCGTATAAAACGCTTGTACGACCACGTTTTGAGTATTGCTCAAGTATTTGGGACCCGCAGCAGATCGGTTTGAAGGAAGACATAGAGGCGGTTCACAGGCGAGCAGCTAGATTTGTTACCGGTAGGTTCGACCAATGCGCGAGTGTCTCGGAAATGCTCCGGCAACTCAATTGGGGATCGCTGGAAGAAAGACGACGTTCTTTTCGTGAATTTCTGTTAAGTAAATTTAGAGGGCCGGAATTTGAAGCTGAGTGTAGTACGATCTTGCTGCCGCCTACTTACATTTCGCGTAAAGATCACAAAGACAAGATAAGAGAAATTAGGGCTCGTACGGAGGCATATAGGCATTCTTTTTTTCCTCGTTCAATTTGGGAGTGGAATAGGAAAGGAAATGCCTAGTAGTGGTACGGTGTACCCTCCGCCACGCACCTTACGGTGAATTGCGGAGTATGTATGTAGATGTAGATGTAGATGTAGATGTAACCAGCGGCCAATGCCCCGGAAATCCCTTTAACGGTTGCGTTCTAGAGCCACGAGAGCAGTTGTCTGATTTATGTGGGAGCTTGTCAGCTATCACCTGAGTCGGATTAAATGAAGAGGGGAGAGCTACTTAGTAGAGCAATAAACCCTGGGTAGACCTTGGTAAGGTGCAGAGATTAGCCTGCTTAGCCATCACAGGCGGAATTAGCAGCACACCAACTGCTGGGATGGAAACCATCATGGATATGCCCCCATTACACCTTTGGGTCAAGATGGAGGCAGCGGCTGGTGCATACAGACTCAAATCTGGCAACAACTGGAACTCTTTGGGATATCCAGAATAACACACCAAAAAGTGAGTGAGGTAAATATAGGAAAGTTTGGGGAAATTCCAGCCGACTATATTATAACCCCATACTGCTTCAACAAGCCTTTCAATATAACAATTGGAAATAGGGAGCAGTGGGAGAAAATAGTTCGACACCGTACGGGGGATATTGTCTGGTTCACTGACGGGTCAAAATCAGACCAAGGTGTTGGGGCCGGGGTATATGGGGTGCAGCCAAGACTGGAGGGCGTCATCTCTCTAGGAAAATTGGCCTCAGAATTTCAGGCCGAAATCACTGCCATCAGGGCGTGTGTGGAGGAGAATTTGCGTAGTTGCTACAAAGATTGTAGCATCTATATCTATTCAGACAGCCAGGCAGCTCTGAGATCACTAGCAGCTCCTGCAACAAGGTCTAAAATTGTTGCAGAATGTCACAGGGTTCTGGTGGAGCTAGGGGAAAGCAATAGAGTAAACCTATTGTGGATCCCTGGCTACTCGGGCATCAGTGCCAACGAACATACCGACAGATTAGCCAGGATGGCGGCAGAGACTCCATTTATTGCACCGGAACCTGTCCTGACAATCACCAAGGCAATGATCAAATTGGAGCTACGTAACTGGCTCAGAAGACAGCACGTAGAATATTGGACAAAAGTCTACCAACAAAAACATGTCAAGGTAATGATGCCAAAGCCATGTTTTAAAAGAAGCTCTGCAATCCTGGGCTTGAAGAGGAGAGAGATTAGACTCATGGTTGGATTGCTGACACGCCATGGGAATTTCAAAAAACACCTACATACAATGAGAATAACAGAAGAGGAACCTAAATGTAGGATCTCTGATGACTGTGATGAAACTGTATCACATCTAATCTTCGAACGCATTGCATTGGAGAGTAAAAGGCACAGAACATTTGGGACAACCAGATTCGAACAAATTGTGTCCAATAAAGAACTGGTAAAGGGACTCCTAGCACTGTTCAAGGGCATTGGTTGGCTTTACTAGATATACCGCACAATAAACTTAGTTTCGGTGCGGGCAGTGTCGGGTTGGACCAAGACTGTTTTGGCTTCCCTGAGAAAATCAAATCAAATCAATCAGACTTGCGCACTCCTCTCAGAAAGATCAGGATATTTCAAACGTTGGCCTTTCCTTTTCGACAACTTAACAGACGACATGTTGAATCGCATATCATGACAATACACATCTACTTAGTATACTCTGCAAATCATGCCAGGCAGAGGGTTCTTCTAACCACATTTATACTATTCATCTACCATTCCATTCTTGAATAGCGCACGGGAAGAAATCACTCCGTTCGAGCTCTGATTACTCGTATTTTATTCTGATGATCATTTCTTCCTACGTAGGTGGCAGTCAACAATATATTCTCGCATTCGTAGGAGAATGTTGGCGATTGGAATTTCGTAAGTAGACCATGCCGCAGCGATGACCGCCGTTGTTGTAATGATCCCTATCTCAGATCATTTCCGTGACGCTGTCTTCTTTGTATCGTGACAATAGAAGAGGGGCGTGCCTTCTTTATACTCTTTCGATGGCTTCCGTCAAACCCACTTAATTAAGATCCGACACTGGGCAGCAATACTCCAAATGAGGACGGATAAGCGTGGGGTATGCAGTCTCTTTCAAATGTTTGTGAAACTTAAGGGACTTAGCTGCAGGGAATTAGTCCCTAAAGTTACAAACTACTTGTGAATTGTTTTATACTAAAGACGAAACAATCATATACGCCCGAGGGGGGATTCGTACCCCCGACAGGGAACCGCCTCGCGCATCGGACCATATCGCCTCAGTGTCCTCGGTCTCTCCGCCACGGTGCTGTCTCTTTAGTACTTCTGTTGCATCTTTTAAGTGTTTTGCCAATAAAACGCAAACTCTGATTCGCCTTTCCTATGACATCTACGTGTTCTTTCTAGTTTAACTCTGATGTAATTGTAATTCCTAGGTATTTAGTGGAGTTTATGACCATATTTGATTGTTTTTTCATGTAAATAAAGTTTAACGGATATATATATATATATATATATATATATATATATATATATATATATATATATATATATATATATATATATTTTAAACTACTGTGGACAATTTCACACTTCTAATTATCTAGAGTCAATTGTTAATATTTACACCATACTGATGTCTCATTTAGATCGTTCTGTAGTTGGTTTCGATCTTCAGATGACTTTACTAGAAGATAAAAGACGGCGTCATTTGCAAACAACCTAAGAGAGCTGCACAGTTTTTTTCGCAAATGGTTTATGTGGATACTGAACAGCAGAGGACCAATAACACTACACTGTGGAACGCCGGATATCAGATCTGTTGTAGTCGATGCCTTACTATCGATTACTACAAACTGTGTCCTCTCTGACACGAAATCCCTTATCCAGTCCACAAATCTGGGGCGATATTCAATAACGACGCAATTTGATTAAAAGCCGTTTGTGAGAGCATTAATGAATCATTAAAGTGTCAGTGAACTGCAGTTCTACGTGTCGCCTACGTTATTTGTAGTGGAATAGTTTTGTCCCATGAAATTTCAGCCAGCCGCTACCGAGAGTGCCCATCTATGAGAACTGCAAGAAGCTACGACTTGCGACCCGGTACGTTACAAGCGAACGATATTAACAGTTTTTTTAATCTCGTCTGATTACAATAAAACGATTAGATCGCTTCCAAACCCGACTATGTCAGGTAATCTTAACAGCGGTTTACGTTTCGAAATGTTGCGCATTACGTCGGAGCATTTATGCTTTATGCGTCAACACTGTGAGGCAATGTCAGAGTGTATAGTGGACCAACAGGTTGGAAAGGACTTATTTTTCGGAAGTAAATTTTTAATTCCTTGTCTCACAAGTAAACGACATGTGTATCGGATTTTAGAATTTCTTTATATTTATGGTACATGAAGTTCAGAACTTAAATAACAAACGACCAAAGTCATTCGACGCAACTCTCAAAAATTATGGAGAAAATCGACTGAAGTTTTGCACGTACACGAAAGTACCAACAATTAGAGTAATTGCAGCATCTGTCTCTGTAGCTTAGTGGTAGCGTTTTGGCCTCACAACCGTAGAGTGGGTGGTTCGAATCCCAAGGTGACATATTTTTATTTCGTTGTATTCGACTTCGGTTGCAGAAAACATTTTGTGATCTTTAATTCCACGTGTTGTGTCAGTTTTTTGTTTATGTGTATGTAGACGAGCTGAAAACCTTCTCGACACGTGGTTGAGTAGGTTAGCTGTTTGGAAAGCTATAGTAGCTATGGAGATCATTATTAAAAATTTTGTATAAAAATAGAAAATTACGAATAAACAAAAACACGCGCACTTTTAGTAAACAAAACACTGTCACGACAGGAATGACGCCAGAGTTGGAAGGCTAGAACGCTACACCAACAGATGCTGCAAGCGTCTTATTTATTGGTACTTGCGTGTACTTTGCAAAACATTAAAGTCCATTTCCTCCAGAAGTTTTGATAGTTGCGTCAATAGGTTTTGGCTGATTGTTATTTGAGTTCTGAACTTCACATAATATAAATATCAAAATATTCTAAAACCCGTAACCCATGTGGTCTCCTTGTCAGCAGTGCGACGTACAAGCAACACCTCCTAGAAGGCAAGGCCTCACAACAAGCCGTGCTGACGTCACACCGAGAGGCCGGGAGAACCAGCTACGTGGCCGGCCGCTGGGGCACGCCCATCGTCGGTCGCGGCCTCTCGGTGTGACGTCAGCACGGCTTGTTGTGAGGCCTTGTCTTCTAAGAGGTGTTGGTACAAAGCGGCCACGGGTCCAAGTCTTGGCGGATGTGCACCGGAATCCACCGGTCAGCACCGCCTCCCGTACCCACCCTACAAATCCAGCAGACCAGAGTACGCTATACCTCCCCTTGCTTGGACGGAAATGTTCCAGCCGGCCGACCAATCCGAGACCGCTGAGTGGACACGTGTCGTTCTCAGCGCCGCCCAGCGGGAGACGCTCTCCAGAAACGATGGCTCTCTTTCTGGTCAGCCTTCGTCCTGAACGGTGGTGCCCTTTCCCTTCTCCTTGGATACCCGCCACCACCGCCACCTGTTGGTGTCCTCCGAAGATATGAAGTTCCTGACAGTTAAACTCCGATATATATATATATATATACATGTGGCGTCTGTTTGGAAAGAACAGACGTCACATTCTGATCCTGCAGCTGTTATTATTTAATATTCATAGAATATATGACTTCAACTGCGATTGGGCAAAGCTGAAAATGTGTACCCAGCCGGGATTCGAACCCGGGTCTCCTGCTTTCTAGGCAGATGCGCTGACCCCTACACCACTGGGGACACAGTGATCACCGCACCTGCAAGGACTACCCATGCACGCCTCCCATCAGATACAAATTCCCAGCTTCGCCCTGCCCATAGTACTCAAACTCGTAGTTTAACTAATTCCCGTAAGAGTAAGGGCTTCAAACTTGCCCACCCCTCCCCACTAACGATAGGATCATTGCCCGTCACCGGCATATTATATATATACATGTGCCGTCTGTTTGGAAAGAACAGACGTCACATTCTGATCCTGCAGCTGTTATTATTTAATATTCATAGAATATATGACTTCAACTGCGATTGGGCAAAGCTGAAAATGTGTACCCAGCCGGGATTCGAACCCGGGTCTCCTGCTTCTAGGCAGTTGCGCTGACCCCTACACCACTGGGGACACAGTGATCACCGCATCTGCAAGGACTACCCATGCACGCCTCCCATCAGATACAAATTCCCAGCGTGTACCGCTATGATGTTAAATTATATTTTGCGTAATTATCAACAATTCTGCTAAAGATGTTTCATACATAGTAAATCGACTAGGTTATCAGAGACTTTTAATGTTTACATTGGTCACAGATGACCATCTCGTTTTTAGCTACCTCTGCTCATTTAGCATATCTGTGCTTCTCATCCTTTTTCATCGATAACTAGATAATGTTTATGTTTGAAATCTGTGTGTTCATTAAGTATTTCATTCGGATAATTTTTATTGTGAATATATACTTCAAATTCGTCCACAATATTCATTTCTATTGCCTTTGGTATTTTATGTAATATCGTAAGTGCATTCTCGATGTTAAGTGTTGACTGGTTTCAGTTCATGAGATGTGTATAGAAACTTAACTGGCAGATTTTACTTATTCTTACGTGTTCACGAAATCTTGTTAGGAAATTACGGGTGGCCGCACGGCATGATGGAATTAGTACGTGCGCGCGATTGTGAATATGATTTGCTTTAGCGACGAAACCCACTTTTGGTTGGATGGGTTCTTCAATAAGCAATATTGGCGCATTTCTGGGACAGAGAATCCATATTTCGCGATCGGTAAGTCTCATCATCCTCTATCAACGAGGACTGGTGGACTGATGGCCTTAGTAGTTTAGTCCGCCGAAAACCTTCAAAACAACCACCCCTTCCTCTTTTTACTCTCATAGTAGGTAAACTACAGACATCGGCTGTGTCATTCCACTTCTTCCCATTGTTTGGTGTTTCTGTGCGATTGTCTCATTTCCTGTGGTCTCTTGTCGACTTTATTGTTCTTTTACTGATTCAGTAGGATATTCCTCCCCTGTGCTATTTTAAACTCTGTGCTTTTTTTTCCACATTTGTGTCTCTGCTTGTGACGCCCACTGATGGAATGCGGGGCTGTTGCCCTCCGCAGATTTGTTCCTCTGAAACATCAAACCAACGACAACAATCAACCAGTGACTGTGTGGTGTGCACTGTCCGGTCACGGAGTAATCGGTGCCATATTTCTTGACGGCGCGGTGACTACCGAACGGTTCGTGAAGGTGATGGAAGATGATTTTATCCCAGTTACCCAAAGTGACCTGGATTTAGACAAGATGTGGGTCATGGAAGACTAAGTTCCACCCATCGAATCAGGAGAGTGTTTGATGTCCTGGAGGGTAACTTTGGGTACCGAATTCTGGCTTTGTGGTATCCAGAGGCTACTGGCAAAGGCCTCGAATGGCGTCCACATTTTCTGGACCGCAGTAAACGCGACTTCTTTCCGTGATGCTACTCTAAGGACTAGGTGTACAGCAATATCCACAAACCCACTGCTGAGCTGAAAACAGATATTCAAATGATCAAATGTTTGTAAACCTGTGGGACCCAACTGCAGAGGTCAGCAGTCCCTAGACTTACGAACTGCCTGAACTAGTTTATGATTTGGACAACACACCTACCCACGCCCATACCCACGCCCGAGTGAGGACTCGAACCTCCGACGGGAAACAGCACGAAACTCCGCTGCAAGGCGTCTTAGAGTGCACGGCCATTCCCATGCGGAAAACAGACATTCAGGTGGTCATCGACGACATCGATGTTCAGATATTAAAGCGGGTCATGGAGAACTTCGCTATTCTTCTGTGCCACATCAACGGTACGAAAGGCAGGAGTACTGAACATGTCATAACGTTGTGACATTTATAATTGAGTAGCCTATTATCAAAGACGGACAACTGTCGTTTGCCAGAAACTGAAATAAACGTCAGTTTTTATTGCGAAACGTAGAGGTAATATATTTACAAGCTGATTTGAGCATTACCAACTTTAATACTCGAGGATTTATACCTGGAAATGGCTAATATCAATTTGATTACTCAAGCACCTTCAAATAGCATTTGAAAATACAGATGGCAGTCTTTGAAACCACAACGTGTAGGTGTCCGGTTTTGATGTGAACACCCTTTCAAATATCCCGTTTTGATACACAGAGATTCGCTTACTGTTGACGAGTATCGTTTACAGGTGTATAATCTGGGAAATTATAGGAATATCGACATAAAGCGGAAAATATTACATTTGAACACTATTACATATTGGAAAAATGAAGAACTACAATAATCATAATAATATTTTAAATTTTATATACAAAATGAATGTTTACGTTCACAGCAATTTGAGTAGTAATAAAACGTTTTGTATTTTTGAAGTTATTATAATGTGTGGAAATTTCACGAGCAACTTAAAATTTTTCCGTAAATATCTTTACTTTATTTCTGACAACGAACTTTTTCCCAACAAGTGATAATTTTATATAACACACATTAAAGTAGAACAGTGTAGTTTATAAGCTAGTCTTACCTTTGTTTCTTTTCAGTGTTTACCTTCCACTTTTCTGAACCGCTTCGTAGATTTTCCTTCAGACGCTGGTGATATATTATATTCCATCTCACTCGTTTTTTTAAAGATGGATATTAGTAATAATACTATAAAAATAATGAAAAAATTAAGTACGGGCTAATAAATCTTAGTACCTCGCTCATACTGTCGCCATGTTTGATTTTCTAGGTCATATGATCATATCCTGTGTTTCCTTTGGTGCACAATGCTTTATCCAACAAGTGTCAGAATTTGATATCAATCTCTTATGTAGGTGTCCGATTTTGATGTGACCAGTCAACTTTAAAGTGTGATTTATCACATTTACGCCAATTTTTGGAAAAAAGAAAAAAAACAAAAACAAAAAAAAAACGGACTACACCAATGAAAGAGCGGAGAAACGTCCCTTAGGATCGAATGATAACTGAATTTCGGCCTTTAAGTCAGATATCCAAGTTTCATATTAGGCTACACATATATTGACTAAGGTAAGTGCAAGGCATAGCTTTGAACTAATTTACGTTCTGTATGACGTAGTTCAATAACTGTCATCTTTAACGTATATAATATAGACGGTGCGCGTCCCTTCTGTTGGACTCACACACATATACCACAGCAGTTCTGTAACAGGTGGTAAAACGTAGTGATAGCTACACAGTATGTGATGTACCCCGCAGGCATTCCATGTTGCGGCGTACGTGGGTGATGAGTGCTGCCATCTCCTAGAGCAGATGGAAACTACCTGAGTATACTACACAACGGTATCACATAATCATGGTTTAGTGGCGCTAAAGGCACCAAAAAGCGTTTTGCCGAAACTTCGATTTGGGAACGGAGAAATAAGCACACCAGTGTCGTGGACCTGAATTGAGTTAAAAATATTGTTGAGACAGATTTAGAGATGTAGCGTATTTGTTCGCTGCGTTTCTTATGGATATATTGAAAATGTGGAGAAAATGTCACAGCTAACTATCGCTTAAACCACAAATGACAAATAATGATCTAGTTAAACCATAATCTGTTTAATCAAAGGATTTAGCACTCCGATAAACATGAAAACGCATGCTTTTAATATTACAAAAATTTGGTGGGTTGCTGATCATTTATTGCTTCATTTTCTGAATCTGGAATATGATGGGTGTTTGAATATGAGCAACTTCGTATTTCGATTTGGCAGACGCCAATGCACGAGAATCTGCTGAAACTGTGAGTTCAACACTTACGTTTATCATCAGCATTACTATAAAATCCTTAAATATGTGCGGCTGGGGCGGAGCGGCCGAGCGCATTGAGGAGTTATGCTACGATGCGCGAGGCCATTCCCAGTCGGGGGTTCGGATCCCCCTAGAGCATGGCTGTTTGTGCCGTCTTTAGTATAAGCTAGTTCATAAGTAGTTTGTAAGCTACGGATTGATGACCCCGCAGTTAAGTCCCTTAAGCTTGACAAACATTTGAACATTTTAAATATGTGCGTTCTGTTGCCTATTTTATTACGAATTCAGCTGTGCATAACATCGAAAATGCAAAACTCAGAACCCATTCATTTGAATACCAGATACTTTCCAACGAACACGTTTTTACCTAACGGTAATGTCTTTCAAGTACGTAGAAATCTCTGTGTGGCACCTTAATCGCAGAAAATTACAGAATAAGATGTTCTTCCTACCAAGTTTTTGAATAAATAAAATTGTGTGCGTCTGCGTTTCATAGCAGGAACTGTTACAAAATTCTGGGGCAGTCTTCCGCATCTACGTGGTGCGATGTTTATATTCGTGGCGCATTGCGACACGTCCAATTATAAGGGGAATCGTTCAGCCAGATGTTCTGCAATCTTTCTGGGGCGGATCCAATAACAGTTTTTCAGAGTCGGAGCACGAACGCGCAGTTGCTTGACGATTAACGACGCGCGTAGAAGCGAGAGTGGAGAAATAAACACCGCCAATTGGCGACGCACGCCGAATACCTAATCCAGGTATAAAAAGCCATTTCGTTTCTTTGTAACATTGTCATTTATCAAAGTGTCTAAATCGTTTTCCTCTGAAGACCTCATAGCACAAGTCTTCCTTCAGTTGCTGAATTACCCCGAACACATTTTTTGTAAAATAGGCATACTTAACGTATTAAACTGTTAAATTACACAAAATTTTTATTTCCTAAACGAGACGTTCAGGTATGTTACATTCCTATCACATAGCATAAACTGCTACTATTACAAGGAAGACTATAGCAAAACAACACTTAAGAACTTCTGAAGGAATCGGTATAACATGAGACTAGACATTACTCATATATATATTTTAGAAGTAAACTTTCCTGGCTGAAAAATATGTATAAAGATAAAGATTGTTTGACTTACCCAAAGCACAGGCTCGCCGATAGACACAAATAACACAAATGAAAACATACAAACAAACATTCAAGCTTACGCAACCGTTGGTTGCTTCGTCAGGAAAAGAGGAAGGAAGGAAGGGAAAATGGACAGGATGCGGGTTATAAGGGAGTGGATGAGATCTCATTCCAATCCCGGGAAGGACTTACCTTAGGGGAAAAAGAGGAAGGTAAACAAATACACACACGCCCACAAGCTTGAATGTTTGTTTGTATGTGTTTTCATTTGTGTTATTTGTGTCCATCGGCGAGCCTGTGCTTTGGGTAAGTCAAACAATCTTTATTTTTATACACAAACAGAAGGACTCAATGGACTGAAGTCACCTAAGGGCCAGTGTTGCCACAGAACAGAAGCTCCGTGACTGAAGTATCTAAGAGGGAACCTAGGAATTAACAGAAAAAAATGGAGAGAGAGGAAAAGCTAGAATCAACTGATCCACGGAGAATAAACATGACATGCGGTGGCATTACATTGAAACATCAAAGTCAATATAGAATAGCAGTTACGGGTGTGTCCTTAACAGATTAAATAGTGTCCCGCAACATAATAAATGAAATGTAGAAATGTCTGTGAATCTAAGATACCAGACCGTTGAATTCATCGGTCCCTAGACTTCCATTCTACTTAAACTAAATTGTACTAACATATGATAAGAACGACACAAACACCTATATCCGAGGGAGAATAGAACATCCCGCGGGATCACCCATGCAATCCGTGACATAACGTCTCAGACCTTGCGGCCTCCTAATATCAGAGGGATATTACATACTGTATCTGTATACGTAAACAATGGAATCTGGAAATTCATGTGCGCTACGGTTTGCGGTCATTATCTGCGTCAGCACGTGAAACGTCTAAACATAAGGAGAGAGATCGAATTAAAATTTATGCTGTGGCCGGGATTCGAACCCGAGACCTCCGATTTACTAGGTAGGTACTCTAGACCACGCAGCTTACACAGCGTTGTAGCCAAAGCAACAACACGGACTGTCTTAAAGCACATCTCCCTCCACACCACATACTTTAATTCTGCCTCATGTTCCCTGTGAAATGCGTACTTACAATCGAAAGTGAACAAATAAACACCGCGAATTGGCGACGAATACTTAATCCAGGTATAAAAAAGCTATTTCGTGCTTTAAGACAGTCCGTGTAGTTGCTTTGGCTACAACGCTGTGTTATCTGAGTGGGCTAAAGCACCTACCTACTAATCCCGGCCACAGCATAAATTTTAATTCAATGCCTTTCCTTATGTTTAATACCTTTGGTATAACGAGACACTGTTGTCTCAAGGAATTCTAGTAATCCAGACCACAGCATAAATTTTAATTCAATGCCTTTCCTTATGTTTAATACCTTTGGTATAACGAGACACTGTTGCCTCAAGGAATTGTGTTATTTGTTGAAATGTCTAACTTCAACCCTTTAAGTGCCACACTTTATGACCGTAATACAAAAAATAAAAAAAAATAAAAATAAAAAAAATAATAAAATAAAATGAAGTAAAAAAATTAAAAAAAAATCGTTCACTGCAATCACATAGAAACGATTTCCCATACAAATCAAAAGTTAGTATATGTGTTGTTGTTGTTGTGGTGTACAGTCCGGAGACTGGTTTGATGCAGCTCTCCACAATACCCTATCCTGAGCAAGCCTCTTCATCTCCACATAAGAGCGAGAACCTACCTCTGTCTGAATCTGCTTACTGTATCCATCTCTTGGTCTTCCCCTGCGATTTTTTCCCCATACACTTCCCTCCAACGCTAAATTCACAATTCCTTGATGTCTAAGAATGTGTCCTACCAATCTATCTCTTCTTTTAGTCAAGGTATGCCAGAAATTCCTTTTCTCCCCAAATCTGTTCAGTACCTCCTCATTAGCTACGCGATCCACCCAACTAATCTTCAGCATTCTTCTGTAGCATCAAATTTCAAAAGCCTCAATCCTCTTCCTGTCCGCACTGTTTATCGTCCATGTCTCACTCCCATACAAGGCAACACTCCATACAAATGCCTTCAGAAAGGAATTCCTTAGGTTTAAATCAATATTCGATGTTAACAAATTTCTCTTTTTCAAGAACGCTTTTCTACCCATTGCCATTCTGCATTTTATATCCTCTGTACAGCGACCATCATTTGTTATCTTACTGCCCAAGTAACAAAACTCATCTACCTCCTTTATTGCTTCGTTTCCCAATCTAATTCCTTCAGCACCATCTGATTTTCTTACACTGCACTCCATTACCCTAGTTTTTCTCTTGTTAATGTTCATCTTACATGCACCTTTCAGCACACTGTCCATTCCGTTCAATTGCTCTTCCAGGTCCTTTGCTGTATCTGACAGAATTACTATGTCATCGGCAAAACGCATTGTTTTTAATTCTTCACCCTGAACTTTAATTCCTTCTCCAAATTTCTCCTTGCTTTCCTTTATAGCTTGCTCAATGTACAAATTGAACAACAATGGAGAAAGACTACAACCCTGTCTTATTCCTTTTCCAACCACTGCATCCCTCTCATGCCCTTCAACTCTGACAACCGCTGTCTGGTTTTTGTACAAGTTGTAAATAACCTTACGTTCCCTATATTTTACTCCTGCTTGCTTCAGAACTTGAAAGAGTTTATTCCAATCAACATTGTCAAAAGCCTTCTCCAAATCTACAAAAGCTAGAAATGTAGGTTTGCCTTTTCTTAATCTATCTTCTAGGATAAGCCGTAAAGTGAGTATTGCCTCCCGTGTTCCTACATTTCTCCTGAACCCAAACTGATCTTCCCCGAGGTCAGCATCTACCAGTATTTCCATCCTTCTGTATTATAATTCGTGTTAATATTTTGCAACCATGACTTATTAAACTGATGGTTCTGTAGTTTTCACACCTGTCTGCACCTGCTTTCTTTGGAATGGGGATAATAACATTTTTCTTAAAGTCTGAGGGTACTTCGCCTGTCTCATACATCCTACACACCAGTTCAAATAGTTTTGTCATGCCTGGTTCTCCCAGAGACTTTAGTAGCTCTGAGGGTATGTCATCAACTCCAGGGGCCTTGTTTCGACCTAGGTCTTTCAGGGCTCTGTCAAATTCTTCTCTCAGTACAGTATCTCCTATTTCATCTTCATCTACATCCTCTTCCCTTCCTAAAATATTGTCGTTAAGTTCATTTCCTTTGTAGAACCCCTCTATATACTCTTTCCACCTTTCAGCTTTCCCTTCTTTGCTGAGAACTGGTTTTCCATCAGTGTCCTTGATATTCATAGATCTGTTTTTCTTATCTTCAAATGTTTCTTTTATTTTCCTGTAGGCTGTATCTATTTTTCCCCTATTTATACATTCTTCTACATCCTTGCATTTGCCTTCTAGCCATTTTGCACTTTCTGTCAATCTCATTTCTTAGTCGTCTGTATTCCATTTTGCCTGTTTCATTTACTGCATTTTTATATTTTCTCCTTTCATCGATTAAATTTAGTATCTCCTGTGATATCCAACGATTTTTTGTAGGTCTTGTCTTCCTACCTATTTTGTCCTCTGCTACCTTCACTATTTCATCTCTCAATTTTACCCATTCCTCCTCTACTGTTTTATTTTCCCCTGTTTCTGTCAATTTTTGGCTAAAGCTCCCTCTGAAATTCTTAAGAACCTTAGGTTCCTTCAATTTATCCAGGTCCCATCTCTTTATTTTCCTACGTTTTTGTAGTTTCTTCAGTTTCAGCCTACAGTTCATAACCAACAAGCTATGGTCAGAGTCTATATCTGCCCCTGGGTACGTCTTACACTGTAGAACCTGATCCCGAAATCTATGTCAGACCATTATAAAATCTATCTGGTATCTTCCGGTGTCTCCTGGTCTCTTCCACGTATACAACCTTCTTTTGTGATTCTTGAACCAGGTGTTTGTTACAACTAAATTATGTTCTGTGCAAAATTCTACCAGGCGGCTTCCTCTTTCATTCCTTTTGCCCAGACCATATTCACCTACTATCTTCCCTTCCCTTCCTTGCCCTACTACCGAATTCCAGTCTCCCATAACAATTAAGTTTTCCTCTCCCTTAATTGTCTGAATAATTTCCTTTAGCTCCTCATATATTTCTTCGATTTCCTCATCATCGGCAGAGCTAGTTGGCATATAAGCCTGTACTACTGTTGTCGGTGTTGGCTTCGTATCTATCTTGACAATGATAATTTGATCACTGTGCTGGTCATAGTAGTTTACCCGCATTCCTATTTTCTTATTCATTATCAATCCTACTCCTGTGATACCCACAATTGATTTTGTATTTATAATCCTGTACTCACCTGACCAGAAATCCTGTTCATCCTGCCACCGAACTTCACTAATCCCCACTATATCTAACTTCAACCTATCCATTTCCCTTTTTAAATTTTCTAATTTTCCTACTCGATTAAGGGATCCTCCTGAGTAGTCCCCGCTCGGAGATCCGAATGGGGGACTATTTTACCTCCGGAATATTTTACCCGAGAGGATGCTATCATCATATGTTCATACAGTAGAGCTGCATGTCCTCGGGAACGATAACGGCTGTAGTTTCCCCTTGCTTTCAGCCGTTCGCAGTAGCTGTGTGGCAAGGCCACATTAGCTGATGTTACAAGGCCAGCTCAGTCAATCATCCAGACTGTTGCCCCTGTAACTACTGAAAAGGCTGCTGCCCCTCTTCAGGAACCACACGTTTGTCTCGCCTCTCCACAGATACCCTTCCGCTGTGGTTGTACCTACGGTACGGCTATCTGTATCGTTGAGGCACGCAAGCCACCCCACCTCGGCAATGTCTGTGGTTCATGGGGTGGAGTTAGAATATAATTTCTTGAAAACTGGGGGATAACTAGTTTTGAGTGAACCGTACTTTATTCTCGTCAAACAACGAGTACAATCGAAAATTTTATAACTACACTCATTTGCAAATAAAGCTCTTCAGTAGTGTGTAAAAACGATGTTTCCTCGTAGGGTTCCAGCAGCGTATCCAGTACGTTGACAGTGCAGTTCGGCAGGGCCAACAAAAGAAAACTCTTTCACTACAAACAACTACAAACGATTTCCCGTACAAATACGACATTAGAAATTAATATCTTTAGCGTGGAGCGTTAGCTATTTTTTTATTCAACCATAGATTTTCTTTTATAAGACTACAAACAAAAATGTGACAACTACCATCAACTACAAACGATGCTCTTCCAGATTAAGTAAAACAAAAATCGATTTTTTAAAAATAGGATGCCAGGCTGACCTAGGTGCAAGCAACTGCAGATGATCACTTGCAACTGGTACCAGCTCCAACTCTCTGTACAATTTTTTACTGGAAGGAAGAAGGAAGGAAGATCCGCGTTTAACGTCCCGTCGACAACGCTTTTGTTAGAGACGCATCACAAGCTCGGATTCCTTTACCTCAGGATAGGGAAGGAAATCGTCCCTGCCACCTCAGGGGAATCATGCCAGGATTGGTTGGAGAGGCTTAGGGAAATAACGATAATTCTAATACTGCGTGGCTGAAGTTGGGTGCTAGCAAGTGAACCATCTATTTTTACTATACCTTAACTGATATTCTCCTGTTGTCTACATCTACATAGATACTCGGCAATTCAAACCTAAGTGCTTGTCAGATGATTCATCGAATCGATTTCAAACATTTCTTCTATCATTCCATTCTCGAATAGCGCATGGGAAAAACGTACTCCTAAATCTTTCCTTTTTATATGTGATTTCTCTTATTTTATTCTAATTACCATATCTCCCAATATAGATATCTGCCAACAAAGTATGTCTGCATATGGAGCAGAAAGTCGTTCAATGACATTTCGTAAATGTATTTCCGCAGAACGAATAAGGCCGTTCCTCCAACTCATGCGTCATTTCTATGACACTATATCCTCTTTATTGCGACATTACGAAACGGTCTTCCCTTCTCTGAACTATAAATATGTCTTCCGTCAGGCCCACATGGAAAGGATTCTACATAACGCAGCAATACTCGAAAAGAAGGCGGAAAAGTGTAGCGTACGCAGTCTCTGTATTGAAACTGTTGGATGCTCTGAGTGTTCAACCTGTGGAACACAGCATTTGTTTTGCGTCCTGCACAAAATTTTCTGTTTTCTTTCGCATTTAATTTTGTGACTGTAATTTATAAGTTATTTGTTGAATTTACGGTCCTTAGATTTATTGATAATGAAAATAAAGTTGAACGGATTTCTTTTAGTACTTATATGGACGAACTCACTCTTTCGTTACTTAGGGTCAGTTGTCATCTTTTGCACGATACTCATATCTAAATGTTTACAGTAAACGATAAACAACAACATCATCAACCAGCCTAAGAGAGCTGATCATATTGTCTCCTAAAACACATATGAAGATAAGAAACAGTAGGGATCCTAGGACAGTTCCCTGGAGAACGCTAGATGTCACTTCTCATTTACTTGATGACTTTCAGTCATTTACTACGAACTGTGTCCTTTCCGATAGGAAATCGTAACTACAGTCCCACAGTTGAGACGATATTCCACCAACAAGCGTACGATTAAAGTAAAATAAGTGCATATTGCAGTTTCAGCAGTTAAACTACCAAAAAAGATGCGAAAGCGGAAAGAAATTACGCGTTCTCGATCCGTTTCTAAGAGACAGAAAACCACGCTGAAAAATGAATCTACAGACGATAGAAACTTGAAATTTGTAGACGTTGTTTATCTTACACTGTAGGTATCAGCGATATTTCGATATTCCCATCCTTAAGGGAGTGAAATAGGGGAATAACGGTTTTTGAAAATACGTTACTATTGAGGCAATTTTGGAGCAAGAAGTACAAAACTTCTGATATATATGTTATTGATTGTAATTTTGAAAACTCGTTTTTCGATATTTTTGGAAATTCAAGCATTAAGCGGGTGAAATAAGGGAAAATATTTTAAGGACGTTACTCAGTTTATTTTGATGCTAGAAATGCGAAAATTTGGATTTGTAACCATGATTAGAATGTTTAAAATAATATTGTTTCGGTATCTGCCGTCAATGGTGCAATAGGCGTGGAAAGTTGTATCAGAGTACTTGGTTAGGAAAGCATTTTTAAAGCTAAATCTACGAAAATTTATATTTCGAAGTAGAAACAACCAATGTAGACCTTCCAATCTAAGCTTGCGAAGCAGCAGGAATTTAGCTAGTTTAGAATATTACCGTAGCCTCTAACAGCTGGGTTTTGAACGTATTATTTTAAATAACAGTTCATGTTTTTTTATCATGATATTTATAATAAAATAAGAGAAGTCAGATCGAAAACCGAAAGGTTTAGTTGTTCCTTTTTCCCGCGAGCTATTAGAGAATCGAACTGTAGAGAAATGTCATAAAAGCGTTTCGATGAAGCATCTGCCATGCACTTCAGTGTGTCTCGCAAAGTACCGGGTGATCAAAAAATCAGTATAAATTTGAAATCTTAATAAATCACGGCATAATGTAAATAGACAGGTAAAAATTAACATACATGCTTGGAATGACATGGGGTTTTGTTAGAACCAAAAGAAAAGTTCAAAAAATATCCGACAGAGGGCGCTTCATCTGATCAGAAAAGCAATCATTAGCATAACAAATTGTGTCAAAGCAAAGATGATGTTCATTACAGGAAATGCTCAATATGTTCGCCATCATTCCTCAACAATAGCTGTAGAAGAGGAATAATGTTGTGAACAGCATTGTAAAGCATGTCCGGAGTTATGGTGAGGCATTGGCGTCGGATGTTGTCTTTCAGCATCCCTAGAGATGTCGGTCGATCACGATACACTTGCGACTTCAGGTAACCCCAAAGCCAATATTCGCACGGACTGAGGTCTGGAGACTTGGGAGGCAAAGCATGACGAAAGTGGCGGCTGAGCACACGGTCATCACCAAACAACGCGCGCAAAAGATCTTTCAGGCGTCTAGCAATATGGGGTGGAGCACCATCCTGCATAAAAACCGTACGTTCCAGCATGTGTTTATCAGCGATTCTGTAACATATCGGTGTACCTATCACCCGTCACGGTAGCAGTTACAAAACCAGAATCACGCAGTTCCTCAAAGAAAAGGCCCGATAACGGTAGATGTGGTAAATGCAATCCAACCCATACCGTGATTTTCTCTTCGTGCAATGGAGTTTCCACGACAGTTCCAGGATTTTCGGTGGCCCAAATTCTGCAGTTGTGGGCGTTGTCAGACCCTCGGAGCGTGAAATGAGCTTCGTCGGTCCACAACACGTTACTCAACCTGTCGTCATCTTCCGCTATCTTTTGAAACGCCCACACCGCAAATGCCCTCCGCTTCACTAAATCGCCAGTAAAAGTTCATGATGCCGATGGATTTTGTAAGGATAGCATCGGAGGGTGCGCCTAAGTGCTAACCAAACAGTAGTGTATGGAATGCCGCTGCGAGTGCACGGGCGCTGACTTGCCCGTGCATAGACGAACCCGCTACAATCTCTATTTCTTCCTATACTGTGTGATCAGCATTACGCCTTGTGCTCTGTCGGCCATTATAGGGTCTATCGTCTGAACAATCCGTGGCTTCGAACTTCGAAATCATCCTCGCCACAGCTGCATTTGTCAACGGTCCAATCCCCTTCCTATGGCGATAGGATCGCAACGCTGAACTAGCACATTTCCCATTCTGATAATACAGCTTCACTAAAAGCGCCTTTTCAGGTAACGTCAACATGCTGCGACTGCTGGTGCATCTGATTCTGTCTCTCAGTGCAGCTCCTTTTATACACGACTTTCATGCGCAGTCACTGACGTTTTGCTGTCCAGGGCCATCGGTCGGACATTTTTGTTTGTTCTAATAAAACCCCATGCCATTCCAAGCATGTGTGTCAACTTTTACCTCTCTATCTACATTATCTGTTGGTGCATCTGATTCGCTCTCTTTTTTTTTCCTTTATTGATATTTTAAAGCCACCGGAGGTGGTAGGCTGGCAGCAGCTTCATTGCTGCTCATCAGCCGAGTGTATTTACAATGTTTACAAGGTGATAAAAACAGAGAAAGGTGATAAAATTTGATGAATTTAAAAACTACAATGGAGATTAAAATGAAGGAAACAGAAATAAAGTAAATAAGTTGAAGTAAAAAAGTAAAAAATTCTCTCTCTTATTACAGCTCTTTTTATAGACGACTTTCATGCGCAGTCACTGACGCAATCTGTCGGATATTTTTTGAATTCTCTCCCTTTTTTGTTCTAATAAAACTCCATGTCATTCCAAGCATGTGTGTCAATTTTTACGTCTCTATCTACATTAATACTGTCGTATTATTATTATTATTATTTGTTCTTTTGACATACCAAGTCGAACTTTCGATACCTCAGTTAGTCGCCTTCACGCCTTTTGATAAGACGTTTTGCTGTCCAGCGCAATCTGTCGGAATTTTTTGAATTCTCTCTCTTTTATTTTGTTCTAATAAAACTCCATGTCATTCCAAGCATGTGTGTCAATTTTTACGTCTTTATACACATTAATACTGTCGTATTATTATTATTATCATTATTTGTTCTTTTGACATACCAAGTCGAACACTTTCGATACCTCAGTTAGTCGCCTTCACGCCTTTTGATAAGACGTTTTGCGTCCAGCGCAATCTGTCGGACTTTTTTTGAATTCTATCTCTTTTATTTTGTTCTAATAAAACTCCATGTCATTCCAAGCATGTGTGTCAATTTTTACGTCTCTATACACATTAATACTGTCGTATTATTATTATTATCATTATTTGTTCTTTCGACATACCAAGTCGAACATTTTCGATACCTCAGTTAGTCGCCTTCACGCCCTTTGACAACCTCTCTTTTTTCGCAGTAGTCGGTATTAATTTTTGGCGGTAATCGACGGGTGTCCGGCCTGCCCTTCGGCTCCTCGGCGCCATTTTGCTTCCCACAATGCGGCCGGCCCGTCGCGTCGCATTGTGGCGCGCGGCCGTTCGCCATTAATCGCTGGCCAGCGATATTAATTGCGCGCTATTGTGGCGCTCGCCACATTATGCTAGGCCGACCGTGCTGCCCGGCTGCGGTGCGGCCGCCGATGGAACTCGCGCCCTCCTGTGACAGCGGCCGATCGCTCCGCCACCGGCCTAGCTTCGCAGAAAGCTCTCCCCGTGATGAATTGTGCTCACCCGCAACTGACAACGGACAAACATTAAATTTTAGCACAAAGATGAAATTACTGTAGTTGTGTCATTTCTTTTTTCATAATATCGGAGAAAGCGGAATGGATGAGGAGATGTTGTTGTTTTTGTGGCTGGGGTGGGGGAAGGGCTGTATGGGATGAAATATTATATTTACAAGGTGGACGATATAATGGTACAGCCAAACGCTACGGTGCCACGGATGATGGACAACAGCCACATCGCATATATACTGTGTGATCAAAAGTATTCTCACACCTGACTGATAATTACTTACAAGCAGAGCGGTCGTCTGCTTGCACGGATCGCCATTCAGAACTTTCCTGCGGGATCTTCCTCATCCTCCCCTCCTCTCAACGCCCTCCCCTCCGCCTAGGAGACGTTACACACCTTTGTCACATTTAAAAGAATTCTAAGTTTCCTCATTGACGTACTACAGTGAAGTCCCGAAAACTCGGCACTCGGTAACCCGACAATCCGGGTAACTCGATCACCCCCTGCACACCCTCTGGAATTATTCCGCGCTCGCAGAATGCAAGGTAGAATTTAAGTCGTAGCGTGTAACAGTTACAGGCTCTGCTATAAAAGGACCTGGACATCAACCTTTTCTTGTGCCATCTACATTCTATTTAAATTAATGCAGCATGTAGATGCGTCTTCATATATATATAGGGTGTTACAAAAAGGTACGACCAAACTTTTAGGAAATATTCCTCACACACAAAGAAAGAAAATATGTTATGTGGACATGTGTCCGTAAACGCTTAATTTCCATGTTAGAGCTCATTTTAGTATTTACGGGTGAGGCTTCATTCCAACGTGATCAAATTGTAAATTTTCACAATCACCATGTGTGGGCTGACGAGAATCCGCGCGCAATTGTGCAATCACGTCATCAACAAAGATTTTCTCTGAACGTTTGCGCAGGAATTGTTGGTGATCTCTTGATTGGGCCTCATGTTATTCCACCTATGCTCACTGGAGCACGTTATCATGATTTCATACGGGATACTCTACCTGTGCCGCTAGAACATGTGCCTTTACAAGTACGACACAACAAGTGGTTCATGCACGATGGAGCTCCTGCACATTTCAGTCGACGTGTTCGTACGGTTCTCAGCAACAGATTCGGTTACCGATGGATTGGTAGAGGCGGACCAATTCCATGGCCTCCACGCTCTCCTGACCTGAACCCTCTTGACTTTCATTTATGGGAGCATTTGAAAGCTCTTGTCTACGCAACCCCGGTACCAAATGTAAAGACTCTTCTTGCTCGTATTGTGGACGGCTGTGATACAATACACCATTTTCCAGGGCTGCATCAGCGCATAAGGGATTCCATGCGACAGAGGGTGGATGCATGTATCCTCGCTAACGGAGGACATTTTGAACCTTTCCTGTAACAAAGTGTTTGAAGTCACGCTGGTATGTTCTGTTGCTGTGTGTTTCTATTCCATGATTAATGTGATTTGAAGAGAAGTAATAAACTGAGCACTAACATGCAAATTAAGCGTTTCCGGACACATTTCCACGTAACATATTTCTTTCTTTGTGTGTGAGGAATGTTCCCTGAAAGTTTGGCCGTACCTATTTGTAACACCCGTGATCAAAATTATGGAAATGCATTTTTTTACACTGCCTTTTAAAATCAGCATAGACGTGAAGCGAATTATTTTAATGGTATATGTTGTATGAAGTAAATCATTATTCTCCATACTTTTCATTGTTCAAGGCTGTATGCGTTCTCAAAGTGGTTTCCTAAATGTAAATTAAAGTACGTACGCGTAAATACCGAATATCATTTCTTAGAAATTCTCTTACATTTATTTTGTGTTACTGTATTCCATCATTTGTGTTGTATTCTAAAGTAAGAATAGAAAGTATTTTATAACAAGAAAAAAAATCTTAACTTGTTATCTGCAGGGCCCACAGACAATCTCATCGTTGATCTGACATAAAAATATGCCATCAAAATTATCAAAGATAAAAAAGCCCAACATATTTCGTTCAATTCCAAATAAAAGATTTCCCTCAAATGCACAGAATCGACACCACACTCACAAAACAATCATATAATCTATTTCTTAACACTCATAGATATATATGCTCTGTGCAAATAATGTAAACATATTGCATCTCTGTAGAGCTGTCAAATAAATGTCAAAATCCGTAGCCGGCCGCGGTGGCCGAGGTGACTGAGGCGCTCCAGTCACGGTCAGCACGGCCACTACGCTCGGGGGTTCGAATGCCCCCTCGGGCATGGATATTTGTGCCGTCCTAGTTCGTAAGTAGTTCATAAGTAGTTTGTAAGTTTAGGGACTGATGACCCCGTAGTTCAGTCCCATAAGCTTAACAAACATACATACATCAAAATCCGTAACTTGATAAAGATCTCGCATGACAGCACAATATTATAAGCTACGAGATATATATATATATATATATAAGAAGAAAAATAATAATAAAATATATCACGTCATAATAATATCAAAATGTACAGCATAACAGAATGTGGTATGTAGCATTTCTTTTACCTCTGTATAAAATAAGGAGGCAGCATAGTACTAAATGTTATGAAAACTTATGTATTGCAGGCATAACACCTGAAGATGACTTTTAAGTCGAAATAAGTTTATAGTGTAACTAATACGAATTAAGAATATACATTGTTGAAATTATATAATTCTTATTATTAAAAAAAAATCTTACCTATTCTTTTTCGACACCGTTCCCGATAACCCGCCATTTTCACAAACTCGGCCAACTTCGGTCCACGTTAGACCGAGGTTTCGGGACTCTACTGTACCAATATATGAAAAGACTTACTATTCCGTACATACTGTTATGTTTGGAGAAGGAATCTTAATAAGTATAGCAATTACTAGAATGTTAATAATTAAAGAAAACTTAGCTATCGGAATCTTTTCAATTTAATGAAATTCAAAATCGAAAAATTTCACGAGTGTTTTTCAGGATGCCGTCCTTCTTATACGCCGTTCACCGAGACGAGAGATGTACTATAAACACACCGAGGCGCATGACCGGGGGTGGACAAAACATGGTCACTCGCTCAGTATCGCTGCATCCGTTCAGATGTAAGGTCGTTGTGTTTTTGTTATATAGCAGTGCTATTGGAAGCCACACATTTAAAATTCATTTCTTTTAACACTTTATAAAACGTGAATTTTCTCCGAAAGTTTACCAAACCTGCATCTTCGCTCACCACAAGCACTTTGTCAGGTGTTCGAAATTTCTTACGCAAAACTTTTCTTTGTATCGCTTTCCAGTCCAAGTCGTTGAAGACGTTCTGAAAGCTTTCCTGTAGTTCTTTTTTTCCTTTTTTTCCCTTGGAGGCTTCGAAGAGTGCGTAGATTTCATAACAATATCAGTCATTGACTGTTGTGGACACAACAGCTGCGTTTTATAAACGCTAGGAACCACGTGTTTCTCTAAAGAAATTTATTACTTCTTCTTTGAACGCTTCTTGGGTGGACTCAAATTGAAGGATGACAATAAGGTTACTCTTACGTGACACTAATGAGAGAGAAAAGAGACAAGTAGACTATGAATGCTGAATGTTATTGTAAACACTAATATTTTCGTTACTATTCAGCACCTGGTCCTTTAAGATGAAGTTGGCAGTCAACACCTATTATCACTGCTATATAACAAAATACCTTACACCTGAAACAGATGCAGCGAAATTGAGAGAGCGAACCTGTTTTGTCCACCCCTGGTCACACGCCTCAATGTGTTTACAGTACGTCTCTGGTTTCGGTGAACGGAGTATAGTTTCATGATTCCTGTATACGTTAGTGCAAGAAGTGTTGCCTTCTCCAAAGGGAAGTGCCCTTACAAGCGAACCCCCACTGGGCTGTACCACCATCTGTGAACGTTTTCCTCCTGGTTTCGTTCCGACAAGGTTGCCTGGACGTCCGGTAGTAGTTCGAGTGAGGTCTCACAGTCAATCAGGTGACTACTACAATGTACTCCAGCTAAGACTAGACAGCTATGATACTGATATGTGGGGAGACGCACTGCAATGCTTTCGCGGCCCAAAGGCTGTATTCACAGCGTTTTCCAACGCGACGTCTACCTTCTGCACACGTTTCAGACGTACAGAAATGCGTTTAAGGACCGAAGGCGCTTTCCAGGTCCAACTTGTCGTGGAAGAACCAATCCGCGACGCACCTGATGTTTTCCAGAACGTTATTTAGTTTTTGGTACACATCCCACGCGAGGTAAGCATACCTTAAATGATAATAATACTTAGTATAAACACAAACGTTATCATGTTACTTAATTTAGGTTACAGTATTATTTGTACTCATAATAATAATAACAATAATATGATCACTGTTATTAACATTATGCAAGTCATTAGCTAATACCCACAGTACCTATTTCCCATTGTTACTAGGACAAAGAAGAACTGCAGCAGAGCTGAAAAATTTGAGATTTACACCAACAGCGGTATGGATCCGATTTCCAAAATCGGGTATCGTTCTGCTGGTTTCGGTTAAATAAAGTAGGCGTAAATCCGAATTTTATCAGTGAAGATGAATGCAATTAATTCAATGACGCCACTGTGAATAGACATAATGTACATTACTGGGCTCCTGCAAATCTTCACTGGCTACGACGACATCACATGCAACCGCACTAGAATGTTAACGTGTGGTGCGGGATTCTAGGAGGCCACATCATTGGACTAGTTTACTTGCCTTCCAGAGTAACTGGTCGGCAGTATTTGCAGTTCCTACAGAATGTGCTGGGCCTTGGACATCTCCTAGAAGACATCCCACTTCATTTACCTGTGGGGTACTGGTTTCAGCACGACGGTGCATCACCCCATTATATTAGGAGGGACAGGGAATATCTGAATAATATGCAAGCCGAACGGTGGATAGGTCATGGTGGTTTCATTCAATGGCCAGCGAGATCGCCTGATGTAACGCCCATGGATTTTTTCCTTATGGGGATTCATGAAAACCAGGATTTACAACACGAAACCGGAAAAGCCAGATGTGTTGAAAGAAACGAATACGTCATGTTTGCGCTTCAGTACCAGCAGAAATGTTAACAGCTGTCCATGCAATTATATTCGTTACTCTTTATTGAAATTAAAGATAGAATACAATTTATTTCATATTGCCCATTGTGAATCTCGAATTGTTGCATCATATATTGGTTTGAAATTAGTGTTGTTTATAAAACAGCGCCCCTCCTACAGCAAGCAAATTGTCTAGCGACGAACTGTAGGAGAAATTATGTGTTTTCAAGCGCCAGTATTAGGTTTGGATAGGTCTCTTCCCTGTTGATTTAGAGTCCCCTGTATTCATCTGGTTAGGCAGTACTTCTGGCGTCTGTAGTACCCAGGATTAACTAACCTCAAAGAAGGACGGCATCCGTGGGCCACCTGGTACATGTCTTCAGAACTTGACATGGTCTCTATTTATAAAAAGTTAAAAAAGTTATATGTTATAAACAATAAGGTTCTTCTGTATTCCACACTTGACACACAAAAAAATCATCATCATCATCATCATTAGAGACTGATTATGCCTTTCAGAGTTCAGTCTGGAGCATAGTACCTCTAATAAAATTCCTCCATGAACTCCTATTCAATGCTACTATTGATGCCTCGTCTGATGTTATGCCTTTTACTTCAAAATCATTCTGCTCCGAATCTAAGTACTTTCTTCTTGGTCTACCTCGACTCCTCTTACCCTCCGCTGCCGAGCTCATGAGTCTCTTAGGCAACCTTGCTTCTCCCATGCGTGTAACATGACCCCACCACCTCAGTCTGTTCGCTTTAATTGCTTAATCTATGGTGTTCATTCCCAGTTTTTCTTTGATTTCGTCTTTAAGGACACCCTCCTGCCATTGTTCTCATTTATTAGTACCTGCAATCATTCTTGCCACTTTCATATCTATAACGTCTACCTTATAAATAAGGTAACATGTATCCACCCAACTTTCACTCCCATACAACAAAGTTGGTCGAAAGATAGAGCGGTGCACTGCTAACTTAGTCTTGGTACTTACTTCCTTCTTGCAGAAGAGAGTAGATCTTAGCTGAGCACTCACTGCATTAGCTTTTCTGCAACTAGATTCCAGTTATTTCACTATGTTGCTATCCTGTGAGAAAATACATCCCAGGTACTTGAAACTGTCTACCTGTTCTAACGTTGTTTCTCCTATTTGGCACTCAATCTGTTTAAATCACTTTCCCACAGACATTACTTTCGTTTCGGAGTTTCTGATCTTCATATCATAATCCTTGCACCTCTGATCGAGCTCTGAAATATTAGTTTGCAACCTTTCAATCGAATCGGCCATTACAACTAAGTCATCCGCGTATACGAGACTGCTTATTTTATTTTGACCTATTTTAAACCCGCCCTGCCAGTCTACTGTTTTTAACATAGGATCCATGAATAGTGTGAACAACAGTGGTGAGAGGTTACAGCCTTGTCTTACCCCTGAAACTACCCTGAACCATGAGCTTAATTTGTCATCTACTCTAACTGCTGCCTGACAGTCTAAGTAAAGACCTTAAATTTGAAAAAAAAAATCCCCCCTTTCTTTTTTACGAACAAATTCATCAATAATATATTCAATACACTCGATTTAATCAACGTCGCGTTCTACTGAAAATATGGCAAGAGAAAACAGGTGTTGTTGCGAGATACTGCTTCTCAAATAATAATGATGATCATTTCGTGTGGCATTTATGACCGTTAGACCGCAGCTGGGGCCGTGTTCGGCCTGCCTGGTGCAAGTCTTTAGGTGAGACCACGTGGACGACTTGAGCGTCGATGATGATGAAATGATTGATGCGGACATCATAACACCCAGCTCCCGAGTGGAGAAAATCTCCGACCCGACTGGGAATCTAAGCAAGGCTACCTGCATGGTAATCTACAAAGCTGCGCACTGGACTACAGAGGCGGGCGAAATAATAATGCAAGAGACCCCGGTTCGATTCCTGGCAGCGGACTGGGTGTTATGTGCTTGTCGTCTTCATAACTTGAAAGTCTCTATTTTGAAAGGTGAACGTTACTAATTTAGAGTGACTGGGTCTGTTTCTAAATCAAGCAAGTAGGACTGAATCTAAAATTTGTGAAAGTTTCTCGTTTGATGTTCAAATGTTTGTATAGTCTATGGGACTTAACTACGGGGTCATCAGTCCCTAAACTTACAAACGACTTATGAACTACTTGCGAACTAGGACGGCACAAATATCCATGCCCGAGGGGGGATTCGAATCCCCGACCGTAGAGGCCGTGCTGACCGTGACCGGAGCGCCTCAGTCACCTCGGCCACCGCGGCCGGCATGAAATAATGGGAGCTGCGACTCTGCGTCAGTCCACCTGTAATTTAATACTTATAAAAGCATCTGTCCTTCTGTGAGCATTAGTTTTGGAAATTAATTTTCAGTGGCAAAAACTGACTACTTTATTGCATGTGAACACTTACATTTAAAGAAAATCTCAAACTCGACACGTACCATGCAACATAACTAGAAAAAGGCGACAATCAGAAAATGAACGACTAGGTTCCTTGATAAAGAAACATACCTTAGTGGTTGAACCGACAATGACGATGATTACAATGGGTTTGTCCAATATCGTTCCATACAAATATACTTGCCCTCTTAGTACAAAATTCCTCTTCCAATATCAAATGAAGTTTCATCGCCCTCTGGCGGCATTCATTCATAGGTACATAATTCTATCAATCAAACTCGCATGTGAATCGTTGCCGGGCAACCGAACCAAACAACACGGTGACTAGCATACTATTGAACTCAGCCTAGCTTCCACTCGACTATCTACTAGCCTACTATCCACTGTCCGCCTCATCGGTCAAAGATGCTGCTGTAGCGCAGATGCTACTTCGCAGTTACAAAGATATTATGCTGTGCAGTGGTTACAAACATCAACTGAGATTATCGAAGCATATAATAGATGAATTTTACATACCAGTTCAAGCCGTAAGACAAATACATGTCCAGACTCACAAAAATATAAATAATGATATTCAGTCTATAGCTGCCAAATAATGATCTTCAGCCTGTAGCTGCCTACTTTCACACGTACATCATCATCTGCACGTCAGTCGCCGAAGAGAGGTTAATCGAAACACTTGAAGTCGACAGTCGAACCCCGACAGGGTTATTCCGAGCAATAAAAGCCATACGACCATTTCAGTTCCTATTTCCGTGAGGTAGAATGTTGCTTTGTCATAACATTTACACGTAGGAGGTTGGCGCTCATGTAAGTCACAGCAGACATGAAGAGAAACACCGCACCAGCCACCTGACGGTCTTGTGGCAAGTGCTTTGTCATCATGTCTGACCGTCCACAGCAAGTGGAACAGGGAGTACTTTGCAGCTCAGGCATTCGTTTCTTCCTTGTTCCATTTGGGAGTATAGCCGTGGTGGAGTAGCCGAGCGGTCTAAAACGTCTCGCTGCGGAGCGCGCCGTTGCTCGCCGTAGAAGTTCGAGTCCTCCATGGGGCATGGGTGTGTGTGTTGTCCTTAGGTTAGTTTACCTAGGTTTAAGTAGTTTGTAAGCTACGGACTGATAGCCACGCAGTTTGGTCCGATAGATTTACAAACATTTGAACCTTTGGGAGTATATCAGAAAACGAAATGTCTAGCAATGAAAATATCCACGAGAGTACTGCCGATCTATAGTGTCCAACTGGCACAATATTTCGGCTATCATACATGTCGCCACCGTCAGGTGAACTGACGGACCGAGCTCCTGGAAACGCGCCGGCGCGGAGATCTGCATGCCACGGCGGCTCGATGGGAACTGGGTTCTAGCCCTGTAGCGGACGATTTAAATACCCTCGGCCCCCTCCGTGGTCCGCGCCCCGCGCAGCGGTCGCGCAGTGGAACCAATTGCGACGGCGTCTGAGATGACGTCGATGTGAGGGCTCTGACCGCCGTGGTCGTCACTACGTTACGTTTGCTAGATTTAATCTTAATTAACCCAATCGCTGGTTCCCAAGCTTTGGTAAGATTATAGCCACAGTCACGGTTTATGAGGTCCTCACTAGTGTGAATTTCAATGGCCTCTCTAACGACGCAGTCCCAGTACCTTGACGTCTGTACCAGAATCCTAGTGCGTTCATACTCCATCGCATGATTCTCCGACAAACAATGTTCAGCGACCGCCGACTTGCTTGGATACATCAATCGTGTGTGCCTCTGGTGTTCAACGCATCGATCCTCGACGGTACGCATCGTTTGTCCAATATATGACTTTCCACAGTGACACGGAATCTGGTACACGCCGGCCTTCCTCAAACCTAGATCATCTTTAGCGCTCCCCACCAGTGCACGAATTTTATTCGGCGGACAAAAGACTGTTCCAACCTGGTGTTTCTTCAAAACGCGGGCGACCTTCCCCGAGAGTGCGCCGGTATATGGAATAAACGCAGTGCCTACATCCTCCCTCGTGTTTTCATTCGTTTCCACAGGTTGTGCTGTTGTGGTTGGGCGGAGAGCATCTGCCACTCTGGGTACCCATTTCTTCGAAATACAATTCTCAGGTGTTCAAATTCCTGGGGTAGACACTCTGCGTCGGAGATGGTGCGCGCCCTATGTACTAGAGTTTTAAGTACCCCATTCCTCTGTGAAGGGTGGTGACAGCTGTCTGCGTGTAAATACAGATCAGTGTGCGCTGTCTTCCGATACACACTATGAAATGCCTAGTAGTTGTAGGAGGTACCGTCCACTACACACATTACTGTGGACTGCGAAGTAAGTATGAAGCTGTAGATGTAAACACAAAATTAATGAGACAACTCCTTATACCGTGTCGGATATCTTCTTACCCGGCAACTGACCTTTCCATTATGACACCAGAATATTCGGTGGAACTGTTGGGGACCATGCATTCTCAAAAAAATTAGATGGGATTGTCCAGAATACTCTTCCGGCGGATAGAGAACTACTGTGGCCCGGTGAGAGGACACATTTTCTTCCATATAAATACTATTGTTGTCCTGTAACATGAATTCCATGAACAGTTCTAAATAGTCTGCAAGAGGCACAATATACTCGTAATCATCTCCGGCCAGTTATCGCTTCAATTGGATTAGGGGACCCGGTTCTTTCCATTAGGGACTGATGACCTAGCTGTTTTGTCCCCTTAAAACCAACAACAACAACAACAATCTTTCCACTAACCTTATTGTTTAAATCTTTCCAAGAGAACTGCGATCAAGTAGTGGCCATTAGCAGTGAGAAGTCAAATTTCTTTTTATGTTGGATCTGGACTGTCACATAGACTGGTGATTGAGTCTTCATTGTACTGATTAACAAATAATGATCAGCCTTTATTCATGAAGTGGTTTTTACCCGAGGCTTCGCTAGCGTTGGTATACTTGTATAGGGGTTAAACACCATCTAAAGTACAATAATCTGGGAACTTTGCTATTACGTTATGACCAGGATCATCAGGATAAAAGAAAGGCTTCCAATTTTCAGGTTTAAATATAAACCGTCCGTTCCCCCGCCGGGGAACGGCCTCGCGCATCTTAGCATAGCGCCTCAATGCGCTCGACCGCTCCACCGCAGCAATAATTTGGAAGCAAATCATGCATAACGCAGCATTTCTTTAAATATTCCCGTTCTACCCGGGTAGGAGCGTCGCCCTCACTCGTTGGTCGAGTCGGTAGTTATGGATATTATATTATTTGTGATAATAAAAATTTGTAGACTGCCAAATAACATTGTAAATTTATATGAAAATACACCTGATTACACGTATTTTTCCCAATATATACCAATTTTAATATAAATAGTAACGAATATGATTGTGTTGAAACATTAAAAAAAATGGTGACGAACGGGACTCGATCCAGTGAACAACGACCAACGAGTACGGGGCTCGGACGCTAACTACCTTTTCTTTATGTTCTTCTGGTAGATCTAGGATTTGCTGTCGTTAGTTCAGTTTGTTTGTTGAATATTTGGCTCAGCTTTTTTATTTCAGAGAGCGTTCAGCCGGGCGCGCTGAACCACAGCGCCCGGATGAAATATGGAATCGATTTCCGAACACTTCGTGTGAGAAAAGAGCTAGTTGTGTTTCGCATGAACGATATTGTCTACATCCGTGTCGACCTTGGGTCAATAGATCATTCTGTTCGAGATAATTCATAATATACCACTCGGCTGCCGCCGCTTCCTGTCAAAAGCCGGCCGCGGTGGCCGAGGGGACTGAGGCGCTTCAGTCACGGTCTGCACGGCCACTACGGTCGGAGATTCGAATCCCCCCTTGGGCATGGATATTTGTGCCGTCTTTATTATTAGCTAGTTCATAAGTAGTTTGTAAGTTTAGGGACTGATGACCCCGTAGTCAAATCCCATAAGCTCTACAAACATTTGAACATTTTAAACACTACGGTCGGGGGTTCGAATCCCCCCTCGGGCATGGATATTTGTGCCGTCCTAGTTCATAAGTATTTTGTAAGTTTAGGGACTGATGACCCCATAGTTAAGTCCCATAGACTATACAAACACTTTTTTCCTGTCAAAAGCGGCCACAAACAGGTACATATGGTTCATATTTGACGACCGGCCAAAATTATCTTGCGATTTTCTCAATAACGCTTGAGAAGTTCACGCTACTGCTTATACATTTTGTTGTCCTCGTGGAGTACTACGAGTGTACAAAGTTTGCAGTATATCCGCGATCCAAACGTCGTGGCCTCCCTTCGTAAGACATATGACTTTTAGGATTAATTTTTCAAACCTAGGTTAACGCTAAAATATCTTCATTTTCACAGTTGTAATGTAATAAAAAACTACTGATGGTGCACAGAGGTGCCAAAACATGTTTTGGTAACCAGATAAAAAACAGTGTTTTACGTATCAGGCGGACCTCATACCTAAGATTTTGCTGCAAACACGGATAAACGGAGGATCTGCAAGTCTTTCTGCAAGCCCCAAAATGTTCAATATTTGTTTAATGTGTCGGCTATAATTTTTGTAATTGTAATCTTCAGCATTTTTCTGCCTCAAATAATTGTTTATTTCTAACTTGTAGACTGTAAGGCCTTGAAATTAAATAACTCATCCAACAGGTTCAGACCAGTTATCTCTATACAGACTATATGCCCCCTCGCCCCCCAGAGCTGTCGGTTCTTTGTGAATACGTGCGTGGCGAGCTAATGCAGTCTTTCTTCCTTCTTTCCTCCCTGGACTGCTTTTCCTTTCCCTTCCTCTCCTTTCCTCACTCCCTCTCCTCTCCACCGTGGGACTGATGACCTCAGCAGTTTGGTCGTCATGTGCGAAACAACCAACCAACAAACTGAAAAAAAAAAGTTCAAATGTTTGTAAAGCTTATGGGACTTAACTACGGGGTCATCAGTCCCTAAACTTACAAACTACTTATGAACCACTTACGAACTAGGACGGCACAAATATCCATGCCCGAGGGGGGATTCGAACCCCCGACCGTAGTTACCGTGCTGACCGTGACTGAAGCGCCTGTCCCCTCGGCCACCGCGGGCTGCCAACAAACTGGATTTATAACTCTGGTGCCTTAGCATACTACTGCAGAGGGCATGCACATTCTGGTGTTTTGAACACGAATTTGCATTGCCTGCCATGTCTCAATTTGGCTAACGAATTTCTCTCAGTTTGTAAGCGTACGATATAATAGGTGGTTTCAAAACTCATTTTCTTTCATTGAAATACTTCATAGCAGCCATGTTGTAGTTTGGTTTTATTTTTTTATTTTTTTTATAGCTTATGGGACTTAACTACGGGGTCATCAGTCCCTAAGCTTACAAACTACTTACGAACTAGCTAACATTAAGGACGTCACAAATATCCATGCCCGAGGGGGGATTCGAACCCCCGACCGTAGTGGACGTGCAGACCGTGACTGGAGCGCCTCAGTCCCCTCGGCCACCGCGGCCGGCTGTAGTTTGGTAACAAGCATATTATGAACATCTATGGCAGGTACTTTCAGACAACTGAAGGTCAGCATCCAGGTAGTTTCTATGATTGTGAAGTAGTCCTATAGCTTTCGCTGAAAGAGCAGCAGGCAGAACATACCAGGGAAAGTATGTAGACTGGTAGATGCAAGCGAAGGACGTTACGTGAGAAAATGTTGGAATAGCCAAGACTCTCTGTATTGTAATATTTGGTTTGTTCTAGTAACGATACAGATTCAGCGAAATAAAATCATACTTAGAGGAAAGAGTTATTTTTAATTAGTAATTGTAAAAATTACGCTTTGTATAAGCATGTTGGAGGTAACGATTCATTACGTAATTTTGTAGGATTTAATATATAAAGTCAAATCATTTGTGAGTATTAACGAATAAATTCAAAGAGCTTTATTTCAAGCCGGAATTTAACAGATTTGCCTACCGAAAGTAGATAATCCTGGCAGCTATATAATTTTTGAGTGAGAGAATGAAGTATGGATTTATTTCTGAGTGCTGAAATATCATTTCGAGTAAATATTGTATACATTTTTATTAAAACATATCGATGAAAGCTTTTACTGTTCATTGCAGGATCGCATTACACTTTGCCAGACGTGCATTAGGTGATTTTATGAGCTGTGATTGAAGTACGGACTGCAATTTCGAAGTCCTGAAGAACCGGAAACTTTTCCAATAATAGCAGAACAACAATCCTTTTGCGAACAAGGTAACCTAAGCGCGAAAGTACTGCCAGTGTTGAAGTCACTTTTTTGAATATATTTAATGATTAAAAATTTTATTTTTATAAAAGATTATTAGTATCACTAGTTAGGGTGAGATCAAGTGAAAAATTTTTAATTTGATTTCATGTTACGATTTTTTCGCAATTTTCTTAGGCTTAGTCAGGTGCTTTTTTTTCAATTTTGTAGATCATGTGCAACAGTGGAAGACAAAATGTACAGTAATTATTCTTTTGTGTTCAGTGAAGAGTGGTCACAGTCAGGTTAGCTTGAATTTTAGTTTAATGCTCCTTCAGATCGCTATGCGTGGTCAGTATTATTACACGAGGAGTTTTTTTAAATTAATTAATTACTTTTTAAGAGAAACATTTTCTCTCCCCAATTGCAACATTGTAGATCTCGGTTGTAATACACGCTCATTTCATTCTGATAGCACAGGGAACTATTCATGTATGTTCCTTCATTACGTGTTTCAGTTCCTTTTATGTCCATTTTAACATTCTTATGTACCAGAATTTTCAATTACAAGCACAGCGAAATTATTACATTAGAGTTCTCAGTTACAAGTTACGACATCTCACTTTTACAATGACTAATGTAAGGAGATAAATTTTGTTTTCAAGTGTTGTAGGACGATTAACATCAACTAAATGATTACGAATAATTCGATTATTTTCATAAGGGGAAAACGAGTTTCACAATCAGAGATATCAGAGGCCTTACAGCTGCTTGCTGTGGGCACTGAATTTACACATTCCAAATTGAGTCACTTGGAAAGATACTGTTCCTGCGGACTGACATTGTCCTAAATTTTTTCGAGAAATCTCGGAGAAAATATCAAGATAGTAGACTATTTACATTAAAGTTTGAAACTTCCTCTAAATAATAGTATATACAAGTTTTTTCCTGAATGTAAATGATATGTTTTCCTACAATTCCAAGAAGATGAAAATTGTAACTTCTAAAACTCATTGTTTTGAATGTTTGAGAGAAATTACGGTGTACAATCGAACATGTTTCATTGAAAGATTCATTGACATACAAGAAAAATTCGTTATGGGATATCTAGCATAATTAACTCGAGTATGGAATTGTTTGCAACAGTCTAGTAGGAAGACACATCACGTAACTTACAGTACCACCGTTGGTGTTTCTCTTTTTACTCACAGTTTATTTTTTCCATTTATCTGTACACACTTTACAGCGCCTTTCTACATTTTGTTTACATGTAGTAACTGGAACAGTTGCTGTGTCGGTAAAACACCCTGTCTGCACTTTGTGATGGTGTAGGTATTGATTCCTAAAGCCATTCCACACAATCATAATTAGCTAACTGGTTACCTAACATCTTGATGAGTAACACCAGAGAGGATGTTAAAACTATCGTAAAGCCGGCCGCGGTGGCCGAGGAGACTAAGGCACTCCAGTCACGGTCTGCACGGCCTCTGCGGTCGGGGGTTCGAATACCCCCTCGGGCATGGATATTTGTACCAAAAATGTTCAAATGTTTGTAAAGCTTATGGGACTTAACTACGGGGTCATCAGTCCCTAAACTTACAAACTACTTATGAACTACTTACAAACTAGGACGGCACAAATATCCATGCCCGAGGGGGGATTCGAACCCCCGACCGTAATGGCCGTGCTGACCGTGACTGCAGCGCCTCAGTCACCTCGGCCACCGCGGCCGGCGATATTTGTGCCGTCCTAGTTCGTAAGTAGTTCATAAGTAGTCTATTAGAACACATGGTGTACGCATGACTACGTGCCCTGCTCTACTTCTGGTACTATTTACAGATGACACTGATCGATGTCTGGATGAGGAACATTAAACACTTCTTGTTGACTTCCATTTTACCGGAAGTAATTGTTCCCTCACCGAAAGGCTATTTCCTCTTTCCTATACGTCACATTCTTCATTAGACATTGAAATCAACATCCCGTCCCCTCTTGTCGTTTTATTAAGAAGACCCCCAACTGTTCTTAATTACAGTGCCTGCACTCTGGGTTTTAATTTGCAACAGGTTAAAAGTGGTATGTCGATACACTCCTGGGCATTAAAATTGCTACATCACGAAGATGACGTGCTACAGAGGTGAAATTTAACCGACAGGAAGAAGATGCTGTGATATGCAAATGATTAGCTTTTTAGAGCATTCACACAAGGTTGGCGCCGGTGGCGAAACTTACAACATACTGACATGAGGAAAGTTTCCATCCAATTTCTCATATACAAGGAACAGCGGTTGACCGGCGTTGCCTGGTGAAACGTTGTGATGCCTCGTATAAGGAGGAGAATTGCGTACCATCACGTTTCCGACTTTGATAAAGGTCGGATTGTAGCCTATCGCGCTTGCGGTTTATCATCGCCATACTGGCGTATCACCCGGCGTGATGGAATGGGGTGCCATTGGTTACACGTCTCGGTTACCTCTTGTTCGCATCGACGGCACTTTCAACAGTGGCCGTTACATTTTTAAATGTATTCCGACCAGTGGATCTGTCCTTCACTCCATCCCTGCGAAACCAGACATTTTAGCAAGATAATACACTACCGCATGCTGCAGGTCCTGTCTGGATACGGAAAATGTTCCACTACTGCCCTGGCCGGTACATTTTCCAGATCTCTCACCAATTGAAAACTGGCTTGTCACAATACCCCAGTCACTACTCTTGATGAACTATGGTATCGTGTTGAAGCTGCATGGGCATCTGTACGTGTACACGCCATCCAAGCTCTGTCTGACCCAATGCCCAGGCGTATCAAGGCCGTTATTACGGCCAGAGGTGATTGATCTGGGTACTGATTGCTCTGGATCTATGCGCCCAAATTGCGTGAAACTGTAATCATATGTCATTTCAAGTATAATGTATTTGTCCAATGAATACCCGTTTATCATCTGTATTTCTTCTTGGTGTAGCAATTTCAATGTCGAGTAATATATATATATATATATATATATATATATATATATATATATATATATATATATATATATTGAATTGGTAAAACCCGTCTGTGATATATTGAAGTAAATAGACTGCTGATTTAATTGCCAAACAAAGGAAAATGTTGGGTAGGATTACCACAAAAATGGATTTGATACAAACACTACCCCAAATTCTAGTCATTAATAAATTCCTTAAAATAATTTATCATGGTCCTATTTATAATATCTGTTAATTTAGAAGAAATATTCTTACAATGCCTTATGTGAATCAAATATTTTATTTAAACAATTACGGGTGTGAAAGTGGCGAACTGACTGAAATAAATCTGCGACAAATAATTCTGCTGTATCAGAAAACTTCCCGGCCGCGGTGGCCGAGGAGACTGAGGCGCTCCAGTCACGGTCTGCACGGCCACTACGGTCGGGGGTTAGAATCCCCCCTCGGGCATGGATATTTGTGCTGTCCTAGTTCGTAAGTGGTTCATAAGTAGTTTGTAAGTTTAGGGACTGATAACCCCGTAGTTAAGTCCCATAGACTATACAAACATTTGAACATTTTTTTTTCAGAAAACTTAATTTGTATCAACTGCGAGAATCAATTCTGCTCTAAATCATGTAATGACATGCACTTTCATATAATAATGACTTTCATTTAAGGCACTATTGATTATATCAGACAACATTCACAATCAGTAATATTCATTTATCACTTTGTGCTGAATGAAAAAAGGATTTAAAAAAAACTTATCAGCATAATTTCTTCTGTATTCATTATTTCCTGGAACAAAACTTGAAAGAAAGGTATTAAGCAACTAACTTCTTGAATGAAAAAATGCTAAAAATAAAATTAAGAATCATTATTACGCAAGAGCAGCTATGTGCATTACCTTAGTTTTCAGAGTATTATACAAAATAGCAGATACAAGAAGTAGTCTGGGCTTTCCTTCGAATAAACGATAATTCTGAGACACAATTTCCATGTCCGATTGCTCCACACGGCTCCTCACAGCCACTGCACATAGCAGCTGCCACTACTTAATTCTGCCAACGCTACCGTTCAACTGATTTCTTCCAACACTACCGAAGAACTGAACTGCAGAGCAGTCTCAGTCTAAAATTATTTGACAAAGACACACCACATCCTGAGAAGTTTGCTAAGTCACATATCAGAGATAACAAAGCTCTGTCAAACTTACACTAATTCCAATGATACGTGTTTCACGACTGCACAAGTTTCACAGTACATGCTTCAAGGTAGTTCGACACAGCAGGGCCAGTCGCCAGTTTGAATGAGGAAACGTACAACGTACATTTTGTGGTATTCAACAGCGCGTGAAATAAAGCAGTGTACGGCATACGGACCCCGTCCAAAGAGCTGTGTTTGTGAGACTTATGCCTCAAAGGCTTAGTGCGAAAAGTGTTAAATTTACGCGGTTGAACATTTGTGCTCAGACCGGGGGTCTTACTAGGCAAATGCTCTAACCAATAAGCCGCCTGGACTCTATGGCTATCGCAGCTGCAGGAAATACCCTGACATGGTCTCAGCCGGCCGCAAAATCTCACCCATAGCCTACACTAATATCGCAGTGTCGCTTATATTGCCCATTATTCTCGTTTACTTGCGGACAAGAGAGTCTCGTGTGTATCCTCACTCGAATTAAAGGATGTTATTGTCCGTCATTACATGTATATGTATAGCCAATGTTATAGTTAAACAGTTTTTAAGTTCAAAGCCCCGAAACACTTCGTATAAATCACCCATTAAAATATGCAGATGACGTGAAATCAATTGTCGTTGTGTAGAATTCTTGCACGTGTAATATTACGCAGTTTTAACTAAATCATTTGAGTATCGAGATGTCACCACGTAACATCCTTCACGCCTAACTGCTTCACCAGGTCACGATGGAAAGTCGTGTGAATTTTGGTGACTAACGATAGAGCTTTCGCATCGAAGAAAATACTCAAATACAATCATTCCACTGACTTTTATCTGTATATAGAAAAATACATAGCTGTGCGTTAGTCTCGCTGAAATTCCCAAATGGGTTCTCCAATTTCAATCTTTTTTTCCGATTTAATAAAAATAAGAGAAAGGAAAATCGAAGGAATAGCTGAAAACACGAAAAATGGAATTACCTATTACCGCACTGAATTGCTGCGTGGTCTAAAGTGTCATGCTACGGACTGAGCAGCCGTTTCCGTCGGAGGTTCGAGTCCTCTGGCTTGGGTGTGTTTCCGCTGTTCGTAATGTAAGGTAGTTTAAGTAGTTTATAAGTCGAGGGACTGATGTTTACAACAGTTTGGTCCAATAGGTTTACAAACATTTGAATTAATAATTTTCGTACTAGATTCGTATTCCATGCACTTCCACACCGTTCATCCGACTGTGGTAAAATTCCACACACTTGACATTCAAAACAAGTGGAACGGCATTGTGTAGTTGAATAATTCGTACAGCGGCGAAGGGTACATTACCACAGACTCGAACACCAGTCTACAATTTTATTCTGAACTTGATGAATTTTGCAAACCTCACCTTCCAAACGAAAGGAAGGTCGCTGCCGACGTAAGATTTCGTACGATGCATGGCGGAGGTAACTCTACCATATACTTTGACACCAGTGTACAGTTTCATTCCGGATTATACCATTAAATTTCGGAAATATATGTCATTATAAGGAGAAGGGACGAGATGAACAGAGAGAGGGGGTTAATTTGGGAGATTGAGGGTGAACGAGGGAGATATCAGTGACAGGGGAATGGACGGTTGGAAAGAGAGGGAAGGAGAGCAGTAGGAGGAGGAAGACGAGGAGAAGGGGGAGATAGAGAACTCACCGGAAGGGAGGGTAAGCAGGCGACGGTTTCAACAAGGAGGGAGAGGTAGGTAGTCTGGGAGCAGAGGGGGGAGGAGGTAGACAGAGAGTTGTAAGAGGAACTGGAGTAACTGGAGATATCTAACAGGGAGAGAATGCTAAGAGGATAATGAAAGAGCTAAGAAATAGACACAGAGATGGTGAAGTGATGGGTAGAGAGAATAAGGAAAGGATGGCACGATGTGTATTCGATTACCGTGCACATTTATTATTGCTAAGGGTGCTAGTTAGTTAAATATTTAAACAACGTTGTGTACGTGAACCATCATTCTTCATGGCGTATTTCATACGAAGGAAAACTACGAGTATTTGGAAACCGGGCTCAAAATTCAAATCAAATGTTTGTAATTCTAAGAGACTTAACTGCTGCGGTTATCAGTCTCACGGATACTATTTATCTTAAGCACGACACACACACACACACACACACACACACACATGCCCGAGGGAGGACTCGAACTTCCGACGGAAATCAACCTCGCGCTTCGCAGCTAGGCGCCTTAGAGCGCTCAGCCACTCCACCACGGCAAACGGGAACTCACAATCGTAAACAATTACAGACTACGCCACTATAATACTGTCAACCATGAGTGTGATTACATATTGGCGTACTCACCATAGACGACAATACGACTTTGGACCTCTCTGCCGTCAAAGTTAGCCACAGATTACGGTTATATATAATCTCCATGAGCCAAAGAGCTTGAATTTCATAGAGTGGCGATAAGTCCGCCATGTTTGAGGCAAATTGAACTGGCGTCCGCCATGTTATTTGGGGTATCGGCTGACATTCTGGTATGCCACACCCTCTCGAGAATTATACCTATTTAGACTTCCACGCTTTAAACGAAGACTGACTACTGAATGCGGATGTGCATCAAGCTGCAATTGATGAGTCTGCTAGTATACTTCATAAAAATGCGGCAATGAAATGTCACTTTCATATCATTAATAGAGTTTCAGGTTGAAGTATACCAGTTAGCTGATGTCTGCAATACCAACTAACGTGCCACTGTAAAAATAATTGTGTTGATTTTAATGTAAACACATGATCTAAACGAGCTGCAAAACTCGGAGTAAACAGTAACTGTTATGAGGAACAATCATGACCATGGATTTGCATCTGTTGTTAATGTGTTGTAAGAATTGCTTTCGTAAAGTCTAGTATCAATTTATCTTGTGTATACTAAACGTATTAAATATACAAACTTGTAAAATTGTTCTCAAAGGATTTGGTTGTGATCTTTGGTGGACGAAATTTGAGTACAAAAAGGATAGTGACGACACAATACTGCAGTTAAAAATGCGCCTAGGTCTTCTGCTACAAAAGTATTTCACGCCGAAATAAGATGTCGCTAATAACATTCCTTTTTGCCATACTGAAATAAAGAACGTTTCGTACGTACATCTAAGTACAAAGACGAAAGTGATAGCAGGATACTGCAATGAAAATGCGCCTGAGTAAGCTACCACAAAAGCATTCCATACCAAAACAATGTTTCATTAACAACTTTCGTTATTGCCACGATCAAATAAGTACATATTTGTTGCAAAGAACACAGATATACAACTGTAAAATTTATGGCTGTTACTACTGCTCACACACTTTGCAATGGTTATATGTTAACCATTTTCGATGAAGTATTGTCAACAACAGATGAAAATATTTTGAAACGAGGCGTAGACACTCAATAGTGTGGTTTCATCAACCACAGAAGCCGTAGAAGAAGAACTATCTGAAAAACACACCAACATTTGGTAAAAAAACTGAGCATTTTTTATGGTGTTTGCTTCAAGGGAATTGCAGAATAGGTCATCTGAAGCCTCACTCTTGGGGCAGGTAAGTGGCATTAGTCGGAAATTTGTTTGAGTATAGACAGTCTGATATCAAACAAGGCAAAATACTTGGCGTACTTGCACGAAGTAATTGTCGTTTTATGAGATCCATTTGTACTTTTAAATGCTGAAGACACTTTAGGCGTATTTCAGCAGCAAATACAATACACAATAAATAACTTATAGAATAAGTACAACACTTCAAGCTCAACAACAAGACCATACGAAAGAAAGACTCCTCCAAAAATATCGCGGCCGACTTTACACAGGTTGCTGAAAAGAGGGCTGTAGCTCGTGTGTTAGCCACTCTATGAAATTTAAGCTCGTTGCCTTGAAGGGCACTAAACCTTTATTCATCTTTGCCGTCGGTTTGCTATGCTTGCACAGTGTAGAAGTTGGGCGGGAACACTATGCCGTGCCGACAGTCTACTATAGTTTGCGTCACGTATGAAGACGCCACAGTTTTCAGCCGTTCTGCGCATCCCCCTCCATTACCGCACTGGCTGCCAATAATGTTCATTCTGTAGGCGCATGGCTGGCCGCGAGTTACGCAATGCTTCTCTTGCAGGCACCAATGTTGGCGCTCTGCCGCAGTTATCCCCTCCACACTTCCCCTATCGCTCCGCCTCTGTGCGCGGTAGCTCCTTCCTACATGATGCCAATTATAGTCTTCAGATTCATTACGATGATGGCTGAACGATATACAGCCGAAATACTAGCGAAAGAAACAAACAGTTATTGCATTTACCAACGCTGGTTATCGTTGTAACTTTCAAGCATCATGACTGTGAACCACTTGGACTAACTAGTTCTCATATCTAAAGGCTAGTCTACACAACGACATCTGGTCGCGACACGTGTTGCGTGAAATAATTTGCACGCAACTGGTTTTGTGTATTTCTGTAGACACGGAGCCAAAACTATACACTTTAGTTTCGTTGTTTTATGAATGCCGTAGTCGTCGTAAAATGAACGTTTTGGCTCTGTGTTAAGTCACTTCATAAGACTAAACATAAAAAGCTAAGAATCGTCTTTTGGTCGATGAATGCATTAAAAAGACATCAGCTCGGTTGGTCAGCGACCTACCGACCCTACAAAATTATTTTAATCATCTTAGAATGTCGCCCTAGCAGTTAACGTTTTATTTTTTATTTTCATCGTTAAATTGGCACGAACACCTATGCATCGCATATATGTTCAAAAACCGAATTATTTCTTCCTCCCCCCCCCCTTTATGTTGTGTTTTGTTCTGCTTTGGTTACCACTAACCTAAAAACACGCGCAATTAGTTTCGCCAAAGTTGGAAGGTGCCGAAACTGTTTAGTTTCGCCAACGAGTTGCGTGAACGTCTGCCACGCATGCGCACTGGCCAGTAGCGTAGTTTCACGAAACGTAGTGTCGTCGTGTAAACTAGCCTTTACGTCACGTCTGCGCATGCGCACTAGCGAACAGACGACTGCGCCGCCTCTCTGCGCACGTACCAGCGCGGCTGAATCCCGCTTCAGCACACGGAGCTGGTTTCCAGCTATCGCGGCGAGAGCGCTCCAAAATGCGTTTTCATCCTTATTACTAGCATTCTAATACGCGTTGGAAGGGAATTGGCATAATTTTATTGTGATATCTGGCTCGTATTACAAGAGAAAGGATGTAATTTTACAGCGATTTCTCGCTTGCATTCGAAGATAAATGGCATAATTTTAGTAATATATTTACAGTGTGCTGCAGCACATTAGCACCAGCCGCCACTGGGCGCAACCTAGTGTCGTCGTGTAGACTAGCCTTTAAGTCAGAGGTAAGACGTGGCAGGAGCAGGTTGGCGACGGCGTTTAAGCGTGCCGCGCGGTCTGGGGCTAGGCGCTTGCTAATAGCGTCCGCACCCTCTCATTAAGCGCTGTTGTGATTGCGCTGCGATCGCGGCTCCATTACGCTCGCCGGCGTCCGCCGCTTCATATTTCAGGCTCGATTTATTGCCGAGCCGGCTGTTTCATCAAGTTGACTAAAGCGGAACGTTTTTCCCGCCACACTGGCCGACATTTTGCTGGCTGTTAATTGCCGGTGGGCCAGATGTATTCATTCTGAGGCGACCGTTCACGCTGGCGACGAGAGCACTGCTGTTGTTTTAAAACTGCCTGTGCCTCTATTTCACACGAGTGTATTTGGTAAACAAAATGTGCAAAAACACTGTAGTACCATAATTCGTATTATTTGCCTATTTTCTGCAATAACAATGTGTTCAGCACATTGAAAATGGTGTGCTTATCTTGTATACGGGATGATTCTATGAATTCATTACCAATTGGCAGGGATTAAGGATATGGATACATACCTTAATCTAAGGCATGGTGCCCCGGTGCGGAAATTGACTAACCGAAAGTTACTATCGGCAAGTTGTTCTAAATATGAGGGTCCGCATTACATGTTTACACTTGTAACTGTTCTTCAAAGTAGTCACCAGCGATGTGTAGGTGCCATTGCCAGATATGTGGAAGGCGTAGTATACTGTTTGCTTAGCCTGTTCTGTTAATCATGCGAATGGTCCCATCGACCAAACACAGCAGCCACAGCATGCGCTGTTTCTTTCTTTCTTTCTTTTTCCTCTTAGTAGAACATGGAATCCATTATTAAATAATGGCAAATTGCAATGCTTGACCCGGATTCCAGCACGTGGGATTGATTAATGTTAGGTGCGATATATCGTTGTGCCCTGTTCTACTAGGGGCGGCGCTACCAGCCCTGTCAAAGAGACAGCAACTGTGGCGGCCAAACTTTCAGGATACATTGCTCACACACAAAGAAAGAAAATGTGTTATGTGGACATGTGTCCTGAAACGCTTTATTTCCATGTTAGAGCTCATTTTAGTATTTCTCTTTAAATGTAAATTGAAATAATTCGTGCAGACAATTGTCAAAATAACCAATTGTTTCGTTAGTATGTGCTGTACTTCCTCGATTCACCGCCAAGTAGCCCAATTGAAGGAAGGTAAAGTTGACTTCAGTGCTTGTGTTGTCAAGCGATTCATTGCTCTACACTACTAGCATCAAGCACATCAGTACGTAGCATCAACTGGTTAGTGTTCATAACGAACGTGGTTTTGCAGTCAGTGCAATGTTTACAAATGCGGAGTTGGCAGATGCCCATTTGATCTATGGATTAGCATCAACTTCTCAACAATCGGTGACCGATGGATTGGTAGAGGCGTACCAATTCCATGGCCTCCACGCTCTCCTGACCTCAACCCTCTTGACTTTCATTTATGGGGCATTTGAAATCTCTTGTCTACGCAACCCAGGTAACCAAATGTAGAGACTCTTCGTGCTCGTATTGTGGACGGCTGTGATACAATACGCCATTCTCCAGGGCTGCATCAGCGCATCAGGGATTCCATGCGACGGAGGGTGGATGCATGTATCCTCGCTAACGGAGGTCATTTTGAACATTCGTGTAACAAAGTGTTTGACGTCACGCTGGTACGTTCTGCTGATGTGTGTTTCCATTCCATGATTCGATGTCCACATAACATGTTTTCTTTCTTTGTGTGTGAGGAATGTTTCAAATTCAAATGTTCAAATGTTTGTTAAGCTTAAGGGACTTAACTACAGGGACATCAGTCCCTAAACGCTACAACTAAGGACGTCATAAATAACCATGCCCGAGGGGGGATTCGAACCCCCGACCGTAGTGGCCATGCAGACCGTGACTGAAGCGCCTAAGTCCCCTCGGCCACCTCGCCCGGCAGGAATGTTTCGTGAAAGTTTGGTCGTACCTTTTTGTAACACCCTGTATAGGACACGGTACTTCGATTTTGCACCAGTATTCAGCGGGACTCAGCAACAGCAGTTTCCTGAAGATGGCGTACAGCTGTACCGTTGAAATATTGAATCAGTTTGAGCCGGCTGCGGTGGCCGAGGGGACTGAGGCGCTCTAGTAACTGTCTGCACGGCCACTACGGTCGGGGGTTCGAATCCCCCATCGGGCATGGATATTTGTGCCGTCCTTAGTCTTAGCTAGTTAATAGGTAGTTTGTAAGCTTAGGGACTGATGACCCCGTAGTTAAGTCCCATAAGTTCTACAAACATTTGAACATTTGATTTGAATCAGTTTGATTTTATTATCCGGCAGAAAACCCGCAGATACTTCGAATATTGGACGCCAGGTCTGAAAGGGTTAAATGTATCGCCGATGTATATCAATATTACTCGGGCGGAAACTCTAAATACCGATACTTTATCAACATCCCTAGTTTGAAAGCCGGCTCTCCCGCACAGTGTCACCTACGCGGTTCGTCGGCATCTCCGGCCCCTTAAAGCGCTGGCGCGGCAACCCGCGGCGCGCCGCCAGTCCGCCGTAATCCACAGCACGGCTGAGCGGCCGCCCGCCACTGCGCCAGCCCTGCTACTGTGCTGCGCCTGCCCTGCTACTGTGCTGCGCCTCTCCTGCTACTGTGCTGCGCCTCCCCTGCCACTGTGCCGCTACCTGACGCGCGACCGCCCTTCGCGTTAATTAATCCGCCAGACGAGCTCACCTGAGGCGCGCGCTGTGAGCTGCCGCCGCGCTCGGCTGGGTGACACTGCGGGTCACGTTACGCCGGGCTCGCTTGCTGCTGTATCAGCCGGCGACGTATTAACCTAAATGCGCAAGGGCAGCTCCGACCAGCGCTGGTGGCATTTGCGCCGCGAGAAATTGCGGGAAAATACTGACTAGTGAAGACAAGGTTGTCGTAGCCAGATTGTGAACGTTCCACTATACAGCGATCCTTTCCCATTTGCAGTAAGCTGGTTGGTGCTTTCCGGAAGGAAGGAAGATTAATGTTTAACGCCCCGTAGACAGCGTGTTCATTAGAGGCGGAGCTTACGCTCGGATTGTTTGGGTAAGGATGGGGAAGGAAATCCGCCGTGCACATTGAAAGGTACCATCCCGGCCTTTGCCAGGAGTGGCCCAGGGAAATCACAGCCACCTTCCGCCAGAATGCGAGTCCAGTGTGTTACTACTGCGCCACCTCGCCCGATTTCTGCTTTTCATTCAGCGTTTGTCTCGCACGCCTGAGGGATCAGCTACATGCCACCGTTGTCGTCATTTCGCCCTGTCTCGGGCTTCATCTGGATGAATGATAACGCTCGTGAGCTGCGCGGGAGTAGCCTAGCGGTCTGGAGCGGCACGTTGCGGGTCGCGAAGCCTCCCGCATAGGGGGTTCGAGTCCTCCCTCGGGCATCGATACGTGGGTTGTCCTTAGGACAGTTTGACTTAGTTTAAGTAGTTTAAAAACTAGGAACTAATAACGAAGCATTTAAGTTCCATAGTATTACAAACATTTTAATTATTCAGAATGAAACTTTCACTCTGCAGTGGTGTGTGCGCAGATATTAAACTTCCTGGCAGATTAAAGCTGTGTGCCGAAACCGGGACTCGAACCTGGGACCTTTGCCCTTCGCGGGCAAGCGCTCTACCACTGAGCTACCCCGTCAAGAAAATGTTCAAATGTTTGTAAAGTCTATGGGACTTAACTATGGGGTCATCAGTCCCTAAACTTACAAACTACTTATGAACTAACTAAGACTAAGGACGGCACAGATATCCATGCCCGAGGGGGAGATTCGAATCCCCGACCGCAGTGGCCGTGCGGACCGTCACTGAAGCGCCTCAGTCCCCTCGGCCACCGCGGCCGGCCCCCGTCAAGACTCACGGCTCCCCCACACAACTTCAATTCTGCCAGTACCTCGCCTCCTACATTCCAAACTTCACAGAAGATCTGCGAACCATGCAAGACTAGCACTGCTGGATGAAAGGGTATGGCGGAGACATGGCTTAGCCACAGCATAAGGGATGTTTCCAGAATGAAACTTTCACTCTGCAGTGGAGTGTGCACTGATATGAAACTTCCTCGCCATTTCCAGGGGTGGCCAGCCGTCACCGCAAGCGCCAAGCAGGAAAAACAGCTATTTCCGTGATTTTTAGGTGACTTCCAGGTTATGTCAGCAGCTAACATTCTGCATATAGTCTTCCTTCAATGTTAACTAACAGTGCTAAAAAAATCAATTCATGTTTCGGCATGACAAGTCTGACCATTTCCTTGTTAGAGTCACTCACATATTTGGGATACATTCCCTATATCTTAGAGATATTACCGTTTTTCAACCATTTTTAACTCATCTTTACTTTTGCCGATTACAGTACCATCTATCAAGAAAGGAAAAGAAATGTTTCTCGCAAAACTTAGATATTTCTCTAAGGAGAATCCAAATCTGCAATAACATTTGAGTTCCTGTCTCAAAGTCAATTCCCTTCCACCCCCAGGGGTGGTGCAAGGAGGTCGAGCCGTATGTTAATGGATGACACTCTTCGGTGTCAACTACTTTTATTACAGCCTTTCCTTAATCCGCTTTTTTAATACATATTCTAAAAACAGTTTTAAATGTCTCACCCTGCATAATCGGCGTTCTCTCGAGCTCTAGTTGCAGTTCTCCGCTTCATCTCGGAGCACGCCTTCCACAGTCGAAGTCGAAAACATTAGGTGAAGGTTAATCACTATATAAATACGCCAACACGAAAATTGTGGTACAGATTTGTAATTTATTCGTACAAGAAGGTCAATGAAAGTTACATAATTCGAAAGATTGTTTGTCGTAGATTTCAGGAATATAAATATTATGTGTGCATTTAGCCATTAAAAGTGGTAAAAGGAAGTCGAAATTTTCCTACCTACAGCTTCGATCAAGTTCTACATTCTCCATCAATCAGCTCACTGATTGGCAATTCGCCTCGACCAGAGACGCTGTAATGCAGCGCATCGGCAGCATTAAAATAAAATATTAAAATAAGTGAATATCGAAACAAGGAGTGCTTCCAACTCAATTTCTTGTGCCGTTCAAATACTTCATTTTCGCAGTGATTATGAGTGGATAAAGGAAATGGATGTTTTCATATGATGCACCGGGAGAGGAATATAGCGGTGCTCGTGTGGAACTACGAAGTAGACATATTGCCAACTCTGGAATTCTGAATATCACAGTATCGAAATAACATTATTTCTTGGCGTTGTATAAATATAAGAACACAGAAATTGTAGTTCCATTTCAAAAATTAGGCTAATGAAAGTTGTATAATTCGAAAAATGGCATGAGAAGTATATGCTTCCGTTTTTATTTGTTGTTATTGTGTCAGGCATTTTCCTTAACACGTAAAAGATAACATTTCATACCTTCCACTGCCGGTTAAATTTTACCAAACATCCTAGCGGCCTCCTATGATAATGTTGGCAACAGATGCTGAATAGTGAGAATCCTGTGAGTCTTCATTTTAGCCAGTCGCTTGACAACGATGATGTTTTCTCATGGAATCTTCGCTTTACGAGGGCAATTAGTTTTACTGAGAGGACGAGGGTACATACAAGAACCTGTCAACCATAAAGCAGGAAACAGCATTATTTGCTTACTTCATGGTCTGTTCAAATGTTCAAATGTTTGTATAGCTTATGGGACTTAACGACGGGGTCATCAGTTCCTAACCTTACAAACTACTTATGAACTTCCTTATACTAAGAACTGCTCAAATATCCAAGCCCGAAGGGGGATTCGAACCCCCGATCGCCGGCCGCGGTGGCCGAGGGGACTGAGGCGCTTCAGTCACGGTCTGCACGGCCACTACGGTCGGGGGTTCGAATCCCCCCTCGGGCATGGATATTTGTGCCGTCCTAGTTCGTAAGTAGTTCATAAGTAGTTTAGTAAGTTGAGAGTCTGATGACCCCGTAGTTAAGTCCATAAGCTTTACAAACATTTGAACATTTTTTGAACCCCCGATCGTAGTGGCCGTACAGACCGTGACTGGAGCGCCCCAGTCCCCTCGGCCACCGCGGTCGGCTGGTCTGTACGATACACTAATCGAGTCATTCTATGTATTTCGAACGAATGGGCAAAGGTCTTCTATCGTGTTGTTGATGTTGCCAACATAATCACACGGGGCCGCCGACATGATACGTAAAATTTTACCCCCAGTGACCATTGTAAACACAATTGGTCGATTTTCGATCACAGGTAATACTAGTGTATGTAATACGGCATCTGAGCTAGGAAATTGTAACGTCACAGCTGCGTCTACCTAATCCTCGATGGGCGAAGTTGCCGTTATATTCTATTTGCTGCTTAATCATTTAGTAATTGTTCCAATGATTTGACGGTAAGGGATGCGGACAATTACTAGATTGATCCATAACAATAAACTTTGTTAACTTCCTTTATTATGGAACGACATATGTTGATAACTCTTCTTTAAATACACTGATTAAATAACCGCGTGCCACTACGATGAATGTCTACAAGTCCACACTGAAATATTTCAGTACGCAACTGAAACTCATATGCGATACGACTGAAGGGCAAAAACTTTAGCCACCGCTAAACGCGTGTTACGAACGTACTGTCAACATGATACTGCCTCGCTCTGCAGTCGGCGGGAGACTGCCGCACACCGGCCAACAAACAAACAACATATCAACCTAAGCATTGTTGCCAGCAGCTATCGCTGTACGCTAACGATAACTATCGTTTTACCAAAACGTACCAAAGAGGGTACTAACCTGAAACCCTGTATCCTCACATATCCCCGGACTATAAAAATAAATTTCACCTGAATATTTATGGTGACATTAAGTTTCAGTTCTACGAAAACGTACCAAAGAGGGTACTAACCTAAAACCCCATATCCTCACATATCCCCGGACTATAAAAATAAATTTCACCTGAAAATTTATGGTGACATTAAGTTTCAGTTCTACCAAAACGTACCAAAGAGGGTACTAACCTAAAACCCTATATCCTCACATATCCCCGGACTATAAAAATAAATTTCTCCTGAAAATTTATGGTGACATTAAGTTTCAGTTCTACCAAAACGTACCAAAGAGGGTACTAACCTAAAACCCTATATCCTCACATATCCCCGGACTATAAAAATAAATTTCACCTGAAAATTTATGGTGACATTAAGTTTCAGTTCTACCAAAACGTACCAAAGAGGGTACTAACCTAAAACCCTGTATCCTCACATATCCCCGGACTATAAAAATAAATTTCACTTGAAAATTTATGGTGACATTAAGTTTCAGTTCTCTCAAAACGTACCAAAGAGGGTACTAACCTAAAACCCTATATCCTCACATATCCCCGGACTATAAAAAAAATCTCTCCTGAAAATTGATGGTGACATTAAGTTTCAGTTCTACCAAAACGTACCAAAGAGGGTACTAACCTAAAACCCTATATCCTCACATATCCCCGGACTATAAAAATAAATTTCTCCTGAAAATTTATGGTGACATTAAGTTTCAGTTCTACCAAAACGTACCAAAGAGGGTACTAACCTAAAACCCTATATCCTCACATATCCCCGGACTATAAAAATAAATTTCACCTGAAAATTTATGGTGACATTAAGTTTCAGTTCTACCAAAACGTACCAAAGAGGGTACTAACCTAAAACCCCTTTATCCTCACATATCCCCGGACTATAAAAATAAATTTCACTTGAAAATTTATGGTGACATTAAGTTTCAGTTCTCTCAAAACGTACCAAAGAGGGTACTAACCTAAAACCCTATATCCTCACATATCCCCGGACTATAAAAAAAATCTCTCCTGAAAATTTATGGTGACATTAAGTTTCAGTTCTACCAAAACGTACCAAAGAGGGTACTAACCTAAAACCCTATATCCTCACATATCCCCGGACTATGAAAATAAATTTCACCTGAAATTTATGGTGACATTAAGTTTCAGTTCTACCAAAACGTATCAAAGACGGTACTAACCTAAAACCCTGTATCCTCACCGGCTGTAAAAGCATTCGGTGTATGATTCACGGAGTTTTCTTTTGTGAACACCACACAAAATGAAGTATCAAGGGACAGTATATGATTATTACGTCACAAAAAATCTCAAGAAGCCACAAGGATCGAGACTTGTCCCTCTCGAAGAGCAGGTGTCCCATTGGAGGCAGTGGTATACGTGACACTGGAGCCGTGAGGGCGTCTACGAACGCGTGCGCGGCTCTGAAGCTGGGGCTGTTTGCCGGACCCGCAGCCCCGAGTCTAATTAGTCGCGGCGTTCGGACACACAGGTGCGTAATTCTCTGACACGGGGATTCCCCGTGGATCCAGTGCGCCTGTGTGAACGCACCCCTGCCTGTGTCGTGCGTACGTGGCGGACGAGTTGTGTGCGCCGGGTAGCGCACCAGCAGGGGTCGTGTGCTGATCACTAACGACCTGTGGACACTCCCGTAATTGGAGACGTAGCGTCACCGGGCATCAGTTAGGTAAAGTTAGAACGGAATTATATGTTTCCCGTTATCGGATTCTTATTTCATTGTGAAATTTGCAATTTTCTGAATACCTCACACATGGCAAGGATTTTTTTTTCTTTTTTTTTTACAAATAATTTTCCGAGAAGGGCAACCACAGCTTAAATACATTTTGATAAAATTCAACACACAATCACACTAAAAACTAACTTCAATAATATAAATTCCTGGGTGCAGATGTGTTGAGATAAATCCATATAGCTGTTAAGACGTGTTTATTTCAGTGGCGGCTCGTACAAAATTTGACCAGTGTGCTACAATATTACAAAAAAATAAACAGGAAACAAAATATAGTAAAATAAAAAGCAACCTTTGTATGATTGCCTTTAATTAAATATCAATTAATACTGTATTGACAGTAAGTCCTTCAGGGGAATCTATAACAGCGCTGCCAACTGCATGTAGTAAATATAACGTTTAAAAATATTAATTTTATTTACAGAAATTAAAAATTGAGACTCAGAGGTATTTCAATACCAGCCTCACAGAGGCAGGTTTGAGAAACAACGCACAAAACGCCTGAGCCAGCGCGCTATTTGACTCTGTGTGCTGCAATATTCGTCATATACTATTCTTCCGCAGCCGTTACACGCAGCGCGAAGAGAAATATTGATCTGGTGCTGCAGTCGGTCTCAGCACACGAGTCGTCTGGCCTGATGTCACGTCTGCGCATGCGCACTAGCAAACAGACGACTACGCCGCCTCTCTGCGCACTTACCAGCGCGGCTGAATCCCACTTCAGCACACGGAGCTGGTTTCCAGCTATCGCGGCGAGAGCGCTCCAAAATGCGTTTTCATCCTTATTACTAGCATTCTAATACGCATTTGAAAGGAATTGGAATAATTTTATTGTGATATCTGGCTCGTATTCCCAGAGAAAGGATGTAATTTTATAGCGACTTCTCGCTCTCATTCGAAGAGAAATGACATAATTTTAGAAATATATTTACAGTGTAATGCAGCACATTATCACCAGCCGCCACTGGTTTATTTAGACAGAACCAGTTTAACATCGATATAGATGCATCTTCAGGCAACAACTGTGAATAGGAAATACACCTGAACTAATGACCGGAGTATCTAAAGAATCAATAACTCTAAGAATTTTTGTGTGTGTGTGTTATGTGTAATTTAAAAAAAAATTATAAGTAATTAAAACTTATAATAAAAATTTTTATCAAAGGGAGTGCCGAATGTACTTACTAGAAAAGTGATTTTATGTTATTTAAAAAATGCCGTCCAGCTTTCAGGAGGCTTTGCTAAATTACTCTCCCAATAGGGTGTGGCCGTCATTTGAAAAATAACACCCCCGATTTATCGACTCCGAAGAAAGCAACAATGAGAGTCTAAAATCGAGAACAGATTACGGCGAGAATTGCTATCCACGATCAACAATCTCACTGTAAGTGGTCAATACAAACTGTGTTAAAATAAACTATTAGAAAAGTGTGTGATAGGAATCATACAATGAACCGCTTACCAGGACGGGCGACATCTCCAGAACCAGAAAGCGCTGCGGCCGCGTTTCGTAACAATAAGTGCATACTCAATCCGACTAAAGTGCTAAACGTGTGATATAAACAAGGAAAACTGACGTAACACGCCGTTGACCGCCAGAGGGCTCTCGTAACGAGGACTAACGAAGGCTGGACTCCGCGTACAGAATTTACACCGTTGTTTTATTAAAATTAAAAAATCCAAATTGCGAAATATACAAATGCTCTGCTCAATTATATACTCTTCTCTCAAGATGTACAACATATATACGATAGATGATAACTTGTCAGCCACTTGAGCAACGCTATCGTGAATACAAATAGTGAAAATTTTCTAAGATATCATAATGTCTCACTTCTATTTAGTTGTTAAGGGATGGACCCGGAGCCTGCTTAAGTGCTTCAATAGTGTGCGTCTCTTCCATGATATCTAAAGCATTTCCCTTTTCACCCCTAAATAAAATCTTCTTGTTAATTCTCTATATTAGAAACGGAATGACCATTGTCTTTTAAATGCACTGAAAGGCCAGAGATATATATCACGGTGCATCAGAATCTTGATCGCCGCAACGATGGTATTTACAGTTAAAAGTAACTATTGTAAACAACTAAGTGCACGCTAACGTGATTTTATTTTATCCATATTTTGTTTGAGAACACCGCAGCTGTTTTAGTAGTAATACTAAATACTAGTAAGTGAATACTGCACGCAGTCACAAGATTTTTGTAAATCGATTTATTTCACCGTTACTAGTTTCGTGCCTGAGCCCAACATCAGACGGTTGTTTTGATTTCAGATCTACATTGGTGTCCTAAATTAACAAAGTTATGTGAATCCATAGTTTACAAAATTTATATATTTCTTTCCTAAGTATAACAAGGTTATCTTGTTTGTATTGTCTACAACGGATTTAAGATTACGTATATGCTTATATACGGAGCTTACTTCAGAGAAAGGTCTTCTTTGTACATTATAGTTGAGATATATGTATTTTTGTAACGCTGAATGTTGATCTGTGAGGTACACAAAATTCAAGATGGCGTCGCTTGTTTAGATCAGCTGATTTGATACAACAAAGAACGTGACATAATTACATATATTAAGTTGAGTGCAACTGCAAAAATAAGTATGCTCATTTTTAAATAAATACATTATTTTTACATTTGAAATCAGCTTCTAATAGCCAATAAAGAAATTTTCTATCGGTTAAATGGCATTTTTGTTGGTGGACATTGTAAAACTTTACAAAATTTTGGAGGTACAATTGATTTTTTTAAATCTAGCCGGTCATTCAGGATACAATCATGTTTATTGTGAATGTGACTATATATTTAAATTTGTTCAACCAAGTAAGCTCTATTTCCACATCATAAACCACATTGGCTCAAATATCTCTTCTGAAATTTGTAAAATTTGTCTATATACCATTCACTGCTAAAGTGTCATATCAGATCGCAAACTTGTTCCGCACCAAAAATATCAAAATTAACTTTCCACTAATAATAACCTGAAAGACAAAATAATTCATAACAAAAATTTATGAAGTACATCGTAGGTTTGTCATTTATTAACTAAATTGTTCCACGAGTCCCAAATTTTACATTGGCCAAACTGGAAGGAGTTTTAATGAACGATACCGTGAACATATACATACTCTCTACAGCTACAAATATAATGACATTTAAGTGCCTGGTACACGTGTCATTAACCACTTTCATATCCTTTCTCTACCGTTCCATTCTCTAATAATGCGCGGGAAGAAAGAACACCTAAATCGTTCAGTGTGCGATCTGATTTCTCTTATTTGGAATGGTCATGTCTCCTTATGTTGGTGGGTGCTAGCAAAATATTTTAACAATCAGAAGTAAAAGTCGGTGATTGAAATTTCGTAAATAAATCTCGCCGCAACGAATAACGTCTTTCTTTTAATGATTTCCACCTCAAATCGTGCAACATTTCCGTGACGCTCCCCCCCCCCCCCTTGTAAAGTGATAAAACAAAACGAGCTGCCCTTCTCCGAACCTTCTCGATGACTTCCGTCAGTCCCATCTCATGAGGGTCCCACACTAGGCAACAGTACTCCAGGAGAGGACGCAGAAGTGTGAAATAGGCAGTCTCTTTGGTGGAGCTGTTGCATCTTCGAAGCATTCTCCCAATGAAACGTAACCTTTAGTTCGCCTTCCCCACAATATTTTCTACGTGTTCTCTCTAGTTTACGCTGTTCGTAATTGTAACTCCTAGGTATTTGGAGTTCAGTGGATTTCTTTAAGTGGTCATGTGTGTTACTTCACACTTTTCTTTATTTAGTGTCAATTGCCAATTTTCGCACCATTTAGAAATTTTGTCTAAATCACTTTGAAGTTGCTTTTGATCCTCTGCTGAGTTCACTAACCGATAAACGACAGCATCAGTCTAAGGGAGCTATTCAGATTGTCTCCAGAATCGTTTATAAACACAAGGAAGAGTAGGGGACCTATAACGCTTCCATGGGGAACGTGCGATATCACTTCTGCTTTACTCGATGACTTACCGTCCTTTCTGATAGGAAATCGTGAATCCAATCGCAAAATTGGAGCGATATTCCATAAGCAACAACCTAAATAAATCAACCTTTGCTGCTCATTTTGGCCCAACAAAAAACCACACAAATAAGAATTGATGAAAACCTAGAAATATATAAACTTTATAACCTCTGGATTTACATATCTATGTTATTTTAAGACACCAATCTTGATCTAAATCAACAGTGCCACCTTATGATGGGCTGGGCCTCAAACTAATAACGGTGAAATAAATTTACAAAAATCTTGTGACTGGTTACAGTATTTATTTACTGCAGTAATAAACGTGATTTTATTCCTATTATCTCCCTAAGGCAACTTCTCAGACCCTGGGTTCCTTCCGCAAATTGGTTTGTGGAGCGTCCCCTTTGTCCTGTTAGGCATTTGCACACTCATACAGAAAAAAACTGCAGAATAGAGACGCCTCTTCTGGAGAACGTAGCGTCTAATTACGTCGTAAGCGCCGTACGCCCCTGGCATGTGGAACGTCAGAGAGCGGCGCAGCTTCTGTTATCGCCTGGAAGAAGCCCAGGGGTCCGGAATATCGGGAAGAAGGATGGCGCGAACCGATGACGGAGACGTCTTACGAAGTTTCCTCCGCCTTAAACCCTCCATTTTCTCGTGTTGACACTTTCGATTTTTGCCCAGACACTTCGTCAATAGCAGCTTCACTGGCATTAAAAGCCTTACGACCATAGGCGAAAGTTATTTACTTACTACGACAGCGTAAAAATCTCAGATGAGTAAAGAATGTCGTGAAAAGAACAATTATTTTTGCTAGCTTAATTTGAATATCGAAAAGGAGAGTAGTTAGTTCTCTACTAAATTAATAATCTAAAGAACAGACGTAGGAATGCCCCCTAAAATGACTAATCATCTACTAACTACAGGAAAATTAAATTCTCTACTGATAGAATGAAATCACAAAAAGATTCGCAAGTAAAATGAACACATCTGTGTCACTGGAAGATAGTGACATCTAAAAGTATGTCTGATATTAATGGAAGAAGAATTCTTGCTTATAAAGCTTAGAACGTACACAAAAAAATTATATGTACAGGAACAGATAGGAAAAAGAAATTACTAACTTCTTTACTAGAAGATATGGAGCTCAAAAAATAAATAACTAAATAAAAACTAAATACTGACGTGAAATTATGAAACATATCATATAATGACAGATGACGATGTGTGACTAAAAGATAGGCACGAACGTATTAAGGCATTTAAGGAAGGGATTCCGATATATAAATATCTACATGGGACACTCTGCAAATCACATTTTAGTGCCTTGCAGAGGGTTCATCGAACTACCATTATACTATTTATCTCCCATTCCATTCTCGACTAGCGCGCTCCGTTCGAGCCCTGATTTCATTCTCGTTGTCGTTTCTACATATGTAAGTGGACGTCAACAATATTTTTCGCATTCGGATGAGAATGTTGGCGATTTGAGTTTCGTAAGTAGCCCACGCCGCAGCGATAAGCGCCGTTGTTGTAATGATTCCCATCCCAGATCCTGTATATTTCCGAAACGCTGTCTCCCCTGCATCGTGACAATACGTAACGAGCTGCCCTTCTTTGGACTCTTTCGATGTCCTCCGTCAAACCCACCTGATAAGGATCCCACGCTGGGCAGCAATACTCTAAAAATGGAGGACAAGCGTAGTGCCGGCCGCGGTGGCCGAGGTGACTGAGGCGCTCCAGTCACGGTCAGCACGGCCACTACGGTCGAGGGTTCGAATCCCCCCTCGGGCATGGATATTTGTGCCGTCCTAGTTCGTAAGTAGTTCATAAGCAGTTTGTAAGTTTAGGGACTGATGACCCCGTAGTTAAGTTCTATAAACTTAACAAACATTTGAACATTGACAAGCGTAGTGTATGCAGTTTCTTTAGTAGTTCTGTTGCATGTTTTAAGGGTTCTGCCAATAAAACGCAGACTCTGGTTCGCCTTTCCTACGACATTATCTACGTGTTCTTTCCAATTTAAGTCTGAAGTAATAAAAATTCCTAAGTATTTTGTGGAATTTACGGCCTTCACTTTTGACTGATTTATCTTGTAAACAAAGTTTAACAGATTTCTTTTCGTACTCATGTGGACGACTTGACACTTCTCCTTATTTAGAGTCAATTGCCACTTTTTACACCATAGTGATTTCTTATTCAGATCGTTATGCAGTTGGTTTTGATTATCAGATGATTTTACTAGACGGTAAATGACGGCGTCATCTGCAAACAACCTAAGAGAGCTACTTAGATTTTCCCCTAAATCGTTTATGTAAATAAGGAACAGCAGAGGTCCAATAACACAACCCTGTGGAACGCCCGATATCAAATGTTTGTACAGCTTATGGGACTTAACTACGCGGTTATCAGTCCCTAAACTTACAAACTACTTATGAACTACTTACAACTACGGACGGCACAAATATCCATGCCCGAGGGGGGATTCGAACCCCCGACCGTAGTGGCCGTGCGGACCGTGACTGGAGCGCCTCAGTCCCCTCGGCCACCGCGGCCGACTCCAAATATCTCTTTTATTTTCTGTAAGCTTTATCTATTTTTCCCCTTTTTATACATTCTTCTACATCCTTGCATTTGCATTCTAGCCTCTCCTGCTTAGCCATTTTGCACTTCCTGTCAATCTCATTTCTTAGTCTTCTGTACTCCAATCTGCACGGTTCATTTACTGCATTTTTATATTTTCTCCTTCCATCGATCAAATCCAGTATGTCCTGTGATATCCAAGGATTTTTTGTAGGTCTTGCCTTCCTACCTATTTTGTCCTCTGCTACCTTCACTATTTCATCTCTCAATGCTACCGATTCCTCTTCTACTGTTTTATTTCCCCCTGTTTCTGTCAATTGTTGCCTAAAGCGCCCTCTGAAATTCTCAAGAACTTCAGGTTCCTTCAGTTAATCCAGGTCCCATCTTCTTATTTTCCTACCTTTTTGTAGTTTCTTCAGTTTCAGCCTCCAATTCATGACCAATAAGTTATGGTCAGATTTCATATCTGCCCCTGGGTATGTCTTACAGTTTAAAACCTGGTTCCGAAATCTATGTCTTACCATTATAAAATCTATCTGGTATCTCCAAGTGTCTCCTGGTCTCTTCCACGTATACAACCTTCTTTCGTGATTTTTAAACCAGGTGTTTGTTATAACTAACAACTCGGCCGCACCACATTTAGACGGCGCATTGCATTATGCGCAGCGTTTGCGGTATCTGCGCCTGAAACTTTGAAGGGTTGTAGCTCCCAAACTAACAGTGATAGGAATGTAGTTTAAATTGATTTGGAGCAGCTGGTTTCAACGAATCCAATGCACGATAAATGCATATTTTTTTTAAATTAAATTAAATTAAACCTGATCAGCAGGTTCCACTGTAACAAAATCATTGTTCTCCTCTGCCTTTGTCTCTCTACCAGATTCGTCACTCGAATGAGTCGATAAAATGTATATGGTAGAGAATTTCAGCATATGTAAGACTGCGCCGTCTTATCATTAGCTTCAATGACGCGAAGTCAGGAAAATAAACCACAAGCAGACGTCGCTGTTACCACGAAAGCCTCAGCCCACTCGATATGACCTAAGACAAAGATACGCAAAGATTGACGCGCCTGACATCTCCTGTCGTGTCATACGAGTGTAAGTAGCACCTCAGAAAGAGGTGCGATTGTTCTGGGGCTCCCCAGTATCACTTCATAGGTCTGAACGTCGCCGTCTACAGAAAACCGAAAGCCGCGCTGATATTAAGTCGTTGACCGACCAACAAATTTTTGGTAATTCACGTTATTTTTAGCCTAAAGTTTCGTAATATACTCCAACATCTCGTGAATAACATTGACGCACGCCCAGAAATTATTTCATCTCTGAACCCTGGTGTTACTGTCGTCAGATTGTGTTAAATTATGTATGTATCAAAAATGACCGACTTGATACTACCATTCTAACATATACAGTCACGACACTCACTGCTGTAAACGTCGTTACCAACTGACAGATACAACGACACTAGCACTCTTAGCGGTGGGCAAGCCGCCGAAGTAGTGATGTGTGTTTTCAATTGTTGTTGTACGTAGTTAACGAAATAGTTAATATCAATTTTGCAATACGAGCTCAGGTAAAATATCGAGGGAGATACATAATACGGAAATTCATATATAACTGTCGAATGTAGCTGATTCAGTGCTATAAAGAACAGCTTTCTCATCAATAAATAGTTAACGAATATGTGTATATCTGCAGTTTACTTTGCTGAAAGTAAGTACACTGTAGACATAAGAGAAACAAATTTCTATAATGGTCTGTTCTTACTATAAAAGGCAGTTTCTTGACGCGAATCAATTCGTTGTTCAAAATTCAAATGTCTGTAAATCTATCGGACCAAACTGCGTGGTCACCAGTCCGTAGCATACAAACTACTTAAACCTAGGTAAACTAACCTACGGACAAACACACACACCCATGCCCCAGGGAGGACTCGAACCTTCACGGCGAGCAACCGCGCGCTCCGCAGCAAGACGCTTTAGACCGCTCGGCTACTCCACTGCGGCTAGTTCGTTGTGGACTCTAATGATTCACACACTTTTACACCTCAGTCGTCTTTCTTATACGCGCATATTTTTGTTTGTAATTACTTTAGCTTAAAAAGCCAATGTTTTGTAGATTCTTACCGTTTGCTGTTCAGCTGTACCAACAATTCTCGAACTGGGTTTTTGATTTTGGAAAACATTTTGATTGCTTTTTCCGTTTTATGCTCACGCCTGTGACGTGTTTTCTTTAGCTGATATTGTACGTGGATACTGTACTTATTGAATACTATACAGGGTGGTCCATTGATAGTGACCGGGCCAAATATCTCACGAAATAAGTATCAAACGAAATAACTACAAAGAACGAAATTTTCTTGCTTGAAAGGGGGAAAACAGATGGACTATGTTTGGCCCGCTAGATGACGCTGCCATTGGTCAAACGGATATCAACTGCATTTTTTAAAAATAGGTACCCTCATTTTTATTACATATTCGTCTAGTACGTAAATAAATATGAATGTTTTATTTGTGATAGATGGCGCTGTAATATTCACAATCATATTGCTCACAATTTTAGACGAACAGTAGGTTTTTTAAATTAAAACACAGAACGTAGATAAGTTTGAACTTTCTTCGGTTGCTCCAATGTGATACATACTAGACGTATATGTAATAAAAAATGGGGGTACCTATTTTAAAAAATGCAGTTGATATCCGTTTGACCTATGACAGCGCCATCTAGCGGTCCACCCTTAGAAAAGTTTTGTTCTTTGCAGATTTTTCGTTTTCGGCTTATTTCGAGAAATATTGGCCCGGTCACTATCAGTAGACCACCCTGTATAGGTTTCGTATGTCAGAGATTATACGTGAATTGTAGTGAAGGATGCTAAATTTTCCCGAGCAGAAAAGCGACGTCTTTATGCCAGAGGACAGGTCTTCTGGTATTTCCAAGCCTTTTCTTATTTTTAACAGAAAATAGAATTTTTCAGTAAAAACTGTAGGTTACAAGATAATTGTAAATAAACTGTACTGCTATGTACCGTTTCATACCTTGTCAGGGATCTTAGGAAACGTAAGAAAGACACATGTGGTGCTATTATTATTTCGTATTTTATGGAACTGCATACGTTCAATAGTGTAAAACCTATGTTAAAATCAGTATAAACGATAATACTCGCACTCATCTTTTGTGTCCCAGCCTCGTCGCCACTTTTGTGTCCCGTACCGCCGGTTGTGATAGGTGTCGGTGGCCGAGTAGAAAGAGACCGACACAGGAATAAAGGATGCACGTGTGTGCAGGTACGGAGGTGACCAGCCAGTGGGACAGGAGAAACTAGAAACACTAGAGTAAATTAGAACGAGATATATATTTCATAGACTTAGTAATACTAAACTTTTACATAGTTCTTGACTGCAGAATGCTGATACATAGTTCAGATAGAGGCCTGCCTACTGATAATTCCTAGTGCCTATCCGATAGCCAAGTCTTAACTGGTGCCTAACTGATTCCCAAGTGTTAACTGGTTCCTATCTCAGTCCCAAGTGGCCGATGCAGCAGTCGTGGCCACGAGCGGAACTGCAGCAGAGGGCGCTCGTGGCTGACGTCGTCAGAACGCCGCGCCGTGCGTGCATGGCGGCACGCGGCGAAAGTACGATGCGCGCACTTCATACTTGTGCGACACCACATTTTTCTTTTGCTTTCTTTTTCTTTTTTTAGCTTAAGGGACTTAACTAAGGGGTCATCAGTCCCTAAACTTACAAACTACTTATTAACTACCTACAACTAAGGACGGCACAAATATCCATCCCCGAGCGGGATTCGAACCCCCGACCGTAGTGGCCGTGCAGACCGTGACTGAAGCGCCTCAGTCCCCTCAGCCACCGCGGCCGGCGACACCACATCATCCAATATCGTATTCAGAAATGTAGCTTGCCGGCAGCTTGGAGCGCTGCTGTCGCAGTATATAACAAAATTCTGTGAGACTGTCGTGACTGTACATGTTAGTTGTGGTACTACTGGTATAACAAATGAATTTTTTATACTTCTATCTGGCCTAGGGGGATGAAATTTTGATGAGTTCTACACCTTCATAAATGATTAAATGTCACGATGTGGTTTGGCGCTACGATGAATACGGAGGGAGGGGATAGGGTACTCTAACTCTCTCTTGGGTCAAAAATGACCCACGTGGTGCTTCTAGTGTTAAGTCAGGGAGAGCGCAGTTCTTTGGGTGCGGAGGGGTGCAACTAGTTATTTCGTTAACTACGACGGTAAACTGTGCCAAATCGCAGCCGTGAATTGTATATACCGATAAAGTCACAGTGATCAGTGACGCAGTTTAGGCCAGGCCTGCCCAGGAGGCGGCTAGACGAGCACGAGCGCCCGCGCTCGCTCGCTGCTTGTGTCCTGAGCGCTCGCGGCTGAACGGGGCTGAATACTCAGGCGTCGTGACGTACTGCAGCAGAGCAGGGGAGTAGAGGTGTAAACAGGGGCTGTCTTCATACGACTGACAGCGTCGTTCCGGCTAAGCTTTAGAGGGAGCGCGTGTGCCCACCACGCAGTACATAATGTACAGAGCACCACTTTTCACGTCGAAGAAATTTAGCGCGATAGCTTCAAAGCGAAAAGCAGACACATCAACATCAATGTACAACACCTCAGAGCAAGAAGCGTATGTTTATTATACACGAGTGTCTGAAAATGCTTAGCATGCTTCAAAATCCTTAACGAAAAAAAATTAATTTACAACGGTATTACAATACCCTCTATGCGAAAGACTATGGGCCCTTGCAAGATGAAGAGCGGAAAACGGAGGTTCAAATGTTAAAGAACATACCACTAACAAGGAGAGTGTTACACATTTGGGTCACCGATATCGATCGAATTTTTCATAGGCGTACCATATTGCATATAAAAGGACACGTGTTTGGCTTTTTGCTAGACAGTAGCTTTTGAAAAATCAAGGTCAAATTTAATTATGGAAAATCGCGTTTTCAATAGTATATATTGAAAGATCATCATCATCATCATCATCATCATTAGAGACTGATTATGCCGTTCAGCATGTAGTCTGGAGCATAGTACTTCTAATAAAATTCCTCCATGATCCCCTACTCAATGCTAACATTGATACCTCGTCTGATGTTACGCCTTTTACTTCAAAATAATTCTTCACCGAATCTAAGTACTTTCTTCTTGGTCTACCTCGACTCCTCTTACCCTCCACTGCCGAGCTCATGAGTCTCTTAGGTAACCTTGCTTCTCCCGTGCGTGTAACATGACCCCACCATCTCAGTCTGTACGCTCTAACTGCTTCATCTATGGTGTTCATTCCCAGTTTTTCCTTGATTTCCTCATTATGGACACCCTCCTGCCATTGTTCCCATCTATTAGTGCCTGCAATCATTCTTGCTACTTTCATATCTGTAACCTCTACCTTATGGATAAGGTAACCTGTATCCACCGAACTTTCACTCCCATACAACAAAGTTGGTCGAAAGATAGAGCGATGCACCGCTAACTTAGTCTTGGTACTTACTTCCTTCTTGCAGAAGAGAGTAGATCTTAGCTGAGCACTCACTACATTAGCTTTGCTGTACCGCAACTCCAGTTCTTTCACTATGTTGCCATCCTGTGAGAAAATACATCCCAGGTACTTGGAACTGTCTACCTGTCCTAACTTTGTTCCTTCAATTTGGCGCTCATCCGTGTTTAAAACTCTTTACCACTGACATTACTTTCGTTTTGGAGATGCTGATCTTCACATCATAATCCTTGCACCTCTGATTGAGCTCGGAAATATTAGTTTGCAACCTTTCAACTGAATCGACCATGACAACTAAGTCATCCGCATATGCGAGACTGCTTATTTTGCTTTCACCTATTTTAATCTCGCCCTGTCAGTCTACTGTTTTCAACATATGATCCATGAATAGTATGAACAACAGTGGTGACAGGTTACAGTCTTGTCTTACACCTGAAACTACCCTGAACCATGAGCTTAATTTACCATCTACTCTAACTGCTGGCTGACAATCTACGTAAAGCCCTTTAATTGCCTGCAGACGTTTGCCTCCTATACCATAATGTTGTGGAACTGACAGTAGCTTCCTCCTAGGGACACGGTCATATGCCTCTTCTAGATCAATGAAACATAGATACAATTCCCTGTTCCACTCATAGCACATTTGCATTACCTGCCGTAAGCAAAAGATCTGGTCATGACAGCCTTTAAAAGGCCTAAACCCAAATCGAAAGATCGTCTAAACATTTTTTACTAATATATATGGGGCTAAAAGTTAATGACGTTCGAGCAATTAAGGTTTTTTCTGTTTTCATGCTGCAGATAATAACATTCAACCGAGTATATTATCTGTTTACAACTGTTTCATTTGTGATACACAATAAAAAATCGATAAAAGTAAGAAAGATATAGAATTTTACTTCCATCCATCAGAAATCTCTTTCATCCATAAAAAGTAAATTGTATTTCCTCTTTCATACATCAGTTTCATACAATCAATTTGCCACAGAATAGATTATAGCCGGCCGCGGTGGCCGAGGTGACTGAGGCGCTTCAGTCGCGGTCAGCACGGCCACTACGGTCGGGGGTTCGAATCCGCCCCTCGGGCATGGATATTTGTGCCATCCTAGTTCGTAAGTAGTTCATAAGTAGTTTGTAAGTTTAGGGACTGATGACCCTGTAGTTAAGTCCCATAAGCTTAACAAACATTTGAACATTTTGAATAGATTATTCAACCAGCGATAAGTGTTACATCTTCGTATAACGTATCAGTGGCCGTAGAATTCGATTGACCGACAATTCTCCGTTGAGAAGTTACTGTATTGAGATTCTTGCCTCCTCATTGCCCCTCAAAACTCTTTTCCGTTGCCGTCAGCCGCCGCGAGCCGGCCGACGCTCACTGCTGTGGAGTGAGCGGGAGTCAGCTCGCTAGATCAGATTGCTGAGCTGGGCTGGTTTAGGCCTGCCGTACCGCCGCAGTGTTGCCGCTGTTCACGATGCCCCACGCAGGCCTCCGCTCTCGCCCACGGCGTCATTAGCAGGTAGCCGCGGCAGGTTTTCCTGTTCAGAGGCGGCGCTCCACAGAAGCGGCCGTGCCGGTGAATTTTCGCGGTCCGGCGCCGCATGTTTAACGCGCTACGTGGGCCGCATGCCCGAGCGAACCACCCCAGCCGCAGCCACCCTCTCTGGGAGGGTGGGCACTACCTAGCGCCAGCCCAACGCCTCCGCTACTTTCGCCAGGCAGAAAAAAAAATTAAACCTCTTCAGCCCGCATTTGTATTCCGCGCGGTTCGCCCCGTAAATAATTACAACCGCACTTTTCACTCGTCACAATACTGGCGTGGCGCAGGGTCAGAACGCACTGGTTGCGTCGAGATATCGCTCCACACTTTTCCTCTACTCCACCATGTATAAGTTCCTTTTTTCCGTGTAAGTTACGTACTGATCTACATGGGATACTTTGCAAATCACATTTAAGTGCCTGGCAGAGGGTTCATTTAAACACCATTATACTATTTATCTCCCATGCCATTCTAGAATAGCGCGCGGTAGAAAGAACACATGAATCTCTCCTTTAGAGCTCTGATTTCTCATATATTATTCTGATGGTCATTTATACCTATGTAAGTGGAAGTCAAAAATATATTTTCGCATTCGGAGGAGAATGTTGGCGATTGAAGTTTCGTAAGTAGCCCACGCCGCAGCGATAAGCGTCGTTGTTGTAATGATTCCCATCCCAGATCGTGTATCATTTCCATGCTCTTCTTTGGACTCTTTCGATGTCCTCCGTCAAACCCACCTGATAAGGATCCCACACTGGGCAGCAATACTCCAAAAAATGACGAACAAGCGTGGTGTATGCAGTTTCTTTTTTTAGTTCTGTTGCATGTTTTAAGGGTTCTGCCGATAAAACGCAGTCTCTGGTTCGCCTTTCCCACAACATTATATACGTGTTCTTTCCAGTTTAAGTCTCAAGTAATAGTAATTCCTAGGTTTTTTGTAGAGTTTACGGCCTTCACTTTTGATTGATTTTTGTAGTAAACTAAGTTTAACGGATTTCTTTTCGTACTCATGTGGACGACTTCACACTTCTCATTATTTAGAGTGAACTGGCATTTTTACACCATAGTGAGATAGATCGTTCTGCAGTTAGTTTTGATCTTCAGATGATTTTACTAGACGGTAAATGACGTCGTTATCTGTAAACAATCTAAGAGAGCCACTTAGATTATGCCCTAAATCGTTTATGTAAATAAGAAACAGAAGAGGACCAATAACATTACACTAAGGAACGCCCGATATCACCTCTGTTTTAGTCGATGCCTTACCATCGATTACTACGAACTGTGTCCTCTCTGACAGGAAATCCCCTATCCAATCGCAAATTTGGAACGATATACCATAACCACGAAATTTTATTAAAAGCCGTTTGTGAGGTACGGTGTCAAAAGACTTCTGGAAATCAAGAAATACGGAATCGATTTGCGAACCCTTGTCGATAGCACCCATCACTTCGTGTGAATAAAGAGCTAGTTGTGTTTCGCATGCACGATATTTTCTAATTCCGTGTTGACTTTGGGTCAACAGATCATTCTCTTTGAGGTAATTCATAATGTTTGAATACAGGATTTTACAGAAGATGTAGGGGCCCCTTACGAGGAGATATTGTTTTCAAGGACACCGATAGTGACCTACCACGGTGTAAGTACAAAAGATGAATTTCTCTCCAGCCTGAGCCGTTGCCCGTCGCTTACCACAAGGAGGCGAACCAGTTGTGGCCGACCACAGCTATTTTCTCTGTGATGCCAGGGTTAATTTTCAAACATACAGTGTACTTCGTTACGATATTATACAGGGTCCATTACCTAACACTTGTACTGCAAATATTGCGGAAATGGAAAGTACGATTGATGTGCTGTTTCCACAGAATGTTCAAATCAAATCAAATGTTTGTGGAACTTATGGGATTTAACTACGGGGTCATCAGTCCCTAAGCTTACAAACGACTTATGAAATAACTAAGACTAAGGACTTCGCAAATATCCATGCCCGAGGGGGATTCGAAGCCCTGAGCGTAGTGGCCATGCAGACCGTGACTGGAGCGCCTCAGTCCCCTCGGCCACCGCGGCCGGCTCCACAGAATGTATTGGCAGTCAGGGGCTCGTAATTTTAGCCAACAAACAGATTGTAATATTACTCAGAAAGTGTTTTTTTATGCAAACATACAGTTTTTTTAATGTAACAATGGCTGTTTCTATCTCGCACTGGAATTTTGACACCAGTTGTGTACAAAGAATTTTGAATGATATTTGTATCACGTTTAGTTTGGCAACTATAACCATTCAAAGATTTTGGCTGAGTGGCTATCCCCTGGGGCACAGCCCACTGTCTCATGACCACCAGCCCATCAGCTACGATGTCGTAGCCTCCGCCCCCAAAACTTTTAATGGTTGTAGCTGCCAAACTTTATCATTACATCAGGAAGTAAATAGGTGAAGACTTAAAACATTTAGCCTACCAGTGTAAATAACTAAATACCTACACTTTGTTTTCAAAATTTTCATATTATTGACACACCTGTTCACTTCAAGATCGATTTCGTTTTCGCACTTAAATTTCGATAGTTCGAGATGGTCCAGATATCCTTCACCTGGAATTAAGGAGACGCTACTACAGAAAAAATCTGCTTCCATGAAGACATTCTTCAGGTACACAACAAACATTCCAAGTAGACACCACGAAATGTTAAGAGCTTGGACATGACTACCACAAAAAAATTACGGAGGAAATAATAATTTGTTTCCTTCCATAAGCAACTTTTACTATTCTTTCCTGGGAGCGCTAGCTTTATATTTACATCTTCACTTCCGGTTTTTCAACCGACAATCAACTTAATACATTTCATTTTTGGCATTCCTAAACACACTTGCATATATGTTACAGTCGGTAAATCAGCTTCAAGCAGTGCTGCAGAAAGTATTTCGAAAAATAACGCCACAGTTCTGACTAACAACATATTTGTTGTCAGTATAAATTTACGCAAACTGAACAGCAAAAGCTATGTACCACATGGTCAATGTTTCCTAAACTCATATGGGATATTAAAAAAAGGCTATTCGCTTTCAAAGAAACACATTAATGAAACTTTTCTGCATAACAATATGGTAGCCCGGTCCATTACGTTCAATATTGAATAGTTACATTGTTACTTATACCACAGTCTAACACATAACAGTCGCGACATTCTCACAGACTTTTGTTATACACTACGACAGCAGCGCTCCAAGCGGTCGACAAGCTACATTTCTGAATACGATATTGGACGAGTGTAAATAGTAACGTTAATATTGATTTTAACACACTTTTACATTAGAAAACGTATGTTGTGCCACAAAAATAGGCAATAACTTAAAAATAGCTGCCCATTTATCATTCTTAGGTTTTTATCAACCCTGACAATTTACGAAACGATACATTATAAGACAGTTTCTTTACAATTAGCTGCGACAGAATAGCCGTGTGCACTAAGACGCCCAGTTACGGTGCGCGCGGCCGTTCGCCGTCGGGGTTCGAGTCTTCCCTCGGGCATGGTTGTTTGTGTTGTCCTTAGCAGAAGTTAGTTTAAATTAATATCAGTAGTTTGTTAGCCTATGACTAATGGGAGTAGCCGAGCGGTCTGGACCGCCAAGTCACGGATCGCACGGCCTCCCGCGTCGGAGGATCGAATCCTCCACCGGGCATGGCTCTGTGTGTTTTCCTTAGGTTAGTTTAACTTACTTTAAGTAGTTTGTAAGACTAAGGATTGATGACCAACGTAGTATGGTCCCATAGGATTACAAACATTTGAACATTTTGACTAATGACTAACGTAGTTAATCCCTAGGATTTACAATTATCTTGTAAACTACAGGCTTTTACTGCATAATTTCATTGTCTATAGAAATACATCGCATTCCTATTCAGGAACGTTAGGGTTTCTTCACCACAATTCCAGCAAAATAGGTGAAGGTAAAACGTAGGAAACGTATATAAAATGCAATAACTACAGTATTTAACGTGTCAATTATGTCACCACAGCTATAATTGAAGGATAAACATCACAGACGTTCCAATGAAAGAGCAAAAGTAATCAAATCGTTTTCCAACAAAGAAGATCCTAATTCCACAACTGTTTCTACAAGTGAACCAAAAATGGCAAGAAACCTCAAAACAGTGGATTTTTAAGCTAAAATAACCACACTCAAAACAACATGTGAGTATAAAATAGACGAGTGAGGTGTTAAAATGTGCAAATCATTAGAATCAACACCGAATTGATACGTGTCATAAACCTGCCTATCATAATAAAAACAGACCATAATAGAAACTTCTGGTGTTTTTTTTTTCTTTTTTTATTCTACTTACTTTCAGCTGCAAATGTATTCGTGTCGATTTGTTCACGATGAAGTTGTTCTTTATATTATTGAATCACTTTAATTCCACTGTTTTTACATTAACTTCCATTTTAAGTAAGTCTCTTGATATTTTACTGACGATTGTAACGCAAAAGTTATACTATTTCGTTAATTACTACGGTTTCCCGACCGCTAGGAGCGCTAGTGTCATTGCAACTGTCAATTGGCAACAACTGTCACAGCAGTGAATGTCGCGACTGTATGTGTTACACTGTACTAACACAGTATAACAATAGCCGGCCGCGGTGGCCGAGCGGTCTGCGCCGCTCCAGTGACGATCTGCACGGCCACTACGGTCGGGGGTTCGAATCCCCTCCTCTGGCATGGATATTTGTGCCGTCCTTAGTATTAGCTAGTTCATAAGTAGTTAGTAAGTTTAGGGACTAATGATCTAGTAGTTAAGTCCCTTAAGTTCTACAAACATTTGAACATTTGAGTATAACAATATCACCATAAGACACGATTGCGTTATATTTTGAGTAGACTGGCAGGGCGGGATTAAAATAGGTAAAAACATACCAAGCGGTCTCGCGTATGCGGATGACTTAGTTGTAACGGCATATTCGATTGAAAGGTTGCAAACTAATATTTCAGAGATCGATCAGACGTGTAAGGATTATGATATGAAGATCAGCATCTCCAAAACGAAAGTAATGTCTGTGAGAAAGAGATTCAAACAGACTGAGTGCCAAATAGGAGGAACAAAGTTAGAACAGGGAGATAGTTTCAAGTACCTGGGATGTATTTTCTCACAGGATGGCAACATAGTGAAAGAACTAGAATCGAGGTGTAGCAAAGCTAATGCAGTGAGTGCTCAACTAAAGTCTACTGTCTTCTGCAAGAAGGAAGTCAGTACCAAGACTAAGCTAGCCGTGCACCGCTCTATCTTTCGACTAACTTTGGTGTATGGAAGTGAAAGTTGGATGGATACAGGTTACCTTATTCATAAGGTAGAGATTACAGATATGAAAGCAGCAAGAATGATTGAAGGCACTAATAGATGAGAATAATGGCAAGAAGGTGTCCATAGTGAGGAAATCAAAGAAAAACTGGGAGTGAACACCATAGATGAAGCAGTTAGAGCGACCAGGCTGAGATGTTGGGGTCATGTTACACGCATGGGAGAAACCAGATTACCTAAGAGACTCATGAGCTCGGCAGCGGAGAGTAAGAGGAGTCGACGTATAATTTGCCCTTGCTTCGTATGATGTAATAATTGTTAAAAGTAGATTCCGCGATTATATTTTTTGGACAAAGAATTGATGGTACCGTATGTTTGAATTTGAAATAAGTTAAAGTACAGCACAAAATGAACATTAAAGCAAATAAACCGCGGATTGAATATTAAAGTTGGGCACCATACAAGCAACAGCACGTTATAAAACTAGCTGGATCCTGGACTTCGTATTGTAGAAGCTGGAAATGATAACTTTTATGTCTTATTTAATAAGTGAATGTTCGAGATACTTTCCGTAGGTGATCAATGTTCAGACTGTTCACTTCACTTTTCATTTAGTGTGACCGTGGGTGGAACATGAAGTTACTGGTAATGATAAAATAATTTTAAAACAATGATCGGACTTCGTGAAATTACAAAAGAAATGACTGCAGGTTGTAAAATCAAGCCAAGTATGGTATAAGGATGATTGATTGATTGAAATTTTGCAGACAATGCGAAGCGATTGTAATGGCGTCTGAACATTAAACTATTACGGAGGCGAAGGAGCTGAAAACAATAGAAAATAAGTATTTGACGTGGAGGGATTCATTTAAATAAAAGCCAAAGAGAGGGGATGATTTTAAATTTAAGTAATATATTTTTACAACAACTTGCATCACTTACATTGGTGGAGACAGGTATGAGAGACGTCTACACCGATTAGATACAGACCAGAGAGTGAGTAAAAACTACCATCACCGTTCCGTCTTCTCGCTTGTTTTTAAGTAAAAACTGACGAACGAAATTAAATTAGTAGCATTGCGAGTCAGAGGGAACCGGAGGCGATAAACATCGCTGATCAAAGATAAACGAAACAAAGTGTATCGTTACAGACGTAGACCTAGAAGAAAGTACTTAGATTCGGGGCAGAATTGATTTTGAAGTAAAAGGCGTAACATCAGACGGGGCATCAATGTTAGCATTGAATAGGGGATCATGGAGGAATTTTGTTAGAGGTACTCTGCTGCATACTGAACGACGAAAGGCACAATCAGTCTCTAATGATGATGATGATGATGATGACGAAGAACAGAATACAATTTTTACGCGCTAGGAAATACTGCTAGTAGCTAAACAGCGCGCCGTCAAGCGTTATTGTTGACTGAATCTAACCCGAAGGCGACCCGACTTCATCCGTAAGTTCACGAAAGCTAGTTTCGGCCAAGTCGAAGATTCGGATTATCTATGATTAAAACGGAAACTGCGGTCGAAACCAATACTTTGACCGAAACTGGCAGAAACCGAATCCGAATATTCGGTCGGTCATTAGTGAATTGCAGTATTGGCGCAGTTCAAGCTGACGCTTCCCGCAGTGGACGGGTGGAGCTATTGTAATAACTGTAACTTTTATGGTCGCTGCCATTAGCCACCTCGAGGTGTCTCAGGTTGGACTTTTGGACTGCACAGACATAACGCATTTCACGATGACGTTTGTGTGTACGTTGTAGATCCATTGTCCCGTGACTTACGGAGCGTGTGGAGGCAGCAGAAGACGGAGTGCTGGGAGCGAGACAAAGGGTGAGTGAGTGTTATGTACAGAGCCAGCCGGCATCCTGGGACAAATGGCAGCGGGCGAGATATTGTCTGCCCCGAGGAAACACAGCGCACATCACAGCGCATGCGCCCGCCGATCCATCACGCCCACAGCGCTCCGCGTTACTTGGCGCTGTTGCCACGGACAACCTGCAGTGTTGCGTTTTGGGTGGTTTCGCTCATCTCCGCTGCACATCTTAAGTTAAAGGAATCGCACATGCTGTGGTACAAAAACTGCGCTTAAAACATTGTCTCGTTATACCAAAAGTTTTAAACATAGGGAGAGGCATTGAATTATAATTTATACTGTGGCCAGGATTCGAACTCAGAACCTCCTACTTACTACGTTGGTGCTTTAGATCACTCAGCTAACACAGCATTGTAGCCAATGCAACTACACGGACTGTCTTAAAGCACGTCTCCCTCCACATCACATACTTCAATTCTGCCTCATGTTCCCTCTGAAATGCGTATCAAATTGCCACAGCTATCCTACACTGGAATAGCACCCCAGCAAAGAACGCCAATAGGAACTATCCCGCCTTGTTCCTCAGGCCGAGGTGGGATAAATATCAACAAATAATACATTATCTTGTTATACCAAAGGTTGTAAACATTTAAGAGGCAGAATTAAAGTATGTGGTGTGGAGGGAGACGTGCTTTAAGACAGTCCGTGCAGTTCCTTTAGCTACAACGCTGTGTTAGCTGAATGGTCTAAAGCACTTACCTAGTAAGTAGGAGGTCCCGAGATCGAATTCTGGCCACAGCATAAAATTTAATTCAATGCCTCTCCTTATGTTTAAAACCTTTGGTATAACGAGACAATGTTGTCTTAAGGAATTGTATTATTTGTTGATATTGATATCACATTGGCCTGAGGAACAAGATGGGATAGTTCCTACTCGCGTTCTTTGCTGGGGTGCTATTCCAATGTAGGAGAGCCCTGGCAATTTGATACGGATTTCAGAGGGAACTTGAGGCAGAATTAAAGTATGTGGTGTGGAGGGAGAGATGCTTTAAGACAGTCCGTGTAGTTGCTTTGGATACAACGCTATGTTCGCTGGGTGATCTAAAGCACCTACCAAGTAAGTACGGAGTCCCGTGTTCGAATCCTGTTTACAGCATAAATTTTATTCAGTGCCTCTCCTTTGCGCTTAAAGAGTTGAAATTTTTTACTTTTTTTGCCAAGATCTCTTTTTTATCTATCACAATTACTGCTTACAACTGATCCTGCAGTCATCATCAGATCTATAGAAGGAGAAGATCAATCAACATTCCTGCCACTTATTCTTTTTTTCCTTTATAGTATTTTAAAACCAACGAATGGTGGCAGGCTGGCAGCAGGTTCAGTGCTGCTCTTCAGCCACTAGAACAACATAGGTTTATCAGGAAGATTTAACAGACATACAGAATTAAAACAAGTCAAAGTGATTGTTGTGATCTCATCGCCTTATGTTGTTTACTCGTCCTAGTCTAGTTGTCAATACAGGTATTGGTGCAGGATTCTTTGACATCTAAAACATTGATATAGTTAGTATTACAAGATATTTATTGACTGAAAATGATAATACCCAACTTAAGAACATAAGTCTGTTTCTTCACTCAGATGCTTTTCGCGGTATCGTCCATATGATGCTAGCTGCGCTGTGACCTATTCACTGCTAAGTTCGTAGCCGCGTTTTTACTTAGTACTGTCCTATTCCTGACTTTGTAGCTGCCTAGTAACTGTCCTCAGTCCTGAATAGTAACTGCCGGGGTCTCGCTAGTAACTGACGGGCTCTCCAGACGTATGTCGGCCTAGATATAACCGCTTGTAGTGGGCGCGTATCTTCGGTTACTCCCTCCAGGATGCGCGGCGCCTGCTTGTGATAGGCTTTCGGTCGATCGCTGTCTTCTACACGATCGTCCTCTACGTCTGGCGTGTGGGGCTGACTTTACGCCACAACAGTGGTAAAATCGGAGAAGTGACAATAACACGGAGAACAGTGAAACATGTGTTCAGAATTAAAAATGGGCACGATGGTTAAAAGGTATATATATGCGCAGTGTTAGAAAGTCATGGAGATTAAAACTCACGACGAAAACGAGAGCACATATTTAAAATCGCTTGGCAACTCCTATATTCAGCCTGTTCGCTGTTTGTGACCTCTTCAAACTGGAACACTGAGCACAAAACACTGGGACTGACACTAACACTTGAACAATGACGAATCACTGATTAAAACAGATGACACAGGTTCCTCGCAGGAAGTAAGAATGGGAGGGGAGGCGTGGACGGGGAGGGACAGGAGGTGGGGGTGGGAGAGGGGAAGACGCAAGGACTCCCGGGAAGGGAGTGGGAAGCCAAGCTGTGGGGGGAAGAGAACGGGAGGGGGGAGGGAGAGGGGGCGTACAAATATGGAGAAGAATTAAGGTTGGCAAGATGGATAAATGTCAGGACAGAGGGCGACAACCGGGAGGGGTAGGTGACAGAAGTCACCCTCGAAGAGGATGTGGAGAGTGTGGAGGTGAAGGGAGGGATAACAAGAATTTACTACCCAAGAACGCTATAAATCATAGCTTACACATTTTATTTATGGTCTCTTCATACCTGTGGAACTGTGAAGAATATAATCATACCAGTAACACGTAGGTCCAGCTGTATGGCGTTCTGTGGGTTTGTCAAATAAACAAAATTGCAAAGTCATGTAATAAAAACCAATCATGGCTCCCACAACATACACAGACATCGACTTGTATCTCACACCACATTAAACCCAACAGCATGGGCTCACGTTAAACTTATGAAAAGCAATTACCATAAAGACTGCTAGGTGGCTTTCATGGTTAGAGATTTCACTACGGAGCGGCAACAGTACCTAACTGTGGTAAGGGTACTACAAACCTTCCAACACCTAAATACTAAAACAGTTATTATCCACCTTCTCCAGCTGATCATTTAGAACATTTTTCTTATTATGTTTTAAATGTTTATAAATCTGCATATTCTCTAGGATGTTTAATGTCTTTCCTTATGTAGGATCTTCATATTTTGTCGAAAGTCTTTGATGTTATGTTTGCTTTCTCGTAAGTGCTCTCCAAATGTAGTTTTATTGTGGTTAACTTTATGCTCTCGTAATCTAGTACAACCGACCTACAGTTTGCCCGACATAAAAACCTTTGCAGTCGTTGCAATGGAAATATTGTAAGAAAAATGCTCTCATCGATCAGCTGGAGATGATAGATAATAGCATTGTAGTACTTTTGATAAGCTGTTATGAGATTACGAGCCCCCACCACAGTTAAATACTGTTGCCATAGGTAATGTGCTAGTGACATCACTAACCATGAACGTTACCTAGCGGTCTGTGTGGTGACTCTGTTCCATAAGTTTAATGTGAGCCCACAAAGTGGGGTTTAATTTGATGTCGATGGCCGAGTATGTTGTGGGGGCAATGATTGGTTTTAATTATATGACTAAGCAATTTTGTGTATTTGACTATTCCACAGAACGCCACCTAGATGGAACTACATGTTACTGGTATGATTAGATTCTCCACAGTCCCACAGGAATGTAAATACCAAAAATAAAATGTATAAACTATGATTTTTTAGCGTTCATGGGTAGTAAGTGGCAGGCATGTTAACTGATCTTCTCCTTTTGTAGATCTGATTATGACTGCAAGTTCAGTCGACACCGGTAACTGTGGCAGATAAAAAAACAGTTTTCGCAAAACAGTAACAATGTGCAAAAGGTAAAGAGCAACATGTGTATATTGTTTAACTGCACTTAAACTTTCCACGTGTTCTTTATAATGAGCCCTCATAACTAACTGTTCTGTTTCGAAGTGTACAATACACATAATTAATCATGGTATACGATACTAATACCAGCGAATGTTGTAAGTCAGCTAACTATTTAATTAAAAAGTTTTACGCTATTCCTTTGTGTTCTACGATTATCAGCTGTTGCATTTTATTGAATTCATAATCAAATTTATTTCCACAGTCATGTCATATTACATTACAACTCAGATAACAAATTTTGTATAAAAATGTAGATACTTCTAGAACATTAGTCACTTTTAAACCGAAAAAACCATTTTGGGAATTAGTCATTACTTAAAAAACATTACAAATAATTTATATAAGCTTATTACACACTTCTGTAGTCCTTTTAAATTCTTACATCAAAACTGTTATATTTTATATAAACATATCTATATAAAAATTCTGCCATTACGTTTCTTAACTGTAAAAGAAACATACAGAATTCTATTAAAAAGTATAACATGATAATTAGTATTTTACCTGATGAAATTTCCGCTCCTGGAAAATGCTAGCACCTTACAAAGAGCGTAGTTGCTATAAATTAAGATGTATTGTCGTATCTTCGTCACAGTCTCGTATGAGTTTCGGTTTTGTAGCAGATGCATGTACGAGTGATGGTGAAGCCCACTCTTGAAAATAAAAGCTGTTGCAGGCATACAGTGTCGTTTTACTTAGTTTCATTATTTGGAACCTAGTTGAAAACTAATCAACTCTTAGACAAGCGAAGGCGAATGAGTGTATTACGTTGCATAAGTTTTATTTTACTGAGTTGTTAATACGGAATACACCAGTGAGCACGCTGCAAGACAAGTGCCATTGTCTCATTCATTGACAAAAATTTTTTTTAAAATCAGCAGCAATTAATTCCATCACGACTTCATGTATATGGGAATATTGTGATATGAAAATAATTTCACTTTTCCTGCTGTGTAAAATTAAAACTTTCCAGATCGCAGACGCCCTGCAGACAAAGACCGCTGTTATGGCCGAGTACAGTGCAGACCGTAGAAATGTCAACTTAAAACTTGTAGTGGTTCTGTCCCTCCCCCCCCCCCCCAACTTTTTGCCAGGAACTGTTTGGTGATATAGGTTTTGTGTGTGTGAGCGTTGTAGTGCACCTTGAAGTTACACCATACTCTCTGGACCTCAATCTTACAGACTTCTTCCTATTCCTTAAACTAAAACTCGCTTTAAAAGAAGGAACTTTTACGATATTATTTACATCCAACGAAATATTACGAGGCTTTTGAACATCATCCCAAAGGAAGACTTCATGCAAAGTTTCCAGGACATGTGTCACAGAGCTCAGCGGTGCATAGTTAAGGGAGGTTACCGTTTCGGAGGACAGTAACGCAAATGTAGTTCATATTCATATTTCATATAATTTAATGTCACAGAACTGTTCACCGAAATGAGAGATTGTACATTCATCTTATTACCTTCTTTCAAGAGAGAGTCCATTATGCTCAATTACCTTTTCAAGTCCTGTGTTGCCTATCACAGAAATACTACGTCATCAGCAAACCGTGAAATTTTTAGTTCTTCACGCTGAACTTTAATTCCTGCTCCATATTTCTCTTTACATTCCTTCACAGATTGAATAACATTGGAGAAGGGTAACAACCCTGACTTACTCCCTCTTTAACCAAAGCTTCCGTATCGTGCCCTTCGACTCTTATAACATCTGCCTGCTTTCTGTACAAGTTGTATATAATTTTTCGTTTCCTATATAACACTTTACATATTCAATTATACTGCTCACAAAAGGTAGGGGATCAGATGAGACGTAATATACAATATATAGTAACGTATGGTGTTCAAGTGTGGGTTACAATTGTAATTTTTGTGTCACACAGTATATTTGGCTCTCTACGGTATATACTTCAGGTTTGGGTGGAGTTTACTTAGAGCGAGGCATCATTGGGCTACCATACTAAAAATGTCACTCTCGTTGCCCTGTAATATTTTATGTGATCACCTCAGAAGGCCAGTAGAGTCTCAAACCTACGTGGATTAGACAGTTCTCAATCAGCTCTTGATGGATATATGGCCTTTCTTGCAATCGTTGTGTTAGGTTCTGGTCTGTCAGCAATGTGTCTGCCAAGGGCATCCCAGACATACTCTATCGGCTTTAAGTCCAATGAAAGATAACACATCCTATGGCAGCACAGTAGGTCACAACAAATGGTCCAAAGATCTTATCTCTGTACATCTGAGCAGTCAAAGCGCTATTTTGAACATGATCCGCAAGTCCGCCAATACTGACTCCTGCCAACACCATTCGTCTAACACCATGATATGGTGACGTTTCCTGCGCAAAACAGGATTGTTCTGAATTCTACGTTCTCTCCAGATGAGGAAACGACGATTGTCGGGCTGAACGCAAAATCGTGAATCATCTATGAAAGAAAAAAAAAAAAAAAAAAAAAAAAAAAAAAAAAAAAAAAAAAAAAAGAAAAAAAAAAACCCAGTGCCATTCGTTATGACTCTGATACTTCCCCGCCCAGTGTCTGTGGACTAAATGGTGTCGTGGTTTTAATGGGACACACACCATAGGCCTCAACGCATAGAGGGATTTCGGACTGTTTGTGCTGAGATTGTGCATCCTTTCGCTGCCTGGAGGGTGCCGCTGGCATGAGTTGTATTCAGCCTCCTTTCTCGATAGGCTTTTAACCGGAGACAATGGTCATCCCTTTGTGAATTTGAGAGATTTCAGTACTGCCCACGTTGTTTTCCAACGGAAAAACGACAACTTAGCCTTGTAAATTTATTTGATTACTACCTTTACGCCCACTGCTTCCCATGCTTAGGCTGGTCGGTCTGCACCAATTGTTTCTCCCTCTTAATATAAATTTTTCTAGGTATAGCTTAAGTACTGTCATAATGAAATGTTGTGATACTACTTGTAGCCGCGGCAGAATGCCCCTGCGTATTGAGGCGCCATGCTGCGGTGCGCGCTGCTGTTTGCTGTCGGGGGTTCGATTCGCCCTTCGGGCATGGGTGTTTGTGTTGTCCTTAGTCTAAGTTAGTTTAGTTATTTTGGGAGCCTTAGGGACTGATGATCCCGTAGTTAACTCTCTTAAGATTTACAAATATTTGAGAATTTGATTTTACTACTTGTAACCCCTATGGCACCCCTTAATAGTTGAATTTTGAAAAATACCCCAACATGTGTCTTTTAAATTCTAAACAAGTATGCAAATATGATTTTTTGTAATTCTGGATTCGAAATTGGCTTAGTAGCAACGTATTTTCAAAAAATGTTTTATCTCTATTTCACCCCCTAAATGATTAATTTTCTGAAAATACCGAAACACGTGCCTTTTTTATTCTGACCAAGAAAATATATACCAATTTATCTGTCTGTAGCTTCAAAATTTCCTTAATAGCAAAAGAATTTTGAAATACATCCCCTCTCCAGTTTAACCCCCTTGATGGTTGAATTTTGAAAACTACCGTAATATTTTTTTTTTATTCTAACGAACAATGTAAATATCAATTCTTGCAGCTCTAGCTTCAAAAATGTGTTTTCGGAAAGAATTTTTTATCCCCTATTTTACCCAATTAGTTATTAAATTTCCAAAAGTACCGAAACTCGTGTATTTTTAATCCTGATCAAGAGTCCATATCCTAAGTTTGGTAGTTACAGCTTGAAATTTAACAGCAGGTTATTTTTGAAAATCAATTTTTGTGCTCCGTATTTCACCCCCTTATTGGTCGAATTTTAAAAAATACCGAAACGCGTTTCTTTTAAATTCAAACCCCGAATCCTAATATGAAAATTTGTAGTTCTAAATTCAAAAACTGCTTAAATAGCAACAGATTTCCGAAAAAAATCCCCTCTCAATTTTCACCCACTTTTTGGTTGAATTTCCGAAAACACCGAAACACGTATTTTTTAAATTCTAACCAAAAATACAAATATAAACTTTTGCCGGTCTAGATTCAAAATTGTCTTAAGAACAACGTGTTTTCAAAAAGAATTTTTCATCCCCTATTTTACCCTCTTACTTGTTGAATTTCCAAAAATACTGGAACTCGTGTTTTTTTAATCCTGATCGAGATTCCATACCCGAAGTTTGGTAGTTGTAGTTAAAATTTGAGTTAACAGCAACATATTTTTGAAAATCAATTTTTGAGGCCGGTGGCCGCAGCACAAGGACGGCTTATTATTATTCTCAGAGGCCGAGGTACCCGGAAGACAGCCGACGGCCGAAGACTGTGGGAGCAGGTATAGCTGAAGCGAGAGCTTTCCAAGTATTTTCTCAAACGTTACCGCTACTTGGTTTGTACCACTAAGTCTGACGTCGTCTGTAGGAGAGCGTCTGGTAGAATACAATGTGCCTCTTAAGGCAGTGTACGGTTCTTTGCGAGGTAAAAACTGGACAAATTTATGAAAGAATTTGCTGGGGATAACTTGCTGGTCGTGTTTCCGGCGGTGCCCCAAGGTTATCTGCCACTACCATGAGAATGCTAGACGTGAGGACGAGTGTAGACCACTGGAAATGTGGGAAAGCTGGTCATTGACTGCAGTTTTATAGTAAGGGGGTTCGGCTGTCCGACTCCCGAACACATTCTGAGATTGGCCGGACTTGGGAACCTCGCTGTGGATTGACGTTTAAGTAGAGATAGGCGGAGGCTGGAGGCTTTTCAGAGAGGAGACGAGGTTCTCGGAAGAGACTGATGTTTGAGCAGCCGAAGATGGCAGACGCTTCTCTTCTGCTCTCGGTTTATACTTGTCTTCCAGCAACTGTACTTCAGAATTTGTGGTACAACGTTTGGAGGTACTCCAAAACCTGTAAATATAGCGCTGAGTATTGGTAAAGCGAGATCAACGTCAGCCTGCCTGATATTAGACTCACTGACGCGCTAATTGTGATTGTCACAGTTTTGGTGTCACCTCTATCTACAGTACATTCGTGTATCACACGTAAATTGTCTGTAGTAGCACGACAGCTAGTGAGATTGTAGACACTAAGATCCGCCAGGGTCGAAGTTGACTGATATAAGTTCAATATCACTTCTGTAATGAGAAATTGAGTTGTCTCCGGGTCCATTACTTGCAGCTGTAGACGCACACAGCTACTGTCCACTCATCGCATTGTTGACATCGCCAGGCAGCACGATGCTGGTACAGTATCACGTGCATTTTCTAGTGTTTTCGGACATATTGAAAACGCTAGGTAAACTCACAGAAATGAGGTATCGGAATATTCCTCTCGATTACGTCATGGTTTCCAGGTTAAATTGTTTTGTCACGTGTGTTTAGAATCAGTTATAATTATTCTCGATTTATCAGCCACTTGATGTAGGAGTATATATTCTATTTGTATTTTGTGTTAATTAAATTTGATCTATGCTTTAATTGTATATTGATTTTGCTTTCAACTCTCACGTTCATTTGATTTCAGAGAATAAAAAGAGTCAACACTTATTTTTCTACTTTCATCATTCAAATTAGTTTGTCCCCTTTACACAGTTTTGGATGGCGCTGATTAATTGGAAATTAGAGTATAAATTCAGTAATTATTGTTGGTGGGTCAACCGCGTCTATCCTTTGATATCAAGTGAACAAACCAATTGCATACCGTCCTTTCTTTTCCCTGCCTTGCCATAATTTGCACCACATCCGTGATTTGTGTGCTGTCAGGGTCCACTTCCTACTCCCTCCTTCACATTTATTTTACCAACATACATAAATATTTCAAAGTTACTCAAGGACAACGTTAGGTTTGCGTCTTTTAAGAGGAGTTGGAATGCCGTGAAATGGTAAAAAATCATATTTTCCTTTTTTAATCTCATAAGGTAATTTCAAGTTTTCTGCTTAAAATGGCGCAAAATTGGTAAGAAATTCTAATAGAAAGTATTTCATTCAATTTTTTAAAATTATATGTGCGCCTTACGATGTTTACATATTTAAATATTCACATTTTCAAAATTATTACATATAGAAGGTTGTGGATTTCGCTCTTCATTTGTAGAATCTTTGATCCATTGTCCATTGTCGTTCAAATACAAGTCGATGATCGATCTAAATATATGGTTCAGCAACATCACATAGACTCGTGCACCTAAGAATGTGTTTTTTGGCATAAAAACTTTGAAATGGGGAGTCTGTGATTCAGTTATTACATTCAGTGCTGGTCATATGAGTACGCTAAACGTCATGGAAAGCCTTGGCATTGTTCCTGGTGTCAGTACCATCAGATATCTTTAGCTTCTCGACAACATGCAAGTAAGGAGGGCTCGTATACAGCTCAATTTAATAAAATAATAATAATAATAATAAAAACATGAGGACGTAGGGAGAAGAAAGCTTCTAGTTTAAGAAGAAGAACTAGAAGAAGACCTTGATTACTCGGATGGACAATACTGATAATAGAATAAGAGGTATTTTTGAATTTTCATAATAAATTACTTTAATCGTATTTTCTGCCATTTGACATTTTAGTGTTATATGTACCTTTATCTCACAAACTACTAAACCAGTGACATTCAATTTTTTAAAGTATATTACAGTTAAACGAGACCCATGACATAGAATCAAGACCAAATCTGGCTTATTCACTGAACCAGATAAATTTTTTCAATAAGAAATAGCTTAATGGTAAAAAAAAGGGAAAAAAATCATACCAACAAAAAGAAAACATTGGTTCCAGTTTAGTGAGCTAACAATATATTCTGAAAAATAGCTGTCAGCATTTCAAAGTTCTATAGATAAACAATTTCGAGAGAAAAGAGTTCATTAAGTTAGAAAATTTATCATTAGTGAGATAGGGCATTCCGACTCCCCTTAACAATTCTTGTTGTCTGAAATCGTTTACAGGTCCTGGAAATTACACTTCAGGACTCTGCAGTAGCTGCAGCCACCTCCCTCTTTGTCTGTTCTGCTTCCGACCTTCCAATAACTCTCCACGCCATAACTTCGGCTTAGTCACTTTGTTGTTGCATTTCACTACCTGCTCATTACACCATCTGAACCCAACTGCTAGTGTAATTCGTTTGGCAGAGTAAACACAAATCAACACAACCCCTTCTGCAGCAACTTTCATGTATTACCACTTTCTCGGTTACCGTGATTAGATTAGATGGTTCGTTCCATAGATACGTTTTGAGAAGATCATCGTAGATGTCTAACGTATCAATATTTCTTTTTTTTATTATTTTTTTTACAAGTTTATAATATAATAACACTAATACAGGTACATACATTTTTACAAGCTGATAATATAATAATACTAACAGTATAGATACAGATAAATGCATCATTTGGTTCTATTTAACAAATTCCTCAGTGGAGTAGAAGGAGTTGGCCACTAGAAATATAGAAAGTCTTTTAGGCTCCTCTTAAACTGATCTTTATTTGTACGTAAATTTTTTATGGTTGTTCGTAAAGTATTGAAAATACGTGTTCCTGAGTATTGGACCCCTTTTTGAACTAAATTAAGTGCTTTTAAGTACTTGTGTTGATCACCTTTGTTCCTAGTATTGTAGGTATGACTTGAGCTATTTGTTGGGGAAAGGGATATGTCATATATGACAAATTTCATTAAAGAATAAATATACTGAGAGTCATAAGTTAATATACACAGTTCTCTGAAGAAGCTTCTGCAGGATGTCCTTGAATTTACACCACAAATAATACGTATTACATGCTTTTGTACCCTGAAAACTTTTGCTTGACTTGATGAGTTATCCCAAAATATTATGCCATATGACATTATGGAATGAAAGTAAGCAAAGCATTCAAGCTTTGTTATTTTTATGTCTCCTATGTCTGATACCACTCGTATTGCAAATACAGATTTATTAAGTCGTTTATGCAATTCTTTGGTGAGCTCCTCCCAACTGAATTTATTATCAAGCTGTAATCCCAGGAATTTTATTCTGTCGACCTCTTCTATCTGCTCTTTTCCATACTAGATGGTAATCTCTTACATGTTCTGAACTGCATGTAGTGAGTCTTTTCAAAGTTTAATGTCATGTGTTGGCTTTAAACCATTTATTAATGTTTATGAAAATTTGTTTAGCAGACCTTTCTAGATGCACGACATGCTATTTTTTGCAATACTTGTATCATACGCAAACAAAACGAACTCTGTGAAACCTTAACTTTTCCCGGCGTAATGAATGTTCAAACAACTTACGGGTATGCTGCCGGGTGACGTCGTCGAAAACTGCCGATATTTCGGCAGGAAGACACCCTGCCATTCTCAAGGCACAACTGCACTCAAGGAAGCAATGTGCAAGCGTATTTAATACCTTGATTTGCAAAGGGTAAACAAGGAAGATAACACACGCAGTACAAGTTACTGCAGAGTAAACACAACCAAAAATGACAAAACATCAAAATTATGGATAGTGACTTAATCGACAGGTGAGGCAGCATTAATTTTGTCCCTCTGTTTTTTGACGAGAGACATTGCCAGATTCCAAGCAGAATTTCAACAGCTTCCTTGATAACACTATCCCAATAGGCGGAAGTGCATGCCAGAATCTCCTTGTTATTGTATTCCATAAGATGACCGGTGTCAAGAAAGTGTTCTGCAACGGCGGATTTGTTTGGCTGTTGTAGGCGCGTGTAACGTTTGTGTTCAATACACCGGTCTTCCACAGTCCTGATTGACCAATGTATGACATGCCACAACTGCAAGGAATACGATATACACCTTCCTTACGCAAACCAAGATCATCCTTTACGGGCCCCAACAGGGCCTTTATCTTAGAAGGTGGTCGAAAAACACATTTCACATCACGCCTGTTGGGGTCCGTAAAGGATGATCTTGGTTTGCGTAAGGCAGTTGTGGCATGTCATACATTGGTCAGACACTCAGGACTGTGGAAGACCGGTGTATTGAACATAAACGTTACACGCGCTTACAACAGCCACACAAATCCGCTTTTGCAGAACACTGTCTTAACACCGGTCATCCTATGGAATACAACAGCACGGAGATTTTGACATGCACTTCCGCCTATTGGGATAGTGTTATTAAGGAAGCTGTTGAAATAGCAAGCGACCTTATAAACAAAAATGGTGGTTTTTGTTTAAATTCTGCTTGGAATGCGGCACAGTACCTCGTAAAAAAAAAAAAAAAAAAAAAAAAAAAAAAAAAAAAAAAAAAAAAGTCAGAGGGACAAAATTAATGCTGCCTCACCTAATGATTAACTGTCACTGTCAATAATTTTGATGTTTGGTCATCTTTGGTTGTGTTGACTCTGCTGTGTCTTGTACTGCTTGTGTTATATTCCTCGTTTAACCTTTGTAAACCGAGGTATTAAATACGCTTGCACATTGCTTCCTCGAGTGCAGTTGTGCCTTGAAATGGCAGGGTGTCCTCGTGCCGAAATATCGGCGGTTGTTGACGACGTCACCCGGCAGTATACCCGTAAGTTGTTTGAATGAAACGAACTCTGCTTCCAGCATGTAGATTTCTGCACTCCGTACAATCGACAGAAAGATGTCTAACGCTTTTAGTTCATTTTGCCGATGTTAACGCTTCAGAACCTAGATATCTCCACTGATCCTCTAATTGTTTTTAGTTGTGGAGCTCCACGTTGCGGATCGCGCGGCCTCCCGCGTAGGAGGTTCGAATCCTCCCTCGGGCATGGATGTTTGTGTTGTCTTTAGTGTAAGGTAAATCAATAAGTAGTTTATAAGTTTAGGGACTGATAACCACGCAGTTAAGTCCCATAAGCTTTACAAACATTTGAACATTTAATTGTTTTGACCAATGTATTGCAGGCTAGACTTGCGCAAAATAGTTCGCGATCGGGAGCGCTCACTTTAGTTCGCTCTTTTAGTTCGTCCGCTCCCAGTGACGGCTGAGCGGCGTGGTCTGCGCGTGCAGGTGGAGGGGGAAGTTCCCCCACCTAGCTGCTTCATGCGCTTGCTCCTGGAGCCGCTAACGATATCACGGAAACCAAAAGAAACAGTTCGCGATTAAGTTTAGAGTTATCTCTATATCTTGGCATTATGGAATTTATTAGTCAGATATTGCAGAGTGCAAAATACATCAAAACATAAATTTTGTAGCACTGAACTATGTAATCTAGCAGGCAGACATTCACCTCGAAATGGCTCTCATCAACAGAAGGCAAACACGTGATTTTTAATTATGCTGGAGCCGCTAACGATATCACGGAAACCAAAAGAAACAGTTCGCGATTAAGTTTAGAGTTATCTCTATATCTTGGCATTATGGAATTTATTAGTCAGATATTGCAGAGTGCAAAATTCATCAAAATATAAATTTTGTAGCACTGAACTATGTAATCTAGCAGGCAAACATTCACCTCGAAATGGCTCTCATCAACAGAAGGCAAACACGTGATTTTTAATTATGCTACGCGCCCTCTTCGCTGTTGGCCGTCGGTGTTCGGAAAAGAATCCAACGAACTATGAAACGAGATACGTTTCGCATAAATGTCCGATGCTCCTAGTTCATCCGCTGCTCCTAGTTCATCCGCTCCTTCTAGTTCGTCCGCTCTTTTTTGGCTTTTGCTACCGCTACTAACAGTTCTTCTTTTATGACTGCTTTTTTATATAATGAATCAGTGTTTCCAAAGCGTGTGCTGTTACCCATAGTTTTGGGCAATTTGACATCAAATACTTAGGCAAGTAAACCAGTTATTTACACGAATGGGTCATATAATGGTATTCAACTACTTTGCATACAGAGTACTCGTAGTACTTTATTTTTAAAATAGATTCTTGTGGCAGTGAACTATGAAACTACAGCTGAGCTGCATCTCAGCTCGAAATGAGGGTAACTGGCAGAAGGAAATCTCGCTGTTCCCCGTCAGTCTTCGGAAAAGGAGGGGACGAACTTAGAGGCGAGGGATCTGCGAATTAGTTCGCGTAGTTCGCCTGTGGAGCGCTCTTCCGAACTAGTTCGTTCGTGAACTACACAAGACTATTACAGGCGTCCGTTCCTAAGATGGTTGGAAATGACTGCAGCGCTATTTAATAGTTACGGATGGCCTATCGGCTCCGGGATGTTTCTTGATTACTGGTACATTTTATGTTCCCAGTGTACCACGTCGCTTCGTGAACGTCTGTTTCAACCACCGTACATGCCTGAACAGTGCGGCGCCTATACCGGGCGCTGCAGCCGGCGACATCCGCTAACGACGGCGTGGTGTGGCACTGCCCTTGCGGCTGGGGCGTGACCGCCATCTGCGGCACAGGTGGGGGTCGCCTCCTCTGGAAGGCAGCCAGCCATCAGCACATCAGCATGAGGCCCGACACCGCCGCGAATAATTATCGCCGCCCAGTCCAGGAGCGGACTCCAGGAAGCGCTGTCTCGCGCCACTGCTCCCCCTCTGATCTCATGCGGCAGGAGCGCGAAGCTCCTCAGGTGGGACAGTCCTTACTGCCGACTAACAGCGAGCACGCAGACTGCACAGTACGAGGGTGCGCACGGCGCAAAAAGCCACCCGCAAACTGGGTACACGCGCGAGTAGTGGGTAGCAGCAGGCGAAATACCGTATTTACCGGCGTATAAGACGCCCTTTTTTTCCTTCAAAAATTGGTCCAAAGAGTGGATGCGTCTTATACGCCGGTTGCAAGGTAAAGTAGATACATACAAGTTCTGTCTGCCTTTAGTTTCTCTCTTACACTTTCGTAGTTTTTATTCGATACTAGCTTAAACCCGCGGCTCCGCTCGCTTGTTGGTTGATTCTGATAGATAATGCGCGAAACGTCAAATCGATTTTTTTAAGAAATGTATTAAAAGAAATTTCTCTTTTACTGTTTTACTTATTTATTCTTATATTTTCTTATTCGCATGCTTATCCTTATAGAGAAAGAGCTGAAGACATTGTAGCACACATAGACCAAAGATACGGTCTGTGGCATCACGTTTCGCTGTATGTAACCTCCTTGCTATAGAGTCGCAAACGTCATCGCTGGCCTTCAATCCGATTTTTTTAATATTTTGACGACTTTCAACCACCATATCTTCCACCCCCGTATAGCTATCGGCCTGGAACTGCTATGGTGTACGACTGGAGACTTCGGACAACAACTACACAAAGACCATTCGTTTGCGTTATGTAGATTTCGCTGCAGAGCTATATATTAACACACACACACACACACACACACACACACACACACACACACGTAGAATTTTATATACACCGATAACTTTCCATCTCAATATACTTCACCCGATTATCATTATCAACCCTCAAGCAACAATGCAACCAATAAAACAATTTTCAAAGAGTAAATGTAATTTTCAAAGAGTAATTATTGTTCCGCATTTCTCGTTATATTCTTCAAATTCCTAAATATCTATCAGATCGCTATAAAACCGTGCCTAAAACCTTCTTCAGGTCTAAATTAGTAACTGTACAAATATTTAAGTCTCTGCATCTTGTTGTTCGGACGTGATAAGGGTACACCGAACAGACATTCATATTAATATACATAGATAAATAGCTATCCAATCGCCATAAAACCGTGCCTAAAGCTTTCCCCGGGTAGACATTAGTAACTGTACAAAATTTTAGCTCTTTATGTCTTGTGGTGCAGACGTGATGCCGGCCGCGGTGGCCGAGGAGACTGAGGCGCTTCAGTCACGGTCTACACGGCCTCTACGGTCGGGGGTTCGAATCCCCCCTCGGGCATGGATATTTATGCCGACATAGTTCATAAGTAGTTCATATGTAGTTTGTAAGTTTAGGGACTGATAACCCCGTAGTTGAGTCCCATAGGCTTTACAAACAGTTGAACAGTTGCAGACGTGATAGACGTACACCGAACAGACATTCACATTTATAGATATAGACTAGCTCTAATCCCGGCGTTGCCCGGGTGTTTATTCATCCTACTCTCTCGTAGTCCACATCCCCTTCCCCCTCTCTTTGCATCAACCTCTTTCTCTAACATCTCTCAGTTCGTTTCCAAATTTCCCTCTCTTGACAAAGATTTCTGCAAGGTACCCTCTTGCATGCGCCACATAAACATTTATGTACCCAGTGATCGTCCTCTTGGTTTAAAGGTCATGTGTGCAAAAGTTTGTTGGCCGTGGTGGCCGAGCGGTCTGTGGCGCGCCAGTCACTGTCTGCACGGCCGCTACGGTCGGGGCTTCGAATCCCCCGTTGGACAAGGATGTTTGTGTCGTCTTTAGTATAAGGTAGTTAATAAGTTGTTTGTAAGTTTAGGGACTGATGACCCCGCAGTTAAGTTCAAAATGTTCAAATGTGTCGCGACAGATTGGCCGTGCGCACTGAGGCACCCAATTGCGGAGCCCGGCCGTTCACCGTCGAGAGTTTGAGTGCTCCCTTGGGCATGGGTGTGTGTATTGTTCTTGGAATAAGTTACTTAAAGTAGTTCGTAAATTTAGGGACTAATAACCAGAGAATTTATGTCCCTTAGACTTACAAACAACAGCTGTTCAAATGAAATTTCCTGGCAGATTAAAATTGTATGCCGGAACCAGGACTCGAACCTGGGGCCTTGGCCTTTCGTGGGCAAGCGCTCTATCGACTGAGCTATCCCGACACGACTCATGATGCCGCCTCACAACTTTACTTCCGCCAGTACCTCGCCTCCTACTTTCCAAACTTCACAGAAGCTCTCCTGCGAAACATGCAAGACTAGCACTCCTGGAAGTAAGGATGTGGTGGAGACATGGCTTAGCCACAGCCTAAGGGATGTTTCCAGAATGAAACTTTCACTCTGCAGCGGTGTGTGCGCAGATATCAAACTTCCTGGCAGATTAAAATTGTGTGCCGGAACCGAGAGTCGAACCTGTGACCTTTGCCTTCCGCGGGCAAGGGCTCTACCGACTGAGCTATCCCGAGACGACTCACGATGCCACCTCACAAGGAAGTTTCATATCGGCGCACACTCCACTGCAGAGTGAAGAGTTTCATTCAGCTGTTCAAATCTTTGTAAAGTTATGAATCTTAACTGTAGAGTTCATCGGTCTCTAACTTTACAAACTACTTAAACTAATTTATGCTAGGAACAAAACACACACACACACACACACACACACACACACACACACACACACATATGCCCGAGGGAGGACTCGAACGGCCGCGAGCACTGCAGCAAGGTGCGTTATACCACACGGCTATTCCGACACCGCGACATTTTTGTCTCCTAGCTTTATCTATGACGAAGTGACTGGGGCTCAAGATTGCCATTAGTGGCTTTTAGAAAACGATGGTGCCGCTTTGCTGTTGCCTCGGTAGAGGTGTAAGAAAATTGCCTGTTGGAGGTCGTCAAATAATCTGAAAATTTAGAATGCGTAATGATATGCTCTAGTAATAATAATTTTGTTATTGAATGTTGTAGCAAATCACAACTAATGGGTCGCAACAACACTTTCGCTGTGTAAGTTAGAATTTTGAATAATAAAAAAATTGGTATTAATTAACTTAAAACAGTCACTGTAGTAATTAATTAAGCTTGGCCCTATCTGACTTAGCATTGACTACAGCCTCCAACTAGCACCTCTTACGATTCACGAACAGCACAACTTCACTAATAAATGTGTCAGAATTCATGTAGTGGTGATGGCGTGTTCGTGTTATAATCAAAATCGTAATAGCTGATAGACTCTGATTGCGATGATAATATCTGAGTACTGTGAAACTGCGTGGTGCAATGAGCTTCACAAATACTACAGTTAAAGTTCCCAAATATTTTAATAATATAGTTTAAAGCATTCACCTTCCTTATAAAACTTTACGTAAACTATTTTTTTAATTGGTTCCAGGGCCTGGGTAGCGTACGCATGTAACTGCTGAGCAGAGTTTGGCATTTAACGTATTTCATAAAAAAATTACTTTAGTCAAGTCTGGTTACTTTCTACATAAATGAAACAAAAATTTACTTTACCTGCAAACTCTCTTGCACTTTAATTACTAGTCTCCGTGGTTGTAACACGTTTAGCAATTCTTTAAATCGTCTAGCAATTTCTTTAGGACTGATCGTAATTTCTTTGAAAATGATTGAACTTGTTAGTCAATGTACAGGCTTGCATAATCAACATAATCTAATAATGGTTATAATGGGTTGACTACAACTACTTACAAAATTAAGACTGGTTTCAAAATAAGTCATGTATAATTGAACCAAAGTTCTGATTGGGTTTACACTGCATTTACATGCATACAAAATAAAATGTTACAAAAGTACTCATCTGCATTCGTCGTCTTCGTCGTGAAGTCCATACAAGACAGATATGATTACAATAGGTACTCTTACTATAACAACGATCACACTCAGTGACAATAGACTTGATACAAAACAATTACTTTTCTTGCACACATGAAAAAAGATTACACTGATCGAGTATAAATAAACTTATTTCGCACTTTCTTCAATACATTAAACAGTACGCCTCTCAGGTTTATTGCAATTGCATTAAACTCGCGCCACACTGCGCCTACCGTGCCTCTGCACTATCAACAAAACATTTATGTGTTTACTATAGCGAGTCCGCTCCGCGACTACATTTGTGTCTTTACTTTGGCGAGTCCGCTCCGCGACTGCATTTATGTCTTTACTTTGGCGAGTCCGCACCGCGACTGCTTCAGCAGCGCGACACTCACAGCTACTACTTCTGTTCCAAAGACAGTCTTTTTTAACAGGTTCAACATTGTCTCTGGCGCATTGCTAACTTACAAAGAATGTCCGCGCATTCATGCGGGTTTACACATACAGTACATGTTTACACTAAATGATTCAATATTGAAAGTGACGTTACATAAGAAATATCTCTAGCATACAAGAAATGAAAAATACATGAACTAAACAAATTTAAGACAATATATACATTACTTTAAATCAAACTGTACTCTTACAGAGACTCTAGGAATTACAAGCCTATACCGATATTCCAAGAGGGATAATCAACGAGGAGATCTTGTATTCATGTTTTTGTTCTATTCGGTAAATGGTATGGGCGTATGGGCGACATAGCATACACGATAATGGTATTTACTGCTTGAAAAAGTTACAATATTTACATCTATTGCCGGCCGCAGTGGCCGAGGGGACTGAGGCGCTTCAGTCACGGTGTGCACGGCCACTACGGTCGAGGGTTCGAACCCCCTTTGGGCATGGATATTTGTGCCGTCCTTAGTTGTAGGTAGTTCATAAGTAGTTTGTAAGTTTAGGGACTAGATGACCCCGTAGTTAAGTCCCTTAAGCTTAACAAACATTTGAACATTTTTTTTTTATATCTATTAATGTGAATGTCTGTTCAGTGTACGTTTATCACGTCTGAACCACAAGACATAAAGAGCTAAACATTTGTACAGTTATTAATATCTACCCGGGGAAGGCTTTAGGCACGGCTTTATGGCGATCAGATAGCTATTTATCTATATACATTAATGTGAATTTCTGTTCGATGTACGCTTATTACGTTCGAACGACAAGATACAGAGACTAAAATATTTGTACAGTTACTAATTTATACCTGAGGAAGGTTTTAGGCATGTTTTATAGCGATCTGATAGATATTTAGTAATTTGAAGAATATAACGCGAAATGCGGAACAATAATTACTCTTTGAAAATTATATTTACTCTTTGAAAATGGTTTTATTGGTTGCATTGTTGCTTGAGGGTTGATAATGATGATAGGGTCGGAGCATATTGGGATGGAAAGTTATCGGTGTATATAAAATTCTATGTGTGTATGAGTTAATATTTCACTCTGCAGCGAAAACTACAGAACGTAAATGAATGGTGTGTGTAATTGTTGTCTGAAGTCTCCCTTTGGACGCCATAGCAGTTCCATGCCGATAGTTATAACGTGGTGGAAGATATGGTGGATGAAAGTCGTCAAATTATAAAAAAATTCGGACTGGAGCCCAGCGATGACGTTTGCGACTCTATAGCAAGGAGGTTACATACAACGAAACGTGATGTAACAACCATATCTTTGGTCTATGCGTGCTATAATGTCTTGAGCTCTTTCTCTGTTAGGATAAGCATACGAATAAGGAAATATAAGAATAAATAAATAAATCAGTAAAAGAGAAATTTCTTTCAATACATCTCTTTAAAAAAATCGATTTCACGTTTCGCGCATAACATCAAGTGATCGATCTGTGATATGTGATAATTATTTCAGCAATCAGTCGTAAAAAATATAAATTTTGATTTGTTTGCTAATCCAGATTTCGACCACTGTGAGGTCATTATCAATGCTTAAAACCAATTAAAATACTTAAAATATCTCGACCTCCATGTTTGTACAAACGCAACCTCCAACATGGAGGTCGAGATATTTTAAGTATTTTAATTGGTTTTAAGCATTGATAATGACCACACAGTGGTCGAAATCTGAATTTGCAAACAAATAAAAATTTATATTTTTTACGACTGATTGCTGAAATAATTACCACAAATTAAAACAGTCGTAGAGCACCAATTCCAACATGGAATCAAGCCTGATCTGTGATATGATTACAATCATTATTACTGAATTTCGTGATTGTATTCTTCGAAACGAGTGCATTTTTACGTGTGATTTGATCACATAGCACACTACTGAACGATAACTTATCTATCAAAACCAACCACCACGCGAGCGGAGCCGCGGGTTTAAGCTAGTTTCATTACAAATTAAAAATCAAGAAACTATGCTAAAAGTCCAGTTAGCGTTTACAGGAGAATTTTTCCGCTATCTCGAATACAGCACAGTGTTTCGACAGAGGTGGAGGCAGGAGTGGTCCAGGTGCTCATACCCGGGCGTTAACAAAGTAGGCCCCCGGCGTCGGCGGCTATGAATTCTTCAAGTAGCCCGCGCGGGCCGCATGCTAATTTCTCGGTCGCGCGAGCTTCGCAGCGCAAACAACACCGCGGCAGCTTGCGCGCGCAACACGGCCACCTGGCCGTATGCGCGGCACGCAGCCGGCCGCATGAAAAGTTAAACACGCTGCAGGCCTCTCATTCCGCCCCCCCTTCCCCCCCCCCCCCCCACACAGCGCCTGGTGCTCGAGTGGAGGATGCCGGAAGCGACTTCCTCGCGGGTACATCAAAAACACTGCGCCCGGGACTCTCCCACGCCTGCCGCGTCATATCAAGCTACTCCCCACTTCATTTACGTGCTCCCGTAATTACTTGCTTTTCATTTCTTATTTTCCCCTGCTATGTACAGCATCAGATAGTCCTACTACCTTTGCCGCGTAATTTACTTGGAATGATACGTTCTGTTCTCACCTACGCATACACTTGCTCGTCTCTTTTCAACACTTTGTAACATGTAGCCTTTCCATGCTGCACATTTCTCACTGTATTCTTAAACTTCTTTACTTCATGTCACGGGATCCTGTTGCTGTGGTCTTCAGTCTGCAGACTGGTTTCAAAATGTTCAAATGTTTGTCAAGCTTATGGGACTTAACTACGGGGTCATCAGTTCCTAAACTTACAAACTACTTATGAACTACTTACTAACTAGGACGGCACAAATATCCATGCCCGAGGGGGGATTCGAACCCCGGACCGTAGCAGACTGGTTTGATGCAGCTCTTCACTCTACCCTGTCCTGTGTAAGTCTCCTCATCTGAGAATATGTTCGGCAACCTACATCCTGTTGAATCTGCTTACTACATTCGTCCCTCGGTCTCCCTCTACGATTTTTACCCCACACGCTCCATTCTAATGCTAAGTTGACAATTCCTTGATGTTTGAGAATGTGTCCCAACAATCTATCCCTCCTCTTAGTCAGGATATGCAAGAAAATCCTTTTCTCCTCGATTCGGTTAAGCACCTCCTCATCATTACGTGATCTACCCATATAATTTTCATCATTAGTTTGTAGCACCACATTTCAAAAGCTTCTATCATCTTTTTATCTGATCTCCTTATCGTCCACGTTTCACTCCCATACAATGCTACACTCCAGACAAATGCTTTCATTTACATTAATATTGGATATTAACAAGTTTCACTTCTTTAGAAACGCTTTTCTCCCCATAGCCATTCTGAATTTTATATCTTCTTTACTTCGGCCATCAGAAGTTATCTTTCTACCCAAATAACAAAATTCATCTACTACTTTTATTGTCACATTACTTAATCTAATTCCTTCAGGATCGCCTGATTTTCTGTCATTACATTCCATTACCTTCGTTTTACTCTACTTAATGTTCATCTTATATCTTTCTTTCTAGACACTGTCCTATGAAAGTATTTATTTGTTGACTGATCAATTCATTTACGAATATGTTCCAAACGATATGAACTAATCCTAACTACTGTCATAAAATTTGCTACCTATAAACCGCGTAGTATGGTCCCATAATTTTACAAACCAACCAACCAACTGGATATTTAGTTGCTATACACTACGGTGACCAAATGTTCTGCATTTCGCAGGATAGTCCTTTTTTTCAACCCTTTAATGCATAGTGTAGCTGATCAGCTACGTACCTTTTTTTCCATTATCTTACAAATTGATCAACATGTTAGCACTAATTCATTTGCATCTGCTTCTATACATAATGTGACACATGCAAGTATCTCGTCCTAGAAGTTATAAATTGTAGAGTACTAGTGAATCAGTTCGACAGTTAGCTGCATTGAATTACTCCTGTGCGTTTGTTTACGTAAGTATTCCTCCTTTTCCACGTAAAAGTAGTCAATCACATACTACTGCTGCTTTATGAGTTACTTTCTGCAAAGATTAGAAGCATATTACTGATATTTACAGCATGGGGTACATCATGGAAAAATTATATAGCTGACCAGCTATGAACGTTTCGTTGCTAGTAATGCATAATAATTATAAGGAATTTTTTTCCAATTTTTTCTCAGTATATAAGCACTATACGTTAATCTTGGCAGTTTTTATAGCTTTAAATCTACATCTACATACATACTCCGAAATTCACCGTAAAGTGCGTGGCGGAGGGTATACTGTACTAATACTAGGCATCTCCTTTCCTATTCCACTCCCAAATAGAACGAGGAAAGAAAGAATGCCTATATGCCTCCGTACGAGCCCTAATTTCTCTTATCTTTCTTTGTGATCTTTACGCGAAATGTAAGTAGGCGGCAGCAAGATCGTACTACACCTCAGCTTCAAATTCCGGCCCTCTAAATTTCCTCAACAGAAATTCACGAAAAGAACGTCGTCTTTCCTCCAGCGTTGCCGGAGCATTTCCGTGACACTCGCGCATTGGTCGAACCTACCAGTAACAAATCTAGCTGCTCGCCTCTGAACTGCCTCTATGTCTCCTTTAAACTGATCTACTGCGGGTACCAGACACTTGAGCAATACTCAAGACGTGGTCGTACAAACGTTTTATACGCGGTCTGCTTTACAGGTGAAGTACATCTTCCCAAAATTCTCCCAATAAAAAGTCATGCAATAAAGGGTTTAAGTCTTATCCTGCGGCCGGCCACGTTGTTAGAAAATTTTAAAAAATATCCTACTTTTCAATGTTATCGTGCGAACAATTCTCCGAAATTCGATTATCATCTCTTTCAAAGGAAATCAGTTAGTATAATGAAGAATTGGACACAAGACTTTTTGTGAAGGAAATGAAGTTTCGTTAATTGTCTAGCGTTCACCACGTAGGACGTCTCCAATTATTGCAGATGGAAACATCGTTCTCACTGATCAGAAACGCAAAAAAACACACATTAGTAATATCATGATGAAGGGCTGCTAGTGTGTCTGAATGTCAATGCAAGCCATTAGTGTGTAGACTGTGGAATGACGTTGGAGATTCAATCGTTCCAAAAGGGACAGAAAACGTTGTGTTGAATAGCGATCTTTGAATCCATTTTTTGTGGGCGTTAAAGAGAAGTAGAATTTTTCTGAACTTTAAGTACTATGTTGGTCTCTCCTGAATCCTATTCGAATAGTTTGAGGTTAAAAGATCTTTGGATTTTGTACTTCAATATACTAAGAAGGAAATTAACGACACAATTTTTAATAAATTTTCAAATGTTAGACGGTAAGCTACTAAAACTACACTAAAGCAATGGAGAGCAAGTCACAAGCTAACTCATTAAAGATGGGTTAAAATATTTGCAATACTTGAAGAGATACATATTGATTATCGTTTTGTTGGTAATACTGTAGACTTTACTCTGTGCCTGCATGTTACAAACAAGGTGGGTAGGGTTTCCTTGTTTACAAATGTGCCACAGAACGATTTTTTTTATTTTTTTTTTTTTTTTTTTTATTTCGGTAGTGAACAGGAAATGGAGTCATGAAAACTACACACTTGAGAGAGAAACATTTGATTAAAAGTATGTGGAGGTCTATGATACATATTTCAGAAATTCTAAAATGTTATAAGTAATTCATTTTTTGTTGTTCCGATTTTGAGGGGACTAAACTGATAGGTCATCAGTCCCCTACTAATTCATTCTAGTGAATTATCTATCGGACCAAACAGCGTTGTCATGTCCGTAGCTTACAAACTACTTAAACTAAGGTGAATTAACCTGAGGACAACACACACACACACACACACACACACACACACACACACACACACACACGCCCCAGGGAGGACTCGAACCTCCGACGGAGAGCAACCGCGAGCTCCGCAGCGAGGCGCCCTAGACCGCTCGGCTACCCCACCGCGGCGTGAAAAATATACTTGATTATGTTTCACCATACTCAGATCATTGTATTTACTAAATCATGTGTTTCACCATATTTAGAGAGATATGTTGAGCTGATGACTTAACTTTCATGTTCGGTTAATCACTTAGAAAAGGCGAATGAAACACTTGACGTAAATTTGATACCATTAGGTTGCACGACTGGTAGATCTTTCGCGTAAAGATCACAAAGACAAGATAAGAGAATTAGGGATCGTACGGAGGCATATAGGCATTTATTTTTTCGTCGTTCCATTTGGGAGTGGAATAGGAAACGAAATGCCTGGTAGTGGTACAGAGTACCCTCCGCCACGCACCTTACAGTGAATTGCGGAGTATGTATGTAGATGTTGATCTTCCTTTTTGATTCTGAAAATATGGTATACACAGCTTTCGAAAGCCCTGCACTAAAGAAGACGAAACAAATACTCATGAATTCGAATTAAAATAGCTGAAAGCATGCGTAATTTAGAAGTACCGTAGGTACCTCTGGGGTGTTAAGGCAACTGAGAGCACTTAACAAATGAAATTCTCCCGTCCAGATTTCATTTCAGCTAGGTTCATTTCAGAGTTATGCTTGTGCAAAAGCGCCGTACCTAGCTATTATATACAACCGGTCGCTCAGTGAAAGATCTTTAGCCAAAGACCGGAAAGTTCCACAGGGCACTCCAATATTCAGGAAAGGCGATAGGAGTCATCCATAAAATTACAGGCGTATATCATTTACGTCGGTTTGCAGCAAGGTTTTAGAAGATACATTTTCTTCAAACATTATGAACTACCTCTAAGAGAACGTCCTATTGACTCATAGTTATGACGGATTTGGAAAGTACCGTTCTTGTGAAGCACAGCTAGCTCTAAACTCACATGAAGTAATTGGTACTATAGACAAAGTATCCCGAATCGATTCCATTTATCTAGATTTATGGACGTCTTTCGACTCTATATTTCATTAGCAGCTTTTAAAAAAATTGCGTGCTAATGGAATATCATCTCAGTTGTGCTATTGGATTCGCAATATTCTGCGAGAAAGGACACAATACATAATAACCGACGTAGAAGCATCCAGTAAAATAAAAGTGATATATGGCTAAACCCGACCACGCTTAGCTGTGGCTCACTCTCGTATGAACTGTATAGAAAAGGAAATACTTTAATTAATGTGAACATAGATTCACCGAGAGAATGCTTCAGTCAAATAAATTTAGTTCGTTGGGCTACTGTGGCTATGTGAAACGAATGTTATAAAAAATACAGTTCCGTAGATACTCATTATTTTAAACCCATTAGAGAGGTTACATTTCTTGTCGTACGTTTTCTCCACAAACATACAGATTAGTTAACCGACTCTGGACAATGTCACGTGTAATTAACCTTAGTAAAAAGCTGTTGTTTTCTACATTCTATCCATCTGTTTCCCATCCGCGAAAAGTTGTTAATTTAGTGTCGCGTTTTAACCATAGTAACTGACCAGTACGCAAAGCAGAAATTAGTACCACTTTCATTTTCGACGCTCATTTTTTTGTTAGTTGGAGAATTTAATGCATGATCAGAGCTGTAGATATGAAAACATCTGCTTCCTTTTGCCTCTCTTGATGGCTACGTTTATATATGATTTTCGCTTTGCACGAATCTATGGCAAAGCGCCAAAGTTTCATTGGCCTCCTGGTGTAATTATAAGCGGAAATCTATACGTCATTTTTCATGTTGATTTATTTGTATAATGATTTCGGTAAAATTTCACTTACGGCAGCGGCTGAAGTTGCCAAAATCTCTTGACTGATCTTTGAAAACTCAGTAACATATTATTTTGAAGATTCTACTTGTTGGTCTAATAAAAGTTTGATATGGTCTACGATGCCAACAGTTGCATATAAATCTATATTATATTTTGCACATTTCTTTGTTTAGTAAACAGTGAAATTTTACGTATGGCAGCGGTGGCCTAGTGTGCTGAAGTTGGCAGCGATTGCCAGATGAACCAAGGCACGTACAATGAGTTGCATATTCTTGCGTGTTGACCATGAAGTAATTAACTGAGGTTAGCAAAACCGTTGAAGCTCTTTTGTAACCCCATCACACAGACTGAATCGTTTTGTTGACCATAAAATAACCATTTAATGCAGTTTCTGCTCTGTCGTTAATACGTTCTTGTACGAACCACTGTCCGGTCAATATCAATTACCCTTGTAAACTGAACATTTCGCTGCCAATATTACTACACTATGCTGCTGAGACAGTAAGTGAAATTTAACTGAGCAACCATTAACATAGGCTGAGAGGAAATTCTTTTGTGTTTACAATTTAACAGATAATTAAGTCTGTTCTTGCCCTCTGGTTGACAGGTTCTTGTATGTACTTTTGTCCTGAGAGTATATTAGTTATTCTCATTAAACGAACATTCAGTTGCCAACATTAGCAACATGCGCCGCCGCCTTAGGTAAAATTTAGTCATTACCTCAAACCTCTAAACGTGACGAAATTATTTATATATTTATCCATATCCCATACGTTTATGTTAGCCCTAATACCAATGATTCATTGCACGGCGCGGGGCTATTATTTGGCAGTCAGGGTATCGCAGTCCATCGTACATCAGCTTGTTAAGTAGCGGAGTCGCCCGGCTTGGTAAGACTATGAGCGAATCCGCTGCGCTTCACTTGCTAATACTCGGTATAAAACAGGGGGCACTACATAGAGTACCTTCCAGAGAGATCACAACAGCTTGTAACGCGTAATATCTTTACATAAAAGGCAATGTTCCGAGTGACTGACTGATTAAATGAATGACTCATCATCGCCCAGACAAACCCATTGATGATAGAAACTTGAACTTTTGCAGACAGTGTTCATATTACACTGTTAGCGCCGTTTAAGAAGCGATTTTTCGATATTCCGTCCCTAAGAGGGTGAAATAGGCGATGAAACGTTTTCTGAAAATACGCTGTTTTCAAGTCCATTTTGAAGCTAGACCTACATAAATTGGTATACGGATTATTGGTTGGATTTAAAAACAGGCATCTTTCGGCTTTTTATAAAAATCAGTCATTAAGGGGGTGAAATAGGGGATGAAAAGATTTTTTTAAAAACGCTCCTATTAAGCCAGTTTTGAAGTCTGAACCACAAAAGTTGGTATTTGGAGTCTTGGTTACAGTTATAAAAAGTACGTGTGTATGTCGCCTCCTCCTGTTCGTCATTACCTACCCTTCGCGTACTCGTCTTAGAACTCTTTATGTTCAAAATCTTATATCTCCAGTCGTTTTTGACCGAATGCTTTGAAGTATTGAGACAACATACTACTTGAATACGCATATGTTTTTGCTTACCTATTTTTAAATATGTCTTATATGAATTTATATAAATTATACGATATGGAAAAGTTGCTACAAAAAATTGCATATATATATATATATATATATATATATATATATATATATATATATATATATATGTGTGTGTGTGTGTGTGTGTGTGTGTGTAATATATTAAATAAATAGGCATCTAAAAACCTTCCTGTGTTACAGTGTATCGTTGTGACAAATTTGGAGGTCAATTGGTAAAGAACTTTTTGAGATTTTGAAACACACACAAACAAACACAACATTTTACACACAGAGATTTAGGAGACAACGTGAGCATCTCTCTCAGATTGTTCGCTGTTGGTGCTGTCTTTATCGGTTAGAGAAGTCACAGAAGATCAAAAGCAACTACAGAAGATTTAGATAAAAATCTGAATGGAGAAAACATTCAGTTGACCCAAAACAATGAAACGTGTAAAGTCATTGACATGGACACTAAAAGAAATACGTTAAACATCATTTACACTATAAATCAATTAAATCTACAGTCGATAAATTCAACTGAATATCTCGGAGTATCAATTACGAATAACTTAAACTGGAAAGAACACACAGAAAATATTGTTGGGGTGGTGAACCAGAGGCTACGTTACATTGACAGTACACATAGAAGATGCAATAATTGTACTAAAGAAACTTGCTCCATTAGATATGTGCGTCCAAGTTTGGAGTATTTCTGCGCATTATGGGATTCCCACGAAGTGGAACTGTGGGGGATGATATAGAGAACGTTCAGAGAACGACAGCTCGTATTATTGCGATACAGGGGAGAGAGTGTCTCGGATATGATGCACGAGTTGGGAGGAAGGCGTTATTAGTTGCAGCGAGATTTATTTGCAAAATATTATTTCACGAACTTTCTCTTCCGAATGCGCACATGTTTACTGAGCACCGAACTATAGGGAAATATGGTGATCTTAAAAAAAGAAAAGAGAAGTCATATCGAAAGTGAAAGAGTATTATAGAATTGAACGTTAGAGAAATGACATGAAAACGCTTTGATGAACTCACTGTCGTGCACTTCAATGTGAATTGCAGAATATTTATGTAGATGTAGAGGTATTAAATGTCTCAAGTCCTTGTAGGTGTAGTACTGAAACAACCACGACAAATGAAATATTTTTGCCGTGGCCCGGATTCCAACCCTTCCGCAACATTTTTTTCTCTTTTTCATCTGGTCGATCGGGTCATGTAGGACATGTTAGTGCGTTCTTTACGCATAAAATTTTGACACATTTTTTTACTTCGTTCGTTCATGCACCAAGACCACAACTGCCGTATGTCCCTCCACTTTAACCAACAGCTGGGACAACAATACCCCAACTAAATTTATGTTTATAATAGGTTCAGCGTTACATACATAGTCCATACTAAAATTATAAATGACAAGCAAGCTCTGTACGTCACACTTTGACTCTCAACTGCTTAACTGAATTCTATTAAATTGGGTATGTCGACAGCTTGAATTCTGAAGAAGTAGACAAGCCACTTAAGAAAATGTATAATACAAGAAATTTGTTGGTTTGAAGTATGTAATTCTAAATATGGTATATGTGGGCATCAACGTTTCTCATGCAGTTTCTGAAACGATTGAAGACTCCTTGGAAAAGCTATTTATTCTTTGGCATTTAAATTTATCACATTTATCAATACTTTTAATGTTTCATATGTTGTACGTAACATGATTCAATATAATGACATTGATGTCAACGTCTTCTAATCGCCGAAACCATTTAGATGACATTTCTATCCTACAAAATTGACATGCAGTATAACATATACCTTCTTGATTCAGCGGTTTAATAACTTTGTAACAGTTTCTTTTTTAATTTAATAATGTCGTAATTTTCATCTCGATAAAGGACATTCATGACCGTAAATCTACCCACGGTTTGTATTTAAACCTGAAATTTGGGAAGTTTTCTGCTATCCTGATAATTCTGGTCATAAGTTAAAAACAAGCGTTGAGAAATTATTGTACTTCCGATGGTCCTTGACATGAATTCAAGGATATCAACATAAGTGATGCCGCGGGTAAAAGCTAGTTACTATAATAAATGTATAATGTCTTTGTATGTTACGCTTTCACGCCGTAACTACTTAACTGAGCATAATGACATTCTGCATACAGCGTACAGCAAAGGGCATAGTGTACCTTTAATCCAGAAGAAAGGTAGGTCTACTTTTCCCGATGGATCCACACACACACACACACACACACACACACACACACACACACACATATATATATATATATATATATATATATATATATATATATATATATATATATATAGAAAAATCTTCATGTGCTTGTTTGAAATTTTTCATATGGGACATGACGAAGGATACGTTACTTACAGATTTTGATTAGGTTTTAATGTTAAACTTCCCATCAACTTCGTGCTCATTAAAGGCAGTTGTGTACACCAATATACTGTTTTATTCCGATAGTGATGGAATTTAGCACACTTTACCTTCAAAACGAGAGGGAGGTAACTGTGCACATAATATTTCTTATGGTATTTGGGGTAGGGTACCTTACAATACAGTTTGATATCGTTTGACCGATGTCCATGAATGTTGGAACATGCAGGTACGTTTTCGCGGAGACACAGTTCGATACATGATGAAGCATGTTGGCAGACATATGTAATTTTAATTGACATAGAGAGGATGAGATACATTGAAAGAGGTTGAGGAGGAGATGGAAAGGGACAAGAAGATTGATAGAGAGAGGGTGGGGCAGTAGGAGGTTGGAAGATATGACAGGGGCGACAGACGGGAAGCTGGAGTGGAGCAATTTGATGTGAAGGTATATAGAGAAACAGGAAGAGCTGGACAGGAACTGTGAGAAAGAATGAACGTATCTTTCATATATTAATCTTAGAGGTAACCGCTAATGACTCGATATGATTGACATCGTTTTATTTCGCAATGCAGAATAGAGGGGGCCATAATACTGCCTCCGACTGAAAAAGATTAATAATAAATCCTTTTCTCTCCCTTATAGGTTTAAGATTGACTCAATTTTATCTTGCATGAAACACAAACGAAGGTTATAACATGTCGTGGTCTCACATGGTACTAAACAAGTAAGTTTCTACGGAGTAGTTGACACCTGTAATCGAAAATATGCTTCATTAAGGTAGGACTTTACGACAGATGGGTCATAAAGTGGAGCCAAGCGAGACCCGTTAACGCAGATTGGGTTTTTCTCTTCCACGGCACTTCGTCCGGTATTCATGGTGAAAGGCAATAAGCGACTTAGCCCTATTGGCTCTTAAAGGGACACTACTTCGTGAAATGGTTGCATTATTAAGTGAACCTTCCGTAGCTATCGTTGTACCCGAATATACAGAAGGTAAATGCTTAGATATCCGATCAAACCTCGAGCGACAAAGATAACTGTCTGTTTCTGTCATGTTCCTCCTCAAAAGAAAAGTGATAAACTGAACAATTAAAACTGTCACGATTTGCAACTTCTGTATAAAATGATGTAAGACGCTATCAAAAATTTTTAAATGCGAATCAGATGCTGCAGTCGGAAGATCCTCTCTCTCTCTCTCTCTCTGATAGGTTGTGATAGCGTACGGACGCATTGTCCTTTTGCTCTGATTTTGTATGAGGTTTCTAGATGCATCAGATTTTGAAATGCAAGTGTGGATGGTGAAAAATAAGAACTAATAATAGGTATGATTTCGTTTTAATTTCGTAATCGGATTTGTTTGAATAATCGAAGTTCATTTTTCTTTCCTGATTACTAATATGTGTTTTATTTTACATCATTATTTTTCCCGCCAACAGCTTAGGAAAGAAACTAATGCTTGGAGACGTGCTGGCTAAATAACTTGTCTTCCGTGGAAATTATTATTTTTTCTTCATTTCAAGCTCCGCTGATATGTACCTAAGATGTTATGTCGATTTATAAAATGTATTTCATAATTTTGTGCTAGCTGTGCTCAGCATAGATTAAATCAGTAAAACATGTCTCCAACAGTTATTTTCAGTTGAAGACACTATCAGCAGAAACAGTACAGCAAAAACTATTCAGGAGACTGATTAAATTGTGCGTTGGTTTTACTGTACCGATTAAATTTCCTGTTCACTTATAAATGCAAGCACATAACTTCAAATGTAAATGCAACTTGGAATATTTCTCGCGGATAGTATTTTGCGCATGTTAAAGGTTTGTAACTTTATGCAAATTTTGTGTTACGACATCAATTAATTGGTGGAACAATTTTTTTTTGGCGCACTTAAATTCTGAAGACAGATTACGATCTCGTGTATTAATCAATTTTTTTTCATTCAGCTACAATTTATATTAATTAAAAGCCATTACTATTATCATTATTACTAGAAATATTTGAGATAGATATGTTCCACCTTGTTCACTGCAAATGAAATACCAGTGAAAAAAAAAAAAAAAAAAAAAAAAAAGATAGATACGAGTAGAACTCCATTGCAGATAGTTGCCTACAAATTATAAGACATAAAATAACGTGTATTCAGCCTTAACTATTTATTTCCTTTTGGTGATATTTCGGCTTTATATCATTCAGCCATCACCGGAGCTATACTGAAGACTACAACACTGTGGGCAGAATATTCCCGTCCACCTTCACTGCATAAGCGTAGCATTTCGGAGGCAAAGATGTACAAGGCTGTAGTGCTCTCAGTGATGTCTATTCAACCTGGATGTGTGACTACGTCTCTGAGCATGTGTATTTGTTTTTATTTGTATGTAGACAAGCTGAACACATTTTCGTCACCTAAAACGATGGTTGAGTAGGTTAGCTGCTTGGAAAGACATTAGTAGCTAAGGAGATGACTTTCAAAAAACAGCGTCGTAACTCTTCACAAACTGAATAATCAAAGACTACTATCATCAACTAATACTGAAGCCAGTACTGTAAAAAATGTAACCTATGTCTTTTTTTATTGAAACTATCATTATTAACAACCGTTTATAAAATATAGAACATTACCAATATACAAAAACACGTGCATTTCTCGAAAAATTACCGTTAGAAATTAAAATTCTGTAAGTATTCGAACACAACGATAAGAAATAAAAAAATCTGTTAGGGCAGGATTCGAACCACCGACCCTATATTTGTTAGATCACAACGCTACCACATCACTTTTCTTTTCTCTCCATGCGTAGTTCTGTTCGTTGCGGTCGCTGATGAGCTTGTTTGCTTTTCTTCGATGTGTTCTGGGATCAGCTTTCTTATTGCAGAGAGCGTTCAGCTCAGGAAAAGCCGGGCGCCGTAGATCAGCACACCAGGCTCTTCCTGAGCTAAGCCAACAGATACTACGATACATTTAATTATTGGTACTTACGTGTACTTGTAAAACTTAAAAGTCGATTCTCTCGATAATTTTTGAGAGTTGCTTCGAATGGCTTTGGCTGATAGTTATTTATGTTCTGGACTTCACGTACTAGAAATATAGAGAAATTATATAATCCGATACCTATGTGGTCTTCTTGTCAAGTGAAGAGGCTTGCACAGTCAAGGTAGCGAGAAGAGTTGCACTAAACCAGTCTGCGGACTGAAGACAACAACAAAGACATTAGGCACCAGGTACCAGGAAGCTGTTTAACCATCCAGCATACAGCCCTGATCTTGCTCCGAGCGATTTCCATCATTTCTTGCAACTCAAGAAATTCCTGTCCTCGAGCCAACGTTTTGACAATGACGATGAGCTGCAGACAAGAATCACGTACTGATTCCATTCACGGGCGGTAGATTCATACGACACAGGAATACAAAAGTTGATCCCACGATATGAGAAGCGTCTCAATTCGTTTGCTGACTGTTTCGAAATATAGCTCCAACATTGCTATGCCTGTTGCCAATCAAGTTTGCATATAATTATGTTTAAAAATAACAAGGAAACTCACTTTTTGGACGCGCCTTCTATATTAATACGCTATGATAAATGGCAATTGCAGTTGCGATGTCTGCCTCTGTTCAATCTCTCCTAAGATTCGTGGGAAGTCTACAGAGATGAAACGATTAAACAGGCAGTATAAGTTGATTTTTGGCACGCAAATGTCCAATGGTTCCGTGGAACACTTCAGTTTTTTTTTTTTTTTTTTTTTTTTTTTTTTTTTTTTTTTTTTTTTTTTTTTTGGGGGGGGGGGCGGTGGCGGCAAGAGAGTGGGAGAGAGTGTCACGGATTTGATGCATGATTTGGGGCGCAAAAACGTAATCTTACACTTGTCTCCATCGCCAGCCATAATAAACTGAATCTTCAGCTTTATCCCATTGAGATGATTATGAAAACGACGTATTCCGTGCCTGCCGTGTCTCCATGAAACAAACGTATAGTCGTAAGTCGCTAAACCAAATATTCTTATTTTTTCATGTCACTTTCCAATGTTTATCTACAGCTAGAAGTCAACGTTTCATTTGAAATAATTATATGATCGTGAGGTAATATCTAAACAGTTTCATAAAAACGGGAAGAAAAACCCATTTCATCAGTTACATCATCTCATCAAGCGGAACCATGATGCATAGCCATCCCCCAACGAAACTGACCTATTTCCTGCTGTTGGATCTATATATTATGTAATTTACTGACAAAATGGGCCGAATTCTTCATATGTGGGTCCAGTCAGCCCACATGTGGTCATAATATTGTTGTCAATAACTCTGCAACCGAATGGGTGAGCGAAGCATAGACAGTAACTTGCTATCTCACAGGCATATGTTTGTTAAGAACCATCAGCGACACAGGAAGTCTTGGCGGTAGCACACCTAAATCGAACAGACCATTTGAATGCCCTTTCGATAGACAACTTTTTAAACATCCGCCTAACATTTACAACAGCCACATTAGAGTGGTTTATATTCAGTTTGGTGTACATCTGTGGACCTAATAACTTTTTCAGTATACTAAATTTCCTGTACGCCTGCGGAACCTATAAGACGTTATTCTTGTTATTATAGCCAGTTACATTAAAAAATAACACCGCACTTGTCAAAGCAGAGAATCGTATCACGTTAGGTTTTAATATGAAGTTCACCAGAAATCTGCAGAATGGCCAAGTATATTTTATTAATTGTAACGTTTCCAACGCAGAAATTTTACATGTTTTAATTCATTTCTGAGACTATGTTACATGACGCCAAAGAGAGATGGAGTGTAACTTTTTATGGCCAGTTCGGGTCGCCAATGCTCACCATATACTACGATACTACGAACCGTATTCTGTAAAGTAGCAGAGAGATAGAGATTTATTGTTCCATAAATTGAAACATTAACTCGGTCTGCTGCTTTATCCACACTGAGAACATTGATTAGCCTGTAATGTCAGAGGTGAAACGAGTAAAGCGTGTCTAAAATACGCTGCGAAATAACCACAACGAAATTAAAACAAGGGTAAAGAGTGTCTCATATTTTTTTAGAAACCGTTGTTCCTCCTTTATAGGAGACGTGAAGGCCATTATTGCTCAGAAGAAGTGAAATAGTAATTTATTGGGTACTCGTGTAGCTTAAAATCTTCTGGAATATGTTTTTAAGGAGATTTTAAATGAGAGAAGTCTTTACTCTCAATTCATTACAATGAGGTGCTCTCGAGTTAGATTCTTCTTGGATGTCTCCGTAATATCCGCAAGAAAATTATCTGTCCACTTTTACGACTGCCGTAATAGTTACTTGAGGGCGTAGTTTGTCGTAGAGCATCGTAGAGCCAAGAATTTGTCATTACCTCCGCAATGTTCATTTCTAGCGGTACTTTTTCCTAGAATACGAGAGCCATCGTATTTTTACGTGATGAATTAAAGTAGTAAAGTATCAAGGACAAATAGAGAGCAATACCAAAAATCACAAAGTTGTATGAAACCTTGTGGTATTACACATAGTACAAAATACATAAAAACATGTCATTCTCCCAAAGAAATGCCTTGTATGCTCTTAAAATGAATGACGGTAGATGAAACAATTGTTAGAAACTACATTTTATGAGTAAAACTACACAAAATTAAGAGTTTAATTAAGTTTAGAATATTTTATTATGAAACACGCAGCCTAGGTCTATCAAAACTTACATCAGATATTTTAAGGAAGTTTGAATAAAACGTATGATATACAATATCTGAATATCACAGAAAATACCGTTTTATATATATCAAAATAAAGCTGCTTATTTATTGTTACGCTGGCTATTTTCAAACTTTGATTATTTTTAAGCCATAAATTACAGAGAACAACGATCATTTTAGAGGAAGATCCATCGTTATCAACAATTTTATGTGGTTCTGTTATCGTCGTAAATATTGACATTCATTTGTACTTGGACAGTGTATATATCACGCCCTTCATTTCCAAATACTTTGGCGTAATTTTTCAAGCTGTTGGTTCAGAGAAGTTTATTGCAAAGGTCTTGAATACTCTGTGCATTATTACGTTTACTTAACGTTTGTCGTAATATCAGCGACTATACGCAGCGTGAGATACCCAATTCCATAACAGTAATTATAGAATAAATTTTTCAGTTTACATTCAAAACTATTTTAAGTGTTATACATTACTTGTTTCGTATTTTTGTGTAATTTACAGACGATATTGTTGTTGTGCTACAGTAATTTACCACTTGTGGTCGCATGTTGGTGCATGATTTTTGTTGGGTAATATATATTTTATATGCTGCTCAAGCAATAAATTGTAGTATCACAACAAGAAAATTGTATATAAATTGCACTACAAAACGAAACAAGCAAAATATATAGCAATTACAATAGTTCTGAATGTAAATTGAAAAAAAAAAAAACGTACAACTGCAGTGTAATAGAACAGGGTATCTCACACTGCGAATAACCACTGATATTACCACGAATGATAAATAAAAGAAATAATGTAAAGAGGATTTAAGACCTTACAAAAACTTTTCTGCATCGACAGCCTCTAAAATTGCACTGTAGTATTTGGAAACAAACGGTGTGACATAAACAGTGCAGAAATATAGACAAATGTAATTACGATATAAATATAGCACATAAAACTGTTGATACCCGCGAGTCCTTTATTAAAATGAACATTGTAATCTGTAACAAGTGACTTCAGAAAATATGCAAGGCCCGGATTTAGGATAACAATAAACGAGCAGCAAAACATAACGTATTAAAAACGTCAGATGTAAATACGAGGGTTGGAACTTAAATAGTGGCAACAATGCGGTGGATTGTTCATGATAGCACACGTTGTTGACATACGTACCTTACATTCTAGAAAATGGACTCACTCGTCTCACGTCACCGGCGTGCACACAATCGAGGGAAACACTGCGTTTTCGAAAGAGAAAAAACGGGGTGGGATCAGGATTGAATGTGACAAAGTCGCACAGGACGGCAGTGCCAAAGTCTTCGAGATGCGTGCGGGGAATCGGCATTGTCGTACAGAACAGTGGCACGTTGGATAAAAGCCTTTTACGAAGGTCGGCAAACTGTGGCGGACATGCATCGGGCAGGTCGTCCTAGAGTCTGTGAAGAAGTGAATACTGTCGCCGAATTAGCTCATACGACTGTCCTTCGCATGTTGAAGGAACGTCTGGGCATGCGAAAAATTGCATCGCGACGGGTTCCGCATAAATTGACGGAAATACAGAAATGGATGCGTTATGACGTTGCTCAGACGCACTTGGAGCGCTATGAGCGCGAAGGGGAAGCTTTCTTACGGCGTATCGTATCACTGGGTGTGACGTGGGCCACATTGCACGAGCTAAATCTGAACACCAATCCAACGAATGGCGTCATTATGGGGCGCCGCGGAAGTCGAGAGTGCGTCACAGCCCAGTATGGTGAAAGTTATGGTGAATATCGTCAATGCACTGGAGCATCACCTGCGACCATCTTTGCGAAAGAAGCGGCAACACTTTCAGCGCAACCTACCCATCATTTTGCACATACAGCGGAAGATGTGGCTGCTCTGTTTGATCGATGGGACTGGAAAGTACTGCACCATCCACCATACCCCCCAAGAATTAAATCCTTGTGTCTTTTATTTGATTCCGAAGGTGAAGAAACCACTTCGACGCATTCGCTTCAGAACTGTTCCAGAGATTCGACAGGCAGTGGACCGCTCCATTCGCACCATCAACAGAACAGGCTCTGCTAACTTTATACTACGTTTTCCACATAGCTGGGAACGTGTTCTGCACAACTCTGGTGACTACTTTCAAGGAGAGTAAAAGGTGCGAATATATAACGTTTTTGTGTCGGTTGTGAATGAATAGTTGCCATTATTTAAGTTCCACCCCACGTATTATTTTTTGTAAGTCAACTCTTTCTGTGCCACGGTGGAGTAGCTGAGGGTTTGCCGGGCTCAGCCCGCCTGGTCAGGGGGCTGAACGCCCTCTGTAATAAAAAATCTGAGCCAATCATTCAACGAGCAAACACGAACAAACTGAACGAACGACCGCGAACCAGATGAAAGAGAGAGAGAGAGAGAGAGAGAGAGAGAGAGAGAGAGAGCGGTCTAAGGTGCCTCGCTGCGGAGCGCGCGCTTGCTCGCCGACGGAGGTTCGAGTCCTCCCTGGGGCATGGGAGTGCGTGTTGTCCTTAGGTTACTTTACCCTAGTTTAAGTAGTTTGTAAGCTACGACTGTTGATCACGCTGTTTGGTCCGATAGATTTACAAACATTTGAACTCTTTCTGTCCTTTGTCCACCGTTTGTTTCAAGTTGGTGTACTGGTTATGATGGGCATGTGATGTGAAAGTAAATCACGGTTGTTCAGGGAGTTCATTTCTTTTCCCAATTTTCTCAAAGCCTCTTTAATCGCACTTGCAGTCAGTGATTACTGCATTTGATTCTTTGTACGACAGAGATGATTTTTTTTTTTTACTTCCTAAGAAAATATCGTTTTCCTCGATATCTGTTGGTGCACGAATTGGATCCTCAAACTTGTTTAGCCTTATGATTCTTCAAAATGCATATCCATTCCTCGTAATGTTTCCTGGCACACATTTTTTTCACTTGTATGTAACTTTCACTACTGTTATACCGACTCTGCCAAGAATTTTTTTTCAGTTGGTGCAGGTTCATACATACTGCCGAAAAAAATATACATGTGGAAAGACAGGATCTATTATGATCCTTTGATGGCAGCTTGTGTCTGGCGGATATTTAATGTACTAATAATGGTTTCGATGTCGTCCTACAACAGACAGCGTGGTGACATGGCTGCCCTAATAATATCCAAGTATACCCTTCCATAGCACATGTTTACTGCCATTACATCTAGATGGGATACTATGCAAATCACATTTAAGTGCCTGGCAGAGGGATCACGTACCACCTTTATACTATTCATCTCCCATTCCATTCTCGAATAGCGCGCGGGAACAAAGAACACCTGAATCTCTCCGTTCGAGCTCTGATTCCTCGTATTTTATTCTGATGATCATTTGTACCTATGTCAGTGGGAGTCAACAATATATTTTCGCATTCGGAAGAGAATGTTGGAGATTGAAATTTCGTAAGTAGCCCACGCCGTAGCGATAAGCGCCGTTGTTGTAATGATTCCCATCCCAGATCCTGTATCATTTCCGTAACGCTGTCTGCCCTGTATCGTGATAATACAAAACGAGCTGCCCTTCTTTGGACTCTTTCGATGTCTCCGTCAAACCCCCCTGATAAGGATCCCACACTGGGCAGCAATACTCCAAAAATGGACGGAGAAGCGTAGTGTACGCAGTTTCTTTGGTAGTTCTGTTGCATCTTTTAAGGGTTCTGCCAATAAAACGCAGTGTCTGGTTCGCCTATTCCACGACGTTATCTACGTGTTCTTTCCAATTTAAGTCTGAATTAATAGTAATTCCTAGGTATTTTGTGGAGTTTACGGCTTTCACTTTTGATTGATCGGATTTATTTCGTACTCATGTGGACGACTTCACACTTCTAATTATTTAGAGTCAACTGCCAATTTTTACACCATACTGATACCTTATTCAAATCGTTCTGCAGTTGGTTTTGATGTTAAGATGATTTTACTAGACGGTAAATTACGGCGTCATCTGCAAACAACCTAAGAGAGCTACTTAGACTTTCCCTAAATCGTTTATGTAAATAAGGAACAGCAGAGGGCAACAACACTACCCTGTGGAATGCCCGATATCAGCCCTGTTTTACTCGATGCCTTACCAACGATTACTACAAACTGTATCCTCTCTGACACGAAATCCCCATCAGTACATTAAATATTTGTCGTTTGCGTTCATCCAAATTTCCGTCGATTGTTTTTCTGTTCACCGGAAAACAAATCTTATTGGCCGGCATGCCGGCCGCGGTGGCCGAGGGGACTGAGGCGCTCCAGTCACGGTCTCCACGGCCAGTACGGTCGGGGGTTCGAATCCTCCCTCGGGCATGGATATTTGTGCCGTCCTTAGTCTTAGCTAGTTCATAAGTAGTTTGTAAGCTTAGGGACTTATGACCCCTTAGTTAAGTCCCATAAGTTCTACAAACATTTGAACATTTTTGAACATTGGCCGGCATAACTCGACTCCTGATTGGCTGCATTGTTCCTAAACTATCGAGCTCGAGCGCTACCCGCTGACGCATAAAATTCAGTTTTATTCTTGCTGACTGTAGCGACGTCTTTCTCTTACTGCTCGACACTCGGCGGACGCAAAACTACTTAGGTCATTAGCGCCCAAAACTGCCCATAGTGAAGTCGAACCGGGGTTAGAACTTAAATGGCCTTCGCCATATTTGCACGATGTATAAAAAGTAAAACTCGGTCAGCAGAATACGGATCATCAGCTAAAATATCAGACATTTCAAATGGTAAACATAGATCATGACGAAGACGATTAAAAACAGACATTCCACTAAGTGGAGGTACACAGTAAAAGGTTAAAAGGTTCATCACAGTGCTCACATAAGGGAGCAGGATCACCACGAGGCCGGCCGCGGTGGCCGAAGAGACTAAGGAGCTCGAGTCACGGTCTGCACGGCCACTACGGTCGGGGGTTCGAATCCCTCCTCGGGCATGGATATTTGTGCCGTCCTAGTTCGTAAGTAGTTCATAAGTAGCTTGTAAGTTTAGGGACTGATGACCCCGTAGATAAGTTCCATAGTCTATACAAACATTTGAACATTTGATGACCACGAGGTAAATACTGGCAGCTATAACGGCAGTGGCCAGTACGAACAATACGAAGCTGGGCCAGAACAATCTCCTCTCAGCGAGAGGGTCGAGATGACGTTGACCAAAGGCCGCGGGGCGGTGTTTGGTTATGTTCAAAATGCTCAAATGTTTGTTAAGGTTATGGGACTTAACTACGGGGTCATCAGTCCCTAAACTTACAAACTACTTATGTACTATGCAAACGTAGGTTTCCGCGGTTGTTGTCACTATCAATAAAATTCTTCTGGGTATGAAACCGCGTCGTCATTTTATAAATTCCACCGACGTTTCGGCAGCTGTTGCAGGCGGCCGAAACGTCGGTGGAATTTATAAAATGACGACGCGGTTTCATACCCAGAAGAATTTTATTGATACTTATGTACTAGCTTATCCTAAGGACGGCACAAATATCCATGCCCGAGGGGGATTCGAGCCCCCGACCGTAGTGGCTGTGGAGACCGTGACTGGAGCGCATCAGTCCCCGCAGCCGGCGTTTGGTTATGCCTGCATTGAAGGGTTAAGACTTCATAGTAACCTCCTACCACGCCCGGGGTTGGTACAAGAGGTCATGCTGTATGTCAAGTGAACAACTTTTATTGGAACTTTTTTTTTAATGTGATTTTCATTTTTTCAAATGTACCGACAAATGTCTCACCCTGTGTGTGTGTGTGTCAAAAATCGAGCTGAGCAACGGTGCTCTCCAGCCTTGTCTACAGCACAGCCAGCGAGCGGTCTGGAGATCAGGTAGGCGGTATCGGGACACACACACTCATTCAGGCACACACACAGAGCGTAGAGTGGGCGGCAGGATCGATGCCTTGGGGACGCGTTGTATCGCTAGGCCGCGTGAGTATAAATCTCGAGCCGGCCCCCTTAAGTCGCCGCCCCCGCACTCACTCACACAGACACATACACACATACACACGCACACGCGCCGCTTCTTTGGCCGCTCAGAAAGATGGATGCCCCCCGCAGTCGCTGCGATTCGCCGCCGATCGCGGCCTCTCGCGGAGACACGGCTCGACTGCGTTTTTTTGCCGCAAGCCGAGTGGCCCGGGAAGAAGTCCTCCTCCTCCGCTTCGCAGCGCAGACGACGTCACGATCGCGCGTAGGGCTGGGGGAGGGGGAGGGGGCGGCGGCCATGAATGGAAGCACTGGAGCGCCGCCAGCGGCGGCCGGCTGACCTACGGCCGCCGGACCGCCAATAACGCCCACAGCAGGACGTAGACGGGCCCAACTAGCAGCGTAACGAGCGGCCGCGGTGCGCTCAGGCCGCCAGGAGCATACGTCCCCCGATATTCCGGTGGCCGAGGTACCTTCCGAGCGAAGGATTCGGATGCATGCAGATGGTACTTTTCTTTCGAATTCAAGCCGCACTTGAGAAAGAAAGTTCACATAATACCGGTGAAGTTGAATGCTCAAGAAACTGCAGAAAGGTGGAAAATAGATGGAACCTGCATATATACAAAAGACTTGAACTTTTTCAGAAGGGCGTCATTTTTCTACTCAGAAACGTCAAAGTTTCTTCAGTGGAATTCCAGTCAAATACTGAGTAGCATGGGGTTCTCGCCTGAGTCTCAAGACGTGCGCGTATTTCAAGCGTCAACTTCGCTTCGGGTTGTAATTGGCATATTCTGATGCAGTCAACGCCATTGTTTATGTGATTTGTTATGCTATAGATTGATGATGAAATAATATGAGGTGTCCACTTAAACCACCTATGTTTGTGTTAGAAACACATATGCTTTCGTTTTAGAATGTTTCAAAATATTAACATTCATGAACCCCTGCCTCACACTGATACCGGTGAAACAGTTTTACTGTAGCTGTTGTTGTTCAAAAGACAATTTGGGTGGTCGAGACAAATGTAACGGCATGTATAATCTCCATAAAGGGCACTACAGCTTTATACATCTTTTTACATCAATGTAAACCATCTACGAGAACTCTTCAAATTGTCTGGTAAATCATTTATGTAGATTAGTAGCAGTCGGGTATCTGTAAAATTTCCTCTGGAAACGCCACTATCACTTCCGTTACACTCGGTGAACTTCGGTCAGTGACTACAAACAGTAAGCCGGCCGCGGTGGCCGAGGGGACTAAGGCGCTACAGTCACGGTCTGCACGGCCACTACGGTCGGGGGTTCGAATCCTCCTTCGGGCATGGAAATTTGTGCCGTCCTAGTTCGTAAGTAGTTCATAAGTAGTTTGTAAGTTTAGGGACTGATGACCCCGTAGTTAAGTCCCATAAGCTTTACAAACATTTGAACATTTGAACCTGCATTCACTCAATGATAAAGTAGAGGAAGGTTGTGTACCTTTGACTACTTTTGATATTTTTAATTGTAAATCACCCGTAAATATTTCTAAAATTATTTTTATTATGTTACTCGACAGTACATACCTTATGTCATATTATAATGCTATTTAATTTTTATTATGTTACTCGACAGTACATAAATTATGTCATATTATAATGATATTTAATTTTGTCTTCAACAATTTCATAGAAATATTATTGTTAGTTGAATTCTGCAATTGGTCAAAGGTACAATGCAGTGGTTGTACCTCTGACCATCTCTTGTTGTACCTTTGACCATCTGAAGAAAATAGAACAGTGGTAGTACAAGTGACCTTAGATTATACTTTTTTCTTTACCAAGACAGAAATATAACTTTTTTATGTAGTTGTGTTATCATTTAAAAAAAAAAAGGTAATAAAAATTTAATTCACCACGACGTTGTGGTTGGACTCGTGTGAACTTCCTAACAATTTCTTCGTTTAACACAACAATAATGTCTGCCACACGTGGCATTGTGAAAATGTTGATATGCTTTCTGTACTGTTTCATAAATTTCATTTCAAATTTATTTTTCCCAACTACTTTTAAGACTTGAGCTGCAAAATATTTAACACCTTTTCCTGCATCAATAGACACTTTAACCCAAGCGTAATCTTGTTCTTTAAATGCAAATGGTACGTTTCTTTCGAATTCAAGACGCACTTGAGAAAGAAAGTTCACATAATACCGGTGAAGTTGAATGCTCAAAAAACTGCAAAAAGGTAGAAAATAAACAGATGGAACCTGCATACACTGAATGATACAGTAGGGGAAGGTTGCGTACCTTTGACCACTTTTGATATTTTTAATTGTAAATGACCCGTAAATATTTCAAACATTATTTTTGACAGTGCAAACCTTACGTAATATTTTAATGCTATTTAATTTTATTTGTCTTCAACATTTTCATAGGCCGTCAGGAGCATACGTCCCCCAATATTCCGATGGCCGAGGTACGTTCTGAGCGAAGTATTCGGATGCGTGCAGGTGGTACTTCTCTTTCGAATTCAAGACGCACTTGAGAAAGAAAGTTCACATAATACCGGTGAAGTTGAATGCTCAAAAAACTGCGAAAAGGTAGAAAATAAACAGATGGAACCTGCATACACTGAATAATACAGTAGGGGAAGGTTGCGTACCTTCGACCACTTTTGATATTTTTAATTGTAAATGACCCGTAAATATTTCGAAAATTATTTTTGACAGTACAAAACTTATGTCATATTATAATGCTATTTAATTTTCTCTTCAGCACTTTCATAGAAATATTATTTTTAGTAGAATTCTGCAATTGGTCAAAGGTACAATGCAGTGGTTGTACCTTTGACCATCTGCTGTTGTACCTTTGACCATCTGAAGAAAATAGAACACTGGTATTACAAGTGACCTTAGATTACACTTTTCTCTTTAACAAGGCAGAAATATTACAAAAATATAACTCTTTTATGTAGTTGTGTTATCATTTCAAAGAAAAATTATAAAAAATTTATTTCACCACGACGTTGTGTTTGGACTCGTGTGAACTTCCCAACAATTTCTTCGTTTAACACAACAATAATATCTACCACAAGTGGCATTGTGAAAATGTTGATATGCTTTCTGTACTGTGTCATAAATTTCATTTCAAATTTATTTTTGCCAACTACTTTTAAGACTTTAGCTGCAAAATATTTAACACCTTTTCCTGCATCAATAGACACATTAACCCAAGCGTAATCTTGTTCTTTAAATGCAAATGGTACGTTTCTTTCGAATTCAAGATTCACTTGAGAAAGAAAGTTCACATAATACCGGTGAAGTTGAATGCTCAAAAAACTGCAAAAAGGTAGAAAATAAACAGATGCAACCTGCATGCACTGAATGATACAGTAGGGGAAGGTTGTGTACCTTTCACCACTTTTGATATTTTTAATTGTTAATGACCCATAAATATTTCAAACATTATTTCTGACAGTGCAAACCTTATGTCATATTTTAATGCTATTTAATTTTATTTGTCTTCAACAATTTCATAGGCCGTTAGGAGCATACGTCCCCCAGTATTCCGATGGCTGAAGTACGTTCCGATGGAAGGATTCAGATGCTTGCAGATGGTACTTTTCTTTCGAATTCAAGACGCACTTGAGAAAGAAAGTTCACATAATACCAGTAAAGTTGAATACTCAACAGACTGCAAAAAGGCAGAAAATAAGCAGATGGAACTTGCATACACTGAATGAACCAGAGGAACGGACAATGTGTTGAAGCAAGGAACTAGTAGTGCTACTACAGGGTGTCCAGAAAATGACTCCCTGATTTCAAAATTAAATATCTCGAAAACAAAGATCGATAGAGGAATGTAGTAGACGGTATGTTTATTGTGAAAGCTGTAAGAGGTTTATACAGCAGTTTGAAATAATAGTTACAAAAGCTGCTAACAGATGGCGATGTACGCTGTACAGATCATATCAGCATACATAAGTGAAATAATCGTATGAAAACACTCTTTGCAATCAATCACATCACAATGTTTTCAAAATGTTCACCATTGGCACTACAGAGGTGGCGCAAACGAAGAATGAAATTCGCCATCACATTTCGTAGCGTCTCGACCGAAATGAATTCACATTCCACAGAGATCGCCGATTCAAGCACGTCCAGCGTGGCGGGATGCTTCGGGTAGACCATGTCTTTCACTGTGCCCCACAAAAAAAAGTCACAGGGAGTCAAATCCAGCGAATATGGAGGCCAATCCACACCTGCTCTAGTAAATTTGGGATATTCCAAAGCAATGACTCGATTCCCGAAGTATTCCTCAAGAAAGCGAAACACTTGTTCGGTCCGATGTGGTCGGGCTCCATCTTGCATAAACCATCCAGTACCTGGTCGATCCTCTTAATGCTTGCTGTGTGACGACAAATTGTTCCAAAATTGCAACGTATCGTGCACCAGTGACCGTTTTTCGAATGAAAAAGAGGCAATAATGCCTTTGCTGCAAAGTGCATCCCACACAGTAACTTTAGGAGAATACAGGGGTTTCGCTTCACACCAATATGGCTTTTCGGAACCCCAGAATCACCAGTTCTGCTTATTCACGTATCCATTCAGGTGGAAGTGTGCTTCATCTGTAAACCAAATGCAGCCAACATCAAATCCTTCACTATCAATCATTGTGAGTATATGAATAGCAAAGGCAACCCTTTGTTGCACAGCTCGTACGGGTATGGCCTGATGCGTTTGAATTTTGAACGGAAACATGTGTAGGCTCTTTCTCAGTATTTTCTGTGTGCCGGAACGCTTCAAACTAGTCTCAGATGCAATTCTACGGACGGATGACATTGTATTTCGCTGAATAATTCCAGAAACTGTAGCGATATTTTCAGGCGTAACTGCGATTTGCTTGCGGTCAACATGCCCCACTAGATTATCAGTTACGCTGCCTGTTCGTTGAAATTTTGCGAAGAGCGTACGAATGGTTTTCGCATCGGGTCCTTCTGGAACATTAAATCGTGCTTGAAAACTTCGCCTTGTTGCCGTAGGACTCTCTTCTAACCTGTGGTACTCGAGCACTAGAAAAACGCGTTGTTCAATGGAGTACATGGTACGCTAACCTCCTTTCAATAGTGGAACTGATAGCTCAGGGCTTCGGATCACTATTTATACTAGGCATTACGTATGGCGATTACAGCGCCATCTGTTAGCAGCTTTTGTAACTATTATTTCAAACTGCTGTATAAACTTCTTACAGCTTTCACAATAAACATACCGTTTACTACATTCCTCTATCGATCTTTGTTTTCGAGATATTTAATTTTGAAATCAGGAAGTCCTTTTCTGGATACCCTGTAAGATGTACTATAACAAGAGCAAATCAAGGGCAACACAAAGTAGGCGGTACTGAAGAAATTATTACGAATCTAGATGACCCGGTGAAATTCGTATCACTTACCTTTTAATATAAACTACATTAATTTAAATCATATGTATTTTAGAGCCAGTAGCTTCCTAAAGGCATCATCAGATAGTATCGGCTCAATAGTGGGCGGAAAGAGTGGACAAGTCACGCATACATGTCCAGGATAATGTTCATGTCACTTTCGTGGAAGTTAACGGAAGGTTTCAACGGCGAAGTATGCGAAAATTGCGAGGAAAATTTAGATATAAAACATGTAAAATAATGACTTGGGTGTTGTGTTGGATGCGTTCAGACAATCTGATGATGCCTTTATAAAGCTACTGGGTGTAAACTACATAAGATTTAAATTAATATGGTTTATATTAAGAGGTAAGTGATACGAAGTTCATTGGGTCATTTAGCCGAGCCGGAAATGCTTCGCAATTGCTAATATGTATGTACTCTTGCTTTGAACGTCAAATGTGCAAAACTTTATCGGAATCGTACGAATGATATTGATATCCCATTGAAAAAAGCTCTTTCAGTTTCTCTCGAATTTTCAGATTTTCTGGGTAACTTTCCCAAATGTTTAATTTATAAGAACGTTGCTCTTTCGTTGAACGGCAACTGATCAAAATTTAATCGCAAGACAATAATGAACAAAACAAAAAAAGAATTACCTCTCTCCGTCGTGCGAATAGCCAGTTATAGTGCTGAATTCAATCAAAAACCCATTGAAGGACGCACTTTCGGTTTTTCTCAAATTTTCCAATTTTCAAGTAGATTTTCCAAAAACTTTATTACATAAAAACCTTGCCCTGTCAAGCCGTACTCAACTGATACTCTTATAAACTTGTGGCAATTGATTTTTATTCGTAGAAAAAATCGCTTTCGGTTTTTCCTAAATTTTTCTACTTTACGTGCGACTTTTCCAAATTTTTATTTGATGCGAACTTTCCTCTTGCTTTCAACATGAAATGTAAAAAATTTTAGTGCAATTAGACGAACGGTATTGATAGCTCACTGGAAAAAGCTGTTTCAGTTTTGCCAGATTTTCCTCTTTTCCGGAAAACTTTTCCATATTTTACCTCCGTTTAAACCTTCCCTGGACTAACACGAATATTTAAGGACTAAAATTAGCCAAATCGGTTCAGCCGTTCTCGAGTTTTAGCGAGACTAACGAACAACAGTTCATTTTTATATATATAGATGTGTCGTAATTGGCACTATGAATACTTACGACTCCCCAACTAACAAGGGGAACACCAAGTGTAGTACAATCGAATTTTCATAGGTCACAGGTATATTGTGCGGGAACTCCTCCAGACCACCAAGCTAAAAGGATTTGTTCCATTGCGCATTGGTTTCCACGAAAATCGAGATCAAAATCCAGCGCGTAACAGCTATACTTGTACTAACTCTCCCTCGGTACGTTAGTCGGCGTGGTGTAAATAGTAAGGCGCTTGACAACCCCACAGACAACCCGTGTTCAAATCCTGCTCAAGTTTGCTTATTTACTTTTTTCCACGATTGATTGTGTATAATTATATTGTTTTTTCCACTTTATCAATTCTTATTGCAAAGGTAAAGTTATATCACGTAATTACAGTTACATATGAACGATACGCTACGAATGACTATCCGCCTGCCCGAACGTAATAGTCCGCTGGGACGCGTCAAGTGGGCACACACTGCATTCGACGGTATAACAACAGTGGGGCCAGAGACGCTATCAAATGCTACACAAATGTTATACTGCGTGATAACTACAAATGGTTTACTGATTCAGAAATATCTTTCAATCGCCGTAAAAGTATGCTTCGAAATAAAGAATAAAATAAAATAATCGTCGCGCAATACATAACATATTGAGCCATTAACAGAAGTTATTATCATGACCAATTACTGAAGCATTAACATAACAACGACTATGAAAGTATATAATTATGCACAGTCAGTCGTCGGACAAGTGTAAAAAAAATTTAAAGAGTAGGTTCCGAGTAGGATTTGAACGCGAGTCCTGTGCGTGTCAGTCAAGTGTCTAGCTAATAACACCATACTTTTTTTTTTTTTTTTTTTTTTTTTTTTTTTTTTTTTTTTTTTTTTTTGGTAGATCTATGGTTCGCGGTCGTTTGTTCGTGGTCGCTCGTTGCACGGTTGGCTCAGATTTCTTATTACAGAGGGCGTTTAGCCCCCTGACCGGGCGCGCTGAGCCACGGCGCCCGGCTATACTGACTCATGTAGCATTGGTGTCTACGTACAGGTATAGCTGTTACGCGCTGGATTTCGATATCGATTTTCGTGGCCCGGTAATTTCCTAGTACCCGTATACACGGAAGAAAACTGCACTGCGACCGATATACATCGAATGTTCAACCCTAGCACCACGGTCGATATCTTCATAGACGGGAAGCTAACATGGCGGAGCAGCTGATTTATGTAGCTAATGACAGGGTACGCAACTGAATCAAACTATAGTTAGGTTTATAAATGATGTGGTTAGGCGGGAACCTAAGATTACAGCATGAATTGCACTAACTAAACAATCATTTTTTACAGAAATGAGAAATTTCACTTACGTTATACCAGAGAAACACCTCCGGTACAGTGTGAAAGTGGTAGCATTCTTACTTTTCTGTATCCGGGAAAACTATTAATTTCTCACGACACGCATGTATTCCACTTATCTGTAAATTATGGTAATACAAGATCTGAAACATAAACAAATCGTTCTTGTCTGAAGATCTGTCCTCTTTTTTTCACTGCACACTTTAGCCATTTCCACATACTTTCAACGTTCTACATATTTATATCCTCCCACACAAAGCAAACTAGGCAATAGCCTGGGGTGCTCGAATTTGCGGGGGCGGCAAATTTGTCGTGAGCGACCAGCCCTTGTGCGCTCGCGGTGCGTTTACAATGCTGTTGCTCTGCAGTTCCAGGAGCGACGAATTCCCGGTTATTACACGTAGAAAGAGCAACAGGCAAAAGATAGGACGCAAATCAGTGTTACATGCATTCTCTTTGACTCTTCACAATTTTGCTAGTAAGCGTTTAATGAATAGACGAGTAGCAGTTTGCAGCTAATCATCCCGTGATCAAAGCTGGCGGTACTGCAATAAATTCAACTGATGAGAGATTTCATCAGATTAACAACCTAAATCGTGTCTTTGGCTGTCTGTACAACATACACGATGTACGAAATAAAGCTTCCAAAGGTGTTATTGAAGAATGTGTTAATTTGGAAGAATCTCTAACTCACAAATACTCTAAAGATATTGCTGCTACTGATCTATGAAGTGCATTACATGCCATTTCTAGCGGAGTACCCAATAACTCAGACTCACCGGACGTTCTGAGATATTTTGTTGACAACACACCGCTGCAAATGTTAAAAATTCTTTACTTAGAACTCACGACCGATTTAATTTGCATCATCAGGTGCTTATTTCTTTCAGATCTTAACCAAACCTACCCAAACGTTCACAGAAAATCTGTGTTGATGACGTGAATCGAGGAAGTGCAGTACATACTAACGAAACAATTGGGTATTTGTCAACAAAATATCTCCTAACGTCCGGTGAGTCTGAGTTATTGGGTACTCCGCTAGAAATGGCATGTAATGCACTTCATAGATCAGTAGCAGCAATATCTTTAGAGTATTTGTGAGTTAGAGATTCTTCCAAATTAACACATTCTTCAATAACACCGTTGGCAGCTTTATTTCCTACATCGTGTATGTTGTACAGACAGCCAAAGACACGATTTAGGTTATTAATCTGATGAAATCTCTCATCAGTTGAATTTATTGCAGTACCGCCAGCTTTCATCACGGGATGATTAGCTGCAAACTGCTAATTGTCTGCACGAATTATTTCAATTTACATTTAAAGAGAAATACTAAAATGAGCTCTAACATGGATATTAAGCGTTTCCGGACACAGGTCCACATAACATATTTTCTTTCTTTGTGTGTGAGGAACATTTCCTGAAAGTTTGGCCGTACCTTCTTGTAACACCCTGTATAATCGCACAACTAAGTTTGATTTGTCAAAAAGTCTCTTCAGCCTACTAACACGTCAGCTTTCCATCTGGTTCAGTGGTTAGGATCTTCAGCTAATCTATGGTGTTTGAATGTAGGTTCACTCTTTTTAGAATAAAAGACAGTTATACAAATATCAATTTTGAGCTACTGATTGCAGAGAACGTGTTCACTTCCGCTTGTCGGACGCAACTGTGATTCACAAAGCCTGTCTGAACAGCCCTCCGCAAACGTGAGCTTTCCTATGAGCAGCAAAGTAAGGAGAATAGTAGCCGATAAGGAAGGCTGTGCCCAGACGGAAACAGCCCCCTCCCTCCCCCCCCCCCCCCCGGCTAGGAACGTGACGGCACAATAGCTATGGTTGCCGCAGGCGACCGGTCGACAGAGCATTTGCATATAAATAGTCCCCGCTGGGCCGCGAATTCCTTGCGATGGAGCGAAGAGTTCTCCGCATTCTTTTCCCTTCGTTCCGTTTGTCGACGTGGATACCATATTGACGCCCGAAGCTTCAAGTCGAAATATTGAACTGCGGTCCTAGGAACTACCACAGATTTGCTCCTTGCTTTATCCGAGCACAAGTTTCCGACATGCAAATAATATGTGACCCGAGATACCAGGTGCCATGCTTTTGGCTCCTGTGTCTTACGTATAGTATTGTTACTTATAGCCTATAGGGAAGAGTGCTCAATTATCGAATAGTTCCGACTTATCGTAGAGTAAGGTTTTCTAATCACGTAACGACTGCGCTTTGTCGGAGGTGACAGTAACTTTTTAGTATTGGTCCGCTGACACACCATTTTGAGTTTTGCCACAGTACGAAGCGTGCTTTCTGATGAAGTGGTTGCCTGAGTGAATTCGGAGTGCCGGCCGCGGTGGCCAGGGGGGGGGGGGGGGCTGAGGCGCTCCAGTCGCGGTCTGCACAGCCACTACGGTCGGGGGTTCGAATCCCCCCTCGGGCATGGATATTTGTGCCGTCTTTAGTATTAGTTAGTTCATAAGTAGATTGTAAGTTTAGGGACTGATGACCCCGTAGTTAAGTCCCATAAGCTATACAAACGTTTGATATATATATATATATATATATATATATATATATATATATATATATATATATTTTTTTTTTTTTTTTTAATTCGGAGTTTGGAAATATCCTGCAGAGTTTACTATATGCGCAGATAGCGAATGAATGTAAGTGTATATGGTTTTATAATATATATATAGTGGGAAAGTTTATAGGTTCAAATCCTGAACATTATTTCCGAATAATGTGTTTAAGTAGTGTCTCTGTTATATGTTGGTGTTTTCTTTCAAGCGTGGTTTCCTTTTATCGGAAAGTGGGAGGGTTCAAATTATTTAATATCAGATAGTTGTCTGCATTTTTATTTTTTTACTTATGTTGTATTTCTTTTGTAGATGTCATTTGTCGAAACCAATCAAGGAAAGGAAACAATGGGATCTGAAAACAATGTTACAAACTCTAACTGCCGTTAGAGAGAAGTAATGTGGGTAATTGACAACAGCAAAAATCTACCACTTTCCCAAATCAACCTCACAAGACTAATGTAAAGAAGAAAACTGAATGTTGAAAGTTTTGTACGTTAGGAAATGACTTGAAATAAGAAATGTTACGTTATTGTAAAGTAACAGAAAGATATATTTTTGGTTACGCTTGAGACCGACGAGAAAAACAGGCTGAGGTGTGCACGCCGTCACGTGATCAAGACAGTGTTGAGAGTTCGCGATCGCTAGCTGACTGGCTGGCCGCTACGATACAGTGGGCAGTGCCCCTGAAGACAGCCCATCAGCTAGCGACCGCGATGGCTGAGGCCGCTCTTGGTCACATGACGTGACGTGCGCGCGGCAGCTAAGACTCCTACAAACCCGAGCTGAAGTCGTTAATATTCGCAAACTACTCACTGTATGAACCTGTAATTTTCATGAACGTGTTCGTGAAGGACTACACTACATTTGCATTTTAGTTTCATTTGTGGCAATAGTTTATTAAGAGGATATACTGCCGGCCGCGGTGGCCGAGGTGACTGAGGCGCTCCAGTCACGGTCAGCACGGCCACTACGGCCGGGTTTTCGAATCCCCCCTCGGGCATGGATATTTGTGCCGTCCTAGTTTGTAAGTAGTTCATAAGTAGTTTGTAAGTTTAGGGACTGATGACCCCGTAGTTAAGTCCCATAAGCTTAACAAACATTTGAACATTTGAGGATATACTGACCGTTTACGAGCATGCACTTACTGACGTCGTTACAGAATTTTCTACATACGAGGAAGTTTTTTTCTGTTGAAGTTAGGTGAACACTTAAGCGAATGAAATGTTCAAAATACGTCAAACTTTCATCCTCTCCCAACAGAAACAATGTGAGAAATGTATAACATGAGATAATGTCGCCCGTCTAGTAATACCTCGTCTTCAGTATTTGAGCTACTAATAATTAGGCACTGGTTGTTACTGCGTAACCTCCATACTTGGAGCTACTGGTACTGACTTCTTAACCCATTAAATTCAATAGTTGCAAACTACAAAAGTGCTGTGTCTGTGTCATATTCAATTTCAATTTTACAGTTTTACTATGAAAAGGATATTATAAATATGTTAATACAAAGTGCTTTATTATGTGAGGACATGAGAGCAAGTCAGTTCATTAGGTAGTGAAGAGATTCTTGGTATCAGTTACTTTCTAGTATTCTCGCATGAAATTCACATTTGATTTAGTAACTTTCGTTCCTTTACTGCTAAGCGTTAAATTGAAGGAAATGTGACACCTATTACTTTTTGGAAATTGAGTAGTAGGCCTGAAACACATTGGACAACAAGCAAGGAAATCAACATTTGTGACTGATGAATAACTCCCTGACTATAGTCTTTTTCGTTAAATAAAAAAAAAAAAAAAAAAAAAAAAAAAGACTACATTTCCTTGAATAACGCGACAGTTAATGAAGTTATGCGTAGTAACCATATGGCAAAATACGTCCCTCTTTGCATTTTATCATTTGCCAAAATGTCATATTGATACCTCTAAGCCAGCCGCGGTGGCCGAGGAGACTGAGGCGCTTCAGGCACGGTCTGCACGGCCACTACGGTAGGGGGTTCGAATCCCCCCTCGGGCATGGATAATTGTGCCGTCTTTAGTATAAGGTAGTTCATAAGTAGTTTGTAAGTTTAGGGACTGATGACCCCGTAGTTAAGTCCCATAAGCTTAACAAACATTTGAACATTTGATACCTCTAACGTTGTGTGAGACGTGTGTTCGCTACATAAAATAAATTGTAGCAATTTGAGGGAAAGGTAAAGATCTCCTGCTAAGTTTAAAATAAATTTCAATACGTCAGGAAAATATCATGTTCAAAATGTTCAAATGTTTGTAGAGCTTATGGGACTTCACTACTGGGTCATCAGTCCATATACTTACAAACTACTTATGAACTAGCTAATACTATGGACGCACAAATATCCATGCCCGAGGGGGGGATTCGAACCCCCGACCGTTGTGGCCGTGCGGACTGACTGGCGCGCCGCAGAGCGCTCGGCCACCGCGGCCGGCGAAAATGTCATCCGCAGCAACATATGGTATAACATGCACCAAACTGAATATCATATCAGCACTTATTTTTTACTGCAAACTTTTCCTAACGTAGCGCGGTCTCTTATTTCAAAGCCAATATTTTACAAACTATGGGTATTCACGAAATTATACCAATTTCGTCACAATGATGACATACAAAGAATTAAGTAGCGACAAAATTAAATTTTTCTACCAAATAGTTATTGCGAAATCGTTTGTGAAGGATGGCAAGACCTGCGCCTCTATGCTGTTGGTGCAGCACAATACCAACCATGTTGGGGAAAACATGGCGGATGATTCGGCCTGTGTATTTAGGAGCTCTAGCCGCGGACTGTCTTTCTCGTCGGCCTCGATTACGCAGGTGTGACGTAAGGGACCTCGCTTTCTAATTAGCAGGTAAAGCGACAACAATCACTAATTCGCCTTTCAAGAATTCGTTTGAAAAAAAAAAATTGCAATTGCAAGACCCAACAGATACGCCTAGGCCTAAACCATGTCTGACAAACACAAAATCAGCCAGAGGCCCGTCAGCTCATGTTCGGAAAGGTCAACAGCTGCAGCATAAGGAACGCCTGCAACAAGAAAGGAAACAGGATACAAAAGGCAGCGTTACTCACCTTCTTCCTCATCTGAGGATGACTGTGCTCCTCTCGTCTCCACCGATGACGAAGACAATGCGGATGAGGAGTGCCACGCTTACAAATTAGATACCAGCGTGCCAACAGTGGATCCGTAGCAATAAAAAAAAGTCTTCGTTGGGTGCATGATCTGTGTTCACGCGTTGCCTAGAGGGAATGGAATTTTTTATGTGATCATTGTAATAAATTAAGCAAATAATCTTCGGCAAACAAACGAATGACTTCTGTATGTTGTGTAATTAAGGTTTTAGTACGTTATCTATTAAAGTTATTTAAAGATAAAGTATGTTTCTTCTCATATCCAACTGTACCTAATCCTGACTACTATCCAATAATAAGAATCCGAATTTGAAAACACCGAAATACTCATCAATCGGATAATATACATTTGTGACCAAAAATAATATAATTAACTAGCTGAAAACCCGGCGGTGCTCGGGTGCTTATTTATTCCAGTGTTACGTTAGTCTCTCCTTCCCTTTCTTTGCTTCACTTTCTCTCGATCTCCTCTTGTCCCCCCCCCTTTCTCTCTCTCTCTATCCGTCTCTTCCGCCCCCTTTCTGTCTATCTCCTCCTTAACCTACTCCTTCCTATGTATTAAAACGTACATATATGTGCCAAGTGCCAAGTTTAATGCTAACTGGTCAAACGGTGTCACAGTCGCAAGGTACCATCCGACATGCTAAATTCAGTAGCTTGCACGTTATAAAAATTTCCTTTATGGAAACATACGTTTATGTGCTGACTTTAATGGTGACCAATGAAACAAATTTGGATGTTTGTTGTAATGTATCCTCTACCAAGCACCTACGGAGGCTTAGGGAAGGTATCCCATGTATTAATTCGGGGTATAAGCCATCTTCATTGCCCATCTCATTCAATTCCATTCCGCAGTTTTAGCGTGAAGAGTAACAAACGTGTTAATGAACTGAAAGGTATCCTCAGATATGTACCATTCGGTAGCCCATGTATTAAACAGGGTAGAAGCAACCTTTTTTCGGAATTTCATTCATATCCGTTCAGCCATTTCAGCGTAAGGGCGTAAGAAACGAATTAATTAAGTGCAAAGCACTCTTAGCCGTGCACCATACAAAGTTAATTTTAGTATTACTATAACATTCTTGCGAGTACAGGCCATGGGTTGACAAAGTTTTCTCGCAATCGGATGTACTATATGGCCATGCATAAAATAGGAACAAAAACATTAATTTTTATAGATTAAATTCATGTATTTATTTTCAAATTCGCATTGAAACCGTACGTTGGAACAACAAATTCCTTCTGCTGGTGGTTTTCACCCCAATGATTCGGTACGCTTGGTATGAATCAAAGCCGACAGCCAAAAAAAGTCATTTAAAAATCTGAATCAAGTAAAAAAAATTCTTACTTTAAATTGCTTACATAAAATTGAGATGGTGTGAACAATATTTACGTTTTAAATGTTTCTTTGATGATTATCATCCTGAAAAATGTAACGTAACTTCCAGTGAGAGCTGCTAGAATGTTCAGAAATTTTATTTCATTAGAAACATCGCTAAAATCTCAAAATTAATTGTTTTGTCACTTTGATTAATTGGAACGATTTTGGGTAATCTGAATATATTAATGCTGCACTGATAAATTGAATTGTCCAACGTAGTTAAAAATTTCATCAGGATCGGAATACAAATATAGAATTTGACAAAGTTCACATGTAAAGTAGCCTTCATCATACACCATTTTTTTAAGGTCAAGTGTCCAAAATGTCATGAAGGTATTAGGATACATAAAGTGTCCTTATTCGCAATTCGCATGATGCCACAAGTTTTCAACCATATAATTGTTTATGATATCATATCTCCTGAAATGGCGGCCGCGTTGGCCGAACGGTGTGCGGCGTGCGGCGTGCCAGTCACGGTCTGCACGGCCCCATCGGTTGGGGGTTCGAATCCCCCCTTGTGGCATGGATGTTTGTGCTGTCTGTAGTATAAACTAGTTCATAAGTAGTTTGTAAGTTTAGGGACTGATGATCCCGTAGTTAAGTCTCATAAGCTCTACAAACATTTGAAAATTTTTATCTCCTGAACTATATGTCGTAAGCAGTTCTTACCGCTACGTCAGTTGCTACCTCATGGAAGAATTATGTGTACCAAATTAAGTTGAAATCGGACAGTGGTTTAGAATCAGAGCCGGCCGCGGTGGCCGAGGGGACTGAGGCGCTTCAGTCACGGTCTGCACGGCCACTACGGTCGGGGGTTCGAATCCCCCCTCGGGCATGGATATTTGTGCCGTCCTTAGGGTAAGCTAGTTGATAAGTAGTTTGTAAGTTTAGGGACTGATGACCCAGTAGTTGAGTCCCATAAGCTTAACAAACATTTGAACATTTTAGAATCAGACATAGCATGATACAGCACTTTTCCACGCATTTCATTGTTTATTACGTTATACCTACTGAAATATCTATCGGCAATCATTTAACGGTGCCTATGACTATCGAGAAAGTGCATGCAATATGTTGAGAAAGTCTCATCACAATCGGTTGAACGGTTCGACCGCGCATAAAATACGAACACACGAACATTCATTTTTATATATTAGATGAAAACCTCGGTAAAATACATTTCATTGGGATGCTTGTGACATATGAAAGTGTATTTTATTTTAACAAAGCATGAAATACAGTACTATACGTCAAATATAATCATAAAGGAAAGTATCCGATAATAGGGCACTTTGCCGTAACAGTATTCGTGAACATGGTGACTTGTTTTGTAGGAGAGTTAGGCTTCGTCTTCTTATTCTTCAAATTAAAAGGAAATATATATATATATAGCTTATAGGAGTCAACTACGGGGTCATCAGTCCCTAAACTTACAAACTACTTATGAACTAGCTAACACTAAGGACGGCACAAATATCCATGCCCGACGGAGGATTAGAACCCCCGACCGTAGTGGCCGTACAGACCGTGACTGGAGCGCCTCAGTCCCCTCGGCCACTGCGGCCGGCTCTTCTTCTTTATACACATTTCAAATAATTGTCAATAGATGTAATCCAACCCACACAAACCTGCAAACATCCAAGGATGAGAAGTGCACATGCGACGGAGTTAGTAAGTTAGCCTTAAATTTCTCCTTGGACGAACGCAAGCAAATTGCTAACACACTCAACATTCATTCGTAAAAAAATGCGGAATTAATTGGGGTCCTCCAACATGTATTCCTTCATTAACTTGCAGAACACATTTCGTTCTTCGTCCCTTTTTCTGAACTGTTGCTACAACAGCCGACAGTGTGTAAGCTTGATAAGTCGAATATTATCAGCTATGAGATAGAAACGTAAACAATTCGCGTATACAAACAGTAGTGCAGCGGTATTTTCACGAATGCGCTGCAGTCAATGGCAATCCCAAGTGTAGACGCGAGTTTACTTTATACCTTTAAACAAGCAATTGTCATATCTCTCTCGGAAACGGCTCTAACGATTTCGATGAAATTTTGTATTTACAGTGGTATTGTTTCTTTAGAAGTTCACCTACACAGTTGCATTTTCTTTACAAATGCAGTTTTCCAAATACATGGTGTCTCGTCAAGCGCATTTGCTCTGGTATTTCAGTAAATATTTGCAATTTTGTTTTTGCTATGTGTAGCTGCACTCGGGCCAAACAAATTCTGCTCATCACGCCATTCCTGCGACGCTTGATGTGGGTGTCGGCCGCGGTGGCCGAGGGGACTGAGGCGCTCCAGTCACGGTCTGCACGGCCACTACAGTCGGGGGTTCGAATCCCCCCTCGGGCATGGATATTTGTGCCGTCCTTAGTTAGTTTATAAGTAGTTTATAAGTTTAGAGACTGATGACCCCCTAGTTAAGTCCCAAAGCTTAAGAAACATGTGTGAACATGTGCTTGGTGTAGGTTTAAAGCGTCGGCTTGTTTCCCGTCACGTACAAAATGATTTTTAAAGCGAAATTTTTTTTAGCCTAATCGATAGAGCAGTCCCAAATTAGTCTAGTGTGATATTCGGTTTATCGAAATGTATTAACAGAGACAGTAAAACACGACAATTAACCAGTACTAGCTGTGTAGCTAGGCAGAAGCAGGCAGCGCGAGGCGTGGCGGCGCACGCGACGAGGCAACTCGGGCAAGAAAGGCGGTGCGAACGCATGTTTACCGGTACGGCAAGTGCTGTACGACAATGTAGCTGTACGCCATTTCCATAAACCGAATATGACACTAGACTAATTTGGGACTGCTCTATTGATTGAGCACAAAAAATTTCGCTTTAAAAATCTTTTTGTTCATGACTGGAAACAAATCGACGCTTTATTTTGTGTCCCAGCCTCGTCGCCACTTTTGTGTCTCGTTTCCGTCGTAGGTGTCGGTGGCCGAGTGGAATGAGACCGACACAGGAATAACGATAGCACGCTGGTGCAGGTACGGAGGGGAGCAGCCAGAAACTAGAAACACTAAATTAGAATGAGATATATATTGCACAAAATTTATACAATACTTAACTTTTACATAGTACTGCAGAATGCTGATACATAGTTGTTAGAGGCCTGCCTAGTGCCTGTACGATAGCAAAGTCTTCGCTGGTGCCTATCTGATTCCGAAGGTCCTAACTGGTTGCTATCTCAGTCCCAAGTGAACGATGTCGTTCACTGGTGGCCACGAGCGGAGTTGCCGCAGAGGGCGCTCTTGGCTGTCGTCGTAATAACGCCGCGCCGTGCGTGCATGGCGGCGCGCGGTGAAAGTAGGAGGCGCGCACTTTGGACTTGTGCGACACCACACTTTACATCTACACCGGGCGTCGCAGGAATGGTGTGAGGAGCAGAATTTGTTTGCCCTGAGTCCAGCTACACATTGCAAAAAAGAAATTGCAAACATTTCCTCAAACACCAGAGAAAATGCGCCTGACGACTCTTAGGTGAGACACCCTGTATATAATGTGTGTGTGTGTGTTGGTGTGTGTCTGGGGGGAGGGGGGGGCGGAAAAGAATGTATTTCGTGTTTTGTGGATCACAGAAGATATGTTAACCTAGAAAACGCGTTGAGTAGCCACTGGGGCACTACGTCCTGTGACAGAATGTCATTACCCATGGCAATGACGTACCGTGTATCATTTTAAACGAGTATGTGATCACGCGTGTAATGTGCGTGCGACGAGGACGTGACTATGACTGCATGTGAGAGGGAGGTAATGAAATAAAGAAAACAGGCTGTAGCAGATCCAGAAATTTGGTTTGCGATGGGCTTGATCCGACACAGTTACTTATTGCTTTTTAATTTACTATAGAGCAGGAACAGCATTAATCATTTACTTCATGGTCAAAATGGAAGTTTTCAGAGAACATGCAATAGTCATTGCCGTATTCTAACTTGCTTGGTTGTGAGCATGTGGATTGTCACTCCACAGATATTTGTACTCAATGATGACACTATAAAGCAATCCAATATTAGATTTTTGTTTTGGTTAGACCAAGATTACTGTTTCTTATCTTTTTGTATATAACCCAATACAAAGAAAAATTTCGAAAAAGACGTTTAATTTTATTTCTGCATTTGTAGCCATACTGTGCAATTCGAAATATCTTGGAAATTTTGGACAAAAATATTTACTGTGACGCTGAACGAGGTGCATTTGTGGTTATTTTCGTTTAACGGTTGCAATTAATGCGTGGGTAGTGTTGCAAAATATTTGTATAGCAGTACCACTATGTAACAGAAAAAAAAAAAAAATCCCGAGCAACACTTGCTCATCCGATATTCATATTAACGCAGTCCAGCCTGTGTGACCACGTCATTAGTAGGCTGGAGATCCTTAGGTTATAACCTATACTTTTCCTGACTTCCTAGTAGCAAATAAATTTGTAGTTACACGTTTCATGACTAATTAAAATCGAAAGCGTACTTTTATAGCACCTAAAATAGCCTAATTTGATGTTAACGCCTATTTTAGCCTATTTCAGCTGTAAAATCCTAAAATACAACTCTTTCTTCTATTTTTTAAAGACTTGCTTCGAAAAATCAAAGAAAAGAGAGCTGACATCGATCTGTACCAGCAACGCTGCGAAAAAAAAAATAAAAAGAGCGCTGCGGTGGAGTGGCGCGGTCTAAAGCGTCTCGCTGCGGAGCGCGCGATTGCTCGCCGTGGAGGTTCGAGTCCTCCCTGGGGCATGGGTGTGTGTGTTTGTCCTTAGGTTAGTTTACCTAGGTTTAAGTAGTTTGTAAGCTACGGACTGCTGACCACGCAGTTTGGTCCGATAGAATTACAAACATTTGAACATTTGATTTGAAAAAAAAAAAAAAAAAAAAACATTCCGTTAACACCGGGTTGAAGGTGCTATATTACAATGGCGTATATGGAAATGAAGTGCTTCTGACTTTGACAGATGCCGCTGCACATATGTTTGCAGCGTTTTATTGCTCCAAGTGTGCTTCTCTTTGATGCTGAATATATGTTCCACATGATATAAATCGTGTAGCACAGATCGCAATGATAGAGTTCCATAACGTAAACAAAATTATTAATATCGATGGTAGGAAAGTTTTGGTAAGGCATCATTAAGGATGCAGGCATTCAGAGAACAATATCCAAATGTCCCTTGGGGCACGTTGTGAGCAGCAGTAGAATACTACGGTAAACAACTTCCAGCTGTCCAGAAGGAAGTTGAAAATCTATGGGAGGACGCCACTTCTGCAACTTACGCAACACAATTAACCCAAAGATCCCTCAGTTCAAGTTGACTTGACTAAAAATTTATGGCGAAAGTTACTTCCGACTTTAATGCTCATTTGCATCTATATACGAGAAAATAGCTTTACTGGAGAAAGTGAATAATATAATTAATGAATCGCAGGTGAAGTTGAAAAAAAAGTTGGGGGAAAATGTAGCAAGTTTTCCCGAAGAACACCTGAACACCATTCGGCAAGAAATCCTCAACAGAACACAAAAAGCATCAAATTTGTACATGCTACCCCAGGCAGCAAAGTTAACTTTGTATAACACTTACTTCACTCCAATTCTTATATATGGCATTGAAACTTGTACATTGTCAAAAAAAGGATTACAGCAGATACCTAGCAACAGAAATGAGGTTTATAAGGACTATTAATCAAAAGTACCAGGAAAGACAAGATCAGAAATGAGGTACACAGAGAAACAGCTGGTATCAGGGTCCCTATTCTACATCTACATCTACATGGGATACTCTGCAAATCACATTTAAGTGCCCGGGGGGAAGGTTCATTGAACCACCATTATTCTATATCCCATTCCATTCTCGAATAGCGCGCGGGAAGAAATAACACCTGAATCTCTCCGTTCGAGCTCTGATTTCTCGTATTTTATTCTTATAATCATTTCTGCCTATATTAGTGGGAGTCAACAATATATTTTCGCATTCGGAGGAGGAAGTTGGCGGTTTGAGTTTCGTAAGTAGCCCACGACGCAGCGAAAAGCGCCGTTGTTGTAATGATTCCCATCCTAGATCCTGTATCATTTCCGTAACGCTATCTCCTCTGTATCGTGCCAATACGAAACGAGCTGCCCTTCTATGGACTCTTTCGATGTCCTCCGTTAAACCCACCTGATAAGTATCCCACACTGGGCAGCAACACTCCAAAAATGGACGGACAAGCGTAGTGTATGCAGTTTCTTTAGTAGTTCTGTTGCATGTTTTGAGGGTTCTGCCAATAAAACGAAGTCTCTGGTTCGCCTTTCCCACGACATTATCTATGTGTTCTTTCCAATTTAAGTCTGAAGTAATAGTAATTCCTATGTATTTTGTGGAGTTTACGGCCTTCAGTTTTGATTGATTTATCTTGTAAACAAAGTTTAACGGATTTCTTTTCGTACTCATGTGGACGACTTCACACTTCTTATTATTTAGAGTCAATTGCCAGTTTTTACACCATACTGATATCTCATTGAGATCGTTCTGCAGTTGGTTTTGATCATCAGATGATTTTACTACACGGTAAATGACGGCGTCATCAGTAAGCAACCTAAGAGAGCGACTTAGATTTTCCCCTAAATTCGTTTATGTAAATAAGGAACAGCGGAAAACCAATAACACTACCCTGTGGAACGACCGATATCACTTCTATTTTAGTCGATGCCTTACCATCGATTACTACGAACTATGTCCTCTCTGACAGGAAATCCCCTATCCAATCGCAAATTTGGAGCGATATACAGTAACCTCGCAATTTGATTAAAATCCGTTTGTGAGATACGGTGTCAAAAGCCTTCTGTAAATCAAGAAATACGGAATCGATTTGCGAACCCTTGTCAATATCACCCATCACTTCGTGTGAATAAAGAGCTAGCTGTGTTTCGCATGAACGATATTTTCTAAATTCGTGTTGAGCTTGGGTCAATAGATCGTCCTGTTCGAGATAATTCATAATATTTGAATACAGGATACGCTCCAAAACCCTGCTGCAAATTGACGTCAGTTAAATAGGCCAACATTTTGGGGAAACGTAGAATGGAGTGGTATGGTCATGTAATGAGAATGGATAGGACAAGAACAGCTAAAAATTACTTCTGAATGGAAGTATGACGAAGAAGACAAAGAGGAAGGGCAAGGAGACAATGGATAGAGGCAGTACAGTCAGACGTAGAGAAGAACGGTTTTAACTGGGATGATCTCCAAGACCAAATGCTATATCAAGATCGGATGAGATGGAGAGCACTTATTAGCCATATCCAGGAAACTGGGATGGAAAATGATGATGAGGATCAGGCCTATTTTATATTTTATTTGGCCTTAATAAGGTAACGAAAGAGCCTATTTTAGGCGCCTAAAATTCTCTTTTTGCGACATAAAACTCCACGGCGTAGACATTAGTATGGAATTACGTCGCTTGGGGGAGCTGCAGCCGACCATAATATTTCTTATGAACTTCCAATCGTCGCGGAAAGTGGGCACTGAAGAGCGAGCGTTGCTGTGGCACGTAAGAGAAGAGAATATAGTTCCGACCTGGTAGGAAACGCTGGCTGAGTAGGTGCGAAGTTAGTGGGGCAGAATGGCGTGGGGGGTGGGAGGCCAGGGTGGGTTGTGAGGGCGGCAAGGGCCTGGGGGTGCCGTCGCAGACCTCAAAGGGTCAGCCCTGCGGGCCTTGGGCGCCCTTTGTCTGCCGCGAACAGCGAACAGCTGACGCCCTCAGTATCTCTGCACCTCCCTGCTTTGGGTCGCTGAGCACAGGCCGAAGGTCCCAGCAGAGAACGGCCAATGTGGCGAACTCAATCTGCGCCGTCGAAAGAGTAGTATATTGCCCACTGACGCCCATTTTATAGTAGCTACTTCGTGCTCAGAGTCGATTCTACATCTACATCCAATCTCTGTAAGCCAGTGTACTGTGTGTGACGGAGTGTAACTATGCGAACCATTATCTCTTCCTCCTATTATTCCAATCGCGTATGGTTCGCGCAAATAGACGATTGCCGGTATGCTTCCTTCTGGCTTCGTATCTCTCCTATTTTATCCTTCTGGTCTTTTTGAGAGATTCACCAGGTGATTATAATTAAACTTTTCCTACGTAACACGCTATAAGACGGAAACTAAAAACCGTACGATCACTAAACTTCGTTGCATTAACGTGAAGGACATTGGGGAGATAACCAACTTTAGTCCATTGCGGTGGCCGAGGGGACATCGGCGCGCCAGTCATGGTCTGCACGGCCACTACGGTCGGGGATTCGAATCCCCCGTCGGTCATGTATATTTGTACTGCCCTTAGTATTAGCTAGTTCATAAGTAGTTTGTAAGTTTTGGGACTTGTGAGCCCGTAGTTAAGTCCCATAAGCTCTACAAACATTTGAACATTTTTTAACAAATTATATTAACAGGATAAAGCCTTGGCGGTGGGTAATTGCCTCTCCGGTACTTTAGCTGATATTTTTGTAAACTACTCAGAAAGAAAATTTTTCGATAAACATCAAAATCATAAGAACAGTACTATACATTACAAAAGGTGTGTCGACGATATCATTCCCATAATGAAAGGTGACAAACAGGATGTTGAGTGTTATCTAAGAGATCTGAACGACATTAATAAAAACATGCAATTCGCAGTAGAGCAATAACTGTCTAAACTCTCTGGATGTGACGATAGGTGAATCGCGGGGTAAAGATACATGTTAAATTAACAGGAAACCCTCCTCTACAGATATGGCAATTATTGCTAATTCATCACATCCAATTAGATACAAAAGGGCATATTTTTATTTGCTGCTGTGTATACTTGTAAATCTCCCACTACAGCAAACAGCTATTGATATCAAATGACGGATTAATTGACGAAATGTACAACAAGGTACCACCCGCATGAACCACAGACATTGCCGAGGTGGCGTGCCTCAACAAACAGAATTTCTGGTCAGGTGAGTACAGGGTTATCAATACAAAATCGTTTGGTGGTAACGCAGGAGTAGGTCTGATAATAAATAAGAAAACAGGAATGCTGGTAAGTTACTATGAACAGCATAGTGAACGCATTATCTTAGTAAAGGTAGACACGAAGCCAACACCGACCACAGTAGTGGAAGTTTATATGCCAACTAGTACGGCCGATGATGAGGATATCGCAAAAATGTATGAGGAGATAAAATAAATCATTCAGAAAGTTAAGGGAGATGAAAACTTGATTGTGATTGGTATTGGAACTCAGTAGTAGGAAAGGAAAGAGAAAGAAATGTAGAAGGTGAATATGGGCTGGAAAAAATGAATGAAAGAGGAGATCGCTTGGTAGAATTTTGCGCAGAGTACAATTTAATAATCAGCAACACTTGGTTTAATCATCATAAAAGAAGGTTGTATATGTGGAAGAGACCAGGAGACACGGGAAGGTACCAGATTGACTTTATAATGGTAAGGAATAGATTTAGAAACCAGGTACTAAACTGTAAGACATGTCCAGGGGCAGATATAGACTCTGATCATAACTTATTGGTTATGAACTGGAGATTAGAACTTAAGAGACTGCAGAAAGTTAGAAAGGTAAGGAGATGGAACTGGACGAATGAAAGAAACCAGAGGTGCTTGAGAGTTTCAGAGGCAGCATTAAGCAAGGATTGGCTAAAACGGGGGAAAGTAATACAGTAGAAGAAGAATGGGTAGCTCGGAGAGATAGGGTAGTGAAGGCTGCAGAGGACCATATAGGCAGAAGGACAAGGCGTAATAGAAATCCCTGGATAACGCAGTATATACTGAACTTAACTGATGAGAGGAGGAAATATAAAAATTCAGCAAGTGAAACAGGAAAAAGGGAGTACAAACGTCTGAAAAATGAGATTTACATGAAGTTCAGACTGGCTAAGTAGGAGTGGCTAGTGGACAAATGCAGAACCGCAGAAGAATGCATAACTAGGGGAAAGATAGATACCGCCTACAGGAAGAGAAAAGAAATATTTGGAGACAAGAAAAGCAACTGTATGAATATCACGAAATCTGACGGAAAACCAGTACTAAGCAAAGAGGAGAAAGCTGAACTGTGGAAGGAGTATATAGAGGGCCTATACAAGGGAAATAAACTCGAAGGCAGTATTCTAGAAATGGAAGACGAAGTGGAGGAAGATGACATAGGAGATATGATACTGCGAGAATAATTTGACAGAGCGCTGAAGGGCTTGAGTCGAAACAAGGCCCCTGGAGTAGATGATATTCCGTCTGAACTGCTGATATCGTTAGGAGAGCCAGTCATGAAAAAATTGTATCACCTGATATGCAAGATGTACGAGACAGGAAAAATAATTTCTTTGGAATTGGAATTACAATATTCTTCTTGAAGTCGGAGGGTATTTTCCCTGTCTCGTACATCTTGCATATCAGGTGATACAATTTTTTCATGACTGGCTCTCCTAACGATATCAGCAGTTCAAACGGAATATCATCTACTCCAGGGGCCTTGTTTCGACTCAAGCCCTTCAGCGCAGGGGAAATACCGTCTGACTTCAAGAAGAATATTGTAATTTCAGTTCCAAAGAAATTAAGTAAAGACAAGTGTGAAAATTACAGAACTATCAGTTTAATAAGTCATGGGTGCAAACTACTAACACGAATTATTTATAGACGAATGGAAAAACTTGTGGAATCTGACCTCGGAGAAGTTCAGTTTGGATTTAGGGGAAATGTAGGAACACGGGAGTCAATACTCACATTACGACTTATCTTAGAAGTCTTGTCTTTAATATGTGTTGTCTTTAATATAAGTTCATAAGTAGTTTGTAAGTTTAGGGAACGATGACCCCGTATTAAATTCCATAAGCTTTACAAACATTTGAACATTTGAGAAGGTATGTAGAGATATATAAACATTTAAAACACCAAAGGAAAAATATGCTTAACGTTTAACTGGAGACAATTAATTTCTTCAGCATTTTTATGATGCACTGTAAGATCAGCAACCCACCCTGCCCCCCACCCCCCCGCCCACCGAGCGGAGGTGGCGCAGTGGTAACACACTGGACTCGCATTCGGGAGGATGGTGGTTCAAATCCACCTCCGGCCATCCAGATTTAGGTTTTCCGTGATTTCCCTAAATAACTCCAGGTAAATGCCGGGATGGTTCCTTTCAAAGGGCACGGCCGATTTCCTTCCTCATCCTTACCCAAAACTCCGAGCGTAAGATCTGTCTCTAATGACATAGCTGTCGGCGGGACGTTAAACTCTAAGCTTCCTTCCTGCCCCCCCCGTCTCCCTCCCACGCGAGAAGTACTATAACCGACAAATGCGTGTAATTATGAGAAATATCACGACTCAGGTGTGCCACCTAGCGATCAGCTAGATAACTGTCTACGCGTGTACACATCGCGAGGTCGCGCAGTTGGATGGAATGAGGCCTGAATATAACACGCCAGGAAGACGCATGTCTATAGTGAGAGATATTGCGGGGGCAATACTGGGTACATTTCATCATCTGATAAACAAATTTTTTATCTGACAAACCAGCAACACGATCTGCAGACAAAAGTATTTTTTATTAGTTGGTCAATCACGTTTCGACAGTATGTATGCAGCATTATACAATGTGTTTACACATTAAGATTTTTAACGGTTGCTGTACGTTAGTGATGCAGGTGCGTTTATTGATCCTCTTCTTTGCGATTGCTTTAGTTCGGGTCATGGCGTCAAGCCAAGTAAAAGTCTGAATAATCGATTTTTGCAATAACATATATTTTACATTAAAACATTTCGCGCCCAGTAATATGTATCAATTGAAACACTTTTAACGTGCTGATACGTCATGCGCGTCGCCAGAGGGTACGTGCATGCGGGTTCAAACCGCTCCTAAAATGTTGACAAAGCTAAAACCTGCGTCATTCTGTACTAGTAACTCGCCTACATTTTGCCAAGACTGGGAAGGCGTTACGTATGTTCTATACAGTCCCGATTTCTCTCCAGTGATTCTCACATTTTCTTTCAGTCCTGAAAGCAGACATTCATGACAATACGTAAGTTCCCCATGAAGCGTTGCACACATGGGTAAAAATCATGGTTTTGTGGCTGACGGCAAACATTTGTGCTTGGAGGAATTGACCGTCTGGTCTCACATTGTGTTAAATGTATCAGCATTTATGGTGATTGTTGTTGTGGTCTTCAGTCCGGAAACCGCTTTGATGCAGCTCTCCACCCTATTCTATCCTTAGCAAGCCTCTTCATCTCCTCGTAAGACCGGCAACCTACATCCATTTGAATCTGCTTGGTCTCATCTCTTGGTCTCCCTCTGCGATTTTTACCCCACACTTCCCTCCTTGTTGTCTATGAATGTGTCCTATCAATCGATCCCTTCTTTTAGTCAAGGTATGGCAGAAATTCCTTTTCTCCCCAATTCTGCTCAGTACCTCCTCAATATTAAAGTGATCCAGCCGTCTAAACTTTACTATTCTTCTGTAGCACCACATGGTGATCACTACTGCAGTAACGAATAGTTTACTTACTTTTTTCTGCTGGTGTCTTATTATAATTTTACTGTTCCTTATTGATGAGTGTGACTTACCTGTCTCCAAATTACTACGAACAATACTTTGCTCAAGGTAACCACTGTAAATATTGGTAAAAGGAGGAGGGACTATATCCGGAGGAGATAATGTGTGGAAACCGTCAAACATCCTGTCCGGCCTTAGCATCATTATGCCTTAGAGATTTCAACTGTTTCTCAAAACCACTATTAGTAATTACAATGTCATTCGAATGCTACGGTCAATATTTCTTGATTTTCCTGTGTAGACGAATCAAGATTCATGTTTAGTCAAAGTGTAATTGTACAATTGCATTTTGCCATTGAAAGTTGTCACGTAACGCAGAAATGTGAGTTAGGAAGTGCTTCTCTGATAATGCTTCAGAAGTTATTAAAAGTTTAACACACTGTCTTTTTGATTGCCATTTACCTATCTTTTTGACGTGATTCGTCTTGTTCCTTTCTGGGAGAATACATAGATCCTTAAGAAGTTAAACAATTTTTTTCTATACCATAGTGACTCTCTAGTATAGTTACTAGTCATTTGGAATGAAATATAATAAATACTGGATTATTGATATTTGCAGTTCTATTAAGAATACACGTTATGGCAATGTCCATTCATTGGAAACCCCTCCGTAAATAATCTCTTGTCTACGTGTATGTGCTACGATAAGTTATACCGGTACGTCGATTACGTACCAGTACCATTGCTGTTTCAAGAGGAACTCAATTTGACGCCCAGCAGTGTCGATTAAAGTCTGACAACGCAGTCTGCATTCTGCACAATAGAACGAAACATACCCGCAAATATGATGACTCCCACACGATGTTCAACTGTCCTGACACGGCACGCGCATTGCTTGATGGGAAAGCTGCGTAGCATTGTTTTCGACAGCAACAGCAATTTGATCAACCACCTGTGGTGCAAAACATTCATCATCACTTCACTGTGTTCACAGGAAACGACAATACAGTGAAGTGATGATGTAAGTGAAATAAGTCACAATTTTGAGTATGTTCCACAAGTTTATTTAATTCGTGAACCGGTTTTCATCTTATAAGGCCATCTTCAGACTTCACTGTTTACCTCAAAGAAGCTGAAATGTTTTGGTACAGACTTGAAAAATATTCTAATAGTTACACTTAAATTCAAGCACAAAATAATTATCGTCATTGACTCTGATGTGGTAGTACAATTAAAATGTTCCAATAGAACAATCATTACTAGATAAATGGGAGGGGGAATGAAGACACTGAAATTAAGTTTATTCTTGGGTCCCCCTCCTGTATATTTATTAATGATTCTTTTATTGGAACATTTTAATTGTAATACAACAGTAGAGCCAAGAATGATAATTGTTATGTGCTTGAATATAAGTGTAACAAGCGGAATATCTTTCAAGTCTGTAGCAAAACATTCTAACTTCTGTGTGATACACAGTGAAGTCTGAAGATGGCCTTATAAGCCGAAAACCGGTTCACGGAATAAAATAAACTTGTGGAACATACTTTAAAATGTGATTTTCAATTCAGTAGTTTGGTATTTTACCAATAACCTACGGAAGAATCAGTCAAAATAATGATGTGCGTTCATCAATGACCAAAATATACATCCACCTGGGGAATACAAACACACAGCTCCATGAAGACACGCATGAACATAAAAACCGTAAGTCATAATGAAAAATTAACCTCGCGGAAGTTGTTTCTAAGCTAGTATGTGAGAATTAAAAAAAAAATGTAGCATACCAAACATTGATAAATATCATACTGTGAAACATAGCAAAATATTACTTATAACTGTACTTTAATATTATACAAAAACAAACATATATTTTATTTTTTGGCACAAAAAACGCCTTGCATTTAGTTGCAAGAGACTGAAATACACCTCTAATTTTCTGAGGAACTAAGGACGATGGAAAGTGAAAAAGTGATAAGAGGAAATACTGAAGATGGAGATGACTAAAGTGTAGAAAGATTGGTTGGGTTAGGTTTTATGGTTGGGTTTGGTTGGGTTAGTAGGACTAAATTGCAGAGGTTATCAATCCCCCTGTGGGAAGGGGAAGGAGTGAGGATAGGAAACGAGGGGAGGGGAAAGGAAATGCAGTCCGGGAAGTAAGGAAGGAAAGAAGACTGCATTAGCTCGGGGCCCCGTGCTAGTCACGCACGAACTCACGAAAGAACCGTGAGCCACTTGGGGGTGTGTGGAAAGGAACAGGATCTTCTGCCCCAGAGTAAATGGAGAAATTTCGAATTTATTAACAGACATGATGTTCGGACAGTAATTCTGAAAGGAAAACATAACTAATTACTTAAAATCCGCTGTTTCAAAGTACTTCAAGTTACAAATATCGTTAGCGGAGAACAGAAACTAGTGAAATGGAATCGTGGCAAATCCTTCACAGGAACATTTGTTCAAAACGACTGAACGAAAGGAGCGGTGCACCGAATCTCTGGCGCTCTGCCTGCACTCGATTATGTAGTGAGCTGGATTTCAACAGCATTAATTAGTGCCTCGGTTACTAACGCGCTGGCAGCTGGGTTCAGCCTCGCTCCACGATTCGTCGTCCACTTGCGGCGGCGCATACCGCTAACGCGGAGCGCATTCCCGCTATATCCGGCGGATGCTTTATCCTGACTCCCCGAGCCACACACTTCCCTCGTTTCATGCCTCATAGCACTAACGGCAATTTCAGCGCTACCTGCATTTGTCTGAATGGTAGCGCTACTTCGAACGTGTACAAGCTCACAGTAGGAGGCGGCAGTAGTGATGAAAATTTCACTGTCTCTTCTGGCATTGGTTTCCACAATGTTTGTTTGTATATCTATCGGACCAAACTGCGTGGTCATCAGCCCGTAGCTTACAAACTACTTAAACCAAGGTAAACTAACCCAAGGACAACACACACACCCATGCCCCAGGAAGGACTCGAACCTCCACGGCGAGGAATCGCGCGCTCCGCAGCGAGACGCTTTGGACCGCTCGGCTACTCCACCGCGGCTTCCACAGTGTCACTGCCAAATGAGTCACAGTGTTCAAACACTGTAACTCGTCACTGCCATGACGCCTACTTACTCCTCTGCAGCCGGCCGCGGTGGCCGAAGGGACTGAGGTGCTCCAGTCGCGGTCTGCTCGGCCGCTACTGTCGGGGGTTCGAATCCCCCTCGGGCATGGATATTTGTGCCGTCCTTAGTCTTAGCTAGTTTATAAGTAGTTTGTAAGCTTAGGGACTGATGACCCCGTAGTTAAGTCCCATAAGTTCTACAAACATTTGAACATTTTTTACTCCTCTCCTCACACATACTAACATTTATGTTGAATATGTCCTGCTTATATATGGTCGCTGCAACCTTAGCCGTATATACATGGAGGTCCATTGATAGTGTCCGGGCCAAATATCTCACGAAATAATTATCAAACGAAAAAATTTACAAACTACAAAACTTTCCTAGGTTGAAGGGGGAAAACAGATGACGCTATGGTTGGCCCGCTAGATGGCGCTGCCATAGGTCAAAATTCAATCAAATATTTGTAAATCTTTTGGATCAAACTGCGTGGTCATCAGTCCGTAGGTTACAAACTACTTAAACCTAGGTAAACTAACCTAAGGACCCACACCCATGCCCCAGGGAGGACTCGAACCTCCACTGCGAGCAACCGCGCGCTCCGCAGCGACGCGCTTTAGACCGCTCGGCGCCATAGGTCAAAAGGATTTCAACGGAATTTCTCTTTTTTTAATAGGCATCCTCATTTTTATTACATATTCGTCTAGTAAGTACCTAAATATGAATGTTTTATTCGGAACACAATTTCGCTTTGTGATATATAGCGCTGTAATAGTCACAAACGTATAAGTACGTGGTATTTCGTAACATTTCGGTATTTGCTTCGTGATATATTACTCGTTTACCAAATGCAGAAAAGGTCGATAAGGTATTTATGTATGGCTATTGTGATCAAAATGCTTCAGGGGCCTGTGCTATGTATGTTGATCGTTATCCTGGAAGACATCATCCAAGTGTCTGGATCTTTCGTCGGATAGTTACGTTATTGAAAGAGACAGGAAGTGTTCAGGCACAGTGAAACGACAGCCACGACCTGCAGCAAATGGTGTTGCCCAAGTAAGTGTTTTAGCTGCAGATGCGGCTAAACAGCACATCAGTAGCAGATAAACTGAGCGAGAATCGAGAATCTCAAAAACGTCGGTGTTGAGAATTCTACATCAACATAAATTTCACCCGTACCATATTTCTATGCACCAGGATTTGCATGACGAAGTTTTTGTACAGTTTTTTCACTGGACACATAATAAATTTTAGGTCGCTAACAGATTTTTTCGTGCCTTTGTTTAGTGACGAAGCGTCATTCACAAACAGAGGTAATGTGAACCAGTATAATATGCACTATTTGCCAACGGAAAATCCACAATGACCGCGACAAGTGGAACATCAGCGACCTTGGCCGGTCAGTGTATGGTGCGGCATTATGGGAGGAAGGAAAATTTCATTGTGATCAGACAGTCTTGGTTTTTCGAGTGATAGTTCTCTTGAGTAATTCTTTCGCTATGCGAGGCGAAGTGTTTCTTAATTTACAGAACGAGTAAATTCAGTGTGAATTTATTATTAGTATTTTCATTCCACTGATGATAGTGTGTCCGGTTTTGCTCAAGTTAGGATACACGTTTGTGGCCTTCAACCTTAGTGTAAACCCAGTGTGTTTGAATTTCCTTCGCGTGTTTAGCTAACGTTTTCGCGTCTTTTCTGTATCCACAAGTATGCTAAATATTTCTCAGATTATCTGATATGATTCCGTTTTTCCTGTCTTGTATGACCGATTGCACCACGTGCTTTTGTAACATTCATTACTTTGGCCTTCTTCTAAATTTATTTCTGTTTGTAAATGCTATGAAATTCGTTGTAGTCGCACACCATGTATTACTTTAGAATAGTGAGGCGATGCCTCCCTGAACATGAGTTCGTTTGGTGCATAATGATTTTTAAATTTTTGCTTCAAGACACTTGCCATCTTGTCAAAATACCGCCAACGCTTCGTTTGTTGCTGCTATCTAGTGATTCTGCATGAGTAAAGTGCCATAAGCATTATGCTGGTGTCTGTGAATAAATGAATGTGCTTTCAGCTTCCCATTGTGTACTTGTAGACTTCCTCCCATGTTACCTCCATATTCATAAAGGGCAGAAACAAGTTTATCATGGGCAGTTATTAGATGATGTAATTAACTTTTGTGCAAGGTGTGTGCTTAATTTGGTCCCCCCACATTTATTTGGTTGTTAATTTTCTCAATAGATTATGATTTTAAAGTATCAAACTTCTGTTTTATGATTTCATGCTCCCTATCCCATGTTTAATAATCTATTGATGTATTTTTAAACATCTATTTTGGGTTTGTTAAAACGTGGCTGCTCCCTTAAGGAGAGAGCAGTTAGATAAATTTCTGTTGTGCATGTACTGTGGCCACTCATAAAGTAATTTACAGTAGCAGTGTGCATTTTAACTTACATTTGCAGATCTCAGCTGCCTAAGATCTTGCTAATTTTAATAACAGGCTACTTTCAAACTAATGGGGATTGCACCTGAACAGTGTGATATTCTGAGCAGAAATGTTCATTCGTTTCCGTTTTTGGTCCAAAGTGAGCAAGCGCGGCACCCATCGCACACAGAGTTTTTTCAAAGCCAGTTTTTCATGGACGATGAAATGCAGTCATTCACTGGAGATGACTACAATGTTAGCTATCTCGCGAAATTTTAATCTCCGATCTTCCATTATCGTATCATGCACCTTATCGATGGTTCCCTGCATGGTGACTTCAACGGGCCGACCAGAGCATCCTCCATCTTCTGTACTTCCCCGACTACGTTTACACTCCTAGACACAGAAGTAAATGATTTTCAGTGTAGGTGCAGAACCCACATGGACCTCATCCACCTCGGATTGGAGCTGTGCAGTTTGGACAGAAAATGTTTAATGGCCGCACGAAACTTGTTTTGCTCCATCCTAAGGAACTACATGTACATAGATACTCTGCAAATAACATTAAAGTGCCTGGCAGAGGGCTCATTAAACACTTTCATAACCCTTCTCTACCGTTCCATTCTCTAATAACGTGCGGGAAGAAAGAACACCTAAACCGTTCCGTTTTTGATCTGATTTGTCTAATTTTATTGCGATGGTCAAGTCTTCCTATGTAGGTGGGTGCTAGCAAAATATTTTCACATTCGGTGTAGTAAAAGTCGGTGATTGAAGTTTCGCAAATAGATCTTGCCACAACGACTAACGTAGTTTTTTAAAATGATTTCCACCTCAAGTCGTTCAACATTTTCGTGACTCGTTCCCCCCTATTACGCGATAAAACAAAACGAACTGCCCTTCTCTGAACCTTCTCAATGTCTTCCGTCAGTCCCACCTGGTGAGGGCCCCACAGTGGGCAACAGTACTCCGGGAGAGGACGCACAAGTGTGATGTATGCAATCTCTTTGGTGGAGCTGTTGCATCTTCGAAGCATTCTGCCAATGAAACGTAAGCTTTGGCAGGGCGCGGTAGACGAGCGGATTACGGCGCACCAGTTACGTTCTGCACGGCCACTACGGTCGGGGGTTCGAATCCCCCTCGGGCATTGATATTTGTACCGTCCTTATTATTAGGTAGTCCATAATTAGTTTGTAGGTTTAGGGTCTGATGACCCCATAGTTAAGTTCCATAAGCTCCACAAACATTTGAACATTTTTTTCCGTAATCTTTGGTTCGCCTTCCCCACAATATTTTCTGTATGTTCTCTCTAGTCTAAGTTGTTCGTAATTGCAACTCCTAGGTATTTGGTAGAATTTGCGACCATAAGGTTTGACTGATTTATCGCATAATTGAAGTTCAGCGGATTTCTTGTTTTGGTCATTACTTCACACTTTTAATTATTTAGTGTTAATTGCCACTTTTCGCACCATGTAGAAATTTTGTCTACATCGCTTTGCAGTTGGTTTTGATCCTCTGTTGACTCCACTAACCGATAAACGACAATAGCATTCGCGAACAGTCTAAGAGAGCTATTCAGATTGTCTCCAAAATCGTTTATAAACACAAGGAAGGCCAGATATTACTTCTGCTCTGCCGGCCGCGGTGGCCGAGCGCTCTGCGGGACGCCAGTTACAGTCCGCACGGCCACTACGGTCGGGGGTTCGAATCCCCCCTCGGACTTGTATATTTGTGGTGGCCTTAGTCTTAGGTAGTTGATATGTAGTTTGTAAGTTTAGGGACTGATGACCCCGTAGTTAAGTGCCATCAGCTATAGAAACATTTGAACATTTGAACTTCTGTTCCAACTACGCAGTTATCACTTCAGCTGGCAGGAAACCGTGAGCTAGTACCAGCTGCCGTTCGAAAGTTGCTGTAATATCCGTGGAAATATCAGGCTTACCAACAACAGCGCAGGTTTCGAGAATTTCTTTCGTACAAATTTACCAGGCTTATCGAACCAACCTCGCACGTACGGGTGCGTGGATACATTCAGTCAGATAAGTGTTCTGCAACAAGACGAGACCTGAAGGAATGGTGCGCTCTCTCAGCGACCTTTTAGAGGGAAAATGGGGGCTGTCGCGTTTGATTAATGCGATGGCAGACGACAGGGGGCGAGGCGAAGCACGGTTGACACTCGGATCTGGCGGCCGGCCGGCAGAGATAAGACGGTGGGGCGAGGACGGCGGCCGCGGCCTGGGGCACGGTGCTGGCCGATAGCCGAGGCAGTGGGAGGGTCGGCGGATATTACGGCCGCCGCTGCTGGCATTGGTTTTCACAGTGTCACTGCCATACGAGTTACAGTGTTCAAACACTGTAACTCGTCACTGCAATGACGCCTACTTACTCCTCTGCACTCACGTGCTGATTATGTCCATCTTATGTATGATCGCTGGAGCTTTAGCCGTATGTACAGGGTGGTCCATTGCAAGTGTTCGGGCCAAATATCTCACGAAGTAAGCATCAAACGAAGAAACTATAAACAACAAAACTTTCCTAGGTTGAAGGGGGAAAACAGATGGCGTTATGGTTGGCCCGCTAGATGGCGCTGCCTTAGGTCACAAGGATTTCAACTGCATTTTTTTATTACACGTTCGTCTAGTAAGTAAATAAATATGAATGTTATATTTGAACTTTTTTTTTCGCTTTGTGATAAATGGTGCTGTAATAGTCACAAACGTAAAAGTACGTGGTATTGCATAACATTTCACCAGTGAGGAAGGTGCTTCGCGATACATTACTCGTGTTAAAATGGATCAATGGACCGTTTACCAATTGTAGAAATGGTCGATATGGTATTTATTTATGGCTATTGTGATCAAAATGCGCAATGGGCCTGTGCTATGTATGTTGATCGTTATCCTGGAAGACATCATCCAAGTGTCTGGATCTTTCGTCGGATAGTTACGTTATTTAAAGCGACAGGAAGTGTTCAGGCACAAGTGAAAAGTCAACTACAACATGCAACAAATGATGATGCCCAAGTGTGATTTAGCTGTAGATGCGGCTACACCGCACGACAGTAGCAGATTAATTGAGCGAGATTCGGAAATCTCAAAGACGTCGGTGTTGAGAATTCTACATCAACATAAACCATAGGGGCTGTCGCGTTTGATTAATGCGATGGCAGACGACAGGGGGCGAGGCGAAGCAGGGTGACACTCGGATCTGGCGGCCGGCCCGGCAGAGATAAGACGGTGGGGCGAGAACGGCGGTCGCGGCCTGGGGCGCGGTGCTGGCCAATAGCCGAGGCAGTGGAAGGGGGCAGTCGGCGGATATTACGGGAGCTGCCGCTGCAGAGGTGTCCGGGGTGGACAGTGGCCGGCCGCGGGCGCAGCCAGGGCACTGTGGATGGAGGGCCGAGGGGTGCGGAGCGGGAAGGGCGACCACCACTTGTGTACTCGCCACGCAGCCCACTGCAGCGCCGCGATATTGCCACACCTGGACACCAGAGACTCGGTAGAGGCTGGACTTTCCCCTTGTAGACCTTTTTTATTTACTGGATATATATTAACCCTGTCATGCGTCGTGTCCTCAAATGAGGACACTTAAATTTTGTCTTATTTCTGTCATCTTTTACATCTGAGGTGACCATAAGAGCACAAGTACGTGATATGAGGACTAATAATGAATTTACAATTTACAATTACAATAACAATTTAGGTCTGTTACCTGGATAACTAAAACAGACCTTTACTATCAAGTATTATACATTACAAATTGTTTGGTTGTTAGTAATAAGTTAATGACAACTCTAAGTAAAATTCCCGCCTCTTAGCAAGCCTCCTGAAGGGAGGCCAGTACCCATCCCTACGACGTGGACGTGGGTGGGGCCTACTTACTAACGTAACCTCTGCAACTCATATTAATTTGTCAGATTGTTACATTTACAAAACAAAGTAAATTACACTACTTCTACTAGTGGTGCACTGATTTACACTATCCATCTCCTTTGCACCACTGGATTTTTAGTCTAGATTGGATTTGGAAGGTAGCGAGGCAGTCAACACCAGAGAATTTATTCCAGTGACTTCTCTCTTATACCTTGCTCACGCAAGGCGGGGAAGTCGTCCAGCTCTTCACTCCTTGCCTCAACTAACCTTCCGGTCATATTCGGTTCCATCCGTGGTGCCAAACCGACGTTAGCCGGCCAGACGCCAGGGATGGTGATGTCAATCCGGTTTTACGTACGCAGTATATCGCTGCCAATGTATGCCTCATAGAGGCATGCACGGCTTTTCTCTCCTGTTGTTTCGCAGCAGACTATCCTCGATAGATCTGCTGCGCGTGGGTTGATACTTTCTCAGTTAGTATAATGAGGATCTCTACTAACTAATCGTTCCTTATTATTTCAAAGATGTCCCTGGTGGGTATGGCTTGGCTCTCTATAGAGGCAACTCGTGCGTTTACTGGGCACTCGAAGATTACGTGTTCCGGGCTGCCTATCTCAGCACCACATTCACAAACTGCATCAGGCCGTTTCCCTATTCGGTGCAAGTGCACCGGGTAGGGTCCGTGACCTGTCAAAAAGTGCACTAATCCTTTGGATGGAAGAAATTTTAACTTTATCTTTTCTCTCACTGATGGTAGGAAGGAGTGTACGCGCCTGACTGTTTCAGATGAATCCCAGTCCCGTTGCCAAATATCGTTAATGGTTTCGTTAATTTCTCTTTTATTTTCACAGACCCTCCCAATTATCTTTTCTACTTTTCTACTTGAATGAAGTCGTGTCTTTTCAACCAATAGACCGTCGCCCTGTTCCTGATTATTAAATCAATAGGGTAAAGCCCCATAATCATCGTGAGCCCATAATGAATGCTAGACTGTCTCGTAGACGGTAGGGTTTGTCTTTGGGCTAAGAAAGAAATGGAAAGTATATATTATAAAAAAGACTAGAGGCAGCCATTCAGATGAAAGTACGATATTGTCTGTACATAAAAAAATGACTTTTATCGGTACCCAACAAATCACGCTTCGGTGGGATATAACCCTGACCAGCCAAGTCGGGTGACTCCAATGCCAAGAGGTGTCATGATCGGGGCTGCCAACGGAAAACACATTACATTTGAGAAAACTGTAAACTTCCTGTGTTCCCTGAGTGCTGAAACCATTTAATTACACAAAAAATACAAAACAGTGTACACTCTTCATGTATTCTTTGATATTGTGAATAGATGTTCCATGTAAAATGTAGTAGGTTTTGTAGTCACTGACCTTATATGAGAACACCTCTGTATTGGTCTATGAAACTATTTTTTTAGATAAATTATGACGAATTCTGCACAAGATAGGTCTTAGGTTACCAAATACAATATCAGAAAATTTGTTCATTGTCGGGTTGATAATTCGTGCATGAGAGGGTTAAAGCCACATTTTTAATACATCACCTGTAGTAAATGTACAGTGGTCTCGAAGATATCGTAGCTCGCCTGCCAATAATACATCACAAAATAATAGGACGTCGTGTTCTTATACGTCATGGAATGAACCATCAATGTTACACGTTTCATTTTTATACAAATTTATTTATCTATTCTTAACGAAACACAAAAGTAATGCAAAAGTAAGACTGGTTGACAACACACTTCCATACTAACTAAGATGTTACTCCTCTAAGACTGCCTTAAGACTCCCTTAGTTAGCGCCAATTCGCGCGTATTAATATATAATAGCATTTCTAGATCATTTCTAGAACGCGGAAGTACAATATTTAAATATTTAAAAATTTGTTCATGAAACATACGCCGCGGTGGAGTGGCCGAGCGGTCTAAAGCGTCTCCCTACGGAGCGCGCGGTTGCTCGCCGTGGAGGTTCGAGTCCTCCCTGGGGCATGGGTGTGTGTGTTTGTCCTTAGGCTAGTTTACCTAGGTTTAAGTAGTTTGTAAGCTACGGACGGATGACCACGCAATTTGGTCCGATACATTTACAGACATTTGAAATTTTTCAACATGAAACATACACATATTTTGCTTTACGTGGAGATATACAATATTATGACAAATGTAATAATAAGTTTTTCCCATTTAAACAAACTGTACAAAAGATCGTAAGTAAGTAACAATTAGTGCAGTATTAATATATGTTTCCATTATTGTTCGAGATTAAGATTCAATAACTTAATTAAGTTTGGTTAGAAGACCCTAGTAATGCAAATGATAGACAATGTGACTTGACAGAAGCGCTATAAAATGCTTATGTAATATAAACATGGAATATTAGGTTACAATACTACGACCAATTATGGTATGGAATACTTCAATATTACAAAGAAACGGGACCCTCATAGCTAAATACATTACACCCTGCCAAAGCAAGGCGAAACAGCTCTTCGCGCTGTAGTGACGAAGAAACCAGTAACTCTACAGACTGTGATACAGACACTGAAGGAGACACGAGTATGGGCTTTGAAATTGAGCAAATGTAACTAAATTGGGAATCCTCTTGTACTCAGCCTCTATGTATTAGCAATATCACTTTGTTGTTGTTCTTAGTTCAATTAAAACTATTTTCATTCATACTTGTTATTTTCTAATTATGTAATGGATGTAATAGTTGAAGCGTGAAACTTTTGAACTCTGTTGGTGCTACACTTTTTAGATCTAAAATATTATGAGAAATGTCATCCTGTTCATCTAAGACATTAATTATGTATTATCATTCTGACTAAAAGTATGTGAATTTTGTAACTCTAAACTAACTTATATTAATATAACGTAATTAATTGTTAAAATTTGCTACTGTTACAAATAATTTTTTTACTATATCTTTTTATGTGCTTAGGAATTAGGACATTTAACTGTTACTAGTAGTTTGTTTAGAAGGAGTAAATGAATCAATTCTTAACAGTTAAATTGAACACATACAAACTTACTGTTGATTTTAGTTCAATTTGTATAATTATCTTACACATTTTGTACTTCTAATATATTTTTAATTTACTTCATTGTAAGAAATTAAAAATTAAACTGGTATTGTATTGTATTTCCATTTATATGTCAGATACATGGAATATATTCTAAATAAGAATTGTAATTTCTATGATTCCAGCAAGCACTGTATCTGACTGTTCCTGGTTATAAGAGTACCTTTATGTTTGTGTAATTAAATGTTTAATTATACTTTCTTACATTATTACGTACATTTTGTTTGTTATTCATTTACAAGTAAGATACAGGAAATACAAGATTCCAAATCAGAATTGTAACTTTTAATGATTTCAACAAGCAATGTATTTGTTTTCCTTTATAATGAAGAGTACTTTTATGTTAGTGTAGCTAAATGTTTAATTATACTTCTTTACATTATTAGGTACATCTTGTTTGTTACGAATTTTATATAATTAACTAAGCTATTGCATTTAAATAATTTTTATTTAATTGTAACCCATATGTATTTCTTTATTATTGTAATTAATTTAATAAAAGTATACAGTATCTGCTGAGTAAATACTGCAGACTTCTTTACGGTGTGGGACACGGGCAACGGTACACTGGTCCTCTATACTATATATGTCTAGACGACCCGTGTCGCAGCTAAGAGACCGTTGAGAAAGACCGAGCCTCTATATTATATAGGCAGCGGATCCATAATCACAGGCAGCAAGGAAAAAAAAAAAAAAAAAAAAAAAAAAAAAAAAAAAAAAAAAAAGTACCGCGGTAAACTCGCGACCCAATAACGCTATTGGTGGCCGAGAGCACCAACTCGATAGGAGATCTAGATAACCGAGGTCCAGTGATAGAGGTTAAAAGTGTTCCGCATTTAAAATCTCTCTCCGCCGCACCAATGTAAATCACAGTGCGTTTTGTAGCATCCCGTGGAGAAACGATATTGCCGCGAGACTCCAAGCTAACCAACTGGATAGCATCACCGATTGCGGTGCTGAAGGTCGTCGGTTCAATCCCGTCCATCGTCAAAAGTTTATTTCTTTGTAATTATCATTTCCAGAATATTCTACATGTTTCTTATGTTCACTATTCTTCTAATTTCTGGTACATTCTGTCTGTGTATAAATAGCAGAGCACTCAGCCCGAGAAGCAGTCAGTGCTGCGTGTATGTTAAGTTCGCAATAAACTTGCTTTCAGTATAAGTGCTGTGTTCAGTCGACAACCCTGCCTTCGAGGTTAAACCTGTTTCCATTTCAACGCGACATTGATTGGCGGAGGTGTCGGGTATCCGGTGCAACAGCTGCATCACCGTGGCTCCGATTAGGCAACGTAAAAGCCGTCGCTTACACGGACTAGAACGGGAATACAAGGGATATACCGAGTACATCCTTCCGGAAGTCCATATTATCAGAAGAACGATGGACACGAAACAAGCGGTAAGCCAGCTGCACATCAGACACCCGTCGGTGTTCTCTAGTGACGCTGGACAGGGCCCCAATAAATGGCTGAAAGGGTTCGACCGAGTCGCCAAGTACAACAGGTGGGATCATACAATGTGCTTGGCCAACGTTTATTTCTACCTGGACGGAACAGCCCAGCAATGGTTCGAAAACAACGAAGAGAAGCTGAATGACTGGGAAACGTTCCAGACGGAACTCAAGAAGACGTTTGGATACCGACAGCGACAAATCTGCTCGGCGGAAGAAAAACTGAAGAACCGGGCCCAACGACATGGTGAGCCGACACAGTCGTACATACAGAATGTTTCGGCCCTGTGTAACATAGTCAATCCGAATATGAATGAGGCCGACAAAATCGCAAAGTATGATGCCTACCCATTGCCGCGCTTTGACGACACCTTAGACTGCTTGAAAGGAACTACATACTTCTCAACTACGGACATGCCGACAGGTTACTGGCAAATCGAGGTTCTCTGATAACCCTCTTTGAGAGAGGCTCTAGAAGTGCAAATACAAGTCAAGCATAATTGCTACTGAAAGATTCTAATCCAAAATCAAGACGGTATTCACAGTTACCATAAGAAATACATAACCGGTCGCGTGGTTTACTCTGTACACCAAACAGAACACGGACTAAAATAAGCCGACTGCGGTGGCCGAGGGGACTGCGGCTCGCCAGTCACGTTCTGCACGGCCAATACGGTCGGGGGTTTCAATCCCCCTCCGGTATGGATATTTGTGGCGTCCTTACTATTAGCTAGTTCATAAGTAGTTTGTAAGTTTAGGGACTGATGACCCCATAGTTAAGTCACATAAGCTGTACAAACATTTGAACATTTGACTAAAATAAGCGCCGCGGCGAATTAGCCGTGCCCATTGTAGCGCCGTGCTGTGGCCGTTCGCCGTCGGGGGTTCGAGTCCTCCCTCTCGGGCATGGGTGTGTGTGTGTTCGTTGTCCTTAGGTTAGTTTACCTTAGTTTAAGTAGTTTGTAAGTTAGGGTCAACAACTATGTCTGTAAAATTTGGTGCCGATCGGTTGAACGGTTCGACCTAAAAAGTGGGAACACATAACGGACAGACATAAAGACATCGTCAGATCGCCGTTATTTTTGCAAATGTATCTGAAACGATGCAAGATATGAAGAAAACATGAAAGAGCAAAGTTGTAGAGAATTTTCTACTCCAAAAATTAGTTTATTCAATTATCGTGTCAGAATTATGTTCAAATGTTCAAATGTTTGTTAAGCTTATGGGACTTAACTACGTGGTCATCAGTCTCTAAACTTACAAACTACTTATGAACTACTTACGAACTAGGACGGCACAAATATCCATGCCCGAGGGGGGATTCGAACCCCCGACCGTAGTGGCCGTGCAGACCGTGACTGGAGCGCCTTAGTCCCCTCGGCCACCGCGGCCGGCTCAGAATTATGGTTAAGGCATTATTTTCATTTACATTTCGAGCTGTCAAGAGGCGATTGCAAAGGTCCACTAATAATGTTACTATCGTAACCTAAAGCGGGCCAAAATAAACTCTGGTTGACTCACAAGGAAAGTACTTAGGCTCGAACAAACAGAAATTCACCAAAATCGTATGATAAATAATGTAAATGTCCCTTATTGCACTAGTGAAACTCCCGCATCTGCAAAACTCTGCAATCGTCCGTTAGAGGCCTCTCCGTGTGCCATGCCACATTGCACTTTGACCTGTCGGTTAGCCAGTAGGCACGGTGCAGTGTGCCTCCGAAATTGCACTTTGTGACGTTATTTGTGTGGTGAAGAGTCAGATGGGGTGGCGATTGGTAATCAATCCTGCTAATGTATTGCGATGGATTGAGATGCAGTTACGAAGAGCCCTTCTTCGTGAAGATGGTATTAGTGTAGAAGATGAATCATTCGCATGCTTTGTCGTATCTGTTATGGTACAGAAATATGAGCGTAACAACTATTGCAAGCGGTAGTTCTACGGAAAGTGCGGGAAGATACGATGGAAACAGTGGCAGTGAATATCAACAGTCTTCCGAGAAGAAGGTTAAAGTTGAAACTATTATCACGGCTTTTGTTGACAATACGCTAGAGAACATGCACGATGATTATTACATAAGTTGTAGTTAAGATATCTGCATTAAATGGCGTCTACAGTTACATCTACAGTGCTATCTGGAACATGATTGCAGAGTTTTGCATAAAAACGACACTCACCAGCACATTGAGGTGTACGTAGAGATCCTGTTAGCAAACGTTCATACAGATTTGTTTGTTCGATCCCATGTACTTACCTTGTCAGTCAACCAATGCGACCTCTCTAGTATGCAACATTGACACTTACACCGTACCGGCTAACTTGCCGAGGACGAATCTGGAGAAGCCACTTGCCGCTCTCTGTCAAGGCAATTACTGCGTCGCAGTCGGAGATGCCACAGGTCGCCGTGCCGGAATCAGCTGACAGGTCATTGCACGCCGTTTCGCCTGCAACTCTCGCAGTATCGAATGCTCCGTGCGCGGCTACTGCTGTGACGTCACAGTTGAATATACACAGTCACGATACTGTCACTGATTATTGTTATACACAGACTGTAACACTCGAAGGTGGCGGGAAGCTACATTTCTGAATACGTTTAAAATATGTACGTGATGATTAAAGTTGAATCTCTCGTCACATATCGTCATATATTGATGTTTAACAGTCAAAATCACTATGTCATCAAATAACTTCATCAAAATTTAATTCAACACATACATTGTTCATTAACACAGTAATTTGGTTTAATTATGGAAGGCTGTGCTCAACCAACGCAGATTTTTCTAAATGCCTGTATTTCAAGTGACGCTGATGTTCAACGCAGCGTTCAGAAACAGTTCTTATTGACTGCCCCACGTAATTTTTGCCACACTCGCACGGAATGCTGTATATTCCCGACACTCTCAGACCGAGATTGTCTTTGATGGGTGGCATCATTATAAATTATTATAAATTACAGTTACGTCACTGTCCTGATAAATAGTTACCTTCCATAACTATACACCGCTGAGCTCTGTGATATATGTGCTGCTAACTTTGCACGAAGTCTTCCTTTGGGATTGGGTTCAAAAGCCTCGTCACTTTTCGTAGGATGCCAGGAAAATCGTCAAATCTCTTTCCTTTCAAAGTGAGTTTGACTCGACAGAATTGGAAAAAGTCTGGAGGATTGAGATCCGTCGAGTATGGTGGATCTTGAAGTAGCACCACACTTTTTTTATTTTTATTTATTTATTTTTTGCCAAGAATTGTTTGACGATATTGGCAGCGTGTGAGCGTGCACCTTGAACATCGATCATAATCGCCGTATCGCAATTCTCCAGACTTTTTCCTATTCCCTTGATTCAAACTCGCTTTGAAAGTAAAGAAATTTGACGATATTTCTGACATCTAACGAAACGTGACTAGGTTATCGACCACCATTGTAAAGGAAGGCTTCGTGCAAAGTTTGCAGAAAGGTATCGTAGATATCAACGGTGCATACGCTTTGTAGGTAACTATTTCGAAGGGCAGTAAGTAACTGTAGTTCTCAGGTCATCTACGTTAATTTTACAGGACTGTTAAACGAAATTTATTGTCAGAGGATGTACATTCAAAAGTTACATTCAAAAGTATATGCTTGTATACCCTCAGACCTCAGGAAGAATATATTTATTCCAATTCCTAAGAAGGAAAGTGCAGACAAATGTGAAAATAAGAAAACTATATGTTTAATAAGTCATGACTGCAAAGTACTAACACGAATTATTTACAGGCGAATGATAAAGCTGACGGAATCAATATGGATTTGGAGAAATGTAGGAACACGCGAGGCAATACTCACATTACGACTTATCTTAAAAGATGGATTAAGGAGAGGGGCACCTACTTTTTAACATTTTTGGATCTAGAGAAACTTTTTGACAATGTTGACCGGAATACATTCCTTAAAATTCTGAAGGTAGCAGGGGTAAAATATAGGGAGCGAAGAGTTATATTCAACTTGTACAAAAACCAGACAGCATTTATTAGAGTCGAAAGGCATGAATGGGTCGCAGTGATTGCGAAGGGTGTGTGGCAGGGTTGTAGCCTTTCCCCAATGTTGTTCAATCTATACACTGAGAAGCTGGGAAGGAATGCTAGGAGAAATTTGGAGAGTAAATTGAAGTACAGGGAGAGGGAAGAAAAAACTTGAACTTTTCTGACGACATAGTAATTCTGTCAGAGGCAGCAAATGACCTGGAATAGCAATTAAACGGGATGGACAGTGTCTTGAAAGGAATTTATAAGATGAACATCAACAAGAGTGAAAGGAGGGCAATGGAATGTCGTGTCCGAAAATAAGGCGATGCTGAACGAATTAGATTAGATAATGAGACAATTAAAGTAGAAGATGAGTTATGTTATTTGGGTAGTAAGCTAACTTCTAATAGCCGAAGTAAAGAAAATATAAAGCGCAGAATGACGATGGGAAGAGAAGCGTTTCTGAAGAAGCGAAATTTGTTGACATTCAGTAGTAGTTAAAATGTTAGGAAGTCCTTTCTGAAAGCTTTTGTTTGGAGTGCAGCACTGTATGGGAGTGAAACGCGGACGATAAGCAGTTGTGACGAAAAGATGATGAAAGCTTTCGAAATGTGTTGCTACAGACGAATGGTGAGGGTTAGATGGGTAGATCACGTAACTATTGAGGAGGTCCTTTGCAGAATTGGGGAGAAAAGGAGTTTATGGCATATCCTAAGAGAAGGTATGGGTTGGTGAGACACATTATGAGACATCAAGGTATAATACATTTAGCATTAGAAGCAAGTGTGTGGGATAAAAATCGTAGAGGGAGCCCAAGGTACGAATACAGTAAGAAGATTCAAACGTATTTAGGTTGCCGTATATATTCTCAGATGAAGGGGCTTGCAAAGGACATGGTAGCGTGGAGAGCTGCATCAAACCAGTCTGCGGACTGACGACAACAACACCATACATTTTTAAGAAAGCGGAGTAAAGTGTTCAAGTGTGCGAATCATTAGATTTCGTACTCAACCCTAAAGCGTCAAAGAATGTACCTAGCCGGCCGCGGTGGCCGAGGGGACTGAGGCGCTCCAGTCACGGTCTGCACGGCCACTACGTTCGGGGGTTCGAATCCCCCCTCGGGCATGGATATTTGTGCTGTCTTTAGGATTAGCTAGTTCATAAGTAGTTTGTAAGTTTAGGGACTGATGACCCCGTAGTTAAGTCCCATAAGCTATAGAAACATGTGAACATTTTTGAATGTGCCTATTACATTAAAAATAGACCATAACATAAATTTATATTTACAAATGTTTATATCCTCTTATTTTCAGCAGAGTAAGCTGAAAATGTACACATATTTGTAAATATTTCTTCATGTTTACGTTTGCGACCTTCCTATTGGTGCTCTCCAATAAAAATTGGTCAGTACATAACTCTGGGTAGTAAAAGATTATGGCTCGTGGCCTCTGTTCATAGGGATGAGTTATGTATGTCAGATTCTATGCGCTAAACAGCGCCCCAGTGTACTTAAATAAGATCAATAATTAATCTGTAGTATAGCCAGTCTATCAATATGCATATGATGACGTGATAATATACTTTAACAAACATACATTAAACCTCTGAATAACCAACAAAATGGATTCTAAGATAGAGAAGTTATTCACTCACGAAGTAATTGTTTATAAATGAAGTTTATTACTCCTTTGGGACATGAAAATGCGGAGGTGGTCCTACTTTCTATATCGACAAATAACTGAATATTTCCCTAACTATTGTTCATGAGAGGCACAATAAGTAACACACGCACTCGAGAGTAAATGTTGCAAATTATCACTGGTAAGTTAGTGAAGTGCATCGAACAATGCAGTTCGAAACTAATTCGCGATTACAGTATATATTATAAAACACAGTTTGTCATCACACGAGTAGACGATTGCTGATTTATCACAGTTCCGCAGGCCTACTACCGTGCATAGTTTACCTCTTTTCACGAGAGACTACGTTCTGCAGTCACAGACTCGTAAATTTTCTAAGTCCACACATGCCTATCTCTTCAAATGACAAGTTCGTAAAGCGGCTTCAGACCGCCCAGCGTCACAACCTTTCACCACCATGAAACTTCCTGGCAGATTAAAATTGTGTGCCGGAACCGGGACTCGAACCTGGGACCTTTGCCTTTCGCGGGCAAGCGCACTACCGACTGTGCTATCCCGACACGACTCACGATGCCGCCTCACAACTTTACTTCCGCCAGTACCTCGCCACCACTATGTTCGAGTTAGAGTTCCTTCCCAAATGTTCGAAAGCGTGCTCTACCTGCTTCGAAGTATATATCCTTCCGCGCATCCTAACGCCTCATCTTTAAAATACAATTTCCCTACCAAAGTATTATACATTTGAGTATCACAGAATTAAATGTTTTGACCACCTCCCTACAAATGTTGTTTACATTTAACAAATAAATACTTATTTAACAATACTAAAAACGGTTGAGACTGAAACTCTTTGCTCCGGTAGCGTCTCACTGTTCAAATATACTTCCGCCGACGAAATATAGTTACACAATTAATATTTAATTTATCCTGGCTTTTTATGCAAATATATTCAGTTCTTGTCTAAAAAATTCATACAATTGTTTATATATAAATTATCTGATGTATATCTTCTTCTTTTAGTCGGCCATAAATATTTAAGTGGCAGTCTACAACATAAAACGAACGTTACTAAGAATAATATTAAATATAATAAAATACGTATATACATGTAACGCGCTTTGCTGGGTCCATGTTTTGTGTTTCTGTGGTGTAATCTATGTTCTGACACAAGAATATTATTACCTCAACGAAAAGCAGAACAAGAGTGTAAAACAAAGTTTATTGAAAGAATACGGAAATAACTTGGTACGTCTTTTAAGACAGGTATCGTGGTGCAATCTGCCCATTTGCTTCTTAAATTGTTACTGATAAACACTATGTATCCATAATTGTAAATATAAGTCTTATAATATTATTATTATAGTACTGAAATTTATCGACTTTTTATCTGTAAGAGATATTTAAATTATAATTCCAGCGTTCGATTCTCCCACGTCTTCTGAATTCATTCATATAATTTTATTTGCCGTGTGATCATTCCCTGATTTTATATGGATTTTTAGAATAATGAGTTGGCTATACTGTATTTCCGTTGCAATCTGGGTTAGCCGCCCTCGTTCATTCAAGGCAGTCGCTTCCTGTTTCCGAGCACATTATGGAAACCCTGACTCCCTGTGAATCCCATTAACTAGGTCCAAACTGTTAGCCAGTCAGCTGGGGAACCCAACATCCTGGCAAAACCAGCCTTTTACATTGAAACAATCGGCTTCCCCCGGTATTTGTAATATCACAAGTTGTTGCTCATATCACTGAATCAGTAGTGAATGTCGTCACTGTATATGTTACACTGTGTTGACGTGCTCCTGTTACGACGCTTTAGCGCCTGGAGTCGACAGCTGACACAACAGATTATCAGCAGCTTCAGCGGAGGTCGGGGCCGGCAGAAGCATAGAAGAAGACCTCAGTTGACTTCCGTCCAACTTGCCTGCGCCGTCGCATGGAGCACAGAAGGACGTGGGTGGTCTGGTACCTCCGGCGTTTTTGGAAACGAGTGCAACGATGCACCAGTCGTTGCTCGTTCCCAAACGACAGCGGCGGTCGAACGTAGGAGCTTCGCCCTATTCACTTTGGTGAAGTGAAAAACATACCGAATGTAATGCCACCAGAGAAACCAGTAATAATCAAACTTTATTCACCTTCCAAAGGTGGAGTGAAAACAAAAGAATCAGAAAAAGAAGATCGAGATAGAAATAGGCAAAATGAGGCGAGCACAAGGAGAAACAGACATTACAATCCGGAAAACCCCAGTGAACGAGACGGGAAGAACAGCAGTGGGATGTAAACATGAGACACTAACACCGTTGATAAATTTTACAATACCTTAAAAACCTAGAACATGCATGAAAAGTGTAACAGGTTTCAGCTCCTTTTCGTATAGAAAGTTTGGAATATTGTTTACCTACGTAGAATATTGCTGAATCTGGTACATTAATTATTTATTGAGGAACATTAAACATTCTTTCATCACAGGGGCCTGAAATTAATACTGTAAATATGCAACGAATGTTGGTGATACATCAATTTTGGCAAAACTGAAGCTTCAAAGTTAAAGATCTTTTTCCGGTTAGTTCTGTTCAGAAATGAGGCACATTACAAAACATTTTCCTATGGTATCACTGATTTCATCACTGGATTAACTTACAGTCCTGTTTAAATAGTATTCGTCAATGCAATAATGTCTTCGGCCGAAATAAAATATAACTTCAAAAACTAATGCTTTTTACCTGTTCATACATGAAGTTATTTTCGTAAGAAACCAGAGATATTCTTTGTCCTCTTTTCAAACTACTCCAAAGGCATTATTATCAAGTTTGTAGAATAAATGAAAATTCGGAAGTTGTAGCATATCACATCTGAATATATTTTCACTAATAGTCAATATTCACTGACAAAACATGTATTACGCTTCATTCTCCATCAGCAGTTAGTTCACAATTAAATCTTACACATTCATTAACTTCCAACAAAATGTAGTATACTGCATGACGACCCGTGTATAACAGTTTCTGAGATTCACTTCAGTACTGGTGATAAGTGTGGGGAAAACATTCATTGAGGTAGAAAAAGATGTGAGTAGATTCGATTACATTATTACTTGTTCCATAGGTCATACATACGGAATATTGCAATGATGTGGAACGTATCAGTTTAATGAAAGGTTTCTATACATGACACTCAATATCCTAAGGATTTTTTTTTCTCTTTTTTAGTGTATTTACTAAGTTTTACCTAAAAACTCATCATTCAATGACCAGATTAAAATATATCTTGCTATATCAGTTATTCCGGGTGACAAGTGATAAGTGTCAGATCATAGAAGAAAAATTAAAATTTTAACAAACAGTAAATTGGGAGGAAGTCTAGTTTGCAGTTAATTAAAAAATTCTGCTGTTTCCGGTACATGAACCAAAAGGTCTGATCAGTGGAAGTGCACCAGAATAAATTAACAGAAAAAGACACTTCAGTTGTTTTGTTTCCTTAATTTGAAAATATATGTTACGATAATTTACTTGTTTACGTGACAGATATGGGATCACCTCTCTGTTGTTTAACTCAATTTCTCGTGTTAGTAATATTTTCCCACTCATCGGAGTAACACCACCAGAAGTTTGAAGAACCTTCGACACCTAAAACTACGTTTTGAAACCTTATCATCTCATTATTCCGTTATTACAATCTTCATTTAATCTTTCGAGATAAATTCATGTTCGTTCCCTCGTCTTACCCCGCATATGGATCAGATGGGCATTGTAGCAGGTTTACTGGTTTCTTTACATGTTATTGTTATTCAATAGTTAAATAAACAAATTGTAATCAAAACTACTTCGATTTGTTTATTTTTGCCCCTTTTGTAAGTGATTAAAGTTAGCTTGCCCCGCCTTCCCCTATTTCAGTGTAAAAGAGACTAATCAGTTATTTATATTTAGTAAATTTGTTGCATTTTTGAACGTAACCTTTTGTATCACAGTAAAACGTAACAATACAGTCAGCCTCAAATTAATTTATAAGTTCTAGAAATTTGTCCTTATTAGCTTGTAGCAGCTTTAAATCTGTGAAGTTTGTTGTAAGAGATAAACAATAGCCATAATAATCACCACGTTACCTCTATCAGCGCAAAGAAAATGTAATATTCGGCGGTCTCACTAGAAAATTAAAACTGATTAATCATTAAAGATAATTTTTAACTAGGTGAAATCATTTTCGTTAATAAATCCTCGTACGTCAAAATGACGTTGCTGTAACTACAGTGAGTACTGATATTCATAAAGTTTTACGATTCTCTTCAAAATATCGAGATAATGATTTTTGGTTTATGATCTCTTCTTATTTACATTCAATACGGCCTTCAGTATGAATAATAGAGACAGTTTTGCCAATCCATCTGGAAAGGTTTCTTCTTTTCTCCTTTCGTTTTTTATCCTCTAAAGTTACCCTCTTCTTAACACTACTCGCTGTTTCTCTCTGCCTCTCTCTCTCTGTCTGTCTGTCTGTCTCTCTCTCTCTCTCTCTCTCTCTCTTTCTTTCTTTCTCTCGCACAGACACAGAGAGAGAGAGACACACAAACAGACAAACGCACGCACGTACATCAAAACAAATTCGCTCGTACGATTGCATATTCAGTGAAGCATTTATAGGCAGAAGTACAGGCAGTAGAGGAAAAGTCCACACAATCTTTCTGTGAATTTTCATATCTCTGTTGCAATTCGGTGCCGACGGCATATTGTGTTCGGCATTTCAAATGCATCAGTGAAGTTCAACAAACACCAACTCGTTCTGCGCCCTAAAGGCACACAAAAGCCTTGCTGCTGTTACCATATTCTGAAATGTTATGTTTGTTTAGTAGTTGTACGCTGGAACCTTGTTTTCTACGGAATGCATTTTTCAATTACTTGTGTGTAGGGATATACGCAGGAATAAATTAAAAACGTCCCGTCTTCGCTTTCAACTCGACAGAATTTTCGATAATTAGACACTAAATCTGATTACTATATGAAATTAAATCTTGTCAGCGAAATTACATTACATAATGAGTAAACAGAGGCTGTAAACGTAAGTAAGTAGATTACGAATTGCAGTAATTGCCGGAAGCCAAATTCATACTGAGATTTAAAAAATAATTAAGGCAACATTTTTCATATCCCCTAAAATCACGTTTTGAACGTTCAGTGGATACTTTTTCGATTACGTTCTTCTGTTAGTCTCTCTCTGTCAATGTTGTTTAACTATTCCATTACGCTATCCAGGGCGTGAAATTGCGTTAATTTTTTCATTAAACCGTACTATAACGCTTCAGAATTTACTTGTTTTATCTAGTGCTAAGTGAAGAAATCTAATCAGTGTACCGAACAGTAGAATTACATATATATTATAATTGAAATTCTTCTGAGCTGTTTGCCGCGTCATGATGATTTATTTCCAACGCGGCATAGACCTATAGCTCAGAAGAATTTCAATTTTAACAACAATGCCCGCGAAATTCTACGTTGTTACTTATATAAACATTTTTAACACATTCAAGGTTAGTATTATTTTCAGACTTTAAAATGCGGAATAATGTTCTACTTAAAGTACTTCGATTGTGTTTCCAAATTAATGACCTTCATAACATCACCTGTGTATAAAGACGATGGGACTTTAAAACATAATCTACATTTCCTCATAACTATAGGAAACCGTATTCGAAACCGTATAATGCAAAATACGCCAGAGCTGGCTAGATTATTACAAAATGTTCAAATGTTTGTTAAGCTTAAGGGACTTAACTGCAGGGTCATCAGTCCCTAAACTTACAAACTACTTATGAACTACCTTACTCTAAAGACGACACAAACATCCATGCCCGAGGGGGGATACGAACCCCCAGCGGGAACGGCCGCAAAGTCCGCAGCATGTCGCCTTAGACCACGTGGCCACTCCACTTAGCAAAAACTTTTCGTAAAGAGATAGAAATTTGTTGTTTGTATGCTGAAGCTAATATCTCTTGCTGTCGATCGGAGATAAAATATTTTGATTCGCATCAGATTTGAGCCACAGACTCGTTTCACTTGCGTAGTAGTAAAAGTAATGTTTATAAATGTTATCTAGCAGGTGATTGCAATATCATACCTGATTGCTCTTGTAAGGGAATTTAGGATCTCATTTTAGTCCATAACTAGATGGAATACATCATAGGAAATGTTTGATGTGATGGTGGCTTTTTGGATTGCTGTCTCATGATGACTGAATTATACCACAGTGTATCACAGACAGTGGCGAAATTCTCTAGGAAAAATATGCAGCTGAAGCGATGCTAGCGCTCCAAGCGGCCAGTAGGAAGTAACAGTGGAATGACATGACACGAACTGAGAATTTGCTGTTTTTAATGCTGTCACTTTCAGACTTCAGAGTAACTGAACGGTGTTGTGAACCTTCTAATACAAATATGAAAGCACGATTAAAGTAATATCACTGCTTCCGTTAATGACAGTCTGTAATAACGGATTGTCAGTGCAGTGTAATTCATACATTTCAAAATACCTGAGTCGTAATCGTATCGTGCAAAGACATTTTGAAAGCATAAATAAATAACAACCTGATGTGCTCAAGTACAAAAGTAAATGATTATAATTATGTTCGCGTGCTCGGTACGTACTGACAAGTTGCATGATTTTTGTTTTAACGGATTTCGGACATTGTATTATTTTCAAAACTACACAGGATTTTTACATATTAGGAGACTAGACTCTACATCGCCTTTAAACCCTCTTTTCACCTTGTCCTTGCTTCTCCAACTTTGGTGTAGCTATCAAAATATTTTTAGCTACTTGGTAGGTATCAAACTTAATATCTTCAAGAATGTGACGTCCTACTATTAACAGTTTATATATGGACTGTGAGATTACAACCCAATAGAAATACTGGTAATTAATAGCGTTTGATAATTAAACAGTATGAAGTTCACTGGAAACATTGACCATGCCAATGCACTAAATGTTTGATTTGCTGTGTGCTTATAGCTGACGGGAGGCCAGCGAGCAGGCAGACGTTGGTGGCTTGTTCCAACTTAGGATTTTACAGTTCGTTTTCGGTGAGGGGAGAGAGGGACAATGGCGAGTGCCAGGCACAGTGCAGTGCACAAATATTGTAATACTACTGGCATTTGAAGTAATACGATGCAGCTAGGAACCTTTAAGGCCCTCATTACAAAATAGCCTGTTGATAAATAAACAATACATTAGCTGATATATTCACATCTAACGTAATATGTTTAACTGACAATGAAAAGTAATAAATTACCAACGAAGACAAGACAGTTACACAACTGGCATGGCAATGTTTGTTTATAAAAATAATATATTAACTATTTCCCATTTTACTTTCAATTAATCTTTTGTATTTTATCTTAAAGTATTCAGTTAAATCACTTATCTGTGGTATAAGAAATTGCACGATTATGATAAACAGTACAAAGGATGTTTATACTAATATAAAAACGTAAGAAAATATTTGTTTAATGTGTAGTGTAATTATTTTGATTTTAAGTAAAGTTTTGGAAATGTATTGGCTGAGCGCTGTACGTTGGCAAATCGGTTAGAACAGTTCACATGCGGAAGTTGATTACGTAGGGGAAAAAATCCCGGCAGTCGAGCTTTTGGCGCGCGCGCGCGTGCGAGGGCAGGAAGTGAGGACACGTGGTGTGGCTGGCCGGGCGGCGTCGCTCTGCATCAGTCGGCATGTGGATCTCGAGGTGGTGACTTGAGTTTTGTGTGTGGCAATCGCCACGTGTGGTTGCTCGCTGTAGACTGCACCAAGTTAAATCGAGTGCTACTGTGTGTTTGGGAATATTTAGCTGGTGCAACAAGGTGTGCATCGCATTGAATTAAAGTGACTGTGATTTGTTAATGTAACACGTGTTGTCGGATAGGCATGAACATAAACGGTGTTTGAGACAGCCACGTGGTGTGAAATCAATTCGCGACAAATATTCATTTTGTCTGGGGGCTCACGAGCTATAACTTTATTTGGTACATTTACTGACGTACAGACACGACAGCCACAGGGTTCAAATATTGTGAAATAAACAACATAAAGTGAACTTTCACGTGTTTTCAAAAATAGTAGTTAGTACACCCTTATCTCTCATGAACTTGATTTTATTATGAATTTGTTTTGTTTATCATATGCAGGGAAGGAAAGCTGCGAACGTGTGATATCATCCCCTAGAAAACGAGTCAATCGCAACCACAGTTCCAGTGTTTTTGCATGTTTAGGAAATTGGTTCGCAGCTGGTGGCTGTGAGTTTAAAAAAAATTAAACTTTCTCTAATTTTAAACTCTCACCCCGACCTTCACCCTAGCAGGACATATTATTTATTTGCAGCTACGCATTCACTTTATCAAACTAGTAGGTAACTGGAAAAATATGTTGCTAGACGGGCTTATAACTTTTGTGAAAGTGAGGTGCAAAACTAATCAGGCTTTACTGAAATAGTTAACTGCTATTGGAAGCATTCAGACATTACTTTTATACAGCAGTAATATTATGAAAGAGTGGTCAAGTATTTGTGATTCTGATTACGAGCAGAAGGTTGGACGTCAATGACTTGTTAAAGATTTACTTCTGTGCCTAAAAGTATAACCAACCAACGTAAATGAACTCTTGCTATTCGTAACATTATTCTCTTACTTCTGAGCATCCAAATGAGAGATTTGATTGTGATGGGGGACTGGAACTCGGTAGTAGAAAAGAGAACAAAAGGAAATGTAGTAGGTGAATATGGACTGGGGAAAAGGAATGAAAGAGGAGATCACTTGGTAGAATTTTGCGCAAAGCACAATTTAATGATCACCAACACTTGGTTTGATCATCATGAAAGAAGGCTGTATACGCGGAACAGACCAGAAGACACTGGAAGGTGCCAGATTGACGTTCTAATGGTAAGTAATAGATGTAGAAAGCAGGTTCTAAACTGTAAGACATATCCAGGGGCAGATATAGACACTGACCATAACTTATTGGTTATGATCTGCAGATTAAAACTTAAGAGACTGCAGAAAGGTAGAAAGTATAGGAGATGGAACCTGTACAAATTGAAGGAACCAGAGGTGGTTGAGAATTTCGGAGGAAGCATTAGGCAAGGATTGGCTGAAACGGGGGAAAGTAATACAGTAGAAGAAGAATTGGTAGCTCTGAGAGAAAGAGTAGTGAAGGCAGCAGAGGATCATATAGGCAGAAGGACAAGGCCTATTAGAAATCCCTGCATAACACAGGATATCCTGAGTCAAACAAATGACTATAAGTTAAGGTGGTACAATTTCGATCATTTCGGACAAATGTTATTGTAACTGGAAATGTATTGAGAAAAGATGCAATTTTAATTATAGCACTCGTTCTTGGATGTTTAGCTAATATGTAACACACATATTAGACAATTACAAATGTCGGTATAGACACACAAAAGTTACAGAATTATGAAAAATCGATCGAAAATGTACCACACCATAATTGTGATCACTTGGTAGTAGAATTTTGACTAAAGGTATCATCCACATAAAAAGCACTTTTTCCGTCAGGCACCAACGCATACTTCGTGGTACCAAACATTGCATTTTTGTTAGAGAATCTAGTCACCCTTAAATAGAAAATTTATAAAAGCTCGTTAGACTAAGTAGCTTCACTTACCTCCTAACAGGAAAAAATTTATCTCTCCTTAGCACAAAGTGGTGTATTCTTGAAAAAGACAGGAGGAGCTGTAGAAACCTGCAACGCTACAATGCCACACAACGAGACACTACGAGACTGAAAAATGGCGCAAAAATTTATGTTGATCAGAATTGTACCTATATCGAATTTGTACACCTTACCCTATCTCGGCCAGCATTGCTTCCACGAATCTTAAAGTTTACCAGTGTTCATTGGAGACATGTTCAAATGTTCACATACAATTGCCCGCGATAGTCGAGCTGGAATGTGTTCCGAAATTAGGCGATTTGGCATGAAATGACGCAGGAGTTATATATTAGCAGCGTAAGTAGTTTCAGCGTACATTATGTATGTCGAGCAGTCATTTCCAGATTGAAAGCCGTGGAATAAGTATCCAGATGTACTGCGTTTATTTGTAACGTCAGCGAGCACACTAACTGCGGGATTGTCGCGGCCGACCTTGTTTCCAAAATGTGGTGGGCTAAGGAGGGCCGCGTTGTAGTAGCCGAGCGGTCTAAAGCACCTCGCTGCGGAGCGCGCGGTGGAGGTTAGAGTCCTCCCTGGGGCATGTGTGTGTGTGTTTATCTGTAGGTTAATTTACCTCCTAGGTTTAAGTAGTTTGTAAGCTACGGACTGATGACCACGCAGTTTGGTCCGATAGATTTACAGACATTTGAACATTTTTTGACTAAGGGTGGGGGGCGGACCTCCCCGGATCTAGTTCTGCTGGGGTCTCCTAATCTCAAAAAAAAAAAAAAAAAAAAAAAAAAAAAAAAAACAATTTAGACTGCCCTGTGCCTCTCGTCCAGGAAAGGGCCTCCAATTCTTTATAGTAATACATATATTTCCAAGTGGACGGGGGCGCCTCCTTATGTTTCGCCACCGCCTCGTGCCTCCAACAGCCTTAGTCCGCTACTCCCAGGGCGTGGACGGCCGAACGGAGGGCTGAGACACAAACAATACACCACGGAGAGCAGGTGGCTACCAGCGCAGGTAAACGGATTAGGCGGCCGCATGGCAGGCCTGACTCGGCCAGCCGGTAGCGCAGGTGCGGCACTGAAAGGTTTAATACCCATGTAGCGTAGCGGCGGTGCACTGCCCTGTATCTGTATCTGTCTGAGATTTTTTCGATTGCTTTGCGCCGGTGAGTGAGGCGGACGGTCGAGTGTCGGACAGCGTCAGGTGTGCAAGAGCGCTACATCTGTTACCGTCTAGTAAAGTTGTGGCGATTTGTGAACCATCGTTCACTTGTACGAATACAAATATAGAATCGTAGAACCGAATCGTGATTCGGACGAATCGTCGTTCAAAAGAATCGTCTCGTGACGATTCTAAGTTCCAACGATTCATGATTCTAAGGAGACTGCCGAAACTTGCCGAATGCTGAAGAGAAGTCAAGAGGGAGGACGAATCGTTCGAAAGAATCGCCTGTCTCGTGACGATTCCAAGGTTCGACGATTCATGATTCGAAAGCAAATGGCGGATCGTGCCGATTAACAACGAAAGCCAGAAAGCATGTGAACAAAGGAAGCACAGAACGAAAATCGTGAGCCGTTAATTATTAGCCTATTCACGATTCACACATGACAGACGCAGCTGCCAGTAGATACGAATATACGTCTTTTAAACAGTTTACATATTATGCATTTAAACGAGCAATCTTTACAGATTTATATTTCGCGTATCCCGGACACGGCTGTAACGATTTGGATTATATTTTGTGTTTAGAGCGTTTTAGGCTTTTCGAGTTCATCTACGTAATTGTAGTCTCTGTAAAAACCTCAATTTTACAAAAATATTCTTTTTATATAAAAACGCGATTTTAAATGTTTTTAAAGCCCTCTCAATCTTTTTTACCATTTTGATTTTTTCGTTATCAGCTTTCCTGAAAGAAATCGATTTTACACAACAGAAACAATTTAATAAACCCGAATCTCTTGTACCTCGAAAGAAATTTAATATTTAGAGACGGATTTTTTTAATGTTTATTTACAGGGTGTCCAGAAAAGGGCTCCCTGATTTCAAAATCAAATATCTTGAAAACAAAGATCGATAGAGGAATGCAGTAAAAGGTATGTTTATTTTGAAAGCTGTAAGACGTTTATACAGCAGTTTGAAATAATAGTTACAAAAGCTGTTAACACATGGCGCTTTACGCTGTAGAGCTCGTTTCAGCGTACATAACTGAAATAATCGTATGAAAACACTCTTCGCAAACAATCACATCACAATGTTTTCAAAATGTTCACCATTGGCACTACAGAGATGGCGCAAACGAAGAATGAAATTCCCCTTCACCTTTCGTACTGTCTCAACCGAAATGGATTCACATGCCACAGAGATAGCCGATTGAAGCTCTTCCAGCTTGGCGGGATGCTACAGGTAGACCATTAATTCACTGTACCCCACAAAAAAAGTCACAGGGAGTCAAATCTGACGAATATGGAGGCCAATCCATGTCTGCGCCAGTAAATTTGGTATATTCCAAAGAAATGACTCGATTCCCGAAGTATTCCTCAAGAACGCGAAGCACTTGTTCGGTCCGATGTGGTCGGGCTCCATCTTGCATAAACCATTCAATACCTTGTGTGGCGGGAAATTGTTCCAAAATTGCAACGTAACGTGCACCAGTGCCCGTTTCTCGAATGAAAAAGGGCCAATAATGCCTCTGCTGCATACTGCAGCCCACACAGTATCTTTAGGAGAATATAGGGGTTTCGCTTCACACCAATATGGCTTTTCGGTAAAAAAAAAAAAAAAAAAAAAAAAAAAAAAAAAAAAAAAAAAAAAAAATGTTCAAATGTTTATAGAGCTTATGGGACTTAACTAAGGGGTCATCAGTCCCTAAACCTAAAACTACTTATGAACTAGCTAAGACTAAGGACGTCACAAATATCCATGCCCGAGGGGGGATTCGAACCCCCGACCGTAGTGGCCGTGCAGACTGTGACTGGCGTGCCGTAGACGGCTCGGCCACCGCGGTTTGTATCTAGGCAATATTCAAATGAACGATTTAATGTACAGAAAGAATATTTATTGGAATATTTGAAAGTTAATAATATTTAATTGCAGTTTTTGTTTTGGTACATGTATGTGAAGTTTCGTAAATGTGATAGTGACAAAAAGAAGTTGATAAATATTCAAGTAGTCTCACGTTTTAAAGGTATTTTCTATATGTTGTATGTGTGAGAATTTTAATGCAGAAACTGAATATAAATATTTCGCTAGTTTATGGTAACATGAAAACAGGCAGTACATTTAAACGTGCTTAATTACTTAACGTCGTGGATATTTTATTATTTAATATTTTCTAAGCATTTTTTTCTGCATATAGTTCTAGAAAGTTGGTAAATTTTCATAGGCGTGTATGGAAAGCGCGCGTTTGCGCGGGCTTTCTCTGTGGTCTGATTGGTTACTAATATCTTTAGCCAATCACATTACAGCATCGCGCGCCTTCATTCCAGAATTTTTACGTTATCTGAGGTGTAAGAGAGTAGTCGGAGTTTAAACACTGAATTGTTAACATTTTAATGATTGTGCTCCAAACTAACTGGAGCTATTTTGCGGTATGTGCTCGTTTATTGGATTGAAAAATATTTCAACATACGTAGTATATCGTGTTGACAGAAGAGTAGTAAAATTCGGAAAGAAAATTATAATATTATGCAACACTGTAACCGCATGGCGTGTTACGCTAATCAAGAATGAGTGAAGATTTATATGGACTGATTTGCGTAGCATTTAGCGAGCATAATAAAATGAACACATCTTTAAAGAACGCCTGTGGTGACAGGGTACATTAATTACCATGAACTGGCGTTACTAGTGAGTGTTGAGTGTGGATGTAGTTATTGCGTCATTCAACGCGGGCCCTGGCAGTGAACTGTACGCTGAGAATGCTTTTAAATAATATTTACATTTTTAAATAATCCAGTGTTAACACCATTTAACGCAACAGATCCATCGTTCATAAACAATTTAAGAAAAATGCGACTGAATGAAAAGACATCACCAGGTAGTTTTTCTAAACAGCTTTTTATAGGTGGTAATTATTCAGCAATCAGTCGTCATAAATATAAATTCTTTATTTGTTGGCAAATCAATGCTAAAATAAATACAAAAGGGCCAGTTAGAATAACATGCATGTCAGATTATAAGCTAATTGTACAAGTTTCAGTTATAGTCAATGATAAAAATACATACCTTAAAATAAATTAAAATACTTAAAATATCTCGACCTCCGTGTAGGAGGTTGCGTTTGTACTGACGCAGCTGTTACAATCCTTACACAGTTGACGTCAGCATGGGTCATTTGTGACTAAGGCGCCTTCTTTAAAGTTTCATATAAATAACAAATTTATATGATGTATATTTATGGTAGTGAAAGTTACATTTTATTGTAATTTTAGTAGGCATTTTAACTTTAAACTGTTCTTTATTAATGAGTCTCGTTTACTGTTTATATATAATTGGTAGTAAAAATGTGTACTAATTGGTGTCTTACACACACACACACACACACACACACACACACACACACACACACACATATATATATATATATATATATATATATATATATATATATATATATATATATATATACAGCAACTCTTTTAAAATATTTTATATAAAACTGATGATCTGTTGATAATTTGTTCACAGTCAAAATCATAAAATAAAATGATGTCAATTTTAAAAAATAGCTGTAGTAGTAAGTACAGTCGTGAGATGGTGCTAACCAACGTCTATCCCAAACTGTCTTAGAGCGTTTATATTATAAAACATGCTTGTCTGTTGGGGTTTTCATTAAAACATGTAACAGATGTTCTAGTCTAGTGCTAAAAGTACTGTATATTCCTATTGTATACATAAAAATACTTGATGGGTACAATATTTGTCACTGTATGAAAGGTAATCGCATGTGACAGGTGGGAAGTTTAGATGTAAATATCGGCCGACCAGTGCGTGTATTGGTTTCAGCTTTATGTAGCTGGACTCAACTGATTTTTGAATAGCTCCCAGAAATGAAAAATTTTCCAAATCGTTTGCTCATTGAGCAGTGTCACTTTATTAGAGATCTGATGGCGATAGGTCTAGAATTTATAGTGTATTTACGGTTCCCGTTTTTAGTCAGGTCAGCACTGGGTGGACTGCTGAATAATAGAATCATCACGAGGTGAGTGAAACTATGAACTGACTGTTTGTCAGTGGAACCAACCACTTTCCTGAATTGCACACAAACCACTGAATTTAAATTTTTCCGAAGCTGAGTTCGTAATGTGAAGGGTTACCGGGGGGTGGGGGGGGGCGGGGGGTTGTATCCAGGGACGGCCCGTCCATATAGGTAAACTAGGCAGTTGCCGAGGGCGCTCGACAAATTTGTCGCGACGAATCCTCGTGCGCTCGAGGTGCAGTTTACTTTGCTGTTGCGCTGCGGGCCCAGGAGCGATGAATTTCCGGTTACTACACACAGACCAGGGGTGGGCACGAGAGCTGCTCGCGCGGCTGCCCGCGAGCAGCGAGAGCCGCGAGGGCAGCGCTGAGCGGCCTTGAGGGCCAGCAGTGCGGGGAGCAGGGCTGGCCGCTTGCTGATGCACAGTGCACATACATCAGTGCTTTCATCCAATGCTGAAGAAAAGAAAACTAAATCTTTGATCCTGTCTCTCAACTGAGCTTCCACGTCGTTTGCCATTTCTTCAATGCGCCTGCTAACCGTTCTCCGTGAAAGAGGAACGGTTTCAAATAGAGGAAGAATTGCTGGGCACAAAATTTGTTGCGGCAGTAACAAAACATTCTTTCACAAATTCTGCATCGCTGAACGGCCGCGCAGTTTTAGCTATTTTAAGAGCTACATGATAGCTTACTCTCATCGCTGGAGCGTTGTGGATTAGAAGGTTTTCTTTCTACCTGTAAATACGTACAGGAGAAGGTAAAATTGACGGAAAATGCACACAACATATTAATAACAGCAGTAAATTGTATTAATAACATAATTATCTACAAGTACACTTACGTCTTTCTCCCTTTTCTGCTTCATTTCTATAAGTTTGACTTTTCGTTCTTCTTTACTCTAACATCTTTTTCGTGAAGCGGTTGAAAATGACGCTTCACGTTGTACTTCTTCCATGAAGACAATGTTGAATTGCAAAACAAACACTGAGGTCCGCTTGGCGTTCCAACAAAAAAGTTCTCCTCTTCCCGCTGTGGGTGATCAGAAGACTTTCTTTTCAAAAATTTTACGTCGCCGGCCGCGGTGACCGAGGGGACTGAGGCGCTCCAGTCACAGTCTGCACGGCCACTACGGTCGGGGTTTCGAATCCCCCCCCCCCCCTCGGGCATGGATATTTGTGCCGTCCTTAGTATAAGGTAGTTGATAAGTAGTTTGCAAGTTTAGGGACTGATGACCCCGTAGTTATGTCCCATAAGCTTAACAAACATTTGAACATTTGTTTTTTTCACGTCCTCCTCAGCCATTTTTCAGACACTAGTTCTGCTTTATCACGAACACCAGACGCGATTTCCAGAAGTAAACGGAACGAGTGGTTCCGCGTGGTGTAGTGAGGTGCGCGGCTAGTCGAGTAGGAGTGGGGGGCACTGCTGGCTGGCGGAGTGGGGGGGGGGGGGGGGGAGCCGCGAGCAGGCCGTGTGAGCCTCTGAGAGCGCTCGCGCTCGCGAAACGGCATTTGCCCAGCCCTGACACAGACAGAGGAACAGGCAAGAGACAAGACGCAAGTCAATGTTACATGCACTCTCTTTGCTAGCAAGCGTTTAAGGAATAGACGAGTAGCAGTTTGCAAGTAACCATCCCGTGATCTGAGCTGTCACGCCGTCCATCGTGTCAGCTGGGGAGCCCTCACGGCCCCACTCAATCCGCCGCTCTGCAATCTCTGTAGTCTACCATGATTTCTTCAATCAAAAGAAACTCATCTTAACGCTTGTAGTAATACATTAATGATTTTTTTAAATAACTTGTGCGATGCTTGTCGCTAACTTCTGCCCTCTCTCTGCCAGCGTATTGATAAACATACGACATTTGTCACGTTCAACGTTTTTGCAAGCTGAAGGGAGAGAGCGGAACTGTTCGTCACTTACTTTCTTATTCTTTATGTGGTAGGACGTGTCCCAGGATTTTGTCTAATTAATGTAAGTGTGAACTTAGTTTTTTTTAATTAATTTCAATAAAGCCCCACAGTTAATTTGAAATATCTTACTTACTTACAACCCCTTCTCCATTCTCACTAATTTTAAAGTTATTTATTTTCAGCAGATCCAGTACTTCATAAAGTGATGCTCGGATATTGTTGCGATTTGTTTCGCGATTGTACTAGAACGTTCTCTGTGTATATTTTATTTATTCCGTGTCTATGAATGGTTTATTACATTTTAATGCCCGCAGAAAAATCTTCGCGATGTTTATGAAGTCCGATAATTTTGCAGTTTTTGGCGACTATCATGATTAATTTTCAACACGGTCATACAACAATAGTAAACGAAACGCACAATCTCAGCATTACTTTATCGAAGTAATATTCCAGTCATCTCAGCTAGAATCACTACAGAACATGACCGAAATATTAGTACCAGCTCTCAATATGGTAAAATTTCGATTCCGCCGATTTCTTCTGTAATGTTGCTTTCTGGTGTTGTATTTGCTACCGAAATTACGAACGCTACCATTTAATGGTGGAATCCAATACTTTTGTTTAAATTGTCCCTTCCTTGTCAAAATTTATCAGTAATCTCATTTAAAAATATTTCACTACCTGGTAAAATTTCATATGCGGTTCCCAACCTCAATGTTAGTACGCAACACCCATTATAATACGAAAGCAGCATTACACGCTCCTAAAAATGCTCTGCTAAATACAAAAACCTTTCTTGGAGATCGTAAAGGCGATTTGGGATTTGATAAAATGCTGGTAGAAGCAAGAGAAATTTCAGAAACAGCCAACATTTCCGCATCATTTTCACCAAATATGTAACCAGTCCATCTAAGACACAAGAAAAGACAGTTTGGTTATGAAGCAGACGAGCAAAATCATTTCACAATTAATTTTTATTTTGTAAGGTTGGATACTGCAGTTAATTCAATCGACGAGAGGTTTCATCAGATTAACAACCTAAATCGTGTATTTGGCTGTCTGTACAAAATAAATGATTCGATAAAAAAACCTCCCATAGCTGTACCTGAAAAATGTGTTAATTTGGAAGAGTCTCTAACTTACAAAGACTCTAAAGATATTGATGTTACTAATCTATGCACTGAATTACAAGTCATTTCTAGAAGAGTACTCAATAACTCACGGTCAGAGGACATTACTGTACTAAGAGTATTGCTTAGTCTTCCTGTGTCTAAGCCAGTGGTGAGCCAGCTTCACTGAATTAAAACTCATAAAAACTGACATCTTCGACCCACAATGACTCAAGAAAGACTTGTGGGGTTGTCAACTGACCGAGAAACAGGAGATCGTCTCAGATTTTGAAAAAGCCAAGGCATGAAAAATTATATTTGTGTAACTCTTTGTATAATGAAGCTTATAAATTTATTAATTATTGTAAACTGTCAATCAAAGACAAAATTTGAAAACGATGAAAAACTAACAACTAATATATAAAGCAGTGTGTCCGTATATTTGTACGTGTTGCATACAAATCTACAGTTTTGTTCCAATCTTTATGAAATTTTGTTCACGTAGGCTTCAATCCATGAAGACGGTCGCCGTACGAGTAAGAATCACATACGATATATACTTCACGAGATATGACGTCACAAACAATTAGATGCGCGGAAAAGCGCTGCCATAAGCGACAATGCTACTCGTTTTCTCCTAAACCATTGGACCGATTTCAATCAAATTTGGTACACACATTCCTTACCGGGAGGTAATAATTGCTGCATGGTTAAGAATAACATACGACACATGGTTCAAAAGATATTGCGTCATAAATAATAGAAATCGCAAAAAATGCCACATAATGAGGCGAGACTTTGGAAATGCACTGTGTGAGAATGACAGTACTTAGCGACTTGCAACAAACTTTAAACATAATTTCAAACCTTTATTAAACTTTTTCTCGCTGGCAGCCGTAGTAAAATGATGGAAAGAAAAAAGTTTCTCGCTTACTATTTTTCCGCTGTTTATGGAGTAAAACTACGTCTCTCGGTATGACGTTACAATTTATAATTTGAACACTACAAATTGTAGCGACAGGAAATTTTACAGTCAGTATAGACATATATAGTTGAATGTACCTTCTAAACTGTAGCACAGTACGACACATAGTACATGCGATATGAACATACTGACAGTAACGTTCCGCTGTTCATGTACTACAACTACGGCATTCAGTATGACGTTACAATTTTTAGTTTCTACGCTACAAATTGTAGTCGCAAGAAATTTTATATACAGTATACACCCATATAGTTGAGTGTACTTTCTAAATTGTATCGCAGTACGACACGTAGTTAATGAGATATGAGCAAGTAAACGGTAACTTTTATGGAAAACTGCCCCATCATGCATCAAGTTTTAATCTATTACTTCTTTACTGCTAATTGTATTCCCAATATATTTTACAGACATACAGCCCTTCAAATGTTCAATTGTTTGTATAGTCTATGGGACTTAACTACGGGGTCATCAGTCCCTAAACTTACAAACTACTTATGAACTAGCTGATCCTAAGGACGGCAGAAATATCCATGCCCGAGGGGGGATTCGAACCCCCGACCGTAGTGGCCGTGTAGACCGTGACTAGAGCGCCTCAGTCCCCTCGGCCAATGCGGTGGCCCTGGGTGTATCTCCTCGTATGTTTGTGTGTATGCGCGGAGCAACAGTGGGTGGAGGCTGGGGAGCGCGAGTGCACAGTGTTTGTTGCGTCAGTGGGGGCTGGCAGAAGTCGCGGCCAGCTAATCCGATTGTTAATCAGGGCAGTTAGGCGCGTCAGCAGAATTAGGCAGCCCGGCGACAAACAGCGTGGCTGGCACCGTGTCTCCGCGAGATAACACGCCGGGCACAGTGGCCGCCGCCGCCGCAGCTGCCGGATATTGCAGATCCCGGCCGGCGGAGGGCCTCCTCTCAGCAAATCTGTCCACGCCACCGCCGCCGGCCTGCGGGCTTAGGGCGGCAACTACTGGCCGGGCGGCGGCTTAGGCGGCCGAGCCAGCGACACACGGCGGGGGCGGACAAACAGTTGGGGCAGCAAGTGGCGCAGGGGGGAGCGCTCTGTCAGCCGCAGGTCTCCAAACGTAGGCTGCTCTAACACACTCTGCGTCTACATATACATCCATACTCCGCAAACCACCTCACGTTGTTGTTTGGCCGAGGGTACCGAGCGTACCGTGGTTACTTGCTCCCACTCCTGTCGCTCATGGTTCACTGGAAAAATGATTTCCTGCGTATTTTATGGGCTCGTTATGTAGATTTCGAAACGTTTCGCTTCAACTTATGACTACAAAAATGAATATTCTTTTAAGATTACTTCTGAAAATGTCATTGTACAATGCGTGTTATACGTTTGAACATAAAGACACAACGAAATGTTACACAGGCCAATGATTATATACATGGTGCCCCAGCTATCTTGTCCACCCAAAAATCTCTGGAACAGTAACAGCTATTGGAAAACGACTTTCACCGGTATCAATGTACGCCTGTGGCCCATGAATGTACTTATTTGGAAACATTCTAAAACGAAAGCAAATGTGTTTTTTTAACACAAACGTAGTTTTTTTTATTTTTTTTTTAATGGACACCCTATATTTTGTCTTCAGCAATCCATAGCATGACAAATCAGATAAGCAATGGTGTTGATTGCATCGCAATTCCAATTACATCCCGAGATATTGCGACGCGAATTTGTCATGATATGGATTGCTGAAGAAAAATATAGTGTGTCCATTTAAGTTTGTGTTAAAAAACACATTTGCTTTCGTTTTAGAATGTTTCCAAATATGTACATTCGTGGGCCCCAGCCGTAAATTGATACCGGTGAAAGTCGTTTTCCAATAGCTGTTATTGTTCCTAGGATATTTTGGATAGACAAAATAGCTGGGACACCCTGTATAATGGAAAGTGCAGGTTGGAATTAATAATGTAGTAAGGACAGTTTACAACTCACCGCATAGGCGTGGCGACGAGATGCGACAGGCACATACAAAAGACACACACATACACACTTTCAGCTATCGGCCATGGCCTTCTTCAGAAAATAGAACACTCACGCAATCACACAGGCACACAACACAGTCATACAACCATCACCTCCGGCTTCCGCACTTCGATTCGAATGTGTTGTATGTGTGTGTCTTTTGTATGTGCCTGTCGCAGCTCGTCGTCACGTCTATGCGGTGAGTTGTAAACCGTCATATATTACTTTCATGGCTGATCTTTGTAGATTTTTTGGGTCAAATCTAGTCTCCGATACCACTTTGACAAATTACGTCATGTTTTACGTCATTCCGTCTCGCGCGTGGTGTCAATATTCACTGTTTACGTGTCTGATATTTTTGAAGACACCTAGGTGGCGTTGTACGAGGTACGTCCACAAATTAAGTTCCGTTGAGTTATACGAGGTGCATTCACGTTCCAAGGCCTCCGATTTTTTTTCTAATTAACTATTCACCCGAAATCGATGAAACTGGCGTTACTTCTCCCCCTGCAGACCTATACATTTTTCACAACGCTGATGCCATGATTCCATGACAGCGGCGAAGGCTTCTTTAGGAGTCTGTTTTGTCTACTGGAAAATCGCTGAGGCAATAGCAGCACGGCTGGTGAATGTGCGACCACGGAGAGTGTCTTTCATTGATGGAAACAGCCAAAAGTCACTAGGAGCAGGGTCACGTGAGTAGGGAGCATGAGGAATCACTTCAAAGTTGTTATCACGAAGAAACTGTTGCGTAACGTTAGCTCGATGTGCGGGAGCGCCGGCCGCGGTGGCCGAGGGGACTAAGGCGCTCCAGTCACGGTCTGCACGGCCACTGCGGTCGGGGCTTCGAATCCACCCTCGGGCATGGATATTTGTGCCGTCCTAGTTCGTAAGTAGTTTGTAAGTTTAGGGACTGATGACCCCGTAGTTAAGTCCCATAGACTATACAAACATTTGAACATTTTTTGTGCGGGTGCGTAGGATGCACCTGTTACCGTGGCGTCCTTTGGAACGCAATGGGTAAGGATTACGCACTCGCTGTCCCAGACCATGGACACCATCATTTTTTCAGCACTGGCGGTTACCCGAAATATTTTTGGTGGCGGTGAATCTGTGTGCTTGCATTGAGCTGACTGGCGCTTTGTTTCTTGATTGAAAAATGGCATCCACGTCTCATCCATTGTCACAACCGACGAAAAGAAAGTCCCATTCATGCTGTCGTTGCTAGTCAACATTGCTTGGCAACATGCCACATGGGCAGCCTTGTGGTCGTCCGTCAGCATTCGTGGCACCCATCTGGATGACACCTTTCGCATTTTCAGGTCGTCATGCAGGGTTGTGTGCACAGAACCCACATAAATACCAACTCTGGAGGCGATCTGTTCAACAGTCATTCGGCGATCCCCCGAAACAATTCTCTCCACTTTCTCGATCATGTCGTCAGACCGGCTTGTGCGAGCCCGAGGTTGTTTAGGTTTGTTGTCACACGATGTTCTGCCTTGATTAAAAAGTGTCGCACCTACCAACGCACTTTCGACACATCCATAACTCCATAACCACATGTCTCCTTCAACTGTCGATGAATTTCAATTGGTGTCACACCACGCAAATTCAGAAAACGAATGATTGCACGCTGTTCAAGTAAGGAAAACGTCGTCATTTTAGGTATCTAAAACAGTTCTCATTCTCGCCGCTGGCGGTAAAGTTCCATCTGCCGTACGGTGCTGCCATCTCTGGGACGTATTGACAATGAACGCGGACTCATTTTAAAACAATGCGCATGTTTTTATCTCTTTCCAGTCCGGAGAAAAAAAATCGGTGACCTTAGAACTTGAATGGACTTCGTATAAACCAAACGTGAACAGATACAGAAATATATTTATTGTATATAAATCTGCAACTGTTCAACTACTTTTCTACATAACTTCCGAAATTTGTCATAGCGGGGGACAAGTTTTTGTGTGCCTTCTTCATAGAAGGTTGCCGCCTGTGTATTCAACCATGTGACAAACATGTTCTTTCAGCTCGTCATCGTTGAAGTGTTGACCACCAAGGAAATATTTTAGGTGTAAGAAGAGATGAAAGGAGTCTTCTTCTTCCCTTCACGTTGCCGCCCGACCTCACAAGGCGAATGTGACCAAACAACTCTTACGGAAAAAATTTCACTGAGACGTGTTTGATCATCCTCCGTACAGCCTCGCTCCTAGCGACTTTCTTCTTAGACCTAAAACCTGTCCATGGTGGTCAACACTTCAGCGATGATGACGAGCTGAAAGAACATGTTACCACATGGTTGAATACACAGGCGGCAACCTTCTGCGAAGAAGGCATACAAAGACTTCTGCCACGCTATGACAAATGCCTACAAAATTTCGGAAGCTATGTAGAAAAGTAGTTTAATAGTTGTACATTTTTGAGAAATTATTTTTTTTATATCTGTACACGTTTGTTTTAGATACCAAACGGAACTTACTTTGTGGACATACCTCTTATTATTCTTTCGGTGTTAATTCTATGTTTGCAAGGTTTAGGTCTTGTTTGACATATACCTAACCTAACTTTCAATTTTAAAAAGTTATCTGTAGCGTAGCCCTAAGAAGGTTAGGTATAGGTTAAACAAGAAGCTTTCCTTCTTTAGTACGTGACGGCGCGTAGCGCCTGAATCTGCGGTTAGAAACACTTAATCGATTTACAGTAAATTTTCGACATAAATGTATTTTCTTCTCGTCATGTTGTAAAGACTCCCTCACAGGCCAGTTCTTTTATCACCAGTGTTGATCCTGGCTCTACTGTCCCATACACACAAGAAACATGGAAATTTGGTAAAGCCACCTTACTGACCAAGGAGCATGCATGTTACTTTAAATCGCCACATATCACCCAACCAAGAGCAGAATAGCCTATTTTATTTAGCACTATTTCTAGGTTTTTATAGCTTTGTTTCATATGTACAGAATGTCCAACAGGTACAGATGCATACATGTTACCATTGTGTAATAAAACAGCCTTTAAACTAGTTTCCGATGAATCAATAAACAGCCTCCAGTCTTCCTTTCCGTATCCAGTAGTCATTCATCAGACCGGGAATATCAGGGCAGTACACTAAATATCCTTCTTGTTGAAAAAAACTTGAATATTGCTGCTCTCTCTTTCTGTACATGTATATGCTTGTTACGACTGCCAATAAGTTCTTTGCTTTTAATCTAGAGCCAAGCAAATCAGCTTTTTCTTTCATTAAGCCTACGTCTCTAACCAAATTGTTAAGCTCGGTCTGAGTAAACAATTTGGGCTCTATACTTTCTGTATTACAATGGAATTCATCAACATTTGGTTCATCTAAATCAGACTGTACATCATAAAATACTTTTGGAAAAGAATTTAAATCATCTGGTGGATCAGAAACCGGCCAATCTACACCATGCCCTACTTGTCGGATGGCGGATGGAAGTTTAGAATAGCTTATTACCTTCTTGTTTTTCGAATTAAGACCAGTAATATCAACACTGCAAACGTAGCAATGGTCAGAATGATGTCTTGTATTCCTCCATATCATAGGAACAGCAAATATAAAGGCTTTTTTCTCCTTTTTGAACCATTTTCTCAGATCTTCCACACACGTATAACATACCCTAAAGAATGGTAGGTAAACCTTTTTAATAAAGTCTGTAATGTGTATTTGATGCTTTTTAATCACAAGTTCACCACAAATATAACAAAAACAGTAAGCAGAGCTTTTACAACCAGGATTAGACATTATACTGAGCACATGTACAGGAAATGGGAAAGTGAGGTTAGGTTGACAGTAAACAAAACACCATCTGTTAACACAAAAATAAAGTCGACCTTTTTTGCCAGGAAATGTTTTTCAACAGAGCTACCAACGTGATCCACATTCATTTCACCTCCTTTTTAAATTATTTTAACTATTTGAAAGCTGTTAAATTCTTTAAAAATAGCTTAATTTAATAAATTTAACCGTAAAATGTGAAGAAATGGTGTGTGATACAGTATCTTTAGTATCATATCTGGATTTCCCACCAGAAACAGCATAAGAATAAGGCATTTTCAGAAAAAAAGGTATTTTCATTGTTCGCCTGTTATTTAAAAAATGTAAATTCATTTTCAGAACGTTCATACTTTATTTTTCGACATAGTTGCCAAGTTCGTTCAAACCTTATCACACCTCTCAACCAAATTTAAAATACACTCTTCGTAGAGACTTGTCTCCTGCTCCTATAACCATGAGTTCACTGTCATATTCACGTCGTCGTCATAATTGTAACGGTTGCCACTGAGGTGTTGTTTGAGGTGGAGGAACAGATGGTTATTGCTCGGCGCAAGATCAGGACTCTAGGGTAGGTGGAGTAAAACTTCCCAGACAAAACTGTCCAACAAATCGTGGGCCTGACCTGCAATGTAGGGTCTTGCTTTGTCATGGAGAAGGACTATTTCCATTGTCAGCAAGCTGCGTCTTTTATTTTGAATCGTTCTTTGTAGCTTTCTCAGGGATTGGCAGTACGCTTCTGTATTGATAGTCGTTCCTCGTTGCATGAAGTCGACCAACAAAACATCATGGATATCCCAAAACACCCACGACATGATTTTGCGCCGGGACAGAGTCTGTTTCGCCTTCAACTTTACAGTCGAGTGTGTGTGTCTCCATTCCCGGCTCTGTTGCTTCGAGGCGGGCGAGATATTCGGAACTCATGTTTCGTCCGCAGTTACGATCTGACTCAAGAAGCCGTCACCTTCTTCGTGATATCGAGTCAAGAACTTCATCGTACTTTCAGATCTTTGGTTTTTGTGGTCCCCTTTTAGGAGTTTTGGGACCCAACAGGAGCACAGTTTCCTAAACGTTAGGTGTCCCGAAACAATTTTTTGAAGCACTGATCTCGTCACGTCAGTAAATTCGTTTGAGAGACCTGTTATTGTGAAGCGCCTGTTCTCACGAATCATCGCTTCAACTGAATCCACCAAATCGTCTGTAATACAAGATGGGCGACCGGCGTGGTCCTCATCATGGACGTTGTCGCGGCCATTTCTCAATTCTCGTCCCCACTTTGCTTCCACTCATAATAGTATCACCGTACATTTCGCAAATCTGTAGATGAATTACTCTAGCAGACAGGTTCCTGGAAGTAAAAAAACCGTATCACTGAGCGAACCTGACACGTGGTGGGCGAGTTGATAGTCTGAAACATTTTGAAAGTTCAGAACAGAACCTTACAGTTTAGCTACAGAACTTAAACCTGTCAACCTCATTTTTAGCCTTTATGTACTTCCTTTGGGTCCAATCTAGTGTCCGATACCGCTTTGACCAATGACGTCATGTTTTACGTCATTCCGTCCGCGCGTGGTTTCAATACCGATACTCACTGTTTACGTGTCCGATATTTTTGAAGACACCGTAGCTTTCATTTTTAAAAAGGTTATTTGTAGCGTAGCTCTTAGAAGGTTAGGCATAGCATAAAGAAAAACTTTTCTCCTTTTTTAGTACGTGAGGGTGCGTAGCGCCCGAATCTGCGGTTTAGAAACACTCAATCGATTTACAGTTGTATGTTCGACATAAATATATCATTTCAGGCCCTACAACTTCGAGTGCAAGTTTTCATTATAATTGAATAATTATTAAATGTATTTTGAATACGTGGTATCGTTAAGTAGATTTGACCTATTTAGGTGAAATATAAGTACCGATACCGTGTTGTGGTAAACATGTGTTCGTAGTATCTCTCGATTATGCATGACGTCATAAGTGACCTCATTGGTCAAAGCGGTATCGGAGACTAGAGTTTATCGCTTCCTTTTGCCTGCTTCACTTGCTGAATTTTTATATTTTCTCTTCCACCAACTAGGTTAAGTATCTACATCGTTATCCAAGGATTTCGTTAGCCCTTGTCCTTCTACATATTTGATCATCTGCGGCCTTAACTACCTTGCCTTACAAATTTACCCAATCTTCTTGTACTGTACAATTTTCCCGCGTTTCGGCCAATCCTTGCCTAATGCTCCATCTTCAACTCTCAACGATCTCAAGTTCTTTCAATTACCTACTGGATTTTTATTACATATTTTTGGAAACATTTTTGTTTCTCTATTATTGGGTAAACAGCACTCTATTTAAATTTGTTAATAAAGGACAGTCTAGAATGCACTAATTTATTTTATTCAACTAGTTTCAGTCTTATGTAGACCATCTTCAGGAATTTGTCTCTGAAATATATCACAGTTACATATAGAGGAGTTTGGAGCAATATACATTACTGTAAAAGCTAAACTAAGTTAATAAATAGAAATAGAACAAAATAAAATAAGCGATGTTATACCCTTCGATGTTGTGGAGCTGGCAGGTAGCTGGGAGCCTTCCAGTGCGTCACTGCTGACTGGAGCAAGGTTTGCTGCTCTTAAATAGCTGAGGCTCCGCCCCTTTGCCAGCTTCACCCATCTTTGATAGCCAATGAAAAGATTAAATACATGAATATAGCCAAAATATATAAAATTATAATTAATAACACATTTCTTGGTTAATGTCTAAAATAAAATAATTATAGTCATCTTAGTGGTATTTAAAATAAAGATTGAAACATTAAAATACTGACATGAATTGCATCCCATTCTTTTCAGTATTTCCAAAGATATTCTATAAGTGGTTCTATAGTATCTACAGTGTTTTATGTAAGTTCACTGGTATAAAAAATTTTAACTGTATTTTTTATACATTTTTTTAATATACAAAGAAACAATTCAAGATATAAAACCTTACAAAAAAATGTATGGTTCGTTTGTCGTTGTAATTTATGTAAAGCTAATGTTTTCGTTGTAATATACAAAAATGGGTTGATCTTAGTTAATTAAAATGTTGTTATAATAGAATTAAGGCACAGGGTATATATACATGAAAAGTCCTTGATTTATTGTGTGATACTTTAGGTTGTCATTAAAAATTAAAAAATAATATAGTGTGCTGTAACATTGTAAAATATTAGGAATGAAATGTAAAAAACATAACGGGTACAATTCAAATGGCGTCATGGAGTAAACTACATAACTGTTTCTTAATAGTAAAAATAAAATGCAATAAAGATATTTACCCAAGTTGAGGGTGATCAGAATGATCTTAAATTTGTATATATGTTGCCTTGGGTGGTCGCACATATAACAACATAAGTAAGATGAGACTGATATGTCAAAAACATAGAAAATTACCATTCAAATGGCGTCTGTCAATGATAGTAAAGTTGTCAGTTAACAGTTAAAAGGATAAATTTGAGTCTTAAAATGTGTCTAAGAATACAATTTAAATCATTGTACATTACAATTATGCATAATGTACATGGCTATCAACTGTAAGGATCGTAAAACAGTATAAGGGGGGAAAACATCACAATAGGAATACATACATGTTGTACATGTGTGTCATTGATTAAAAAAGAATTTCAGAGGAGTAAACTATTAAAGGATCTCTTCGAATAGGTCGAAGTAATTTTTTTCCCTGAAATCAATTTGTTCGTTTAAGAGTTGAAGAGGATTCTTTTTATGTTGCACATAGATTTCTATTTGCTCTAGTAGGTTGAGGCGTAATCCTTTTGGAGATGTGTGCAAAATCTTTAGGTTGTTTTCAATTGTGTCATGACAATGTCTATTTTCAATTATATGCTGCCCAAAAACCGACTTACTACTTGCAACACCTACTGTGTGTTCACGGTATCGTGTTTGGAAATTACGTCCCGTTTGTCCAATATAATATTTTCCGCATGTGCTACATATTACTTTATAAACACTAGATTTTAAATATTTATTATCACATGTCTTAATTGTATGTTTGAGCCGATGTTGTAGGGTGTTGTCCACTGAAAAGGCAAGAGTGAGATTAGTATTATTAAATAGTCTACTTATTTTTTCGGAGACAATCCCTCTGTATGTCATACAGGCATATCTTCTGCCTCCCTTAACTTCTTTTTGATCTGTTGTAACAGTTTTTTGTACTTTATTGAATACTGAATCTACCAAGTGCACATTGAAATTATTAGATTTTGCTATTTGCCTCAGTATTTGATGTTCCTTCTGTACTTCGTCATTATGCAATGGGAGTTTGAAAATTCTATGGATCATTGCTAGGAAAAAAGCTCTTTTGTATTTGTAAGGATGACAGGAGTCTGCATTTATTATAACATCTGTGTTTGTATGTTTCCTGTAGATTGCAAACTGATGTTTACCTTCCTTTTTTGAAATAGTCAAGTCTAAAAAATGTATACTATTGTCTTTTTCGTGTTCTACTGTAAATACAATATTGCAGTTAATATTGTTCAATTTCTGTAATAGATCATTTTGTATAAGGGAACTCAAGCTGAAATAAATGATCTTGAATTGTTTCTTTGTATATTAAAAAAATGTATAAAAATACAGTTAAAAATTTTTATACCAGTAAACTTACAAAAAACACTGTAGATACTGTAGAACCATTTATAGAATATCTTTGGAAATACTGAAAAGAATGGGATGCCATTCATGTCAGTATTTTAATGTTTTAATCTTTATTTTAAATACCACTAAGATGACTATAATTATTTTATTTTAGACATTAACCAAGAAATGTGTTATTAATTATAATTTTATATATTTTGGCTATATTCATGTATTTAATCTTTTCATTGGCTGTCAAAGATGGGTGGAGCTGGCAAAGGGGTGGAGCCTCAGCTATTTAAGAGCAGCAAACCTTGCTCCAGCCAGCAGTGACGCACTGGAAGGCTCCCAGCTACCTGCCAGCTCCACAACATCGAATGGTATAACATCGCTTATTTTATTTTGTTCTATTTCTATTTATTAACTTAATTTAGCTTTTACAGTAATGTATATTGCTCCAAACTCCTCTATATGTAACTGTGATATATTTCAGAGACAAATTCCTGAAGATGGTCTACATAAGACTGAAACTAGTTGAATGAAATAAATTAGTGCATTCTAGACTGTCCTTTATTAACAAATGGATTTTTATTGCTTAAATCTGCTAGAATGAACCGAAACTCGGCTGTGCTGGCAACCCTGGAGCACCACCTCCGGGGCACACACACATCTACATCTACATGGGATACTCTGCAAATGACATTTAAGTGCCTAGCAGAGGGTTCATCGAACCACCGTTATACTATTTATCTCCCATTCCATTCTCGAATAGCGCACGGGAAGAATGAACACCTGAATCTCTCCGTTCGGGCTCTGATTTCTCGTATTTTATTCTGATGATCATTTCTAACTATGTAAGTGGAAGTCAACAATAAGTTTTCGCATTCGGAGGAGAATATTGGCGATTGTAATTTCGTAAGTAGCTCATGCCGCAGCGAAAAGCGCCGTTGTTGTAATGATTCCCATCCCAGATCCTGTATTATTTCCGTAACCCTGTCTCCCCTGTATCGTGACAAAACGAAATGAGCTGCCTTTCTTTGAACTCTATTAATGTCCTCTATCAAACCCACCTGATAAGGATCCCACAATGGGCAGCAATACTCCAAAAAATGACGGACAAGCGTAGTGTATGCAATTTCGTTTGTAGTTCTGTTGCATATTTTAAGGGTTCTGCCAATAAAACGCAGTCTCTGGTTCGCCTTTCCATGATATTATCTTCGTGTTTTTTCGAATTTAAGTCTGAATCAATAGTAATTCCTAGGTATTTTGTTGAGTTTACGGCCTTCACATTTGATTGATTTATCACGTAAACAAAATTTAACGGATTTATTTTCGTACTCATGTGGGCGACTTCACACTTTTCATTATTTAGAGTCAACTGCCAATTTTTACACCATACTGATATCATATTCAAATCGTTCTGCAGTTGCTTTTGATCTTAAGGTGATTTTAGTAGCCCCTACGGTCGGGGGTTCGAATCCCCCCTCGGGCATGGATTTTTTTGCCGTCCTAGTTCGTAAGTAGTTCATAAATAGTTTGTAAGTTTAGGGACTGATGACCCCGTAGTTAAGTCCCATAGACTATACAAATATTTTTTAATTTTAGTAGAGGGTAAATGACGGAATCATCTGGAAACAACCTAAGAAAGCTAATTAGATTTTCCCCTAAATCGTTTATGTAAATAAGGAACAGCAGAGGACCAATAACACTACCCTGTAGAACGCCCGATATCACCTCTGTTTCAGTCGATGCCTTCTCATCGCTTACTACGAACTGTGTCCTCTCTGAGAGGAAATCCCCTATCCAGTCGCAAATTTGGGGCGATGTATCGTAACTACGCATTTTGATAAAAAGCCGTTTGTGAGGTACGGTATCAAAAGCCTTCTGGAAATCAAAAAATACGGAATCAATTTGCGAACCTTTGTCGATATCACAGATCACTTCGTGTGAGTACAGAGCTAGTTGTGTTTCGCATGAACGAGATTTTCTAAATCCGTGTTGACCTTGGGCCAATAGATCATTCTGTTCGAGATAATTCATAATATTTGATTACTGCATATGTCCCAAAACCCTGTTGCAAATTGAAGTCAGTGAAATAGGCCTGTAGTTTAGTGGATTACTCCTATTGCCTTTCTTCAATATAGGTGTGAAATGTGCAACTTTCCAATCTTTTGGTACAGATCCTTCTTTGAGAGAGCGGTTGTATATGGCTGTTAAGTAAAGAGCAATCGCTTCATCATAATCAGATAGAAATCTAATGGGTATACAATCCGTACCAGAAGACTTGTTCTTGTTATGTGATTTTAGTTGCTTCACTACTCCGATAATATCTACTTCTACGTTATTCATTACGGCCTCTTTACGTAATTCTAAATCTGGGATATTGGTTTCGTCTTCTTTGGTGCATGAGTTTCTAAATGCTATGTTTAGTAACTATGCTTTAGTAGCGCTGTCATCGGCAGGATCGCCTTTATTATATTTAACATATATTTAACATATGACCAAAATCTCTTAGGGTTTTCAGTCAAATTTCGAGAAAGAGTTACGTTGTGATAAGTATTAGTTACCTGATATAACTTTATTTTTGCAATAAGAATTGATAAAATAGGAAAAAAAGAGTATAATTATACACAATCAATCGCTAAACTAATGTAAAATAAATAAATCTATAAAATAAATACAACGAGTATTTGAACCCGGGTCGTCTTAGTGATATACACAGTGTTTCACTAAGTGTGTTTGCCTCTGTAACTTATAAAATAATAGCGGCCTTCACTATTTTCAAAGTTACCCAATCTTCTTGTACTGTACAACGTTCCCCTGTTTCGGTAAATCCTTGCCTAATGCTGCATCTTGAACTCTCAACGATCTCAAGTTCTTTCAATTACCTACCGTATTTGTATTCCTTAAATCTGCCAGAATGAACCGAAACTCGACTGTGCTGGCAACCCTGTGGAGCACCACCTCCGGGGCACACACACACACATCTACATCTACATTGGTATTTGTGTTGTTCGTTATGATTTAAAAAATACGTGTTTCGTATTTTTGGAAATTCAACCGTCAAGGGGGTTAAATTGGAGAGGGGCTGTTTTTCGGAAATGTGTTGCTATTTAGGCAATTTTGAAGTTAGAACTACAAATTTTCGGATTTGGATTCGGGGTTCAAATTTAAAATACGTGTTTCGGTATTTTTGGAAATTAGACTAATAAGGGGGTGAAATACGAGATGCAAAAATTAATTTTCAAAAATATGTTGCTGTTAACTCAAATTTGGAGCTATAACTACGAAACTTAGGATATGGATTCTTCATCAGGACTAAAAGAAACAACTGATGCGGATCAACCAGCCTACGCATGGCCTACGCATGCGAAGCAGCGGGGGTTCAGCTAGTTCATAATAATTGAATACAGGATATGTCCCAAAACCCTGTTGCAAATTGAAGTCAATGAAATAGGCATGTAGTTTTGTGGGTTACTCCTACTGCCTTTCTTGAATATAGGTGTGAAATGTGCAACTTTTCAATCTTTTGGTACAGATCCTTCTTTGAGAGAGCGGCATGGCCGCGTGGTATAAGGCGTCATACTAAGGACTGTGTGGCCCTCCCTCGGACATCGGTGTGTATGTGTGTGTGTGAGTGTGTGAATGTGTGTTTGTGTGTTGTCCTTAGTCTGCAGGCCGGCCGCGGTGGCCGAAGGGACTGAGGCGCTTCAGTCACGGTCTGCACCACCACTACGGTCGGGGGTTCGAATCCCCCCTAGGGCATGGATATTTGTGCCGTCCTTAGTTGTAGGTACTTCATAAGTAGTTTGTAAGTTTCAGGACAGATGACCCCGTAGTTAAGTCCCTTGAGCTTAACATACATTTGAACTTAGTCTGCAGGCAGCAGCGAGACCTCGCTTCGCGCCCCGGTAACCGCATTGACCAGCATTTACAGCCGGGTGTTCGGTCCTGTCCGCCCACGGTCTCATTCAGCGACCGAGCCATTATCACGGCCGCTGCTAGCTCGAGAGTCCTTTCGATCCTGGCTGCGCCCTCCGCCACTCCCGAGGGTATGGTGGCTGCAGAGAATCGTGGCCTCCTCGCCAGTGGTTGCTGAGGTCCGTGCATTGGTTGGGGAGGGTGGTGGGGGGGGAGGAGGGGAGGTTAAGGGGAGGGGTTCCGGTCTGGCGACCTCCCAAACAAGCGGCGCCTGGTCCCGAATGCGAATTACCCGCTAATTCGCCGGGCAGGCGCAAGAAATGGCGCCGCATCCGCAGGAGATTGCGCGCAGACGGCGTTGTCTCGGCTCTTATTGCCGCCCCTAATAACAGCCCGGTTTACACGTTTGATTAGCTGGCTACGTCCGCGCTCCGGCAGTCGAGGACGTACAGAAATTGAACTAATTGCTGAACTGAGTGTCCAGACGTCACGCGGGGATTATCTCATTTCGAGGTGAAGGACAGAAGAGGGCACACCGTGCGGGTCCGGCCACTGGATGCGAAACATCTACATCTACATTGGATACTCTGCAAATCACGTTTAAGTGCCTGGCAGAGAGTTCGTCCAACCACCGTTAAACTATTTTTCCCCCATTCCATTCTCGAATAGCGCGCGGGAACAATATCCAAATGTCCCTTGGGGCACGTTGTGAGCAGCAGTAGAATACTACGGTAAACAACGTCCAACTGTCCAGAAGGAAGTTGAAAATCTATGGGAGGACGCCACTTCTGCAACTTACGCAACACAATTAACCCAAAGATCCCTCAGTTCAAGTTGACTTGACTAAAAATTTATGGCGAAAGTTACTTCCGACTTTAATGCTCATTCGCACCTATATACGAGAAAATCGCTTTACTGGAGAAAGTGAATAATATAATTACTGAATCGCAGGTGAAGTTGAAAAAAAAAGTTGGGGGAAAATGTAGCAAGTTTTTCCGAAGAACACCTGAACATCAAATTTGTACATGCAAGTTCGGAATCTACTCTGGGACAAAAAAAGTACCCCAGGCAGCAAAGTTAACTTTGTATAACACTTACTTCATTCCAATTCTTATATATGACATTGAAACTTGTACATTGTCAAAAAAGGATTACAGCAGATACCTAGCAACAGAAATGAGGTTTATAAGGACTATTAATCAAAAGTACCAGGAAAGACAAGATCAGAAATGAGGTACACAGAGAAACAGCTGGTATCAGGGTCCCTATTCTACATCTACATCTACATGGGATACTCTGCAAATCACATTTAAGTGCCTGGGAGAAGGTTCATTGAACCACCATTATTCTATATCCCATTCCATTCTCGAATAGCGCGCGGGAAGAAAGAACGCCTGAATCTCTCCGTTCGAGCTCTGATTTCTCGTATTTTTATTCTGATGATCATTTCTACCTATGTAAGCAGGAGACAAAATTTTATTTTCTCATTCGGAGTAAAATGTTAGCCATTGGAGTTTCGTAAGTAGCCCATGACGCAGCGATATGCATCGTTGTTGTAATGATTCCCATCCCAGATCTGTATCATTTCCGTAATGCTGTCTCCCCTGCATCGTGACAAAACGAAATGAGCTGCCTTTCTTTGAACTCTATCAATGTCCTCTATCAGACCCACCTGATAAGGGTCCCACAATGGGCAGCAATACTCCAAAAAATGACGGACAAGCATAGTGTATGCAATTTCTTTTGTAGTTCTGTTGCATCTTTTAAGGGTTCTGCCAATAAAATACAATCTCTGGTTCGCCTTTCCCACAACATTGTCTACGTGTTCTTTCCAGTTTAAGTCTGCAGTAATAGTAATTGCTATGTATTTTGTGGAGTTTACGGCTTTCACTTTTGATTGATTTATCTTGTAGACAAAGTTTAACGGATTTCTTTTCGTACTCATGTAGTCGACTTCACACTTCTCATTATTTAGAGACAATTCACAAATTTTACACCACGGTGATATCTTATTCAGATCGTTCTGCAGTTGGTTTTGATCTTCAGATGATTTTACTAGACGGTAAATGACGGCGTCACCTGCAAACAACCCAAGAGAGCTGCTTAGATTTTCCCCTATATCGTTTATGTAAATAAGGAACAGCACAGGACCAATAACACTACGCTGTGGAACGCCCGATATCACCTCTATTTTAGTCGACGCCTTCCCATCGATTACTACGAACTGTGTCCTCTCTGACAGAAAATCCCCTATCCAGTCGCAAATTTGGGGCGATATACCATAACCACGCAATTTGATTAAAAGCTGTTTGTGAGGTACGGTGTCAAAATCTTTCTGGAAATCGAGAAATACTGAATCGATTTGCGAACCCTTGTCGATAGCACCCTTCACTTCGTTATCTTGCGAACGCAACGAGATATTCTTCTGCTCTCAATCTCTCTCTATATAAATGTTGTGTTGGTTTGTATGTTTTTGAAAATCTCAAAAAGTTCTTCACCGATTGAGCTACAAATTTTCCGCAACATTGCAGCATGGGGTCCTCGACTGAGCCTCAGGACGTGCGCCAGCCGCGCGTTTCGCGTATTTCAAGCGTCAACTTCGCGTCGCATTATCTCGGAATGTAATTGGAATATTGCGATGCAATCAACGCCATTGTTTATGTGATTTGTCATGCTATGGATTGTTGACGAAAAAATATAGGGTGTCCATTTAAAAACACATAAGTTTGTGTTAAAAAACACATTTGCTTTCATTTTAGAATGTTTCCAAATATGTACATTCATGGGACCCAGCCGTACATTGATACCGGTGAAAGTCGTTTTCCAATAGCTGTTATGGTTCCAGAGATATTTTGGGTGGACAAGATAGGTGGGACACCCTGTATATGGCACTTTTGCAATTTTTGGCCTCAACGTTTCCACATTGTAAACTTTATGAAAATCCTTATGTGATGTCTATTTAAACAATAGGTATGTAAAATCATCCGAGTAATCCAGTAGTACGTTGCATCAATATTTCAAAGCATTCGGTCAAGAACTTTCGGAGATATAAGATTTTGAACATAAGACTGAAGAGAGTCCTATGTAACATTTCTAAGACGAGATACAGTAAGGGTAGGCAATGCCGAAAAGGGGAGGGGAGATATATACTTACTTTTTTTAATTGTAACCAAAACTCCAAGTACTAATTTCTGTAGTTCAGGCCGCAAACCTATCTTAATAGCAGCATTAACCATAAATATTTTCATCCCCTGTATCACAACCTTAAGGGCTGATTTTTTGAGAAAGCTGAAAGACTCGTTTCTTAAAATTCTAACCAAGAATTCGTATACCAATATATGTACGTCTAGAATCCAAATTGACTGGATAACAGCGTATTTTCAAAAAAACTTTTTATCCTCTATTTCAGCCCCTTAGGGACGGAATATCGATAAATAGTTTCTTAAACGTCGGTAACAGTGTAAGATGAACACCCTCTGCAAATTTCAAGTTTTTATCATTAGTGGTTTTGACTGGTCTATGATATGATAATAATAATTTCGTATGGCTCATTGGCCTGGTGCAAGTCTTTCAATTGGACGCTACTTCCGCGACTTGTGTGTCCATTGCCCATCCCAGTTATCCAACCGGGAAAAGGGGACCTACAGCTTAACACCGAATCCAAACCACGTGTCGTTTCTGGCAACTCCTCACATCGTTGTTGGTGTGGGATGGGTTAAAGTGCAGTCTGAAAAAATCCGAGGCCCGACCGGGTTTCGAACCCGCGACCCTTCGGTTTCCAGTCAAGCACTTTACCCCAAGACCACCAGGCCCGACGGTATATGATTAGTAATTCATTTAATCTGTCAGTCAATCAGTCACTCGGAATATTGCCTTTTATTGATAGATATTATGCGTTGCAAGCTATTTTGATCTCTCTCGAAGGTGGTCTATGCAGTGTTCCCTGTTATATACTGAGCATTATCTAGAGGACCTCAAGATAATGATTTCTTCGATCGGACGCAGAGGATACCGTGCTCATGGGTGCGGTTCCTTTCGAGAGGATGCTTGTCCACTGTTGCTCGAGCTGATCTCTACGAGTTTACGAGAGTAACTCGGGCGTCCGATCCTTGATTGTTGCGAGTGCACTCGTGCTCTCCCGATAATCCATTTGTAGTCTGGGTAACGTCCCAGAGATAAATTAAATTGGTCCCAATTCCCCGGGTCCGACCAAGGTTTTCGGGAGGTTTTCCTTGGTTTTAAGGCGTATGCCGGAACTGGTAAGCCCCTCCCACTTATTGCCAATTGGGATCCCCCTTTGCCCCACTATCAGCTTGTCTGATAATTGGCTGAATAGAACCGCGACTCTTTATGGGCCGGATATCAAACAGCCCGCTCCGCTCCACTCCTCGGAGTTGAGAATGAAAAGAATAAGGTTTTTTTTTTTTTTTTTATTTTTTTTATTTTTTTTATTTTTTTTTTTATTTTTATTTTTTTTTTAGAAGTCTAGCAGACAGAGTTACTTTCAAAGTTGCTTATTAAGTCGGACGACAGGGAGGACAATGCCGCTGCTCACTGAACTGCTGTACTAAACATAAGGAGAGGCAGTGAATTAATGTGGCCAGGATTCGAACCCGGCACCTCCTACTTACTAGGTAGGTGCTTTAGACCACTCAGCTAACACAGTATTGCAGCCACAGCAACTACACGGACTGTCTTAAGGCACGTATCCCTCCAACACCACATACTTTGTGATTCTTCAGTTTCTCCCGGCGTATTTGATGATCAAAATATCCACCTGTGTACTGCCGGTCTATAGTGTCCAACGGGCACTACAGACCGGCAGTACACCCGTGGATATTTTGATCACCACATACTTTAATTCTGCCTCGTGTTCCCTGTGAAATGCCTATCAAATTGCCAGGGCTCTCCTATATCGGAATAGCTCACCAGGAAAGAACGCGAATGGGAAATATACCGCCTTGTTCCTCAGGCCGAGGTGATATAAATATCAACAACTAATACAATTCCTTGAGACAACATTGTCTCATTATACCAAAGGTATTAAACATAAGGAGAGGCATTGAATTAAAACCCGGGACACCTACCTAGTAAGTACGAGGTCCCGGGTTGGAATCCCGGCCACAGCAGTTGGCAAGCGGGTAGCACTCAGCCCTTGTGAGGCCAACTGAGGAGCTACTTGATTGAGAAGTAGCGGCTCCGGTTACGAAGACTGACATAACGGCCGGGAGTGCAGGCACTGACCACGTCTCCCTCCATACCGCATCCGTTGCCGGCTTGGGGCGAAGGATGACCCGGCGGCCGGTCAGTACCCACTAGGCCCCCTGAGGTCTGTCGGACAGTTTACAGCTTCCCAACCAACCTGTACGATTAGGAATCTACTGCAGAACCGAAGATATTTTGTGCAATGTGGAGGACAAAAAAGCAGACGAAGGTAGCAGAAAAATGGATTGCCACAGGGCACTCAGTATGTTCGCACCCACTCTACCAGCCGTTACCAGAAGGAACACAAACCTTCATATATGCAGAAGACCGTGCAATAACAGTTCAAGGATGCAGCTTTGAGACTGTGGAGCAGAAGCCCTCTATTGCCTTGAAAGAATTAACTGTCTATTACAGGGATAATCAGCTGAAACCAAACCCGTCTAAAACCCAAACCTGCGCTTTTCACATCCGAAACAAACAGGCTAGCAGAATCTTACAGATAGATTGGAAAGAAACCCCTCCAGAACACTGCAAAACACCAAAACTCCTCGGAATCACTATTGACCTTCCTCCAACAAATAAGGAACACTGCACTAAAACAAGGCAAATAGTGGTTGTCTACAATGTCTACTATGAAAGACCTCATGAATGGTACTCAAAATTCACAGGACGTTACTAAATTTGGGCATCCACTGTATAGTTGAAATTAAACCAGTGTTTGTATACATAATCTATGGCAGTGTGTATTTGTTTTATTCAAATGTTTGTAGAACTTATGGGACATAACTACGGGGTCAGCAGTCCCTAAGCTTACAAACTACGTATGAACTAGCTAAGACTAAGGACGGCACAAATATCCATGCCCGAGGGGGGATTCGAACCCCCGACCGTAGTGGCCGTGCAGACCGTGACTGGAGCGCCTCAGTCCCCTCGGCCACCGCGGCCGGCTTTGTTTTATTCTGCGATTGGTTTAATCCGTGGAATATGATGTATGTTATAATATAATATAGTAATGTTTGTTGCAATGGTTTTGTTTGCGTCTGACACAATAAATAAAATAAATAAATAAATGATTCTGAATAGCAGTGTTTGTCCGTCTTTGCAACTTCAATAAAAAATTTCCGCAAGTAACAAAAGATTAGGCCTACTTTTCATGTTCCATTAACGAACTGCTTTCGATCTAAAAACAAAACAACCTGTAGATTTCTATTATTACAGACCACTGAAGATGTTTCACTGGCATTAAAACGAAACGCGTCTGGTGAGAAAATTCTCATTTTTATTGTAGTTTCAAAGACGGACAAACACTGCTATTCATAATTATGAAAGCAACTACGGACATCATGACCACACAAAAGAGGAAGTAAATGGTAATTTTTTTTACAGATCTGAGCTTAAAATTTCCTAGATTTCTCTTCTGTTTGTAATTATGTTTGCAACTTATTTTTCCCGTTTATAAACGTAGACGGCCTAATTATTTTCGATGCAAATCGCGGACCTGCTTGTAGCACCTGCAGCCATGTTTGTTAAGCAGCGGATTATTCGCCCCACTGCTCTGCAACACAACAGACGCGCATGTGTTGCGGGTTGCGTGGCGGCGACCCTCAGGCGCTACCTGAGGCGCATCGGAGGCCACACAGGCCGTTCCGCTCGCCCGAGCGCGGCTTCACGTTACGTTGCGTTACGTTACGTCACAATGCCCCGTCGTCCCGTCCCTCAGCTGTTATTGTTCGCTCCCGCACAATCGGCCTCGTGCCTCCCCAAACCGTTGAGATGTCTCCCTGGGCCCTTTCGCTTCGGCTCACTTTGGATTCCGATAATGGTTAGCGGGAAGTTGCGTTTCCAGCGGCAGTCAATAAGCAATATAAACAGAGATAACACTTCAGCACCGCTTTCTACAAAGTAGCGTTACGTAACCTAGCGGTTAGCGATTTGAAAGACCATTTCCAGCAGAACGAACAGTTTACAACTCCGTCTTGCCGAAGTAGAGGTACATCGAAGGAGACTCAGAAAAAGGCATGCTGAATTACCTCGTTATCCAGCTCATACTCCAGCAAAGGCTCCTGACATAGGCAAATTTTCGTAATTAATCAAATTCGAAGACTTAAAAAATGACTTTTCGGTCTCAAACCAATCATTTTGGGACATTGGATTTTGCACATTTGCATGATAGTGCATGGAAATGCATATATAATGGATTATAGATGACTAACGTTTTATGCAACGAGTTTTGAAATACGTACAAATGTTTCTCCGTGATAATTGAAGAAAAGAAAGACCCGAGAATTTTTTTTTGTTTTCGAATGATTTCTTCTTTTCCATAAAATGGTGCCAAAATATAAGAACTTTACTATGAATAATGAATGTTTCCTATAGTATGGAGGAAACATGCCGTTCAACTACCTAACAAAAACTATACAGCGTTCAACAACCAAGGGGAAAATCTTTCAAGTTCTGTGCGTCCGTCGCACAATAATAACCGATACTGTTTGTAGGATTTCACGTAACAAATGAAGCAGTATGTAACAACAATTACCTTTCCAAGAAATAAGAAGTACTATTCTCAGTTATCTTACAGTTTTGTAGCTAATGTGCTGTTACTCGTAATTCACGAAGGACAGAGAACACAACAATGATGACGGAGAACAACAGTAAAGCTTAGCTGCTCCGACATTCTATTGTTGTAAATCCTACTCTGACAACAAATGGAAAAACAGTACTGTTCCCAAGTGTGTGGAAAACAGGTAATACTCCTTTTAGAAATAATTATTATGAAAAATGTAACTTTTTGACTTATTTACTATCATCTTTTGTTTAAATTATATAAACTAAATTTTTTTTAAAATTTTTTTATGTGTGCCCAGAGAGAGAAAAAATCAGTTGACGAAACATTTAAAAACAGCTATTCATAGTAATGGTGATAAGGAAAATCTGTCAAAGATGAAAACAACTTTAAGGGCAGAAATGTGTTATTGACAGCAATGTTAATTTTTTCGAGACATACCTGCAAGTCACTAATTTCAGCCAATATTCATTTGATAAAGTTTTTGCAGTAGAATTTCGAAAGTTCCTGGAAAAATATTCCTAACAAAAATTTACTGATGAATCAACCACCAAGAAAAAAATACCTTGGTAAAATATGTGAAGAAGTAAGTTAAAATTGGGTATTATTTAAAACTTTTAAATGTCCTTCATGAAATATTTAAAAATGGAAGCGTCAAATTATGTAAGGCCTATAGTGCAAGCAAGTTTAGTTTCTGATCAAGGGACACTAAGAATTTTCATAAATTTTAAATCTAGTTGCCCGTCTCCAATAGAGAGACCCCAGATTACACCCCTGATATTTACTAAATTAAAATAAATACAATAAATAAAACAACAGCCGCGGTGGAGTAGCCGAATGGTCTAAAGCGTCTCGCTGCGGAGTGCGCGGTTGCTCGCCGTGGAGGTTCGAGTCCTTCCTGGGGCATGAGTGTGTGTGTTTGTCCTTAGGTTAGTATACCTAGGTTTAAGTAGTTTGTAACCTACGGACTGATGACCACGCAGTTTGGTCCGATAGATTTACAAACATTTGAACATTTGATTTGATTGAATAAACAGGACGCACTCAAATGGGAGAAATTTAATGCCGATATATTTTGTTTTCACACATAGTGAGCTGTAAATTATTATCCGGTTAACAAAAGAGTGAGTGTGTGAAGAACAATAAGAGAATCATAACAGAACTAAATTGTTTTACCCGAGTCCACAAGGCACTACTTCACAATACAATTCTGAATATTAACTTACGATCTAGTAAATATAATGTAATAACAAAAATCACACTTTGTTGGTCCAGTACATGGCCACCAGAATGGCACTGTCATTGGCAGCGAACAAGTCTGGCACGTTACAATGTACACTAAGATTGTTGCATACAAGCAAGTGTTCAGAGTCCTGCACCTCACTCACAAAGTTCATCGTCACTGACACCCCACTTCTTCATATTGCTTTTACACATTGTCACTCCGTTTCTCAGTCTGTTGAGTGTTTTCCAGTTCGTGTATGGGAGACGGCCTCCTGCTGATAGCTTCTCTTTAGCTGTCCACAGTCCTCCTGGTGATTTGGCTCTCCACAGCTCATTTCGACGAGCTTGCAAAGGTGTTTGGATTGGTGATGTGAGAAGGAAGCTTTTCCTATATTTCAGTCGTAATGGGAGAGGCTGGATTCCAAACATTGGGTGCCTCGGATCTGCTTCTTGTTTCTTCAAATGTTCGTAGAGCTTAAGGGACTTAACTGCTGGGTCATCAGTCCCTGAACGTACAAACTACTTATCAACTAGCTTATACTAAATACGGGACAAACATCCATGCCCGAGGAGGTATTCGGACCCCCGACCGCAGCTGTCGTGAAGACCGTGACTGGCACGCCGCAGACCGCTCGGCCACTGCGGCCGGCTTGTTTCTTCTTTACAATCTCCGCTGCCACCTGTCTCCTAATAAATACAATAAATAAGCCAACAGCCGCGCTGAAGTAGCCGAGCGGTCTAAAGCGTCTCGCTGCGGAGCGCGCGGTTGCTCGCCGTGGAGGTTAAAGTCCTCCCTGGGGCATGGGTGTGTGTGTTTGTCCTTAGGTTAGTATACCTAGGTTTAAGTAGTTTGTACGCTACGGACTGATGACCACGCAGTTTGGTCCGATAGATTTACAAACATTTGAATTTGAATTTAAGCCAACAGGCTTGCCGCAGTGGATACACCGTTTCCCGTTAGATCAGGGAAGTTGAGTAATGTCGGACTTGGCTAGCATTTGGATGGGTAACCGCTGGCGTCTGCCGAGCGCTGTTGCGAGCGGGGTGCAATTAGCCCTTGTGAGACCAATTCAGGAGCTACTTGATGGGGAAGTAGCGGCTCCGGTCTCGAATACCGACTCAACGGCCGGAAGTGCGGGTCGCTGACCACGTCCCCCTCCATCCCGCATCCGGTGACGTATTCGAACGGAAGACGATACGGTGGTCGGTAGGTACGCGATGGGCTATTCAATACCTGTGTGAGCAATACCACCTAGTGAGAAGACCGCGGCGCTCTCGTATGACGTCAGGCAGAGTAGGTTGCGCGCGCATAGCTGACTGAGCAGCCGCTGGGGCACGGCCAACTATGCCGAAGCAGCGAGCCAGTCAGCTATGCGCGCGCAACCTACTCTGCCTGACGTCACACGAGAGAGCCGCGGCATTCTCTCTAGGTGGTGGCGGTGTGAGACGGAGCTAATACAATAAATAAAAGAAGTAATTTCAAAATCAAACAACTAATTATCTGTAGATGAAACAACAGAGTGCTGTAGAGGACTTGCTGCCAATGTTGATGTAGGAAAATGACTAGGTACTGGAAAACGAACCATTGAACAATTCATTAATTAAAACTTCCGGGATAAGTTGCCGTGGTCCATCCATAGAACTTCTTACTCCCGACGTTTCGTTGCAAACTGCGGGCAACGTCTTCAAGGGTGAGTCGACGACTGCCTTATGCCCCAAGGTCCCATCTGCCCGTTTGATTACTCTCCATCCAAGAAGAAAAGGGTCCGAAAACAAGCCACAACAACAACTGTCGGCCGGAAAAGTTTTTCTTCCTTTCATCCACAAATTTACGGACCGTATTGGGAAAGTTTTGACCAGGTTTCAAGTTCAGACCGTCTTTAGATCTACCAAGAAAATTAGCGAATGCATACGATCGGTGAAAGACGCACGACATACCTTAGCAACACCTGGGGTGTATAAAATTCCCTGTAGCTGTGGCATGGTGTATATAGGAACAACAAAAAGGAGTGTTAATACTCGCATCTTGGAACACAAAAGGAATAGTCGTCTGGGTCACACAGACATACATAAACACCACAATAATTTTAACAGGAAAGAAGAAGGTGTGAAATTTGATAAGATTTGGCGGTCAACTTTGAACCAGAGGTATGACAATCGATTACCTGTAATCGAGAGACATGACGTTGGTCAAAGATAACTTTATAGTCGTCAGCACGTGACAAGTGGTGCCGCCATCTATGACATCTATATAAGCAGGACCTCCAGCGCCTAGTAGGCAGTCGTCGACTCACCCTCGAAGATGTTGCCCGCAGTAGGCAACGAAACGTCGGGAGTAAGAAGTTTTATGGATGGACCACGGCAACTTAGCCCGGAAGTTTTAATTAATGAAGACTCCGGCCGTGAAAGCCTGCATTCTATCATTGAACAATTGGTAAGATTTTCCGTTATATGTTAAGTTTTTCGTAGCTTGCGAAAGAAAATGAGGGGAATATCTTGGTGACAGAGATGTTGGAGCAGAAACGATTAATGATGCGAAAGCGTTGCAGGTATGTTATGCTGGATCAGTTCATATAACTTGTTTAGCATATGCTCTTCACCGGATGGCAGAGAAAACACGACCAATTTTTTCAGAAGTGCATACTTCAATCTCGTCTGTGAAAAATTATCTGTGAAGCCACCATCAAGAGTGAAATTATTTACATGTTTAGGTGCAGAGTCAATTCTCACCAGTTGGGAAACATGGATTGAAGCAATTCTGGTCATTTATATTTGATAAAGGTGCTAGGCGTGATGGACAAAAATGAAGCAGCAAGGTTTCCTGCTCCAGTTATTGCAGGCAATGACAAAAACCTCAATGAAAAATTCGTGTTCATGAAGACCTAGTTTGGTGACCACCCAGCTACTAGTAGATGGAATGCCTCTATCTTCTGTCCTGGAGGCATATGAAACGAAAATAATGAAGTCTCTTCTTAAAATTTTTAGCATGAAGTCCATGTTTAAAGTATTTTTGGGATGTAAATAAGTGGTTTAAGGAAAATCTGAGAAACACCTTAATGTTATTCTGCAAATGACGTAACCTGTATTCGATACTGTTCTGTGACTTTGTGTGAAGTTGTGAATCCTTTGTCTTCATACAAAAATATTATTAGTGACAAATGATACAAACAAATTGTAACGCTGGGCATTGCTCTTATCACAGTATCAGTACGAAATTGTGTACAGACCCACAACTCGCCATGGAAATGCCGACGCACTTTGCCGTCTTACTATTGGTCCGTATACAGACTTTGACGCTTCTGAGACGTCTTGTTGTCAGATGCACAGGCAGAAAATTTGTTGCAATCCTTCCCTTTGGATTATAGGAAAATTGCTCGGGCCACAGAAACAGACCCCGATTTACGAATTTTTCTACGCTACATTTCCAAAGAATGGCCTCGCTCACAACGTGACTTTCAAAATTCTCTGGTGCGTCGCTATTTTGGGAGAAGAAATGAACTTTCAGTCAATAGAGGTGTCATTCTAGTTTCAAGTTAAAGTGGACAATCACATGTCTTGATCCCGCGACGTTTGCAACAAGAAGTATTGTGTGATGTGTACACATGAAAACTAATGATGTCACATATACATACTCACTATCCGGGGAACTCCCACCAGCGCCTACTTACGTACCTGCAACAGAGAACACAACGGTCTAGTTAAAGCACTGTGGTATTTTCATAACTAACAAATGTAATAAAGTACATAAGTACATATGGGAAGTAAATTAATTTTATAACTAGAAATTAATTGCCTTTTACACGTAGAGAGTAAACTGATATTAATGTAAGGATGTAAAAACTTTTTGACATATTTTCAAGCTATTTTATAAAGACAAATAAAGTAATATTACGTCTGATGTTTCGCTAAGATCTTTGATATTCCAACTCTAATTATCGGAAATATAATAATAGTGTGCTAAGTGTGCTACCTACTAATATGAAGGTTATATCAAGGCAAGGTATACGACTAGTTCCTCTTGTGAAAGAAGCAGTAACTTCTGGTGCACATGAAGGGCAGTAATAGAAATTAGCCACTGTACGTCGATATCAATTTTATGTATTAAGGAGATGTGATATTCAAACTATTTCAGAACTCTTTACTGTCTCTATCTCAAATAACTTAATATGTTGTTCTTGATCACCCGGTATTATGATGTTGGAAAATTTTATTCATTTAATGTTTAAGCAGCGGTATGAACGTATTGAAAAAGTTGGTGCGGGTAATGAAATAAATGATTGAAAAGAGTACTATGTTCATTAATGTGAGTTATATATTTCTAAATAATTCGTCAAGTTTTTCCATAGAGCTACATAATATTATCGGATGCATACTATAACACAATGTAAGTTTAATAATTGAAATCAGTGGTGTTTTGGTTTTCATTTCAGTGGTTATGTGCAGGAAAAAATTTACAACTTTGTTGTCCATAGACATTTTCTGTTAATAACTCACTTAAGGCTGAAATGATATTTACTTTAGGCCGGTATTACACTATCAAATTATTTGTCAAAGAATTGGACAAAGAAAAATTGGACGTAGTGTAATGGGAACATCGTCCAATATTTCATCCAATCTAGGCCTCGGCCTAGATTTGATCAAAGAAATCGCTCGTCCTCTGTTTCCTGCAGTGTGAAATGTGACCGCTTGGAGCGCTAGTAGTATACAGCTTCCTTGCCACTACAGCTGTTTTATTTGGAGGTTAAATATCTGACATTACTTGGACATAACGTCCGTATTCGTAAACATGGCTAGTAGTGGAATGTTTGTGTATTGTTTTCTAGCAACAAAAAATTTGAAAAAGTCAGATGGGGCGTTGTATAACAGGTGACGAGGCCAATTCACACTGTCCATCACGTCAATTCGCGTAGCCCAATACCCTGCGGCAAAAGTGAGGTTGAGTTACAATCCGTGATGTAAAAAAGTCATTATATACTATCGGAATTGAAGAAGTAATACTCCTAAATCTTAATACGGCCGCAGAAGATTTTAGAATATATGATTTTGATAACGTGGTGTGCTAAGTTCTGGGAAATGAAACAACTTTCAAAACATCGACATCTGTTTGCAAGCGAATGTATGTACATATAAATACGTCAGCCAATTTTTGTAAGGAAATAAATAGAGCCTATTTACTTTATCAGCAATGTTTCCCTTCTTACATTGTTATTAACGTCATAAACAATTTAGATTATCCTCTTTGTCAGTGCTCATATTTTCCATTTAAAATGTTATTTAATGAAACTTGCTTTATCAACTTAACAATCTTATTCGTATACACTGTTTGACTCAGCCTTTTTGTTACTCCATTGCAAACTGTGAAGGATGAAGAGCGACAAAATAATTAGCAGTGAACGGCCTGGCTGTTCTGCCGACGGCATAAAAAAGGAAAATCCTCCCGGTCCCGTAACAAATTTTATTTTTCTCGCTCTGACACCCACGGTTTCATCCAAGTGCGTTTCCTTTTCTTTTTTCCCTCCTTCTCTTCTAAATGCAGACACAACGCAACTGTAGTATAAACAATAGCTGAGCATTACACCACCATTTTGAAGCAAATTTGACAAAATATTGGATGATAGTGTAATACCCCCTTTTGCGTTTCATCCAATTTCTTTGTCAAAACATATGACCAATATTTCATCCAATTTTTTCGTCCAATTCTTTGTCCAATAATTTGATAGTGTAATACCGGCCTTATTACTAAAATTGTCAAAGGATATTGGTAACATTGTTGGGACTAGAAAAAATCCAATGGTGAAATAAAATGATTAAAATAGTTTTCCTTCATTTTCTCGTTAGTAGTGAATTGGTCTTGATTCACTGAACATTCTCCCGCGCAGAGGTAAAATTTAATGATAGAAACCTTACTTTTCAGTGGGTACTACATTTTAACAGACGACCAGTGACCCAGCCTAACCGATTCAGAAACCCACTGCAGTACCCACTTGATTTTAAAGAGCCTTATTTGACATGAGTGTCGCCTGTGGCTCAACTCTCCCGACTGTCGAGAGGTGGCGGTTGCCTGCCTGCATAGTTGCAGTACTTTTCGAGACTTCGTGTTTAGCCAGCGAATGAGTGAGTGGTCTTTCGCTTTTATAAATCTAGAGATGTCGATGGGACTTGGCACAACAATGTCTACTCTGTACTTAGGGGGTGAGAAAACGATAATCGCCTTCGAACAGACTCGGCTTTGCTCAATACACCACAGCGCGCAATACGATATCGACCTAGTTAGACCGATCTAGTGACGTTTTACCCACTTGGGGTGAGTGCAAAGGAGAGCGCGGTATGTAAGAAATTACGAACTAGACGTAAAGTAGTATTTGCAGTTTCCAAACAGCATCAAATCCTACAATTTTAAAAACTCCTATAGCGTTTACGCAAATTTACAAATAAGATTCCTTAATCAGTGCTCTTATGTACGGATATGCAGGGTGTTTCAGAATGAATAATAAATATTTTTGAAGGGTCAAAGTTAAAGCAAAGACAATACTTTCATATTTAACAAATTCCCGGCATTACCCGTGTGTGTATTGGTTCCTTTCTTATGTTACCGGTAATGCGTGTTCCCTGTGTGTCCATAGCTGTGTAGCCTGCTACCTACGCACTTCAGTTTCGTTGTGATATAGTTCATTCGTCATTTATTATTAACTATGTCTCTTACAACAACATAAAATTTCTGATTCTTAACGTGAAATATTGGGGGACTTTATGAGTTATGTGCTGTGAATGGAGTTGACTCTAAAGACGTAATAAACAACCACCTCTTGCATAATGCAGTAGACTTTCATGCATTTCATTGTTTTTGACGTCATGTTTCATGAACTATGTCTTATAGAATAATATAATTTTGGAGGTAAAATTAGTTATTTTTGTATACAGCGATATGATTTTGAACACAGCTCGTCCTCAATGGAGCAACCGTAACAGATTTTTTACTGTAAATTAAAAAATAATACCCACATACTGCCTTACAACAAATACTCTTGATCCAGATATCGACAACATCTAAGGGTGTCTTCATCATAAGTATGTAATTTTGACCAACAAATCAAACAATATTTTCGAAAATATTACGTGAAGTATTATTATATTCCTAAAGAAATGTTAACGGTGACAATTGTCAAATTACGTACATATATGAGATGAAATAATTAGAGAATGTTGGGATCAAGTTGTATAAAATAAAATCGAGTTTGTTCAGTATAAAATGACACGTCCTGTAAATACTAGCAGGGTTTACTGGCAGTAAATCATTTATCCAGATACACCGCTGGCTTCTTCCCGTGGCCTTCATTGGGCATCCTTCCAGAAGCCTTGTGAGTCTCATGTCTAACCCCCTCAGCCAATCCTCGACCTGCCTCTGATTCATGTCCTTATATGGAAGTGTTGCTCTCAAAATAGGTAATAGAAACACTTACACGTCACGCGAACTTGCTTGTTCCATTGCTGCACTACTTAACGAACTGTTAATTATGACGGAGATTATACACATTTTACACTTACGAGTATTCGAGTATTACAAGAGGCCACGAGAACCGATCATGGAAGGAGAAAATCTCAACTGCGGGGCTTCTAGCAGGTGTCTTTCTGTTCGCTGGGCAGCCACGGGACGTGACTTGACTAACAGACTCCTCCAACGGCGGGAACGAGAGAGAATCTGTTCGTAATCACGAGACTGGAGACTGGAGGCCTACCTCAGTATCCGGCCGTTGAAATCAGCTGTTGCTTCCGTCGGTAAAAACTCCACGAAATAGTACCTGTCCTGCAGCAGAATACAGTTTGTTCATTTTAAGCTATTTACTTTCACTGTGTTACATACCTGCTTATTACCGGTGACTATTTGTATGGCTACGTAGATTTATCAAGATCTATTTGAAAAAAATGAATATATGTATGTTTCAGCTCTACGGAATCTAAAACGGTTGGAGTGATTTTGAAGAATTTTTTAGGAAATTTTCAGCTCAGCACATCGGGCGTTCGAGTGTAGTTTGGTTGCAAACTAACAAGAAATACAGGACTATAATTACTAACCAAAAAAGCTATTAAATCCTTGACTTTTGATCTATAACATATCTCGATAAATGGTCTAATTGCTTGCTGAGTTCTACAAAATAGGATTCAGCACGATGAATACAATGCGTATACAATCCTCAGCTAGTTTAACACATTTTACATGATAATATCACATTCTAACGTATACGTACAGATGCGACAGTCAGTGCTATGAAAGTTTACGTCTGACACTTGGAGTGAAACAAGAGACCCTCACGGATAAACATTAAAAGAGTATGAATGATAATAGTTTCTCAATTTATTTCTAGTTAATTAAGGAAATACTTCTTCTATGTTTGCTCCAAACTTCAGTAAATTGCCAAGAGACGTGAATTATCATGAAATAAATGTAAGAAGTGGCGGACATAACAATCGCTATGGGGGTAAGAATGACTAACGACGAATAGAACCGGCGATACAGCGTCAAATTCCCTTAAAATGTCCATACCATGCGACAATGCTCCACATCACCCCTAAACTAATGGAACATTTTGATCCAAGTTTGGTAGAATTATTTTTCACCATCAGGTATTAATCTCTATGGGGTACAAACAACATACGACACTTAATTTAGGTGGTATGATATCATATTTAATTTAAACTGCACTACAAGCGATGCGTGGATAGCTACACATTCTGATTAATTAATTTATGAATGATGAAACACTTAACTATTGATTGAATCTATTGATTGGGGTATGTATTCATTCGATTTACATAGCGAAAACTACGTTTCATTGAAATATATAACTACAAAACAGCTGTTTATAAATTTATTATAACACATACGGTGTAGAAATCGGCAGATAGCGTTTCTTCTTCCTAATTAAACCGAATTATAATATTTTGTTTTTTAGCGTTCTATGTGCGGCATATGAACGGAGATACGATTTTCTGGCACTTCCTCAGTATATTATACGATGGTGAAAATTTTGTACAAACATTAATTTGAAAGAGGTTCACAACACTTTATGTTTTTGCTTGAATGTCGGCTGTATTCTCAAATATTTTATAGACTCAAAACATGAAACAGGGCTGTCATAAACAGCTAACGTTAAAAATTAACAGTGAAAATGAAATATCCCACCAGATACATAACTGTAAAATAGCGTCTTCCCTTTTGAACACAGTAACCAGCCACTACCAAATTCTTTTAAGAACACGAAGTATGTCATAACTTTTTCTTAACTAAGTGCATCTAACATTAGGATTAGGGTATCTAGCACGAATATTAGCTTTCTTAATGCAGTAAGCGAAATACCTTAACGTGGTGTAAACTGCTCAAAAGTCACCAGCTATCGATATTGGGTTCAACTTAACAATGTTCATCCAATGTGTCTGTGTGTCATTCATATATGGAACTACAAAAAATGTTTGTATAGTTTATGGGACTTAACTATGGGGTCACCAGTCCCTAAACTTACAAACTACTTATGAACTAGCTAACACTAAGGAAGGCACAAATATCCATGCCCGATGGGGGATTCGAACCCCCGACCGTAGTGGCCGTGCAGACCGTGACTGACGCGCCTCAGTCCCCTCGGCCACCGCGGCCGGCCTATGGAACTACATACAGTTCTGCAAACCCCTTTCGGTGGATATACTATATGTAAAGCATATGACGTTTAAATTCTGTGTTACAAGTTGCTAATATTAATTTCACAAACAAAAATTCGAACTGCATTGAGACAACTGATCTCGTGCCCCCAATAGTTATTTTACACAATTATAAAAAGAAACATTTTATACTTCCTGTCCACCTGTACTGCATAAAGTAGCCCATTTTCAAGAACTATCAGTGTTGTAAAAGCATGTTATTTATTTCATCAATCCTACATTGTTTTCACTAACAGCCTATTAAGCAAGAGTGAGTATCTATATCTACATTATCTACATCTACATCTACAACCATAATCCGCAAGCCACCGGACGGTGTGTAGCGGAGGGTACCTTGAGTAACACTATCGGTTCTTCCTCCTATTCCAGTCACGTATTATTCGCGGAAAGAAAGATTGTCGGTATGCCTCTGTGTAGGCTCTAATCTCTCTGATTTTATCTTCATTATCTCTTTGCGAGATATACATAGGAGCAAGCAATATACTGTTCGACTCCTCGGTAAAGGTATGTTCTCGAAACTTCGACAAAAGCCCGTACCCAGCGACAGAGCGTCCCTCCTGCAGAGTCTTCCACTGGAGTTTATCGATCATCTCCGTAACGCTTTCTCGATTACCAAATGATCTTGTAACGAAGCGCGCTGCTATCCATTGGATGTTTTCTATCTCCTCTATCAACCCCACTTGGTACGGATCCCACACCCGTGAGCAGTATTCAAGCTGTGGGCGAACAAGTGTACTGTAACCTTCTTCCTTGGTTTTCGGACTGAATTTCCTTAGGATTCTTCCAATGAATCTAAGTCTGGCATCTGCTTTACCGACGATTGATTTAATATGCTCGTTCAATTTTAAATCACTCCTAATGCCTACACCCAGATAATTTATGGAATTAACTGTTTCCAGTTGCTGACCTGCTATAGTGTAGCTAAATGATACAGGATGTTTCTTTCTATGTATTCGCAGCACATTACACTTGTCTACACTGAGATTCAACTAGTAGGGCTACTTGTATTCCAGACAAACGTAAATGGTAAGACAGTATTTGTTCTTTTTATTCCTTTCTTAAAATGATTTATGCAGTTAAACGCTGAACAGCTCTCCAACATTGTGTTTCATGTATACTGCAATAGTGAAACAGTTCAGTCGTGACTACCAACGGAGTATACAGGGTGTTACAAAAAGTCACGGCCAAACTTTCAGGAAACATTCCTCACACACAAAGAAAGAAAATATATTATGTGGACATGTATCCGGAAACGCCTAATTTCCATGTTAGAGCTCATTTTAGTATTTCTCTTTAAATGTAAATTGAAATAATTCGTGCAGACAATTGTCAAAATACCCAATTGTTTCATTAGAATATACTGTACCTCCTCGATTCACCGCCAGTTGCCGGCCACGGTGGCCGAGGGGACTGCAGCGCGCCTGTCACGGTTTGCACTGCCACTACGGTCGGAGGTTCGAATCCCCCATCTGGCATGGATATTTGTGCCGTCCTTAGTGTTAGCTAGTTCATAAGTAGTTTGTAAGTTTACGGACTTATGAATCCGTAGTAAAGTCCCATAAGCTATTCAAACATTTGAACATCACTGCCAGTTGGCCCAATGTAATGTTGACTTCAGTGCTTGTGTTGACATGCGACTCATTGCTCTACAGTACTAGCATTAAGCATATCAGCACGTAGCATCAACTGGTTAGTGTCGATCATGTACGTTGTTTTGCAGTCAGTGCAATGTTTACAAATGCGGAGTTGGCAGATGCCCATTTGCTGTATGGATTAGAACGCGGCAATAGCCGTGGCGCGGTACGTTTGTATCGAGACAGATTTCCAGAACGAAGGTGTCCCGACAGGAAGACGTTCGAAGCAATATATCGGCGTCTTAGGGAGCGCGGAACATTCCAGCCTATGATTCGCGACTGGGGAAGCCCTACAACGACGAGGACACCTTCAATGGGCGAGGCAATTCATCGTATTGTGGACGGCTATGATACAATACGCCATTGTCCATGGCTGTATGAGTGCATCAGGCATTCCATGCAACGGAGGGTGGATACATGTATACTCGCTAACGGAGGGCATTTTGAACATTTCCTGTAACAAAGTGATTGAAGTCACGCTGGTACGTTCTGTTGCTGTGTGTTTCCATTCCATGATTAATGTGATTTGAAGAGAAGTAATAAAATGAGCTCTAACATGGAAATTAAGCGTTTCCTGACACATGTCCACGTAACATATTTCTTTCTTTGTGTGTGAGGAATCTTTCCTGAAAGTTTGGCCGTACCTTTTTGTAACACCCTATATACATACGGCCGTGATCAAAATTATGGAAATGTATTTCTTAACTGCCTTTTAAAATCAGCGACTTATTTTAATGGTATATGTTGTATGAAGTAAATCATTATTCTCCATACTGAATAAGTATTTGTTTATATGTTCAGATAAACTAACGAGGTTCCAGCGGCAATGTTAGGTGACTCACGCTGTATATACCGCAGTAGCTGCGGTGGAGTAGCCGGGCGGTCTAAGGCGCCTCGCTGCGGAGCGTGCGGATGCTCGCCGTCGGAGGTTCGAGTTCTCCGTGGGGCATGGCTGTGTGTGTTGTCCTTAGGTTAGTTTACCTAGGTTTAAGTAGTTTATAAGCTACGGACTGATGACCACGCAGTTTCGTCCGATGGATTTACGAACATTTGAACATTTTTATACCGCAGTAGCTATGTAATAAAAAATTATGTCCAAACAATACACGTATTTATCTAACTCATGCCACTATCATGGCGGCCAGCCGAAGGTTCAAATTATCCCGCGACAGCAGCTCCGTTAGGCAGTCTATTTTACAAGGTCTTTGGCGCAGAGTCGCAGCTGGCCGGCACCGGCTGCAGAGAGCCTCAGGCGAGCAGAGACAGAAGTCCAGTATGGCGGTGTCGGTCCCGCAGCCGGGCTGCGGGGAGACGGCGGAGACACGCTTTGGCTCTCGGCAGGGCGGCGCGCCTAATTGTGGCTGATATTTATGCACCGCTAATAGGAGCCGGCCGCAGCCGGCGCCAGCGCTGCCTGCCGGCGGTTTTAATAACCAGCCCCTCCCCACCCCCCCTCCCCCACTGTGTGCGCTCTCGTATGGCTGCACCCCTTATCCCCCTTGCTCACCACACGCTGCGTCTGATGCAGTGCTACATGGTGCCTCCGGCGGATGGCCTCTAGCCTATGTCGTCATTAAACCCCGAGCTTTCAGGCTGATTCATAATCTCTGTCGCCGCTGCAATGCGTCTCACAAAATGTTTGTATAGCTTATGGGACTTAACTACGGGGTCGTCAGTCCCTAAACTTACAAACTACCTATGAACTAGCTAACACTAAGGACGGCACAAATATCCATGCCCGAGGGAGGATTCGAACCTCCAACTGTAGCGGCCGTGCTGACCATGACTGCAGCGCCTCAGTACCCTCGGCCACCGCGGCCGGCTGCGTCTCACAAGAAGTGGGTCTGACATGAGGGTCGCCGATTTCGATTTAACTTTGCATGGCGGTCCTATATCTTGTATCTTTCAACGAGCAATTCTTGTATATACAGGGTGTTTCACTAAGTGTGTTTGCCTCTGTAACTTATAAAATAATAGGTGACGGGAAATTTTAATGCTGTAGGTCAACACAAGAAATGTTAGACTTTCAGCGGAGCTATGAACATAGTTTATTGTATCATTTTGCAAAGATGAATGAAAATTTTTTTGAGTAGTCTTGGTCGCAACTAGCTTTGTTTCATATGACGCGTTTCGTGAACATCATCATCAATTTAAAAAAAAAAAAAAAAAAAAAAAAAAAAAAACGACGGAAAGACATCCATCTTGGTATAGATGCTTGATTACAACTTAAAATATCATCATGGACGTCTAGTGAGTGTTGAACCAGATTCACATGCCCAACTCTGAGTCTGGTTCAACACTGTCACTAGACGTCCATGATGATATTTCAAGTTGTAATCAAGCATATATACCAAGATGGTTGTATTTCCCATCGTTTTCTTTAATTTTTTTTTATCTGATGATGATGTTCTCGAAACGCGTCATATGAAATAAAGCTAATTGCGACCAAGACTTTTCAGAAAATTTTTCAGAAAACTGCAAATAAAACGCAGTCACTGGTTCGCCTTTCCCACGACATTATCTACGTGTTCTTTCCAGTTTAAGTCTGAAGTAATAGTAATTACTAGGTACTTTTTGGTGTTTACGGCCTTTACTTTTGATTGATATATCTTGTAAACAACGGATTTATTTTCGTACTCATGTGGACCACTTCACACTTCTCATTATTTAGAGTCAAATTGCCAATTTTTACACCATACTGATTTCTTATTCAGATCGTTCTGCAGTTGGTTATGATCTTCAGATCATTTTATTACACGGTAAATTACAGCGTCATCTGCAAAGAATCTAAGAGAGCTACTTAGAATTTCCCGTAAATCGTTTATGTAAAAAGCAGTACGTCCTATTAGTAAGTACACTACGCCGGATCGAATGAAGGCATTTTCAACTTCTGATTCCCACCGGAAGTGCGGTATCTGCATGGTTCAAAAGCTGCGAATTGACCCTAAATAAAGACAAGTGCGGAGTCATCCATACCAGCACTAAAAAAATTCCTTTAACTCCAGTTGCACTATATTTCAGAGAAATCTAGAGGCCTTAAAGTCAACTAAATGTCTGGGAATAAGAAATACGAAAAACATAAATAGCAAATATGACATAGGAAATATTGTAGGGAAGACGAATCAAAGGTAAATTTTATTCGTAGAACACTTAGAACATCAACATTTCTAGAAAACACACCCCCTCCGTGGTAAACTGCCACACAGGAGGCCGGGTTCGATTACCGGCCGAGTCGGAGATTTTCCTCCACTCGGGGACTGTGTTTTGTGTTGTTCTCATCATCATTTCATCGTAATCGACGCGCAAGTTGCCCCAATGGCGTCACCTGCAATACTTGCAACAGGCAGGCCGAACACGATGCCACCTGGGGTCTAACGGCCGAAACTATAGAAACTGCTTTAGTCCCTTTCATAATCCAAGCCGCGGTGGAGTAGCCGAGCAGTCTAAGGCGCCTCGCTGCGAAGCGCGCTGTTCCTTGCCGACGGAGGTTTGAGTCCTCCCTGGGGAGTGGGTGTATGTGTGTTTGTCCTTAGATTAGTTTACCTTAGTTTAAGTAGTTTGTAAGCTACGGACTGATGACCACGCAGTTTGGTCCGATAGATTTACAAACAAACTTCAAAATCAAACCATCCATAAGAACTGCCTGTGCCACACTTGTGCATCCCATTTTGGAGTATTTTTCAGCACTGTGATATCTCCTCCAAGTGGGAGTGACGGTAGATATAAGGTTCGGAGAAGGGCAGCTCGTTTTGTATTATCGCGATATGTAGGAGACAGCTTCACGGAAATGAAGCATGGCTTGGGATGGAAATCGTTAAAAGAAAGTCCTTATTCGTTGAGGCGAGATTTATTTGCGAAATTTCTTTCACCAACTTTCTCTTACGATTGAGAATATATTTTGTTAGTATCCACGTACATAGGGAGGCTTGATCATCAAAATAAAATAAATCAGATCGAAAACGGAACGATTTAGATGTTCCCTTTTACCGCGCGCTTTTAGACGATGGAACAGTAGGTAAATACCAAGCGATCAAAAAGTTCGTAAAAAATTTGAAAACTTAATAAATCATGGAATAATGTAGATTGAGAGGTAAAAATTGACACATATACTTGAAATGACATGGGTTTTATAAGGAAAGAAAAGGTTAAAAAAATTTCTTTCAGATAGCGCTTCATCTGATCAGAAAAGCCATAATTAGCATAACAAATTAAGACAAAGCAAAGATGACGTTCTTTACAGGAAATTCTCAATATGTTCACCATCATTCCTCAACAATAGCTGTAGTCGAGGAATAATGTTGTGAATAGCTCTGTAAATCATGTCAGGATTTACGGTGAGGCATTGGCGTCGGATCTGTCTGTCAGCATCCCTAGAGATGTCCGTCAATCACCATACACTTGCGACTTTAGTTAACCACAAAGCCAATAATCGCATGGACTAAGATCTGGGAACCTGGGAGGCCAAGTATGACGAAACTGGCGGCTGAGCACACGAACATCACCAAACGACGTGCGCAAGAGATCTTTCACGCGTCTAGCAATATGGGGTGGAGCGCCATCCTGCATAAAAATCGTACGTTCCAGCAGGTGTTTATGAGTCAGGCTTGGGATGATGCGATTCTGTAACGTATCGGCGTACTTCTCACCGTCAAGGTAGCAGTTATAAACCAGAATGACACAGTTCCGCGAAGAGAAAAGGCCCGAAACGATATATGTGGTTCTAATTAAACCCCATGTCATACCAAGAATGTCTGTCAATTTTTGCCTCTCTATCTACGTTATTCCGTGATTCATTTTGAAATTTATACTGACTTTTTGATCAACCGGTATTATAAAGGCGGTGGTCTACACACGTACGTATTTGGTTTGAAAAGTGACGATGTCCTCTGTCTACGACACTGTTTAGTCTGGCAGTGTACCTACTGTAATTAATTCGGAAAGATGGCAATTATGTCGGAAAACGTAACACAATTAACGAGTAGAGAGCCGCAAACACCAGAGGATTTAATAACTCAATTATATGTATGATAAGTAAAAACTTTGCTAGTAAATATCAATCACATATCAGATTCGCTGTTGAGTAATCACAAAATACGGCGATACAAACGAAGCTCGTAAACGTTGATCAATTAATCACTGAAAATTCTTAAATTAGAGTAATTAACTAATTAAGACTTTGTTTGCTGCTGCAGCGCAACACAATATTCGACGAGGAACGACAGTTGGCAGGATGCTAATAGGGAAAATTACTGTTAATTACTGAATAATTTTGGTAAAGGCGAATTTCGACTAAAAACTCATTAATTAATATTGCATGATCGAGTGCGATTTTGAGTAAGTATCTCTTTCATTAATATTTTATGTGTTAGTCAATCTACTGATATAAACGTCAACACCATCTGACAGAAACTCATGAATGAAGCTCATTTAGAAAATTTCGTGTGGTGTGACTTTTATTCAAGTCACAGCTTTATGAGTGTGCCTACATTAATCGCTTTGATCCGGTCTACAATGCATATGCAATCGTACAAACATACAGAGTTTAACATCAAATATGTGTATAATATGGACCACCTGCCCTGAGAGTTAGGATACGGCCTCAGTTACCAAATACAACCTCTGATAATAGTTTCCAAATGTTCAAATGCTTGTAAACCTGTTGAAACAAAGTGCTATTGTCATCTGTGCCTAGATTTAGAAACTACTTACACTAACCTGAGGATAACACACAAACATACATTTCTCAGGGAGGAGTCGAATCTTCGAAGCTGAGTAACGGCTGTCTCCGCAGCAAGGAGCCTTAGAGCGCTCCGGGACTCCACCGTGACCAATATTGTTTCCTGAATAGTCCTGTAAAATTAATGTAGGTGAACTATGAACTACAATTACTGGCTCCGGTGGAGTTGCTGAGCTCTCTAAGGCGCCTAGCTGCGGAGCGAGCCGCTGCTGGTTGGAGTCCTCCATCCAGCATGCGTTAGTGTGTTGTCCTTAGCGTAAGTTAGTTTAAGTAGTTTGTAAGCCAAATGCCTAATGACGACAATAGTTAAATTCCAAAGTTTTACAAACATTTTAACATTTTTACAGTTACGTGACTATCTTTGATTAATAGTCACCTGTCATAACTATACACCGCTGACATCTGTGATATATGTCGTAGAAACTTTGGATGTAGTCTTCTTTGTGGTGGTGTTCCAAAGCTTCGTTCAAATGTTCAAATGTTTGTGTAGCTTATGGGACTTAACTACGGGGTCATCAGTCCCTAAACTTACAAACTACTTATGAACTAGCTAACACTAAGGACGGCACAAATATCCATGCCCGAGGGGGGATTGAAACCCCCGACCGTAGTGGCCGTGCAGACCGTGACTGGAGCGCCTCAGTCCCCTCGGCCACCGCGGTCGGCCACTTTTTCTTAACTAAGTGCATCTAACAACAGCATTAGGCTATGTATCAAGAATATTAGCATTCTGAATGCTGTAAGCGAAATACCTTAATGAAGTGAGAACTTATCAAAAATCACCATCTATCGACATTGGGTTCAACTTCACAATGTTCATCCAATGTGGCTGTGTGTGTCATTAGTATATGGAATTATACACAGTTCTGCAAACCCCTTTCAGTTGTTATACCTATATGTAAGGCATATGGCCTTTAAATTCTGAGTCACAAGTTTCTAATATTAATTTCTCAAACAAAAAGTCGATCTGCATTGAGGAAACTGAACTCGTGCACCCAATAGTTATTTTACTCAATCATAGAAAGAAAGTTTTTGTCGTGCCCACCAGTACTGCCTAAAGTAGTGAAGAATTATCAGTGTTGTAAATGCATGTAATTTATTTCATTCAATCCAACATTGTCCTGATTAACAGCCTGTTAAGCAAGAGTGAGTATCTCTGAACACAAGTAGTAGGGCTACTTCTGTTCCAGACAAATATATGTGGTAAGACAGTATTCGTTCTCTTTATTCCTTTTTAAATCGATTTATGCAGTTAAATGCTGAAGAACTATTCAACATTGTGTTTCATGTATACTGCAAGAGTTCAGACGTGACTACCCTTTAAGAACATGAAGTATGCCATAACTTTTTCTTAAAAAAATGTTCAAATGCTTGTATAGCTTATGGGACTTAACTACGGGGTCATCAGTTCCTAAACTTACAAACTACTTATGTACTAGCTAACACTAAGGACAACACAGATATCCACGCCCGAGAGAGAATTCGAAACCCCGACCGTAGTGGCCGTTCTGACCGTGACTGGAGCGCCTCAGTCCCCTCGGCCACCGCGCCCGGCCAAAGCTTCGTCACGTTTCGTTTGTTGTCAGGAATATCGTCTACTCTCTTTCCTTTCAAGGCGCGTTAAAATCGATCGAATAGGTAGAAGTTGTGGAGGATTCATATTCGGCGATAATGATGGATGTTCAAGTTCCCCTTCCCTTAATGCCAGGAACTGTTTGACGATACTGGCTGCGTGCGGCCGATCGTTGTCCACCATACTCGCCAGATCTCAATCCCCCAGACTTCTTCCTATTCCCTTAATTCGCTTTGTACAGAAACAGATTTGACATCCAACGAAACGTGATAAGGCCTCTGAACACCATCTCAAATGAAGATCCCGTGGTACCCACTTTCCTACACCTATTTCGTGGCTACCAGTTCTGTGCCACATACCACCCCCGTCCCCTGAGATTGACCGCCAAGAGAGAGTATAAGAAAATATTATATACCCCACATCACGAAATATCTCCCACAAAATTTTAGCCGACTTAAGTCCAGAAAGAGACCTATACACCTAGCTTCCCAGCTGATAGCAAGGGTTTCCCAGCTAACACCACATGGGCAGCCTCCTGGGACATCTTTGAAGGGCGAAACAAATACCTAATTCGGTGGCATGAACCTCCCACCAGCGAGTGGGCTCTGCGGAATCGTTTTTCCACAGGAGTGGGTAGATGCAGTTATTGAAAGTACAACCGGGTAGTGACACTAGATCGATCATGTTATTGCGAGCAGACATCCAAACTGTGAACCACATAGCAACAGTCTGCCCACTGCATTCTTTGGCTGAGGGGTTGTATCGTCTTCACAATCTTACATATTAAAAGAATCTACGTAAATAAAGTCAGTAGTCCAGACCAAACTACCCGGCCCAATTCCATAATTTTTACTTTAAACGGAATGTACTCGTCCACAGATTTGTCATGAAGTATCAGAATTTGCATAACTCTCGCCTTCCTTTTTCTATACACAAACGCGATTTCCTTCTGTGTATTTCTTATGGGAATGTCCTTGATGTAAACTAAAGTCAGTCAGTAGGGCCATTCTATCTGACCGATTTTCTTCATTTTTGCTTTAAGCTGAAGGAATTCATTCACAGATTTATCATCAATTATCAAAATTTACTTAATTCTCTCCATCCTTAATTTGATTCAAATGTGGTACCCTTCTGTCCTAGCACTGAATATTTTAATCGGTTTATTTTACGATATCTTTGGTTCTAATTAAAGTACGCAGCTCTTACAACACTCAGAGGATCAAGCTCTTTCATTTGTGCAAAGAAAACGCTTGAATTGACTGATTCTGAAGGAAGCTATGCATGAACATTCAACTTTACTTCCATTATTCCCAACTTTTTTGTCACTCCACTAACGTTGCGAAGTATTCGCATGGGTCATCTGCTATAAATGAAGCAGAACGTAAGTGGTTAAAATCACTGGACCTAGCTCTGGACCTGTGGCGGGAGATCACGCACAGTTTTTTATCCCCTGAACGCAAGTTCAAATGTTCAAATGTTTGTAATTCTATCGGACCAAACTGCGTGGTCATCAGTCCGTAGCTTACAAACTACTTAAACCTAGGTAAACTAACCTAAGGACAACACACACACCCATGCCCCAGGGAGGACTCGAATCTCCACGGCGAACAACCGCGCGCTCCTCAGCGAGACGCTTTAGACCGCTCGGCTACTCCACCGCGGCTGAACGCAAGTCCTATGTACTGTAGTAACAAGTGTTTAATATGGTGGCTGACAAGAACCATACTATAATAATAATAAACCCTGTGGACAGTTTACAGTACATGTATCGCAATACCTCAGGGTGCATAGTTATGGTATGTGACTATTTTGAAGGATAATAAGGTGATAGTATTGCACTTATCTCGCATGCTAGCAAGGTCATGCTGAAAATTTTACAAAACGGTCTTCGACATATCTAGATCGAGAGCTACCGAAAGAACGCTGGGTTTAGAAAAGGGAGAGGAACCAGAGATCAAATTTCCAACATTTGGTGGATTATGGAAAAAGCAAGAGAATTCCAGAAAGATGTATACCTTTGCTTTATTGATTATTCCAAAGCCTTTGCCTGTGTCGATCACAACAAATTATGGGACGAACTCAATAAAATGGGAGTACCAGTTCACCTTATTTATCTGTTACAGAGTTTATACCTTGACCAAGAAGTGAGAACTTTGTATGGCACAACAAAATGGATAAATATTCAGAAGCCGGCCGCGGTGGCCGAGGGGACAGAGGCGCTTCAGTCACGGTCTGCACGGCCACTACGGTCGGGGCTTCTAATCCCCCCTCGGGCATGGATATTTGTGCCGTCTTTAGTTGTAGCTAGTTCATAAGTAGTTTGTAAGTTTAGGGACCGATAACCCCGTAGTTAAGTCCCATAAGCTATACAAACATCTGAACATTTGAAAGATTCAGAAAGGGGTCCGGCAAGGCTGCATATTGTCTACGTTGTTATTCAATCTGTTTGCAGAGCAAGTTGTGAGGAATGCCGGGATAGATAAAGGAAAGACAGGTATTAAAATAGCTGGAATAAATGTAAACAATCTCAGATATGCAGATACCATACTGATGGCAGAAAGTGAAGAAGAGTTAAACACTCTGTTGCTGAAGGTAGAAAACGAAAGTGAAAAGGCCGGTCTCAGGCTAAATGTTAAGAAAACTAAAACTTTGGCAACTAAACCTATTAATTCATATGATGTAGGAGGAGAATATATGGAGGTGGTGTCCACATTCAATTATCTCGTTTCTCAGATCTCTGATGATGGCGACTGCAGCAACGAAATCAGGAGACGCTTGTTGCTGGGAAGAAAGGCGATGTCAAACCTTGAAAAGATTATAAGGTCCAGAGACATAACTTTAACAACAAAGATACGTATTGTGAAGGCTATGGTCTTCCCAGTTGTAATGTATGGATTCGAGACCTGGACCATTAGAAAGGCTGAACGGCGAAGAATTGACTCCTTTTAATTGTGGTGCTGGAGGAAAATTCTTAGGATTCCATGGACGGTAAAAAGAACAAACAGATCGATATTAGAGCAAATAATGCGAAGACATGCCTCACCGAAAAAAAAAAAATGTATCGCACTGACGTGTTTTAGGCCCACTTTAAATTTGTCGTTTTATAAGTTTTTGCAAACATTTTGGACTAAAATAATATAAAATTAATTAATAAGAGTGTCTGAGAAAAAAAAAATTAGGTAGTGGCCTGTTCCGAACCACAGACCTTTAGCGTCATGAACACATTTATTTTTATTTATTTATTTATTTTGTTCCATAGATTGTTCTCTTCTTTGCGCACGCTGATCGTGACTGTTCGTTGTAGTTCGTCGAGTTGTTGGCACAGCTTTTTTATTACAGGGGACATTCAGCCCCCTGACCTGGCGCGCGGAGCCGCGGCGCCCGACTTACAAATTTTTGCCGGTGGGCGACACCTAGGCCACTACACTACAGCTATCTATCGGAACTTACGTCCTTTTATCTCATAATATTGATGGCCGTTGTTAATTGATGCTAATATGGCATTTGTAGATTCTAGATTATCATTTATCGTACGAAGAACGACGTGTTTTTGTTAATTTTTCAGTGCGCCATTGCTTTTAAATGACAACGTGTAAGTTACAATAAGAAAATCATCAAATACGCAACGCTAGATGGCGTTGGCCACAGAGAGTTCTGGGCGAGGAATATCACGTGACATCTGCGAACGGCTGGTTTTCGTTAATTCAATGGAGGGTGTCAAAACTCCGTTATTTTTGTAAGTATCTCTCAAACGATACGAGATATGAAAAAAACATAAGGGAACAAAGTTGTAGAGGATTTTATCCTCTACAAATTCGGTTATTCAATTTTCGCGTCAGTTTAACGGTTTATTTGCAATTAAAATGATATTACAAACGGATTATTTGGTATTACTAACGTATTTCTTGTCCACAATATTTGAAAAAGTGAGGTTCTGGTCTCCGGTAGTCAACAAATATGTCTGTAAAATTTGGTGCCGATCGGTTGACCAGTTCGACCTAAAAAGTGGGAACACATTACAGCAAGACAGATATAGTCAAATCGAAACGGCTTTTTTTGGTATTACTACCGTATTTTTTGTCCGAAAAATTTGAAAAAGGGAGGTTCAGGTCTCTGGCGGCCTACAATCATGTCTGTAAAATTTGGTGGTGATCGGTTGAACGGTTCGTCTTAAAAACAGGAAATACGTTACGGACAGACAGACAGACGGACGGACAGACAGACAGACATCCCAAAATCGTCGTTATTTTTGCAAATATCTTTGAAACGCTACGAGATATGAAAAACCCATAACAGAGCAAAGTTGTAGAGAATTTTCCTCCTCTACAAATTCGGTTATTCCATTTTCGTCAGATGAATAGTTAAGCCGTTATATTCATTTAAATCTCGAGCTGTCAAAAAACGATCGCAAAGGCCCACTTTTAGTGTTACTACCGTAACCTAAAGTCGGCCAAAAACATTAATGCTGGGGAAGTTCGAAGGCACTAGAAGAAGGGGACGGCAGAGGATGAAGTGGATCGATGGCATCACAGGAGCAAAGTGTTCCAACCTGGAATATCTACGGGAGAAAGTGCAGGACTGAGGGAAGTGTCGTGCTTTGGTTCATGGGGTCACAAAGAGTCGGAATCGACTAAACCAACAGAGAGAGAGAGAGAGAGAGAGAGAGAGAGAGAGAGAGAGAGAGAGAGAGAGAGAGAGAGAAGGTATTAGTAGTTCATAGTTTCATCTATGTTGACGTTAGAGGACTATTCAACAGACATTATTGTCAGGGGTTGTACACTGGGTATGGCAGAGCAGGGAATCGGTGCCTGCTTCCACGGCCGTATCTAGGACATTTGCCAAGGGCGGCAAGCTTAAATTTTCCGCCCCTTCTGTCACCCCCCCCCCCCCCACCCACTGTAAGAATCGACTTTTTGACGCTAATTGGGTTACATATTTCTAAATAAATGTCACAGTCTCACAACATGAACTTATTTTATTGACTGAATGATGATCAAAGGAAAACAGAACAATTTTAATACATACAAAAATATTAGGGTAAGGTGGTACAATTTCGATCATTTCGGACAAATGTTATAACTGGAAATAAATTGAGGAAAAGAATAATTTTAACTATGGCACTTGTTCTTGGATGTTTAATGAATATGTAACAAATATTATAGAGTTACAAATGTTGGTATGAACACAAAAAAAGGTTGTGGAATTGAGAAAAATCGATCGAAAATGTACCACACTAGGTACAATTGTGATCACTTCCTCGTACAATTTTGATTACGGCCATCTTCCACATAAAAAAGCATTTTTTTCTGTCATGCACCAACGCATACTTCGTGGTACCAAACATTGCATTTTTGGCAGCGAATGCAGTCACCCTTAACTAGATGATTTATAAGAGCGCGTTAGACTAAGTAGCTTCACTTACCTCTTTAAAGGGAAAAAATTTATATCTCCTTACCGCAAAGACAGGAGGAGCTGTAGAAACCTGCTACACAACGCTACACAACGAGACACTACGAGACATACAAATGGCGCGAAAACTTATGTTGATCGGAATTGTACCTATATCGAATTTGTACCACCTTACCCTACGAGATTACTCATCGCACAAAAATCAATTCAAAATGTCGCCTTTCGAGCTTTTTTTTTTATTTATTTTTATTTTTATTTTTTTATTTTTTATTTTTTATTTTTTATTTTTATTTTTATTTTTTTTTTTTTTTTTGCTGCAAAACTGTTTCTGATATCATCATAGTTTATAGAAGCAGCTCGTTTGTGCTCTATGGATATTATATTCAGATTTGTTAAGCAGTCGTGCTCCTCAAGTGTATTTAATTAGTTTCAGCTTGCTGAAAATTCTTTCTCCAGACGAAGTGTGACAGGGCAACACTGAATCAGCAACCAGGAATTTTAGTTTTATTAAATGATTTCTGTATTTCTTACTTTTAATAATTCTGTGTCAGTTGTAGTTTCGTAGGCTTTCCTGGCGTAATAGTTCTTCATAGTTTCTTCGGGTTTGCTGCCGGATTTTGAAGTCAAACTGACCCAATATTTCGGCGGAACACCTGTCCGCCATCCTCAGGGGAACTGCTGCTGCTGGACTCGCTGACAACTGATGCCGAGGGCATGGAACGCCGTCCTATATAGGCCTGCGAGTGATGAAGGCGCATGCGCGGCCTGCCACAGGTACTGCACACAGACAGGTCTTGCGGCGCCGCCGGTGGCGGAAAGGCGGTGCTCTCGATATATCGCAGTTATGGGTTGTCTTCCAGCAATCTGGTGGGTTGCATAAGAGATCGATGTTTTTTCATATTTGATATAACCGAGTTCCACGCCCTACTAAGCGGAAAACCCTTGTCTCTATTAATTAAATTTTCTGACAGCCTGATTTCAATAGACTCTTTATACACATTGTCCCAAAAACCGGACGTGCTGGCCACAATACGAGTATCATCGAACAACATCCTATGTTGCTCGTTTAGACAATGTTCCGCAACTGCTGACTTTTCGGGCTGTAGGAGCCTGATGTGACGGCGATGTTCCACACATCTGCCATGAACAGTGCGAATCGACCTGCCAATGTACGCCTTCCCACACTCGCATGGAATCCTGTACACACCCTTTTTTTAAGGCCCAAGTCGTCTTTAACGGATCCTAAAAGTGTCCTGATCTTGGGTGGTGGACGGAACACACTCTGGATGTTAAATTTCTTTAGGATTCTGCTAATTTTGTGAGATATGCCCCCTGCATACGGAATAAAAGCAACAGATCTTCCTCTTCATGTACTTCCCGGGATGGTCCAAACTGTATAGCTCGACGAATCTGCCTCTCGGAGTACCCATTTTCCTTAAACACAGAAGTCAAGTGTGAAAGTTCCAGTGGTAGGCTTTCTGCATCGGAAACTGCATAAGCGTACCAGAGTCTTAAGGACGCCACTGCGTTGGTGTGGTGGGTGGCAGCTTCTTGCATTGAGGTACAGATCTGTATGTGTGGGCTTCCGATGAACACTATGTCCCAGGGTACCATCATGTTTCTTGTACAACATGACATCCAGGAACGGAAGCTTCCCATCGCTTTCAACCTCCATGGTGAATTTGATATTGGGATGGAGACAGTTGAAGTGGTCAAGAAATCGTTTCAGAGAATCTCGTCCATGGGGCCACACATCAAGAATGTGTCATCAACATATCTCCAAAAACACTTTGGTTGCAGAGCCGAAGTCCTCAGTGCCATATCCTCAAAATCCTCCATAATCCTGTGTCAGTTAATGTTATTAAATTATATCAGAGAGATACAGTCTGTAAAAATTTGGTGCCCTCTAAATTCTGCCGCCCGGGGAAACTGCCCCCTTTGTCCCCACCTAGATCCGGCCGTGCCTGCTTCTAGAGTGCAGTGCACTAACCACTACACCATGTCCCGCTGCAATACCAGCACTGCTAGCCTCACCGTAATGTGCTTATCACTGCTGGAGCAATCTGCAGGACACGGCAGTACACCGCAACGACGTTAGTAATAGGGCAGACCGACACACAAGAGCGGTCGGCACTGGCGCGTGGCCGGCACAGACCCGAGCGCTACACACAGGTGTTCTGTGACGTCAGCACCGCTGCAAGACGCGCGCAGCCGAGTAGTGGGGCAAGTGCAGTCTTGGCGGCGCCTGGGCGCAGGCATCCCGCAACGCGCGCCGGGTCGTTAGGCGGCACTTTGATGTCGGCTAATGCCCGCTTTGCCGCTAATAAGCGCCGGAAAATGGACGCCAGGCAACGTAATTGACGTGAGTGCGGCACCGCCGCGTGCACGTGCCGCCATCGCAGCCCTGATTGGCTGGGGACCGCGGGCTCGTATCGCCTCGCATCGCATCGCCTAAACACACACACGCCTCTGCCGCGTTTTCGTCAGCTGCCTGCACCATTGCTCTCGATTCCCGTCGGTCTTTGAGCCACAGCAGTACAAATGACGCAGCCACCACTGCTGTGAATGCGCAGCTTTTGTAGGAGCAGGCGTCTGTTTCGACGCATCTCTGCTCTCTATTGTTACTCCTCGTATTGCTAAGCGCGCACGCACTGAGAAGACGAGAGCGAAAGACACTACACCTACATACGTGTTCTGCAATCCGTCCAAAGGCTCGTGGTGGAGGGTACCTACAGGGTGTCCAGTAAAGGACTCCCTGATTTCAAAAATGTTCAAATGTTTGTATAGCTTATGGGCCTTAACTACGGGGTTCTCAGTCACTAAACTTACACACTACTTATGAACTAGCTAATCTTAAGGATGGCACAAATATCCATGCCTGAGGGGGGATTCGAACCCCCGACCGTAGTGGCCGTGGAGTGCCTCAGTCCCCTCGGCCACCGCGGCGGGCTCCCTGATTTCAAAATTAAATATCTCGAAGACAAAGATCGATAGAGGAATGCAGCAAAAGGTATGATTATTGTGGAAGCTGTAAGAAGTTTATACAGCAGTTTGAAATAATAGTTACAAAAGCTGCTAACAGATGACGCTGTAATCGCCATACGTAATGCCTAGTATAAGTAGTGATCTGAAGTCCAGAGTGATCAGTTCCACTACTGAAACGTGAAAGGAGGTTAGTGTACCGAAGGAAGAGATTAAAAACTATGTACTCCATTGAACAACCCGTTTTTCTGGTGCTAGAGTGCCATAGGTTAGAAGAGAGTCCTACGGCAACAAGGCGAAGGTTTCAAGCACGATTTAATGTTCCAAAAGGACACGACACGAAATCTATTCGTACACTCTTCGCAAATTTTCAACGAACAGGCAGCATAACTGATGATCTAGTGGGGCATGTTGGCCGCAAGCAAACCGCAGTTACGCCTGAAAATATCACCACAGTTTCTGTAATTATTCAGCGAAATCTAATGTCATCCGTCCGTAGCATTGCATCTGAGACTGATTTGAAGTGTTCCAGCACGCAGAAAATACTAAGAAAGAGCCTACACATGTTTCCATTCAAAATTCAAACGCACCAGGCCATACTCAACAAAGGGTTGCCGTTGCTAATCAGATGCTCACAATGATTGATAGTGAAGGATGTTGGCTGCATTTGGTTTACAGATGAAGCACACTTCCACCTTAATGGATACGTGAATAATCAAAACTGGCAATTTTGGCGGTCCGAAAAGCCACATTGGTGTGAAGCGAAACCACTGTATTCTCCTAAAGTTACTGTGTGGGCTGCAATATGCAGCAGAGACATTATTTGCCCTTTTTTCATTCGAGAAGCGGTCACTGGTGCATGTTTCGTTGCAATTTTGGAACAATTTGTCGCCACACAGCAAGCGTTAGAGGATCGACCAGATACTGAATGGTTTATGCAAGATGGAGCCCGACCACATCAGACCGAACAAATGTTTCGCTTTCTTGAGGAATACTTCGGGAATCGAGTCATTACTTTGGAATATCCCAAATTTACTGGTCCAGGCATGGATTGGCCTCCATATTCGCCTGATTTGACTCCACGTGACCTTCTTTTTTGTGGGGCACAGTGAAAGAGATGGTCTACCCGAAGCATCCCGCCACGCTGGACGAGCTGGAATCAGCGATCTGTGTGGCATGTGAATCCAGTTCGGTTGCATCATCAGCAAACAACGGCATATTGCAACTTACTCTGTCCATAAGATCATTTATATACATGGAGAATTACAATGGTCCTATCACACTTCCCTAGGGCACTCCTGACAATACCCTAGTCTCTGATGAACAGTCGCCATCGAGAGCAGCATACTCGTTTCTAGTACTTAAATAGTCTTCGAGCCAGTCACATATTTGGGTACCAATTTCACATGCACGTTAGTTAGAAGTCAACAGTGCAGCAGTATGTCAAACGCCGTTGGAACATCGAATCGAGAAATATGCAGTCTGCATGTTACCCTTCATCCATAGTTGTCATACGAGAAAACAAGAAGCTAAGTTTCCTACGATTGATGCTTTCTAAGGCTGCGCTGATGTGTGGCCGTAGCTTTTCCGTCTGATACGTGCGCTGATGTCTTCTAATACAAACCTCATCGGAAGAAATGTTATCCTGTATGGTGACCAAATAGAGAGTGTGAAATAATTTAAATCGAAATATATTTCTACTGTCGAATTTATTCTGCACTGAGTATACAGGGTGTTGAAAAGAAAATCTTTTGAGAGTTGGTAGTACTCATCGAAACAATGAAATTAAGTCCTATAAATGTGGGACCGGAAACGGAATATTTGTCAGATATGAATGTGTACATAGGAATGTCTAAGCGATGCTTGGTAGGGCATATTAGCACAGTCGTTGTGTCAGCAAGAAATTATGACGTCTTATACACAGCATTATCAAAATCAAGTCCTCTATGTCTGTAATAAACTTTATTTGTAAAATGTACGACAGGTTTCACGTCTTAATGACGTGTCTTCAGGTTCTCAGTAATGGATTAATAAAATGAAAGGTTCTTAAAAAGAATACTTCGCAGTATTGAAAAGAACACAAATAATTGTAACGTAAAATAGTATCATAAAACAATGACAAGAATACTCACTGTGAAAATTTACAAAATAATTTCTGTGCTTCTTAGCCACTCCACATGGAACACGTCAAAATGACTGTAACGGTCGTTTTGTGGCTCGGTAATGGGAAAGATTAGCCCCTTCTTAAGAGATACTAGATCTACACGGTCTTCAGGCTTCCTAAAATATTGCGACAGATGATGAGACCTGTGAAAGATGATTTAGGCCTTCGAACGCCATGTGTGTACAAGATACCGTGTGCGAGAGTGCACTTCTACATCAGACAGACGGTACGCAATATCGACCAGCGCTGCGTTGAACATGAAAGATGTTTCCGCCTACGTTTTCCCGAGAAATCAGCAATTGGGGAGCATGCTCTAGAAAAAAGCATCGCATTGCGTTCGAGGATAATTACATCAGGCATTACCAGAACAAATACTTTCTGGGATAGCGTAATAAAAGAGACTATCGAAATCAAAATATCTGAAAAATCTCTTAGTAAAGACGGCGGCTTGCAGCTGGGCACAGATTGGGAACTGGCCATCGGACGGTTGAAGCGGGCGCGGCAGGCACGCGGCGTAAACATTGCCATGTATGGCGATGCGGATGAGCACCAGTGACGTCACTGGAAGCTTCGCAGGTATATAAGGACGGCGACAGCAATGATAAGTCACCACATGACAATGGCCGAGGAGATCTCGTCCGAAAGCTGGTGGATATCAAACCACTTGGCTGGAAGCCGGAGAGAATTTTATCATTTACATTTTACTCGCTGCTTCAACGCCATACACTTGAACTAACATCCCATGGGTCTCCGTTCTTTTTTTGCTTAATTTGAAACAAAACTTGATGTTAAAACGTTGTCTGTATGTTGCAATGAGACAAGTTCTCACACTGACTGTTAGCTGGGTGGTTGCTCGCCGTCTGAGGTTCGAGTCCTGCCTGGAGCATGTGTGTGTGTGTGTGTGTGTGTGTGTGTGTGTGTGTGTGTGTGTGTGTGGTCCGTAGGTTAGTGTACCTTAGGTTAACTAGTTTGTAACGTACGGACTGATGACCACGCAGTTTGGTCCGATAGATTTATAAACATCAGATTTTTTTTTATCTGAGTCCTCGTAGTAGGAGATTCGAGCCCTCCCTCGTGCACGTGTGCGTGTGTGTGTGTTGTGTTCTTAGCATAAGTTAGTTAAACTAGTATGTAAGTCTGAGGACTGATAACCGTAGCAGATAAGTCCCTTAGATTGACAAACATTTTAGTATTTCATTAGTTGCGCCGGAGCTTGTACCACCGCTTCACTGAGGTGCTTTGCACTATAGGGGGCGATTACTCAATGAGTATGTGCGGGCATCCCTTCGTCACTAGCGCTGTTTGTAAAATATGGGACCATTCAAAGAACTTTTAGAAGTACCTTGTAGATAGGGAAAGTAGTTATGAACTGAGAGGGGCAAAGGAGGGGATTAACACAAACACGGGAGAGGAGGCGATGGACAGACCGGGGAGGGAAGAGGAAGTGGATTAACAAAATATTCAATTTAGGGCATCTATAACCTGATGGGATGGCAATTCGATTTTACACGGATTATGCGAAAGAACTTGCCCCATTTCCAACAGCGGTGTACGGAATGTATCTAGAGAAACAATGTGCCCCCAAAGATTGATGGAGGGCGCAGGTCATTTCCGTTTACGAGAAGGGTCGTGGATCAGATGCGCTATTAGTAGGAGCGTTGCACTCTTTAACGTTTGACTAGCGAGGACTTCAAAAAAAATGTTCAAATGTTTGTTAAGCTTATGGGACTTAACTACGGGGTCATCAGTCCCTAAACTTACAAACTACTTATGAACTACTTACGAACTAGGACGGCACAAATATCCATGCCCGAGGGGGGATTCGAACCCCCGACCGTAGTGGCCGTGCTGACCGTGACTGGAGCGCCTCAGTCACCTCGGCCGCGAGGACTTCCTCGGCAATGGCAACGTACACTAATCGAGGTGAATCGTCATTGGCAAAGAGGAATAATGGACTAAATCTAAACTGACAACGACCGACGAGCATTGAGAACGATGGTAGCCAGACAACATAAAGAATTACCAAATGTGACTTCAGAACTCAACACTCACTTGACTAATGTTGTTTCGATAAAAACAGCACGGCTGAAGCTTAATACTAATGCAACGGCTGCTGTTGCTATGACCCATAATAACGACGCCAACACAAATAATATGTAAGTGGTGTCCGGCCATAAAACAGGGACACTTGAAGGTTGAAAGTATGTCACGGATGAGAAAGCAACGATGATTTATCGGACCCGATAAATCATCGTTGCTTTCTCATCCGTGACATTAGTCAGTTTCAGATTTTTGGAACACATTTATGTTCGATTATTATATCATTTCTAGAGACCAGTAATCTCCTTTTTATGAATAAATATGGTTTCCGAAAGCAACGACCATGTGAAACAAAACTCGATATTCAGAGGACGTTGATACGGGGATCCAGGTAGACGCCGTGGTTTTTGACTCCCTCAAGCCGGCCGCAGTGACCGAGCTGTCTGCGGCGTGCCAGTCACGGCCTGCACGGCCGCTGCGGTCGGTGGTTCGAATTCTCCCTCGGGCATGGATGTTTGTGCCGTCTTTAGTATAAGCTACGTCATAAGTGATTTGTAAGTTTAGGGACTAATGACTCCGTAGTTAAGTCCCATAAGTTCCACAAACATTTGATTTGATTTGACTCCCTCAAGGCGCTCGCTAGCATTCCACACCGTCGTCTGATGAACAAAGAGCGAGCATAGGGAATATCAAACCAACTGTTTGACTCAGTGAGGTGTTTCTAGCAAACGGAACGCAGCTTGTCATTCTCAACGGAGAGAAGTCTACAGACGTTAAAGTTATCTCAGATGTGCCCCAGGAGAGTTTTATAGAGCTGTTGCTTTTCACGGTATTTATGAATCACCTCGTTGATAACATAGGAAGTGAGGCTTCTCGCGGATGATGCTGTAGTTTATCGAGAAGTCTCAACACTGGAAAGGGGTAGCGATATGCGGAATATCTGCACGTCATCCTCGTCAGTGAAATTTGTAAAGTAAGGAAACATTGATCAAATTTTTCACACACACCTTGTAAGAAGCGTTTTCTGTTCTTGAAACAGTAAGGTGATGCGGTTTTTCAACAGGTTAATGCTAGAAAACACTGTTCGTGAAACTGAACATTCTGCATAAGGCGTAGAGCAAGTTGCCTGGCCACCGATCTCCGGATTTGTCTCCAACCGACGTCGTTTGGGATATGATGCGACGAAAACTGACATTACTTGTCACCCCACAGCTCTTGAAGAACCATGTAAAGTGGTGGAGCATGTTGAAAAAAAATCTTTCAAATGTTTGTATAGTCTATGGGACTTAACTACGGGGTCATCAGTCCCTATACTTACAAACTACTTATGAACTACTTACGAACTAGGACGGCACAAATATCCATGCCCGAGGGGGCATTCCAACCCCCGACCGTAGTGGCCGTGCAGACAGTGACTGGAGCGCCTTAGTCCCCTCGGCCACTACGGCCGGCGGTGGAGCATGTGTGGAGTAATTTATCCCAAGACAATATTCACCATCTATATTATGGAATTGATGCCAGACTCTATTGATCACTATTCAAAATGGATTCAGAAAGTATTGTTCTTGTGAAACACAGCTAGCTTTTTACTCATAAATTATGTGATGAGTACTATCGACAAGGGATGTCAAATTGATTACTTTTTTCTAGATTTCCGGAAGGCTTTGGACACACTGCCTCGTAAGCGTCTTCTAATCAAATTCCGTGCTTATGGAATGTCGCTAAGGTTGTGCGATTGGATCCGTGATTTGCTCTGAGAAAGGACATAGTACGATGTAACTGACGGAAAGTAGAACAGAAGTGTTATCCTGCGGTCCCTAGGGAAGAGTTCCTTATTTTATAAACGATTTACGACACAATCTGAGTAGCTATCTCAGACTGTTCGCGAATGATTCTGTCATTCATCGGTTTGTGAAGTCACCAGAAAATCAAAATCAACTGAAAAATGATTTGGTTAAAATATCAACGTGGTGCAAAATTTGGCAGTTGACCTTTAATAATGATGAGTATGAGGTCATCCATATGAACACTAAAAGAAATCTGGTAAATTTCATTGACATGATAAATTAGTTGTAGCTACTGGCTACAAGTAAATACCCAGGAGTAAAATTACGACAACTTAAATGGGAACGAACACATGGAAAATATTGCAGGGAAAACGAACCAAAGTCTATGATTCATTGGCAGAACATTTAGAAGATGCAACAGTTCTGCTAAAGAAACTGCCTACACGACACTTGTGTGACCTATTTTGGTGTATGGCTGCGTATTGTGGGATCCCCAGCAAATGGAACCGACAGATTATTTAGAGAAAGTTCAGAGAAGGACATGTCGTTTTGTATTATCGCGTTATACGGGGGAGAGAGCCAAGGACGGTGCACGAGTTGGCGTGAATATCATTAAAACATGGGCGTTATTCGTTGCGACGAAATCTATTTGTGAAATTTCTGTCACCCACATTCTCTTCCGAATGCGAACATACGAGGTATGTCCACAAAGTAAGTTTCGTTTGGTTATATAAACCAAACGTATACAGATAAAGAAAAAAGTATTTGTTGTATAAAAATCTGCAACTGTTCAACTACTTTTCTGCATAAATTCCGAAATTTTATAGGCATTTGTCATAGCATGGCAGAAGTCTTTGTATGCCTTCTTCATAGAAGGTTGCCACCTGTGTATTCAACCATGTGGCAAACATGTTCTTTCAGCTCATCGTCGTTGAAGTGTTGACCACCAAGGACAGATTTTAGGTGTAAGAAGAGATGAAAGGAATCTTCTTCTTCCCTTCACGTTGCCGCCGGACCTCAGAAGGCGAATGTGACCAAACAACTCTTAGGGGAATTTCACTGATCATCCTCCGTACAGTCTCGCTCCAAGCGTCTTTCTTCTTACACCTAAAACCTGTCCATGGTGGTCAACACTTCAGCGATGATGACGAGCTGAAATAACATGTTACCACATGGTTGAATACACAGGCGACAACCTTCTACGAAGAAGGCATACAAAGACTTCTGCCATGCTATGACAAATGCCTATAAAATTTCGGAAGCTATGTAGAAAAGTAGTTTAATACTTGTATATTTTTGTACAATAAATATTTTTTCTGTATTTGCACACGTTTGTTTTATATAACCAAACGGAACTTACTTTGTGGACATACCACGTATTTTGCTAGAACCCACCTACATATAAGGAAATGATAATCAATTTAAATATTTTTGGAAACATTTTTGTTTTTTGTCTATTTTTGGGTTAACAGCACTCTATTTAAATTTATTAAAAAAGAACAGTCTAGAAGTCACTAATGTATTTCACTCAACTAGTTTCAGTCTTATTTAGACCATCTTCAGGAATTTGTCTCCACCGATGTTGTGGAGCTGGCAGGTAGCTGGGAGCCTTCCAGTGCGTCACTGTGTTATTGGCCCAGCAGTGACGCACTGGAAGGCTCCCAGCTACCTGCCAGCTCCACAACATCGATGAAGACAAATTCCTGAAGATGGTCTAAATAAGACTGAAAACTAGTTGAATGAAATAAATTAGTGCATTCTAGACTGTTCTTTAGTAATAAAATCAATATAAAGTAAGAAAAATCAGACCGAAAACAGATTTTGGTGTTCTTTATTCCCGCGAGCTATTGAGAGTGGAACGGTAGAGAAAGATCATAAAAGCGGTTCGATGAACCTATGCATTGTACTTTCATCATGCACTTTAATGTAACCTGCAGGTTAATTATGTAGATGCAAAAAAAAAAAAAAAAAAAAAAAAAAAAAAAAAGAGTACAGGAGCCGCACGAACTAATATGGGTGTTTCAGCTTGGATCGACACCTGGTGCGTCGGTACCGCTTGAGCTATTGATCTATGAATGTGATGATTTGATGTAGCACAAATGCTCTGTTTCAAAAGTAATTGCTGAGTGAACTGGAAAACTCTAAGGCAATGTAAACTACTGATTTTTATCTCCGGCTGTGTATTAATGTCAGACCAGATAGAAGAGTGCCTTTTGCGTCTCCTAAGCGGAATTTAGTTAGGGCACACTTTCTGAAGCACTCAGACTGCACTGCCCGCACTTGCGCCGTATCTCTGGAGACCTGTGTCAGAGAAAAGTCCGGAGGCCGTCACTTATCGTGTCCTTTGTCAGGGCTCCGGCTCACTGGCCGGTATCTGCGGAAAGCGTTTCTGCTGGCGCTCTGTGTCCCTAAATTCAATTCTACTCCCAGGCCCCGGGGAGGCTTATGCCCTCTTCCGCCGTGTGTCGTTTCATCCGACGCACAGGAGTGATATTGGCCGCTGCAGAAAGCTAACGAGAAGCTCCATGTCAGCACGACAGGAACGATATATCTTGTAGAGACTGACCGGCAAGGGCACAGAACGCATTTCTGAAACATCGTCGCGTATATACGAGGTATGTCTACAAAGTAAGTTCCGTTTGGTTATATAAAAGAAACGTGTACAGATACAGAAAAAATATTTATTGTACAAAAATGTAGAACTATTAAACTACTTTTCTACATAGGTTCCGAAATTTTTTAGGCATTTCTCATAGCGTGGCACAAGTTTTTGTATGCCTTCTTCGTAGAAGTTTCCGCCTGTGTATTCAACAATGTGGTAACATGTTCTTTCAGCTCGTCATCATCGCTGAAGTGTTGACCACCAAGGACAGGTTTCAGGTGTAAGAAGAAAGTCGCTAGGAGCGAGACTGTGCGGAGGATGATTAAACACGTTCGAGTGAAATTCCCGTAAGAGTTGTTTGGTTACATTCGCCTTGTGAGGTCGGGCATTAACGTGAAGGAAAAAAATCCCTCCTTCCATCTCTTCTTACACCTAAAATCTCTCCTTGGTGGTCAACACTTCAACGATGATGAACTGAAAGAACATGTTACCACATAGTTGAATACACAGGCGGCAACCTTCTATGAAGAAGGCAAACAAAAACTTGTGCCACGCTATGACAAGTGCCTACAAAATTTCGGATGTTATGTAGAAAAGTAGTTGAACAGTTGTAGATTTTTATACAATAAATATTTTTTCTGTATTTGTACAAGTTTGGTTTATATAACGAAACGGATCTTACTTTGTGGACATGCCTCGTAGTAGCACTTGTGATACATGTTTCTCAGTTTTTCATATTATCGGTGTTAGAGGGAAAAGTGAACAACTAACGAAATAGTTTTCTCTGTTTCATATTTTAATACTTTTTATAGCGATGTGTATTAACTCCATGCTGATATTATTACGTGCAGTTCACTTACATCTACGGTATACAGGGTTGTCCATTGATAGTGACCGGGCCTAATATCTCACGAAATAAGCATCAAACGAAAAGACTACAACGAACAAAACTTTTCTAGCTTGAAAGGGGAAAACAAATGGCGCAATAGATGGCCCGCTAGATGGCACTGCCATAGGTCAAAAGGATGTCAACTGCATTTTATAAATACGTGTCCCAATTTATAATTACATCTTTGTCTAATATGCATGTTCTATTTGGAACAATTTTCGCTTTGTGATAGATTCCGCTGTTATAGTCACAAACGTATCAGTACGTGGTATCGTTTAACATTTCGCCAGTGCGTAGATTTGGTTCGTGAAACATTACTCGTGTTAAAATGAACCATTTACCAATTGTAGAAATAGTCGATACGGTATTTATATATGGTTATTGTGATCAAAATTACCCAATGGGCCTGTGCTTCCTTATATTGATCGTTATCGTGGAAGACATCATCCAAGTGTGCGGACCTTTCGTCGGATAGTTACGTTATTTAAAGAGACAGGAATTGTTCAGCCACAAGTGAAACATCAACCACGACCTGCAACAAATTATGATGCTCTAGTAAATGTTTTAGCTGCAGTTGCAGCTATTCGGCACATCAGTAGGACACAAATTGAGCAAGAATCGGGAATATCAAAAACGTCGGTGTTGAGAATTCTACATCAAAATAAATTTCAACCGTACCATTTTTCTACACCAGGATTTGCATGGCGAAGACTTTGAACGTTGTGTACTGTTTTGCCACTGGGCACAAAATATATTACAGGACGGTAACAGATATTTTCACGCCTTCTGTTTAGTGACGAAGCGTAATTAACAAACAGAGGTAACGTAAACCGGCTTAATATGCACCATTGGGCAATGGAAAATCCACGATGGCTGCGATAAGTGGAACAACAGCGACCTTGGCGGGTTACGTATGGTGCGGAATTATGGGAGGAAAGATAATTGGTCCCTGTTTTGTCGATGGCAATCTAAATGGTGCAATATATGCTATTTGCTCTGTAATGTTTCCTGCATGACAGATGTCATGGAGGTGTACTTTCAACATGATGAATGTCCGGCACATGACTCGCGTGCAGTTGAGGCGGTCTTAAATGGAATATTTAATGACTGGTGGATTGGTTGTAGATCTTACATCCCTGGATTTCTTGCTGTGGGGAAAACTGAAGAGTATTTGCTATCGTGATTCACCGACAATGCCTGAAAACATGCGGCATTGCATTGTCAATGCATGTGAGATTATTAATGCAGGCGAACTACTCGCTGTTGAGAGCAATTTCGTTAAGCGTATTGCCAAATACTCTGAGCTTGAAGGATATAATTTTGAGCATTTATTGATTCATGAGGTAATTTCAGGTAATCAGTCAGTAACAGCATGCGTTCTCATAATGTATGATAATTTCACAAAAGTAAATGTATCACACTGGTATAACCTAAATAAAGTTCAAATGTACTTGCGTTCTGTGTTTTAATTAAAAATAAAATAAAACCCTTCCTGTTACCCACTGTTTGTCTAAAATTGTGAGCAATATGTTTCTGACTATTACAGCGTCATCTACCACAAAGCGACAAAAGTGTTCCAAATAAAACATCCACATTTATTAACGTACAAGACGAATATGTAATAGAAATGGAGGGTACCTATTTAAAAAGATGCAGTTGATACCCGTTTGACCTATGTCAGCGCCATCTAGCAGGCCAACCATAGCGCCATCTATTTTCCCCCTTCAAGCTAGAAAAGTTTTGTTCTTTGTAGTTTTTTTAATGCTTATTTTGTGAGATTTTTTGCCGGGTCACTATCAATGGACCTCCATGTATATGAGTTTTTAAGTGGAACTGGGCATGAAAATGACTGATAGATAGCCGGCCGCGGTGGCCGAGGGGACTAAGGCGCTCCAGTCACGGTCTGCGCGGCCACTACGGTCGGGGGTTCGAGTCCCCCCTCGGGCATGGATATTTGTGCCGTCCTAGTTCGTAAGTAGTTGATAAGTAATTTGTAAGTTTAGGGACTGATGACCCCGTAGTTAAGTCCCATAGACTATACAAACATTTGAACATTTTGAACTGATAAATCGAATACAATTTCTTCCGTTTCCAAAACTGTATGGTTTCTTTACTTTTAAGTGGTTATTGTAGTCTTAAAAGCTCCTTCAAGAAATGCCTACGTACTGGTGACAAATATTCTTCAGGCAATTCCATGCCTGCTACAGTCATGAAAACAATAAAGCTAATGTACAGGGACGTTGCAGATAAAAAATTACTTAGCACATGTCAACATGGCCGTTCACAAAATCCTAATGAGAGTTTCAACAGCTGCATGTGGCAACGAATACCGGAAACAGTGTTTGTTGGAGGGACAGTACTGAAAACAGGTGTGATGGATGCTGTTATCCTTTTCAATGATAATGTGATCAGGAAGACAAAAGTAATGGAGAAATTAAGCATCCAACCAGCAAATAATATGACAGCTGCTCTGACTGCCATAGTCAGCGACTAGTTGAAGCTGAAAGAGCTGAGGAAACCACCACTAAGGAGTCCAGACTAAGGAGAAGACTTCTGAAAAGTCTGCAGATAATAAAGAAGCAGCAGGCCAGCAAGATTATTCCCCTGGAAGTTCTGAAAGAGGTATTTGGTGAGTCAAAAACAGTGTGAACATGATTTTCTTATTTTCTCGAAACTGCACTTTCAGAACATTAGGTAAATACATCTTGTAATGATTTTAGATGTGTTTACCAAAATTTGTACCAGTTTAAGAATGGGACAGTATATTTGTATAATGCCTAATACATTGCAGAAATGTTCTATGTTTGCCATTTTGTGTGTAATTTTAACGGAAATTTTTAGACAAAATAGTAATGAAATGTAGTAAGGGTTTTTCTGTTTCTTCAGATATACTCCAAACTACAAAAAAAGAGGCATAATGTATACTTAAGAATGTTGACAGCATTCTGTCACAGTCTAAATTCTATTAGGCTGACGATGCACCAGAAAATTTTTCCAGAATGCGAACGTGTTAACATCTATTTGGCAAAATATTGTAATTCTTAATGTATAACACATTTCAATAAATTTCCTATTACGGCTTGAGTTAAAGTCATTCAGTGTTGGTACAAAATCACAACATCCTCGTCATTGTAGATCGAGAGTAATGTGTACCGCAAGCAAAGTATGAAAGTGCAGCCATTTCACGTCCAGGTCTCCTTAAAGCATCTGATAATGGCAGAATGTTGCAGAAACGCGTCATGAAAATAACGAACAAACACCATTGGTTGACATTAATGGCCGTAAATTAACATATTCAGAATATTTTAATATCTCCACCGTTGCAGGGCATGTAAATAAATTCAATGCCGAATTGGAGAATTTGTGCTGCACCGGTATTCGATCCCTGATTACCGGGTTCAGACCACCGGTTTGCCTTAACCATATATATTATTTTCTTTTCAGGTAGTTCAGTCTTCTTCAGGTGTAGTATCATGTTGGTTCTATGTTCATCGTCGAGCTGATAGCTGAATTTTTATATTACTACCACACTGACGGAACGCGCCGAGCTACCACACCTGATATTAGGCTACTTAGTACGCTTCCGGTCCTGCCATAATTCTTAACTAACAGCACTTTACAATGGCCGTATCTCCTGCCAGTTAGTTCCTCTTGCTCGCAGCCTCTACTGTACTCCCGCTAGGAATCTGAAACATTAATGCATCCGCATAGAAATTTCCAGTTCCCTATTGGAGACATATGTACAGTTTCATACGAAAGACAGTATAGAACGCAATTTATTTCACGATAAACTGTTTTGGGTATATAAATGGCTGTCCTAAGACCACTGCAACAAGAGTGCTGTCTATCGGTTGACCTGAGTTGGAGCTGAATGGGTGATAGATTTTATCGTGAAACAAGTTGCGAAAAAAACTGACTTTTGTATGAAATCAATCATTCAGATTGCAGACATTCTATAACATCTAAAAATAATTATATACAGTTATTGGTACAATGTCTATTTTCAAACATGTCGGAGAGAATTTGGCAGGACAGGAGGTCTGTCTGGATAGCCTACATGGTTAAGGCGACCGCTGGTCCAGAGCAGGAAATCCGGGTTGGAATATCGGTCCAGCACAAATTTTCAACTTCGCAATATACTTCAATGTCGTGCAGCGGTCGATGTGTTTGGATATTTCGAATTTGCTAAAACACAGTTCTGTTGGAAGATGGTTGTTACATCAAGTAAATGGTCGTTCTAATTAAAGTTTCGCTACTTAAATGTCCAATACGGGCAACGAGTGATTGTAAGCCATAATACTTAGTGGAAACATTTGTAAGAACTTCCGCAAGAGAACTAACGAATTAACGACTGAAAGAAACAGATTATTATCTCTGCATGATAAATGTCTACATAAGTACATAACCTTAAGTACAATTTCATACACGACCTGAGAATGTAAAACCACGCAGTAACCTAATTAAAAAACCTACTGATAATGGCACAGAGGTGCCGAAACATGTCAACCAGGAAAACATTGTTTAGCATGTCAGGTGGACCTTGAACCTAATATTTAGCTACAAACACAGAGGAACGGAAGAGCTACAAATCAAAACATATAAATACCCCTTCATAAAATCCCTGTAAATTTTATCGATGGCAAATTAAATACGAAACTTAACATACAAAATTTAAGGTATATATTTTTGTCAGATATCTTGACAATGGCTTAAGGTATAAAATACGTATAGCACCGAAAACAAAAATATTTAGCAACCACCACAACCACTCGCTCAGCAAACATTCCGTACCCAAAGACTGGAAAGTTACACAGATTACGCCACATAAGTTAAATTGTCCCTAAATAATGGTAAGTGTGAAGTTATCCATAAGGGCACTAAAAGAAATCCTTTGAACTTCCTTTACACGACAAATCAGTCAAATCTTCTGGCATTAAACTCAAATAAATAACAATTGCGAAGAATCTAAACTGGAATGAAGACACAAAATATTGTAGGGAGAGTGAACCAAAATCAGAACACTGACTGACGATTTAGAGGAAGTTCAGAGAAGGGCAGCTCGTTTTGTATTGCCGCGATATAGGTAAGAGAGTGTCACGGATATGATGCGCGAGCTGGGGTGGAAATCATTAAGAGAAAGCCTAATTCGAATCAAGCACTCATACCCCAGAGAGGATTCGAACGTCCGACGGCGAGTAGCCACGCGCTCCGTAGCAAGGATCCTTCGAGCGCTCGGCAACTTCACCGCGGTATCACCATTTCTTCACTTGCTATTGGCTGAATTTGTTGTTAAATCTACACTTTTCTTCGTAAGAGAGATTCTTCTGTCATTTTTGTATTATAAAATCTCACGAAATTTGTCTCAAATGCAGATAAACTGATGATGAACTTGCAGTCGAAATGGCCATTTAAAAAAAAATTATAAACATTACAGCAGAGATTTGGTTAAATATATCTCATATTATGTCGTTAAATGAATTACAAGACGAATACAACAAATGGGGGATCCAAATGAGTCTAAAGAAAACAGAGTGTCTGGTAGTGAACAGTGATGCTAAATTTGAAGCATACATCAATTACGAAGAAGTTTTGAGACAGGTAGAGAAATTTAAATATCTCAAGGCAGATGATAAAAGTGGATTGGGCCACACACAAGTAAAATACAGAATAAGTCATAAAGGTGTTAGGGTGTATGAATTCATTTTGGTGGAATAAGAATATTTCCAACAACAATAAGAAAAAATTACGTAAGATAATGGTTGAATCAGTGCTATGCTATGGATCAGAACTATTGATATTAAATGCGGATCTCAAAATAAGACTAATAGCTGTGGAAATTGACTATTTGCTTATGAGTGCCAGAATATCAAGACTCGACAGAAAAAATATTTATGAAGTAAGAGCTATAATGAAGGCAAATGATATAGTGATAGAATTGAAACAAAATCACTGAAATGGTACAGACATATGGTGAGAATGCCAGATCATCGGTGTCCAAAAAGGTTTATGAATGGAAACCACCCGGCAGACGTAAGAGCGGAAGATTCAAATGTTTGTAGAGTTTATGGGACTTAACTACGGGGTCATTAGTTCCTAAACTTAGAAACTACTAATGAACTAGCTAACACTAAGGACGGCAAAAATATCAGTGCCCGAGGGGGGATTCGACCCCCGACCGTAGTGCCGCGCCTCAGTCCCCTCGGCCACCGCGGCCGGCAGCGCGGAAGACCACGACGTTCTTGGACAGACCAGATAAACGGAGTAATGGAGCATAGCGGCATCGACAAGAAAGAAGCGCTGGATAAAGGGCCTTGGCGAAGGATAACAGGAATACGACAAAATGTTATTGTTAATTAATCTTTGTGTTGATTAATCCTGTAATAATAATAATGTCGTTAAACGACATGTTAGACGTTGTAGGACCCGACGATTGCAAGAAGGCCAGAGATTCCCCACAAAATATTGATTAACTGTTACGTTGAAGAGTGTTTTACACTGTGTCCAAGTGGCCAAGTAAATTGATCAATAACATGCAAATGCATTTCATTAAGAAAATTGTCCAGAATTATGTGTACTAGTGTATATTCATACTTTCCAGGGCACATAAATCCGAGCTCTACTTAGGGACTGATGACCTCACAGTTAAGTCCCTTAAGCATGACAAACATTTGAACATAAACATCGAGGCCTAGTGATTAGCGTGACATTTGTAGAAACCTGTCTTCAAAACTCACGACAGCGAAAAATTCTTCGCCCGTGTGACAACCGTTTATATACGGGACCGCCTGCAGAGGTGTGTAGAGTAGCGCGAGAAGCGAACAGCCGGCCCGGTAATGGCTTGCTCTGTGACAGGTGTCATTGTCGCTTTTACACTCTGGCCAAAAGGCCAAATAAATTTGTCAGTAACACGCAAATGCATTGCATTATTAAAACTGTCCAGAATTGTATTTACTAGAGTCTATTCATACGTTCCAGTGCGCATAAATCCGAGCCTTAGTTAAGGATTGATGACCTCGCAGTTAAGTCCCTTAAGCTTGACAAACATTTGAACGTCAACATCGTGCTCTAGTGATTAGTATAACATTTGTAGAAACCTGTCTTGAATACTCAGGACAGCGATTTTTTTTTTTTTTTTTTTTTTTTTTTTTTTTTTTTTTTGACGTTTGTACAAAGTAACTGAAGTACCATCGTCATGGACGATTTACACTTCACAGTTGGGGGTTAACTATAACTTTATTTATAACAATAAACTTTAGGGGTTAACTTGTAATGGCCTTTATTTTGGTCCGTAAGGTACCCCTCTCGATGTATTAATGACAATTTCAATTAAACTTTGTATTTACATCTAATTTAAAACTTTAGCGATTAGTCAAGGCCCGTGGCACTTTGTATCTATGCCATGGAAGTGGCATTGTCCTCCCCAATGTGCGGATGTTGTGTACAGTATCCCGTAGTTGATCAATCTTGTGGTGGATCTTCGTCGCTCTTTTTTGGACGGCTTCCATGATAGTATCCCTGTGAAGCGCCTCATGGATATCGGTGTTCCGTGTGTACCTGTTTGCCCTGAGGATCCATCGTAAGGTTTTGTTCTGTATCACCTGCAGCCGTTGAATTTGGGTAGCACTGGCCAGTCCCCAGACTGAGCTGCCATAAAGCATCTTCGATAGAACAGTTGCTTTGTACAGGCGTAATTTGGCGCCAGTACTCAGGTCAGTGCTCAAGAAGACAGGCATTAGGCTCTTCGCCATTGCGTACGCTTTTTTCCGCAATCCGTCGACGTGTGTATGAAGGAAAAATTGCTTATCTAAGGTGACCCCTAGATATGTCACCGTATCTCCCCATGGTATGTTTTGTCCGTAAAGTTTCAGGTTAGTTGGCAGTCGTGGACGCTTCTTAGTAAAGTAGATGGCAGTTGTTTTCGCCGGATTCAGTAGCACTTTGTTGGTTTTGCACCAGTCCTCCAGAAAAATTCTTCGTCCGTGTGACAACCGTTTATATACGGGACTGCCTGCACAGGCGTGTAGAAGAGCGCGAGAGACGAACAGCCGGCCCGGTAATGGCTCGCTCTTTGACAGGTGTCATTGTCGCTTTTACACTCTGGCCAAGTGGCGAAATAAATTTGTCAGCAACACGCAAATGCATTGCATTATTAAAACTGTCCAGAATCATATTTACTGAGAGTATATTCATACGTTCCAGTGCACATAAACCCGCGCTCTAGTTGGGGACTAATGACGTCGCAGTTAAGTCCCTTAAGCTTGACAAAAATTTGAACATCAGCATCGAGCTCCAGTGATTAGTGTGATATTTGTAGAAACCTGTCTTCAATAGTCAGGACAGCGAAACATTCTTCGTCCGTGTGACAACCGTTTATATACGGGACCGCCTGCACAGGTGTGCTGAGGACCGCGAGAAGCGAATTGGCAGCCCGGTAAAGGCTTGCTCTGTGACAGGTGTCATTGTCGCTTTTACACTCTGGCCAAGTGGCCAAATAAATTTGTCAGTAACACGCAAAAGCATTGCTTTATTAAAACTGTCCAGAATTATATTTACTAGAGTATATTCATACGTTCCAGTGCACATCACCTCGCGCTCTATTTGGGGACTAATGACCTCGCAGTTAAGTCCCTTAAGCTTGACAAAAATTTGAACATCAGCATCGAGCTCCAGTGATTAGTGTGACATTTGTAGAAACCTGTCTTCAATACTCAGGACAGCGAAAAAATCTTCGCCCGTGTGACAACCGTTTATATACGGGACCGCCTGCACAGGCGTGTAGAGGAGCGCGAGAAGCGAACAGCCGGCCCGGTAATGGCTCGCTCTGTGACAGGTGTCATTGTCGCTTTTACACTCTGGCCAAGTGGCCAAATAAATTTGTCAGTAACACGAAAATGCATTGCATTATTAAAACTGTCCAGAATTATATTTACTGGTGTATATTCATACGTTCCAGTGTGCATAAATCCGAGCTCTAGTTAACGACTGATGACCTCGCAGTTAAGTCTCTTAAGCTTGACAAACATTTGAACGTTAATATCGAGCTCTAGTGATTAGTGTGACATTTGTAGAAACCTGTCTTCAGTACGCAGGACAGCGAAATATTCTTCGTCCGTGTGACAACCGTTTATATTTGTATCAAATGGAGATATACCGATGATGGATTTAGAGTCGAAATGGCCATTGTTTAAAAATTTATAAATATTACAGCAGTGATTTGGTTAAATATATCTCATATTATGTCGTTCGACGCTGTAGGACTCGAAATTTACAAAAAGGCAAGTGTTTCCCTACAAAAGTAAATTGGTCAGTAACATGTAGCCGGCCGCGGTGGCCGAAGTGACTAAGACGCTCCAGTCACGGTCTGTACGGCCACTACGGTCGGGGATTCGAATCCCCCTCGGGCATGTATATTTGTGCCGTCCTAGTTCGTAAGTAGTTCATAAGTAGTTTGTAAGTTTAGGGACTGATGACCCCGTAGTTAAGTCCCATAGATATACAAACATTTGAAAAATTATTAAGTAACATGCAAATGCATTTTATTACGAAAACTGTCCCGAATTGTGTTTAATAGTGTATATTCATACTTTCCAGTGCACATAAATCCGAGCTCTACTCAGGGACCGATGAACTCCCAGTTAAGTCCCTTAAACTTGACAAACATTTGAACATCAACATCTAGCTCTAGTGACTAGTGTTACATTTGTAGAAATTTGTCTCCAATAGTCAGGACAGCGAAAAATTCTTCGTCCGCGTGACAACCGTTTATATACAGGGCAGGCTGCAGAGGTGTGTAGAGGAGCGCGAGAGCGAACAGGCAGCGCGGTAATGGCTCGCTCTGTGACAGGTGTCATTGTCGCTTTGGCCTTTGGGGAGCAGGCGCGCGGCGTCGCGGGCGGGCCTCGCCTCGTTTGCAAGGGGCTGCCCGCTCAATGCCCGCAGTGCTCTATTGCCGCCCGGCCTTTGTTAAGAGGGGCCGAGAGCTGCGGCGCTCGCCGTAGCCCGATCCGATCACGACGGGCGCGCGCGAGCCGCTGCGCGCGTGTGTTTGTACGTGCGCGTGTGCGCGCGCGCGCGACGGCCGGAAAGCGCGAATAAGGCCCGAATCACCGGCTGAATGAATGAATGAGGGCGAAAGGCCCCGCGCCGCCGCGGCCCGATACAGCTTCACGCTCGCCCGACGCCTTTGTGTCCGACCGCCGGCGCCGGACATCGATAAATCGATACTCGCCTCCGCGGCCGCTACCGCCGACGACGACTTGTATGAATATTTATACGCCCAGCTCAATTATGCGGATTTTTATTTTTTTACTAAAGGCAGCCCCTGTGCGCGTAATATATACGTATATATTTTTTAACTCGCTGATCTCGCTCTTTTTTCTCTCTCTGCTTTTGTTGTGCCGAGCAATTAGTCGTTTTCGTTTCGTCGTTTCGGGACGAGTAGCGCAGAATTTGCTTCGGCGTCTGCGTTGAACAACGCCGGTGGAAATTTTGTACTGTGTTATTACCTCTGAGTGGCAAAGAAATTCTGGGCTACAAAGAGAGATGTTACTGTACAGAAGATACACATTTTCTCTGTGACATTAAAGATACTGCCAAGCAAGAGATTAGAGTACCATAATATTGTTCGTTCCATAGATACATATTGAGGAGATCCTCACAAAAAAGTACGGCTAAACTTCCAGGCAACATTCCTCATACACAAAGATAGAAAATATGTTATGTGGGCATGTGTCCGGAAACGCTTAATTTCCACGTTAGAGCTCATTTTATTACTTCTTTTCAAATGACATTAATCATGGAATCGAAACACACAGCAACAGAACATACCAGCGTGACGTCAAACACTTGTTACAGGAAATTTTCAAAATGTCCTCCTTTTTAGCGAGGATACATGCATCCACCCTCCGTCGCATGGAATCCCTGATGCGCTGAATGGCGCATTGTATCACAACCGTCCACGATACGAGCATGAAGAGTCTTTACATTTGGTACCGGGGTTGCGTAGACAAGAGCTTTCAAAAGCCCCCATAAATGAAAGTCAAGAGGGTTGAGGCTTAGGAGAGCGTGAAGGCCATGGAATTGGTTCGCCTCTACCAATCCATCGGTCACCGAATCTGTTGTTGAGAAGCGTAGGAACACGTAGAATCAAATGTGCAGGACCTCCATCGTGCACGAACCACATGTCGTGTCGTACTTGTAAAGGCACATGTTCTAGCAGCACAGGTAGACTATCCCGTATGAAATCATTATAACATGCTTCAGTGAGCGTAGGTGGAAGAACGTGAGGCCCAAACAAGACATCAGCAACAATTCCTTTCTTCAATTGGGCCAACTGGCAGTGAATCGAGGAACTACTGTACATACTAACGAAACAGTTGGGTACTTTGACAATTGTCTGCACGTATTATTTCCATTTACATTTAAAGATAAATACTAAAATGAGGTCTAACATGGAAATTAAGCGTTCCCGGACACATGTCCACATAACATATTTTCTTTCTTTGTGTGTGAGGAAGGTTTCCTGAAAGTTTGGCCGTACCTTTTTGTAACACTATATATATGTATATATATAAGCCTGTCGGACGGAGTTTACAGAGTTTATATACTCCGTCCGACAGACCTCAGGGGACCCACTGGGTACTGACCGGTCGCCGTGTCATCCTCTGCCCGAAGGCGTCAACGGATGCGTAATGGTGGGAGACGTGGTCAGCGCCCCGAACTCCCGGCCATTATGTCAGTCTTCGTGACCGGAGCCGTCACTTATAAATCAAGTAGCTCCACAGTTGGCCTCACAAGGGTTGAGTGCAACCCGATTGCCAACAGCACTCCCCAGACGCGGACGGTAACCCATCCAAGTGCTAGCCAAGCCCAACGGTGCTTAACTTCGGTAATCTAGCGGAAACTGGTGCATGCACTGTGGGACGGCCGTTGTCATATATATATATATATATATATATATATATATATATATATATATATATATATATATATATATATATGCGTAATTTTTATTAAAGGCAACCCGGTGAATCGCCTAACTGTTGTATTGCGCAAACCGTAAGTGTGATTGATGTGCGGTTTTCACAGAATGGATTGGTAGTCATGGGCTCGTAATTTTAGCTGACAAACAGATTCTAATTTTTCTTAGAAAGTGTAATTTTTATACAAACATACAGTTTTTAAATGTAACAATGGCTGTTCCTATCATGCCCTGGAATTTTTGACACCAGCTGTGTACAAAAAATTTTGAATGACATTTTTATCACGCTTAGTTTGGCAGCTACAGCTGTTTTGGGGTCGGAGGCTACGACAGCGTAGCTGACTGGCTGGTGGTCATGAGACGGTAGGCCGTGCCCCAGGCGCTAGCCACTCAGCCAGTCAGCTACGCTATTGCAGCCTCCGCCCCCGAAATTTTGAACGGTTGTAGCTGCCAAACTAAACGTGATAAAAATGTCATTCAAAATTCTTTGTACACAGCTGGCAGAAAAATGCCAGTGCATGATAGAAACAACCATTGTTCCATTAGAAAACTGTATGTTTGCATAAAAATTACACTTTCTAAGTAATATTACAATCTGTTTATTGGCTAAAAATACGAGCCCCTTACTACCAATCCATTGCGAAAACTGCACATCACTCGCACTTTCCGTTTCCGCATTATTTTCTGTGCAAGTGTTAGATGAGTCACCCTATATAGGGTCTGATGACCAACGTAGTTTGGTCCCATAGAACTGGATGGATGATGGTTTGATTTTTGAAGGGACTGAACGACTACAGTTTATAGTCTCTCACTAGACTGTATCTTTAAATATACTGTGTATCAAAAAGGATGGCGCAAGCTTACACGGTTGAAAGTATGCGACAATAGAAGCAAAACTATATCAGTAAAACAAACCGCCACTGACGCCATTGGAAACAGTGATTTAGTTAGTACACATTAGTTTGAAATTTTGACTATACTATTAAGGTTTCCATTGCATTCGATTTACATTTCCCTCTCTCTATTGTAAGTATCGTCCTAATTAGTATTAATTATTTTGAGATATAGACTTTACTATTACGTTTTACATCGATTCAGTTCACATTTCACACATGTATTACCTGTTAAAGGAGGCGTTCGAAGTGCCTTCCTTGGATGTGGATGAAATACTGTGCTCGCTCCTGCAATGAATTTCGAATTCTTTCTAAACCCCTGGATCATTTTGAAATTCTTGACAAGCGTTAAAAATTATCTGTGTCAGTTCTTCAACCATGTTAATGGGTGTGCAGTACCCCTCGCTTTTGAGGTGACCCCAGATGCAAAAATCCGAAGGATTTAGATCAGGTGATCTTGGAGGCCAAGGGGCAGGTTCGCCTCCACCTATCGATCTTTGGTCATATCTGCGCGTTAGATGCTGTGTCACAGCAGCAGAAAAATGTGGCGGACATCCATCTAACCAACTAGGGTGATGTTTACAATGACTTCAGTAAATGTGAACTAAATTGTAATAGTCAAGTGTAAATTTCAATTTAATATGTAATAACTAGGACGATGTTTACCACATCAATGGGGCTTGGAACCATGTCTTGATAATTACTGGTACGTTTTTCTTCTATTATCGTGTTCTCCCAAACGTGTAAGTTGCGCCATCCAGTTTGATACACCATACATATTACAAGATGGTATAATAGACTAATAATATGAATAGATACATAACTTGGTAATATTGAATAATTCATCATTGGCGTAGGAGTTGGCTTCTAGTAAGTCTTTCAGGCTCCTCTCAAAGTGATCTCTATTTGTAGCTACAGTTTTTATGGTTTAAGGTATAGTCATGAAATTGTCCTCTGTAGAGGACACGCTTTTAACTAAGGTAAGTACCTTTAAGTCCTTGTGTAGTACTTTTTCGTTCCTATTATTGTATGTATGAACTGGGCTGTTTGTTAGAAAAAGGAATATATTATTTATGACAAATTTCATGAAGGAATAAATAAACTGAGAGGTAATATTAGTATACCCCGTTCTTTGAAGACGATTCTACAGGTTCTCCGCGAATTCACTCCAGAAATAATACGTATTACACGCTTTTAGATTGTGAAAACTTTTACTGGATATGAAGAGTTACCCCAAAATATTGTATCAATGACTAGCGTGTGAATATGTAATTATCCTTTTAATATTGTCCTCATAGAGGTTGGTCAGTCTTTTAATCTAGAAGGCCGTAACAAAGATAATACACAACTCATCATTCATAATGGAACGCAGAGAAGAACCAGGTATATCACGCCTAAGTTTATTCGGCGGACTACCTGGGTGATTTTGTACTCCACACCCTCGCAGTCCATCTCCCCTCCAATCGTCTGTCGCCTCCCTCTCTTTCTGTCTATCTGTCTGTCTGTCTCTCTCTCTCTCTTTCTCTCTCTCTCTCTCTCTGTCTCTCTCTGTCTCTCTCTCTCTTTCTCTCTCGCTTTCTCTCTCTCTGTCTCTACCCATCTATTTCTCACAAAGATAATACTTGGGCTCGAACAAACATATCTGTATGAACGTCTGTTTACAGGACCTTTACCTATCCCTCAGTGTATTGGTGGATGCTGTTTTCTACAAAACTCTGCAGGACCTTTACATGTCCCTCAGTGTATTGGTGGATGCTGTTTTCTGCAAAACTCATACTTTAAATAGCACTGTAGACGTAATATTGTAAATGCCACATGAAATTCATAAATCTGAAGTAAATATGTAGGCCTCAAATGGGAATGCTAATAAAATGCTCTGAGCAATTTGAATGGCTGCAAAATGCATAGTGGAGTAATTCAAGTTGATCGAAGTTTGCACCTTCTATAATATCAATGTTGAACGCCCCGTCAGTGACACTTTTGAAGTTGTCCACTAAAAAATGTTCAAATGTTTGTAAAGCTTATGGGACTTAACTACGGGGTCATCAGTCCCTAAACTTACAAACTACTTATGAACTACTTACGAACTAGGACGGCACAAATATCCATGCCCGAGGGGGGATTCGAACCTCCGACCGTAGTGGCCGTGTTGACCGTGACTGAAGCGCCTCAGTCCCCTCGGCCACCACGGCCGGCAAGTTGTCCACTGTTCTGTCAGGCGTAACAAGGCATTGGTCTATACACTCCTGCAGATAACAGCCAGAATGCATATTCATGATAAAGATTCTCTCATGCAATTCTGGCTGCATATTACTGCAAAGTAGTTTAATAACGTCCGTTATTCTCTTGCGTAATGTAACGGTTAGAGCGGACTACTGGAGTATTCGATTCTATCTTCTATTCTATAACCCGATACCACAGATTTATTCATTAATCCGATACCGTTTATCAGTGTTACTGTCCATTTTCTTACAGAAGTATATTTATAGCATGACCCAGCATATACCATGTATCTGGTTTATTATAGTTGTTTTAATTATTTTTCATACATCAGGCGATAATAAATACTTTAACATATCTGTCGGAAACTTTTTACTGCAGAAAAACCGTGTCATTGTGTTCAAATGTTTGTGAAGCTTATGGGACATAACTGCAAAGTCATCAGTACCTAAACTTGAAAACTACTTATGAACTACCTTATACTAAAGACAGCACAAACATCCATGCCCGATGGAGGATTCGAACCCCCGACGAGGAACGAAATGTTCAAATATTTGTATAGTCTATGGGACTTAACTACGAGATCATCAGTTCCTAAACTTACAAACTACTTATGAACTAGCAGAGCCTAAGGACGGCACAAATATCCATGCCCGAGGGGGGATACGAACCCCCGACCGTAGTGGCCGTGCAGATCGTGACTGGAGCGTCTTAGTCTCCTCGGCCACCGCGGCCGGTAATTCAAATGTTCAAATGTTTGTATAGTCTATGGGACTTAACTACGGGGTCATCAGTCCCTGAACTTAGAAACTACTTATGAACTACTTACGAACTAGGACGGCACAAATATCCATGCCCGAGGGGGGATTCGAACCCCCGACCGTAGTGGCCGTGCAGACCGTGACTGGAGCGCCTTAGTCCCCTCGGCCACCGCGGCCGGCGACGGGGAACGGCTTCGTTCATCGCAGCATAACGCCTCAATGCGCTCGGCTGATCCGCCGTGGCAAAACCGTATCCATTAGTCAAAAATAGAGCGTATCATCCTGGAACGTTCTAGGAAAAGTATTTGTTGAGCATTGTTGTAATTTGCATAATAAACGGTAAATAATGACATCTGAGTGAATATAATTATTTTCAGTTTTAATGGAATTAAAACATTTATTTCCAGTTGGCTGGAACTGTCAATTTTATCCGATCTGTGATATCTCTAAAAAAAATTAAAAAATAAAAAATTATAAAAAAGTAAAAAAAATAAAGTAATTACGAACTTTATTATTAGCAGTAAAGGAAACCATATTTCAATAACTTCCAATATATGTAATTAAATTTCTAATGAGATATTAATATATGTAATGTCAAAACTTTTCGAACTATTCAATAATTATATTGTACTAGGCATATCCTCAACGTTGGTAAATTTCTAATTGTATTAAATTAATGAAAACGTGTCAATAATCAGATACATTATCAGAAAGCTATAAATGGCGGAACATCGAGCCAACTGCGTTAGTCTTCGTCCTGATTTGTTTCCGATTATTAGTAAATTGCATGTTATTCAGTTCAGCAAATAAATGAAAAATCAAAGCAGTTGAGTGTTATTAATATCACCCGCCAAACATAAAATCTGAGAAGTTACGTAAATATTTTCAACCTTTTGTTGAAGTACCTTTTTTTTGCAAGAAAATATCGGCAGTTGAGGTGTCTCTTAAAGTAGTGGGACATTTCACTTGGCATATATCTTATATTGCATGGAGAAAGGCACATCCAGAAGTTGGGAAAATTTTGTAGTTTTAGGCGGAATGATTATTAAATCTAAACGTTTTCCGCCAGATTCATCTTTTAGTACTCGTTGATCCTTATGTCTAGGCCAGGAGTCACAAAGTAATACTGGCAAATGTGGTTTCAAAACTATCAGAAAATACGTCTGCAGATGTTGTTTCATCATTTTCCCACTCATTCTTGAATCGACGACGACATCTAGAGGGCGCCTCTTTTCTACTTCCCTTGACTCATAGAGTCCAAACTTTCCACTAGGTTCTCAGAAGCCAAAATAGAGTTTGTCTGCTCAATATTCCGTCCACTGGCGAGTTTATCGGCAACTTTCGGGAGTTATGAGTTTTTACAAACATTACAGGCAAAAATAAAAAATGTAAATAATAATAATAAAATATGGACGGTACGATACCGACTCTACTATTGTGATAATATCTATGCACTCAACACGCTATATTCTCTCTGATCTATTTGAACAAACAGCCAAAATTATTTGATATTTCAGTTTAGCTTTGAGAAACATTTCTTTTTTTAACTTTTACCTCTTTAAACTATTACTTTAAAATCCCTCCGATATTTTCATTATATTTTTCCGTTAAAATATTATCAACTGTCTTGCGGTCGTAGTTTGTTGTCTTTATCAACTTCTTTTCTTTTTTGGCCTGTTCTAGTTTACATAGAATGAAGCGACAGCGTAAAATCGCCGTCATTTTTGCAAACATCTCTGAAACGACACGAGATATGAAAAAAAAACCTTAAGGGAACAAAAGCGTAGAGAATGTTTTCCTCTAGAAATTCGTTTGTTCAATTTTCGTATCATATGACACGTTAAGACATTTTCATTTAAATTGTAGCTGTCCAAAGGCGATCTCAAAGGCCCGCTTTTATTGTTACTACCGTCACCTAAAGTTGGCCATATATCACCCTTTATATACTGGTATTGAACTATTACTATCATTACCCTCAATGGCAAGATAAGTGTGAATGAACATCCACAATCTTAGACAGTAAACTGCCTATCATGACCAGTGTTGCGAGACGTAGGAATTTTTCCTACACGTAGGTACTTATAAGCATTAAAATCATGTAGGGAATTTTCATCCAAAAGTCCCCAACACGTAGGTACTTTGGTAAAATTTTACAATCGCAGACACATGCCTAGCGGGTAATGTTGGCAACAGAACACTTGTCAGCGCGCGGAAACGATGCCCACCAATTGTGGCAAAGTTTGAAGTAGTGAATGATATTTTAGACGGCATAGTTGTTTCCTGTTCATAGTAAACAACATTAATTTGAAAACTTAGTTTCAGACATATTAACAGTGATGCGAAATATGATGATTTCAATCTATATAAATGGAATGGAGAGTCGGTTTGGAAACAGTGTTAAGAAAATGTCAGCAAGGAAAATTCATTGTTTCCATTAAAGAAAGACGTTTTATTACATCAACTAGACTGTTATTTGTTTACGTCATGGCGATATACTACTTAGTACTTGTAAATGAGAAGATGCTGACATGAAAACGCTAAAACATTTGCGACAGCCAACGTTATAATGAACAAAGCGCTAGATATTCGTTGTCAACATAGCATTACTCTTTGAAAATCGAATCGTGTAGAGTGACGGACTTCCTTTTTTGTGCTGACTGTGAACTAAATAATTACTGCTGTTCCTACTCTATAGTTGACAGTGCCTCGATGTATCCTTGTGCGGTCAATAAATCAGTTATAGTCGTCTAACAGTGCACTCGGAATTAGCGACATATTTGAGGAAACTAATTAATGTTGTTATTCCCTAAGGTTGACAGGTTCTTGATGTACTCTTGTCCGTTCGATAAATCAGTAATCCTCTTGTAACAGAGCACTTGGAATTCGCGGCATAATCTACACTTGACTCCATCAATCAGTAACGATCAGTCACTGGAAAAACATATCTAGCAAGTGAAGCATGATGCCAAATATTTATTTTAAAGTTTTTCAAATTTGTTACATGTCAGATTAATCAATTGGTTTACCTTTGCTGGCCGGACTCCTGGATTCAGCCCCTCCTAGACCCAAATCCTGGCTACGATCCTGATGTAGGGGCATTAATGAGGTGGTAGGGAGAAAGTAGGGAAAACGTAGGTACATTTTTGTGAGACTGTAGGTGTTTTCTCTCCCTTCCATCTGGCAAAACTGATCATGACTAACAGACTGCTAACAAAGACTTGCGGCTGTTCTGATAGGCAATGGTGTGCCAAATCGTTACTTATAAAAAAAGTACTCTGTATTCGTTAGATGTTCATATTATTTTGTCCACTTTCTGTAAGTAAACACGGACCTATTTGTGACTGCTTCAGAACTGTGATCTCGCGTTCTCGTGTCCACCTTTTCAAGCGAAGTTTGATGAGAATTTCCGCCCGAGATGAAAACTGCCTAGACCTTTCCGTTGACAGCTTGGTGACTGGGCTCCACTAGGCTAGGTCGCTTTTCTGAAGGGGCGGCGGCGGAGCATCAGCGCCTGAAGCGCGGCTACCCAGCGATACAGTAGCAGCTACGCCCGCGGGAGATTTATTTGTCATCGCTGGCGGTATTTTCCGCAGATGCAGCCCACGGGTCCCGAGAATTCAACTAAAGTGCTCACTACCCTTACGGCAAACATAAATTCTGTCGCCGTTCCGCTGCTCGCAACTTCGAAACGTTTCTCGCTAGAAATGGTTGCCTTCACCTCTTTTTCTTTTTACCCACGTTATCCTCTTCCCACCGCCACCGCCCGGAAAAGCACTCATCCCACAAAGTCCCATTTATAGTTCCTTTCTACAAGCACACCCCCAGCTCGCTCAGCGTATTTCATAAATCACGTGTACACCGGACCTCGACGGGTTAGATTGGAAGTACTCTAAAAGGTCACCACTGCTGCACTACTAGTAGTTTAACGCCCAAAAAAATTTTTCACTTCGGGTGTCTCACCGTTTAAACTTTTATAGCACAGAATATGTATACGCAAGAAATCAACCGCAGAAAAAGTGCACTCGTGTCTCGGAGTAATACGAGGAGGGTAATAATAAAACGAAAGACTACACTTCTGCGCCACGATACTGTTACTTGTCTGCTATCTACAATAGTGGCGAGCCTTTCACAGTAACATGTCTTAACGTGCAAAAATGAACATTTCATTTCAACACACCAGTTTGCCTTCGAGTGAGACATTTTCCTCTGAAAGTACACACATTTTCTGATACACAAAAGAAATGACGTAATAACAGCTATTGTAAAACGACTTTCACCGGTATCAATGTACGGCTGGGGCCCATGAATGTACATATTTGGAAACATTATAAAACGAAAGCAAATGAGTTTTTTAACACAAAATTATGTTTTTTTTAAATGGACACCCTAAATTTTTTCTTCAGCAATCCATAGCATGACATATCACATAAACAATGGCGTTGATTGCATCGCAATATTCAAATTACATGACGAAATATTGCGACGCGAAGTTGACGCTTAAAACACGCAAAACGCGCGGCTAGCGCACGTCCTGAGACTCAGGCGAGAACCCCATGCTGCTCAGGACGTGCGCTAGCCGCGCGTTTCGCGTATTTCAAGCGTCAACTTCGCGTCGCAGTATCTCCGGATGTAATTGGAATATTGCGATGCAATCAACGAAATTGCTTATGTGATTTGTCATGTTATGGATTGCTGAAGAAACAATATAGGGTGTCCATTTAAAAACATAATTTTGTGTTAAAAAACACATTTGCTTTCGTTTTAGAATGTTTCCAAATATGTACACTCTTTGACAAAAAACCTGGCCGCCGATCGCGACATGAAACAATAAAAGTGGCCGCGCTGATTCGCTCTAAGTCCAGCTATCTGCACAATCTGGCAACACTGCAGACTGCGAGAGTTCATACAGTACTTCTTGTGTGCAGTTAGAAGACAACTGGGTCAGCTACATCCGTGGTCTTGCGATAAAGTGCGCGACTTGCATGTTCAGTATTAGCGATCGAAACCGACTGTTGACAAAAATTTTAAATTCATGTCACTAGTGCATGCTGATGCCACATGTGTAAGGGGAGCATATGTGTAACGTATTTCATTTTTTGGTACACTGGTAATAACATTTCGGCCCAATAACATTGCTGCCTCTGGCCGCAGCACTTGGCAGAGCTCTCCGCGGCCCGCTTGCTGGCAGCAGCGGTGGCGGCGCTACACAGCGCTGCCTCGCCCTCTGCCCACGGCGGCTGCTGCCGCTCATCGCCCTGGATACGTAAAATGCTGTAGTGTTGCTAAGTGGTGATCCACAAAAAAGGTTGCGATTCGTTTTTCACTCAGGATATAACGAAGCAGACCACCTATTTTGAATGATGAGCATATAATACATTAGAGACGCAAAAAATTGTCATTGTCCAATCCAATGGCACTGTACGATGGTTAAAACTTATTTGTGGTTTAAAGCTCGATCCTTTTCCTTTCAGAAAAGTCTTTCATGTAATTTGTTATTGTCATCAGTTCATATGTTTTCATCAAGACACAATATGTAACTCACTAAAATGTTTTAGTGTCGTTGTTTCATTCCTTACGGTAAATGTATGAGCTAAATTATGTGAATACGTTTCAGTGCACGTTCTAAAGCAACACAGGCACACTGCAAGGTTCGTGTCTACATGTCTCATTTCTACTGGAGATATTTCGCATCAATGGAGGTGAATTCGAATTTCTTCGAAGGCGTTTGTATGGTGAAGCAAAGAAGACATCTAAAACCATTTCCATAATTTGAAGTCGACCTTTCTGAAAGACTTATTGTATAAAGCTTTTCTTATGATTCCGTTAAAGAGTTTCTTCTGGCAATCTGCAGCGAATAAAGTAAAATGAAACAAAATAAAATTAAATTCCATCCCCAAACGCAAGTTCTCCAACCCGGATTAGAACAGCCGCCTCACACCAGGCTTGCATCGTAAGACACAAGCAGAACCACACAGCCAACCACACACTGCCGCATAGTGCCCTCAGTCTCTCACATATTCAATGCTGAGCCTCTAACGCATCGCGAAAGATAACCTGAAAGTCACCTACACAAGTAACTACATTCCTTGAGTGAAAAAGTTAAATTTCTGTCTCTCATTTCACGTGGGCATTACACATCATAAGTCATGAAAGTAGAAGAGGAATGTCAAGTGAACTTAGTGAGACAATTCAGTACCACTTGCGGAAGTAAACTGCACTGTCACAGTGTTGCCAAATATCAGAAACGATGTTGCCAGTTCTCAGCTGTACTAGGAAGACCTGTGTAGCAATAAGCGACGCGTAATCGCGTACGTCTCATGCGGGCTTCTAGAGGGGAGTCGCGCATTTTGGTTAATATGCCGCGCTCTCTCCTGATAGATTCCGTCGTCACATTTAGAATGCAAATATTTAATTCGTCCAATGAGGCCGAAACTAGCGTTTAAATTTTTTGAGTCTTTACTGCATTATGATATATTTTCAGCAAATGACTAGAGAAGTTAAAAATACGGATAATGTGCTTGTAACATACGGCAGGTCCAAGACTGAGATATATAAACTTCCATCACGATTTCAGTTTCACCTCCCCTCCCCCCCCCCCAAAAAAAAGAGACTGAAAGAATTGCTTTGTTACATTTCGACAAAAGCTAATTTTTTTGATGAGAAGTTACTGGAAATTAATGATGCCCCATCCGTCTCTAAAATGTTTGCAACTTGAAAGCGACTGCGTTTCAAAATGCAGCCTTATGACTGTACAAGTAATATTTCACGTCTTCTACGTGAATACATAAATGTGTTGGTTTGCTTGAAAGCCAGAAGAAACATAGTTAACTGATTATTTGTGCAACACAGTAATTATTTCACTTGAGTATTCAGAAGACTGGATATTTAAAATTACGGCCATGAAGACAGAAACTAAACTGTATATGTGAGAAATGTGCAATTTTGAGGTTTTTCCTCTGCAAACATATACATAAAATCTATAGACTACTAAGCAGCTTTTTATTTCGTAGTTTTATTGTCTTGTTGGGCCAACAAATGATGATGAGAATCCGACCCCATGTGTCTGGTGGATTTTTCGAGCGTTGCAACCTATGACTTGCATGTGTTGTTGCTTAGTATCTGTGGTCACGATGTTAAATCAACAGAAATTGTTACAAACGTTTTACCTACTTTTTCCTATGATCCTATTTTTCGTCAAACCACATATTCTTTCTGGTCTCTTGGCCACATGGGAAAGAACGCCTTTGGAACTTCATTAATGATAATAATGATGGTAATAATGATAGTAATCAATTATGTTTACGGCGTTACAGCAGAATGATAAAGATTACAAAAACAATAGAAAATGCCGATCTCTTGGTTGACAGACTGCAATGAGTTTTGGTATTTCGTTGCTGAATACCAGTAAGGGCGTTTTTCAGAGGAGAAAAATAGACCTGAAGCCACACACATCACTAGTACAACGATACCTCACTAATCAACTATGCTTGCTGTAGATCAGAAAACGAGAATAGCGCCACCAAGCTAAAATGAGATTACTAGTTCAGTTATCTGACATTTGTTTGCAGTTAACACACACAGTCCCGACATAAAACACAAAACTGTTTGCAATTTAAGCAGGGGTAGACCTTTCTGCGGTCTAAAATTTAATTCAGGATAACAGAGTCATTTAAATGCAATGATTAATCTCATATCCTCATGAATTTTGGAAAATACCTCGAATTATGGACCTGAGGGAACGATCATAGTTTCCTAGCATCGTATGCAATACTGCTAAGCTATAGGAAGAATTTCTTGGCCATTCCACAATATCCTCATTCCTACAAAGAGCTTGCTTCAACTGGCTTTTATCCATGCTGCGCTGCCAAAGCCCATTCTAAGTAGGGCTTCAGTCCTAAAGCAGACAACATCATTGAAAATGCTGATGAATAGATGACTTACCTTCATCAACTTCCGGGGAGAGTTTCTTTTAACGAAACGGATAAAGTGTGAAATGACTACTTTCTCCAAAGTTCCAACGCATTTTTGTCCCAAATTAGACGTATATACGTTCAATCTTGTCATACGCGGCTCACATTTCAGGGGTATCACCAAAATGAGCATCTGGCGGGTACCGTCCTAGAGCAGCTATTACGCAAGTTTTTACCGATAATCGTAAAATTGACTAGATGGCTTTTGCTGCAGAATATAGTGACTTCTATTACATCCGCATACCCTTTCCCAATAAGAAACTGTTTTCTTCGTAGATTCCCCTGTTTAGGTGAATTATAATGTTAGTGTTTAATGTTGCTTCGGAAGTACTTTTTGTCTTAAATATTTTTATCTTTGCAGGTTATTCAAAGTAATTGTAATAATTCGTTTCCCTTCAAATTACTCCATTCATTCGATCTATTATTTGTAAAGTAATTTGCAACCGCCAAAAGTGAAATTGTCCTATAAACCAAACCGTTTGGTTATTTCAGGTCTATCGTCCATGGGCAGAACGCTTTCATCTGAAATATCTCCACGAAAGGCAGAGAAGCGGACGGTTCCGACCGCATTACATTTTCCGTTGTCTCTAGATGGATAATACTTTGTCTCTGCCGGCCACAGATTTCACGTCGAAAGAAAACATGTGCTCCACATAATTCATTTCGCAGTAGGCGGTCGTATTTCCACCGTTGGTATATTTACTTGTGCGAATATTGTTCGTAACCGTAAACAGTTTGCTCTTGCTGTTCATCTCCTTAATATTGTTAAACACATATTTTCCCTATAATTCTCCTCGCGAAGTGGTTGAACTTAATTTTTATTATAGCGGTAAAATTACAGCCTTGCGCATTCTACGGCATCTGTTCAAAATCAATGAATAAGAGATACGTCAGTACTTTTATTTACTATCTTTCAACAAGCAACAGTGCAATTGCTTCCCCTAATATTGTTTTAAATCATGGCACAATTCATCGATCAATTTTAATCGTTGTAACACGTGTTTATTAGGTTGCTTTATTGTCTATTGTGTTTTTGTTACAAATTTTACAATTTATTTTATACTAACGATTGGCCAGAAACTTAATTAACGTAACTCAGAACTGCGTGATAATGCAATATTTACTCGCATTCGTTTTTGCTACGGAGCAAGTTAGTGCATTGGTAACACACTCGACTCATATTGGGCTGCAAGGCGCATCGAACTGGCCTTTGGCCATTTGCATTTCAGTTTTCCATGATTTTCCTAAATCAGTCTAGGTAAATGCCGGAATGGTTCGTGCGGCAGGGCACGGCCGATTTCCTTCCACATCCTTATCAGGACAATCCGAACTTCTGCTTCGCTCTAATGACCCGCTCTAATGACGTTAAATCGTAACCTTCCTTCTTTCTTTCGTGTCTCGTGTGCAATAGAGCTTACTTTGTTCGTGTTTCCGTGTGTTGGTACAAATTTTGCAGTTCATTTCAAACCAACTTCCCTCTGAACAAGAGACCTTGAACTTTCAACTTAACTTAGAACTGGATGACACTACTTCATTAACGCCATTTCTTAATTGGTGTGTGGTGGAGGGCACTTTTTATACAACTGCTGTTTCCGCCTGTTTCTCTTCCAGTCGTGAATGGTTCGCCGTTAAAACTATTTCTGGTAAGACTTAGTGTGAGTTCATATTGCCCTATCTTTTACCATCGCGATCTTTTCGTGACTAATACGTAAGAGGGGTTAGGTGAAATAGAAATAAAACAAATGTATCAAATGTCTCTGTTGTATTCTCATAAAAATGTTTGAAATTGAATGAAAAATTTCACACATACAAAATTTGAAAAGCTTAAAATAATCATTCAAATGCAAAATGCATATAAACGTGGTTTTAAAATAGATTAAGACGCATAAAGTAACATTTGTCCACTCGATAACTGCTACCGCGTTAAGAATAGTTCCAAAAAAGTTTCGAATTTTCATTAGCTATGTCAGACATCACAGTAACACTGAACATAAAGTGTTCTTGCATCATGAGTAATGCTAACAGTAGCGTTTAGTGGCCATCAACTTGAAGGGTAATTTATTTCATTACCTTTCTGAAATCGATAAGAGGTATGACGCGGTGGCGGCAGCCACGGTCGTTTTGGTAAATGCAGCGCAATGAGCGAGCGAAGGCGCGCGCGTTTGGAAACGGAGAAGGCGGAGCGCGCCTGCTGTAGGAAAAGAATACTTGTCGCTCTGAACAGACGAAGCCATCAAACAGAGTCTGACAGATCTTCGGTAGATCGCCTCGAACTTACGCGTTTTGACTGTAACATAAGAAATTAATAAAATTCACGAATTGCATTGAACATTGCAATGGTAATTTAATGTCGTCCGCTATCTGCGACGACACCGATCGAATGATAATATATCGACGTGAGATACCTGGCATCTAAAAGTCGCCATTAAGTTTGTACTTTGAAACCTATCACCGCGCTGTAATGAACACACTGCAATTAAAACTATGTCTGCATCGCATCCGGCCATGAGACTACGTAACATTTTATGAAATCAACGAGGCAGGCAACAAAGATAGGTCCGGAATCCATTGAGCACCTCATCAAGGAACGTGCTCAAAAAATTCAAATGGAACGCTATTTAACGTAGCACGATATTCTGTCAATAACTGGTCGCTTGTAATTTCCATATTGACCTGTGGACATTTTATTTTATCAGGAAGCAAACTCGAAGAAAACTGGCCAAAATTTGAGTTTTTAGGAAGACTTTTCTGCGACAAATTGTGAGTCTTATTGTTAGTTAATGGAGTACAGTAAACATAACTATAAGTCCTGCATATGAATCAACCATAAACCGAGAAACAAAACTGGTAATACGCTCAATGAGGTATTCATTCATTTTTTTTATTAGCTGGCCACGTGACATATGTGCAATTTGGAGAGCACAGTATCTCGAGCCTGAGTGGAATTACGGATCCGGATCCTAACATGCAGGACGCCAGCTACAAAACTCGTTCATCAGGCCATCAATGTAATCAAGATTTTCCAATGTCGTAGTAGGGCCTATTGTTTCGCAACTTCGGCATCATGTAGAACTGAGTCTGATATGTAATTCTACAGTCCGTTGACTTTTTCTTGTCACCTACATTAAATATTTTGAAAAATTAACATCATAATATGCTCATTGTCATAGTTAACTGAATTTGTGTTCAAGAAGTTCATTTAATACATTAACTACTCCTACTCTCTTTCACGTTGCAAGCAATCTGCCTCAGCTGTGGGTAAATCAATGAGATAGGGTTTATAGCAGTAATGTCTAGCTGTATAACAGTCACTTTCTGAAAACCTAGCCAATTTAGAAATCGGGTGCGTTTTGTTGCAAAAGCTGGATCGCATCATTTCGTTTCGTTACGTCTTAAATTCATCCGCTTACTGTCAAACAAAATCACCATGCCAACTATATCCTGGAAACCTCATAGCAGAAGCTGTAGCCACCAACTTCAAGAATATCAAGTGACATCACAAACAAAAAGAAAGAACATTTTCTTAAATGAATTAATCAATTGTTCTAAAATGATGGTAAAATTTTAAATATAGATAGAACAACTTATTTGGAAATCACTTCAATCATCCCATAAAGTAAATAATAAATTCTGAAGCCGCGTCAGCTGTTTTTTTTTTATTAAGAACGTTGCTTTACAGGTCCACGACCGTTTTCACGTTTTTAAAGACTTATCTTCGGGTGTTAATTTTTTCATATGAAAATTCATTATAGACACACAAGGTTCTAATTGCTTTCATCTGTCATGAGAATAAAATTTCATTAATTACGCTCCGATATATGGAACCAGTCCAATAGAAATCATCACTGTCATTCAGAATAAAAACCAAGGACATTAAAATGTGGGACAAATAGTTGCGTAATTTTGATTATTGTATTTTCAATAAAACCAGTAGATCGCCGATGAAGTGAAGGAGTACAAACCAAAGAAGACTGCCCAAAGAATCGAAGAAACCGATAGATGATGGATTTGTATTTTGCTCATCTTTGCATCAAGTATTACAGCAAAGTAAGAAAACTTACGAATATGCACAATCACCCAGATTCTCTGTTTTGTTACAGCTTCATGAGGACTAAATTCGTTTAGGTAATATTCTTTGAATGTGAGACGCGTTTGACAAGACTCAATGTAGATACAGTCCATCTTCTTACAGCAGTACCTAGTATCATTGGAGAAAATGATAGTACGCTTTACTTTTTCGTTTTGTTACAAAAAGCTCTCACTGAAAGTTGATGAGGGTAAGTTATCAATTCATCAGCATTCCTTCTCAATGAATGGCTAAAAGCCAGTTGAGGCCAGATGCTAGTAGGATTGAGAATATTGTGGGCTGTCGCTTTCAAGATGTGAAGTGTTTGATACCTTACTGTTTAGTGACGGATGATGCAACGTTCATTTCCAGTAACTCATAAAAAATAGCTTTTGTAGCTATTTAAAAAAGTAAAAAAATTAGCTTTTGTCGAAATGTAACAAAGCAATTCTTGCAGTCTCTTTTTTTGGGGGGGAGGGGAGGTGAAACTGAAATCGTGATGGAAGTTTATATATCTCAGTCTTGGACCTGCCGTATGTTACAAGCACAATATCCGTATTTTTAACTTCTCTAGTCATTTGCTGAAAATATATCATAATGCAGTAAAGACTCAAAAAATTTAAACGCTAGTTTCGGCCTCATTGGACGAATTAAATATTTGCATTCTAAATGTGACGACGGAATCTATCAGGAGAGAGCGCGGCATATTAACCAAAATGCGCGACTCCCCTCTAGAAGCCCGCATGAGACGTACGCGATTACGCGTCGCTTATTGCTACACAGGTCTTCCTAGTACAGCTGAGAACTGGCAACATCGCTTCTGATATTTGGCAACACTGTGACAGTGCAGTTACTTCCGCAAGTGGTACTGAATTGTCTCACTAAGTTCACTTGACATTCCTCTTCTACTTTCATGACTCATGATGTGTAATGCCCATGTGAAATGAGAGACAGAAATTTAACTTTTTCACTCAAGGAATGTAGTTACTTGTGTAGGTGACTTTCAGGTTATCTTTCGCGATGCGTTAGAGGCTCAGCATTGAATATGTGAGAGACTGAGGGCACTATGCGGCAGTGTGTGGTTGGCTGTGTGGTTCTGCTTGTGTCTTACGATGCAAGCCTGGTGTGAGGCGGCTGTTCTAATCCGGGTTGGAGAACTTGCGTTTGGGGATGGAATTTAATTTTATTTTGTTTCATTTTACTTTATTCGCTGCAGATTGCCAGAAGAAACTCTTTAACGGAATCATAAGAAAAGCTTTATACAATAAGTCTTTCAGAAAGGTCGACTTCAAATTATGGAAATGGTTTTAGATGTCTTCTTTGCTTCACCATACAAACGCCTTCGAAGAAATTCGAATTCACCTCCATTGATGCGAAATATCTCCAGTAGAAATGAGACATGTAGACACGAACCTTGCAGTGTGCCTGTGTTGCTTTAGAACGTGCACTGAAACGTATTCACATAATTTAGCTCATACATTTACCGTAAGGAATGAAACAACGACACTAAAACATTTTAGTGAGTTACATATTGTGTCTTGATGAAAACATATGAACTGATGACAATAACAAATTACATGAAAGACTTTTCTGAAAGGAAAAGGATCGAGCTTTAAACCACAAATAAGTTTTAACCATCGTACAGTGCCATTGGATTGGACAATGACAATTTTTTGCGTCTCTAATGTATTATATGCTCATCATTCAAAATAGGTGGTCTGCTTCGTTATATCCTGAGTGAAAAACGAATCGCAACCTTTTTTGTGGATCACCACTTAGCAACACTACAGCATTTTACGTATCCAGGGCGATGAGCGGCAGCAGCCGCTGTGGGCAGAGGGCGAGGCAGCGCTATGTAGCGCCGCCACCGCTGCTGCCAGCAAGCGGGCCGCGGAGAGCTCTGCCAAGTGCTGCGGCCAGAGGCAGCAATGTTATTGGGCCGAAATGTTATTACCAGTGTACCAAAAAATGAAATACGTTACACATATGCTCCCCTTACACATGTGGCATCAGCATGCGCTAGTGACATGAATTTAAGATTTTTGTCAACAGTCGGTTTCGAACGCTGATACTGAACATGCAAGTCGCGCACTTTACCACAAAACCACGGATGTAGCTGACCCAATTGTCTTCTAACTGCACACAAGAAGTACTGTATGAACTCTCGCAGTCTGCAGTGTTGCCAGATTGTGCAGATAGCTGGACTTAGAGCGAATCAGCGCGGCCACTTTTATTGTCCCATGTCGCGATCGGCTCGGACTTAGGCTCAGCGGCGGCCGACCGGCGGCCAGGTTTTTTGTCAAAGAGTGTACATTCATGGGCCCCATCCGTACATTGATACCGGTGAAAGTCGTTTTCCAATAGCTGTTATTGTTCCAGAGATATTTTAGGTGGACAAGATAGCTGGGACACTGTGTGTGTGTGTGTGTGTGTGTGTGTGTTTGTTTGTGTTTGGCAAAATTTGTGGTGTAGTAACCAACGATAAGGAAGTCTACAATTTTATACTCTTTTTTTCCTGAAAAGGTTTCGGTGACCATCATGATGAAGAAGGGAATAACGCATTTCCATGTTTGAATCATACATTATGATCTTGAGTTGATACAAAACTTAAACAGCAAAAGGCATCATTTTACATTTTTCCTAATTTACAGTTTCAGTTTCCCAAGCAACCTTTCTAACTACATCTACATAGATACTCTGCAAATACAATTTAAGTTCCCGGCAGAGGGTGCACTAACCACTTTCATAACTTTTCTTTCCCGTTCCATTCTCTAACAGCGCGCGGGAAGTAAGAATCGTTCCGTTTTCGATCCGATTTCTCTACTTTTATTGGGATGGTCATATCTCCCTAAGGAGTTGGGTGCTAGCAAAATATTTTCACATTCAGAAGTAAAAGACGGTGATTGAAACTTCGCAAACAGACCACGCTGCAATGAATAACGTCTTTCTTTTGATGATTTCCAACCCAATTCGTGCAACATTTCCGTGACGGTTCACCCCCCCCCCCCCCCGTAAAGTGATAAAACAAAACGAGCTGCCCTTCTCCTCTGAACCTTCTCAAGGTCTTCCTTTAGTCCCACCTGATGAGGGTCCCACAAGGGGCAACAATACTCCAGGAGAGGACGCACAAGTGTGATGTAGGCAGTCTCTTTGGTGGAGCTGGTGGATCTTCGAAGCGTTCTGCCAATGAAACGTAACTTCTGGTTCACCTTCCCCACAATATTTCATACGTACCATGTCATGATAATTAAAATAAATAAATAATTAAAAACAAGTCTGCAAAATCCCTTGGTCCATTCTCGAGTAATGGTGACCATTCATATAAGCAGTAAAGATTTTTTTTTTTTTTTAATACTGATACAAATTATCCAAATTGACTACATTTGCACACTTTATCAATAACAAATAAATAGTTCCAAGAAATTAAGGTACTTCAGACACACTGCCGTTAATGTTCATTACACTAATGGAGCTTCCAGTGTTTTAAAGTGGTCATCATACTCTTCTTGCAATGATTTAGCTTTCTTGCTACTATCACTCTCGTTATTTTTCTTCTGTCACAATCATTGGTTCACAATTTGGCACATAGTTACCTCCAGTTCGTTTACTGTGTTTTTTATTATTTTTTTATTTAATTTCATTTCCTTTCTAAATTTTATATTCCAGTGTATTTACTGAAAATACTTCCACAAGTTCTCCTTTTTTTGTATGGGTATTTGCGGCTAAGTGTATTTGTCCATTTATCTGTTTCATCTTGGACTTCATTTCTGCCTGGTCAGTCCTCATTAACTTACTCCTGAGCCACATTTTTAGAAGACGATGGATAAACCCCGAAATATTTGATTTTTTTCTCCTCGTTTTAGGTGTGGTGCATTTTTCTCACCCATCTAGAACACTAAACGATATGAATGTCTGGAATTAGCTTTTTTCTTTTCTCTGCTAGGTGAGTTGTTTAGTAGTGATGTCTAAATGTAATAATTATATGTGAATTGTAATTTTCTCTTAATTAGTAGATACGGGAACAATTTGTAAGGGCCGGCCGCGGTGGCCGAGGGGACTGAGGCGCTTCAGTCACGGTCTGCACGGTTACTACGGTCGGGGGTTCGACTCCCCCCTCGGGCATGGATATTTGTGCCGTCCTAGTTCGTAAGTAGTTCATAAGTAGTTTGTAAGTTTAGGGACTGATGACCCCGAAGTTAAATCCCATAAGATTTACAAACATTTGAACATATGAATTTGTAAGGCGCCATACATGATTTAATAAAAGAAGAAAATATTTAAAAAATAAGAGAGTAATTCTAGTGATTTATATGAAAATCACGTGAGTTATTTTTATTTTCACATTATGTACAAGATGACGAATGTTGTGTGTGATAAAATGCGATTGGATGGGTGTCGAGATAAATTTCTGCGTAATTTGAGGGTGAAATAATGGATTTGTTGAGAGGGAGATTATATTTTCACTGTACAGGAAAAAGATAATTGTTTTGTTTGAGGAATTCAAATGTTTGTAAATCTATGGGACTTAACTGCGTTGGTTACTAGTCCCTAAACTTACAAATTACTTAATTTAATATCAACAATAACAAATTTCCTTGAGATAATATAGTCTCGTTATACCAAAGGTATTAAACATAAGGAGAGGCACTGAATTAAAATTTGTGCTGTGGCCGGGATTCGAACCAGGATCTCCTACTTACTAGGTAGGCACTTTGGCCCACTCAGCTAACACAGCGTTGCAGTAAAAGTGACTACACACACTGTATTAATTCACGTCTCTCTTCACACCACATACTTTACTTCTGCCTCAATGTTCCCTGTGAAATGTGTTTCAAATTGCCAGGGCTCTTCTATATTGGAATAGCATCCCAGAAAAGAACGCGAGTGGGAACAATCCCGCCTTGTTCCTCAAGCGGAGGTGATATAAATCCCGGTCACAGCACAAATTTTAATTCAATGTCTCTCCTTATGTTTAATATTTAAGTTAATCTAACCTAAGGACATCACACACACTCACGCCCCAGGAAGGAATCGAACCTCCGATGGCGAACAACCGCGCTTTCCGCAGCGAGTTGCCTTAGACCGCTCGGCTACTCCACCGCGGATGATGGAGGATAATTAAACGATTGTCAAATTTATAATGGAAAAGATTTAGTGGTAAGATTTGGGTAGGTAGGGCTATTGTTTGAACTTTAATACCCATGGGCAACCCTGAGCTTAACTATACAGTTTGATATACGACGTCATAAACCACTGGGTACATAATAGACCTCCATATCCATTTGGAACATAATTTGCAGATAGTCTGTATATAACCAGACAATGTACCTTCGGCATTATATCACAGTATGACACAAACGTCAGAAGATATGATGTCAAAGACAATGAAATGCACGAAAATTCGTGCCCTCACAAATGAGGTAATAGTTTATTACGCCTTTGCTACAAACTCTAATCGCAACAAATCTCGCAGACAGTTTTCTAATATTTCATTCTACGAAATTTCTTAAATTATATTAATGTAAGACATATAGTATAGTAAATGAGACGTTATAAGCATTTAGTTGTATGAAAACGTAACTAATCGTTACTAAACATTTACATTTAGAATTACAAGTTTATACAATACTAGCTGAAAACCCGGAGTTGCCCGGGTATTTATCTCTTTATTCTTGCCATTTTTCAGGTATATATTAATTTGTATAAGGGCTGTATGTCTGTAAAGTCTCTTGGAAATATAATTAGTAGTAAAGAAGAAATAGATTAAAACTTGGTGCGTGATGGGGCGGTTTTCCTTGGTGCGTGATGGGGCGGATTTCCATGAACGCTATTGCTTATGTTCTCATATAGAATGGACTACGTGTCGTACTGTGATGTAATTTAGAAGTTACATTCAACTGTATGTGTGTATCCTGTCTGTAATGTTTCCTGCGGCTATTAATTATAGTGTACAAATTATAAATTGTAACGTCATACCGAATGCCGTAGTTTTAATCCATGAACAGCGGAAAAGTAGTAAGCGAGAAACTTTTCTCCTTTCAGTTTTTTGATCTGGTTGTCAGCGGGAAAAAGTTTAATAAAGCTTTGAAATTATGTTCAAAGTTTGTTGCAAGTCGCTAAGTAGTCTGATACTCATATAGCGTATTTATAACGTCTCTCGCATTATGTGCCAGTTTTTTGCGATTCCTATTGTGTAAGACGTCATACCTTCTGAACCATGTGTCGTATGTGATTCTTAACCTTACAGCAATTGTTACCTCCCGGTAAGGAATGTGTGTATCAAAATTGGTTGATATCGGCCCAGTGGTTTAGGAGAAACTGAGCTGCATTGTCGCTAAATGCAGTAGTTTGTGAGATTACCGCCCAATAGAAATACTGATAATTAATAGCATTTGATAATTAAACAGTATGAAGTTCACTGAAAACATTGACCATGCCAATGCACTAAATGTTACACAATTTTAATCTTATTAATTATGGTAGCAATGTATGTACGCAGTTGGGTGACAACATTAATAGTTAGGCCAAAGGTAGAAATTCTCCACGTTGAGATTTGCTGTGTGCTTGTAGCTGACGGGAGGCCAGCGAGCAGGCCGACGTTGGTGGCTTCTTCCAGCTTAGGATTTTCCAGTTTCGTTTCCGGTGAGGAGAGAGAGGGGCAATGGCGAGTGCCAGGTGCAGTGCAGTGCACAGCGTGAAATAAAATATTCTAATACTACTTGCATTTGAAGTAATACGATGCAGTTAGGAACCTTTAAGGCCCTCATTACAAAATAGCCTGTTGATAAATAAACAATACATTAGCTGATATAGTCACATCTGACGTAATATGTTTAATTGACAATGAAAGGTAATAAATTACCAATGAATACAAGACAGTTACACAACTAGCAAGGCAATGTTTGTTTATAAAAGTAATATATTAACTATTTCTCATTTTATTTTCAATTAATCTTGTGTATTTTATCTTGAAATATTCAATTAAATCACTTATCTGTTATATAAGGAATTGCACGATTGTAATAAATAATACAAAGGATGTGTATACCAATATAAAAACATAAGAAATTTGTTTAATGTGTAGGTAATTATTTTGATTTTAAGTAAAGTTTTAGAAATGTATTGGCTGAGCGCTGTACGTTGGAAGTCGGTTAGAACAGCTCACATGGGGAAGTTGATGACGTAGGGAAAAAACCCGGCAGTTGAGCTTTTGGCGCGCGCCTGAGCAGGAAGTGACGAGTCGGGAGCGAGTGGGGTAGCTGGCCGGGTGGCGTCGCTCTGCAACAGTCGGCATGTGGATCTCCAGGTGGAGGTTATAGATTTGTGTGTGGCAATCGCCACGTGTGGTTTGTCGTCGTAGACTGCACCAAGCTGAATCGAGTGCTACTGTGGGTTTGTGAATATTTAGCTGGTGGAACAAGGTGTGCATCACATTGAATTAAAGTGACTGTGATTTGTTAATGTAACACGTGTCGTCGCATAGGCATGAACATAAACGGTGTTTGAGACAGCCACATGATGTTAAAACAATTTGCGCCGGCCGCGGTGGCCTAGGGGACTGAGGCGTTCCAGTCACGGTCTGTATGGCCCCTACGGTCGGGGTTTCGAATCCCCCCTCAGGCATGGATATTTGTGCCGTCCTTAGTCTTAGTTAGTTCATAAGTAGTTTGTAAGTTTAGGGACTGATGACCCCGTAATTAAGTTCCATAAACTATACAAACATTTTTGAAATTTGAAAACAATTTGCAGCAAATATTCATTTTGTCTGGGGGCTCACGATCTATAATTCTTTTAATAAATGTGTCAACGAACAGACGTATCAGCCACACGGTTCTAATACTGTGACATAAACAACAGATAGTGAACTTTTACGAGTTTTCAAAAATAGTAGTTAGTACATCCTTTTCTCTCATGAACTTGACTTTATTATGAATTTTTTGTTAATCATATGCAGGGAAGGAAAGCTGCGAACGTGTGATATCATCCCCTAGAAAACGAGTCAAACAGTAGCAATCACAGATCCAGTGTTTTTGCATGTTTAGGAATTTGGTTCGCAGTTGGTGGTTGTGATTTTTAAAACTTAAACTTTCCCTATTGTAAACTCTCACCCCGACCTTCACTCTCGCATTTGGAGGCTCGTTACGGGATAAGTTCACTTTGGACTTGCTCGGATGGAGAGATTAAGGGGTGTATAGGACAGTGAACAGTTACGAACAGTTGCAAACAAGTGCGCGGACGCGACGGACAATTTAAAGTGTGTGTGGCAGCTGGCGGCAGAGAGCGGGATAAATTCACACTGGTCTTGCTCGGACAGAGAGATAGGGTGTGCTTAGGACAGTGATATTGGACAAATCAGTTAGCATAATCCTGGACGGTACGCGAACGTGTCGCGCGGTTAACGACGGCTGGTGGCGGGCGCGGGCATCCGTAACCGGCTATCGACGGCGCATCGGCCCGGCAGCAGTGAGCGGCGGCGCAAGGGATCCACACACTCAAATTTCAGCGTCTGCAACGGACAGCAGTGATTGTGGGGACTGCGAAAGTCGCCAACGGAACGTCGGGATCCAGCAGCTTCTATTCTACAAAGGATAAGGGATGCAGTGAGGATATATTCCAGCCACAGCTTCTACAACAGACGGCAGCGAGCGTTGGGGACGTCGCAGCTCGGTGCAGCAACTTCTGGATTAAAAGATAAGTAAAGCAGCTAGCGCTATAAATTCTCGTGTGTTAATCAAGCTTTCTTGTGGTACCAAATCATGGATCAGGTTTTTAAAAAGTCTCCAAGCGACATAGATTCAGGGAGTAGCATACCAGAAAGTCCAGAGAGGGTAAATGCTGGGGGAATGTTGTTGACACCGGAGATGATTGCAGTCATTTTAGCGAGTTTTAGCTCAAATTTATAATCAAAAATAGAAAATTCAAACTCAAATTTAGAATAAAAAATAGAAAATTCAAACTCAAATTTAGAACCAAAAATAAGATCAGAAATAGGAACTGTAAAATCAGAAATAGAAACTGTAAAATCAGAAACAGAAACTGTAAAATCAGAAACAGAAACTGTAAAATCAGAATTGAAAGCAGACTTTAAGTCAGACATTGGGGTACTAAAAAATTCAATGTTTGCATTAAAGGCAGAAATAATCACAGACATTGACAAAAAGATAGGAAGTCTAACAGAACGGTTGGAAAATAGGGAAAAGGAGATACTTGACAGAATTGGTACTATTGAGACTGAGGTAGGAGGCAAGTTAGATGATGTGAAACAAATATGTGATTACAGGAATGAGGGCACTATGCAGGCGTTGGCTGAGGTTGACAAGAGGATGGTGGCAGGTATTGAGGAAACATTAGAGAAAAATTAGAGAATACAGAATGTAACTTTAGGAAAAAGATAGAACAAGTAGTGACAGTAAACAATACTGAGATTGAGAAGGTGAACACTAGAATAAATAATCTAGAATTGTGTACTGCATCAGGAAACACTAATTGGTCCATGGTGCAGACACATAATGGCAAAAAGTGTTCAGGAGTGGGTAATTATCATCCAGTAGATTTTTTGGCTGCATGCAAGGACCAATTTGTACCTGGTATGTCAGAGCAGTGTAAAGTGAAGTTAGCAAAGAGAATGCTTGACTGTTCTGCTCAAACTTGGGCAAGTCAGTGTGCTAATAAATTTGTTACTTTTGAGGCGTTTGAAAAATTGTTTTTAAATAAGTATTGGGGGAGGCCAAGCAAGCTAAGATACAAAATGAATTCTTGGATGGGCCAAACTATGTGAAAGGGAAATGGAGCATGAACGAATTTTGTCAGGAGGAACTTGACAAACTAGTGCATTTAGATACACCTTTGAGTCTTTTAGCAGTAATTTCCACATTGTGTAGGAGGTTACCTACAGATTTGCATTGGCAGTTAATTCTCCATCCCACAGATTCATCTGAGAATTTCATTGAATTTGTAGGAAAGATAGACCAAGGTTTAGTTTGGAACGACAGCTCAGGGGAACACAGCATGTGAACCACAATGAAAACAGAGGCAGTAGAAATGTGGGTCACAACCAGGGAAACCACAATAGAGAGAGGAATTTAAATGAAAATTGGAGAGGTAACAATAACATAGGAGACAACTGGGATAATAGAAGCCAGAGGGAAACATGGGAAAATGATAGTAGAAATCAAAGGCAGGAAGGTGGAAATTGGAATGGGGATAACAGTAGGAGAGAAAATCAGAGACAGAATCAGGGAAAATAAGATTTGTTCCAAATGAGGTCCGTTTTGGGACAAGGAGCTATTCTAATAAAAGGACCAGAAGATGGGATAACAGGGGATCAAATGACCATAATTACAGTAGGAATAGAGATGGGGACAGAAGGGAGGGAAAACTATGTCACATGGACGGAAATGGTGATAGGAACGAGGAAGTAGGAGTTCACAAGGGCAAGGATAAAGAAAAGAGGGAAGAAAACATAAATAGAGTAAACAAGGAAAGGGAGAAAAGAGAGGGAGGTATGTGTCAGATGGATGCTGTTATAGGTAGTGAGGAAATTTTTGGGGATTGGTTCATGCAACATAACAAAAGAAAGGCAAACAGGAGCAGAAAGGATAGGAATGAGGACAGTAAAGAGGAATATGATGTGCGAAATTTATTTGATAAGAACATTAAAGAGGATAAAAACAGTGTTGGATTAGCCTTAGTCTTGGATAGGTCAGAGGCACAAGTGTTGGCTGAATGTGAAAGTATGAATGTGAATATTGATGGTACTGGAGCCAGCATAGATGTTGTCGAATGTATGAATGAGAGTGAATGTTTTTCTAAATTAAATGTAAATAAATGTGGTCCAGTAGAGACAATAAATGACACTGGACCTACTGTAAATATTAATATAAATGTGAAGATCTCTGAGGGAGGCCAAGTTGACAGTGTAGATGCACAAACCAGAAATTTAATTTGGAAAATAAACTGGATTAGGAAGTGGGCACCAGATGATTGGCTATTGCAAAAATATGATTACTTTGACAGACTAGGCAAACAATATAATAGGGACCAGACTTATTACAATGTGTTGAAAGAGTTTGTGAATGGGGACAATGAGTATGATCAATTAAGGGGATTAGGCCTTTGTACCTTAAAACATGATGAGATAAGTGAGGTACATGAACTTATACAGAAGGGGTCAGGTGATAAGGAGAATAAGACATAATCCTCTGTCATTTATAATAATGAACAATATACATGCATGGATGACGATAGGTTGAATGTAGGTTGGATTAACAAATAAGTGCATGACTATGGGACTGATGATTGGATCAGTTTTTTAAAATATTTAAAGATTGTAGAACCAGGGGCATGGAAAAAAGAAAAGTGTGCATTTGCAAGAAAAATAGAAGTGTTAAATGCAGGGAATCCAGAATTGGAAGTAATCATTGAGGAGGAGCTGTTTATTTAAGATTTATTGGTGATGAAAGGTCTATGTTTAAATCTAGTGTTAGGAAGAGATTTTCTGTGCAAATATGAAGCTCAGTTGGAATATAAGGATAAAATGCTAGAATTAAGTCTGGAGGGATGCATGAAGAGGGTGAAATTCAAAAATTTTGTAAGTGATAAAGATTAAATGGTATGTTTACACAAGTAACTGCCATAAATCAGTGTAAATCATGAAGTATGAGATTAAATGCATTGTAAATAGTAGGTTAAGAATGTGTGTATTTATTCTGTGGTCTGTGTTAGTATCTACTTGTGTGTTTAGATTTAAGCATTGGGGTCACATTTACATGCGTTATTCATATATTCTTTTTCTTGTTGTTGCTTGTGTTAAAACATGGGCTTGTATCAGATTTGCAGTTCAACAGTAGTACAAGCGGTAAATATGTATATGTGTTGGTGAATGGTGCAATTGTTGCCAGGACTCATTCCTGAAAGAGCAGCTGAGAGGGATAGTGTGTTTAATGATAAAAATAACAGTCCAGTTCGCGAATTATTTTTGCAGTTTATTAATACAGGCGACCGGTTTCGATCTAAGTTCTAGATCATCTTCAGACCTCGCTACAGATGTTCAGGCGCCTGAACATCTGTAGCGAGGTCTGAAGATGATCTAGAACTTAGATCGAAACCGGTCGCCTGTATTAATAAACAGCAAAAATAATTTGCGAACTGTACTGTTATTTTTATCATTAAACAATAAGTTCGCTGTTTATTCCAAGAAAGGAAACAATGTTTTCCAAAATGATTAGATAGTGTGTTTATTGTGTCATCATAATTTATGTATGAGTAGTGAAACTATTTAGTTAGGTAATTCTATGAATGATAATTAAATTGTTTTTATTTTTGTTTATGTATACTAATCTGGAATCAGGACTAGAGGACGTATATATATTGTTTTCAACTGATGCTCACAGGCTGCAGGAGTTGTAGTTACTGTGAAGTATAGACGTGCTAGGATTAATTTAGGATAGTATGGGCCAATTAAATCTCACACCACCAAATTTTTGGTGCGAGGGGTAGGGTAGGATTTGTATTTATGCTCTGTTAATACGAAAATATGTTACGTGTTCTTTTAGTTGAAAGTGATAAACGAGCGTGTTAATTTTAAAGGTATTGGCAATGTACGCGGTCCTCTTAGAAGTGTGTGTGCGTGCGCGCTTATGTGCTGTGTGTGTGTGTGTGTGACTTCCCGTGCGAGCGGCAGCGCCGAGGGTAGCGAAAGAAAGAGAAACCGCATTTATTCGCCCAGACACTGAAGCGTACGGGAAGCCAGGAAAGAACCAAAGGACGGAGGCGAATTCCATTAGCAATGAAAAACGAGTTTATTGAATTCCTACTTTCAATAACGTCCAATTTGAATGTAAAGGGTAGGAGTGAGTGCGGGAGTGGGAGTGAGGGCGGGGCTTGGCCCCCCGCCCCCCAGACACCACCACCGCCCCCATCCGCCCCAGGCTTCGTATTGAGCCGGCGCATTTCATTCACGCAACTTCTCAGGTGGGCTCTGCCCGGGGCGGCCACGAATCTCGGGGGCGGAGGGGGTGCAGTGTTTCAAAGAAATGACGCCGAGCGAGCAGACTAGTCTCGTGTCGACAGGAAGCCGAAGGGCTGCGATTTTTCCTGTGCCACACCTCCTCTTTTGAATTCCCAGGCACAGTGATACCAACACTTCGTCCTAGGGTTTTGTCTTGTGGTTCACTGTCAGCTCACTAACTTGAGGAGGGTACAAGATGACCATTAACAAGAGCAAGGCAATGGTAATGGAACGTAGTCAAAATCAGGCGATGCACTAAAATTAGATTATGTAGTGAGGTAATACCCTCCGACCTCAAGAATAATATCGTAATTCCAATTCCAAAGAAAGCAAGTGCAGACATGTGAAAATTTCAGAACTATCAGTTAAATAAGTCATGGTTGCAAAATACTAACAGGAATTATTTACAGGGGAATGGAAGAAACTTGTAGAATCCGACCTCGGGGAAGACCAGTTTGCATTTAGGAGGAATGTAGGAACACGGGAGGCAATACTCACATTACGACTTATTCGCTAAGGAAAGGCAAACCTACGTTTTTAGCGTTTGTCGATTTGAAGAAAGCTTTTGACAATGTCGACTGGAATACACTCTTCCAAATTCTGAAGGTATCAGGGGTAAAATATAGGGAGCGAAGGGTTCTATTCAACCTATACAAAAACCAGACAGCGGTTATTAGAGTTGAAGGGCAAGAAAGGGACATAGAGGTTGGGAAGGGAGTAAGACAGGGTTGTAGTCTTTCCCCAATGTTGTTGAGCAGGCAGTGAAGAAATGGAAGGAGAAATTTGGAGAGGGCATTAAAGTGCAGGGAGAAGAAATAAAAACATTGCGGTTTGCTAATGACATAGTAATTCTGTCAGAGACTCCAAAAGATCTGGAAGAGCAATTGAATGGGATGGACAGGGTCTTGAAAGGAAGATATAAGATGAACATCAATAAGAGTAAAACGAAGGTAATGAAATGCAATGTCAGAAAAGGCGGTGCTGAAGGAATTAGATTAGGTAATGAGACAATAGAAGTAGTAGATGAATTTTGTTATTTGTGTAGAAAGATAACTTCTGATGGCCTAAGTAAAGAAGATATAAAATGCAGAATGGCTATGGGAAGAAAACCGTTTCTAAAGAAGCGAAACTTGTTAATATCTAATATTAATTTAATGTTAGGAAGTCCTTTCTGAAAGCATATGTCTGGAGTGTAGCATTGATGGAGTGAAACGTGGGCGATAAGGAGTTCAGATAAAAATATAATAGAATCATTTGAAATGTGGTGCTACAGACGAATAATGAAAATTAGCTGGGTGGATCACGTAACTAATGAGGAGGTGCTCAACCGAATAGGGCTGCAGTGGAGTAGTCGGGTGGTCTAAGGCGTCTCGCTGCTGAGAGCGCGGTTGCTCGCCGTCGAGGTTCGAGGCCTCCCTGGGGCATGGGTGTGTGTGTGTTCTCCTTAGGTTAGTTTACCTAGGTTTCAGTAGTTTGTAAGCTACGGACTGATGACCACGCAGTTTGGTCCCATAGATTTACAAACATTTGAACAATTTCTCCACCGAATCTGGTAGAAAAGGAGTTTCTGGCATATCCTGACTAAGATAAGGGATAGATTGGTTGGACACGTTCTGAGACATCAAGGAATTGTTAACATAGCATTAGAAGCAAGCGTGGGGGTAAAAATCGTAGAGGGAGACCGAGGGACGAATATAGTAAGCAGATTCAAAAGGATGTAGGTTGCTGAACGTATTCTCAGATGAAGAGACTTGCACAGGTCAGGGTAGCGTAGAGAGCTGCATCAAACCAGTCTGCGGACGGAAGACCACAACAACAACAACTTGAGGAGGGTACAAGATGACCATTAACAAGAGCAAGGAATGTAGTCAATATCAGGCGATGCACTATAAATTAGATTATGTAGTGAGGTAATAAATGTAGTAGATGAGTTTTGTTATTTGAGTTGCAAAACATTTGTAATGGCGAAAGTAAAGAAGATATAAAGTGCAAAATGGATATGGAAAGAAAAGAGTTTCTGAAGATGGGAAAGTTGTTAATACTATTATATTAAAATAATATTTATTTTTATTAACAGTATTACAATAAAGTTAAAATATAGCACCGGCGAGGGTCAAGCACCATGGTAACATGGAAAACACAAGGAAACCCACTTAATGCAATAAAACCAGATAAAACTTTCCGTACAGAGAATAGGGGGTGACACCATCACTACTGGCTTGACTTTAATGTCCTCCGCCTTTGTCTGTACACTCAGACCAATCCACATGCTGATCAGACTCAGGGGGTGGAGGGCGGCCCACCACCGCTGCGCGCATGGAATGTCTTGAGACGGATGGAGAGAACATCACAGAGTCAGTAGAGGTTCCCGACCCGGGGTCATGTTCAAGGGGGTGGGGGCCGCGTTGGTGGCTGTCTTCCGCTTGGCATTTAACAGACAGCTGCGCGGACGCCGCATCTCAGTGTCCATCATGTAGTCCGAGTCTTCGGTACTGTCCTTTGTACGCAAGAGAGTCTGCAGGTGTCGAATGGTTACGTCCCGCCTTTCGGCGGAAACGTTCGTGATGCTGTCGGGTTTGTCATGCGATGTGGATCGTTGCGAGTGGCGCTCAGCTTTGGATCCATGCCGTTGCTGCAGGTCTACGTGTCGGTCCGCGCCCAATGAATGTCGATGCCCGAGGTCTAAGTGTGGGTTCGAGCAGTCGGCACCCGAAGTGTACCGTCGCCTCACGTCTATGTTCCTGCTTGTAACATGTTCAGGCATGTCCAGGTGGTATCGAGACTGTGAACTCGTCATCGGAGACGGGCTACAATCCCTCAAAGACAAACCCTGCGTTTCCAATTTTGTGCTGCTGCTGGCACTGCGGACGCGGGACGTAAAGTTCACGACGCGGCTTCAGCGCGGTGTTCGGGTCGTCTGCGGGAACTGTCGTGGGTGCTGTGGTAATTTGAAACCGGCGGTGGGTTCGCATGCCACGCCCGTAACAGGAGCGGTAACTCAAGCAGCGACAGTCTCAGAGCCTAGACCTGGGGCAACGGCGGAAGCGGAAAAGCAACTACTGCAGGCACTACTAAGGAATCTGACGACAGTACGGGATGTGACTGGGACGCCGTGGAGACTTCTTGAACAGGTTCGTGCAGTGATTACTGCGTGACTTGCTGGTTTCAGGAAGAATCCTCTGCTGCAATCGCCTGAATAGTTTCTGAAAAGCTAGGACGGTGTGTCGATGACAGGTGACGTATCCGTAGCTTCGGCGTTGACGTCGGCTACGCGACGATTAGGAGACAGGGTGACGAGTCCGAGCGCGGTGGCCGCCACTGCGGCGTAGGAGGCCTCGTCACAGAGTAACATATCTAGAGAAGAAGCCCTCCCTAAACCTCTGTCCTACGCTCCCGTCGAAGTTCTGTAAGATGCCAGCAGATGTCAGGTAGTTCCCTGGCTTAGTACCGGCAGACCACACTAGAGGCGCTTGTGAGGGTGCCTCTCGCACATCAGAGGGTAGAATGGAGGGGAGACTGAGGAGAGAGATAGTGCCGCTTTCCACGAGGCCACGGCTGTGTCCGGTGTGCCGGCGTTTGAGGGGAAGTGGTGGTGGGGACAGCCGCTACCTGCCGCCTGCTCTGGCCAGTTTAAAGGGCTGCATCTGACCGCAGCGCCATCATGAGACATCTTACGAAACCTTCCCTCCCTTCCCCCCTTGGGCGTGTGACCGGGCCCTTACGGAGGTTTCCCGTCTGTATATTTTTGTGGCCTCGTGCCGTGGCAGCCTGGGCGGGGGGGCGACGGCGCTGGGGACACGCTTGGTGGTAGTGACCGATACAGTTGCAGTGCGAGCACGTCTGGGGCTGGCCGCTGTATGTTACGTGAGCACGGTGCTCGTTAACCCTGGAGTGGGCGCGTGGGGTACCCCTGTCACCCAGCGGATTTACATTGCAATTATTTCCGTTACGGTTACAGTTGCAGCGTTCCCGCGCTCAGTACCTTTCAAACAGGTTCATTGTTAAAGATTCGTTTTGATTTAACATCAGTTGCGCAGCTAAACTTGTAGCAGCAGGACGTCGAATTGAGCTGGGGTACAACTGTCCACCACGCGCCTAACCACGTAACATTTCTTAAGGTAGGCATTCTCCTTTTTTAATACTGATTTCATACTAAATGCATTGAAAGTACAATATTTGAATTATTTTTATTAATCTGGCATATAACTATGTTAACTGATGTCAGTGGGACTCACCGAAACATTAAAGGTGCAAATTGGTTCAGCAGTGTACCATTAGCTAAGATGCTACTTCAAGACAAGAGACTGACATACGTTGGAACACTCAGAAAAAAACAAGGAGATCCCCAAGGAATTCTTATCTAATAAACAAAGACATCAATATTATTCTATTTTTGGCTTCCAGGAGAATTGCACCCTAGTTTCATACTGCCCTAAAGTGAACCAAACTGTCCTCTTGATATCTACATTACCTCATGATAATTCCATTGATAAGGATTCAAGAGAGTCACTGAAACCAGAAATTGTAACTTTTTACAATATGACAAAGATTGGAATTGATTTACTTGATCAACTAATTAAAAAAATGATGTTTCCCGAAACACTCGTACGTGGCCTATGGTTGTTTTCTATAATTTACTGAATGTCTCTGCCATGAACGCACTGTGCATATACCGATAAAACTGTAGAACACCAAAACCAGTGAAAAGAACGGAATTTCTGCAGAGGTTGGCCTGGGAAATGACGAAGCCGCATATTCAGTACCGATCTGCTATACCTCAAATTCCCATCGAATTACGGCTGTGTGCACGTGCTCTACTGTGCATAAATTCAGAAATTACACCTCAAGACAATCCCACACAAGGTTCCAAGGGACGGTGTTATGAGTGTGGAAGGCAAAAAAATAAGTCAACCAGAAAATGGTGTCATAAGTGTAAAAGGTGGATGTGTTTGGCTCATTTGTATACTGTATGTGTAAACTGTCTCTGAAATAAATAATTGAAATTTTGTTTAGAAAATGAGTATTTTATTTCCATCCTCATACTCGTACAAAGGCATAAAAACATTAAAAACTTAATTTGATAATTTCTTCTATGTGTATTTAAAAAATGAAATGGGGTACAGGAGTACCCCGCGCGCCTAACCGTGTTACAATAATCCACGCGCCTACTGCAGGGTTAACAAGGAGAAACGGCGGAATGTGTTTTTTAACAATCATCTTCACACTTTACACGCCGTTCTCAACTTGGAAAATATATGCGGAGTGCCACTTTTCTTTCTCAATCTACATGACAATTCCATACGGGGACAACATTCGAGCTAACCTCGAACAGTAAATTAAAAGCACAAACTTGCCGCATGCCAAAGCGTTCATGGAACATGTTTACATTACTTATACTTCCATCTAGGTGCCTAAATTTACGTGTACCATCGGGAACGTTAACACGAATGTCACAAAGTCCGGAAATCTGAAGCTTTAAGAAGTGGTGGTGGGGACAGTATCAAGTTGAATGCCGAGAATGTCGTCTGACGTTAAATAACAGTCTTAGAGCAACTAACTGTGAATTTCATAGGGCGACGGCAGTGCAAAGCTTTTTTCGAACTCGGACTGTGCGTTATTTTCTCACTCTTCACTATTATCATAATTCATTGTACTTACAACTGTAAAGAGCAACCAAGGCGAGGAAGCAGGTGGTGGCAATGACCCCGCCAGCCGAAGCAAACACTCAACGTAAACAGCCCGACCGCCGCATCGAGGTGTGGACAGGCGGGCAGCAAGCAGCCAAGTGCTATTCAAGCCCGCAGTGCTTAACTTCGGTGATCTACCGGAAACACGTGTACCCACTGCGGCAGGGGCGTTCGCTCCACAGAAACATTAAGAAAACCGAAATATCAGGAAACGCCTGATATTTTCGCTCATACACGAACACACACACAGAAAACAACACACACGCTCGTATGAATTTGTATATAATAAATGTAAACATGATAAAACCCATCCACAATACTCATTCACTGCTACATTCCTCTATCAACAGTTAAATGTAACACGGCACTAACATTAAACACTCGTGTTTCGCGCGCAACTCTTCAAAACAAAACACCCACGGAGCAAATGAACAGCTTTCAGCCGTAACCATACGCCGAATATTACTACTGGAGTACTGTATACCACAAACAAAACGCGGAAAACAAATAACAAACACTCTACAAACAAAACAGGAACAACCAGAAACTAAAGAAATGGAAAATATTTGTAAGTACTAAACGAAATGACATATATTTCGCCGCGGCGGAGTATCCGAGCGCATTGATACACTATGATCCGATGCGGGGGGCTGTTTCCCATCGGGGTTTCGAATCCTCCATCTTGGACGGGTGTTTGTGCTGTCTTTAGTACAAGTTAGTTATAAGAAGTTTGTAAGTTTCGGGACTGAAGACCCCGCAGTTAAGTCCTATAGGCTTAACTTTTTTTTTCACGCATTTCTCTAAATCAAAATTGGAAAGGAAAAAATCAAAACTGTTTGTTATGCTTTTCAGATTACAAGTTTGTATAAACTATTACCACAACAAGTAATAAGTAGGCTACTTAGTGATTTATACGTAGGTATGTAAAAAAGTGTGATACTCGTATTTCTAGGCCTAATTTCAAAAAAAAAAAAAAAAAAAAAAATGGTTATATTGTGCCTCATAGCCTAAGCGAAAGTCATAAAGAATAAACCTGTAAAAACAGTTCAGGTGTTTCTTCAAAGACAGTTGTACAGTACCCTATAATTTTTCAGAACAAAACTTAACCAACTCACTGATGATAGCACAAAATGTGCTGAAACATGTTTGGGAAAAGTAACTAGAATTAGGTGTCTTGCATACGGTGGAATATCCCCACCATTTAAGTGATATCCAGTGTTTTCTGAAGGCATTTGTGTGTAGTGTTTCTGTATACATGGACGATAAACAGTTTTGAGAAGAGGAAGATACATGTATTACGTGACACGTAGTTTACTGTTTCAAATTTTATCGTTAACTAACTAAAACCCGGGCGTTTCCCGGGTATTTATTTGTTTATTCTTGCCTTGAGTTAATACTTCTCCTTTCCCAACTTTCTCTATCCCCCTCATATTTTTTTAAAACATGTTATATTTATTGGAGAATATATATATATATATATATATATATATATATATATATATATATATATATATATATATATATATATATAAAATGCGCACCATCTTATATTTATTGAGTTATGCGTTGTATAATTCTATAATATTTAGATATATATTCATTTGTATAAGTGCTGTATTTCTGGCCGCGTGGGAGTAGCTGAGCGATCTGGAGCGCCACGTTACGGATCGCGCAGCTTCCCACGTCGGAGGTTCGAATTCTCCCTCGGGATGAATGTTTGTGTTGTCCTTAGGTTAGTTTAAGTAGTTTTTAAGTCTCGTGACTGATGACCAACGTGGTTTGGTCCCATAGAATTACAAACATTTGAACTTTTTTTTTTTAATCTGTGTTGAATACAATTAGTAGTTGAGAAGTAGTATATTAAAGTTTGGTGTGTGATAGGGCTGTTTTCTATGTATGTTGCTGTTTATGTGCTCAAAGCTGATTACGTGTCGTACTGTGATACAATTTCGAAGATATACTCAGCTATATGTGTGTAATTTTGTGTCTCGTCGCCGCAGGTTGTCGTGGGTGTCGGTGGCCGAGTGGAGAGAGACCGACACAGTGAAATAGTATGAACGCGTTTGTGGGTACGGAGTGTGAGGTGACCAGCCAGTCGGACGGCAGAAACTAGAAACACTAGCATAAGATTTTTTTTTCGTAGAAATATTACAATACATAACTTTTATGCCTGCAGACTAGTGGAATGCTAGATACATAATTTATCTTGAATTAGGTATAAGCCTGCCTACTAATGAGAGTCTGTTCTAGTGCCTGTCCTATTGCCAAGTGGTTGATACAGTTCAGTGGTGGCCGCGAGCGGGATTGCAGCAGAGGGCGCTCGCGGCTGCACGTCTTGAGCTCGCTGCTCCGTGCTTGCAGGGCGGCGCGCGGCGAAAGTACGTGGCGACACCATATGTATACTGTCTGTAAAATTTTCTGCGTCTAAAATTTCCAGTGTAGAAATTATAAATTGTAACGCCATACCGAATGCCGTAGTTTTAGTCCATCAACAGCGGAAAAGTGGTAAGCGACAAACCTTTATCCTTTCATAATTTTTCTATGTTTGTCAGCGAGAAAAAGTTCAATAAAAGTTTGCAATTATGTTTAATGTTGGTTGTCAGACGCTAAGTCCTGTCATTATAATACAGTGTGGGAATAACGTCTCATCGAATTATGTGACAGTTTCTTGCAAACTACATTCTTTATGACGTTGTATCTCATGATCCATGTGACGTATGTATTTCTTAGACCGATAGCAGTGTTACTTCGAGGTAAGGAACATCTGCACCAAATTTGTTTGAAATCGGTCCAGTGGTTTAGGAGGAAATGTGCAACACTGTCGTTTCATACAGAAGTTTTTCGCGCATCTCATTATTTATGACGTCATTATCTCGTAAACTATGTGATATACATGATTCTAACACTTACGGTGACCGCAGTCATGGATTGAAGTTTACGTGTTGAAAGTTTTTAATCATTGGAAGAGAACTGTAGTTTAGTATACAATACGAACACACACACACACAAACATGCTTTCGCTTTTTGAGGTTGTTCACTACGAACTGACTTCTTATCCATAGTTATTGATGAAAATATCTACAAAATTTACTCCTTAAAACAAAGGGTCAGTTTTAAATAGTAGTCTTGTATAAACAACTAAATTTCAGTGGACGCAAACGTAAAAATAACAGTTGCTCAAAAAATAGTAACTTAAAATATTAACCCTTTACCATTACCATTTAAAATAAAGAAACGGTAGAAATTATTACTTTCCTTTATTGAGTTAAAAATAATAAGATATACTGAAGTAGAAGAGTTTTTTTTTTATACTTTAAAAATCGTCCGTCGACTCACAAGTAATCTGCGACCTTAGTTGACGAATCGTTCCAGATTCAGCTACAATTAGCGGAGGTGTTGAGATCGCAAGAATTGAATATGTTGATGAGAGCTATGATTCCTGAAAAGGGGTCGCCATTCCATTTATCAATTTGCATAGGATCTTGCGAAAAAAATGATGCCTCGCCATGGAATGTGTCACTTGATAGATATTGAATGCTGATTAGAAGACAGAAACGAATAAAATATTTAATAAAGGCGAAAGACGTAGTGTGGGTGTGTATGTCTTGACTTTGTTTATATTGTGAGGAGGCGATCCAATATTATGATACTTTCCAAAAATGGTAAAGCCAAGATCGCAGGTAAATAATTTTATTTGGAATCAAGAGCAGCATCTTGGAAGACTGTGGACGGTCATATTATCTAACTAGTGCCGACTGGCAGGACGAGATCTGAAACAAACTCAACATTTTAAGGATTGGAGGTGTCGACATGTCTTAAGAGATAATACAGGCTAAAGGTGGAACTTGGTTCCACGGAAGATTCAGTGCTTTTTATATAAAAAAAAAAAAAAAATAATAATAATTTACAAGAGAAAATAGTATCCATAACCAAGCATGTGGCAACCTTAAGGACAGGAGAACATGCTTATAAAAAGAGCCAAAATATATGAAAATCGAAACTTGACGCTTGGACGAACGGAAACCTGTACCATTATCAACCGGTCGTCTAGACATCACCTGATAAACAACGGGCCGGCCGCGGTGGCCGAGGAGACTGAGGCGCTCCAGTCACGGTCTGCACGGCCACTACGGTCGGGGGTTTGAATCCCCATCGGGCATGGATATTTGTGGCGTCCTTAGTGTTAGCTAGTTCATAAGTAGTTTGTAAGTTTAGGGACTGATAACCCCGTAGTTAAGTCCCATATATATATATATATATATATATATATATATATATATATATATAGAGAGAGAGAGAGAGAGAGACAGAGAGAGAGAAAGAGTGAGAGCCGCGGTGGAGTAGCCGAGTGGTCTAAAGCGTCTCGCTGCGGAGCGCGCGGTTGCTCGCCGTGGAGGTTCGAGTCCTCCCTGGGGCATGGGTGTGTGTGTGTGTTTGTCCTTAGGTTAGTTTACCTAAGTTTAAGTAGTTTGTAAGCTACGGACTGATGACCACGCAGTTTGGTCCGATAATTTACAAACATTTGAACATTTTGAAAGAGTGAGAGAGAGGGGAGGGAGAGGGAGAGACAGAGAAACAGAGACAGAAAGAGAGAAAGAGAGGGAAATGGTACGAGGGGAGGATTAAATGTGTCTAACAACATCTATAGGCGTATGATATAGAGTTAATTATATTTCCAATGGTGACAAATACTGCCAGTGAAAAGTCGAATTTGGTTTATTGTAACGGGTGAGTCCCGTCTAACGGGTGTGTTGAATTTGTGAACCGTGTGTTCGCCGGTTCCTACCCCTTGTCGGAAGTGCACTTGAGCGAATGAAACCTGCAGCCGCGTAGCGGGCAGTGGTGCGCAGAAAAATTGGCGTAGACCGGAATAGGGGCGGGCATTAAAGCGATGGCCACCGGCCGGAATAAACTGCGCCGCGCGTTTCCAACCCCCACCCATCCGACCCACACTTGGCCGGATTTTTATTGCTACCGAATGAGATTATTAATCTCGTGGCCGAGCTTACAATCCCATTTTTCACGGCCTCGCATATTTCACCTGTCTTTGCCTCCGCTGCCTGTTCGGAAAGACAGAAAACATGCGTGCGTAGCTAAATAATAATAAAAAAAGTGGTGGAGGGGATGGGTGGGGGGTAGGACTGACGGGATGAGGGGTGTAACAGGCTGGATGGAGACTGAAATAAAAACAGAATCGCAACGAGACAGAAAACTCGTAATGACATTAACTGCCCGGCTGATGCGGGTTAAATCACTTCCGCGGGTGAGGCATGCCGTAGTAATTATTCACCAGGGCCGGCGGCTTCCGTAGCTGCCGTGTGATGGGGAGTCATGAAGCCGGCTGTAGCTGTTAATTCCGACAGCGGCCGCTGCTAGAGGCAGCGGCGCCAAAATCGGCCTGCGAGTGGGTAGCGCCAGGAAAGAACGCCTCCGGCCAGTCACTGGCGAGAATGGAGAGCGAAAGAGGAGCGAAATATTGCCGGCTTCTCTGTGCAGTAGAGTTGGGCAACACGATTCTTTTTTAGGAAACGATTCTTGCGATTCAATCCCACATTTTGAATCGATTCCTACGATTATTTCGAGATTCTTTAGTCTGCATTGGCGCGATTCTTACTTCAACATCTTGCTCATAGATGGCAATGCATGTCTGTGTCATGGATGTTGAAATCTTAACCTTTTGCATCTGTTCCTACGATTCGTTCACGATACTTTCTGGTCTGCGACGGCACGGTTCTTACAAAATGCCGAAAAGGTGACAATATGACTATCGGATTTTTTAATATTTATGGTGCGTAAAGTTCAGATTTAATAATGAGGCAAAGCCATTCCATTCAGTTCTCAAAAATTCTCGAGAAAATAGTATGAAGTTTTGCGAGCTGTTATAAATACATATTACACTAGCAACTATTTCTGGTGTCATCATAGCTCATTTAGTAGCGTTGTAGGTTTAGTGAACGTAGGTCACTTATTTCGAATCCTCCTGTAACCTTATAAATTTTTTTTTCGTTCTGTTTGAATACTTCGGCCACTTGAATACAAATTTAATGAAATCTACGATAGTTAACAGATATCCAATCATTATATAATACTTATTATGTAAAATCAATTAGTTTAAGGAAAGACGAAATAAACATTAATAATAAAAATCCGTCTCTAAATATTAAATTTCTTTCAAGATGCAAGAAAGTCACGTTTATTAAAATGTTTCTTTTTTGTAAAATCGGTTTCTTTCAGGATAACTGATAACGTAATAACCAAAATGGTAAAAAAGATTTTTGAGATGGCTTTAAAAACATTTAAAATCGCGTTTTTATATAAAAATAATATTTTTATAAAATTGAGTTATTACAAAAACTACAACTCGAAAAGCTTAAAACTCTCTAAACACAAAATATAATCCAAATCGTTACGGCCATTTCCGGGATGCGCGGAATATAAATATGTAAGGATTGCTCGTTTAAATACATAACATGTAAACTGTATAAAAGACGTATATTCGTATGTATTGGCAGCTGCGTATTTCGCTGCGTTTTGTTTCTGTCATTTGTAATTCGTGAATAGGCTAATAATTAACAGCTAACGATCTTTGTTCTGTACTTCCTTTGTACACACGCTTTCTGGCATTCGTAATTATTCGGCACGATTCGCCACTTGCTTTCGAATCATGAATCGTTAGACAGGCGATTCTTTTGAACGACGATTCGTCCGGATCACGATACGATTCTTACGATTCTTTATTTGTATTCGTTCAAATGAACGACTCATTGACGAATCGCCACAAGTCTACTGTGCAGTATCGCCTGTAGTCTCTGAGGCGCCATCCGTACGTAGCAACAGCAAAGCCGAACGTTGTGTTTCCACTGTTTGCTGCATCGTGATCATCATCATTTGCCATATCTTGAAAGGTAATTTTTTGCAGTGTCTGTGTGGTTATGACTTACGTTTTACGTACGGCTTATCAAGCCAATGGCAGCACGGAATCTCTTGCCGCATTAAACGCGTTAATAAAGTCGATGTTCATAGAACGCGTTTAAATTTCAAAGGAATGCTCACTTTCTCCTGTTCTACAGTACTGCAGTTCAGAAAACGTAAATTTTATCTTCAGGCTTTAGTCTGCAGAACTACTTGTCATTATCAGTTATCTGCCTGCACTATACTCAGACATTGTCCTTTTCAAAGTGGCACCTTTACTCCATTACTTGATCACATGTCCACTCATTGAGCGTAGTATGTGAACTGCGAATGTACGTTTCAACGACATATACGAGTATGAGAGGTCAACCGTCTTCAAGGTACTATTTTATTTCATTTAAATAATCGACATGTTTACTGCGTATTTCTAAACGATCCAAAGCTCCTTCCTGAAACCTGTTTTTTTCTGCGCCACCTAATAAATATTAAGCATGTTAATTCTACGAAAAATAAAGAATGTAAATATTACATTTAAATTAAAGAAACTAATGTATCTGAAGCCTTACTTTTGAAGGAGGTACTGCAATGACGAAATACTTCCATTGAAAGATGTATTTTTCCTTATTACGGGAAAAAAGGTACTTTTCTGAGAGGCGCTGTTTGTGTGTCGCGAAAAATTTTTTTTATCAATTTCTGCACAATTTGTTCATTAAAATAATTTAAATTTAATTGCTTTTTCTCTGTATTTCGCTTTTTCCTGAAGTTGAGAAACCCTGAGAACTACCGGAAACTACCTCTCTCTCTCTCTCTCTCTCTCTCTCTCTCTCTCTCTCTCTCTCTCTCTCTCTTTGTCCGAAGTGAAACACCAGTAGCCGCCTGCACTCTTTCCAGGACACTTTTAATGGGATTTTTATACCCTCTTTTGCCTCTTCCGACATCAATTTAATTACAATGAAAACAATCTCTCGTGTCTGGCTATGCAGAACTCTTCCTGCTCCTATAGCGCTTGGAGACCGTGCCGCCACGCCGTTTATAGCGGTGCGTTCACTAGATGTGCACTGGCCAGCAGGCGGAAGTGGACTGACGCGGCCTCCCCTTCCAAACGGAGGAATGGACTCGCCCGGCGCTTCGGACGAAAACTCGTCTCACTGTATCCTGCGCGGACTCTACATCCTGTATACACTCTCCGCTCTCCGTAACGGGCGTATATACGCTGTCGGTGTGCTACGCCTGCGAGCATGACTGCCACGAACCTTCTGCACTGACATGCCAAACAGCGTGTAAGGCCGACTGCAGGGCTCTGCTGTCAGTCTTCACAATCGCTCTGATGATGGTTGAACATTTTGCGACCGAAATGTCATCAGAAGAATTTTATGGTCACAGAAGAATTACCATAATTTTATTGACAATCTCTCTAGAGCTAGTCTCATTGGTTGTTTCCAACAACCAGTCTTACAGTACAGCGCCTTGAAACAGCTATGTAATATGCACTGGCGGATGGTGCTTTACATGACTGGGGGTTAACTAAGCACCCTGGTCCACCTCCTCCCCACCTTATCAGTTATACTTTCGTTACAAAATCTGCAGAATGTCTTACCTTGGCTTGTTCCTGCGTGATTCAATTCGAGCTGAGGCGTCGGCCTATAAAACTTTTTTATTTCACACTTCTCTACCAAGCTTAAAGCTGAGTAATTTATTTGTAAATGATACTGAACGTTGTTCATTTTTCTTTGATAGTAAAGACCAAGAACACATGAATATGCCCTCCCCCCCCCCCCCCAGGGTGCTCACGTTTCATTTGAGTACGTGCGTGGCAAGTACGGGGCCCCGAACTAATGGAGTCTTCCTTCCTTATTTACTTTCTGGACTGCACTTCCTTTCCCCCTCCCCTCCTTTCCTATCCTCACTCCTTCCCTTCCCCACCTGAGGACTGATAACCTCAGTAGTTTAGTCCCCATAACGTAACCAAACAACCCAACCCAATATGAATATGCACATGAACACTAAAACACAGTAAGTTACTGATTACACTATAACAAAATCAATCAGTTATGATGAAGAGGAAAATCTATCTTCGGGACACGTGATACTGTAAGCAAGCATTCCCTCCCACATTACGCATGCACAAAATCTGCTCTTCCACACACCTTTTAAACAGTTAAATATATGTTACAACGAAATGTATAAATGTCATTTACCCTAGAATCGGAACACATTTGCGAAAACGTCCAAAGTATATTTGGTAAGCAATAAGTCATTGTTGTTCCTGTATCTGTTAAAAAGAAGATAGAATTAAAAAAAATGCCTGCAGTCAGATTCTAACCCAATACCTTCGGCAGTGCAGCACAACGCCACTAACAACACTGCTATTCTTGCTAGCTGCACAGCGGTAACTACATTATTGTTAGTGATCGGATCTTCTGAAGGGTTTTACAGTCGATGTGTCTTTAATTTACAGTTATAAGATATTTTACCAAATACGACGCGTTTTTGATGAATCGTCAATGCGCCAAACACAAATACAAAGGGCGAATGTTGCCTCAAACGAGGATTTGCGCCTACGCAAAGCGAGGTGTGCAGTAGCTCCATTGTCTATCCTTCGGGACCATAGGTGCATAGCCCCCACAGCTGGAGTAGCCAGGAGCTGGTGTGTCTACCAGCTCTAACGCCAATGTTAAAAACGGCGTTTCCCCTCGCCTCTCTGTAAGCGTACTGTACGCTTACATCTTTGACTGTCCGAGTGATATCGATTGTCTATCACGTCCGAGGAGTCGAGTTGAAAAGAGGAGCAGATGTTGTGCGTGGCTGAGAGCGGGCAGATCTAGCTAACTGCGGCAGTGGTACGAACGAAATGGTTATTATTGAAGCTGGTGCAACTAACTTAACAGTGATTCTTACTGATGAGCCACGCTAAGCTATCGTGTATCTTTACAGTCAGTGGAATGCGTATGTCTGTCAAAGTGTGCGCTATCGTGTGTCGTGTTGTCGAGAGAAACGATCAACGGCGTCGCGACGGTAACGGTTTTATATAAAGATTGGATCTAAATCAAGAAGATCTCACTAACGTGGAATTTTGATCTCCTAAAATATAAACGTTCGTCGCAACCGCGGCAATCGCGTCGCGATCGGACGTGACTAACTGGCAACAATTAATGTAACTAAAGTTGGATTGCCATTGCACGAATATAACATATTGGGTTAGCATATTGTGTAGTATGTGCTAATACCTCAAGTTATTCTTTATTCTGGAACAGGACAGTCAATTACTCGCTTTTGTACCGTTGATTTGGGACGATGTGTGAACCTTCAACCTGTCTGTATTCTCTTTGTGTTACTACAGTGCAACCAAATATTATTGCATGATTTCAATACACTGAAGCAAAGCTGAATTAACGTGTGTTAATCAATGAGAATGCTTTACTGACGATATTGCATCAGAGTGAAGTGCACAGTTTAGAAGTATGGTGGATTAATGGCTAAGGGAAATAATGTGGGCAGGCACACGGTCAGTTCCAACTAAAAATCCACCCACAATCATCTAAAGATCATATATATATATATATATATATATATATATATATATATATATATATATATATATATATATATTCCCGAGCGTATTACACCTCCATACCGCGCGAGCGCCCATATGCTGCCACCAGGGGGCTCAGAACAGAATTTGAACCTTAGCCGCTCATGCGCATTGCAACTCTGCGGCCACTGCCGCCTCTATTAGGCAGCCAAGCTACGGCTCGTATACGTGCTGCCTCCGTGACGTAAAACGTTCCTAATGCGATAAAAATACTTGGAATGTGCAACAAAATTATCTGATAGCAGAACGAAACGAAAAATGATAGTTAAAAAACTATTTATTTTATACATCTATTTAATTTTCTCACGACGAGGTCTTTCCTGGGGATTCACTGAACCTGTGAACGCGCCGCCGTTGGTACAACGCCTAGTCATGACGTCACGCGGTGCTCCGCGGCCCTGGCTCACAGCAGGGCGCGCCGTGTCGGGCATTAGTGGAGGGCATCAGGGCTGGGGCGCTGGCTGTTGAACAAGGCGTGGCGCAGGTAATTGGCAGGGATCAGCCGCAGCCGGTGGGCCCGTTAGGCCGGTTGATAATGGGGGATCGTTAGTGCCGCTGGCCACACCCGGGCCGCACCCGTCTCCCACCAACGCCGGCCGGCACAGGGGCGTGAACCCGTTCTGAAGGCAGTCTTCAGCACCACTCCACGCTGAGCACAGTAACATCCGTTTCCGTCCCTGTCTTCCACGCAACGGTTCTTCGTCTTGGACGACAGCACATCTTGGATGAAGGGCAACAGGAAGATTGTGTTTTTTTCGATTACTAAACAACATTTGACGTGGTGCCACACTGTAGCCAAAAATGTTCAAATGTTTGTAAGGCTTAAGGGATTTAACTGCGGGGTCATCAGTCCCTAAACTCCACGCTGAGCACAGTAAAATCCATTTCCGTCCCTGTCCTACACGCAACGGTTCTTCGTCTTGGACGGCAGCACATCTTAGATGAATGGCAACAAGCAGATTGGGTTTTTCTCGATTTCAAAACAGCATTTCACGTGGTGCCACACTGCATACAAAAAAGTTCAAATGTTTGTAAGGCTTAAGGGACTTAACTGCGGGGTCATCAGTCCCTAAACTCCACGCTGAGCACAGTAAAATCCGTTTCCGTCCCTGTCCTACACGCAACGGTTCTTCGTCTTGGACGACAGTACATCTTAGATGAAGGGCAACAGGCAGATTGTGTTTTCCTCGATTTCAAAACAGCATTTGACGTGGTGACACACTGCAGACAAAAATATTCAAATGTTTGTAAGGCTTAAGGGACTTAACTGCGGGGTCATCAGTCCCTAAACTCCACGCTGAGCACAGTAAAATCCGTTTCCGTCCCTGTCCTACAGGCAACGGTTCTTCGTCTTGTGCGACAGCACATCTTAGATGAAGGGCAACAGGCAGATTGTGTTTTTCTCGATTTCAAAACAGCATTTGACGTGGTGCCACACTGCAGACAAAAATGTTCAAATGTTTGTAAGGCTTAAGGGTCTTAACTGCGGGGTTATCAGTCCCTAAACTTACAAACTACCTTACACTAAAGACACAAAAACATCCATGCCCCAGGGGGGATTCGAACCCCTGACGGCTGACTGCCGTGCTCACCGCAATACGGCGCTCCAGCATGCGTGGCTAATCTGCCGCGGCACACTGCAGACTGCTAACGAAAATGCGACCTTATGGAATAGGTTCACTGATTTGTGACTGTTTGGAAGACTTCCTAAGTAATAGAACGCAGTCTGACGAAGTACGTTGTTCTCAGCGGCGAGTGACCTCAGGGGGCTCACGGTTCTTTCGTGAGAACGTGGGTGGCGAGCACGGGGCCCGGAGCTGATGCAGTCTTCCTTCCTTCTTTTCTTAGATGACTGCATTTCCTTTCCCCTCCCCTCCTTTCCTATCCTCACTCCTTCCCCTCCCCACCGGGGAACTGATAACTTCAGTAGTTTAGTCACCCTATTCAAAACAAACAATCCAACCCTCTCGGCGGCGAGTGTTCATCAGAGACGAGTGTATCATCTTGCGTGCCCCGGGGTCTGGGGTAGGACCGCTATTATTTTTTATCTATATAAATGATAGGATGGCCAAAATAATTTGTGATTTGAGACAGTTTGCTGATGATGCTGTGGTGTATGGGAGGGTATCGAATTTTATTGACTGTAATAGCATATAGGATGACTTAGACAAAAATTATAGTTGATGTGAAGAAAGGCAGCTAGCTATAAATGTAGAAAAATGCAAGGTGATGCACATGAGTAGGAAAAACAATTCCGTAATGTTCAAAAACAGCATTAGTAGTGAGCTTCTTGATACAGTGGCGTCCTTTAAGTATCTATATGCTTAACATTACAGAGCGATATGAAGTGGAACGAAGATGTAACGACAGTTGTGAGTGAGTCGGACAGCCGACTTCGGTTCAGTGGGAGAATTTCAGAAAGATGTACTTCACCTGTAAAGGATATTGCTAATAAAACGCTTGTACGACCGCATCTTGAGAATTGCTCAAGTGTTTCGGACGCGCAACAAATTTTTTTAAAGGAAGACGTAGAAGGAGTTCAGAAGCGAACGGCTAGGTTAGTTATGGGTAGGATCGTCCAATACGCGAGTGTTACGGAAATGCTCCGGGAAGTCAAATGGGGATCGCTGGAGAGATATTCTGTTGAGGAAATTTAGAGTGCTGGAATTTGAAACTGAGTGTAGAACGATCTTCCTGCCGCCTACTTACATTTAGCGTAATTTGCAAATTATTGATCAAGGAGGGGAAAGAAGAAGGAATAGGAGAGAAAAGAAATGACAGTGGCTCCGTAAGGGCATTGTTAATAAAGGAATGGGGACAAGTGAAAACGTGAACCTGGCCGGGAATCGAACCCGGGTCTCCCGCTTCAGGCCAACGGTCGCCTTAACCACTTTTTTTTTTTTTTTTTTTTTTTTTTTTTTTCCTTCCGCTAACCAAATTCGCCTTCATCGGCGTCGGCTTCATCGGCCTTTGGGTAAAGTAATTTCTTCTTCCTCTCTCAGGTGAAGGTAGTGGATTACTTCCACGAAGATATCAGAAACTTCCTCCATAAATAACAAAAGAAAAAAGACACTTTTTTTTTCCTGGCTCTCTGATCGCTTCTGAGTTCGCCTTCTCGAAAAATGAAAGTTACCGATTTGTTTCTAGCGTTTCTTGCAATTCAGTTAAGTTCTTCTTCTCGTCTCTGTATTTATCTTCTCGTAACTCGCGAATCGTGAGCTGCCAGGTTTTGATTTTTTATGATGATAGATGTTAACCCATAAGAGGAATGTTTAGTACATCATTAAAAGAAAGGCGTCCTCTCGCCATTTAAATGTAGAACATTGTTGAACAAAAGTGTTTGACATAACGAAAAATAAAGGGGTAAAAATGCTCTTATTAGAAGGACATCAAATTACATTCTCTTTTCGTGTTCCACGTTTTCAAATATCTGGGATTCTCAGTATTTCCTACATTCTTCTCTGAAAACTGCTTCCAAAAAGTTCGCATAGTTTCGCTTGTAATGTTTTCTTCGTAATAACTAGCGAAGTTGTTGTACTATATACATGCAGAAGTCCTCTTCGCTTTTAGTTGTGCTTGACACTATGTAGTGGACGAAGTGCCCTTTTAGCCAGTTAACAGAGTTCCGTTTCGTTTTAGGGTACGGGATAGTATCTGCGTGCAGGTGTAATGCGAAAAACCGATGTTCTTGTGATGGTTGCAACCTTTTTACGAATATAGTTCCAGACTTCTTGGACCTTGGAGCACACAAAAAGATGTTCGTCGGTGTCCATTAAGTTGCACGTTGCGCACAAAGGTGAGTCCACCAAATGTATCGAATATAGCTTGGAGTTGGTGTGGACTTTCCTGTTCACTAGGCGATACCAGGAGGCTCTGACCGCAGTTGTCAAATCACGGCAGTGGATATTCTGCCAGATGATTGGCCATCTGTGATTGGGGTATTTTTGTTCAATGACGTTCCGGTTCTTGTTTTCCATTAGCTTCTTATAAACCTTATGCGCCGTCAGGAGCTCAACATCTTGCATGTTTAGCTGCAGGTAGCTCAACTCGACTAAAAAGGATTGAAAATACGACATAGCGCTCGGAATATGTCGAACGTTAATTGGAGGTTGCAGACTGGTAGGCGTGATCTCGTTTAACAGATGGGCTGTTAACCTGTTTGGTACGTTCTTCCAGATCTTGTACGTATTACACACGTATAGCGCCCGTGCCTTATTTGCAACATGCGTAAGATTTAGTCCCCCATCCCAAATGGCCAAAGTAAGCGTGTCGTATTTGACTTTGAATATGTACCCTCGAGTGACAAAGTGACCCAAAGCTGACATAATACGTTTCATTGTCTCATGTGGCATCGGTAAAACTTGTGCAACATAATTGATCTTCAATGTTATGTAAATGTTTGCGAGGGTTACTTTTTGTACTTCATCAAGTTTTCTGATGTAGTGGCTCTGTATGCATGCACGCAGACGTGCGAGAAGAATCCTGTAATTGACAGCGATCGTGTGCCTTATGCCACTCCGGTATTCGATGCCTAAGCATGTCAATTTGGAGACTGGGTTTAAGTATTCATGGTGCTGCACGGCAATCCCACGGCCTATGTTCATGAGACCACACTTTCTTTCATTTAACTTCGCCCCTGAGGCAAGTTCGTATTTATTAACAATTTGGAGAGCTGCTCCTAACTCCTGTTCATCCGTAACTAAGAATCCTACGTCATCCGCGTAAGCATTGCAGGCTATCTTAATTCCATTGATTGTCAATCCTCGTAGACGATGGTTCAGTGTAGCAAGAAGGGCTTCAATGGCGATAGCAAAAAGTGCCATTGACAAGGGGCAGCCCTGTCTCACCGAGCTCTTTATTCTAATTTCTTTTGTGAGCTGTCCATTCACTAATGCTCTTGTTACACCTTTACTAAGGATTTCACTTATGAAGTTTGTGAAGCACTGCGGAAAGCCCATAGCACGCATGGTGCTCAAGAGGTACTGGTGGTTCACTCTATCAAATGCCTTAGCAAAATCAAGTGATACCAAGGCACACTGAATTTCGCAAGCCTCTGCTGTAGCGATCACGTCTCTGTATTCGCATAAGTTATGCTGGATTTTTCTGTCAAGACCCACGCACGTCTGGTATCTGCCTATTACTGTATTTAGCATCAGTTTCAGTCTATGGGCAAAAATTCGTGCCACTATTTTGTAATCACAGTTGAGTAGCGTCAGAGGTCTAAAATCGTCAATATGTCTACTTCCTGGGTGTTTAGGGATGAAAACTGCAATTCCTTCTACCAGCTCTTTAGGTAGATTAAAATGTGGCCGCAACAATTCATTGTACATAGCTAACAATTTTGGCTGCAGTTGTTCGCGAAACATATGATAGAATTCCGCAGTGAGACCGTCAGGGCCTGGTGACTTGTTTTTGGGGCTTCGTTGGATGGCATATTCCAGTTCCTCCTCATCAATTTCTTTAAGGAGATTCTCGGCCTGTGCGTCACTTAACGTCCCTTGAAGGTTGTGTAACAGCTCCTGTTGCATCATTGCGTCGTTGCTTCCCGTTGCCAGCAGCTCTTCCAGGTGTGTGTGAATTGCATTTTTGATTTCGTTTTGCTGCACGAGGGTGGTCCCGTCACGTAACCGGAGTTGCGTGATAATTTTTCTTTTGCCTCTCTTATTCTCACGAATTACGTGGAACATAGAAGGTTCTTCCTGCTCTATCAGGTTATCGGACCGAGACCGGACTTTGTACCCTTCACACTGCTGTCGTTTAAGTTTCACAAGTTTTGCTTTAATACGCTTTATTTGTACGTAGTTGTCAATTATCGTCGCGTCCGATTTATATAACTCTCTTAAGCAAGAGAAGTAAAATTCTGTAGTCTTTTGTTGCCAGTAATACTTTTCTCGTGAATATGCTTGAAACATTTTCCGTATCCTGGGTTTGGCATGTTTGAGCCACCATTCCGTCACTGAGTTGTATTGTGCTGCTTTACTTTCACATGCCCTCCATGTATCATTAAATGCACGCTGGCATTCTACATCATGGAGAATGGAGCTATTCAGTTTCCACGTGCCTCTCGCCCGGTATGTGCCTTGTTTGCACATGTTAACTGTACATATATATGCGGCATGGTCTGATAAAATTGTCGGCCAAATTTCGGAATGTAGTACGGCAGAGGTAAGTTGTTCGGTCACATATATTCTGTCCAGCCGACTCGCAGAGTGGTTCGTGACATACGTGAATCCTTGTAACGTGCCGTGCAGGTGCTCCCAAGTGTCAATTAAACGCAGATCATTGACAATACGTTTCAGTTCCATCGATGTGTTGAAATTGGGCGTCTGGTCTTTACGGTGCAGCACACAATTAAAGTCACCTGCAAGTATTAGATTATCATAATTCCTTCCAAAAAGCTGTACAGTTTCACTGGTAAAGAATTCTGCCCTGCCTCGCCGATTGCTACTGCCGGATGGTGCATACACGTTAATTATGCGAGTGCGGTGAACCGTGACTGCAATTCCCCTGCTATTTGGTAATTTTTCCACATCAGACATCATGATGCCTTCTTTTTCCAAAACAGCTGTCCCGAGATCCGCTCCACTCCCCGGATTGGTGAGAACAGTGTATCCGGCAATTCGTTCGAGTTCTATGGCAGCCACTTCCTGCAGCAATATGATGTCAATATCGGCAGCACGCAGCAGATCCTGTAACATAGACAGTCGCAAAGCCGACCGGATCTTATTGATGTTGAGAGTGGCTATTTTATAAGCTTGCGACTGATTCGTGGATTTAAGGTTTTCTTACAGTTAATTTGTCCTGTTACGGTGACTGGTTGAGGGTTCCGTCCCCAATTTCTGGATCGCGGCCGTTTCAGCGTTCTCCTCTGCTTCTTCCATTTCCTCTGCCCAGGATTTGGAACGTGTGGACTGATGCATAGCCTCTGCTCGTTTTATTTCTACAGATGGGTCCAGTGCTAGTTGTGTAGCCGTGACGTCGCCCGACCCTTGATGAGAAATCGATCCGGAAGAGGCAGACGTCTCGACATCCATTGCTCCCGAGACCTGTTGACTCACATCCGCAATCACAGAACTTTCGTGACGGATCTTGCTTATAACCTTCTAAGCTTTTTCCCACAGTAATGGGGCGACTTGATTAGCGCCCTGGTGTGCTCGCCTCCGTTTCTTGGTCTTCTTTGTCGAGGACGACCCCTTAGATGACTCCGAACCATCAGAATCAGAAGTCTGTCGTTCCGTCGACTCGTTTTCATCAATAGATCCAAGATCCATCGACTCCCGCAATTCATAAGATCCAGGTATAGGAAGGGCTTCACCCAAACCTGTATGTTCGCGGTTCAGTTCACTCGGTCCTGCATCATCACTCGTTGCCATGTGTGTGTCACTGTGAATTTCAACAGTTGAGAGGACATCAACGTTTGTACTTGCAGGTACGCGTTCGGTGACTGCGCAGCAGCAGCAGGTTTATCATTGCCGTCTGATGGCGGGACATCTAAAGGTGGGGTCGCGGTTTGCACTGCAGCGAGCGCCGACGAGTAAGTCAGAGGCAGCGCCGTGGTCACGGAGGGACGCGCGGCCTCCCCGGCGCCACGCGGCGTTGTAAACACTGCGCTCTGACGTGGCCTGTCGCGCCGCAGCCAGCGCAAGTCTTCGGCTGCCCATCATATATTACAATCCCGCGGTGTCCGCCTACAGTTATGTAAGAGGGGATATGTTTTGTTAGGTCAATCTTAACCTGTCTCACACCGCTTAACACAGGGAATTTATGGCTCGGGGAGAACTTTTCCGCAAAATTATTCAACACCCTACCATAAGGTGAAAGGACTGCATTAATTTGTTCCGCTGTTGTTTCAAAGGGCAGCTCAAATACGCGCACTGTCCGGATGCCAAGTCCTGCATGTGTGACAGTCACCTCGCCGACAGCACCGTCCCTGTATTTAAATTTCAAGGCCCCTCCACTGCTTGCGACAACTCGATCACATACGTCGGAGTTGATAACTTTAAGGTAAACAACACTACTGACTATAGAAAAGTTAATTCCAATTACTTCATCGGCAGATATCTTTGCGGTGTCTTCTAACCAATTTTCTACTTCGAAAGAGCTCGGTCTAGGGTGAGTCGTGTCAAAGGTGAACTTCAGGGTATCTATTCTCTTCGTCTGATTCATGGTTTCATGGTTTTCTCTGCAGTTAGGACGACGCTGTATGCACGCGACTTACCGCGCAGACGTAAACAAACTCGCCACGGCGCGCCGCTCTGCCGGAGGTCCGCACACCGCCGTAGCCGCGACGAGACTACGCCACTTGGCTACCAGTGATCGCCTCCCGTTCGTCTCGAACTTTCACATGTCGCAGGGTATGGCAGTAGCGCCCCTATCGTCCATCTAACGCCGTTTTCGCGTGTAAATACTTATTATATTAATGTGGTGTTTGTACTTTCGATAGCTTCAATTACTTCACCGAAGATGCGGTAATACGTTCGAACTCGCACGAGATTCCTTAATGGCGAATGTAAGAGGGCATGGACAACAAGGGCGCTACAGCCATAGCGTGCGACTTGTGAAAGTTTGAGACGGTCGGGAGGCGAGCACAAGTAGCCAAGTGGTTAAGGCGACCGCTGACCCGAAGCGGGAGACCCGGGTTCGATTCCCGGCCCGGCTCACGTTTTCCCTTGTCGCCATTGCTTTATTTCAATGCCCTAATGCAGCCACTGTCAAACCTGTCTTTCATAATCCTTCTTCTTTCACCTCCTTTATCAATAATTTGCAAATACAATATGGCTGCCAAGCAGATTTGGTGTCTGTTCTTTAGGACATATCCGAAACCACACCAATATTAAAAATTTCGCATAATGATCACAAAGACAAGATAAGAGAAATTAGGGCTCGTAAAGAGGCATATAGACATTCTTTTCAATCTTTTCCCTCGTTCTATTTGAGAGTGGAATAGGAAAGGAAATGCCTAGTTGTGGTACAGTGTGCCCTCTGCCACGCACTTTACGGTGCATTGCGTAGTGTGTATGTAGATGTAGATATAGCTAAGCGCTGTAGGGAAATACTGGTTTTTAAATGCATGTTATTCAATTGTTTACATTGGGCACGCTCTGTAGGAGAGCAACGTGAAATTTGGAGAACGAATTAAAGTTCAGTTTGAAGAAATAAAAGCAGTGCGTTTTGCCGATGATATTGTAATTCCGTCAGGGACAGCAAAGGACCTGGAAGAGCAATCGAAAAACTTGTGGACCAGATTGAAATAACTCGTTTCGTGGCAAAATACAAGGAATAAAATCGAACTTGTTGAAACTATCATGCGGTCTTGATCCAATGTCATAGTTACAGACGATCTTCAAAGGTTGGTTGGCTCCATTCTTCACAGAATTGAAGCAGTAATAAAAGGCAAGTGGCATAATATGAAATAAATTTAACCAAATAGCTGCTGTAATATTTATATATTTTTAAACGATGGCCATTTCGGCTACAAAGCCATCTACACGTTATCTCCAATTGTATGATACAAATTTCGTGAGACATTATAATATAAAAATGTCAGGATACGATAATTTATATATAAAATTTAACTTTACATACCTCCTCTAACGTGTGTTTTCCGTATAATATCTGTATTGTTACGTCACCATGTCTTGTACAGTTCGAAAATACTGTAATTTATTGCTTTGATGATATTTACTGGAATTTGTCAACGAAATTTTATGGTTACAACAACTTGTTTATGTCTATATCAACGATTATGAATCAGTATATAGTCGGTGTAGTGTGTAATACAAGTTTTGTCTCTGATTATGGCAGGCAACGTTATTGTACGCCTCCAACGGTTTGTTTGCCAACTTTATACGAAGGCAATTTTGAAGGCATTCTACAATATTATTCAAACTGTACATTGAGCAAGCTATGAAAGACAGTAAAGAGTAATTTGGAGAAGGAATTAAGAGTTAAGGGCGAAGAAATAAAAACATTGCATTTTGCCGATGGCATTGTAATTCTTCCAGAGACAGAAAAGAGCCTGGAAGAGCAGTGTGTTCAAGGAGTGTGTAAGATGAACTTTAACAAGAACAAAACAAGGGTAAAATCAGGTGATGCTGAAGGATTTAGATTAGGTGGTAGATATGTTTTGCTACATGGGCAGTAAAGTAACATACGATGGTCTCAATACAGAGAACGTAAAATGCAGGATGGGAATTTGAAAAAGAGTAATTTGTAATATCGAATACTATATTAAGCGTAAGGAAGTCTTTTCTGGAGGCGTTTCTGTGGAGTATTGCCTTGCACGGGAGTGATACATGGACGATAAATAGTTCAGACAGGAAGAGGATAGAAGCTTTTGAAATATGGTGCTACAGAAGAATGCTGAAGTGTAGGTCTGTAGATAACATAACTATTGAGAAGGTACTGTAGAGAATTGCGAAGAAAAGGAATTTTTGCTCTACCTTGATTAAAAGTGGGGATGGATTGGTAGGAAACAGTCTTAGACATCGCGAATTTAGCATTGGAGGGAAGTATGTGCGGAAAAAATCGCAGACGGAGACCTAGAGACGAAAACAGTAAGCAGATACAAATGAATGTTGGCTGCCGTTGTTGTGTGGACATAATAAGGCTTGCTCAGGATAAAGTAGGGTGGAGACTTGCATCAAACTAGTCTCCGGACTGAAGACCACAACAACAACCAAGAGTGAAAATGACAGGGGTCTTAGAATACAGCGGAAAGGCCAAATAATATGAACGGTGTTAGAAATGGAATGGTTGTGTTTCACGGTAAGCAACGCAAGTAAGGCATGTTTCACGCTGGATTGTGCGTGTTCAGTACGGACTGCCGTGGAGTGTCCGAGCGCTCTAAGGCACCTTGCTCCGTGGCGCGTGGTTGCACGTCGTCGGAGGTTCGAGACCTTCCTCGGGCATGGGTTGTCGTGTGCCCGTGTTCTTGTCTCCTTGAGACCCACTACATAATTTCTTTAGAAATCTTCAAATGTAGTTCCTAGACAATAGTTCGTATATCATAGGACCAGCTATGCTGATCCTCCATAATTTTATGTACTCTTCTTGATGGTGAAGTCAGACTTCTTCTCCTTTGCTAAAGTTGGTATATAAAAAGGGAGAAAACTGCTTCTTTATCTGTAGTCATTAACTACTAAATAACTCTAGCCCACACGTTCAGTTTAATGGAAAACAGTGGGATTTATTTCCCACAAATACAGTGAGACACTCCATACATCCGTGTGTCAGTATGAACTTCTGCATCAAGAACAACAGCAATGACTATTAGAATAATGTCCATAGGACTACAGACTGTTGTACAGTATAACAGTTGCATTGGAAGAAGGATACTGAGATACCTCCATTAAATAAATGGGGACATATGGTGTTAATCTGAATAGATGACGATGATGGGGCTCGAGAGGTATTCGTGGTGTTACGCATGTGGTGTGATTCAGAAGACTAATGATCCCAAAAGCAATGCAATTTATTCTTATGAACACCATAATAGAATTATTGTATCATAAAGCCATTGCACTGCTGTTTCAGGACGTATGTAGTTGTTATTAATGCTAGGTATAAAGCCGATTTTCGCACTTCGGACTGATTGTGGAAGGGGCTTCGTGTTTATTCGTTGTCAATCTATGGATTCTCCAGACACCCTTCACGTAATTTGTCCTGAGGAACACACGCCATACCTATAGTTGTAACTTTTTATTTATTTATTTTGCTTAGACGACGGATGTTTGATACCGAAATTCAGCTTCTAGCGTTCCGGTTGCTGCTTTAAAATTTGTTCATACATGTAATGTCAATGAAGTGAAATAGTTTCAGAGGTACGGTATTAAATCCAGCCGTTGTCGTATCCCAACCAAACAGAATGCCTTTACATGCACTATAGAGTATACTTGTAGTTATGTCCAGCGTGCCCACTGCTACTGATTCTTGTCATGTAATCACAAACATTTCGATATGTATAAAGTCTTTACCATGATCTAAGAACTGAAATACGAATAATTTTGTTTGAAATATGACTCTGCAGCATTTACTGTTTGAAGATGTTATAAATATATAATTTTGTCGGTGTAATTGTCAGAACCATAGCCAAGAAGAGAGAAAAGTTACTTACTCATTTCCTGACTTGCAGACCAAAGATCACCGTCAAATATGGATCTCACATACCTGAAAGAAATCAACAGAAACGTTATCAGTCAAATGTGTTTTGTACATATTGACAATTTCACGGCGATATATGTAACCTCGTTCAGTGCTTCAAAACACAACAAACTGCACAAATCTCAAGGATATCGATCCCGCTAAATACCTAGGAATTGCAATCGTTAACAACACTTTAATTACGAAAAAGGTCAAACATGAAAGGTGAATCAAAGAGTACGTTTTTGGCAGAACACTTATACACTGCAACAAATGCATCAAAAAGATAACCTATACCAGGCTGGTCCGTCCTCAGCGTGAATATTGCTGCGCTATATAGGATCCTTTCCCGATAGGTTTGAGAGAGGACATCGACAAGTTACAAAGAAGGCCACGGTGGCCGAGTGGTCTGCGGCGCGCCAGTCACGTTCTGCACGGCGGCTACGGTCAGGGGTTCGAATCCCCCCCCCCCCTCGGGCATGGATGTTTGTGCCGTCCTTAGTATTAGCTAGTTCATAAGTAGTTTGCAAGTTTAGGGACTGATGACCCCGTAGTTAAGTCCCATAAGGTCTACAAACAATTAAAGAAGGGCAGCTCGTTTTGAACTATCCTATCCTAGGGGAGACTGTCACGGATATGATGCACAACGCGTGTTTATGTGCCAATCACTAGCAAGAAGAGAAAATGACTACAGCATTTTTATATCCATAGTAAATGAAGTACAGAACTCTATTACTAATCAGCAAAAGCCATGAAATGTAATTCTCAAAACGTATCGAGAAACTCGATTATGGAGTTTTTCGTGGATCTTTAAATACCTATGAAAAGCAAGATTTCTGACCTTCAGTGTCGATCATTTGGTAACTTTGTACACTGACATTCAAATCAGCATAGAATCGGTGGTTTCAATACCGCCATACCTCCTCCCATTTTTCCAATTTTCTTCTTGCTCCTTGAGTTGGAAAACTACACCATTGACATGTGACATTCATGTATTAATGAAATGTATGATAATTAAAAAATATATATAACAATATTTTATTTAGTAAAATTCACATTGTTTGAGTATTATTTTATTTCCGATATTTTATGAAGCATATTAATATCGAATGTATCCATAAAAATCATCGCAAATTACATTCTTTGGCAATACTGAAGCATTAGGTACTGTTTATCTTGACTATGATCATTGTTTCACAACACAGCTGTGGTCTCACATACTCAACGGCGATGACTGTCGTAAAACCATGAAAATTAAACATCTGTATTTTTACAGATGCAACTTATTTCGATGTAGCAACTGGAAAGCTAACTTTATTTACATTCATTGGAGTGGCATTATACAATCTCCTCTATCAGCTACTTCGGATCCTTGTTCAACCAGGAATGCGCAGTTTTGGAGACGTGACACTGTAGATACACTGCTCCAGAGGTGGGATTTTAGCCTCAGATTCCGTATTTGTGAATCTCAATATTACCGAAAGAGCCTACTGATGGTCAGAAATTTTAGCCTTACAGTGGGTAAGTAAAGATGTTCGAAGGAAGTCATAGCTGATTTTCTCCATAATTTTTTTTCAGAGTGGCTTTGGCTGTTAGCTATTAGGGTTCTGAACCTCACGTACTAAAAATAGAAAATAATTCTATAGTCCTAAGCTCATATGATCTCGTTGTAACGTTTGGCTGCAGCGAGATCTGTTTACCAAATTTGAACATCTTCCTTCGAATGCGAAAATATTTTGTTGACTCTGACATACAGAGGAAGGAATGATGACAAAAATCAGAGCTAGAGCGGAAAGGCTTAGTTGCTCGTTCTTTCCCGCGCGATATCGAGAGTGGAACGATAGAGAAACGGTTTTCACATGGTTCCATTAACCCACTAACAGGCACTTAAGTGCAAATTGCGGAGTGATCGTGTAGATGTTCAGGTAGAAGAATACTTTAGAGAAACGTCGTTGCAACTTTTCCGCTTTGCGGTGCTGGGAAGATGGAAAAATTTGCATGTTTTTTGTTAGTTAAGTTCCTTTTCTTTTCATGTAAGTTCTTCTCATTCAGTATAAACTGTTGTAAGGTGTTTACGTTTGATTAGGCTCTTCCATATTCAATCCTAGTTCTCCGTGTATGACCTGATGATTTTCCAACGTGGATGAAGTTTGTTTATGGCGTTGAACCGTGATTTAGCATCAATGTAGCGATAATCCGCCGTCCGCCACCCAGAGATAAGTACCCAAGTGATTGGAAAATTAATAAATGATTATGGAAAAGAAAGAAATCAATTAATGAAAGTTTTAATGTCCCGTCTAAACAGGAACGCAATCGTTGGCAATTGACTTAGAGAGGGTTGTAGCCACTCTCCAAATTCATTAATAAGCACACAGAGCAAGGTGTGAAGGAAAGCAGAGAGAAATCTGGAGACGGAGTTAAAGTTCATGGAGAAGAAATAAAATTTTCTTGTTTGACGATGACATAATAATTCTGTCAGAGACGGCAAAGACCCTGCAGGAGCAATTGATACGAATGGACAGTATCATGAAAGGAGGGTATGAGATGAACATTAACAGGGACAAAATTAAAGTTAATGGAATATAGCCTAAGGAAATAAGGTGATGCTGAAGGAATGAGATTTGGTAAGGACACAATGAAAGTAGTAGATGAGCTTCGTTAATTGGTTATGAAAATAACTTTTGATATAAATTGCAGAATGGCTGTGGAATGAAAATCCTTTGTGAGAAATAGAAGATTGTTAACTATGAATACTAGGAAGCATTTTTGAAGGCCGTGATCAAGCTATTTGTGTATTGGACGGCAACAGGCCACAACCCTTCAGATGTAACACTGGTTGGTTAAGTCGGTTAGTGTTCTGGCAATGCATACTAAGGGTGTATGGGAGTGGAGTCCAATAACACCTCAAACAAATACATGACATGAAAAACGAGTATGGCGATGCCAAAATAAACAGTTCTACAGTGTGTCGAGCGGGGATGGCCGCTCAGGCTGGCGTGCCATGTCGCGGATTGCGCTACTCCTCTCCTGCAGGAGATTCTAGTCCTCCTTCTGGAATAGGTGTCCGTTTGTTGTCCTTAGATGTTAAACTAAATAAGTGAGTATGTCTAGGGAGCGATTATCCTGGTAGTTTGTTCCCTTACACCCAAACCTTCAGATGTCAGACAATTAGATCGGTACTAAACGTCGTATATCGAAAGAGTATCAACCAACTCTTCGATGTACTTTGTGTTATGTGCTGTCGTCTAAGAGAAAGTGCTTTAACTATCATAAAAAGTAACAGCTGTCCTTCGGAGTACACGAAAAGCATATCTGTCAGAGTGCATATTTGTTCGGCTCCAGTGGTTAAGTCGATAGAGCGTTCCTTTGTCGCTAATTTTGTGATTTATGTTACATTGGAAATTGTTCTACAGCTATGTACTCCAAGTGTTATAAAGGACAACATGTTCCTCACACAAGAAAGTGCTGCCTACATAGCAATCACATATTATTATCATTAATGTTGCAGGTATTATTATTATTATTAATTCGGACCTGTGGCGCAATTGTTTCTACTCATGGCATGTATGACATTAGCTGCGAATGGGTAAAGCTGAAAATTTCTACTCAGCCGGAATTTTAATCCAAGTCCTCTGCTTCCTAATCAGTTTCTCTGACCCAAAAGAAGACACAGCGATCATCACAACTGCACTGAGTACTCAAGTACGCCTCCCGTCAGATACAAATTCTTAACTTCTGCCCACTGCTATTCAAACTCGTAGTTTTGTCAACTAATACCCATAAGAGTAAGGCCCTCGGAATGCCTCCGCACTGAAGAAAGGATTATTGCTCCTCATCGGCATACTGTGTAACCCTTTCAGCATTGAATTTTTTTCAATTTAATTTAAAGAAATTCTGATTTTAAACTCTTCTAAAGTCTACAATTAGGTCACCTAAAACACTGAAAAAAGGTTTTTTTGTTGCTTTTTTACGAAAAAAAGACCCAAACGAACGTTTGGGTTAGTGGTAATTTACAAAAGTTGTCATGTATACCTTACAAGAACATAGGACTATAACTGGCAAATAAATTGCATATATCTCTGCTCCAAATATAATTGCATAATGTATTATTAATCTGCCTATTCTGAAACTCTTTCAACCCTGAAATTTTTTTCAATTTAATTTCATGAATTTCTCATTTGAAATTTTTCTATGGTCTACTGTTCAAATACTAAAAAAAGTCTTTTATCTTCGATTTTACGAAAAAGGGCCCGGTTTAACTTCTCGAGACAGTTTTCGGAGAATGTGTCCAAACGTAGCTCGCAAGACTGCTTGTCTGTACCGCCTGAAATGTAACTAGAGGGGTCCCCATCTATATACTCTTAAAGTTGAAGTCTCCCTCGACTAATATTACATGACCCGGACACCTACGCAGTACCTGGTGTAGACTTTCTTTGAATGACTCTAAAACTTCTACAGTAGCACGGGGGGCCGTTAAAAACAGCAAAATATTAACTTTACTTCTTTTAGACCTGTTATACGTGCCGAGATGTCGACGCAATCGCAAAATTTTTCAAACCTACAGACCGAGGCTTATTTTTGAGAAAATGTTTTAAGTGAATTCCTGAAAATGGAATCACCTGTTCATCGACTGAATAGGATTTGTAATTTATAGTAAGGTTTAAACAAACATTCCAATAGCATCGATTATTTGCTGAAATTTCCACAGATTGTTTCGTTTTACTTGTTGAGAATGTGAAATATCTCATAGAAATACACATCAGACTAGGATAATCTAAGTACAGCTTTAATTTTTTTGATAACGCTATCGTGTTACGCCTCCCAGAATCGAATTAAGGACTCTGATCGTGCTCTCAGCCCATGTCTAGACTGGTCATTGTACTTAAATGGTTCGTACGTTACACATCTCTATGCAGTTGTTCCGCGATATAAACGATTGTAGAGAGCGTAGATATCATTTCCTCGTACTTTGAATCTCGTGAAAGTTATTATTATCTGTTCCGTGATAGGAATGTTCCTTCCAAAAATTTGTAAATTTAAGGGATTTAAGTACGTTGGTCATCAGTCCCTACGCTTACAAACTACTTAAATCTAAAGTAACTTATGATAAGGACAGCTCAAACACCCATGCTCGAGGGAGGACTCGAACCTCCGACGGCAAGCAACCGCGCGCACTGCATCAAGGCACCTTAGAACGCTCGGCTCCTCTAGCGCGGCGAATGATTCTTCCGAAACAGTACTTTCGAACTTGAAATGTTTGTAACGTTAAAGGAAATTACTGCTTACTGCTGTGGTCATCGGTATCTAAACTTACAAACTACTTAAGCTAACTTATCCTAAGAATAATACACCTTCACCCATGCCCGAGGGAGGACTCGAACCTCCGACGACGAACGGCTGCACGCACCGCAGCAAGGCTCCTAAGTGCGCACGGCTATTCCGCAGCGGCATTATCGAAATGTTTACTGAAATTGGAATTGTTAAATCCAGAGGAAGTGTCCGATGTCTGTTTGCCTGAGATACTGTTTTTTTTTTAAATATTTTTCAACAATTTTCAACTCATTTCCTTTTTGCCGAATAAGGCGCCATTTGTCACGAAAGGAAGGAAATAAAAAGGTTTCATACAAAAGTTACATATTGTTTCAGGGAGAATACAAATCTGCAATAAAAATAGGAGTTCCTATTTAAGATTTCAAATTCACCCTCCACTCCCGCCGCCGGGGTGGTGGTGCAGGGGGTCGAGCTTAATGTTAATGGAAGTAAACAACCTTCACTGCAACATTTTAAAAGTGCGATTAGTATTTTCCTAGAAGATAAAGCAGTCAACAATCCGAAGATTGATTTGAACACCCCAGTGCTTTACTAGGCATGGTCCTGTTTGGAGGTGGTATGCCATTGCCTTTCTCCGACCTTGGAACTGATTTACCCAGACAGTTATCGGCGGACCTACGTTTTAACGTGGGTTGCGAACCAAGGTGCTACTCGATATTTTTCACATCAGCAACAGTGGAAAGTGGAAAGTGACATAAAAATCCTAGTATCTGGCGGAAATCGAACCCGTGACCTTTGGATTTTTACTCTGGCACTCTACCCTTGTGCTACGGAGCCGCAACTAAATATTCCGATAAACTGTTTCAAATGCCTTATCCTGTATATTTGTAGTGCTGTCCTTCGAACCATACCGTTAGAGGTTGCCGACGGCCAACAGGAAAATATGCAACCAGGCAACGGATTGCGTAGCTTCGTTGGTCTCCTTTTCATATCGATCTCTCGACTATTAAAAGGTCTGGGTGATGACTGCTGAACGACTGGTCCTGGATAAACCATCCGTTGCTGCATCAGATCACCTTTGACAATATGTGGAAGCAGCATAGACCTACGTAGTACAGAAATGCAACCACGACGTCTTTGATTCAATGCCGAGGCGCATGGAAGCTGTCGTAGCCAGCAACTGTGGTAACAGTCGGAGCTCAGATTTCTTCTTTACCTCACTTCACATTGTGCTGTAGTTTCAATAATGTGACCGTTGCACAACGTGTTACCTTCAAAATTAATTCGAATTAAATTTGCGCTGTGATGTCTCCGTTCCTGTTTGGAGTTGCGTTTTGGATGGACAGTGTGCTTGTTTTGTAATTAACGGACATCAATACACCTAAATCGTTTGAGAGCGTTATCACACCACAGCACATGACGAAACACACGCGGCCAGTAGCCACCTGTGTTCTGCTTAATTAGCGACATAGACCGGGAGGTCGTAATCAAACTTTCGCTTCTTGAACCAGTATAGGCGGGAAACTAATTACCGTATTGGTATCCAACATAACGGGAGCAGTGTTCATACCGCGCGCTGTGCTGTTTGCGTTGTTATCATTGTTACTGACATAACTTTCCCTGCGGTGCCGTTACTAGAACTGCGAAACATGGTCGAAAAACATACGTGAGTGTGCTTTACAGGTGCAGAAAATCAACATGAGCTTCGAGAAGGTGAGCAGTGGTTGATCGAGTGTGATAAATAATGTTTAAATTGCGATCGGGTGTAATATATATGAACTATGAGATTGAATTGTTTGCGGAATGGTGTCCGTGCTTGAAATCGTAATTGTTGCAAATGTTAATTAGGTGACACAGACCTCAACTGTGAGCGTGAATTTAATATGGTACATCGTACGCAAAAGAGTACTGCTTCATCGAGTTTGAGTATTATGGTCAACAAATTAGATATGCCTCGCAAACATCCTTCATATGTAGAATATCGCCAGAACACAGTGAAAATCGTTCTTACATTTCTTTTTCATGAAAAGTTATCTTGAAGGTTCATCCCTCCGCTGTAGATTACATGCAAATACGCATGACAGCTTTGTGTACCTCACAAGAATCATAAATCGCGGAAAAAAAGGATAGGCAAACATGGAGAAGCAACAAAAACCGACCTATTATTTTCAACTACAGATGATATGTGCCACATCTACATATATATACTTAATTACTCTGCAGATCACATTCGGTTGTATGGCAGATGGTTCATCAAACCGCTTTTACGACATTTCTCTACCGTTCAAATCTCTAATAACGTGCGGGCAAAACGAATACCTGTATCTCTTTGATTTCAATGTTATTCGACTTATTTTATATGATGATCACGTCTCCTTATGTAATATTCGCATTCGGGGGAGAAAGTTGGTGAATGGAATTTCGGAAATAGATCTCGCTACAATTAACAACGTCCTTATTTTAATGAATTCTGCCCCAACTAGAGCATTATTTCTTCCCCTACATCGGGATAACACAAAACGAACTGCCCTTTGTGAGATTACCACCCAATAGAAATACTGGTAATTAATAGCATTTGATAATTAAACAGTATGAAGTTCACTGGAAACATTGACCATGCCAATGTACTAAATGTTACACAATTTTAATCTTATTAATTATGGTAGCAATGTATGTACGCAGTTGGGTGACAACATTTATAGTTAGGCCAAAGGTAGAAATTCTCCACGTTGAGATTTGCTGTGTGCTTGTAGCTGACGGGAGGCCAGCGAGCAGGCCGACGTTGGTGGCTTGTTCCAGCTTAGAATTTTCCTGGTTCGTTTCCGGTGAGGGGAGAGAGGGACAATGGCGAGTGCCAAGTGCAGTGCAGTGCACAGCGTGAAATAAAATATTCTAATACTACTTGCATTTGAAGTAATACGATGCAGTCAGGAACCTTTAAGGCCATCATTACAAAATAGCATGTTGACAAATAAACAATACATTAGCTGATATAGTCACATCTGACGTAATATGTTTTATTCACAATGAAAAGTAATAAATTACCAATGTATACAAGACAGTTACACAACTAGCATGGCAATGTTTGTTTATAAAAGTAATATATTAACTATTTCTCATATTATTTTCAATTGATCTTGTGTATTTTATCTTGAAATATTCAATTAAATCACTTATCTGTGATATAAGAAATTGCACGATTGTAATAAATAGTGCAAAGGATGTGTATACCAATATAAAACATAAGAAATTTGTTTAATGTGTAGTGTAATTATTTTGATTTTAAGTAAAGTTTTAGAAATGTATTGGCTGAGAGCTGTACGTTGGAAGTCAGCTAGAACAGCTCACATGGGGAAGTTGATGACGTAGAAAAAAAAACCGGGCAGTTGGACTTCTGTCGCGTGTGCAAAAAGTGACGAGTCGGGAGCATGTGGGGTAGCTGGCCGGGCGGCGTCGCTCTGCAACAGTCGACATGTGGATCTCCAGGTGGAGATTATAGATTTGTGTGTGTCAATCGCCACGTGTGGTTGCTCGTCGTAGACTGCACCAAGTTGAATCGAGTGCTACTGTGTGTTGGTGAATATTTAGCCAGTGGAACAAGGTGTGCATCACATTGAATTAAAGTGACTGAGATTTGTTAATGTAACACGTGTCGTCGCATAGGCATGAACATAAACGGTGTTTGAGACAGGCACATGGTGTGAAAACAATTTGCGACAAATATTCATTTTGTCTGGGGGCTCACGAGCTATAATTTTTTTTGATAAATGTGTCGACGTACAGACGTATCAGCCACAGGGTTCTACTATTGTGAAATAAACAACATAAAGTGAACTTTCACATGTTTTTAAAAATAGTAGTTAGTACACCCTTTTCTCTCATGAACTTGACTTTATTATGAATTTTTTTCTTAATTATATGCAGGGAAGGAAAGCTGCGAACTTGTGATATCATCCCCTAGAAAACGAGTCAAACAGCAGCAATCACAGTTCCAGTGTTTTTGCATTTTTAGGAATATGGTTCGCTGGCTGTTAGTTTTTAAAAATTAAACTTTCCCTATTTTAAACTCTCACCCCGACCTTCACCCTCGCACCTTCTCTCAACTCCCTGTATATCCTCCATCAGTCCCACTTGTAGGGGATCCTACAATGCGCATAAATATTCCAAATTAGGGCGCTCAAGTTGAAAACTTGTCTGTTTTATACTGGAATGTATCTTTTCTTCGATATGTCAATTGACACTTGTCACCGAGGAGAAAAGGAAATGGTCTCACCTCACATACTGCTCTGCCAACAAAGCACCGCTACTAACTGGAATCACTCTCACCTTTTCAACTGACTCTCATCAACCAATCTTCAGTATCTCTATAACACACCTTCCTCCAAACAACTACCCTCTACATCCCCCCTTTAATCATCACATGTTACGCCATAAAATTAGTTTCCTACATTATGTCCTATAATTTGAAGGTTATCTGTCAATCCCTACTACATGAAGCTGGATTATTTGCAGATGGTTTCAAACTACACCATGCCATAGATCACTGTCAATGCTATGTACTGTGTTGGTAGTTACTAACAGTAATACCAATTACCCTATTACAACAGCTATGTCTATTACTTCGGCTTCCTACGTAATAACTTTCCTACTTCTATGTTAGCTGTTAATACCGAAATATTTGGTTCTGTGATGTCTCGTTATTTGATTTTATCATCCTTTTCTTTATACAGTAGTATATGACTCTGCTAAGCGGTCACTAGACCGGTTTATGACTCTATTGGGCAGTTAATATGCTGGATTTGCATACAAAAACTTCCTACTTCTCTTACGAATATCGTGTAATATGACCCTTACATCTTGTAACTTTATTCTCCCTTTTCTCTTTACGCCCACTATATGGTTTATCAAAAGATACACATATCAACAACTTAGTTAGGAGTTCTAGCATAATCTCTGCACTTGATGTCCAGTGTGGTTACAAAATGCTCTGTTTAAACGTATAGGGCAAAATTTATGTAAGTACCTGAAAATTCTTCGTTTATATGAAGTTAAAACCTTGTACAGTTCCTTATTCTATCAATACGCAGCAGTATAAGATATTTCTATTTCACATTTTGTCATTTTTCGAGAAAGCTTTGTATACAGTGTACTACTTGTCCCTTTAATCCTGTGATTGTACTGCGAATTTCATGTAATATTTGTAATTGTATATTATTCTTAACTGTTTCCTGTGCAGATACCTGAAGAAGGGCAATATTGCTCGAAACCGATAGAAAATAAATCTACAACCTTGCCACTGGTGGCTGTTTACTTTGCCTGCCTAACTTAACAAGTCTGTTGCAATGGATAAGGCCGGTATTACACTATCAAATTTTCTTTGACAAAGAATCTATGTCCAATATTCTTTGACAAAGAATCTTTGACGTAGTGAAATGGTGACATTACACTATCAAATTTTCTTTGACAAAGAATCTGTCACAGTGCATTGAAAATGGCGGATGAATATTTGTTATTAACCTTAGTTGTTGATTACATAGATTACAAATATCTACTTATACACTTAGATTGTATGTACGCGTACAACAATTGCAACGACTAGACATCTGGAAGCGTGCCTTTATTCACAGAACCCGTTTTTATTTGTACCGCGGCTCTCGCCTCAGGTGTATCGTATAATAAGGCCTAACATCTGATGTTTGTAGAAAAGAGCGAAGTACTTTTTCTAGCTAGACTGTAGATATCATCGCTCCTTGTTCACCCTCAACAATTTAAGCTGTACTCTTAAAACATATTTGAAAAAAAAAATGTGAAGTTCTATTCTTAATCATAATAGACATCTACAGTGTAGCTTGTCAAAGTACTTCGTCGTTTCCTACAAATATGTAATATTAGTCTGCATTACCCGATACACCTGAGGCGAGAGCCGCTGTACCACTCGAAAACGGTTCTTCTCGTCGTTTGGAAGACTGACAATGGTGACGCTTGACTTGCTTCTGCAGTGGTGTTCTGCTCTAAATATTGCAGTAAACAAAACTTTTGAAACATTTATATTTTGCGTATTATGTATCGTGTAAATAGCATTTGTCTGGCTAAATATATGTAGGGAATTAAAATGTCATTATGTACTTTTGCTTTCTCCGCTGCAAAACTGGTGCAGAGACAATTAATTTTCATTTTTACGTTGTCTGCCGTGCAAACAGTACTCACTTGATCGCTAATGAATACCGCAATTATCTATCTTTCGGCTCGATGCAGCCGGTTTTTATAATCAACCTTATACAACTGCATAAATTTAGTTGTTGCGACGACTCGCAATACGAATTACGCGGTTATGTTTTCAAACAGTACGTCAAAAACTGCTACAGCGATGCTAGCGCTTAAAGCGGTCATATTTCTCACCACAGTTAACATAAGAAGAACGCTTTCTTTGATCAAATCTATGGTGAGCTGCTAGATTTGATCAAAGAATTTTTGACGAAAGGCAACTTTAACCAAAGTTCCATATTACACTATCCAATTTTCTTTGACAAAAAAATCTTTGGCAAAGAAAATTTGATAGTGTAATACCGGCCTTAGACATTCTGTGGTGTCGCACAAGTATGAAGTGCGAGCCACATACTTTCGCCGCGTGCCGCCATGCGGCGTTCTTACGACGTCAGCCACGAGCGCCCTCTGCGGCAACTCCGCTCGTGGCCACGACTGCTACATCGTTCACTTGGGAATCAGATAGGCACCAGTTAAGACTTGGCTATCGGATAGGCACTAGGAATCATCAGAAGGCCGGCCTCTATCAAAACTATGTATCAACATTCTACTAGTCTGCTGCTCTCAAAGCTAAGTATTTGTACTCTCTCTATGAAATATATGTCTCGTTCTAATTTACTCTAGTGCTTCTAGTTTCTGCTGTCCCACTGGCTGGTCACCTCCGTAACTGCACAAGAGTGCATCCTGTAGTCCTAAATCGGTCTCTTTCTACTCGGCCACCGACACCTACGACCATCGGCGGAAACGAGACACAAAAGTGGGGACGAGGATGGGATACAAAATATTCAGTTTATCTGTTGTCTACCGAAAAATGCTGGAATCATTGTTGATGATTCATGGAATAGTGTCGAATTAAACCCATGACAGCACAGTCTATATGCGAATGCCACCTCGACAAATCAATAATCAGTAACAAAACTCATGTTACTCCTTTGCAATCCTAGTGAGTAATCGTCCATATAACCAAATTATCAATACTATCTCAGAATGCTACCTGAAAGAGAACTTTGCCATTTTGTAACTCATTTATCTAGCGGTAGACTACTGTTCGACAAAATCCGCTCGCTGCAATCGCAGCATATTCTCTCTCTCTCTCTCTCTCTCTCTCTCTCTCTCTCTCTCTCTCTCTCTCTCTAAGCTATTACTGAGCGCTTTTGCTCAGCGCAGTTTCAACGCTCCTCTCTCTCTTTCTCTCTCTCTCTCTCTCTCTATTCACTTCCTCTCTGTACTCGAACTCTTAAACACCCTATGCACGCGCCCCTGCCTCAGATTTTTTTTTTAATTTATTTATTTATTTATTTTATTAGAACTTATGGGACTTAACTACGGAGTCATCAGTCCCTAAGCTTACAAACTACTTATGAACTAGCTAAGACTATGAACGGCACAAATATCCATGCCCGAGGGGGGATTCAAACCCCCGACCGTAGTGGCAGTGCAGATCGTGACTGGAGCGCCTCAGTCCCCTCGGCCACCGCGGCCGGCCCTGCCTCCGTGACCGGGTATACACTAACTCTGTTGTTGCCAACATAACTGTACGAAAAACTACAGTTGGTCAAGAGCAGGCACCCAAATATCACATTTACCCTAACAAGCGTGTGAAGGTGTTTTATCAAAATTCCTCAGCTCTTAGTGATTATCGACGCATTGAAACGTATCTGATAGTGTAAAATAAACAAAAGTAAATCTCAAATGTCTATGTGCGTTATGAAGTGCATCGGCGTAGTTTTGAATGTAGTGATGTCTGGTTGGCAATAACACAGATGACACGGCACTGTGAAATGTTGATTCTTTCATATAAATTAGTTTTTGTTGTTGTGATCTTCAGTCCGCAGACTGGTTTGATGCAACTCTCCACGCTACCCTGTCCTGTGCAAGTCTCTTCATCTGAGAATACGTTCGACAGTCTACATTCTTTTGAATCTGCTTACTATATTCGTCCCTCGGTCTCCCTCTACGATTTTTACCCCACACGCTTCCTTCTAATGCTAATTTGACAATTCATTGATGTCTCAGAATGTGTCCAACCAATCTATCCCTTCTTTTAGTCAGGATATGCCAGAAACTCCTTTTCTCCCCGATTCGGTTAAGCACCTCCTCGTTAGTTACGTGATCTACCCGTCAAATTTTCATCTATCATCTTTTTATCTGAACTCCTTATCGTCCACGTTTCACTCCCATACAATGCTACACTCCAGACCAATGCTTTCAGAAAGGACTTTCTAACATTTAATATAATATTGGATGTTAACAAGTTTCGCTTCTTTAGAAACGCTTTTCTTCCCATAGCTATTCTGCATTTTATATCTTCTTTGCTTCGGCCATCAGAAGTTATCTTGCTACCCAAATTTTTATTGTCTCATTACCTAATCTAATTCCTTCAGCATCGTCTGATTTTCTGACACCCCATTCCATTACCTTCGTTTTACTCTTGTCAATGTTAATCTTATATCTTCCTTTCAAGAGACTGTCCATTCCATTCTATTGCTCTTCCAGATCTTTTGCGGTCTGTAACAGAATTACTATGTCATCAGCAAACCGCAATATTTTTATTTCTTCTCCCTGCACTTTAATGCCCTCTCCAAATTTCTCCTTCCATTCCTTCATTGTCTGCTGAATGTACAGATTGAACAACATCGGGGAAAGGCTACAACACTGTCTTACTCCCTTCCCAACCTCTGCGTCCCTCCTTGCCCTTCCACTCTAATAACCGCTGTCTGGTTTTTGTATATGTTGAATATAACTCTTCGCTCCCTATATTTTACCCCTGATACCTTCAGAATTTGGAATAGTGTATTCCAGTCGACATTGTCAAACGCTATCTTCAAATCGACAAACGCTAAAAACGTAGGTTTCCCTTTCCTAATCCTATCTTCTAAAATAAGTCTTAATGTGAGTATTTCCACCCGTGTTGCTACATTTCTTCTAAATCCAAACTGATCTTCCCAGAGGTCGGATTCCACAAGCTTTTCCATTCGTCTGTAAATAATTCGTGTTAGTATTTTACAACCATGAATTATTAAACTGATAGTTCTGTAATTTTCACATTTGTCTGCACCTACTTTCTTTGGAATTGGAATTACGATATTCTTCTTGAAGACGGACGGTATTTCCCCTGACACACACATCTTGCATACCAGGTGGTACAATTTTTCACGTCTGGCTCTTCTAAAGATATCAGCAGTTCAGACGGAATATCATCTACTCCAGGGGCGTTGTTTCGAATCAAGTCCTTCAGCGCTCTGTCAAATTCTTCTCGCAGTATCATATCTCCAATTTCATCTTCCTCCACTTCACTTTATTTCCTTTGTATAGGACCTCTGTATATTACTTCCACAGTTCAGTTTTCTCTTTGCTTAGTCCTGCATTTCCGTCTGAGTTCTTGATATTCATACAGCTGCTTTTCTTGTCTCCAAATATCTTATTTTCCTGTAAGCGGTATCAATCTTTCCCCTAGTTATGCATTCTTCTACGGTTCTGCATTTGTCCTCTAGCCCTCCCTGCTTAGCCAGTCTGCAATTCCTGTCAGTCCCATTTTTCAGGCGTCAGTACTCCTTTTTTCCTGTTTCACTTGCTGAATTTTTTTATTTTCTTCTCTCATCAATTAAGTTCAGTATATCCTTTGATATAGAGGGATAAAAAGACTAAATATGGCAATAAATCAGCCTGTGAGTGAAATACACGTATGGTCCAGTAAATGCGCTCTTATTGACAATGATAGAATGACTAAGTAATTATCTAAGTGAATAATAATAATAATTGTTGTAGCACAGAGAGAAGTTGCATAATTTAACAATCGGGCAGCTCATTAAGAGAAAACAAACTTTAAATACGAGTGTGACGCTAAATATAAACGTGACGTGATAAACAGAATATGACAGTGACTGATAGCATCAGAAGAGCACCTACGGATAGAGCTTATTTTGACTTACTTTGACAATTATGAAATTCATTAGTGGAACAAGGGGCAAATGAATGTTTAACACCGACATTGAAAGTGAACATAACGTTAGCCTGGCTGACCGGACAGACAATTGATTTTTGTGCCACAATAATCACCGAAAGTTTGAGATTTAATTTAACTAACAAACAAATTACTGTGTTGCAAACAAGTGGTCTGTAATTAATTTCAGTGTTTCAAGTGCTATCCAAAACTGGTGTGAATACTGGTAACTACAATCTGTCTTTTCTATCGGAATGTCAAACATAAAGTATTAAAATTATACTGAGAGGACCAGTTCCCACACCAGGGTCGAGTAATGTGATTCACAGGTTGGAATTAATTGGAGATCTAGAAATTATTCTTGGTAGAGACCGACATATATCGGTGCAACAAAATGGTGACGAAGTTCCTGTTGCCATGTCAGAGAATGCGGGATGCAGTGTGTGGTTTTTAATGCTGTGGACAAGCTGTGTCACGACAGCTGAACATTCCATGTCCAACGGTTGAAAAGTATTAGATCTCTGACATGGCATGTGCAAGAACTTAGTGCACGCAGTTGGTCGCCACAATGAGCAACGTTTGCATCATCTTCAAAGCCCGCAAATAACAAACCTTACCCTCTCAAATGAAAATTAAGTTGGATTTTTTCTCTTTCGTTTGTCCTTAGATATTTAGAAACGGAATTCAAAGACTGCAGTTTGCCGACAGGTAGTGAAACTGTCAAAGACAGCAAGGGACCTTTAAAAGCAATGAACGGAATGGACAGTGTCTTGAAAGGAGAGTATAATATTAATATTCCAAAAAGAAAAATATGGGGAATGAAATAGTCTAAGAGAATTAGGCGATGCTTAAGGAATTAGATTAGGGAACTAGGAGATCAGTTCTGTTATTTTGGGTAGTATAGTAACAAATGATTACTGAAACAGAGAAAATGTAAAATGAAGAATGGCTATCAGAAGAAAATTATTTCTGAAGTAGAGAAATTAGTTAACATCGATTATTAATTTAAGCATTAGGAAGTAATTTTCTGGAGGCATTTATCTGAACTCTAACATCCTACGAGAGTAAACGTGGACGTTGAACAGTTCAGATAAAAAAGATAATGGACGGTGTTGAAATTGGTGCTACAGGAGAATAGAGAAAATTATATGGGTACAGTGAGGAGGTAATTAACAGAATTGGGGATCCAAGAAATTTCTGGCATATGTTGACTAAAATAAGCGATCGTTCGGTGGGACACATCCTGAAATGTTCAAATGTTTGTTAAGCTTAAGGGACTTAACTACGGGGTCATCAGTCCCTAAAACATCCTGAGACAATAACCAATAGTCAGTTTAGCACTGTAGGCATGTGTGTAAATAAAACACACAGAGTAGGACCGAGAGACTAGTACAGAAAGTAGGTTCAAATGGATGTCGTTTGCCTACCTCATTGAGATATGAAGAGGCTTGCAGCGGATAAGGTAGCGTGGAGAGCTGCATCAAACTAATCTTCGTGCTGAAGACAACAAAAGCAACAACGTGTCCTTAGAAATGTGTCCTCGAGGTTTCATTCTCAAACAACCACTCGTTTTAATAGGGCCTCTCTCAAGTAGTGAATTTCTAACTATAACTGCATTGGACAGGAAGCAGTGTGTATTGACGTATACCCTTCAATCCGAACAAATTACGAATGCGCATATAAGCTTTAGTATAATCTTATGTGTAAAGTTGAAAAAAGTACCGATGGAGCATTAACAGGTGTCAAAGGAATAACCACAATGTCTTTTGTATATCTTAGTGAATACTTTTGGCTATAATTAAAACGTGAATTGTACGAGGAGCCAAAAGTCTTTGTTATCACAAAACACATTGACTCACATTTAGCTTTTATGCTTCAGTGAATGATATTAACGATGTGCTCGCAATAAATGTCAGATTTTATCAGCTTTTCTTATAATATGGACTGAAGTTTTTAAAAATTTTTCTCTTATGTTTGCAGTTTGGCTATGTTAATCATCGGACTAACGTATACGTGATAAAGAAGAAAAATTTTCCGTACCGTATAGATAAAAAATTTCATTGATTTGTGCAAATTTAAACTCAAAGGAAAACAAAATGCTTGCTCCAATACTTTAAGTTATTATTCATTGGTTTCAATGCAAATTTGGAGCAATGCATTAATTATTACGCTTTAGCTTCTACCGATTCATGAATATTTATCAGAAATTCTTTTTTTCGTTGTGACTCGATTCTGTCTAACGCTTCGCAGCTGTGGCACTTTTTTAAAAAAATCTACAAAAGTAACGAACTGCACAGAGAAAAATTTCAAACCGCTTGCACGCATTGTCAACACATAGGTAGGATGAATGAATTTTTTAGAGAGATTAAGTTAAAAACGTTTCATTTATACGCCACTCAGTATTGTGAATGAAACAGAGGAATTCGGAGATACGGATATGTATTAAGCCTTCGAAACAAAATGTCAATAAAGCATGTTACTGAAAAGTAAGACAGGATTTTTAACGTGTCTTGGACATAGACGCTCCTCCATTAATTCACTTCTTTTATGTGATGCAATTGGTTATTTTTTCGCGAAACTGCTTCAACTGATGTCTCATAAGCTCCCGTGATCATCGCATAAAAATACAGTACACTTTAACACTTTTTAAGAGTATGACACATCACGAGAGACTGAGGACCCTGTGCTGACCAAATTAAAAATTTAAGTTTAAAGGAGAACCAATGATGAAAACTCGCCACGCTGTTTGTCCGCAAGTGTGAGCCATTTCCCTTTCCCACTTAGTTAACCAGAATCGAAATACGCGCCCGAGGTAGGTGGTGTTGCAACGTGCTGTTGAACTTTACCCCACAGGCCGATGTGTTTTAAGTGCTAATCATTTCCAAAAAACATTCTAATACACACGTCATATGAATATGAACCTCCTGTCTGTTGTCTTCCAGCACTTTTTTCCTCCACTTCAAGATCAATGGTCTTGAGTCCTCTTAATATTTTATTTCGGTGCTGTTTCACACTTGATACGCTGCTGTTGACACAATGTTGCTTATGGTAAGAGGACAAAAGACCATGGTTTAAGTATCAGCCATGAACATTTACACTGGTCAAAATAATTAGGGATCAGGTGAGATATCATACACAATAAAGATGTGGTAACGTATTTCTTCAGATGTTGCGTACAGTTGTTATTTGTGTGTGATACAATACGATCTTTTGCTGTATCATCTCTTTACTTGAGGCCTGCACGGCGTTTAATTAGAGCGAGGCACCACGGTCTACCATAATAGTGTATTAGGCATTGTCATTGCGCATTAATGTAGTGTGTAATCAACTTGAACGAATGCTAAGGTTACACACGCGGCTGTCATGGACAGTATGAGTTTATCAATCAGTTTTTGAGGGATACTTGGCCAATCCCCATGAGCGCAACATCCATCTGTGCAACTTCTGTGGGAGATGCTGGTCTGGCTGCAATGCGTCTCCCATATGCATCCCAGACATGCTCAATTGGGCGTAAATCCGTTGAACAAACTGGGAACTCCATGCATTCAATTCCCTCAGCTTCTAGAGTGTTGTCCACCATTGCAGCTCTCTTGGAATGATCGTTATCGTTCACCAGAAGGAACCCACCACCTATAGCACAGCCTAGGGTACAACAAAGGTGGATCTCACTTCTATACCTTTGAGCAGTCAACGCGTCTCCCGCCACACCAATCATCCACCACAATGATACGTTGTTTACTGGAGATAAGGAGGATTCATATTCACAGAATATATGACATCAACTGCGAATGGGCAAATCTGAAAATGTGTAACCAGCCGGGATTCGAACCCGGTTCTTCTGCTTTCCAGGCAGTTGCGCTGACCCCTACACCACTGGCGACACAGTGACCACCGCACCTACAATGACTACCTAAGTACGCCTCCCGTCAGATACAAATTCACAGCCTCACCTTGCCCAGTTATGAAACCGGGTTCGGATCCCGGCTGGATACACATTCTAAGCTTCGCCCATTCACAGTTGATGTCATATATTCTGTGAACATGAAACTATAACAACTGAAGGTTCAGAAGTGACGTCTGTTCTTTGGGAACAGACGCCACATGTATACAGGGTGTTCCAAATGTGTACGTCCAAACTTTCAGAAAACATTCCTCACACACAAAGAAAATATGTTATGTGGACATGTGTCCGGAAAGGCTTAATTTCCATGTTAGAGCTCATTTTAGTATTTTTCTTTAAATGTAAATTGAAATAATTAGTGCAGACAATTGTCAAAATACCCAATTGTTTCGTTAGTACGTACTGTACTTCCTCGATTCACGTCATTAATACCGATTTTCTGTGAACGTTTGGGCAGGAATTGTTGATGTCTTTGGGCCTCAAGTTCTTCCACCTACGCTCACTGGAGCACGTTATCACGATTTCATACGGGATACTCTACCTGTGCTGCTAGAACATGTCTACAAGTTAGACACAACATGTGGTTCATGCACGATGGAGCTCCTGCACATTTCAGTCGACTGTTCGTACGCTTCTCAACAACAGATTCGGGTGACTGATGGATTGGTAGAGGCGGACCAATTTCATGGCCTCCACGCTCTCCTGACCTCAACCCTCTTGACTTTCATTTATGGGGGCACTTAAAAGCTCTTCTCTACGCAACCCCAGTACCAAATGCAGAGACTCTTCATGCTCGTATTGTGGATGGCTGTGATACAATACGCCATTCTCCAGGGCTGCATCAGCACATCAGGGATTCCATGCGATGGAGGGTGGATGCATGTATCCTAGCTAACGTAGGAGATTTTGAACATTTCCTCTAACAAAGTGTTTGAAGTCACGCTGGTAAGTTCTGTTGCTGTGTGTTTCCATTCCATGATTAATGCGATTTGAAGAGAAGTAATAAAATGAGCTCTAACATGGAAATTAAGCGTTACCGGACACATGTACACATAACATGTTTTCTTTCTTGGTGTGTCAGGAATGTTTCCTGAAAGTTTGGCCGTACGTTTTTGTAATACCATGTATAAGAAGGATTGATCCGAGTTTTACGTTCTCTCCAGATGAGGGAACGAGGATTTTCTGGCTGAAGACAAAACCGGGCATAATTCACTGCGACTCCAATTCTGATGTTCCTCCGCCCGGTTCTGCGGGCTAAAAGGTGTCGTGGTATTAATGTGATACACACCTTAGACCTCAGTGCTTAGAGGACACATTCCCGAAGGCGTTTCCGGACTGTTTGTGTGATTTTGCGTGTCCTGTTGCTGTCTGGACGGTGTGTTGCAGTTGATTCACATGAAGTGTTGGTTGCTGTAGACAAGCGATCTTAATTGTTTCCATACCTTCAGATATCCGGAAGGATTATTAACTGTAAATCACAAGAGCCTTCTGATCAAATTGGATTGGATTGGTAATTTACTGTCAGAACATAGTCTGGACGTAGTAGGTTCGTAATTGACGGAAAGTTATCTAGTAAAAAGGAAGTCAGATCTGGCGTTCCCCAGGAAAGTGTTATGGGCCCTTAATTATTCATTTCTTTAAAAACCGTTTACAGGAAAATACGAACAGCTCTGTAAGACTGTTCCCGGGAAATGTTGTAATTTAATGGTTACTCAAGTCACTATTAGATCAAAAGCAACTGCAAAATTTTTTAGATATCTGCATGTTGAAAAAATTGGCCTTTCAACTTGTTGTTGTTGTCGTTGTTGTTGCGAACTTGTCTGGTTTGATACAGCTCTCCGCGCTTCACTGTCCTGTACAAGCCTCTTAATCTGAGAATGAGAAGGGAAACCTACATCCTTTCGAATTAAAAAATGCTAAAAACTTAGGTTTCCCTTTCCTTAACCTACTTTTTAAGACAAGCAGTAATGTGAGTATTGCCTCCTGTGTTCCTATATTTCTCCTAAATCCAAACAGACCCTCTCCAAGGTCCGATTCTACCAGTTTTTTTCCATTCGTCTGTAAATAATTCGTGCTAGTGTTTTGCATCCATGACGTATTAAAGTGAAAGTTCTGTAATTAGTATAACTACAAGCAGTAAATTCAACTAAGTACCTCGGAACAACTATTTCAAACAACTATACATTTGAAAAAACACACAGAAAATATAGTAACGAAGTCGAACTAAACGCTATGTTTCTTTGGCAGGACACTTATAAGATCAAACATTTCTACTAAAGAAACTGCTTACACTACACTTGTGCATCCTATTTTGGAGTATTGCTGCGCACTGTGGGTTTCACACAGATGGGACTGACGTACGATGTAGAGAACGTTCAGAGAAGGGCACTTCGTTTTGTATTATCGCGATATAGGAGTTATGAAGCACGAGTTGGCGTCGAAATCAATAAAAGAAAGTATTTATTCGTTGCTGTGAAATTTATTTGCGAAATTTGTCACCAAATTTCTGTGCTGAATGCGAACATAGTTTGTTAGCAGCCACCTACGTAGGTAGACACGACACCGTAATAAAATAAGAGAAATCGGTTCGAAAACGGAAAGATTTAAGTGCTTCTTTTCCCGCGTGGTATTAGAGAATGGAACGATAGAAATATATCACAAAAGTGATACGATGAACTCTTTGCCATGCACTTCAATGTGAGTTGCAGATTATTTATGTAGATGCAGATTTAGAGAATTGCAGATTTTCATAATTTAATAGCCTAGTTCGTGTGCTCTTATTTGGTTTCATAGAACTGGTACAAATGCGAGAATTCGAGAGTGGTTTCGATATCTTGTAAATGTTTGCAGGGAGAAAATCGTACAAGTTCTTGCAGAATAGGAGAAAATTCTGACAAATTAAAGGAATACAATAACAAAACATTATTATGTATTTATTCCTGGGCCTTGGAGGTCTCTTTTGCCTCAGTCTTCTTTGTGTATATATTACATTGTAGTCGTGGTTAGCATTCTGGATTGTGTGAACGAAGTTTGATCTAGAGTTGTTTTTATTTCAATTGTAATATGAATAGAGGAGGCTGTGAGTGAGATATACTCGAAGAAAAATAGAAAATGGCATCCGAAAAGCTGACTAAGGAAACGAAGAGATTGGTAGGATTAGCGATGTCACAAATCGTATAAGACTCCATTCACAGGAATCAGGAGAACCATATAAGAGGTAAGGCAATTGAGGGGTAGACGGAAAGAAGGGGCTCATCGACATTTTTTCTCCCAAAATGCTGATCTCTCTGCCTCATGTTGCCGTCAGTGTGTACTCCATTAAGGACTGTTCTTATTATGAGAAAAGGAGTTCCTATCGCAGATAATGACAAAAGAAAAAATCACTTGCATAAAAAGAAGGGCCCGAGCCCATCAACATTAGCCAGAGGAAAAAACGGGCTCATTTTATTGTTCCCCCCCCTAACAATAAAATAAAAATTAAATGTTTGTTAAGCTTATGGGACTTAACTACGGGGTCATCAGTCCCTAAACTTACAAACTACTTATGAACTACCTTATACTAAAGACGGCACAAATATCCATGCCCGAGGGAGGATTCGAACCCCCGACCGTAGGGGCCGTGCAGACCGTGACTGAAGCGCCTCAGTCTCCTCGGCCACCGCGGCCGGCACAATAAAATAAGTAATATATTCTAAGACATGTTACATAAAGAGATATGGATAGTTTGTATTACACAGGTTTTACATCGAATTAAATGTTTAAATTTTTCTCCTAAAATTTTTCTAAGATATCGATGGGCCCCTTCTAGATGTATACATTTAAAATGCTTTTCCTGAAAAATTTCTAATATGTCGATGAGTTCCTTCTTTGCGTATACCCTTCAATTGTTTTGATATTGTGAGCGAAGAAAATAAACGGAATATTATTAATACTATGAACCAATTTGCGACAAATAAACCTCTGTTTAAGTGGTTTAATCACAGTGATCCGTGTACAGTGGATGCGCCCTAGAAGAGAATAGGAGGCACAGTTTCATGACGTGTGGTTATGTTACCGTTAATAAATGTGACCAGAAATACATGGGCGAAAGAAAGGATGTATGTCTTCACATGGAAAAAATAGGGCAAGGTAGGTCATTTAATAAATGAAATATGAAATGGAGTTCTCATACTGGCCCACTTTAGGTTACGGTAGTAACACTAAAAGTGGGCCTTTGCGATCGTCCTTTGTCAGTTCGAAACGTAAATGAAAATAACGGCTTAACTATTCATCTACCATGAAAATTGAATAACCTAATTGGTAGAGGAGAAAATTCTCTAAAACCTAGCTCCCTTATGTGTTTTTTCATTTCTCGTATCGTTTGAGAAATATTTGCAAAAATAACGGTGATTTGACACCCTCCATTGAGTTAACGAAAACCAGCCGTTCGGACATGTCACGTGACATTCCTCGCCCAGAACTCTGTGGCATACGCCATCTTGCGTGGCGTATTTGATGATTTTCTTATTGTAACTTACACGTTCTCATTTCAAAGCAATGTCGCACTGAATAATTAACAAAAACACATCGTTCTTCGTACGATAAATGATAATCTAGTGTCTACAAATGCCATATTAGCATCCGTTAACAAGGGCTATCAATAGTATGAGATTAAAAAACCCGGATTTTGATTGATACTCGTAGCATAGGGGCAAGGCTTTGGACTATGATGTTAAAGGTTGATGGTTCGGAACCCGTCTCTACTTACATTTTTTCCCTAAAAGGGTTTCAGACACTCTTATTAATTAATTTTTTATTATTTAGATTCTATTTTGATCCAAAATCTTTGCAAAAAGTTATAAAACTACAAATCTAAAGTGGGCAGTAAAACACGTCAGTGCGATTTCTTTTCCTCATTACGAGCTGCCATCATGATGAAAAGTGTGTCGTATGTAGATCTTAGTCAATTTGTGTAATTTCAGCAGTACTGGTTCTCTGACAGTTATTATCGTCTTAAATGAAACTTAAAATTTCTTCTCATTTGTGTATAACCTGTCCAACGCGTCTTCAAAGCAGCACAAGTGGTTCACACTGTACGTAACTGTCTTGCTTTGCTGTCTGACCCACGATAGTTAATTGCTGCCAACTTCGCAACAACAGGGTAGTGAGACCACGAATTGTGCATTCTAAACATTAGATATCCATGTATATCTGATCATTATCCATACACAAACGTTATGCAAGTAAACCGAAATGGAATAATATTGGAGCACACCTTCTGAGTGGAAAACTTTTTTCTTTTTTCTTTTATGGTAGGCATTGTGTTTTGATCAAGGACTCTCAGCCATGAAATCTTAGTTTAAGTAAACATAGACTTCTACTGTTTACGAGTTGCAGGAACATGCAAGCCGGCCGCGGTGGCCGAGGAGACTGAGGCGCTTCAGTCACGGTCTGCACGGCCACTACGGTCAGGGATTAGAATCCCCCCTCGGGCATGGATATTTGTGCCGTCCTAGTTCGTAAGTAGTTCATAAGTAGTTTGTAAGTTTAGGGACTGATGACCCCGTAGTTAAGTCCCATAAGGTTTACAAACATTTGAACATTTTTTTTTGGAACATCCAAAAACTGTGACGAATACCTACTCGTCTGTATGCACAAAGTCGTATCGTACTAACGTCATCGGAAAACTCAATAGGATGTATAAAATTATCAACGGGCGCTCATCGCATCTGGACCCTTTTATTAGTTTCGTATGCAGCACGTCATGTGTGTCGACATGTGACATTTTGGACGCTGATAATACAGATCTGCAGTGGCATTAGAGCGACGGGTGACGGACTGATCGTTAATGGTGCGTGCCATCTGTAATATATGATCCATGGCGGTAAATTGCAACAAGCGGCGAAGGAAGTCTACCAGTACTCATATCGCCTCGTTGTTGTAGGATGATCAGTCTTGTGATTGGAGAAATGTTGGGATGTAACTATTCCTCATTAAAAATTAAATGGTTAGAACTCAGTAGTAATAAGTACGTACTACCTTTTGCACACATGTCAGAAAATATAAACAGAACATATTGAAGGACTAGTGATAGGAAGTCCAGATTATCATATGTTCATCGGTACAGTATTCGTCTAGAAGAATAGTAGACACTGATTGCGGGATTGGTCCTGAAAGCTTTTTACTTGCGTGACGGCAACAAAGGGAATACGGTGCGAAAGATGTCGCATGATACAGCCATCCGTGCTACAATCATCTTGTTCCAAACTTCGTTTGTAGAGTTCGGCTTTAGATCACAACAGTGGATATACCGTTACAGAATTTCCCACACATTTTCTGTTGGCTACAAGTCTGACATTGTAGTGGGTCAGAGCAAATGCTGACATCCTGTGACACGAAGAATGCACGTGATGGTGGGCAAACATGTGGTCTTGCCTTGTCTTACTGAAAAATGGCGTTAGGAGTGTCGTGCTGAAAGACTATGGTTACGATTCGCATTATTTGATTCACATAGTTCAAACTGCTGATAGTGCCCTGGATAGGCACAAACTGTGCTTTGTGGTTATATCAAATAGCAGCCAACACTATAACGCTCTAAGCGCGTTGTGCGCATGCAGTCTCTGTTCAACATGTTCAAATGTTTGTATAGCTTATGGGACTAACTACGGGATCATCAGTCCCTAAACTAACAAACAACTTTATCAACTAGCTTATCCTAAGGACGGCACAAATATCTATGCCCGAGGGGGGTATTCGAACCCCCGACCGTAGTGGCTGTGCAGACCGTGACCGGAGCGCCTCAGTCCTCTCGGCCACCGCGGCCGACTGTAGTCTCTGTGATGACGCTCCGCGCCTGAGGTGAACGAAACTGCGGCCATCATTTTGACACAAACATAACCGGGATTAGTCCGAAAACACTAACTGATACCATTATTGTCTCCAGTGTCGTCGTTCCATACACCGTCGGCGTGTGGCGTGTTTCTGAACGTTAGTCAAAGGTTAGTGGAGTAGCAGTCAACGCGCACCTAAACCATGCTATAATAAACGGTGAAGGACGGTCACTCCTCTTAGTGTAGCCTGGGGGTATTCTGGGTAGGGCTGCCTGACCGATTACGTTGGGAAGCTGTGATTCGTCTGTAAAAGGAGACCGCACATAAAACGATTGTAAGACCCCGTCTTGAGTATTGCTCAAGTGTTTGGGATACCAACCAGTTTGGTTAAAGGAGGACATAGATGCAGTTCAGAGGCAAGCGGCTAGGTTTGTAAGTGGTAGATTCGATCAATGCGCGAGTGTTACTGAAATGCTTCAGGAACTCAAAGGGGAGTCACTAGAGGGAGGGCGACGTTCTTTGAAAGACACTGTTGAAGAAACTGAGCAGCGGTGCAGTAGCCGAGCTTTCTAAGTCACCTTAATGCGGAGCACGTGGTTGCTCGCCGTCGGAGGATCGAGTCCTCCCTCGGACTTGGATGGGTGCGTGTGTTGTCCTTAGATTACTTTTAGTTTAAATAGTTTTTGAGCCTAGGGATTAATAATCAAAAGACGTTAAGTCCCTTAAACTAACAAAGACTTAGATATTTGATTTGAAGAAATTTAGAGTGCTGGAATCTGACGCGGACTGCAGAACGATCTACATCCGCCAACCTACATTTCGCGTAAGGACCACAAGGATAAGATCAGAGAGATTAGGGCTCGTACGGATGCATACAAGCAATCGTTTCTCCCTCTTTCTCTACGGAAGTGGAACAGGAATGGACGTAACTAGTAGTGATACTAAGTACCCTCCGCCATGCACCTTTGTGTGGATTACGGAGTATGTATGTAGATATACGGCCTCCCGTGAAGCATTCAGCACACACCCATTGCAGTGACGAAACAGTTCGACCTACACGAGCAGCAGTTTGTCAGATGGATGAACCACAGTCTCTCATGTCAATAACACGTCCACTTTCAAACTCGCTGATTGGACGCTACCGTTCGCGCAGACGCCTGAGAGGCATCCAGCACATCTGCTGGCCACACCCATTATCTTCGGTTTACAGCGACAACGGGATAGGCAGGCACATTTTATCGATCCAGATTTTGACGTTGAAATCATGGGTGAACATGGTCCAATGTTAATCATTTCTGCAAACCAATCTAATGTAGGCTACCTGTCCTATGAATCTTTATTCTGAAATGCAATTGCCAAAGGGCGAAATAGTGGAGTTTTTGAAAACCGATATATCTTCACAAAGAGTATATATTTACGTGTTAGAATATCGTAACTGAAAGTTTTTGTTTGTGAAACGTGAATAGTAAACAAGTGGCAAAAAGATACAAGTATTTTACTCAATACTAAAGTGCGTAATAATGCTCCATATTAGAACAGTGTATTACATTTATCGTGTTGAAAGGGGTGCAGTCGTATGATGTTACTCACAGAAGCAATGAAAAAACAATTTGCCATTGTACATTATAACGGTGAAAGATTTTCAAAGGGGGCTGATTTAAGACTATAGTTCTAAAGCTCTTATTGTTGTGAATTACTGAACTTCAGTCGTACGGTATGTCATATTATGTGTGTATAGATATAGAAAGCATTTTGAAATATTTCTTTTATTCTTGAGTGCTGAAATGTTATCTATAATCAGATACCAAAGGTAGTGTATTCTTGAACAAATATCGAATTTTTGTGGTTTTGTATTTCCTTGGATAGCGTTGACGATGATGCTCAAGATAATTATTTGTAAAAATTTGTGTATGTGAACGTTATATTTTCCTAACAGATTGTTCACAGATGCCTATAGATTTTAATTTTGTAGTATAGAACCTCAAGTCTCAGTTAGCATTTTATTTCAGGTGATATGTGTCATTGTGTACAGATATAGATGCTCAGAGATAGTAGCGCACGGCAGTTCACCGGCATTAAGTAGCTCATTTAGCGATTCACGAATAATTTAATCCTTTGTCTCAGAGAGCTTTATTATAATGTACATAACGTCATATACAGTCTTACTGGTTTTTGGCAGGAAAATGTTAATGCATTGTGAAGATTATATATTTTTTGTCAGGAACCTAAGCATCGATACTGGCCTGTACTAAAGATCGACATTTAATTACAATACACAAATTTACCTCTGAATGTGAAATGATCAGGAAAACTTTTTCCTGAAATCGTTCTTACTACGCACTCCCCACTGCAGAGGTACAAGCACATAGTTTAACATAATTTATTATATTTCCTTGGTAACCTGGTGCCCATATGGAAGACCCGAAGCTTAGAACTTTCCTAAACATAAGAATGGTATGTCTAAAAATTCATATATAAATAAACAACCATAAAAAATGTTCAAATGTTTGTAAATCTATCGGACCAAACTGCGTGGTCATCAGTCCGTAGCTTACAAACTACTTAAACTAAACTAAAATAACCTAAGGACAACACGCACACCCATGCCCCAGGGAGGACTCGAACCTCCACGGCGACCAACCGCGCGCTCCGCAGCGAGACGCTTTACACCGCTCGGCTACTCCACCGCGGCTAAATAACCATATGCAGAGACAAAATGGGAGATGAATAAGTACCGAATGTGCTACGACAGTAAAGGAAATTGTAGCACGATTTCAGCGAAAGATTTGCTGCGAATAAAATATTCAGAGGGAGAGCAGTTTCATTACAGTGAGCAGATTCACGAGCATTAAAGCGGAATTGCTGTGCATTTTAAGGTAACGTATGCAGCTATATAAAACCGGACTTCAGACAGAAGATAACTTTAAGAAACGTTATATCTCTGTGTTGGCATGAACTATACAGTTCATGCAGACCTAGGAATTCATTCGAATGAAGAGGGAGAATGTAGGATACTGGAGCATTTCAGTGTAGGGAACAAGCAGATGAGTTAGAGCAGGGGGGCGCAAATGCAGTAGTGCGAGCGCGGGTGCCCTCGAGCGCTCACAATACCTGCCAACAGTGACTTCCCCCTCTACCTCCTTGCTATATTACTCCGTTGCTGGAACGAGCGCGACAAGACAGGCCTGTTCGCTTCGCGTCGTTAGCGCAGTGTTAACGGTGTCGAAGCAATTTTGGCATTCGTGGTAGAATAAAATTTATTAGAGAAAAAAATATTGAAATATGTTACAAGAATTTCTCCCGAGACGAGTCTCCGTAGCTGTTTGGACTAGCTGCCCGAGTCTGCAGTTCGTTCGGAACTAAATATTTTTTTAAATTAAATTAACTAAATTGAAGATCAGGAGCAATCTTACTAAAGTTCGACTGACTGGGGCAGTGCAGTTGATACCCAGTAATCTCACTCTAAATATCGAGATGCTAATAAAAGAATTACTTAAACAGAATTAGAGAATGATGAAAAGACACGATTCTTTTTCATAAGTACTTAGACAGTTCTGAGGTTAACACTTCGCATGAATATTATATGTGTAAACTTAGTAATTGTTATATAAAATGTATGTATTCTTAGGTTTCTATTTTGTGTCTGTGTTGTTTGTGATCAGAAAATTATCGTATCTATAATCACAATAAACATTTATACAAGACAAATTATATATATATATATATATATATATATATATATATATATATATATATATATATATATATATGTATATATATATATATATATGTATATAAAGTGAAATTATTTACAATAAATAAATATGAAATAGCCCAGAATACACACGGATGTTGTTGGACTCAATCGAGCAGAGTGCCTCGTTGGATGTATCATGCAGCTTCTTAGTGCTGCTAGGGAAACATCTGATAGGACACACATTTTCAATGTTGCTCATTGTTTCTATATTAGCACAGGCACATATACTGTCATTGGAAAAGCCTCACTTGTGCTTTTTATAAGCGCACATGCCATCTTAAGCCCCGTATCTATTCAGCTGTAACCACACCATTCTTGGTTGATGAAAGCCAGGAACCAGCACCGTTGCATCGTTTATCAGTTAGCCGGCCGCAGTGGACGAGTGGTCTGCGGCGTGCCAGTCACGGTCTGCAAGAGCGCTGCGGTCGGGGGTTCGAATCCCCCCTTGGGCATGGGTGTTTGTGCCGTCTTTAGTAAAAGGTAGTTCATAAGTTGTTTGTAAGTTTAGGGACTGATGATCCCGTGGTTAAGTCCCATAAGCTCTACAAACGTTTGAACATTTTGTCTATCAGTTAGTAGTTCCGTGTTGTCGTAGCTTTCCATTCACGTTTCCACTCTGAGTTCTGGATGAATCCTGTGGAGATCATTTGAACTTCTATTTCATATGCTGGTCTTCTAGATTTGAGGCGTTTCCGGGACAGTGTTAGAAACTTGTCATGAAGAGGGATAGAGTCGTTTTTCAACATTTGATGACAGAGAATGTAAAGAGCAGCCTTTCGACGGAGGTCAGATGGACAGGTGTTTGATGGCACTGGTGGCCAACATGTTGTTGTTTATTGGACTGTGCCATGGCTGATTCTAATAGTTACATTCAGTTGGGCGTCTCCTTTATTTATCTGCGCATTGTGGAGCTAACTTGGTGCACAGTATAATAGCGCGAGGGATGCTTCACGGAGAACTGGTGTGCTCTCTCCCCGTGTACTGCCTTTCGGCTTTCTCGACAAGTTCATACGGGTTTGTAGCATTTTATCTAAGCTGGAAATGAGTTTATTATATGTCAAGTAAATTAGGTCGAAGGAAATAATAGTTTATTCTCCGTTACTGATTAGTACTAATCCCTTTTCCTCCCACTGATCACCAATGATATGAAAGACAGTATTTGGAAGGTAGCTGCTGTCAATCTTTGCGACTTATTATTTTGCGACGTAGCTGTACTCGTTACGATATTACGAAATAAAAATATTTCACTTTTTTTATCCTTTGTCGTTCTGTTCTGTCTCCATCTGACAGAATCGTTATACGGTGACATTTCTGGATTCTACAGCACTTTTGAAGGATACACAATTGATCTTAAGGCCATACTACCTCAAATACTAAAGAAATGTTATATTTCGTCGTAAGCGTTCATAGCATTCTCATACTGTAGTAATTGACAGAACAAATACTTTTGATATCAATACAAACTCTTCAGTCAGCTGTCAATCGCGTATTATCGGCATTATTTGCTGCTGTTTACGAATTAGTTGCGCTTACATTGCATACGCACGACAGCATAAGTGCCCACGGGCAAATCAAGCGCCCCCTCCTTGGTTAGAGCCAGTACGAATAAATAAATAAATGAAAACCTCACAAGCAAAACGTCTGATATATGGATCTCCGATTTCCAACAAATTTTGTATGGACTTTCTATACTGAATATAAAAATACACATCTTTCGGCTTTTTGGTAGACACTCAGTAGTGTTACAGCGCTAAATTGTGCCAAAGAAACTTGTTATAATCTTGGATTGCTCAAGCAGTCGCCACCCAAGCTAGGCAGAAGCATGTCATGGGCTCTGTCGTAAATGCGACGCCAGTCTTTCGCGACGACAGGAGACGCTGCATCGGCCAGTTGAAAGCCTACAGTCAGTAATCTGTGGACTGTGATGGACGACCAGGGCAGTGAGAGGGTATGTTCGTCAGCTTGCAACCATTTCATAACTACACGTAATTCAGTCACAAGGATGAAAAAGTCCGAGGATACGTCCGCGGTTACAGGGCTCACTGAGTGAATGCTGCACTTACAAGTAGGACACATTCAGTCATTTAGAACCGATCAGCCGATTTCTGTATACATATATTCCCGCTTTTAGAAGTGTGGTAGGGGGGGGGGGAGGGGGGAATAAAGGCTATGTTTCATTGACAGAACACTTATAAGATCAAACATGTCTGCTAAAGAAACTGCGCAACTGCCTAGAAAGCAGAAGACCCGGCTTCGAATACCAGCTGGATACACGTTTTCAGCTTTGCCCATTCGCAGTTGATGTCATATCTTCTGTGAAAACAGGGGGTTTTATTTAAAGAAAGACAGGCATTATTCGATCACTCTTACATGTTTGCTGTAGGTCTCGATGAAGTAGCGACGTCCTAACTCATCTTAGGTCAACAACGAAAGACGACGACTGTTCGCGTTCTCCTTCCAAATAGGAGATGAAAGTTGAAAGACGAAAACAAAACTGGGAAAGAGGTTTATTTTGAAAGGAGGACGGAGTCGAAAGCGGCAAGTAGCGCATTTGTCTCTGAAAAATCGCTTGTATCGCTATGGAGTGGACGGAAGGGAGGAGAGATATACAGGAGAATGTGTAGTACCCGCTCTGCCGGCAGATTAACGAAGGGGGTCGGAGTGCCGTCCAGCCTGGATGTGGTTTTTCGGTGGTTTTCGACATGCCCCTAGGTAAATAGCGGGCTGCTATCCCAGTCCTGCCTCAATTACACGATTAGCAAACTTTTCGTAACACATTACACTTTGATTAAATCAACTTATGGGTGTCGAGGGAGTTTCTGTGATCGTCATATGAATACAATTCTTGAATATCAGCCTCCAGAACGCTTTTATTTTCTAAAACTGAGCGGTTTCAGATCAAAGTTTTGAAGTTACACAGTAACGACTGTGAACATTCGTTCATCACACGACAGGTTACTCTGTAAGTTCAAAAAATTGATCTGAAGGTGGGCAGCTGTCCCGAAACCGGTCATGTTTTAGAAAATAAAAGCGATCTGGAGACTGATATTCAAGAATTTTACTTTATATTTTCGCACGTATAACACTATTAAAAGACATTTGGGGTACAAATTTACTCCCTGGGGCCATGAGGTGGCGGCAGGAAGGGCATCGCCGCGGTGGAGTAGCCGAGCGGTCTAAAGCGTCTCGCTGCGGAGCACGCGGTTGCTCGCCGTGGAGGTTAGTCCTCCCTGGGGCATGGATGTGTGTTTGTCCTTAGGTTAGTTTACCTAGGTTCAAGTAGTTTGTGAGCTGCGAATTGATGGCCACGCAGTTTGGTACGACAGATTTACGAACACTTGAACATTATTGACACTTCCCCCCAGGGGGCCCACAGTTCTTTTGTGGGTACGTGTGTGGCGCGCACGGGGCCCCGAGCCGGAGCAGCCTTTCTTCTGCCCCAGGCTGCTTCACTTTCCCTCCCGGTTTATGCCTTCGCCTGGAGACGGGCATATTTCGTGAGATACGGTGGTTCTTGTTGTGCTTTTTCTTCCTTCGTTCCTTCCTTTCTTACCTTTCGTTTTCTGTCTTTCTCTCCTTGAACTCTCCTAGCCTTCTTCTCCTCATTAGTCTCCGCCTCGGCGTTTGAGACACTTCTTTTCTTTCCTTCTTTCTCTTCCTTCCCTATCCTCTTCTTCTTTCCTCCCTGTGCGTGTCTGAAGGCCGACCCACGCATTATCGTGCGTAGCAGGTGACGGGGTAACGCGTAATTCCCCGCCCCGGGTAGACATGTAAGGCACGTACGTACCCCCTGGTAAAGGCCAGGCCCAGGGAGGGGTGATTACCCGAGCTGGTACCTTCCGAACGTGCCGATTGGTCCCTCCGTCAGTTCTCGGGACGTGTGACCTGAGGTGTGAACAATCACCTAAGGCGGGTAAGCCCTCGGAGAGGGCCCCCACTAGGAAGGAGCGCGCCATCGGAGACGCCGGTAATCACGGGGGACACTTCCGCGATGACTTCCTCCTTATCTTCTTTCATGACGTTGACCCACAAACGTAAGTTAGACTCGCCTCAGCCTAAAAAGACTCAACCTAATGTTCCTAAATATCTGGTTGTCTCTCGCACCGACGGAAAGGATTTCAATTCTGTCAATCCTTTCGTTATACAGAAAGGTGTAGATGCAATTGCTGGCCCTGTTAAAACCTGTTCACGTCAGCGCAATGGCACATTGTTGCTGGAAGTGGAAAGTGCCTTCCAAGCCCAAAAGCTGATACGTACTACGTTGTTGCACACTTTTCCAGTTAAGGTCGAAGCGCACCGCACACTCAACTCGTCACGGGGGGTAGTCTTCACGAGATCCCTTGATGGGTTGTCTGATGAAGACATCCAATCGTATATGTCCGATCAGGGTGTGACAGCCGTCCACAGGGTGATGAAAAAGGTCGATAACCAATTGACACCAACTCGTACTGTGTTTTTGACGTTCGACAGAGTTGACCTCCCGTCGAAGGTCAAAGCAGGGTATGAAGTCATCTCCGTCCGACCTTATGTGCCTAACCCAACGCGCTGTTTTCAATGCCACAGGTACAACCATACCCGTGAACATTGCCCAAATGCAGCAAAGTGTGTGACTTGTGGTAGGGACGCCCATGAGGGGGATTGCCCACCTCCGTCCCCTCACTGCCTAAACTGCAACGGTGACCATGCGGCTTCCTCTCGCGACTGCCCTGTATACAAGGATGAGAAGGTAATCCAGCAAATTCGGGTTACGGAGAAGGTATCAACATCTGCCGCTCGTAAGTTGTTGGCGAGTCGAAAGCCCACTGTCCTCCCAGCGGGTACATACAGTAAGGTACTCACCTCAACTCGACCTACCAAGGATTCCAGTACCCAGACATGTGACTTGACTTTCGCTGACACAGTTGTGCGATCTGCCAGCCCGAAGATTGCCCGTTCCACGTCCCCGCTTCCTCCTGCTGCTTCTAGGGTACAGTCTTCGTCCAACTCTAGTAAACCGCGGGCACCTAAACAAGATGCCCGGACCTTGAAAAAGGAACCCGTCCGTGAGGATTTTCTGCGTTCTCAGGCTTCCCAACCGTCAACTGCCTCTTCCCACCGTCACTCTTCCAGAAGAGCTGACAAGAAAAAGAGTTCCTCTCCTTCCCCGCCGAGGCGTGACCCATCAGTCGCGCCGTCCAACAGTTGCCGGCCTCGGCCGTCTTCTGTTTCACCGGGACGCTCCGTTTGCCGGGCGCCCGGCCCTTTACCGGCGGTGGAAACTGCCCCTCCTGATCAACTCAGGGAGGTGGCAGGCGCGTCGGGCGAACCAATGGAACATGACCCTTTGCCCCCAGACAGTGAAAGCAGTGCTCCCTCGAAATCCGGTCCTCAGCGGCCGTCGAGGTGACCCCGCTCGCTACTTGGTTTTTATCCTTATTTCTTCTCTCATTTTTATCATGGCACTCCTTCAATGGAACATTCGCGGCTTTCGTTCTAATCGGGAGGAGTTAAAACTACTCCTTCGATTGCACTGCCCGCTTCTAGTCTGCCTCCAGGAAACTAAGTTGCGTCCACGTGATCGTGCAGACTTTCCACACTACACCTCTGTGCGGTTCGACCTGCCACCCGTGGAAGGTGTCCCAGCGCATGGAGGGGTTCTGATGCTTCTTCGAGACGACGTCTATTTCCATCCCATTTCCTTGCACACTCACCTACAGGCAGTTGCCGTCCGCATCACCTTATCCACCTTTACCTTCTCCCTCTGTAATATATATTCACCATCGTCATCTGCCCTTACTAGGGCAGATGTGCTAAACCTTGTTGACCAGCTCCCTTCACCTTTCGTGTTGGTAGGCGACTTTAATGGCCACCACCCCCTATGGGGCTCTCCGGCACCTTGTCCGAGAGGCTCCCTTTTGGTGGACATTCTCCACCACCTCGATCTTGTCTGCCTCAACACCGGTGCACCGAACTTCCTTTCTGACACAACACACACTTATTCCCATATAGACCTCGATATATGCACTCCTCAGCTTGCCGGTCGGTTTGAGTGGTATGCACTTTCTGACACGTACTCGAGTGACCATTTCCCTTGTATCATCCACTTCCTACATCATTCCCCATCTCCACGTCCCACCAGTTGGAACATTTCTAAAGCCAACTGGGGGCTTTATTCTTCCATGGCTGTTTTTCACAATCAGAATTTTCCCAACTGTGACAGTCAGGTCGAATACCTCACAGAGGTTATCCTCACTGCTGCTGAACGTTCCATACCTCGTACATCCTCTTCTCCACGTCGTGTCCAGGTCCCTTGGTGGACTGCAGCCTGCCGCGACGCGCTTCGAGCCCGGCGCCGTGCTTTACGCACCTTCCGCCGCCACCCAACTTTGGAGAATTGCATCAATTACAAACGTATGAGAGCACAGTGCCGTCGTATCATAAACGACAGCAAGAAAGCTTGCTGGACAGATTTTACTAGTTCTTTTAACCGTTTTACTCCCTCCACGGTTGTCTGGGGTGGCCTACGCCGTTTGTCCGGCATCAAGGTCCACTCCCCGATTCCTGGCCTGACCGTGGAGAACGCGGTCCTCGTGGACCCAGCTGATGTTTCAAACGCATTGGGTCGTTTCTTTGCGGAGGTTTCGAGCTCTGCCCATTACCACCCTGCCTTTCTCCCTCGCAAACAGGTAGAGGAGGCACGGCCGCCTTCTTTCCGCTCTTTTAATCGTGAAAATTATAACGTCGCCTTCACCATGCAGGAGCTAGATCGTGCTCTCGCCCTGTCCCGGTCTTCTGCTCCCGGGCCCGATTCCATTCATATTGAGATGCTGAAGAACCTCTCTCCTGCGGGCAAGTGCTTTCTTCTTAGTACCTACAATCGCATATGGACTGAAGGTCATGTTCCCACAAGTTGGCGTGAAGCCATTGTTGTCCCCATCCCCAAACCAGGGAAGGACAAACACCTTCCTTCCAGTTATCGTCCTATTTCTCTGACGAGCTGCGTCTGTAAGGTGATGGAACGCATGGTTAACGCTCGGTTGGTCTGGCTCCTCGAATCTCGCCGCCTCCTGACTAATATCCAATGCGGTTTTCGTCGACACCGCTCTGCTGCTGACCACCTCGTTACGTTGTCGACCTTCATTATGAACAACTTTCTAAAGAAGCGTCAAACAGTAGCAGTGTTCTTCGACTTGGAGAAGGCATACGATACCTGTTGGAGAGCGGGCATTCTCCGCACATTGCACACATGGGGCCTTCGGGGCCGCCTTCCTCTTTTCATTCAAGCGTTTTTGGCGGATCGCAAGTTCCGGGTGCGGGTGGGCTCTGTTTTGTCAGATACCTTTTGCCAGGAGAATGGGGTACCACAGGGCTCCGTCTTGAGTGTGGCGCTCTTTGCCATTGCAATCAATCCGATCGTGGACTGCCTTTCAGCCGACGTCTCCGGATCTCTTTTTGTTGACGATTTCGCAATTTATTGTAGCGCCCAGCGGACGTGTCTCTTGGAGCGTTCTCTCCAACGCTGTCTTGACCGTCTGTATTCCTGGAGCATCGCAAACGGCTTCCGATTCTCCACTGAGAAAACTGTGTGTATCAATTTCTGGAGATACAAGGAATTTCTTCCACCTTCTCTACGTCTCGGCCCGGTTGCTCTCCCTTTCGTGGAGACTACAAAATTCTTGGGACTCATGTTGGATCGAAAACTTTGCTGGTCCACGCACGCGTCCTACCTGGCTGCCCGTTGTGCCCGATCCCTTAACGTTCTTCGTGTCCTCAGTGGCACGTCATGGGGAGCGGATCGTACCGTCCTGCTTCACCTTTACCAGGCCATTGTTCAGTCGAAGCTCGACTATGGAAGCCTTGTATACTCTTCAGCACGGCCGTCGATTCTCCGCCGTCTCAACTCTATCCACCATCGTGGATTACGTCTGGCGACCGGTGCATTTTATACCAGCCCTGTTGAAAGTCTGTATGCCGAGGCTGCTGTATTACCCTTGACCAATCGACGTGACATACTCTTGTGTCGGTACGCATGCCGCCTACGGTCGATGCCCAACCATCCATCTTACAGATTATTTTTTGACGACTCACTCGATCGCCAATATCAGTTGTCTGCGATTGCCTTGCTTCCACCGGGAGTTCGGTTTCGCCGCCTGCTACAGCGGCTCGATTTTACCCTTCCTTCCACCCTTCGGTTGAGCGAAAGCCCATTGCCACCGTGGCATCAGGCCCAGGTTCACACACACCTCGAACTTAGTTCGCTCCCCAAGAAGAGCACTCCGGATTTGGTATTCCGCTCGAGGCTTGTCGAACTCAGTTCGCGGTTCGATAATGCCGTATTTATTTACACTGATGGTTCCAAGAGCACTGCCGGTGTCGGATCTGCCTTCGTCGTCGGGGACAACCGTTTCCAATACAAGCTCCCTGACCGGTGCTCGAACTTCACGGCTGAGCTTTTCGCCCTCCACCAGGCCGTTTTGTATACCTGCCGCCACCGCCATCCTTTCTATGCCATATGTTCTGACTCCCTTAGTGCCCTGCAGAGTCTTAAGGACCCTTTCTCGAACCATCCTCTCGTGTATCGGATCCAACGCTCCCTCCAGTTGCTGGCGGATGACAGCTGTCACGTTTCTTTCCTGTGGGTCCCTGGCCATGTGGGTGTGCCCGGGAATGAGGCCGCCGACACAGCAGCCAAGGCAGCAGCTCTTTTGCCTCGCATGGCTACCTTTTGCGTCCCATCGGACGATGTTCAACGGGCTCTTCGCCGGAGTATCGTGTCGCAATGGCACAGTGTGTGGCTTTCACTGCACAACAATAAATTGCGAACTGTCAAACCGATCCCGACCGCTTGGAGGACATCCTCACGCCCCTCTCGGCGGGAGGAGGTCATCCTGGCTCGGTTGCGGATCGGTCATTGCCGTTTCAGCCACCGTCACTTGCTATCCGCCGAACCTGCACCGCTATGCTCCTGCGGTGAACTGCTGACAGTGCGACATGTTTTACTGACTTGTGTTAATTTTAATCATCTCCGTGTAGCCCTTCACTTTCCGTCTACTCTGGACGAAATTTTAGCTGATGACACACGAGCAGCTGCTCGGGTTTTGCGTTTTATCAACTTGGCCAACTTATCCAAGGATATTTAACCTTTTTAATTGTCTTTTATATTTCGTTTTTAGCCTCTTTTTGATGTTCTGACAGTCTACATTTTTTTAGATCATAGCGAATCTATGTTCTTGGCTGGGCGCTAATGACCATAGAAGTTGTGCGCCCTAAAACCACAAAAAAAAAAAATTATTGACACTTCTGCGCTCACAAAACCTCTCGTCTCTGCCGTGGTAGCCGTGTGGCCTGCAACTGCTGACCTTCTAATATATCGATCTTGTCGGATGTCTGTGCTGTGTGAACGTCCAGATTCTTGTCTACATGTGTACGACCTCAACGTGACCATAGCAACCAGTAACGTTGCACAAATGACGGAGCAGGCAATTCTCCGTCAAGCCATCCCACCATTCAGAAGGCCACTATCTGAGTCATTTCAAACTCACTCAGTTGGCTGTAAATATCACGAGAATGTATTCTTGGGCATCCGGCCACCCGGTAATTACTAACATGCAAAATCCACATTAACAAGCCGATCCTGCAATATGTAGGAAAACGGTTGAAGCGAAAGAAAGAAAGAAAGAAAAAGAGAATGTGTAGTACGAGAAACAGGATTAGGAGAAAGAGTAAAAGAGATTAATAGCAGGAGTAATGAGAACTGTAACAGGGAGTTGATCTAATACAGGAAGAGCAGAGAGGTAGTACGAGAATGAGGCCTCCCCAAATGTGGCCCCCAGAGGTACGTCCCGGAGTGTGGTGTTTGCAGAGCTGCAGGGTCAGCGAGCGAGAACGCAACGGACGGACGGGAAGAAAATAAAAATCTCGTGTGAGCGGCCGGTCCCTGGCGCCCCTGCGGCCGGGGTCTGTTACAAACGGCGCCGGCAGTCTGCATACACGCCCGCTGTCTGCCAAAAGGAGCCCCCATTTCCACATCCCCCCCCTGCTCGCTTGCCAGGCACCCGGCAGATAACTGCGTTACGGGCCCGCTTGTTTGCACGCGCGCCAGCCGCGCCCATCACCCCAGAAGCTCGGGCAGCGGCGCGTGACTCGGCAAACACGCGGCCTCTTGCAGGGAAGCCTGCGCGTGGTTATCTGCGCAACTCCCAGCAGCCGTTAGCAGGGCGCCGCCGCGCACCTGGCGCGCTACGCGACGCAGTATACGACAGGCACTGATCATCCAGAACTATTCCTCCACAAACCTACTACTCGGTACCTATAAAAGCACCGACGCGTCTTGGCATGAATGCAACGAGGACTTCGTAAATTACTGGAAGGGTGGGGGATTCGCTGGTACGATATCTGGCCACAAATATCGCCCCAACTGTGAGATTTCCTATCAGAAAGGACACAGCCGTTAGCAGGGCGCTGCCACGCACCTGGCGCATTATGCGACGTAGTATACGACAGGCACTGATCATCCAGAACATCACCACCACCTATCTAATAGGCAGTACGTACAAAAGCGCTGACGCGTCTTGGAATGGATGAAACGAGGCCTTCGTAAGTTTCTGGAAGGGTGGAGGATTCGCTGGTACGACATCTGGACACAAATATCGTCCCAAATGTGCGTTTTCCTATCAGAAAGGACACAGCTGTTAGTAGGCGCTGCCACGAACCTGCCGCACTACGCGACGCAGTATACGACAGGCACTGATCATCAGAAACATCACAACCACCTATCTAATAGACGGTTCGTAGAAAAGTGCCAACGCGTCTTGGCATGAATGCAACGGGGACTTCGTAAGTTTCTGGAAGGGTCAGGGATTCGCCGGTACGACATCTGGACACAAATATCGCCCCAACTGTGCGATTGGTTTTGCGATTCCCTATCAGAAACGACACAGCCGTTAGCAGGGTGCCGCCGTGCATCTGGCGCATTATGCGACGCAGTATACGACAAGCACTGATCATCCAGAACATCACCACCACCTATCTAATAGGTGGTACGTAGAAAAGCGCCGACGCGTCTTGGCAGGAATGCAACAGGGACTTCGTAAGTTTCTGGAAGGATGGGGGATTCGCTGGTACGACATCTGGACACAAATATCGCACAAACTGTGTTATTTCCCATCAGAAAGAACACAGCCGTTAGCAGGGAGCCACCATGCACATGGTGCGTTACGCGACGCAGTATATGACAGGCAGTGATCATCCAAAATATCACTACCACCTATCTAATAGGTGGTACGTAGAAAAGCGCCGACGCGTCTTGGCAGGAATGCAACAGGGTCTTCGTACGTTTCCGGAAGTTTGGGGGTTTCGCTGGTACGACATCCGCACACAAATATCGCCCCAATTATGCGATTGGATTCTCAGTTTCCTATCAGAAAGGATACAGTTCGTAGTAAATGACGGTACATCATCGAGTAAAGCAGAAGTGATATCTGGCGTTCCCCAGGGAAGCGTTTTAGGTCCCTTACTCTTCCTTGTGTTTATAAACAATTTAGGTGACAATCTGAATAGCTCCCTTAGACTGTTCACGGATGATGCTGTCGTTTATCGGTTAGTGAAGTCAACAGAGGATCAAAAGCAACTGCAAAGTGATTTACACAAAATTTCTACATGGTGCGAAAATTGGTAATTTACACTGACTAAAGAAAAGTGTAAAGTAATACGCATGACCACTACAAGAAATCCGCTGAACTTCAATTACACGATAAATCAGTCACACCTTAAAGTCGTAAATTCTACCAAATACCTAGGAGTTACAATTACCTCAACTTAGACTGTACAGAACACACAGAAAATACTGTGAGGATGGCGAACCAGAGGTTGCGTTTCATTGGCAGGATGCTTCGCAGATACAACAGCTCCACCAAAGAGCCTGCGTACATCACACTTGTGCGTCGTCTCCTAAGTACTGTTGCCCAGTGTGGGACTCTCACCAGGTGGGACTGACGGAAGACATTGAGAAGGATCAGAGAAGGGCAGCTCGTTTTATCACGTTATAGAGGTGCGTCACTGAAATGTTGCACGTTTTGAGGTGGAAATAATTAAAAGAACGACGTTATTCGTTGCGGCGAGTTCTACACTACTGGCCATTAACATTGTACACCAAGAAGAAATGCAGATGATAAACGGGTATTCATTGGACTAATATATTACACTAGAACTGACATGTGATTGCATTTTTACGCAACTTGGGTGCAAAGATCCTGAGAAATCAGTACCCAGAACAACCACCTCTAGCCGTAATAAATGCCTTGATACGCCTGGGCATTGAGTCAAAGCCGGCCGCGGTCGCCGAGGGGACTGAGGCGCTCCAGTCACGGTCTGCACGGCCATTACGGTCGGGGGTTCGAATCCCCCCTCGGGCATGGATATTTGTGCCGTCCTAGTTCGTAAGTAGTTTGTAAGTTTAGGGACTGATGACCCCGTAGTTAAGTCCCATAGACTATACAAACATCATCATCATTGAGTCAAACAGAGCTTGGATGGCGTGTGCAGGTACAGATGCCCATGCAGCTTCACACGATACCACAGTTCATCAAAGATAGTGGCTGGCGTATTGTGACGAGCCAGTTGCTAGGCCAACATTGTCCAGACGTTTTCAATTTGTGAAATATCTGGAGAATGTGCTGGCCAGGGCAGCAGTCGAACATTTTCCGTATCCAGAAAGGCCCGAATACGACATGCAACATGCGGTCGTGCATTATCCTGCTGATATGTAGCGTTTCGCTCCAAATATTGTGGGGAAGGCGAATCAAAGTTTACGTTTCATTATGAGAAAAATTCCAAGATGCAACAGCTCCAGCAAAGAGATTACCTACGTCACAGTTGCGCGTCCTCTCCTGGAGTACTGTTGCCCAGTGTGGGACCCTCACTAGGTGGGACTGACGGAAGACATTGAGAAGGTTCAGAGAAGGGCAGCTTGTTTTGTTTTTATTCACGTTACAGGGGGGAAAGTGTCACTGAAATTTTGCATGATTTGAGGTTAAAATCATTAAAGGAACGCCGTTATTCATTGCGGCGAGATCAATTTGCGAAATTTCAATCAGCGGCTTTTACTTCTGAATGTGAAAATATTTTGCTAGCGCCCACCTGCATAGGGAGACATTAGCATCCCAATAAAATAAGAGAAATCAGATCGAAATCGTAACGATTTAGGTGTTCTTACTTCCCGAGCGCTGTTAGAGAATGGAACGGTAGAGAAAGGTTTGTGAAAATAGTTAATGAACTCTCTGCCAGGAACTTAAATGTGATTTGCAGAGTATGTATGTAGATGTAGACTAAATAGATGTAGACTAAACTCATCTACGCTAGTAAAAACCATTTGGGGATCAGTTGAGATGTATAGATTCTGAAGAATTGGCCTATTGAACTGAAGTGGTTCGACGTCTTTCTGTCGGTTCTACGGATTGGAGACACCGACATTACCGCAACCGAGATAGGAAGTTGCTGCAGACGGGGTTGGTCCTGTCTTGTGTTTAATAAAGGAATTACACACGTAATTGTGTTCAGATAATGTAGTGAAGAGGTAGCGCACCGCGGCGTATTGGGGTGGTATTCTCCGATGCGCGACGCCGTTCCTCGTCGGGGATTCGAATCCCCCCTCGGGCATAAATGTTAGCATCGTCCTTAGTACTTCATAAGTAGTTTTTAAGTGTATGGTCTGATGACTCTGTAGTTGAGTCCCTTAACCTTAACAAACATTTGAACATTTTGAATAGGTAGTGCAATGAACTAACAACTTGACTTGCCCGAAACTATGGTATGGAGAGCCATAGGAAAGTTGGCAGCGGGACAGACAACGATAAGAGGCTGCAGCTATTGGAGTGCCACAATGCGTGATTTCCAGCACCTGGAAGTAAGTTTAGACAAAAGGGACCTTTAAAGGAAGGGAAGGCCAACGTCGTTCACGGGTATCAAGAGATGACCGTTATCTCCGGTTAACAGCCTGTCCAGAGAGGGTCAATGCCACTAAGCTGCAATGCACCATCCATACAGTAACAGGACGCGAAATACCAATGCAAAAATCTCGACTTCTACGCATGGAGGCCTATCGTGTGTGTCCCATTAAAGCACTACACCGTTTCGCCCACAGAAACTGAGTGGAGGTACATCAGCACTGGAGTAGTTACGAATGTCGCCGGGTTGTTCACATATGAGTCGAGATTTTGTTTTCAACCGGACAATAGTCGTTACCTCATCTACAGAGAACGTGGAAATCGGGACAGTCCAGGTTATGGGCAGGAAACATCATCATGCATAGTTTTCGACGACTGGTGTGGACAGGAGTCAGCAATGGTGGAGGTACGGACCTCTACGTCGTTCACAATAGCTCTTTGATAGATCAGAGGTAAACAGACGAGATTCCACGACCTTTTGTTACTACCTATGCTGGTGCCATAGGAGATGGGTTCATCTGGTAGAAGATAACGCACTTTCCGTAAGAACTGCACTAGTGGACAACAAGATTAAATGAGAGGTAATCAACGAATAAAGTGGCCAGTTCCTTCACCAGACTTAAACCCAATTGCGCATGCCTGGGTTGCTCTTGGTAGATATATTCATCCAGACAAACACTTCCCACAGATCTGGGTATTGCGGCATGGAAGAATGGCCAAATATCCCTCAAGATCTGATTAAAGTCCGCAGGTGTGCAACACTACAGGCCGTCCGAGTTGATCACACAGGATATTTCGGGACAACGAAAACAACTATCACACTGTTATGGTAGCCCCATAATGCCTCGCTCTAAGTAAAACGCCGTGTACACCTCAAGCGAAGAGTTGAGACAGCAAAAAATATAGTACTGTATCACACACAAGCCGCGGTGGAGTAGCCGAGCGGTCTCAAGCGTCTCGCTGCGGAGCGCGCGGTTGCTCGCCGTGGAGGTTCGAGGCCTCCCTGGGGCATGGGTGTGTGTGTTTGTCCGTAGGTTAATTTACCTAGATTTAAGTAGCTTGTAAGCTACGGACTGATGACCACGCAGTTTGGTCCGATAGATTTACAGACATATGAACTTTTTTTTTATCACACACAAATTGCAATTGTAATCAATAGCTATATTGTATGTAATATCTCACCTCATCCCCTAACTGTTTTGTGCAGTGTAGTAACTAACAGACTATAACACTGTAAGTGCCAAACAAATTAGATTCTTTGGGCGTATGGTTCTAAGAAAATCTCCAGGTCAGTAAGTTTCACGGGTTGCTAAATTTACTGAAGTGCGAACCACTGGGTCTTTAATAACAAAAACCGTGCATAGATCGACGGGCAGTATAGTTTACAGCATCGTAACTGATGTTCAAAGATTTCTTTGGGTCTTAGTATTCGTTATGGCATTGTATCATTTGTAAGAATTTTTAATCCAGATTAATCAGGTGCAAAAATCGCGGATTTGATTAACGACACTCTGGATAATGCAGACAGTGATTCAGGAGGTCCTGATTACCGTCGTGTATTTCAAAGAATGTGTTCACTAATTAGCTCCGGTATATCACTGCCCGTAATTACGCTGAACACGCGGATCTGCAGAACGTATTTGTTCTGTAAGCGAAGCACATGTGGTTTCACATAATTAATATTGTCCGCAGTTAACGAGCGACTGTATTCTACCCGCATGCTTACAGTAGGTACAATAATCGCTTGTTAAATATATATAGAGTAGCTTAATTCTCCCTGTTTCGCACACGAAGACTGGATGGTCTGCATTCGTTATTTCTAATTCTAAATATAAATTTTCATACATTTATCTTTAAAAATGCTATCCTAATCAAGTATTTCGATACACCTTGCTAGCCCCTATTGCACCATTCTTGGCAGAATTCAAAATATCCCAAAACACATTTTTTTAAATTCTAAGCACCATTAAAAACCCAAAGTTTGGTATTTCTAGTATAAAAATACTCTTAGTAGCACCCTCAAAAGATTTTTCCTTATTTCACCCGCTTAATGGATAAATTTCCAAAAACATTTAAACACATATTTTTAAAACTCCAATCAAAAAATCTAAATCCGAAGTTTTGTTTCTTGTTTCAAAATTGCCAGAATAGCAACATATTTAAAAGAAATCGTTCTTCCCCTATTTCACCCCCTTAGGAATGGACTATCGAAAAATCGCTGAGGCCAAAATTGTAAGATAAACAACATCTACAAATTTCAAGCATCTATCGTCTGTAGATTCACATTTCAGCGCCGTTGTCTGTCTTTTAAAAACAGATCGAAAACGTGAAACCTATTTCTTATGCTTTGCAATTTTTCTTGGTAGTTTTTCTTTTCAAACTGCAATATACACCTATTTTTCTTCATTCTTCCGCTTGTTGCAGAAAAAGAACTGAAGAATGTGCATCACCCATCGATGTATATACCATCTTTGCTATTATAGTGTTAAAAGTCATTGCTGGTGTTCAGTTCGAATTTTATATAAGCTGACGACTTTGAACCACTATCCCTTCCACCCTCTTACAGCTATCGACACGGAACTGCTATGGTGTACAACGGGAGACTTTCTACAACAACAACACAGATAATTCGTGTGCATTGTGTAGTTTTTCCTTAAGAGCAAAATATTGACACCCACACGCAGAATTTTATATAAGTTGGTATCTTTCACCTCCCATATCTTCCACCCCCTTATCGTTATCAACCTTCTACCACCATAGTGGACAATGGGAATCTGATACATACTACCACATACAAACACTATTCGTTTGCGACGTGCAGTTTTGGCTGCAGGGTGAAATATATGCACATACCCTCAATTTATATGTACAGGGTGTTTCACTAAGTGTGTTTGCCTCTGTAACTTATAAAATAATAGGTGACGGGAAATTTTAATGCGGTAGGTCAACACAAGAAATGTTACACTTTCTGCGGAGCTATGAACATAGATTATTGTATCATTTTCGAAAGAGTTATACCACAAAGATATAATTTTTTTAATGGAACAATAGTTTTTTTTCTATCGTGTATTGGATTCGTTTAAACCAGCTGCGTCCAAATCAATTTTAACAACATTCCTATCACTGTTAGTTTGGGAGCTACAACCCTTCAAAGTTCCGGGGGCGGAGGCTGCGATAGCGTATCTGACTGGGCGAGTGGCTATCCCCTGGGGCACGGCCCACTGTCTCATGACCACCAGCCAGTTAGCTACTCTGTCGTAGCCTCCGCCCCATAAACTTTGAAGGGTTGTAGCTCCCAAACTAACAGTGATAGGAATGTAGTTTAAATTGATTTGGACGCAGCTGGTTTCAACGAATCCAATGCACGATAGAAAAAAAACTATTGTTCCATTTAAAAAATTATATCTTTGTGCTGTAACTCTTTGGAAAATGATACAATAAACTATGTTCATAGCTCCGCAGAAAGTGTAACATTTCTTGTGTCGACCTACCGCATTAAAATTTCCCGTCACCTATTATTTTAAAAGTTACAGAGGCAAACACACTTAGTGAAACAAACACACACACACACACACACACACACACACACACACACACACACATAATTATATATATATATATATATATATATATATATATATATATATATATATATATATATATATATATAATTAACTGCAAAAGTCACTAAATTTTAATAAATTACGTTTTAAGAATAATGATTACGTGGAGCTGCACATGAATCATACAGTTTCGTTATTTAGATGTAAGGTCGATTCTAATCGGAACACATTTAATATTTTGAGTATTACTTTTAAAAATCAGATATTTACTCATGGGATATGTCGGGATACTTTCATCTTTGCAACTTGCTAGTAGTACTGAATCAATCATGATTATCCTTGCCGCGGTAGAATGGCGGAACGCTTTAAGGCGCCTCGCTGCGGAGCGCGCGGTTGTACTCCGTCGAGCCGCGGCGGAGTGGCCTAGCGCATTGAGGCGCTATGCTCCGATGTGCGAGACCGTTCCCCGTCGGGGTTTCGAATCCCCCCTCGGGCATGTATGTTTGTGCTGTCTGTGGTATAAGGTAGTTAATAAGTAGTCTGTAATCAAATGTTCGTATAGCGTATGGGACTAAACTACATGGTCATCAGTCTCTAAACTTACAAACTACTTATGAACTAGCTAACAATAAGGACGGCACAAAAATCCATGCTCGAGGAGGGATTCGAACCTCCGACCGTATTGGCCGTGCAGACCGTGACTGGCGCGCCGCAGTCCACTCGGCCACTGCGGCCGGCAAGTAGTTTGTAAGTTTAGGCACTGATGACCCCGTAGTTAAGTCCCATAAGCTATACAAACATTTGAACATTTAGATTTGACTAACCTTGAGGATAGTTCCGACTACTAAAGGAATTGACTGACGAACTAAAATGCTGTTTAATGTTATTTTATATGTCGTTTCCTTTTAAAAATCCATATAATTACGAGAGAAATTCAAACATTCTTTGCTCTTAGTCTATTTCCTAAATAGTCCACACACTGGCTCCCATTGCAATACTTAGTTTAAGATGCTCTAATTGGTCCAGCTAACTAAGGAAACGCCGACAGAGTGCTGTCTTGACTTCGTCGATACTCGTTATTCGTTATCCAAACAGGAACTTCTTCAGAGGTCTAAAAACGTGGAAATCACGTGGAGGGTAAGGTCTGGACTGTATGAGCGGTGGCTCAGAATCTCCCAGTGAAATGCACAGAATATACAGCGTTTCGCATTGCCATATGTGTTCTGTTGTTGTCGTGCAACAGAATCACGTTATCAGCTCCGAAAACCAAATGAAATGTTCAAATGTGTGTAAGGCTTACCTGAGACCTTTGGATTCGTAGTCTGGCACTGTATCTCTCTGCTATCGAGCCACACCCCGTCAGTGTAGGGGTATGGAAACTATGTAAGCCCACTATTAGCTAATTTATTTCGAAGCCAAAAACGCCATAGTAATGGCAAAGTTTCGATATAACAAAAGATGGCGGCGTCACGTCTTGCAAGGTGTTTAATGATAGGATGTCGAGCACCAGTGCAGGCTAGTTTTCGTGGCGATATTTTCACGTTTAAGTCGACTCGCTTCAACAGTGGCTCTCCACACAACGGTTTCCGTTACAACACTGAATATTCAGTCGGTACGCAATGGAGTATTTGTAGCGGAATACTAGCAAAAATTTTCAATATTATAACTTGCCCAGGCTTGTCGCAAATATATTTTACAGTAAATGACCAACAAGTGGACATGTAACTCAATTTACAGAGATCTCAGACATGTCTATAAGCCCCTGGCAACAGCTGAAGGAGAGCTTTTAATGGCAGGGGACGTTTTACTTGCCTAATGTATTAGAGTGATTGTAGTTTAATGTGGCTTCATTAAGTGGTTTATTTGTACTGTGCAAGATGTAAGTGTTAGAGGATTGTCACATATTGTATTTAAACATAGGGCTATTCTAGCAGGACAACTGAAAACGTTTTACCCCCTTTTTCAGCCAAATGACTGCTGTAAATTCGAAGTCAACATACCGATTCCCCCGACGGGGAACGGCCTCGCTCATCGGAACATAGCGCCTCTATGCGCTCGGATGCTCCACATCGAGAACCCTTCAACACTTTTGCAACTATGTGGGCTGGATTTGCCTTTACATCTCTGCAGCCGTTTATCCCTTACTCCACTGAAAAGGAATCACACTTCGTTGTTCTTACACTGTGGGCGTGTGAAGTACAGCTACCGTCTTTATCAACTGCCAGCAAAGACGTGATGTGGAGCTAGCTACAGATACGGCGTATCCGAATCAAACCTGCTCAAAACCACTGGGACTCGGTATGTTGACTTTGTATTTACAGCAGTTATTTGGCTGAAAAAGGGGGGGGGGGAGCGAATTCTTTCATTTTTCCTGGTAGAATAGCCCTACATTTACATAAAATATGTAAAAATCCTCTAACATTTACATCTTGCACAGATAAAATAAAACACTTAATGTAGCCGCAGTTGCAAGTAAAACGGCCCCTGTCATTACAAGCTCTCCTTCAGCTGTTGCCAGGGGCTTGTAGACATGTCTGCGGTCTCTGTAAATTGAGTTTTAAGTCTTCTAGTTGGTCATTTACTGTAAAATATATTTGCGACAAGCCTGGGCAAGTTATAATATTGGAAATAATTGCTAGTATTCCGGTACAAATACTCCATTGCGTACCGACCGAATATTCAGCGTTGTAATGGAAACTGTTGTGTGGAGAGCCACTGTTGAAGCGAGCCGACTGAAACGTGAAAATATCGCCACGAAAACTAGCTTGCACTGGTGCTCGACATCCTATCATTAAACACCTTGCAAAACCTGACGCCGCCATCTTTTGTTATATCGAAACTTTGCCATGACTATGGCGTTTCTGGCTTCGAACTGAATTAGCTAATAGTGGGCTTACATAGTTTCCATACCCCAACACTGACGTGGTGCGGCTCGATAGCAAGGAGATGCAGTGCCAGACTACGAATCCAAAGGTCTCAGGTTCGTTCCCTATCAGGAGCTAGGAGTTATATCTATCTCTTTCCACTTCTTCCATCTCTGGCAATGTTGCTGATGTGAAAAATGTGAAACAGCAGAGTGGTTCGGAATCCACGTTAAAATATAGGTCCCCCTATAAGTGAAAGGGTAAGTCAGTTCGAAGGTCGAAGGAAGGCAACGGCATACCAATTCCAAACAGGACCATGCCTAGTAAAGCACTGTGGTGTTCAAACAAATCATGCACCCACACAGCACTTCCTATTCGCGTCCCGTCACAGGCTTATCCTACGATTGTTGACTTATTTATCTTTTCTTTCACTGTCTGGAATACAACTTAGTACATATAGAGTTTTCAAATTAACTGAAGATTTATTGGTGAAGCAGTGTCTGTGTAGGATCAAATGATTACATTTGCAGATCAATTGCTCAAGCATACGATGTGTAGATTCATGTCGAGCCGGCCGCGGTGGCCGCGGGGACTGAGGCGCATCAGTCACGGTCTGCACGGCCACTACGGTCGGGGGTTCGAATCCCCCCTCGGGCATGGATATTTGTGCCGTCCTAGTTCGTAAGTACTTCATAAGTAGTTTGTAAGTTTAGGGACTGATGACCCCGTAGTTAAGTCCCATAAGCTTAACAAACATTTGAACCTTTGAATTCATGTCGCACTACCATTTCGCCTCCAAATAACCGCATAATCTGTTAGTAAACTCCGACATACGAAGAAATGTTCATCGTAACGAAATAAGAGAAATCAGATGGAAAACGGAAAGTTTTAGATATTCCTAACTCCCGTGTCCTATTATAGAAAGGAACGGTAGGGAAATAGAATGGATTCAGTTAGATAAACTGCACGGGCAGTTGAACATGATCTGCAGAGTAAAGATTTCAACAATGAAAAATCCGTTAGGAATATTAATAATGGAGGTTAGATGATAAATCACCGTAAAGAGGCTCTATGAGCTGCTGCCAGAAACGAATATAGATAATCATATCCACACATATTTAATTTTCGGCCATGTTCTTCGTCAGAAAAATAAACACATACATTCACGGAATCATTCAGATAACTATACAGACAGAACTATCATGTCCGGCCACTGCACCAAGACAAGCCAGACTGTGACTGTGGTGGGGATTGGTGGGGATAGGATGCTGGGTAAAGGTGGGGATGGAAAGTTCCGCATTGCATAATGGATTTTAAAGCCTCTGATAGGCGGAAATTTGAATTGCGGCAATGAATACAGTGAAGGGAAGGGGCGGAAATGAGTAAGAGGGAGGTGTAGAGGAATGTGGGGAGGGAGTGGGGAGATTTGAAGTGATACGAATGTTGTTTGTTGTTGAGCTTAAGGAACTTAACTGCGGGATCATCAGTTCCTAAACTTACAAGCTACTTATGAAGTACCTTATACTAAAGACGACACAAACATCCATGCCCGAGGGGAGATTCGAACCCCCGACCATAGCGGCCGTGCAGATTGCGACTGGCGCGCCTCAGACCGCTCGGCCACTACAATGATACGAATAATAAGCAAAAATAAAAATAGTTGAAAAAAAGGAAAAATGAAGTTAGTTGAAAGAAAAAGGAAAAAAAATAATGTTAGGAAAAATTAAAGTTAGGAAAAGTAGGAAAAATAAAGTTAGGAAAAATAGGAAAAATAAAAAGTAATAATTTAAGGGGATGCACTGTTGTAAGGAAGACATGAGATACAGCATAATGGCTGAGAAAGGAAGAGGGGGGAGTGGAGATGTTAGGCATGGGGTGTACGGATATAAAGTTATTTTAGGTTGATGCCAGGAAGGTTGCGGGGCCGTAGAACGTGTTGAAGAGACAACTACCATCTGCGCAGTTCAGAAGAGCTGATGGCGGAGGGGAGGATCCAGATGGCTCAGGTAGTGAAGCATAGTTTGGCGGCCGCCATTCATCCTGATGGTCAGCTTGTTTGTCGTCACATCGATATGAAACGCTGTGCAATGATTGCAGCAGAGTTGATATATCACATGACTGCTTTGACAAGTGGCCCGACCTCTGATACCGTAGGATAAATCTGTGACGGGACTGGAATAGGAAGTGCTGAGTGGATGCATTGGCGAGGGTTTGCATCGGGGTCTCCAACAGGTATATGATCCCTGTGGTAAAGGGTTTGGGTTGGGAGTGGCATAGGGATGGACTAGGATGTTGTGGCGTTTGGGTGGGCGACCGAACACCACTTTAGGAGGGATCGGAAGGATCTTGGGTAGGATGTCTCTCTTTTTAGGACATGATGACAGATTATCAAAGCCGTGATGCAAGATGTGATTAAGTTGTTCTAGTCCAGGGTAGTATTGGGTGAGAAGGACACTCGGTTGTGAATGGTTACTGGGGCTGGGAGGAGGATTGGTGGTGATATATCCCCGTATCCCTACCGCTACCAACTGGTTGGCGAAAGTTTGTCTCGACACATCTGGGCTCACAAACCCTCTCATCTGTGCCGTGGTAGCTGTGGGACCTGCAACTGTTGACCTTCTAATATATCGATCTGGTCGGACGTCTGTGCAGTATGGACGTCTACGTGTGTACGATGTTAACGTGACCATGGCAACCAGTAACGTTGCACAAGTGACGGAGCAGGTCCAAATATTCTGGCAATTCTCCGTAAAGGCCATTCAGAAGACCACTATCTGAGCCCTTTCAAACTCACTCAGCTGACTGTAAATATTACGAGGATGTATTCGTGGGATAGCTCCTATCTGCTTCATGTCACCCTGAGCCTTACGGGTGTAAAGGGTACACAAAGATGGTGCTCTGGTCGCTATGAACTTCGCTATCTGTTGGTTGACGATTCTGAAATATTTTTCATTACATCTACTGTCCTCCAGATGGCATCTGGATCAATATTGACACCTATGTCTGCATCTACACAGATATTCGGCAAGCCACATTGAAGTGCTTGGCAGAGGGTTAATCGAAACGCTTTGATGTTATTTCTCTGCAGTATCACTCTCGTTCGCGATAAATGGAACACTTAAATCTTCATGTTTTCGATCTCATTTCTCTTATTTTATTATGAAGAGCATGACATCTTATGTATGTGGGTGTTAACAAAATATTTTCGCACTCAGAATGTTGGTGAAAGAAATTTCGTAAAAAAATCTCGACGCAAGGAATAACGCCTTCCTTTTACTGATTTCCACCCCAAATGGTGCATCATTTCCATGACACTCTGTTCCTTATATCGTGATAGTAAGAAACGAGGTGACCTTCTCTAAACTTTCTGTACATCTTCCGTCAATATCAAGTGGCCTAGATCCCAAAATGCGCAGCAATACTCAAAATAAGACGCTCAAATGAAACACTTTCTTTAGTGTAACTGTTGCATCTTATAAGTGTTTTTCCAATGAAATGTAGCCTTCCTTAAAATATTTTCTGTGTTTTCTGTCCAATTTAAGTTCAAATGTTTGTATAGCTTATGGACTTAACTACGGGGTCATCAGCCCCTAAACCTACAAACTACTTATGAACTAACTAATACTAAAGACGGCACAAATATCCATGTCCAAGGGGGGATTCGAACCCCCGACCGTAGTGGCCGTGCAGACCGTGACTGGAGCGCCTCAGTCCCCTCGGCCACCGCGGCCGGCCCAATTTAAGTCGTTCGTAACTTTAACTCCTACATAATCAGATTTGACTAATATTGAACTAATTTCTTTCAGTGGTCATGTGTCTATGAGGCGTCAGGGGGTAACACTTGTATCTCATGCAACGGTATGCTTATATCCCCAATTTTTAGGTCAACATTTTCGCGCCAATTTACGAGACATATGATGTCGTCTACATAAGAAAATTAATGTTTTTGTGTTTTTCTTCTAAACGCTCCTAAAACTTAAATCCGATTGCGATGAAACTTTTATGAACTTTTGTCCGTCCTCCTGCGCAGTTTCACAGTGGAAAAAGAAACCAGTACTACACATAGTTTTGGAGATATTCAGTCACGATCGAAGAGATGTCACCGCATGGAAATGGCAAAAATTTATCCGTTCACTAATAGAATGAGAGCACTTGATGACCGACAACTAACTTTACATTGAAGTACCAACCTATAGGAAAATTCATGTCACCGTCTGCCCACAAAGAACTATGAAAAGAATAAAAAGTTTACACTCTTTACAGGAGAGAAGACATAACTTTCGCTACGCTACGTAGTTAACCTGGACTGAAACGCCGATTAGCAGATATACTCGCCAGTGCATTCCGGTCGCTACTTGTAGCATCTACGGAAACATCGTACAATTTGCAGAAATTGTATAAACTGCAATTGGTGATATTCGGAGAGGATAAGTTGTAAATTCACAAACTGCTGTTTGAAACTGCGACTAATCAAAACTCAGTATCGCAGCTATCGAAAAATTCCATTCTCAATAACCACTGTTAACAGACAGTCACAGTTTACATACTCTAATACTAACAAATCTGTGTAGTTCCAAGATAAAGGGGCCATAACGGCAATGTATGTTGACAACACAAAAACTCTTCTGCGCCTCTCGATGCTCACTGCAGAGATATTTCTACTCTATGGTGCCACCCAAAAATGTTCATATTTCGTCTCTTCGCAAATTACAAATGACTGCTACAAGATGTTACTAGAGCGTCAAACAATAATACGATTACATTCTACTCCCATATCAGCCTATTACATCGTATATTGATAAAAAGCCAAACAAAAGATGGAAATGCGTTTGCCATATAACAACATAGTGGGTAATAAAAAAAGACGTGGAAAACATATGAATGTGCTGGCAGATTGAAGTTCTATGCTGAGAGGTTGTATAGGGATTATTAATAACCACAGTAAAAAATAATTAAGAAAGTACTTCTATATTTGTTACTTTAGAAAGGACATCAATGAAACCCTCAGCGAGCTCCCGGTTCTATCGTGAGCACGGGACCCCGAGCTAATGCAGTACTTATTCCTTCTTTACTTCTCGAACTGCATGTCCTTTCCCCATTCCCTCCTTTCCTATCCTCACTCCTTCCCCTCCCCACCGGGGGACTGATGATCTTAGCGGTTTAGTCCCCTGTCCCAACCCAACCCCAACATCAATGAAATTCTTATAACATCAGTTTTCTCTCTCTAACGTTGATTTTCCGGAAGGAAAAACATGTACTAAAAAATTTCCATGTATTGTGTTTTAGGAAACAAGGCATGCTTAACAACTCTTGAATTGAATTGTGAAACAATAAAGGCATTTTCAAATTTACATACGTCACTGAATATACAGCTTTTACTAAGAGTTTTATTGCTTTTAGTTAAAATTAAAGGTCGCGGCGGAGCGGCCAAGCGCATTGAGGCGCTATGCTGCGATGCGCGAGGCCGTTCCCCGTCGGGGGTTCGAATCCCCCTCGGGCATGGATGTTTGTGCTGTCTTTAGTATAAGTTAGTTCATAAGTAGTTTGTAAGTTTAGGAACTGATGACCCCGCAGTAAAGTCCCGTAAACCATACAAACATTTGAACATTTGAGTTATAATTAAAAACAGTCCAGATCGCAAAATTGTAATTTCTCTTTCATAACCGATTTCGGTCTATTGTAGACCATCTTCAGATGGGTACCACTTTAAAGCAATATGAAAACCTTCATTAAAAATTATCGATTTTATTAATGTTGAAGTAAGGCATGTAAAAATTTTAACATTTTCAACCGGTGTAGATTGTATTAAAATAAATACTTCTCAAGTGAGTTTTTAAGTGATAATATATCATTTTATTCGGAAAATTGCAAATTTTATGAGATAAAAATCTGAAAATGTGAAAAGAAAACTAAGTTTTAACTCCCCTTAGGTCGGATCAAACTGTCATTTCCACACAATGTTTCCGTGGTTCTTCTGACCGCCATCATCTGGTGTGGAAAGCTACACCGCACACGCTGTGACACTCGAGCCAGTTGGATAGCGGAAATAGTGTGTGCACTCATTCAGAAGACAGTTTCATCCGACTTCATACCCGACAAGAATTTTATCTGTTGATACGTTACTGAAGTCTACATATCCACAAAATAAAATTGCGCTGTAAATTTTGTTGTATTTTATGACGTTCGTCTGAGCGACGGGTCGATATTACTGCTTCTGTCACATCACAGAATCCTGACCAGCTCTTGGTGCCCCTTTGATAGCGCTCTTGGAGGATCAACACCCTATAGGAACGGGATGACTTACCGCTATTTCGTCGCTATGATCGTGCTTTACAACCAGTGTAGAGAGTGTGTGACATTGCTGTCGTAAACTGGGCAAAGTGAATATTTTCGCTGGCCCCCGTCGCTGGCACAAACAGCGCGCATTCCCGTCGCTGTGCATCCCATACATAATACAGTACACGATACGCCGCCGGTTTTTCAGCAAACGCGAAGCCCTGAGGCCGCGCCCCTGGGACGTTGGGCACGCCGTATTTTCCATTTCATTTGCAGCCGGCGCGCGGCTCAGCACAAAGGCAGCGCTGCTGTATGACGTGGTGGCGTGTTTTTATGAGCAGCACGTGACACCGGAGTCGCCAAATTCCATCACCCCACAAAAGTGTGCGGCGGACAGCGGCGGCGACGGGGTCAGTGGAAGCGTGGTGGAAACGCTCGGCGCCCGAGTGGGCCACAGGTAGTGTAGTCTTGTGTATTCGCGAACGAACTAGTTCGGAAGAGCGCTCCCAAAGGCGAACTACGCGAACTAGTTCGCAGATCCCTCGCCTCTTAGATCGTCCGCTCCTTTTCCGAAGACCTACGGGTAACAGCGAGAGGACCTGAGAGCGCGCAGTATCGCGTGATTCCCTACCGCCGGTCACTGAGATGCAGGTCAGCTGTAGTTTCATAGACATTGCCCAAAAATACAGGTAATACCAGACGCTTGGGAAACACTGATCATTACATAAAAAAGCTGTCATAACAAAAGAAAGAGCTCTTTTAGTAGTTGTAGCAAAAGCCAGAAAGAGCGGACGAACTAAAAACAGCGACCTACTTCGCGGCCGAGCTGCGCACTAAAAGGAGAGCTACCGGTCTCGAAGTAAAATATGCGCAATCGTTCGCAAACTAAAATATGCGCAATCGTTCGCGAACTAAAATATGCGCAATCGGTCGCGAACTAAAATATTCGCGATCGGTCGCGAACTAAAATATTCGCGATCGGTCGCGAACTATAATATGCGCACTCGGTCGCGAATTAAAATATGTGCAATCGGTCGCGAATTAAAATATGTGCAATCGGTCGCGAACTAAAATATGCGCAATCGGTCGCGAACTAAAACATACGTTACCGGTCGCGAACTATTATGCCAAACGTATCTCGCTTTTTAGTTCGTTGGATTCTTTTCAGAAAGACCTACGGGCAATAGCGAGAGGGCGCGCAGCAAAATTAAAAATCAAGTGTTTGCCTTCTGCTGATGAGAGCGTCTGCTTGCTAGATTACATAGTTCAGTGCTACAAAATTTGTTTTGTAGTATTCTGCACTCTGCAATATCCGGCTAATAAATTCCATAATGCCAAGATATAGAGATAACTCTAAATTTATACGAGATAAATTATCCGCGACTTTCTTTTGATTTGCGTGATATTTTTAGCGGCTCAAGTAGCGAGCGCATGAAGCAGCTAGGTGGGGGACTTCTCCATCCACATGCATGCGCAGACCACGCCACTCAGCCGTCACTGGGAGCGGACGAACTAAAAGAAGGAACTAGTTCGCGGCTCTGCACTCCCGATCGCGAACTATTATGCGCGAGTCTAACAGAACTCCACGTCTGTGGCAGTGCGAAGGTCACACCTCCACTCTGACGGCAATATTACGACGGCATGTCACAGACACTGCGTTACAGCCGCTGCCCATTTAGAGCTGAAAGCATTAGTCATCGCTCTCGTGAGGGGTCGCTTGAAATAAACTGGCCACTTGTTGTTTAGTTGTGCAGCGACGGCGTACACTTGTTCAGAGAGCGTGCGCAACTGACTACGTACAATATTGTAGAAATGCAATAGAAGTGATCCGCAGAATTACGGGCCTATACCATTCACGTCGGTTTGCAGCAGGATTGTATAACATATACTTTCTACATCTACATGGGACACTCTGCAAATCACACTTACGTGTCTGGCAGAGGGTTCATCGAACCACCTTTATACTACGTACTTATCTACCATTCCATTCTCGAATAGCGCGCGGGAAGAAAGAACACCTGAATCTCTGATTTCTCGTATTTCTTACGAGCTTGTGTACCTATGTAAGTGGCAGTCAACAATATATTTTTGTATTCGGAGGAAAATGTTGGAGATTCAGTTTCGTAAGTAGCCCACGCCGCAGCGATAACCACCGTTTTTGCAATGAATCCCATCCCAGATCCTGTATTATTTCCGTAACGATGTCTCCCCTGTATTGTGACAATACAAAACGAGCTGCCCTTCTTTGGACTCTTTCGATGTCTTCCGTCAAACCCATCTGAAACGCATCTCACACTGGGCAGCAATACTCCAAAAAAGGACGGACAAGCGTAGTGTATTCAGTCTGTTTAGTAGTTCTGTTGCATCTTTTAAGGGTTTTGTCAATAAAACGCAATCTCTGGTTCGCCTTTCCCACGGCATTATCTAAGAGTTCTTTCCCGTTTAAATCTGAAGTAATAGTAACTCCTAGGTATTTAGTGGAGTTTACGGCGTTCATTTTTGAAAGTTTAACGGATTTATTCTCGTACTCATGTGCACGACTTCACACTTCTCATTATTTAGAGTCAACTGCCAATTCTTACACCCTAGATATTTCTTATGTAGATCGTTCTGCAGTTGGTTTTGATCTTCATATGATTGTACGAGACGTTAAATGAAGCGTCTTCTGCAAACAACCTAAGAGAGCTCCCAAATCGTTTATATAAATGAAGAACAGCAGAGGACCAATAACACTACACTGTGGAACTCCAGCTATCCCCTCTGTTATAGTCGATGCCTTACCACCGATTACTGCAAACTGTGTCCTCTCTGATAGGAAATCCCCTATCCAGTCACAAATTTGGGGCGATATACCATAACCACGCAAGTTGATTAAACATTTCCTGAAATATTATGAACAAACTCGAAGAGAACCATCTATTGACCCATAATCAACACGGATTCAGAAAGTATCTTTCTTGTGAAACCCAGCTAACTATTTGATCACTTGATGTCCTGTCGAAAAGGGATGACAAGTACATTACATACTTCTGTATTTGCAGAAGGCTTTTGAAACTGTTCCTTACAAGCGTCTTCTAATCAAATTGCGTGCTAATGGAATATCGCCACAGTTCTGCGACTGAATTCGAGATTTCCTGTCAGAAAGGACACGGTACGTTGTATTAACGGTAAATCATGAAGCAGAACAGAAATGATATCTGGCATTCACCAGGATATGTTATGGAACCCCTACTGTTCCTTAATTTTATAAACGATTTAGGAGACAATTTGAGTAGCTCTCTTAGACTACTCGCGGATGATGCTTTCATTTATCGGTTAGTAAAGCCACCAGAAGATCAAAAGCAGCTGAAAACAGATGTAGATAATATGTATCTGCGTAATGGAAAAACTGGCAACTGACCCTTAATAATAAGTGTAAAGTAATACATATGACCGCTCCACAAATCCGTTAAACTTTATTTACACGATAAATCAGTCAAATCTATAGACCATTGATTCAACTAAAAACCTGGGAATAAATCTTACGAACTATTTAAATTGGAAAGAACACAGAAAATATTGTAGGGTACGAGAACCAAAAGTGGCGCTTCAGTGGTAGAACTCTTAGAAGTTGCAACGGTTCTATTAAAGAAACTGTCTATACCACAACTGTGATTGCTATTTCAGAGTATCGTGGTAAATTTGTAAACTTTCACTTTTTAATGTTGTTTAATAATTGTAATACTTTTTGTAATCATAGGCTCTTGAGAATGACGCCATAGTGCACCGAAACTGCATTGGAAGTTAGATGGAAATATATTAATTCGACAAGTGAAGACGATTTCATCTGGTGATGCCAGAAGCAAAAAATATCTGCAGTGGGTGCAGGAGATTCATTTATTTCGTGGCGATGTCAACGTTACGCTGTCCCTAGACACGAAATATTACTGCACACATTGTTATGGGTAACGTTTCAAACACTGCGACGCTGCCTTCCGTTCACTGCTCCTCGCCCCCCCCCCCGGCAGCCGTGGTACACGTCCCATGCCTTTGCCAACAACCAGCTCACGAATCGTCAACTTACCGTGGACAAACAATACTGTATCTGGAGTAGCTGTTTCATTATCAAACAATGCACTGAACGTCAATCAAACAGCAAATAAATATGCCGCTGTAAGTTTGATATTCCCTCAAAACCTAAAATTAGATTTCCTGTGTCGCGTTGTACTGAATCAATTTCTTCTTCGTGCTTTGTAAAGTTACTACGTAAAACGTGACGAGTTTTCAAGAAAGCTTTCCCTATCAACAAAATTACAATCGATTGTGTTTCTGGAAGAATTTCTACTAGCATGAAAATCCTTTGATTTGCGGAAAAATTACATTGAAATTTCTAATTTGCTGCACTAACTGGAATATCTAAACTTGTAGCTTCAAATAAAACTCTTTATAAAGCATGGTACTAAATATTTCTTAGTGTCTAGGAAAAGAATCCAGAGTGATAGACAGATTATAAAAACACCTGAATGCGCCAGCTTGAAAGCAGCCCTAGAAATTCAGGCGTTTTTTCATATATTTAAATGCTTTAGTTTTATTTACATATGAATTAAACGTACACAATACCTCATTTACTCCCCAAGCAATCACAAAAAATTACTTTTATTTAGTTTTATTGTAAATTACTGACAAGAGGAGCAAGAAGCAATTAAAAGTAAACATAAAACAAAAAGTCAATTTACGTTATTTAATTACAGTTTACCGTTGTAAACTTAATTACATGCTGTCTGCAAGTAAAAGTTAGTTATTCTTATGCTGAGTTTCTCTCCCTCCCTCTCCCCCTCCTCTCCCCCCTCTCTCTCTCTCTCTCTCTCTCTCTCTCTCTCTCTCTCTTTCTCTGCCCCCCTCCCTCTGCCCCTCTTCTTTCTCTCTCTCCTTCTAATTTCTTTTGCCAGTCTGTTTCGGGTGGAGGGGGGGCACGTGCTCCCGCCCCTGCATCCGCCCTTGGTATGGTGCATTCGTACTTAAAAGTGTTTGTTCCTGGAGATAAACAAATGGACAGATATACAACAGTAATGTCAACGTTCAGGTCTACAGTTATACCTATAGTTCGATGTGATGATATGGTGCTTATGTCTACAACCAGATACTACGGCCAACAATTATACAAAATATGGTCTACTGCTCAGTGTCTATGATTATCAATAATCAGGAGTTCAAGGTCTACACAGACACACAAACGAGAGAGCGGTCTACATTCCAAGGTCTACTTGTATGGATGGTATGTGAGTGACTTAGTTCTCAAGGTCTACATCTTGAGATCTACAGTCATGGTTTGAGGAATCTTCCCATTCCATTTTTACGTGGTGTGGGGTACAGCAACCGTGTTCAGTTGAATTCTTGAATAACAGAACGTCTTGATTTCAATAAAGACGTTCTGTTATTCAAGAAGTCATGGTCTGATGTCGTAATAAGATGCTTGAGGTTCATAACCTGATATTATGGGTTGCCTAATATCTACAATTGCACATTACATCGTCTTTTATGGTATGTGTTCAGGTGCTCAAGGCACATATCGAGACACATAGGGTATATAAACCAATACGTACTTGACTGAATCTCGTATATATGTGTTAGTGCTCACTACCTGTGTTATTATAGTAAATTTCTATTGTAAATGAAAGTGCATGATATATCAATTATTGTACAATACGTTCCAGAATTATTTTAATATAGATCTCAGATAACCCACAATATCTCATTATAGACCTCAAACATCATATTAAAGACATTGAGCCATGATTGTATCCCTGAAGGTGTAGACTTGGAGCACCAAGTCACTTACAGATCATAGACACAACAATTGTTTTATATTTGACATAACCATATGCAAGAACAGAAAAATAAACTGACGAAATACTGTCATGTGATATTTAAATTTTATAAAGGTGTATAATAAAGTTAAATGTGTTATTGTTTATTGTTTTTCAATTGTATTAATTTTTATATACTAGTGTTGCAGACTTGAAGATGTAAATTATCAAAATAGATAACATAGAATTTCAGAAACCGGTCAATAAAGGAATTTGAAACTAATGATCTTATGAACGTTCCCATTACAAGATATTACATAAAACTTCTTCATGAAACTGGTCGATATTTTTGGAAATAAAGTGCTTTTTCTGCCACATGCTGTAGGTCCATACTTAGTATTTAAGGACGGTAATGCTCAACTTCATTGAGTAGGGGTACTTGATGTTTATTTCGATACGAAAGATATCGCACGCATGATACGGCGTACACTTTTCCGATTTGAATCACGTAGAGCACGTCTGTAATGTGCTACAGAGACGAGCTGCATCAGTAAACTACATCTACTAACTGTAACACATGTGAGCAGTTCTGCAGGAACATGAGATTGCTGACAACATTCTAAGCATATCCTGTCATGGCCAGACATACGATATAATGCCGCCTCAGACGGTCCCACCCCATACCGAGCACATTAATCAGTTGTCGGAATATGTGTGAAAATTCGTTAATTCAGAGCAAACCATTACTACGTAGATTTATGCATATGAAAATCGTTTGCGTTGTGTACTTTTAAAATTGTTTCTACTTTACTATCAACGTTTTATACTGTTTTGTGTCAAACTAAACTCAACCTTGCAGAATATCCGTTTGTTATTTTAATTTTGGACACCAGTATACTGTTAGGGATTGACATACATTTAGTAACGATGTAAACTATATTATTTTGAGTAAACTGTCGTGATTTACATGGTGTTGTAAACTTCACATTTTAGTGAGCAGGAGATTTTGAGCAAGGAATTAGGCCTACTAAAAATAGAACGATTATAAAATTAATTGATTTTTCCGTCGGTACTTGTCAGAACATGATAATAATATCAAAAAGGAACAACTTCCTGATGTCATCCGTAATTAAATTGCAAAAATAAAAGAAACACAAAATTATAACCAAATATTTCTAACGACGGACTACACACCGGGATAGCTCTATAGTAGACCGAACACAGTAATTACAAAATCAATTTAATTACAATCCGGCACTTCTCTTCATCTAAATAGGTTACGAGAAGACCGCCATAGTAATACCATTTCTAACAGATAACGCAGGGCGATAGCTAGATATCTTGTTTTGCTCTTCAGTCCGGAGATTGGTATGATGCAGCTGTCCAACGTACTCCAACCTGAGTTAGACTCTACATAATAAGGGCAACTCAAATGTCTTTCGTCGTGTTTAAAAGATAAAAATAAATTACTTAACTTCTTTAATAACACTATCAGAATAACTTTCCAAAGTAAAGTAAGAGCAGTAACGTATCTTAAATTTTAAGAAGTTACATCGATACGTAACATTGTTCTACGGTAGTGAATATCAGATATTGGAAAAAAAATTAGAGTCAAATGAAATTCCTCAGGAATATGGCAGGATGCACAAAGTTGGATTACAAAAGACATCATCATATCGGGAAAGAATTGAAAACTTTTGTGAATTGAGAATACAGATAAAAATGGATATTCCATCTGTTGCGAATAGAAGAGTCAATTGTATCACATATTGCGCGAGGTAAATGATGCATTGGAAGTCCTGAAAAAACGTGAAAGGATAAAATGTTGCTGCAACATGCATAGGAAAAGCCTAACACATAAGAGAAGACATATTTATAATAAAATAGTTTACTATTTATTATCCAATCAAAGATATTTCATAAGATGCTAATTAGATCCATGGCATCATATAAATTGACGAATGTTTATCCTTTATGGCATCGTACAATCACATAAGACGTCGTGTGTTACAGCGGACGGGTGGAATTGACTTTACACTTCACGAGACACAATTTTGACAAATTTTTGCCTGTCGAACACAGTACATACGTACATTTCCCACGAGACTGTATAATTTGTAGTATTCTGATCTTTCCGTAGCTAAAATATTTATAAAATTAATTGTCTGGTAGCGCAAAATGCTTCAGCGTCAGACTGGTAAACAACTTCTGGGACTGGTTTGTAAAACTAAATTACTTTTAAATTGTCTTCAGTGTAGAAGATATTCACGTTTGCTAAATGTACACTTTGATAAGAGCTGGCTTGAAAATGTGTGCTTAAACGTGCAATCGATATGATGCCCTCGTTTCGAGTGGCACAAACTGGCATAAGCAGACGTGTGCTGGTGACTTACCTCTTCGCTGCTGACGTTGTTGCGTCTTCTAGTTGATCTCAGGTTCTTACATGGAATTTGGTGACTGGAGACGAACCCGTTCACGTTTGTCGTCAGTCGCGTCGACTCAGACTGTTGCTAATCAACGGCGCGGGCCTCTGCAGAGATGCGCGCATTGTTGTGAGATGCGGAAAATAACGCATATATATATATATAATCTTGAACTAATCAAAATATCGCGACGTTGCGCATCTCGCAACCAGTGGCGTAGCTATATCACCAAGGGCCCCGGGGCGAAAGTGACGTTGGGGCCCTCTTTTAACACTATACAGATGCAAAACTACTTCATCATCCCTTACCACCCACTGGAAGACATAATGAGGTAAACCTAAATACTACTAAGTAAATTATTATGTCACGCAGCAGATAATATTTGATCGTACTCTCTAATACAATTATAACTGTGAAAGTTTGTTTGGTTGTTATGCTTTCAGGCAAAATTTGCTGGGTGGATTTCGATGAAATTTTGCACATATAGATAATACACCCCATGGGATAGTTTTCGCAGTTGCTCCATATTAGGCAAATGAAGTTGTAGGCAGAAGCTTCACTGATGACGCGCCGATCAGTAATAAAATCCACACAACCATTCACTACCCATATTTTCTCTTCTTCTGGCACGAATTTCAGAGTGCAATTGATTACAGAACTTCGTTGGGATCTATGATTAAGGAGCACTCAGTTGGGTTACCACAGTAATACCGTTCTGTAAGAATACATTGTAGACACTTCATATTCAAATGTGGTCACACGGTGATTGTCAAACACACTGCTAGTAATTCAGCGTCATTGACTTATTTCGGAATGATTGGCAGCCATGGCAATTCCGACTACAACCGATAACACGCTAATAGTGGCAGGGTCCACGCCGTAGCGGACAATCAATATACCTTGTTATGTTTACATACTTCGTTCGTCTGAGGTTTGTTGGCCAGGGTTCAAAACATTAGAAGTCAGAAACCTTAATTCAACTAAAATACAGTAGAACGACGATTGTCCGAAGTAATTTGGGGACATGGATATTCGGAAAACCGGTTTATTCGGATAATCGTACTGTAGACTTGTATTTGCCAATATGAAGTTTGTACAGTATTCGGAGGCCCGCGATCCTCCCCACTGCGCCGACCGACACGCCGCAACACTTGGAAGGCTCAGCTGCTGCTGTGGGAAGCTTTGATGCTGCCACTACTTCTACTGCTACGTCGACTGAAATTGAATTGTTGTACACAGCGACTGGCGGCTTGGCCTGTCAGCAGCGCCACTCAGTGGCGTCGTGGGAAGTATCGGCCCCATTAGAAGCACTGCTTCGCCACCCACTGGCCTAGTGCGGGTACTGTGGAAAACTTGGTTAGAGAGGAGGGGGAGGTGATGGACGTTAGGGCGGCAGAGTAAAAAATTTAAAATTTTTTTCTTCAGAAATCCAAAAATCTACGCTCTACTGTAACTTTTCTCGAACGTCGCTCACGAAGGCCGAGGGGCCCCTTGAACTCGGGGGCCCCGGGGCACTGCCCCGCCTAGCCCTATGATAGCTACGCCACTGCTCGCAACAATGCGCGCATCTCTGCAGAGGCCCGCGCCGTTGATTAGCAACAGTCTGAGTCGACGCGACTGACGACAAACGTGAACGGGTTCGTCTCCAGTCACCAAATTCCCTGGAAGAACCTGAGATCAACTAGAAGACGCAACAACGTCAGCAGCGAAGAGGTAAGTCACCAGCACACGTCTGCTTATGCCAGTTTGTGCCACTCGAAACGAGGGCATCACATCGATTGCACGTTTAAGCACACATTTTCAAGCGAGTTCTTATCAAAGTGTACATTTAACAAACGTGAATATCTTCTACACTGAAGACAATTTAAAAGTAATTTAGTTTTGCAAACCAGTCCCAGAAGTTGTTTACCAGTCTGACACTGAAGCAGTTTGCGCTACCAGACAATTAATTTTATAAATATTTTAGCTACGGAAAGATCAGAATACTACAAATTATACAGTCTCGTGGGAAGTGTACGTATGTACTGTGTTCGACGGGCAAATATATATATATGAAGGATTCCTCACAATGGCTTCTAATCCAATTGCGTGTTTATGTAATGATGCCACACTTTTGCGATTGGATTCGTTATTACTGTCAGAAAGGACGCAGTACGTAGTAACCAACGTAAAGTCATCGAATAAAACGTAAATGATATCTGCTGCCCCCATGGATTTTCTATGAGCCCTACTGTTCCTTCTCTTTGTATACGTATTAGCAGACAATCCGAGTAACCCACTTAAACTAGGACAACGCCACCGTTTATTTGTTAGTAAAGTTAAAATGTTCAAATGTGTGTATAGTCTATGGGACTAATCTACGGGGTTATCAGTCCCTAAACTTACAAACTACTTATGAACTACTTACGAACTAGGACGGCACAAATATCCATGCCCGAGGGGGGATTCGAACCCCCGACCGTAGTGGCCGTGCTGACCGTGACTGGAGCGCCTCAGTCCTCTCGGCCACCGCGGCCGGTTAGTAAAGTTACTAGAAGATCAAAATGAATTACAAAACGATTTAGATAATATACCTACAAAGCTCAAAAGTTGACAACTGACGTAAAGAAATAAAAATGCAATGTCATCCATTTGGTACTGAAAAAATCCATTGAACTTAATTTACGCGAAGAACCAGTAAAATCTCAAAGTTATAATTTCAACTGATTATATAGGAATTACAGTTAAGAAAAACTTAAATGGGGATGAATAAATACGAACTGTTGTGAGGGAGACTACGTTTCATTAGGAGAACACTCAGCACTCAGAAGATGCAGCAGTCCTACTTATGAAACTCCTATACTACAATCGTCCATTCTCTTTTGGAGTACTGATACTTGGTGCGGGGTCATTGTGAGGTATGACTGACGTAGGAAATAGAGGAAGTTCACAGAAGAGCATGTTTTGTATTTTAGTTGTGTATGGGAGAGATTGTTACGAAAGTGATTCACGATTTGGGTGGAAATATTACAAGAAAGCAGTTATCTGTTAAGGAGAGATGTATTTACGACATTTCTTTCACGTACTTTTTCCTGCGAATGCAAACATTTTTTGTATTATTATTATTATTATTATTATTATTATTGTTATTACTATTTATATCCAACTACATGTGAAGACGTGATAATCATAATAAATACGAGAGATCTGATCGTAAACGGAAATATTGTGTTGTTCCTTGTTCCCACGCGCATTCGAATTTTGTGGGTACAAGATAGTAATGTAAGATATGTTCCTGTGCCAAACATTTTCTCCCATTATGCTGGATATATGTGATGAAGTCCATTAGTTCTAAGACTTGACGCCTGGAGGATAGACATCCAAAAGAATCTGTATGTTGCATACGCCGCCGTGTAATGCCGTAATGTTCTGCTGCTGTGTATATTGCATATTGTCTGATTTCAGTCACTCAGAAACCCAATGACGACCGAAGTAAAAGATTCTTCAGCATGAAAAGTCTTTCAAAAGTGCAGAAAAGTCGCTGAGGGAGGAAGTGTTGAAACAGAGTTAACATGTTCGTTACAAGCTCGAAACTACTTCACAATTTTAGGAAGTGTGATATGACCAATATATTAGAGTCGAAGGGCAAGAAAGGGACGCAGAGGTTAGGAAGAGAGAAAGACAGGGTTGTAGCCTTTCCCCAATGATGTTCAATCTGTACATTGAGCAGGCAGTGAAGGAATGTAAGGACAAATTTGGAAAAGGCATTAAAGTGCAGGGAGAAGAAATAAAAACATTGCGGTTTGCCGATGTCATAGTAATTCTGTCAGAGACCGTAAAAGATCTGGAAGAGCAATTGAATGGGATGAACAGTGTCTTGAAAGGAAGATATAAGATGAACATTAACGAGAGTAAAACGAAGGTAATGGAATGCAATGTCAGAAAATCAGGCGATGCTGAAGAAGTTATATTAGGTAATGAGACAATAAAAGTAGTAGATGAATTTTGTTATTTGGGTAGCAAGATAACTTCTGATGGCGCCGAAGTAAACAAGAGATAAAATGCAGAATGGCTATGGAAAGAAAAGCGTTTCTGAAGAATCGAAACTTGTTAACATCCAAAATTAATTTAAATGTTAGGAAGTCGTTTCTGAAAGCATTTGTCTGGAGTGTAGCAATGTATGGCAGCGAAACGTGGACGATAAGGAGTTCAGATAAAATGATAGAAGCTTTTGAAATATGGTGCTACAGACGAATGATGAAAATTAGATGGGTAGATCACGTAACTAACGAGGAGGTGCTTAACCGAATCGGGGAGAAGTGAAGTTTCTGGCATATCCTGACTAAGAGAAGGCATAGATTGGTTGGACACATTCTGAGACATCAAGAAATTGTCAACTCAGCATTAGAAGGAAGCGTGTGGGGTAAAAATCGTAGCGGGAGACCGAGGTACGAATATAGTAAGCAGATTATAAAAGATGTAAGTTGCCGAACGTATTCTCAGATGAAGAGACTTGCACAGGACAGGGTAGCGTGGAGGGCTGCATCAAACCAGTCTGCGGGCTGAAGACGACAACAACAACAACAACAACAACAACAACGACGACGACGACGAGGGTTGTTACTTAAATAGTAGCAACATTGCTGTGGAGACAATGGAATCTACTATTGTCGCTGATAGCACACGTTGTTGACATATCTACCTGATGTCCGTGCAAATTCAATCGCCTGCCCCACTTCACCGGCGTGCGCACATTCGCGGGAAACACACTTATGAGCGCGCGGTCGAACGTAACGGTCTCACTTTGTTTTCGAAACAGGAACAATGCAATTGGATCAAAATTGAATGTACCAGAGGTCGTACAGCACGACAGTGTCTTCAAGGTCTTCAAGAGGCGTACGGGGGATCGACATTGCCGTACAGAACAGTGGCACGTTGGGTAAAAGCCTTCATCGAAGGTCGACGAACTGTGGCAGACATGCATCGGGCTGTTCCTTACGGAGCAACAACTGCGAAAAAAGCGGGAACAGTTTCTGCGTAACCCACCCAACATTTTCAAATTGTTCAAATGTTTGTAATTCTATCGGACCAAACTGCGTTGTCATCAGTCCATAGCTTACAAACTACTTAAACCTAGGTAAACTAACCTAAGGACAAACACACACACCCATGCCCCAGGGAGGACTCGAACCTCCACGGCGAGCAACCGCGCGCTCCGCAGCGAGACGCTTTAGACTGCTCGGCTACTCCACCGCGGCCCCATCATCATTTTGCACGACAATGCGCGGACGCATACAGCGAAAGCTGTGGCTGCTCTGTTCGGTCTATGGGACTGGAAAGTACTGTTCCATCCACCACACTCCCCGGAATTAAGTCCTTGTGACTTTGATTTGATTCCGAAGATGAAGGAACCACTTCGTGTCATTCGCTCGAGAAGTGTTCCAGAAATTCGACATACCGTAAGACCGCTCCATTCGCGCCATAAACAGTGCAGGCTCTGTTAATGGTATGCCACGCCTTCCACATCGTTGGCAATGGGTTCTACACTAACGCTGGTGACTACTTTGAAGGACAGTGTCAGGTGCAGACATGTGCCACTTTTGGATCGATTCTAAATAAATAGTTGCCACTGTTTAAGTTCCATCCCTCGTATTTTCTACCTACATAAATGATATGACGGCAGTGTGAACTGATGATGATGTGGGGAATGAGAAGGTGTCGTCAGTGAATGACTCATGTAGAATGAAGCATGACTTACACAAAAATTTTTAGTTCGTGTGAGGAATTGTAGCTAGCTCTAAATGAAGAAGGTTGATGCAGATAAATAGAAAAACAGTGCCATAATGTTAGAGTTCAGCATTATTAATGTGCAGCTTGACGCAGTAGCGTGAATTAAATATCGAAGCGTAACGATGCAGAGGCACACGAATATATTGCAGAATGAAACGAAAGTCGTGGGGAAGGTGGATGGATGACTTCGGGAGACTTCCGGGAAGATGTGGCTCATGTGTAAAGCAGACCGTGTATAGAACGCTAGTGTGACACTTTCTTTAGTACTACTCAAGTATTTGGGATCCCTTGCAGGTGAGTTGAAAGAAAGACAAAGTAACTACTCAGAGGCGGGCTGCTAGGTTTGTTACTAATAGATTCGTGTAATGCACGAGTGTAACATAGATGCTTCGGGAACTCAAATTGGAATTGCTCGAGTGAAGGTGACCTCCTTTTCGAGGAACAGCGTTGAGAAAAATTAAGGGGAAGATATTTCAAGCTGGCTACAGGACGATTTCCTGCGGCCAATTTATATTTCGCGTACAAATCACAGAGATAAAATAGAGAAATTGCGGCTCATACAGAAGCATACAAATATTAGTTTTCCCTCATTTTATCTGGGTGAGGAACAGAAATGGAAATGTGTAGTGGTGTTAGGACGTACCCTCCGTCACGCACCTTACGGTCGGTTATGGAATATTTATGTACATGTAGAAGTGGTTTGATAAATTCCAGGTCCTACCGTTTGAAACATATGTAAAGGTATTCAGATATAAGGTCTGAAATGTTGAATGTATGTAACAGATGGCTCCGCGAGAACACTGTTTTCAATGTTTCTCTTGGCACCGTAGCATAGAGACAGGAGACGTCCCGTATTTTACGGGATCGTCACTTCTTCAGCCGAAGTGTTCCATTGTCACGAAAAAATAAGGGACGTATGTTCTCCCGTTTTGTACCAACCGTCCCATATATTTTCGAGCAACGCGTTTTTAGTTAATGTAAAACATAACCAAATGGAGAGAAAATGTGGGCACCATCAAACAATAAAGCAATGTGTTTTAACTCAAAGTGAAGTGTCTCATTTTCAACTTAGTTATATCTGAAGATATCTGGTGCAAAACTTTCTAGATCATTACTGGATTTTTACTAGCTCTACCTGGCAATAATACTGCTGCAGTAAGAGCGTTCTCCATCAGAATTATGGTTTATGGACGCGAAAGCAACATATTTAGTGTGCAAATTACGAAACAAATGATTATAACAAAAACTCATTTCCAGAGTACTTCATATGTTACTATGATGATCTGTGTGAAAATACGGAACTCCTCAATGACATTCTTCTGAAAAAACAATTAAGAGGGAAAGAAATAAACTGCACAAGTAATAACGGCTGTTATTCCTACTCTCTTTAGTCTGACAACTATAATAAAGAAAGTATTTCCTTCATTAGCAATGGATTTTATTTAGCTTTCTGCTGAGCGAGTATGTCTCGTTAAGTTTCGTATTAACTTTTCAGTTGGTAAGTTATTGAGACTGCCGTATGTGTAGTTTTTACCGTCCCAAAAAACCCTATTTCTTCTGCTCCTTCTGTTGGTTTCATGTCTTTACAACCATTAAAGGATGTTCACGTTGTTTAATTGTTTTATACTCAAAAATCTCACTTCCTGCACACAACGTACACTACTAAAAATAAATGATTTCGAGAGGAGCAAATGTTATACGAGAACGGCCAAGTACGACATGTTCGCTTTACGGTGGAGGGGAGAGAAACAATGACTTTGTTTCTTACTATAATTTGTGCCCATTATTTCTTGTACTAATTGGCCGCATTAATAAGAATGTGTACATGCTCTGGACGATATTAACAGAGCAAAAGAACTTCCTCTGAGTAAGTTCTCAATTACGTATGAGTAAAAAATTTTAAATATATGTTCTGAGAAGGAAGTTCATTCTCGCTAGCTCCCCTCCTTCTTGAGTAAGTTTTCATTGTGTCATATCCGGCACAGAACAACTGTTCAGTCGCATTTTTTTAAACTCGCTCAATAAGGCAAATTATTCAGTGTACAGATATAGAGCAGGCATCTACATATTCAGGAAGAACAGTACTATGTTTAGAAATTTGTCGTGCATCAATGAGACGAAATATGGACTGTTTACGAAAATCTATTTTTCTAACTGAGGTACTAAAGTTCGGTCATGCGAAAAACTTTCTTCTTATTGAAATTAAGTTAGCACATTATGAGAACGAAGTTTTAAGAATGCATCACATTTTCTTCTGTTTCAATCTGGAACTCTGTCAGTGTTTTCTACCACGAGATACTTTCAGTTAAACATTACATCCAACAGTCTGCTCATAAACGATTGGCCTTGTAGTTTTGTTTCGAGAAACAAACCGCTACGTTTGTAATTAATCAGTTGTTAATTTTCCTGCTGTCTACTTACTTCTAACATAAACAAGAATTGTGATTATGAAGTCAGAAAACGTATCTTAAATAAGCCAACCTGTTTGAACAAGAGCAGTACAAAGACATTACCTCAGTGTTGCAGCAATATTTATTTTGTGATACAGACTGTGAAGTTCTGGAATGCACTTTGTGGATTTAGCGTCATAAGGTCTCTTTTTTTCACAGACCATTTTTTAAAACATGTAATACAATATTATTTTGAAGCAGTTTACAACTGTAAATATCCACTCCAAACATCATGAGTAAAACACGCAGCAGAATGCACGTCAGTTTCATTTCTACGTCGCTAATGAAAAAAACGCTTCTGACTTCTCTCGTCACTATATTAAATGCTGGAAGTGTCACAGTAATTACTTTTGTGAAGGAAGCGACTCGCCAGCAAAATAACGTTGTTATTATTTTATTTGCATAACCGTTTTTGTTCCTTTTGTACTTCCCGGATTACGTATAAAGGAATTTTTGGTTAGGGTTCTGGGCAACACAAATTTTGACATTTTTGTTATAAACCACGGTAAACGGAACCTCAATAGAAGTTACTCTGTTAGAAGTATGCTACACAACTAACTTCACAAAACAGAGAATGTTCATTGTTGGTGAGAAACGTCTGTAGTTTTATTCATGCGATATCTGAGAATGTTCTTTCCGTTGAGAAACTTCCCCCACCTTTTAACTCAAGCTGAGTACACTCTCAGGTGAAGTACATTCTCCGCCTCCTTTATTCATGCGAATCTAAGAATGTTCTCCGAAATTCCGAGAATAAAACACATTCTGTATTTTATTCATACGGCCCAATGTCCACATTAGTGAACGACACTTTGGCTGTCATATTGTATAAGCTTGAAGGGATGACAGTCATGCTGATGATGCGTCAGGTAAAGGCAACATGTGGTGTCACAATCTTCGATACCCATGTATGTCCCGTATTTGGTTTTGGGAATCTGGTCACCCTACGCAGCGTGTAGTGTTACATATGCAGTCTTGTAGTTAGGTTTGATAACTGCAGTGTGAGCTTTCAGGAGAGGAATCTTTTTATGTGCTTTTAAAAGATTTACACATTTTGTATAGCTTATGGTGAGACAAAGCAAGTTTTGAGAGTTTAACGATGATTGATGATGATCTGGTGTTTTGAAAAATCAATATAAGGACAATTTCATTTTTAGACGCTCAGCGTAGTTACTATCCATCTCTGACAGACTTTCGGCATGAAGAGTGGAAGTTCATCTTTTATATTCCCTTCAAACAAGCTAATTTGTATTGTAGAAATTTAATATAATTTGCAAAAAAATTTATAAATATGTTTGTGTAATAACAGGAGGGAGCAAGTAGCATGAGGATTTTTTCCATTTTTGATTACATTGTTTAAAGTAATAGCTGGATTTTTGAGCAACAGAAGAAAAAGATTAACTTGAGATGAAGGGAAAAAGACTAAGTGTAAAGAATTGTGAAGTATTCTCTACGGCTTTCACAAAATTCTGTTTTCACTGTTCTGACATTTACAGCCATTAATGTGTGAATTTGGTTTCGATAATATTTTAAACTGTTTGGTCTAGGCCTCTTAGAGTCTGTCAGGACCAGATCTTTAGCTTACGGCAGAGAATGGAGAAGTACTATGAGTAGAATAGGAAATTGCATCTGTGTTTTATATATCTAGAAAAGGGTTGTGACTGTGTTCTTAGGAGTAGCCTATTGTCAGTTCTACAAGGTAATGGCATGTGAGGCAAACTTCTCCCGGCAGTTAAAGGTCTTTACGTAAATCGTCAGGCAGCAGTTACGAGTCGACGGTAAATGTAGTTCATGGTGAGGGGTAAGACAAGACTGTAACCTGTCATCATTGTTGTTCAGACTATTTAGGGATCATATGTTGAAAACAGTAGACTGGCAAGGTGAGAAAAAAATAGGTGAAAGAAAAATAAACATTTTGACAAATGCTGACGACTTAGTTGTGATGGCAGATTCGATTGAAAGGTTGCGAACTAATGTTTATGGTATGATGATCAGCATCTCTAAAATGAAATTAATGTGTGTGGAAAAGAGACTTAAACAGATTGAGTGAGAAATAAGAGGAACAAAGTTAGAACAGGTGGACAGTTTCAAGTACTTAGGATGTATTTTCTCACAGAATGGAAAGATTGTGAAAGAACTGGAATCACTGTGTGGCAAGATAGTGAAAGTACTGGAATAAATGTGCGGCAAAGCTAATGCAGTGAGTGCTCAGCTAAGACCTACTCTCTTCTGCAAGAAGGAAGTCAGTACCAAGATTAAGTTACCAGTCACCGCACTATCTTTCGACCATCTTTACTGTATGGGAATGACAGCTGTATGGGTACAGCTTGCCACCTCCCTATCGGTATTCACCAATAAGAATTGGGAAATACATAACTCAGGGTAGTAGAAAGGTTTATGACTCGTTGTCTCTGTTCATAGCGGTGGATTATGTATGTTAGCTTCTATGCCCTAAACAGCTACCCAATCTGTTTAAACAAGATCAATAATTAGTCTGTCGTTTATCCAGTCTATCAACCTGCATATGATGACGTGCAATATATCTAAACAAACATAAATTAAACCTCTGAATAACAAATAAAATGGATTCTAAGATAAAGAAGTGATTCACTCACGAAGTAATTCTTTATAAATAAAGTTTATTTCTCTTTCTGGACATGAAAAATGCGGAGGTGCTCCTACTTTACACATCGGTAAATAACGGATTATTTTCCCAATTATTGTTCATGAGAGGCACTATATCACACGCACTTCAAAGTAAAATTTTCAAATTATCACTCGTAAATTAATGAAGTCCATCGAACATTGCAGTTCCAAATTAATCAGCGATTAATTACAGTACTCGTTATAAAACACAGTTTGTCATCACACGAGTACACGATTGCTCAATTAACACAGTACCACAGCCCTACTACTGTGCATAGTTTATCACTTTTCACCAGAGACTAAGTTCTGCAGTTACGTATATTTTCGAAGTGCACACATACCTATCTCTTCAAATCATAAGTTCGTAATGTGGCTTCAGACCGCCCAGCGTCACAACCTTTCACCACTGCGTCCAAGTTACGAGTCCCATCCCAAGCGTTCGAAAGCGTGTTCTCTCTGATCCCAAAATTATATCCTTCCGCCTCATCTTTAAAATATAATTTTCCTTGCATAATATTATACATTTGAATATCACAGAACTGAATGCTTTGTCCACCTCCCTACAAATGTTGTTTACATTTAACAAACAAATATATATTTAACAATACTAAAAAAAGGTTGAGACTGAAGCTGTTTGCTCAGATTGCCATTAACCATGGCGTCTCATTGTTCAAATATACTGTTGCTGTATAAATATAGTTACACAATTTATATTTAATTTATCTTGGCTTTTTATACAAATATATCCAGTTCTTGTTCACAAATACTCATAATTGTTTTGCTGCATATCTACTATTTTTAGTCGGCCATAAAATATTTATGTTGCAGTCTCCAACATAAAAATTAACGTTACTAAGAATAATATTAAATATAATAAAATACATGTATAAATGTAATGCGCTTTGCTGGGTCCATGTTTTGTTTCTGTGGTGGAATCTATGTTCTGACAAAAGAATATTATTACCTCAACGAAAAACAGAACAAGAGAGTAAAATAAAGTTTATTGAAAGAATACGGAAATAACATGGTACGTCTTTTAAGATATGTAGCATGGTGCAATGCTGCCCATTTGCTTCTTGAAATGTTACTTATAAACTCTATGTATCAATAGTTGTAAATATAAGCCTTATAATAATATTATTGTAGTACTGAAATTTGTTGGCATTTTTATCTGTAGGTGATAATGAAATTATAATTACATCGTTTGATTCTCCCAAGTCTCCTGAATTCATTCATATAAGTATATTTGCCGTATGATCATTCGCTGATTTTACATGGATTTTTAGAGTAATGCATGTGGCTATATTGTATTTCAGTGGCAATTTTGGTTAGTCGCCCTCACGCATCCAACACAGTCGCTAGCTGTTTCGTAGCACATTAGGAAAACCCTGAATACCTGTATTCCATTCGCTAGGTCCAAACCGTTAACCGGCCTGCTGGGGAACCCAACAACCTGGCGATACCCGCCTTTCACATGGAAACAATCAGCTTCCCCTGTATCTGTTATGTCACAAGGTTACCTTATTGATAAGGTTGAGGTTACAGACATGAAAGGAGCAAGAATGATTGCAGGTACTAATAGATTGGAACAATAGCAGGAAGGTGTAACTAATGAGGAAATCAAAGAAAAACTGGGAAGGAATACGATAGATGAAGCAGTTAGAGAGAACAGACTGAGATGGTGAAGTCATGTTACACGCTAGGTTACCTAAGAGACTCATGGGTTCAGCAGCAGAGGGTAAGAGGTGTCGAGGTAGAGCAAGGAAAATGTGCGTAGATTCACGAAAGAATGATTTTGAAGTATAAGGTTTAAGATCAAACGAGGCGTCAATGTTAGCAATGAATAGGGGATCATGGAGGAATTTTATTAGGATAACTATGCATCAGACCGAACATTGAAAGGCATAATCGTTCTTGATGATGATTATGATAATTTTACTGCATAAAGTGCGAGGTTCAGATCATTTATTTAAATTTGGTTTTGCTCAATATTACGTACTGTCGCTTTGATAGAATTAGCGACATCTTTCTCACACACTCACCAACATACCACACGATCGTTGAACCATCACTTAGTTTACATCAGTGAATTTTTATTTTAATTTTATATATATAACTTTTTCGTTGGGCAACTTTTGAGTGATCAGTTATATAGCTCAATGTATTTTGGGCAATAAAGCAGAGGAACTGCTTATGTGCAGAACATAATGTCACTGTAAGAAATAACCGGTGCAGAGAAACCACCACGAATTTTGATGTACACGAGGACAATACAAAAGGTGAAAAATGACTTAAATGGTTGCGTGATCACGACGGACAGCAATGCGTGGTCTCTGCAATGTGATTCCATACTGCCCACAGTGAGGTAAGGAATTATTGCGGTTCACCGTCGGGGATTCGAATCCTCCCTCGGGCATGGATGTTTGTGTTGTCTTTAGTATAAGCTAGTTTACAAGTATTTTGTAAGTTTAGGGAATGTTGACCCCGGAGTTAAGTCCCATAAACTTTACAAATATTTGAACATTTTTTCAGGTCTTGCGGCAGCTCGCTGTAGTTGTCCATTAACGCATGAACAACAGCCGGGTGGTGACAACAGTAACCGCAGCGGCGTCCTCTGAGTGTTGATATATTTCTGTTTTTGCACATGCATGCTTATACCGGTTTGTTTGGTTCCTCACTGTAATAATATCCACAAAAACCAAGAAGTAAAAGCATCACTATTACGCATCTGCAAATTCGTCGCTTCTGGTGCGTGACTGTTGCATAAGAAACGAAATCACTGTGCTGCCTCATCCTCTATACTCTCCACCTGCCCCTGCGCATTTTTTTATTTCAGAAGTTGAAAACCCTGTTGCAGGGACGAAAACTTGCAAAGACGTAATATGTAATAAAATTCGCAAACTGCCCTTTTATGATCCAGCAAGAGCGTACTACGACGGCTTCCGCAAGTAAAAACGACGTTAGGAGCGGCGTATTAGTTGTGCTTGAGGCTATTTCGAAGGAGACCAGACACAATATAATCCAGTAGAATAAGTATTCATATCGGAAATAATTGCTACAAAGGGTTGTATTGTTTTAAGGGTTCCACACCCTGCCCATCTAACCCATGGAAATATAGACAAGTATTTGACCCATTTCTGAAAAAAAAAAAAATTATTTGTTGCAGGACCTTAAAATTTTACTGTATGTCACATGATCCTAATGGAGTCAACTGTACTAAAATCTACTCTATCCATTTATATTACTTTATACTTACATTTATTAACAAAAACATATTAAGTTTTTCTGTAGAAAATATATTTTTTTAAGTTCCTAATGATGGAATATTAATGAATGTAATAGCAGAGGTGGAATTTTATCTTGTGCAGTGTCTCTCAAAATTTCATTCATTTATCTATGATAGTTTCTTATTTAATGGGGCTTATGTACTGAAAATTTTAGTTTGCGGGAAATTGACTTTAAAGAATTTTTTTTTAATTTGTTACTTACAGTTAATTAAAACTATCCTGCAGCATACGATGGCCCTTCTTTCGCCTCTAGCAGGTCTTCCAGCTTCTTTTTCACCTCCCTCGATGTTTGTCCTGCTATCTTGGCCATACTAGATGCAGACCTGTCTACATTGGCAATTACTTTATCGCAATGTTGCAGCCCATTGATCATATTTTAACTAGGATGAATTCCCAGCGTTTCCAGTACTCAACACTTTCCAATATTACCAAAATGGAATGCAGTTCAAAATTATGCTGTTGAAACATTCATTTGGGTACTGTGTCTGCCCATACAGACATTTCCTTAGAAGAGGATGAGTCAAGTCCCTGAAAATAGTTTTAACTGCTGTAATAACAGCAATAAGAAGAGAGTGCTGGTGAGAATAAGATTATCCAGTTGCCTGAGCGCTATTGCATTTGCAACACGAATTTTCTCATGATGGACATCATAATGTATGACATGGGTTATCATCAGTAGAGGACTTATGGAACAATATGGCCCAGACATCTCTCTTCATTGCCTACGTTTCGTCATCTTCAATAAACACAACAAAACACACGTAAACAAGCACTGCAAACGTAATTATAACAACTACTCGCAATCACACTTGATCAAAACTAACTGCGTGTTTGGAAGAACGTTGTTTACAAACAGCACAAACAAAAGAATACCGGCCTTTGCATTGCAAGGATAGTCAACACATTCGGCAGTAAAAAAAAATTCCCTAACGTGCAATGTAGGGGATATAAATATCTGAAATATATGCAGAGAAGTGGGTGACAGAAAAGTTGGCGTGACACATAAACACACGTGGTAGGAAAATGCTCTTTAAATGCTCAAAAAAAAATTTCAGCAAAATCCTTTTCAGGGTACTTAAATATAACCGTAATCTATCAAATATCATGAAAACCAAAAATCGATTTTTTTCGACCTGAACCACGGTGTGGTCCCTCAATGGCTTAGTTTCTGCCCTAGTATGACTATTGTTTTGCCCCTCGGCGGAGTTGTGCATAAGTGGGGAGGGGGGGGGGGGGGGCGGGGATGCAGCCGAAAAAGTGGTATATTTTCGGTTTTGTACTTATACCTCGTAAATGACTCGCAATATCGAAAACATAGACCAATTTTACACGTTCAAGAGAAATTTTCATTTTAACGTTTTTCTTTTGGTAATATCGTTGAAACTAAGCCATCTGTCAATAATGTTTTTCAGAAAAAAAATATGTATAATCAAATGTTTGTAAAGCTTATGGGAATTAAATTGCGGCGTCATCAGTCCCTAAACCTACAAACTACTTATGAATTATTTATACTAAAGACAACACAAACATCCAAGCCCGAGGAAGGATACGAACCTACGACGCTGGAGACCAAGCGATCCGCAACGTGGCGCTCCAGACTGCTCGGCTACTCCCGCGCGACAAAAAATGTATAGAGAGATTAATTCTGCCCTGGATGAAACCTGAAGGGGGACGACCAATTTTGTACAGGTCCCCAGAAAGTTGGACCGTTACTCATCATGAATAAACATGATTTCAAATGTAGTTCTTTAGTGACTCTTATGTACATTATTTTGAAAACAGAACTATCGTAACCTATTGTCTTCCACTTATTTAATATAGTAATAGAATAAAATATTAAAATTTTGTAATATTTGAAAAATAATATTAACGTAGATTTTTATGTACAATATAGTTACATAATCAACTGATATGAAGGATACAGGAAGAGAGACACACTTCTTGAAATGAAGTAGTGGTTATTATATTTCGAAGTAACAAAATTTTACATAAAGGTATGAGATGAAAAGTGTTACTTTTGTCACGCCTCCCGTCAGACCTAAATTCTTGGGTTACGGACGCACTACATTGTGCTCTGCCGTTTTCACTCATTACTCGAGCTATTTCGTCTATTCCGGTAAGAGTGGGGTCCTAGTGTGCATCCGCACTTCTCTTTAATTATATAAATGTAGTGTCTGTTGCTTCGAACATGACTAATAGAAAAATTTTCTGCACGAAGTTCTGGACCGTTTTGAACATACCTGCTTGCGTTTAATCCACAATATTATGGTAGGCTGTTTAAATTTTGACGTCAAATCACCTTCAAGATGTCTGTACGCTTACGTTTCGGGGTTAGAACATTCCACGCTCCGACTCGTAGAATGCCTGTTTTGTTTTTCTTGATGACGACATCCTCCTGAGTAGTCCCCGCCCGGAGAGCCGAATGGGGGACTATTTTACCTCCGATATATTTTACGCAAGAGGACGCCATCGTCGTATACAGTAGAGCTGCATGTCCTCGGGAAAAGTAACGACTGTGGTTTCTCCTTGCTTTCGGCCGTTCCCAGTAACTGCATGGCAAAGCCATGTTAGCTGATGTTACAAGGCCAGCTCAGTCAATCATCCAGACTGTTGCTCCTGTAACTTCTGAAAAGGCTGCTGCCCCTCTTCAGGAACCACACGTTTGTGTGGCCTCTCCACAGATACCCCTCCGCTGTGGTTGCACGTACATCTATCTGTATAGTTGAGGCACGCAAGCCACGCCACCTCGGCAATGTCTGTGGTTCATTAGGGTGGACTGTACGCTTATCAGTCAAAATATACGATGCTGGACGCAGTCACGAAACGGGATAATATATTCCATACACTGGGAAAATATCAGGGGAAACAACACAAAGAGACGTTGCACGTTCGAGATTTTTTTCTACTCTTTTGTTCTCAAGTTTCCATCATGGAATACATTGTTGCAATGATTCCCTGGAGAATTTTCGTATATTTTCATACCCCAAAACATATCTGTTCAGGAATTCAGGGACAGCTGGCTGCGAGGTATATAAAAAATGTTCCAATGTTTGTTAAGCTTAAGGAACTTAACTGCGGGTCATCAGTCCCTAAACTTACAAACTACCTTATACTAAAGATGGCACAAGCATCCATGGCCTAGGAGGGATTCGAAACACCGACGGTTAACGGCTTCGCGCATCGCAGCATAGCGCCTCAACGCGCTCGGCCTTCCGCCGCGGCGCGAACTGTATCGTTGGAATGTATCACCTGACACACACACACACACACACACACACAGAGAGAGAGAGAGAGAGAGAGAGAGAGAGAGAGAGAGAGAGAGAGAGAGAGAGAGAGAGAGAGAGAGAGAGAGAGAGAGACGAAGAGGGGAGGCTGAGGGGATAGGAACTGGAAGCACCGATTTTATGCCGATATTATTTTTTATATATTACGCCACGCTACCTTTGTAAAGCATCTTCAGCTTTACATAACTTTACAACTTCAATACGTCACATATAATGGAAAATGCGTGTACTATCCGCACTATACTTTATAACATTTGGCGCTAAGTAACTTTCTGTTTTATTTTTAATACCACATTACAACCCTCTTAAAAGTCTACAGTATTGTAGCCTTCTGTCCACTTATGAGATTGTTCCCGATACTACACATTAACATTGGTTTCCACTGAAGTTATAACTGGATCGTCAACACTGAATATTTTCTAACCTTTTCGTTACATAGTAAAACAAATTCCACTATATTTGCAATATTTTACACTTGGTTATGTGGATGGTCAGTTGCAACTCCATGAAAAAATGTTCAAATCTTTGTAAATCTAAGGGTCTTATCTGCGGCGATTTTTCGTGCCTAGGCATACAAACTTACATATACAACGAAGGACTCTAACATCCAACGGCGAGCAACCACGCGCTCCGAACTAAGGCGCCTTAGAGCGCTCGGCCACTCCACTGCGGCCAACTCCTTGCAACAAGCGTTGGTTCGCAGCAGTTATCCTGAATTTTGCTACAGTTTTGCAGCAGGGTTTTTCCGTATGTTCATAAGTTAAATTTCTCAGACTCCTTTTAATTGTTTTTTGTGATCTTCATACGTTAGCGATATTCAGAGGTGTAGAAGTTACCTTACTTACGCACAAAATTGAAAAAAAAAAATCTATTTTAGCCGTTTTTGCAACGTGGACTGCAAATATTTAAATAATTAATTTTAACACCATATTCGGAAGATATTTATCTACAAAAGACATTTCCTCGTTTCCGGAATCTTTATGCGTTATCCAGAAAACCTAAGAAACCACAATGTTTGGGTATGTCCGGCTAGGAAATTTACCATCCGATTTAAACAAATATACTTCACGACAAAAATATTTTCTTACTTTTTGCTCGATGAAGTATTGATTTGTTTTCGATATTCGTTACATTTATTTTTCAACATCAAATTATGAAAATATTAAATAATACTTACAAGAATTTTCAGAGTAGAGTTTTGATATGGATGTTTTAGGTCATTGATAGCAGCGTTTGTTTGAATTCAGGGGGAATATCGAAATATTATTTACACTTCAGTGTACAACAAAATCTCCTTGTACTCTCAACGTAGTGGTTCACTGTGGAGAACCTGCACGAATTGTCCACTTGGTCTAAGCCGTTCGGGAATACAGTTTTACGGAAACAATTTAAATAATTTGACTTTGCGCATAGCACATCTTGTCCTAACTAATGACTATTTTTGTTAGTAGTCATATACGGTGTACAATTAAGTCGAAGCATGTAAAGAAAGTGTCGAATATTTACGGATGTATAGAATTTTATTATTTATATGGTGTTTGTTTTTTCGGGCATGTCCGAAAAGAACAGACACCACATAAATAATTGTGTATCTTCCCCAACATGCAAATGGTAACTTCAATGCGGACGCATTAATACGCTGGAATCCAGTATAGTGTGCGAGCAAGTGGAATCAAATGAGCAGGAGGCACTTCAGTCGTAGTGAGCTACAAGGTGAGGGAAGCGTGCCTGGATAACAACCGCTGGCCCGAAGCGGGAAATCTGGGTTCGAATTCCGGTCCAGCACAAATTTTTATCTTCGCCATTGAATTTATTTCAGCGTCCCAAAACGGTCAAAATGTTTCAATATTTAGGAATCGTAAATTACGGCCATTAATGTCAACAAAAGGTGTCATTTCGGAAATGTCCGGAAGAACAGACACCGTATCAATAATTTTCTAATGTATTTCATAAAGTCACAGAATAAGTACGACTTCATGCTTTGAATGGTGTCGCTTGTTGTCACGGAATATGTTTTGTAGCCTTATTGACCAGGAAATTCTAACTTACAAATGCAGAAAAAAACGAAAAAAAAGTGTTAATACTATATTACGAGGTAGGTATTCAAAAAACACATGTTAGCAGAAATAATGTATCCATCCTTCCACTTTAATAAAAATTTACACACCACTAAAAGCATAAATACTCATTGCGTGGAACGTTGTGAGTAATAAACTTGAATAACTATTCTGTCAACAGCTGCTAACATGGAGTTTTCCGTTAAATTAGAGATATCACGAAAAATGGTTGCGAATGAAAGTAAAGTGGCATACGAACGGTGTATTTGAAACACATTTAAATCGAGCTGTTCACCCACTGATTAAAAGGCAGCAGCAAATGTGCACGGAACGCAATGCGACGAAAGCAGCTTCTGCTTTGTATGAAATATACAGAAGTACCATAATGAATATTTTACTCCACCAAGTATTATCCTTGTGATCAAAACAAAAAGCAGAAAAAAGAGTTATGTTAGAAGTAATTCAGAGTACAATACACAGACAAAATCTTTTGAACGAATCCAAAATGAATAAAGGAATATCATGCGATAAGAAACTGAGATAACTGGCTGGTAAACTATGAGCGGTCCAAGTGAATGAGAACCGAGAACCTCCAGCTATCCAGATTTAGGTTTTGCGTGATTTCGCTAAGTAACTCCAGGCAAATGCCGGGATGGTTCCTTTGAAAGGGCACGGCCGATTTCCGTCCCAATCGTTACCCAAACATTCCGAGCGTGAGATCCGTCTCCCGGCCGCGGTGGAGTAGCCGAGCGGTCTAAAGCGTCTCGCTGCGGAGCGTGCGGTTGCTCGCCGTGGAGGTTTGAGTCCTACCTGTGGCATGGGTGTGTGTGTTTGTCCTTAGGTTAGTTTACCTAGGTTTAAGTAGTTTGTAAGCTACGGACTGATGACCACGCAGTTTGGTCCGATAGATTTATAGACATTTGAACATTTCAGATCCGTCTCTAATGACCACGCTGTCTACGGGACGTTAAACCGTAAGCTTCCTTACTTCCAGTGAATGGGAGGTGAAATGAGGCCGTGTTACCGGCATTCCCTGTATAATGAGGAATGTTCAAATAAAAAGGTACGAAACGTCTTAACAACGAAACTCGTTGGAATGTGCTGCTTTGAGGTAACAAATTGCAATTTCTAGGGTCGCGAATATAGTGTCGTCAGTTCCCCCTAAAAAATTAAAGGCTGTGCCTTCAACAGGATTTGTGATGCTCACCGTCTTTTGACGTCCGAGATCCGAAATACATGGAATTCCTCGAGCACGGAAAAGGCAATAGCAGTGACGTGTACTGTGAGACACTTCGTACCCTACGCAAGTCCATCAAGAGCAAACGGCCTGGGCTGCTAACGATAGGACTGATTCTGCTCCATGATAACGCGCGTCCACACGTCTCCAGGGTCACACAAAGTATACTGGTCAAATTCAAGTGGGAGCAGCTTCAGTATCCGCGCTACAACTCGGAAATGCCGCCCTGTGACAGCCATCTCATTGGTCCGATAAAAAAAAAATTAATTACAAAATGAAAATAAAAATAAAAATAAAATTTATAAAATCACAATTCCGCGTTTTACGGCCCACTTTCAATTCGTAGTTTTATACGTTTTTTCAAACATTTTGGACCAAAATAATAATCTAAATAATAAAAAATTAATTAATAAGAGTGTCTGAAACACTTTTCGAAAAAAAAAATAATAATAATAATTTGCAGGTATTGGCGGGTTCCGAACCACTGACCCTCACTATCATAGACCAACGCGTTACCCACTACGCTACCGCTAACAGTTAGGAGTTGCGTTCTTTAATCTCATACTATTGATGGCCGTTGTTAACTGATGCTAATGTGGCATCTGTAGATACTAGATTATCATTTAACGTACGAAGAACGTTAATTGCTTTTGTTAATTCTTCAGCGCGCCATTGCTTTTAAATGAGAACGTGTAACGTACAATAAGAAAGTCACCAAATACGCAACGTAAGATGGAGTACGCCAGAGAGAGTTGTGGGCGAGGAATGTCACGTGACATCTGCGAACGGCTGGTTTTCGTTAATTCAATGGAGGGTGTCAAAACTCCGTTACTTTTGCCAGTATCTCTCAAACGATACGAGATATGGAAAAAAACACAAGGAAACAAAGTTGTAGAAAATTTTCTCCTTTACAAATTCGTTTATTCAATTTTCGCGTCAGATGAACGGTTTATTTGCAATTAAAATTACATTACAAACGGCTGTTTGTGGTATTACTAACGTATTTCTTGAGCGAAATATTTCAAAAGCGAGGTTCTGGTCTCTGGTAGCCAACAATTATGTCTGTAAAATTTGGTGCCGATCGGTTGAACAGTTAGACCTAAAATGTGCGAACGCGTTACAGCAAGACAGACATCGTCAAATCGCCGTTATTTTTGCAAATATCTCTTAACGATGCAAGATATGAAAAAAAAAAAAAAAATGGAGCAAAGTTGTAGAGAATTTTCCCCTCTATCAATTAGGTTATTCAATTTATGAGTCAGATGAACGGTTCGTTTGCAATTACAGTTATATTACAAACGGCTTTATTTGGTATTACTAACGTATTTTTTGTCCCAAAAATTTGAAAAAGGGAGGTTCTGGTCTCTGGCAGCCTACAAGCATGTCTGTAAAATTTGGTACTGATCGGTTGAACGGTTCGTCTTAAAAAACAGGGAACACTTTACGGACAGACAGACAGACATCCCAAAATCTCTGTTAATTTTGCAAATATCTCTGAAACGATACGAGATATGAAAAAAAAGACCCATATGAGAGCAAAGTTGTAGAGAATTATCTCCTCTACAAGTTGGGTTATTCAATTTTCGTGTCAGATGAATGGTTAAGCCGTTCATTTAAATTTCTAGCTGTCAAAAGACGATCGCAAAGGCCCACTTTTAGAGTTACTACCGCAACCTAAAGTGGGCCAAAAAGGTGGGGGGAGGGGGGGAAGTGCTTCAGCTCGGACTACGAACTGAAAGACAGCAGAGAACAGTCCTTTGCCACAACCAGAGGAATACTGGAAAGAGGGAATCCTCGACTCGTTAAACAATGGGATAGTTTTGCTGAGGCCTCTGGTGATTACTTTTGAATACATAGTTCAATTATATCCACAGCGTCGTTTCGTACCTTTTCATTTGAACACCAGTCGTAGTTCCACCTTCGCACTATCCATTTAGCCTGTGCTCGCTCCATCACGCGTTTTATTGCTCACTAACTCGGTCATGCAGCATTCTCGTTCACTACCGGGCCTGCGAACGAAACACTAAACACCAATAACACTAATGCACTCCGGCGTCCGGTCCAGCAGTTGCCGCGAATTGCATCGCCAATCATTTCCGTAGCCGCTAATGGAGTGCGCGTGTACCAAGTTACGTTTATATCGGGCCATAGATTCTACTTCCTTCACATTTTATTTTTCCTTGTGGGCAGTGTACATTGCCCTGACGAAGACCATTCGCCGTAACGGGAAGAACGTCGGTTTATAAAACGGGGCGACCTAGTCAAGCACACCAATAAAAAATTGAATAGTTCGCGGGCCGAATGACGTCAGGAGATCCCATGTGTAAAATGTATACAAGGTGTTCCCTGAAAACGTGAAAAAATGTACCGGACATATAGGTTGCTCCACTGATAAATTTGAGGTACGGGAATTGGGGTCGGTCGGACAAGGCAAACTAAGAAGACAATGGCAATTCAGTCGTTCACTGTGTACTTTTACTTACGAGAAGTAATGTTGCTGCTAAGGAGCTTGGTAAGGTGCAGAAATTAGCCTGCTTAGCCATAACAGGCGGAATTAGCAGCACACCAACTGCTGGGATGGAAACGACGCTGGATATGCCCCCATTACACCTTTGGGTCAAGATGGAGGCAGCGGCTGGTGCATACAGACTCAAAACTGGCAATAACTGGAACTCTTTGGGATATCCAGAATCACACACTAAAACAGTGAGTGAGGTAAATATAGGAAAGGTTGGGGAAATGCCAGCCGACTATATTATAACCCCATACTGCTTCAACAAGCCTTTCAATATAACAACTGAAAGTAGGGAGCAGTGGGAGAAAATAGTTCGACACCGTACGGGGGATATTGTCTGGTTCACTGACGGGTCGAAATCAGACCAAGCGTTGGGGCCGGGATATACGGGGTGCAGCCAAGACGAGAGCGTCATCTCTCTAGGGAAACTGGCCTCAGTATTTCAGGCGGAAATCATTGCCATCATGGCATGTGTGGAGGAGAATTTGCATAGGTCCTACAAAGATCGTAGCATCTATATCTTTTCAGACAGCCAGGCAGCCCTGAGATCACTGGCAGCTACTGCAACAAGGTCTTAAATTGTTGCAGAATGTCACAGGGTTCTGGTGGAGCTAGGGGAAAGCAATAGAGTAAACCTATTGTTGATCCCTGGCCACTCGGGGATTAGTGGCAACGAACATGCTGTCAGATTAGCCAGGATGGTGGCAGAGACTCCATTTATTGGACCGGAACCTGTCCTGACAATCATCAAGGCAATGATCAAATTGGAGCTACGTAACTGGCTCAGAAGACAGCACGTAGAATATTGGACCAAAGTCTACCAACAAAAACATGGCTAGGTAATGATGCCAAAGCCATGTTTACAAGAAGCTCTGCAATCCAGGGCCTGAGCAGGAGAGAGATTAGACTCATGTTTTGATTGCTGACAGTCCATGGGAATTTAAAAAAACACCTACATACAATGGGAATAACAGAAGATGACCCTAAATGTAGGATCTTTAATGACGGTGATGAAACTGCGTCACATCTAATCTTCGAATGCATTGCATTGGAGAGTAAAAGGCACAGAACATTTGGGACAACCAGACCCGAAGAAACTGTGTCCAATAACGAACTGGTAAAGAGACTCCTTGCACTGTTCAAGGGCATTGGTTGGCTTTACTAGATATACAGGGAGCGATACTGCACAATAAACTTAGTTTCGGTGCGGGCAGTGGTGGGTTAGACCAAGACTATTTTGGCTTCCCTGGAAAAATCAAATCAAATCAGGCTTGCGGATCGAAGTTTCGGCCTGGGGCGGTGCCTGTTTGCAGCACTGCCACATAACGTTACAGTGCCCCAGCCATCCGGCCAGATGGTCAGCCATTCACGAGGAAACGCTTCGATACTTTCGGTTACATGTGTTATACTCCTACGTCCTGTAAGTGAACCGCATGCGCAAGAGCCGAGGTTGCAGCTGCGAAGTGTAGCAAGCCGAAGTAACTGTTCGAATCCTGAACCGAAGATATTTTTTCATATTTTCGTTTATTTATTGCCATTATCTGATCAATGCTTTAATTGACTATAATAATACTTACATATGCAACATTGTTAACAATTCATGCATCGTATTTTCGATGTACCTATCTACTTTCCTTTATTTAAAAGTAACGATACAACCTTGTTCAAAGTAAAAATTTTTGTTATTTCGACATTTAGAACTTTTTCGTGCAAATTATTTCCTTCAAATTTTACTTCCTATTGTGTACTGAGTATTGTGTGCAGCCGCGGCGGATTAGCCGTGCGTACTGGGGCGCCGTGTTGCGGTGGCGCGGCCGTTCGCCGTCGGTGGTACGAGTCCCCCCTCGGACATGAGTGTTTGTGCTGTCCTTAAGTTAGTTTATCTTAGTTTAAGTAGTTTGTAAGGTAAGGACTAATAACCACGCGCCGCGGTGGAGTAGCCGAGTGTTCTAAAGCACCTCGCTGCGGAGCGCGCGGATGCTCGCCGTGGAGGTTCGAGTCCTCCCTGGGGCATGGGTGTGTGTGTTTGTCCGTAGGTTAGTTTACCTAGGTTTAAGTAGTTTGTAAGCTACGGACTAATGACCACGCAGTTTGGTCCGATAGATTTACAGACATTTGAACATTTGAATAACCACGCAGTTGAGTCCAATGGATTCACAAACATTTGGACATGTTATTGTGTGCACGTGAGAATAATAATGAGATAGTGAAGAGTACATTAATTGAATAAAAACGAGAGATTAACTGACGAGAAGACCGTATTAAAATTCACTCGAACGTTCATTATCAATTATCTCCCGTTTTTCACAATATAATCCAATACGAATTGTTCGCATCGAAACTGACCGCAGAAAGACACGTCATCTTTAGAAATATTAACGAGGTCTGCATTTCGATAGGTGTCTTCAAACCTTAATGCTCGTGTAAAAAATCGTCATTTATTCGATGCGGAAATTGATCAAATATGTTTTGTTTCGAAAGTTTTCATGACGAATATCATTCTGGTTCTTTTTCAATAACGGAACCGAGCGAATAAAGATGTCATTATTCATATTTTTCACAATCTCATTTTATCCTCCCTTGCATACAATATTCAATATACAATAAGAACTAATATTTGAAGAAAATAATTTGTATGGAAAAGTTCGAATTATTGAAATAAAACTAGATTTCAATTTGAACGATGTTGTATAGTGACTTTTAATAAAGGGAAGCAACTAGATACAATTTGTATAGGTTATGGTACCGTCTTATGCAACTGTAAATTAGTCTACTTTATACCAGACGCGTTTCGCTTTATTATAAAGCATCTTCAGTAGTCAGCTGTAAAATAAATACATGGTTTGTATTACATTATTTGCTTGAGTTTTTACTAAATTCGATCTGTAACGGTTCTCATGCAATTGTATTGTTTTGATTCTGATTAGATTGGACTATTATTCACGAAATTTTTTTTATGTTTTCGTCTTCATCTGTGGTTTGTAGCACATTGCCCCTTGTTGTCACTGCTTATATTTATACTATTTACACTTTTTTACAGTAGCATTTCTTACGAAAGTTTTGGAAACACAGCCATTTCTGTGGCCTGGAAGGCTCTGTATGTCGTTTGTTTTGTTTGTCTATTGTCTCTGTGTGTGTTCTTTGCTTTCGAGTTCTTTGGTTCGTGGTGTGAGGTGTGTTTTTGTTTTGTTTCTGTCAAAACAGGCGTCTGCTAGCAACTTTGTGTGTGATGTTCTGACTGTATTGTGAGTTTATAAATGTGATTTTAGTTAAACTAGCGACTTTCTGTGTGTGTGTGTGTGTGTGTGTGTGTGTGAGAGAGAGAGAGAGAGAGAGAGAGAGAGAGAGAGAGAGAGAGAGAGAGAGAGAGAGAGAGCGCATGTGTTAATCTGTGGGTAGGGATTTGTTGTTGTTGTTGTTGTTGTTGTTGTCTCATGTGGTCTTATTATGTGGTGGTTTTGAGGGTGGGAGAGGTTTGTCTTTGTCTACTATGTGTTTTATTAGTTTAAATAATCTTTGATTGCTGATGTTTACTTAGTCATTTAATATTTGTTTCTTTTCTATTAATGCTATTTGAATTTGGAAATTCTCTTGGAGGGTCAGGAGGCGTTTCTTATTGCTAAATCTGACTTTTTGCATGTCGGTTTCTATGGTGGTGGGATAGTGGTTTTCTTGCCTAAGGTGTTCTGCAAATGTTGAATGGCTGTTGCCGTATTTCCATGATTGTTTGTGTTCTTTATATCGTGTTTCAAATGTCCTGCTGCTCAAAACCACCACATAATACTACTACAAAAGACAACAACAATAATAAATCCCTTCCCACACGTTAACACATGCAGAAAATCGGAATCTCTCTCTCTCTCTCTCTCTCTCTCTCTCTCTCTCTCTCTCTCTCTCTCTCTCACACACACACACACACACACACACACACACACACACAGAGAAAGTCGCTAGTTGAACTAAAATCACATTTATAAACTCACAATACAGTCAGAACATCACACACAAAGTTGCTAGCAGACGCCTGTTTTGACAGAAACAAAACAAAAACACACCTCACACCACGAACCAAAGAACTCGAAAGCAAAGAACACACACACAGAGACAATAGACAAACAAAACAAACGACATACAGAGCCTGCCAGTCCACAGAAATGGCTGTGTTTCCAAAACTTTCGTAAGAAATGCTACTGTAAAAAAGTGTAAATAGTATAAACATAAGCAGTGACAACAAGGGGCAATGTGCTACAAACCACAGATGAAGACGAAAACATTAAAAAAAGTCGTGAATAATAGTCCAATCTAATCAGAATCAAAACAATACAATTGCATGAGAACTGTTACAGATCGAATTTAGTAAAAACTCAAGCAAATAATGTAATACAAACCATGTATTTATTTTACAGCTGACTACTGAAGATGCTTTATAATAAAGCGAAACGCGTCTGGTCTAAAGTAGACTAATTTACAGTTGCAAAGACGGTCCCATAACCTATACAAATTTATAACTGCAACTGCGGAAAACGATTCCAAAAAACGAAGAAATATGCAAATAGATACTTTGAAAATACAAAGCACGAAGTATTCACAATATTGCATATACATGTGTTATTAACGTAATGAATAGTTAAATGATAAAGAATCTCAAAAAACTGCAAAAAAAAAAAACAAAAAAAAATCATGGATTGAGGATTCACACACGGACCTTCGGCTTGCTACACTTTCAAGTACAAGCTCGGCCACCCCGCCATTTCGTTAAAAAAGTAAAGGAACGAACACAGGAACGAACGTTTCGTAGCGTTTTTCACGTGAACGCCTGGCCATCTCGCTGTATGGTTCGCGCATTGTAACACTAAGGAATAGTTCTGCTAACACGCACCGCCCCATCTCTAAATATATTTTACAATACTGGCACTCCCCTCGTCAAGTTACAGTTAACTGCGATTTCCATAATTGAGACAATGAACGTACCATTTTCTTTGTATATTACAAAATGTGCTGACCCTGTCGACCAACAGTCTCAATGCAATCGTGATATCGACGAACAAGATTCTGACACACCCTGACAGACATTACAGGTATGTTCGGAATGACATCGCAAGCAGCTACAATGCTGACAACTAATACCATCTTCGTGTCCTCTGGGGTCTCTCACACATATGTCTTTACATATCCCCATAGGTAGTAACCAAGGGGATTCAGGTCAGCCAACCTCACCTGACCTGGGATAGGACAAGGTGCATGTCACTGAGTTCTGACAGACGTCGTTGTACTAACAGACGTCGTGTTGTACTGTACTTCTATGAAGAGAAATATATATCTCGCTGATTGAAACCACGTTCTGTTATGGAAAGATTTAAATACGATAGAAGGGAGTTCGTGTACTGCCAAGGCCATGGTTGTGTGTGTTGCCCTTAGTGCAAGTTAGTTTAAGTAGATTCTAAGTTAACGACTGATGACGAATGCACTTTGGTCTAATAGGTTTGAAAACATTTGAAAATTTTTAACGAAACCTGCATTGTGAGTTCCTTATGCTCGTCGTCCTTGTATCCTTGCCAGAAATAAACAGTGCATGTAAATAAATTGTGCAGTACCTTTACACGTTAATATATGTTTGTTGTAAATAAGCTGAAACACAATAATAGGGACAAAGCGGTCAGACAGTTTATTTTCGTACCTATCATCTTCGATTAACCGTAACAGTTTCATTCAGGCTACCGTTATGCGCCTTATTGACATCGTAATTTTACAACACTATCAACATCAACTTGACTACTACGAGTTAACCGTTAAGTTACCTTTAACTTCCGATAAACCTTCTGAAAAGTAACGCTTTAAAATGTAACAAAGGAAACTTTTTAACCTTTTACTAAAGAATCAACGTTTAGTGAACTTAACGTTTCTCAGCTATGCTTACACCGAGCGAGGTGGCGCAGTGGTAACGCACTGGACTCGCATTCGGGAGGATGGTGGTTCAAATCCACTTCCGGCCATCCAGATTTAGGTTTTCCGTGATTTCCCTAAGTCACTCCAGGCATATGCCGGGATGGTTCCTTTCAAAGGGCACGGCCGATTTCCTTCCTCATCCTAACCCAAAAATTCCGAGCGTTAGCTCCGTCTCTAATGACCAAGCTGTCGACGGGACGTTAAACCCTAAGCATCCATCCATCCAGCTATGCTTACACTATTCATTTTTGTACAAACCTTTAGGCTTCAGCAGATCCCGATTCTCAGATGCTACATACGTCGATCCTTTCTGTGACTTTGGCCACAGTTCCTCTCCTCATTGCTTCCGACTTCTCTCGGCTTCTTATGCTTGGTAGAGACCAGTTGTCAAACGTTTTCGGCTGTCAGCCACATCCCTAACATCTCACTGGCTAACGTTCAGACTGATCTTTGACTGGTTACACCAAAAATTCGATCATCAGTGTGCCCCATTGTGACTTTACGGATGCAATGTCCATAGAGTCGCGCAATTAGTGTCAGTAATGGTATTGTTGGCAAGATGGAGCACCGACGGTGGACGTGGCAGGCAGTTGGAGCTACTGCAAGGCGGCTGGGTGTTGTCGGCTTGAGCCTAGTGTCCGGCGTGGTTTTGTCCACAGCGGCGGAAACCTACAATTTTAGATTTGTAGATTTGGAGAAAGCTATTAACAATGTCGACTGGAATACTCTTTCAAATTATGAAGTAGCAGGGTTACAATATAGGGAGCGAAAAGTGATGTTCAACTTGTACAAAAAGCAGACACAGATATTAGAGTCGAAGGGCATGAAAGGGATGCAGAGGTTAGGAAGGGAGTAAGACAGAGTTGTGGCCTTTCCCAAATGTTGTTCAATATGTACATTTAGCAGCCAGTGAAAGGATGCAAGGACAAATCTGGAGAGAGGATTAAAGTACAGAGAGAAAAAAATAAAAAAAATTTCAGTTTGCCGATGACATAGTAATTCTGTCAGATACCAAAAAGGATCTGGAAGAGCAATTGAATGGAATGGACAGTGTCTTGAAAAGAGAGTACAAGATGAACATCAACAAGAATAAAACAATGATAATGGAATGTAGCGGTGGAAAATCAGGCGATGCTGAAGGAATTAGATTAGGTACTAAAACAAAAAAGTTGTGGATGGGTTTTGTTAGTTAGGTAGCAAAATAACTTCTGATGGCCGAAGTAAGGAAGATATAAAATGCAGAATGGTTATGGGAAGAAAAGCGTTTCTGAAGAAGGGAAATTTGTTCACATCCAATATCAGTTTAAATGTTAGGAAATCCTTTTTGAAAGCATTCGTCTGCAGTGTAGCTTTGCACGGGACTGAAACGTGGACGATAAGGATTTGAGACAAAAAGATTGATAGAAGCTTTTGAAATGTGGTGCTACAGACGAATGGTGAAAATTACATGGTAGATCACGTAACTAATGAGGAGGTGCTGAACAGAATTGGGGAGAAAAGGAATTTCTGGCGTATACTGACTAAGGGAATGTATACGTTGGTGGGACACAATCGTCAGCATTAGAGGGAAGTTGCGAAGTAAAAATCGTAGAGGTATGTAACGATACAGTAGAATTTTATTTAATTTCTCTCTCTCTCTCTCTCTCTCTTTTATCAGCGATGATTATCGCCTCCGGTTCCCTCTAGCTCGCAATTTCGTTCGTCATTATTTTACTCCCGGACAAGCGAGAAGACGGAACCGCGATCGTAGATTTTATCACTCTCTTGTCTATATTCGTTCTGTACGGACGTCTTCCATTCATGTATCCTTTCAATGTAAGTAATTTTGATGCTAGTTGTTGTTAAAATATATTACTTAAATTTAAAATTATCCCCTCTCTTTGGCTTTTATTTAAATGAATCCCTCCACGGCAAATCTTTATTTTCTAATGTTGTCAGCTCTTCGATGTCCGTAATAGTTTAATGTTCACACGAATGTCTTCAAAATTTCACTCCCTATTAGTCATTCTTATACAATGCTTTGCTTGACTACAGAACCTGTAATCATTTCTTTTGTATTTTACGAAGCCCGATCTTTTTTCCTCTTTCTATCATTACCATTAACTTCATGTTTCATCCACGGTCATACAACAATGAAAAGCGAAGTGAACGGTCTGAGCATTAGTCTAGTACGGAAAGTATCTCAAATCATCTCATATTAAATAAGAAAATAGTAACATTTTCAGCTTCTGCAGTACGAAGCATAGGATCCGGCCAGATGCTTTCCGTAAGTCTTATAACGTGCCGTTGCTTTGTGTGGTGCCCGACTTTAACATTCAACCCGCGGTGTATTTCGCTTAATGTTTATGAATGTTAATTTGAGCTGTGTTTTAACTAAATTATTCCAAATTTAAAATTTCGATACAACCAATCCGTTGTCCAAACTACAATCGCGGAATCAATTTTACCAACTTATGGCATCATACGAAAGCAAGGGTAACGTTATAGGAAGACCGAGGGACGAATATAGTAAGCAGATTCAAAAGGATGTAGGTTGCCGAACTCATTCTCAGATGAAGAGACTTGCACAAGGCAGGGTTGAGGCTCCAGCAACAATAAGAACGACGGAAATCTGGGAAAAGCCCATGGTTTGTAGTCAGAACTAATGAGGGATGTCAGCCGAGCGCTTCATAAGGGTGTGTGGAGGACATCTATGAGTGCCACACACCAGTAATTCAGAATAAAACAATCTATAAAATTGTTTACATTCCCGACATTTACGAAGTCGAATAATTTGCACATCACATGATTCTACAAATAATTTCAGTATCTCGAAAATTACAAATGTTTATGACTACCGTATCAAAATATAGAAAAATCAAGCTTAAAATAACCAACTTTTGAATGCGTCATGATTTCAGGCAAGTCTAGTTTAGATGATAGATTATTGTCTGAAGCTGTCATCTTGAAAGCGTCACACACTGTCAAAGCCTCTCCGCAGTGGCGATATCCGCGTGTCTCGCGTTGCTGCACAGACAAAGCGCACCTGCACGTGTTCCCTGGACCTGCGGTGGGGTAGTGTTGCATGAGCGCTACAGCTGTTACTTGTGTTACTGTCTTGTTCTTGTATACGCTGAGTGTAGTGAGAAATCATACTGTTGCAAAGAGAGCCTTTCTAGAGAAAGAGGATTTCTGGGCATGGGGAAACTTCAAGGAGCATCTGAGGCGACAAGTGACACTGCGTTTTCCTACGTCGAGGTGTCCACTTCGCGACACTGCACGTGACTTAATTCGCAAATTTCGGACAAAATGTTCAATTCATAACGCACCACGAACTGTTAGGCCGTCGAATTTAACAGTACGAAAGCTTGACAATATTTCGGATATCATATTGCGGAGTCCAACAAAATCAGCAAAGAAATTATCACAAAAGGCTAAAGTCACTCGTACGACAGTACATAAGACCATATCCAAAGCACTGGGGCTATATCCGTATAAAATTACTGCAGTGGAACAATTACATTGTATGGACCATAATAAAAGAATATAGTATATTGCAAATGGTTTCAGCGATTTATTAACAGCCATGTAGTTAGTGTTTTAGATTGAACATTTTTTACTGATGAGGCTTTGATTCACCTATCTGGCGACATTAATTCTAAAAATTTACGTATGTGTTCATCCGAAGATGCACATGCCTTAAGAGAAACACCATTGTACGCAGAGAAAATCAGGGTGTGGGTTGCCATAACATCAGAGCGAAGGGGGGCCCATATTCGAAAAGGTTGAAAAACACTGGCATAGGCTGACATGGTTTTTCTAAATAAACAAACAGTGTGTGGTTAGCATGCTTCGTATGTGATCCTTTTCTCACATTGTTGATGAACTCAATAGATTTTATGATTTAGAACACTAAAATTTTCGAAAACTTCTGAGATATGATGTGATCAGCTTTTTACTTCATTATTGAATAATTATTTGTATTATTGAGGTAAGAATTTGAACTATTGGAAATAATTTAGATATTCGATCTTCATTTCTACCAATTTGATTTTATTTCGAATTTTAATTATTTATTTCTTCCATTCAATTATTAATTTATTTTTCGCAGTCCCCGATCTCTTGATATGGGGATGTAGGGTAGCTTCTTTACATTGTGTGTAATGTAGCAGATTGAACCTAATGGTGAGTCCGACTATAGTCTAACGTTGACACTGCTTACGGGATGACTATAGCTGGTCCCTAATTTTTTCCTAAATCGTGGAAAGTTTTATTAGTTCACAGCCTCTATGACAAAGTCATTCCAATGCAGGTGAAGATGATAAAGAAAAGTACTTATATGTTGGCTGAAGTCCACTGCGTTTCGCATAACCCTGTAAGGAGACTAATAACAATTTTTTGTAATTCCCAATTAAAGAATATTATTTTACTTTCAAAATGTTCAAATGTTTGTAAATCTAGCGGACCAAACTGCGTGGTCATCAGTCCGTAGCTTACAAACTACTTAAACTTAGCTAAACTAACCTAAGGACAAACACACACACACACATGCCCCAGGGAGGACTCGAACCTCCACGGCGAGCAACCGCGCGCTCCGCAGCGAGACGCCTTAGACCGCTCGGCTACTCCACCGCGGGGCTTTTACTTTAAGTATGCCGAAATACATAAAATTAAAATATTACATTTAGGCTTTAACTATTTATCTCAATGTATGTTTGTGTTGTATATAGTTTGTATTTATTAGTACACGCAAATTAAAAGTCGTGTTTTGACTAGTGTTCAATTTGCTCAAATTAATTACATTATTTTGTGTTTTTAAAGTGCACACTTATCAGTTTTGGCACTATTATGTAGGTGTGCTATTATTGAAGAACGTAATTTTAATGTATTTCAATTTGTGACATAATTTTTTATAAATACGGATTTGTATAAAGTTGTCGTAGTTTTGTCTATTTCGAAGCTAGTTCCTTAGTAGGAAACGGATTATTAATTTTAGTGTGTGAAAAATGATCAGTATTTAATTTAGGATCCAGCGATATGTAAAACATGGTCTGCCCTAATTTATTTAAACAAAAGGCACATATGTAATCATGTTGTGCAATAGTTATAACATGTAAATTGTTCTTTTTATACAAATTAGTATCTTTATAGGCTCGGAATATTCCGTAACTTAGTGTAATGAATTTTTAGTGTTTGTAGCTATTATTTATGAAAGTATCAAAAATTGAAAATTACGTAAAAAGGACATCCAAAGTTATGTTTAAATCGACATGCTATTTCTTAAAGATGTTCAACTAATGGTGTTAATAGTATGTTAAACTGACCGCTAAAATGTGATATTTTACATGTCCGGTGCTAAAGTTTTATTTGAGGTTCCTCAGGTTTTGTCTGTAATGTTGGCAATAAAATTGCAGGGGGCGTGCAACATAGTAGAAACGTTGCAACTGGTCCTTGCTCCCATTGCGATTTTCAATTTTGCCAGTCGCGAGATTTTTCGACTGTTACCTTTGGTTTTGCTTAGCTTTTGGAAACTATTATTAGAGAAAAATCCCCTGATTATGGTCCTTTATGTAGTGTTGCTATTTACATTTCAGTGTAATTTTTATTTCACACGGAGATGGGGTCAGAGCTTTTATGTTCATCATTGTTGCGAAAAAATCGTTCGATCGCATGGGAGATTGCGGATGGCGAGCGTAGAGTAACACCTACGGTCGGGACGCCACTTGTGTAGAGTGCTACTTGTGGGAATCTGGCGAGGGCGGCGGACGTGCACCGGATAGCCAAGTAGCTGAGGGCGCGGTGGCTCAACGCGTCCAACCAGATGGCTGCCCTGTCCCTCCCTACAAAGCGACTTCTAGACAACCAAAAATATTGTATAAAACAATGGTTCCTCCAGACAGCGAACCGATATTGCACAATATTGTAGTAAGTTGGAACCAGGAAAGACGGCGGTCGAGTTTAGGTTTGGTCTGCTGTAAGGCACCTGGAAACAGACGTGCAAGCGCATCCGCCATCTTGGTTTCTTCGCGTCGACGCGACGTGAGAGCATAGGGCAGCTTGGTACGATTCCAGAAAGGTGGTCTGTGTACCTTGAACTGTTCTGATCGTTCAGCGAATGAGTTTCGTGTATCCTGAAAGGCGTGAAATATGGGTAATAAACTGTCGTCGTGATAAATGAACAGCAAGGTCTTGAAAACTATGCGAAGCGAGTTAAATCATATGTAGTTATGTACAATTTCAACAGATTGTAAATGACAGATTTCAACACTTGTTTTGTAGCGTATGGTCCTACACCATGACATTTCATCAGATTTATTTATTCATATATTGGCAATAACCAACAGTACCTACAAATCAATAACAATAATAATTAGCTACTTTTAAATGATGCATATTGTTTTATACTAATTGTATGCCTCATTCCGCTGGTACTTGTAAACGATGTTTGTAATAGTTTCAATGTTAAAATGCCCGAACTTCTGAGAGCCAACGACATGGTTATCTTGGAGTTTACTGTAGTAGTGTCCTACTCCCCTCCCCTCCCCCACCACCAGTTTTTGACATCCAATATAAGTTTAAATGTTAGGAAGTCATTTCTGAAAGAATTTGTCTGGAGTGTAGCATAGTATGGGATTGAAACGTGGATGATCAGGAGTTCAGACAAAAAGATGATACAAGCTTTTGAAATGTGGTGCTACAGACGAATGATGAAGATTATATGGGTATATCACGTGACTAACGAGGAGGTACTTAACCGATTTGGGAAGGAAAGGAGTTTCTGGCATATCCTAAGTAATAGAAGGGATAGATTGGTAGGTCACATTCTGAGATATCAAGGAATTGTCAACTTAGAATTATAGGAAAGTGTGCGGAGTAAAAATCGTAGAGGGAGACCGAGTGACGAATACAGTAAGTAGATTCAAAAGAATGTAGGTTGCCGAACATATTCTCAGATGAACAGACTTGCACGGGACAGGGAAGCTTGGAGACCTGCATCAAACCAGTCCGCGGACTGAAGACCACCACAACAACAACAATCCGACTCTATTACACAAGGTCGATATTAACTTCGTGCTTTACGAAGTAATCACTGCAGGACGTGAGGACATGTATTAGCTGAAAGAGTGGCCGATGCTGCTACCACAGTCAAGAAAATTCACTGGAAACACCATATTTAATGGAAAGTTCAATACAGACGATCAGCTGACGCCATTCGTCCAGCGATTACCTAGACTTACTTCATCGCACATTGAGGCCACTATGTCTTATTTAAACAGACGTGAACTCTTTCAGTATTCGTAGACTTTTCGATAATATGGAGCACTGCATACAGAATAACTACATTGTCCCCAGTGCAACACTCCAACATTGTAATACTTCAGCATACAGTTACTGTGAGAGACAAACAGGTTAGTACTACATCATAGAACCAATACATGACGTTGTTATTATTATTAATATTTCCATCGCTGGAAGTGTTTTCAGAAGAATTACACACCGCAGTCTTAAATTTATGAACATAAACCAACAAAGAATTTACATCGTTGCGGAGTACAAATTAATTTCACTTTTTTTATGAAAACCTTTACGAACATTCATTGTTTTCGACAATGACTTCTACTTAAATTTGATATCTTGGATAGAACTGAGTTTATTGACAAAGAAATCCAACACGGGTTAGGTTTTTGCTGACCTAGGTCCAGAACCCTAAAAACCATGATATACACAGGTCCCTATATAACAACCGTTACGAAGCACGGGCATATAAGCTAGTCCAATATATGTTTAAATGTTAGGAAGTCGTTTCTAAAAGTATTTGTCTGGATTGTAGCATGGTATGGGAGTGAAACGTGGACGGTAAGGAGGTCAGGAAAAATAAGATGATAGAATATTTAGAAATGTGGTACTACAGACGAATGATGAAGATTATATTGGTAACTAATACGGAGGTAAAATTCTTGAATATCAGTCTCCAGATCGCTTTTATATTCTAAAACATGACCGGTTTCTGGACAGCTGCCCATCTTCAGATCAAATTTTGAAGTTACAGAGTAACCTGTCCTGTGATGAACGAATGTTCACAAACGTTACAGTGTTACATTCGTTCATCACAGGACAGGTTACTCTATAACTTCAAAATTTGATCTGAAGATGGGCAGCTGTCCCGAAACCGGTCATGTTTTAGAAAATAAAAGCGATCTGGAGACTGATATTCAAGAATTTTATTCATATGACGATCGCAGAAACTCCCTGGAGACCAATAAGTCTTGCTTTGATAAAATACGGAGGTACTCAACAGAATTGGGGAAGAAAAGGAGTTTCTGGCATAAACCAGTCTGCGAACTGAAGACCACAACACACATGTTTCTTTATTGAAACCACTATTACTAACAATCTTCTATAATGCGTAGAAAAAAAACAAATAAACAAAAAAAAATACTTGCATTTTTCGTAAAAATTACTATTAGATGTTAAAATAGTGTACATATGAAAAGAAAAAAAATTCTGTCACGACAGGATTCGAACATCCGAACCTAGCCAGAACGTTACCACCTGAGCTGCACCCACAGTTTATGCAATTCATATAATGACTGGTACTTATGCTTATTTGCAAAATTTCAAAGTCGACTTTTCTCGACAATTTATTACAGTTGCATCGAATGGCTTTGGCTGATTGTTAATTGAGTTCTGAACTTCATGTACCACAAATATAAAAAAATTATAAAATCCGATATCGATTAGGCCCTTTTATAAGTGAAAGAGTTGGAGTTGGAGAATGATAAGTCATTTACGTGTAGAAACGCTCAATCCAGTACTGAGTACAGTGTCTGAAGAAACTGGCTGCCACAGGTATAACAGCACTACGGGGTGATCCTGTAGGGATCGGACACTGGTGTTCGCCTACTGCGCGCGGCCATCTTTGTGCGCGCTGCGCTCCATTCCTGGGGCGCCTGTACTGTAGTGTAGTCCGTAGACTGCAGTCTGCCGGAATGTTCTCGGCGGCCGGCCCTAATTCCTGGAGTTCCACGGTTATTGGATTCAAAGGAAGGCGGCACCGCGTGCCACCGTGGCTGCAGACAGCTGGTGGGGCGTGGGGCGTGGGGGGGGGGGGGCGGCGCCGGCGGAGGAAAAGATTCGCCCCGGGCGCGAGAAACACGCGGCGCCGGGGGAGGGGGAAAATCCACACCGGCGAGGCGGCTGGCCAATCAGTCGCCGTTTATACCGGACACTTGACGTGAGCTGCCACCCGAGGTGTGGCTACCACAGCCAGGGCGGCATCGACGCTCGATACTTGCTGCTTGAAGTGCCAGATGACCCGCGATACAAATGCAACTCACTGCAAATACAAAGAATGAAAAGTCATTATCCTATACATATTATAAATGCGAAAGTTTGTATGTTTGTTACCGCATCACGCTAAAACTGCTGCATTGATTTTGATGAAATTTCATATACAGATTTCTTATGTCTTGGATTAGGACATAGGCTACTTTTCAAAATGTTTATTGCAAGTTATTTATTTGAAATATATCCATAGAAATACGTAACGGTTGTAAGAAGCTTCTAATACAACAGCAGAGGTGCTCGGTAGTGTATGTCATGTTTAGCCGCGTGGGATAGCGCGTCATGTCATATACTTCCATTATTTTGGGCAATGGTTCGTGTCCTGCTATAGTGAATTTTTTTTTCTTTGCTATTGTTATCTTTTTTACTCTCGAATATACAAAAAGATTCTGTGATACTGCCAAAACGGCTTAACTGACATATAATTACATACACAAGAAATCTGAATGTTGGCATTTATGCCGCATTCATTTTCATTTGTTGTAATAAATGAAGGAAGTATGTACATAAATTGAAGACTTAAAATAAAATATGCTGTAAGTACCATGGCAAGAAAAAACATTGACGTTTTGTGTAGAATGGGATCTAGACATCAAGCTCTATTTTGTGTACAAAGCGCGGACTTCCACGTATAAATAGCGTACGTAAACTGCAACGAAAGTAGTAGCAAATGAACTCAACAGATGGCAGGCGGTACGCTGCCGTTAACATATGAAACGTTGTGTGTTCCGGCGAACTGCAACGAAAGTAGTAGCAAATGCACTCAACAGATGGCAGGCAGTATAACACTCATGAAAATATTTCTCAGGACGTATAATGTGTATTCAATTGTATCTCCATTACTATAAACAAGAGTCAAGGACAAACATTAAAAGTGGCAGTTTGGCCACCCCATGTTTTTCGCACGGACAGCTCTACGTAGGCTACTCCCGGGTCTCGAAAGCTGGAAATCTCTACGTATACTATGACAACAAGAAGTCTCGAAACGTCGTTTAGAGGGACGTATTGCAAAATATTTTTGGCTCTCTATCCGATCCAAGACAATTATATATTCCGTGCTAACAATGTCGCTAACAGTCATGTAGTTATTTATGCCCTTTCTTGGCACTTTAATGTCTGAATATTGAACCGCGAGCGGAGCCACGGGTTTAAGCTAGTAATGAAATATATAAATGTGAATGTCTGTTCGGTGTACGTTTATCACGTCTGAACCGCAAGACATAGAGATAAAAAGTTCCACAGTTTCTAATGTCTACCTGGGGAAGGCTTTAGGCACGGTTTTATGGCGATCGGATAGCTATTTATCTATATATATTAATATGAATGTCTGTTCCGTGTACGCTTATCACGTCCGAACAACAAGACGCAGAGACTTAATTATTTGTACAGTAACTAATTTATACCTGAGGAAGGATTTAGGTACGGTTTTATGGCGATCTGATATATATTTAGTAATTTGAAGAATATAACGCGAAGTGCGGAACAATAATTACTCCTTGAAAATTATATTTACTCTTTGAAAATGTTTTTTTGGTTGCATTGTTGCTTGAGGGTTGATAATGATAAAAGGGTGGAGTATATTTGGATGGAAAGCTATCGGTGTATATAAAATTCTACGCGTGTGTGTGTGTGTTAATATTTCGCTCTGCAGCGAAAACTACAGAACGAAAACGAATGGTCTATGTGTAATTGTTGTCCGAAGTCTCCCGTTGTACACTATAGCAGTTCCATGCCGATAACTATAAGGGGGTCGAATATATGGTAGTTGAGAGTCGTCAAATTATAAAAAAAAAAAAAAAAAAAAAAAAAAAAAAAAAAAAAAAAAAAAAAAATTTGACTGACGTCCAGCGATGACGTTCGTGACTCTATAGCAAGGAGGTTACATACAGCGAAACGTGATTCCATAGACCATATCTTTGGTCTATGCGTGCTACAACGTCTTCAGCTCTTTCTCTGTAAGGATAAGCATACGAATAAGGAATTACAGTACAGAGGATATAAAATGCAGAATGGCAATGGGAAGAAAAGCATTTTTGAAAAACAGAAATTTGCTAACATCGAATATTAATTTAAGTGTAAGGAAGTCTTTTCTGAAGGCATTTGTGTGTGAAGGCATTTGTGTTGCTTTGTATGGGAGTGAGACATGGACGATAAACAGTGCGGACAGGAAGAGAATAGAGGCTTTTGAAATGTGGTGCTACAGAAGAATGCTGAAGATTAGGTGGGTAGATCGCATAACTAATGAAGAGGTACTGAACAGAATTGGTGAGAAAAGGAATTTTTGGCATACCCTAACTAAAAGAAGGGATCGCTTGGTAGGACACATTCTTAGACATCGAGGAATCGTAAATTTAGCATTTGAGGGAAGTGTGTGGGGTAAAAATCGCAGAGGGAGGCCAAGAGACGCGTATAGTAAGCAGATTCAAGTGGATATGGGTTGCCGTTCTTATGAGGAGATGAAAAGGCTTGCTCAGGATAGAGTAGGGTGGAGAGCTGCATCAAACCAGTCTCCGGACTGAAGACCATAACAACAAGGAATTATAAGAATAAATCAATTTCTTTTAATACATCTCTTTAAAAAAATTGATTTGACGTTTCGCACATTACATCAAGTGATCGATCTCTGATATTATTACATTCATTATTGTTGAATTTCGTGATTGGATTCTTAGAAACGAGTGCATTTTTACGTGTGGTTTTTTATTTTTTATATATTCTCTGATAAACGTAACATGTTTTAGAAAAAAGAAAAGAAGATAGACAGAAAGAGAGAGAGAGAAAGAGAGAGAGAGGGGGGGGGAGAGGGGATAGGAAAAGTACTTTATACTAATTCAAGGCTCGAATAAATAAATAAATACCCGGGCAACGCCGGGTTTTCAGCTAGTAATGAAATAAATCGCAATTTGTGATCACTTATGGCATCACTGTACTAGATTTGGATGGAATACCAAAGTGGGGCGAATGAAAATTTGTACCCGGCTGGGATTGGAACCAGGGATCTCCTGCTTACTAGGCAGACGTATTGAACACTCCGCCACCGAGGACACAGTGACCAGCCCGACTGCAGAGGACTATTCCTTGCACGTCTCCCACCACACCCAAATCTCCGTTATCTATTGTGGCTGCGAGCATTACGGAACAAATGAGCTGTGGTAACAGGTAAGAGACAGCGTGCCGAATGGAGATTTGTGTGTGGCGGGAGATGTGCAGGGAAGAGTGCTCTGCAGTCGGGCTGGTCACTGTGTCCTCGGTGGCGGAGTGGTCAACGCGTCTGCCTTGTAAGAAGGATATCCCGGCGGGGCACAACTTTTTATTCGCTGCAGTTTGGTATTCCGTCTAAACCTAGTACAGTGATGCCATATGTGATCACAAAGTGCGATTTATTTCATTAAAATGAACGCTGTAACGTCGTCAAGAATATATACAAAAGTTCTTCTTTATTTGATTATGCTTTTTTTTTACGTTGCAGTCAGTGTTTTATACATTCTCTAATCCTACCTTCATTACTGCTCAGGTTGCAAAATACATCTATTGGTCTCATTTCGAAAGATAATTAACCCTCAACACCTTTTATTTAAGTAAATTCCATTACCATCCATTTTACTGTTATTCGTCTTATATCTTCCTATTAAGCTACTGTGCATTCAAGCGTCTCATTTGACGCCATCGTACAACTTTTTCGCTTTTTTATTATTGCAAATCAAAAACCAGTTGTCAATAATAAAATTTATATGTCAGAACGATATGTTTTGGGACGACATTATCCCATTATAAAGTTCATAACACTGATCTGCTACTTGGCAATATCGTCAATCTTAACAGATCGTCGAGCTGAACCACATGTTCTACATCTACATCTACATAGATGCTCTGCAAATCACATTTAAGAGCCTGGCAGAGGGTTAATTAACCTCTTTCATAACCTTTCTATACCGTTCCATTCTCTAATAGTGCGCAGGAAGAAAGAACATCTAAATCTTTCCGTTTTCCATTTCATTTATCTTATTTTATTGGGATGGTCATGTCTTCTTATGTAGATGGGTGGTAGCATAGCATTTTCGTATTCAGAAGTAAAAGTCGATGATTGAAATTTTACAAATAGATCTTGCCGCAACGAATGACGTCGTTCTTTTAATGATTCCCACCTCAAATCGTGCATAATTTCTGTGACGCTTTCGCCCTTGTAACGTGATAAAACAAAACGAGCTGCCCTTTTCTGAAACTTCACAATCTATTCCGTCAGTCCCACCTTGTGAGGGTCCCATACTGTGCAACGGTACTCCAGGAGAGGACGCACAAGTGTGATGTAGGCAGTCCTTTTGGCGGAGCTGTTGCATCTTAGAATCGTTCTGCGAATGAAACGTGACCTCTGGTTCGCCTTCTCCACAATATTTTCTGTTTTCTCTCCAGTCTTACGTGTTCGTAATTGTTACTCCTAGGTATTTGGTACAATTTACGACCTTAATGTTTCACTGTTTTATTGTGTAACTGAAGTTTAGCGGATTTCATTTATTGGCCATGCGTATTACTTCTCAATTTTCATTATTTATTGTTAATTACCAATTTTCGCACCGTGTGGAAATTTTGTCTAAATCGCTTTGCAGTTGCATTTGATCCTCTTCTGATTTCACTAACCCATAAACGACAGTATCATCCGCGAATACTCTAAGAGAGCCATTCAGATTGTCTCCTAAATCTCTTATAAACACAAAGAAGAGTAGGGGACCTAAAACCCTGGGGAACGCCACATATCACTTCTGTTTTATTCGTTAAATACTTGCCGTCAAATACTATGAACCGTGTTAAATCTGATAGAAAATTGCGAATCCAATCGTACAATTGTGGTGATATTCCATAGGCACGCAATTCCGTTATAAGCCGCTTGTGAGGTACAGTGTCAAAAGCCTTCTGGAAATCCAGAAATATGGAATCGATTTGAGATCCCTTGTCGATGGCATTTAACACTTCATGTGAATAAAGGGCAAGCTGTGTTTCCCTAGAGCGATACTTTCTGAATCCGTGTTGACTACTGATTTATAGGTCGTTATCTTCGAGGTAGTTTATAATGTTCAAAGAAATTATATGTTCCAAAATCCTACTGCAAATCGACGTCAATGAGACGGGCCTGTAATTTTGGGGATCACTCCTATTGCCTTTCTTGAGTATTGGAGTAACCATCATCATCATCAGAACACTCTTCACTATCGTCAGACTTTCATTTAAGATATTCGCAATTCCTTCAGGCGATAAACCATGTGTTCTGCTAGCCATGTTATATAGTTCTACAAAACATATCAACGATTAACCTTCTTCAGTCGTTTCAACTACGGGGTCATCAGTCCCTAAACTTACAAACTACTTCGGAACTAGCTAATACTAAGGACGGCACAGATATCCATGCCTCAGGGGGGATTCGAACCCCCGACCGTAGTGGCCGTGCAGGCCGGGACTGCAGCGTCTGTCACCTCGGCCACCACGGTCGGCAACGATTAACGTGCAAAATAAATGGCATGAAGAAGAGATAACACTCAAGATTTAAAGTACTGCTACACAGTAAAATGCCAACATTCTGGAGGAGTCAAATCAGACTGCAGAGGCAACTGAACAGTGAAAGACACTCAGAAATGGGCAGCCGAAACATGCTCCACCAATTCCTGGCGGGAACTGAGATTACTTGAACGGTTAGCTCCCCACCATGTCATCTAAAGGATAACTATTAAAATGAAAACTTTTGTGGTCAAAAATGACCTCGTTAGCGGTAAGTAAAACATGGGATGAGGCCTACAAAACACATATTCTTCTGCAGTTCAGTCACAGATCACTTAAAATTAGCTGTCGATAGAGCTTATCGCCATTAACTCTTTGCGACCTCTTACAATATCACTCCGCGTTATAAAATACAGCAGCCAATGGCAGATCGTCCTTCAGATGACTAGAAGTTCACTTCTTTGAGATAGATATTGATAGTGGCTCTTCCGTCTCGCTGGCGTTCGGCGTCCAAAGAGAAAATTTGGCGCACCCCTGCGAGTGGCGCTTCGGTTTGCACCTTTTCCTCTTAGATATATTTTCGTCGAAAGATCTGCAGAATGTCTTACCTCGGTTTGTTTGCGCTTGCTTCAACTCGAGGTGAGGCGTCGGCCTGCCAAGCTTCATTATTTCACAGTTTCGCTCGAACCTTAAAGTTGAGTAATTTGTTTCTAAAACATACTGAATATGAACAGTAAAACACAATAAGTAACTGATTACACTGATAAGTGACTGTAACAAAATGAATCTGTTACGATGCAGAGACAAACTAACTTTGGGTCACGTGACATTGAAAGCCGCGCCCTCTCCTAACCTTATGCATGGGCAAGGGCTGCTCTCCCCCACATCTTTTCAAGCAGTTAAGTATTTGTTACAACGAATATTATAAATGTCATTTACTCTCTAAATCGATACACATTTGCTAAAATGTCCGAAGTATGTGTGCGACGCAACAAAAGACATTGTTGTTCCTGTATCTGTTAAAAAGAAGACTGGGTTTAAAAAAATTGCCTGCAGTCAGGTTCTAACCCACTACTTTCGACAGCACAACGCAACTAACCACACGGCTATTTTTGCTAGATGCACAGAGCTGACTACATTATTATTCATGATCGGATCTTCTGAAGGCTATTATAGTTATAAGATATTTTACCAAATACGGCGATTTTTTGATGAATCTTCAATGCGCCAAAACAAATATGAAGAGCGAATGTTGCCTCCATGCAGGATTTGCGCATGGTGCCCAGTAGCTCGATTGTCTATCCTTCGGGACCAAAGGTGCGTAGCCTCCACAGCTGGAGTAGCCAGGAGCTGGTGTGTCTACCAGCTCCAACGCCTATGTTAAAAGTGGCGTTTCCCCTCGCCCCTCCATGCTGCGGGAGCGCCCATATACTGCCGCCTCTATTAGGTAGTCACGCTACAGTTAGTATAGGTGCTGTCTCCGCGACTTAAAACGTTTGTTAAGCTTAAGGGACTTAACTGTGGGATCATCAGTCCCTAGCCGGCCGCGGTGGCCGAGGGGACTGAGGCGCGTCAGTCACGGTCTGCACGGCCACTACGGTCGGGGGGCTCGAATCCCCCCTCGGGCATGGATATTTGTGCCTTTGTGCCGTCTTTAGTATTTGCTAGTTCATAAGTAGTTTGTAAGTTTAGGGACTGATGACCCCATAGTTAAGTCTCATAAGCTATACAAACATTTGAACTTTTTTCATGAGTCCCTAAACTTACAGACTGCTTATGAACTACCTTATATTAAAGACACCACAAATATCCAACCTCAAGGGGGAATTCGAACCCCCGACCGTAGCGGCCGTGCAGACTGACTGGGCGCCGCAGACCGCTCGGCCATTGCGTCCGGCCTTAAAACGTTTCTCATGCGATAAAAATACTTTCAATGTGATCTAAAATAATCTGATAGAAGAACGAAAGTTTAAAAACATTTTATTTTATTTATTTATCTACTCTTCTTCAAGACGAGATTTATTTCGGGGATTCACTGAACCAGTGAACATATAAGACGCGCCGTCACTGGTAACAGCATTTGTGAAGTGACCCGTCGCGTTTGTGCGTTGCCTACAGCCCAGCGGTAGGCGGCTGCGTATGTGGCAACACTGCAGCACCACGTCAACTAGCCAGAAATTTTAATCGGACTATGGTAAAACTCGATTCACGAAGGATCATAGAAGAATTTGCAGTGTAGCCGGTGTTGGCAGGCCTGGGTCACGTCACTTGGAGTCAGCAGGTCCTGCGCTCCCGCTGGGTGACGGGTAGCGCGGGGAATCCCCTCCCCTCCCCCCCTCCCCTCCCCTGTCCCCTCCCCTCCCCACCACGCCAACTAGCCAGAAATTTTAATCGGACTATAGCAAAACTCGATTCACGAAGGATCGTAGAAGAATTGGCAGTATAGCTGGTGTTGGCAGGCCTGGGTGACGCCACTTGGAGTCAGCAGGTCCTGCGCCCCCGCTGGGTGACAGAAGCGCGGGGAACCCCCTCCCCTCCACGCGTGCCGGCGTCGCAGTGTTGACACCTGCGCGGCGCTTTGTGCCGTGTAGCGGGCTCTAATTACAGAAGCGGCGGCTGCGTTCGCCGCCCCGCCCCCTGCCGCTGTCGCACACGCCGACGCCGACGCCGACACGTAAACTGTTGCGCCAGTGGGTCCGGGTAAGCTCACCGCGGAGAGACACTGGCTGCGGTTCATTAGCCCGAGCACGCTCCGAGGTGCTGTCACTCCGAGGCCTGAGCCGCACCGAGGAAGGGTTGCTCATTGCTGCTGTCTAATCTGAAAAGTACGAAAGTTATTCTGAACATTTTACATAAAAAAATCGCATTGACGTGTTTTAATGCACACTTCAGATTTATAGTTTTATAAGTTTTTGAAAACATTTTGGACCAAAATAATGATCTAAATAATAAAAAATTAATTAATAAGAGTGTCTGAAACCCTTTTAGGAAAAAAAATTATGTGGTGGTAAGTTTCGAGCCACTGGCCTTCAGCGTCACAGTCCAACGCATTGCCTACAACGCTACAGATAACAGAAGTTGCGGTCTTTAATTTCATACTATTAATGGCCGTTGTTAACTGATGCTAATATGGCATTTGTAGGCACTAGATTATCATTTATCGTACGAATAACGACGTGTTTTTGTTAATTCTACAGTGCGCTATTGCTTTGAAATGACAACGTGTAAGTTACAATAAGAAAATCATCAAATTCGCAAAGCGATATGGCGTATGCCAGTGAGAGTTCTGTGCGAGGAATGTCACGTGATATCTGCGAACGGCTGGTTTTCGTTAATTCAATGGAGGGCGTCAAAACTCCATTATTTTAGCAAATATATCTCAAACGATACGATATATGAAAAAAAATACATAAGAGAGCAAATTTGTAGATAATTTTCACCTCTACAAATTCGGTTATTCAATTTTCGGGTCGGATGAATGGTTAAGCCGTTATTTTTATTTAAATTTCGAGCTGTTAAACGACGATCGCAAAGACCCACTTTTAGTGTTACTACCGTCACCTAAGTGGGCCAATAAAATGACCCCGATTAGTAATGGCATCAGTTGAGATCGACTGGAACATCTGGATACATTATTGTAAACCATTCTCGTAATAACCTGTCTATGGTTCTGGGAGAAAAATTAAAACTTGCAAAAATTTTCCGTAAAATGGATAAATTCTGCAAAAACTGTAAGTGCTTCTTTCTATGCCATTTCTGTATTAACTGAAGCCCTTACGTCACGATTCAGTCGACTGATACGTTTTCCTTCTTCTTCTTCTTCAAATTCAAATGTTTGTAAATCTATCGGACCAAACTGCGTGGTCATCCGTTCGTAGCATACAGACTACTTAAACCTAGGTAAACTAACCTAAGGACAAACACACATACCCATGCCCCAGGGAGGACTCGAACCTCAACGGCGAGCAACCGCGAGGTCCGCAGCGAGACGCTTTAGACCACTCGGCTACTCCACCGCGGCTCTTCTTCTTCTTCTTATTTTTATTATTATTTTCGTTATGGTCCTGTGGAGGTTAACTTGAAAAAATACCGGGAAAATTACTAACAGGATATGGAAAGTACAAAAAGAATACAAATTCAGTAAATACTCTCAAAAAAGACTAACTTTAAAAACGGCATTTGTGATTTGACCAATAATAATAGAAATGGAACATATTCATTCTTCGAACGGGGTGATTTTGGACAGTTTTGAGATTTTTTTCACTATAACTTTCGTAGGTTTTGTCAGATTTCATCACTTTTTTTCGGAATTGGTGGGGTATTTGTATAACCAATAAAATATTCTAGAAACAGAACGTCCGTGTGCATCTATTTTTACCTAAGACAGACAAATAAAATGTCCCTATTCACCCCACGGAAGGGGGTGATTTCTGAGTGTAATATCGGACTCCAATTGATATTTTTTATTCTCCTTTCTCTCTGTTCGATTTTAGTGACTTTTAACATATTTTAAGGACTCCATCATTAAAATATGGGATAAGGCCTGAGATAAGGAATTTTGTTTACTAAAGGCTTTTCTATATGTGAATTCGCCACACTGAATATATTGAACTGCTTTCTTAAAAGTTTCCGGGTCATAATAGCACCGATTTTCAACGACTTTTCATAATTTTAGACATTCTCGGCATTGTCCGAAATCACCCCACAAAGTACACAATTTCAAAAACACCTCCATTACTTTGAAACTTTACACAAAACTCGTGACAAAGTGGTACGAAACTTCTCAAAGTTCCGCAGCCTACTGATCGCGTTGGAAACTGACGCTACAATACTTTTCCGCCAATCGCAACAATAGAAACTTTCCGCTCCATAACACATCGAGAACGTTTGACCATGAGACTGTCAGACTGATTATTGCGTCAGTACACAATCGATTCAAAGGCGGAGAGCGGGACGCGGGATTTATAGTCTCGTGCATAATATATGTAGCGCGCGGAGGTGGAAATCAGCGCTAATTCGTTGTTATGCAGCGGGAAATAGGAAATAAACCATATCGTCCGAAATTACTCCGGTGTCCGAAATCACACCGTTTGACGTTACAAGGTTTTTACACTCTGATAGCCACTAACCAAACCCTCCACACCGATAGACTAATCAAAAGACTTCGTCTTTCGGTCAGTCGCCATGAGACGTGTATGCTTTCGTGGATCAGGTTTTTGTAATATGCGAGCAACCCTACCGGCGTATTGCGGAGGGTGGTTTATAATAGCCGCCATGTCCAATGATTGATAAATCTTACGGAATACAGTCAAAGCCACGCGGCAATGGTCGTGCGCTGTAAGGTTCGTTAGTTTTAAATTCCTACCCGCCATTCTACAACATGTTTGCCTCCAATCTCTGGGCAGATCCTCTGCCTCGACTGGCATTTCTGTCCAACTATTTTGCACTTTGCATATGTCTGCCTTGGTGTGTGTGCGCATGTATATGTGTGGGTGTGTGTATTTGTTTATCTATCCTTTTTCCCCAAAGGTAAGTCTTTACTCTCCCGGGATTGGAAAGGCTCCTCACCCGCTCCTTTAAACCCACATCCTTTCCTTTTCCGTCTCCTTCCCTGCTCTTTGCCTGAAGAAGCAACAAATGGTTGCGAAAGCTGGCATTTGTGTGTTTTATTTACGTTACTCTCAAGTACCTGTGCTCCTTCACATGGTAAGTAAACCGCATTTATATATTCCTGCTAGGAATTTTTTCCTCTATAATCTTCATATATATATATATATATATATATATATATATATATATATATATATATATATATATATATATATATGTGTGTGTGTGTGTGTGTGTGTGTGTGTGTGTGTGTGATCAAAGCACCCCAAAAACATACGTTTTTGTAGGAAGTAATAGATAGGGGGCACTACCAATGTAGTGGGCGATATAATAAGTATTTTGCGCATCATGGGGAAGCATGCCGGGATAGCCTCACTGCTTAAGATAATCGCTGGCTGAAAGTGGGAAAACCGGTTTCGAAACCATCTGCAACAGAAAATTTCAACTTTGCCATTGGTTTTACTTCAACACTCTGTCAGTGGTCGAGATATTTCAATATTTCCAATTCGTAGACTCCATATTGTGAAGCTGATCAACATGAAAATTACGTAATTATATGTAAGTTTGCAAAGGTTTGGGGAGGAGAGGAGCGGAAAGTTGGGGAGCAGAACGAGCCTCAGAGAATAATGAAGTAATGGATAGAGAGGGCTGGGAGGGGGGGGGGGGTCGTAGGAGACGATTCATAGAAAAAAGGGAGATGGATAATTCATAAAGAGATTGGGCGGGGGAGGGGGTGTTGACTGGCAGATGCGAAGAGATGAAGAGAGATATGGGGTAAAGGAGATGAGCTCAGAAAGGGGGCAGTAACAGGTGAACCGAGAGAGAGGGGAAAGAAGGCGATGAAGTAATGTAAGATTGAAATAAATACAAAATGCTAGAAATTTTAGTATGAAGAACACCTATTGAAAGATTCCGGCACTTAACTTCAGTGAGTCCCACATTTAGATCTGTTAATTATAAATGTCAGTTCGTTAAGGGATGCCACCTATATCAGTAGTTTATAGGACTTAAATACTCGCCGGATTACGTTGAATTGCGGACACACACACACATTAAATGAAGATTTCGTTCAATAGTTCTTTTCATTTCTCAGTGTCGTATGCCCATTCCCACTCAGTCAATCAATATATAGTTCATTGTTGCTTACAAGTCATTGAAGGAATGGGTTTGTCTACGTGGAAGTAAAGGTGGGTTTTTAAGTGACGCTTTTCGGTTTATATTGCAGAGTAGCGGTTTAGTGTGAAGCCAGATCACATATGTCAAATCAATCACGCGGTAATGAATAACTATCTTTTTTGACCGCCTTTCTAAGTATGAAATGATAATATTAATTTGATCTTTACTCTGAACTCTTTCTCCATATAATAATGTGCAATTGCAGGTCGTCGTCCGTTACCCATTGCGACGCCTCGACTTGCTTGTAAAATTCATCGTCCCATTGGAACTCGTTGAAAGTAATTGTGTCCAAACAGAGTTGTCACATTCCTTAGAAAAATATGTTGTATTAATCATAACTTCCTTCAGTTAAATCGTAGTCAATAAAAATACTATATCGAAGCTCACAATTCGATCTTCCGGAGCCAAAATTAGACCTTGAAGTTTTTAAATGATGTGAAGCTTTAATCTACCGAACAGTTTTCCGAATATAGGGTTTGCAGATACCTTGCTACTTGAGGTGTAGTAGAAATGATAGCACTGACAATGGAAACTGTATCTATCAGGTAAGAGTAGTTCCAAAGATGATGACTTAGCTAAATATACGGAATACTGTAAAATATTTTAAAAAAGTAAGTCAGACATCTAAACAAATACTATGAGAAGAAGATAGCTACATCAGACAACAAAATTAAAGCAATATGGGATTATACTGAAAGAGGAGACTACTAGAAACCGAATTGAGCAGGAGCAGTAGATGATACATTAGTAACTAAGGGGCATAGTATGGCAAATCTATTTAACAAGTACTTCATATCTGTAACTGATACTTTGGGATTGTCAGGGTCAATAAATAGTGCCCTTAAATATTTGAAACTAGCATTTACAAATAACTTCAGGAATATAAATATGTCACCCACTTCACCACAAGAAATAACATCCATAATAAAATCTTGAAAAACAAAGCACTCTAGTGGTTACGATAAAATATTAACAAAGTTAATTGAAGCATGCTCTTTTGAATTTAGCACAATTTTAAGTTATTTATGTAATCAGTCTATTATAACTGGCACATTTCCTCATTGGTTAAAAATATGTGGATATTAAATCACTCTTCAAGAAAGGGGATAAAGAGATACCATCAAACGATAGACCGATTTCACTTTTACCGGCATTCTCAATAATTCTAGAAAAATTAATGTACAAGCAGCTTCTCAACCGCCTAACCCAAAGACATATTGTTTAGAACACAGTTTGGATTTCTGAAAGGTTCCGATATCGAGAAGGCTATTTACACCTACAGTGAGAATGCACTTAATTCATTAGATAATAAATTACAAGCAGCAAGTATTTTCTGTGATTTATCATAAGCATTTGATTGTGAGAACCATAACATCCTTTTAAGTAAATTACAATTGCTGCAACATGGTTGAAGTCGTACCTTGCTAACAGGAAACAAAGGATGTGAGTGCAAGGGACTAGTGAATTAAGCCAACAGTCATCATAAGATTGGGAAGAAATTACATGTTGTGTTCCACAAGGATCCATCTAAGGTCCATTGTTTTTTCTTGTGTAATGACCTCTCATCAGTTACACTGCCATAAGCAGAGTTCGTTTTGTTTGCAGATGATAGAAGTATTGCAATAAATAGCATGTCGATATTAGTTTTAGTTAACCTCCACAGGGCGCCCAGAACATTCAGCGTCACTTTTGCCTATATGGCCAATACGAAAATTTTCAAACCACTTATAAACTGTCCTAATCGAAGATACAGAGTCACCATAATGTTTATCAAGCTTCGCTTTAGTCTCCTGAGGCGTTTTGACTTTCATAAAGTTACGTTTCATCAACACATGGAATTCTTTTTCGTCCATTCTTTGACAATCACTCGTCTTACTTGATTCACACGAATGACAAACACAAAGAAAAAGACAATTGTGGCTAATACACGAGTGACAGCGGTCTTTGCGGCAACTTCTGTAAACTTGGTGGTCGGTAAACTTGAGAGGAGTAGGTCTATCATATGTTGATATTGCGCTTGAAATGTTGTATTTAGTTTATATCGTATTTAGTGTGTATTGCCTATACAATTTTTGCTGATGAAATATGCCTAAAGTGTGTTCAGCATTTAAATGCACAAATCGAAGTGGTAAAATAACAAGTACTGCGTGTAAGAACACCAAATGTTTTGCCTTGTTTGATCTCAGTCTGTCCATACTCAAACGGAATTCCTGGCTGATGGCAATTTGCTGCCCCAAGAGTGAAGCTTCAGTTGACCTATTCTGCAATTCTCTAGAAGTACACGCGATAAAAAAAAAGGCTCAGTTTTCTACCTAGTGTAATTTGAGATGTTTCTTCTTCTGTCGCTCCTGTGGTTGACGAAGCCACAGTTTTAAAGAGTATTCACCTTCTCGAAAAGTATTTAAAATACTATATTACGATTGCAAAAAAAAAAAAAAAAAGTAATAGTAATAACAGAAATAAAATTATGGTTGTTGCTCAATTTAATGAAACATCTCTTGACCAACCGCAGTCTGCGCTCGATCCAACAACAACGGGACGTGTGTTTCGTATAAAGGAAACGAATATCCTGTACGAGTCCGCAATCTTCATTTTCTTAAATAAGAATAAAAACTGCCTGGAATGCTAAAATTTTATTTATTTACTGCGACGTTTCCGCATCTGAAATCTTCAAATCTAAAAACCATAGAACTTGTAAAGTAAAGATCAGCCCCTATTAGGTAGAGATTTTATTATTGACGCTGAATTTTTTGCATGTTCAGAGGCTTTGAGATCTGATGATGGGATGATGCGGAAACGCTGTGATAAATAAATACAATTTTTGCGCTGTAGACGGTTTTTCATTCTTATTAAAGACTAGCTTATTTCCCACTGCTTCGCACGTGTAGCATGTATGGTCTGTATTGGTTGTTTCTACTTAAATATAAATTTTCATAGATTTAGCTTTAGAAATGCTTTCTTAATCAAGTATTTTGACACAACGTGCCACCCCTATTGTACCATTAGTGGCAGAATTCAAAACACCCAACATACATTTTTTAAAATTATAACCATAGTTCCAAATCCAAATTTTCGCATTTCTAGCATCAAAATATTCCTAGTAGCACCCTAAAAGGTTTACCTTTATTTCACTCGCTTAATGGTTGAATTTCCAAAAACATGGAAACACTTGTTTTTAAAATTCTAATCAAAAGTTTAAATCCGAAGTTTTGTATTTTTGCTTCAAAATTGCCTGAACAGCAACGCATTTTCAAAAGACCGTTCAGCCCCTATTTCACCCCGTTAGAGATGAGAACATCGAAAACTCGCCGATGCCTACAGAGTAAGATGAACAACGACTAGAAATTTCCAGTTTCTATCGTCTGTAGATTCACTTTTCAGTGCCGTTTAGTGTCTTTGAAACGGATTGAGAACGCAAAGTTTCTTTCTTACGCTTTGGCATCTTTCTTGGTAATTTTGCTTTTGAAACTACAATACGCACTTATTTTTCTTTATTAGTACGCTTGTTACAGAGAAAAACTGAAGAATGCCCATCACGTATCGCTGTATATAAGCTCTTTGCTATTATAGTATCAAAAGTCATCGCTGGTCTTCAGACCGAATTTTATGTTAGCTGACGACTTTCAACTCGTATATCTTCACTCTCTCATAGCTATCGACATGGAACTGCTATAATATATAACGGGAGATGTTGTACTACAACACAGAGAGATCGTTCGTCCCCGTTGCGCAGTTTTTGTTGAAGAGCAAAATACTGACACCTACTCGTAGAATTTCATATAAGTCGGTAAGTTTCAACTCCCTTATCTTTATCAACCCTCTAACACCATAGTGCACAATGAGTGACTACCACTGTAAAATAACCCTTACATCGCGACTGAGTATGAACCTCACTTTGAGAGATTTTGTTCTGTTGAACCTACATGTAGTGTATAGGTAATAATTATGATGTTATCATGTCATTTATGTAATGATTGTAATATTCAATGTATGTATGTAATGTAATTACAACAACTTCTCGTCATTTATTCATTATCTGCGTACTGTATTTGTCTATGAATGTTTTATTTCATTTATTTTATGTACTTTATATGCTTTCTGTATTTACTGTATTTACTTGTCATGTTTAATTTACGTATGTAAAATATTTCACTGTGAACGAAGTCAAAGATCGATACTTGCTGTAATGAAAAAGCTCCTCAGGTCAGAGACTTTATTGGACAGCAGCGCTCGCCTGTGGGAGAGCAGGCAAGCAGCAGTATCTGCCGCCCCGTGACACAGAACAGACGTTCGTACGCGGTCCGCGGAGTGCTCAAACAATATATGTAACAAAGTGTTGAAACAGGCAAAATGGAGTACAGATGACTAAGAAATGAGATTGACAGGAAGTGCAAAATGGCTAAGCAGGAGTGGCTAGAAGCCAAATGCAAATCTGTAGAAGAATGTATAAGAAGGGGAAAAGTAGATACCGCCTACAGGAAAATAAAAGAGACATTTGGTGACAAGAAAAGGAACTCTACGAATATCAAGAACTCAGTTGGGAAACCAGTTCTCAGCAAAGAAGGGAAAGCTGAAAGGTGGAAAGAGTACATAGAGCAGCTCTACAAAGGAAATGAATTTAGAGACGATGTTGTAGGAAGGGAAGAGGAAGTAGATCAAGATGAAATAGGAGATACTATACTGAGCGATGAATTTGACAGAGCCCTGAAAGACCTAGGTCACAACAAGGCCCCTGGAGTAGATGACATACCCTCAGAGCTACTAAAGTCTCTGGGAGAGCCAGCCATGATAAAACTATTTCAACTGGATGTGTAGGATGTATGAGATAGGCGAAATACCCTCAGACTTTAAGAAAAATGTAATAATCCCCATTCCAAAGAAATCAGGTGCAGAAAGGTGTGAAAATTACAGAACCATCAGTTTGATAAGTCATGGTTGCAAAATTTTAATACGAATTATCTACAGGAGAATGGAAAAGCTGGTAGAAGCTGACCTCGGGGAAGATCAGTTTGGGTTCAGGAGGAACGTAGGAACACGGACGCTATTCTCACTTTACATCTTATCTTAGAAGATAGATTAAGGAAAGGCAAACCTACATTTTAGCTTTTGTAGATTTGCAGAAAGCGTTTGACAATGTTGACTGGAATACACTCTTTGAAATTCTGAAGTCAGCAGGGGTAAAATACAGGGAAAAGAGAGTTATTTACAACTTGTACAAAAGCCAGACCGCAGTTATTAGACTCGAAGGGCATGAAAGGGAAACATCAGTTGGGAAGGGAGTAAGACAGGGTTGTAGCCTTTCTCCGATGTTATTCAATTTGTACATCGAGCACGCGGTGAAGGAATGCAAGAAAAAATTTGGAATAGGGATTAAAGTTCAGGGGGAAGAAATAAAAACATTGCGTTTTGCTGATGACATTGCAATTCTGTTAGAGACAGCAAAGGACCTGGAAGAGCAGTTGAGTGGAATGGACAGTGTGTTGAAGAGAGCGTATAAGATGAACATTAACAAGAGCAAAACAATAATAATGGAATGCCGTCTTAGAAAATCAGGCGATGCTGAAGGTATTATATTAGGTAACCAAACAATGAAGGTGGTAGATGAATTTTGTTACTTGGGTAGTAAAATAACATGCGATGGACGCAGCACAGATGATATAAAATGCAGAAGGCATTGAAAAAAAAGCATTTTTGAAAAAGAGAAATTTGCTAACATCGATTATTAATTTAAATGTAAGGAAGTCTTTTCTGAAGGCATTTGTGTGGAGTGTTGCCTTGTACGGGAGTGAATCATGGACGATAAGCAGTGCGGACAGGAAGAGAATAGAGGCTTTTGAAATGTGGTGCTACAGAAGAATGCTGAAGATTAGATGGGTAGATCGCGTAACTAATGAAGAGGTACTGAACAGAATTGGCGAGAAAAGGAATTTTTGGCATACTCTGAGCAAAAGAAAGGATCGCTTGGTAGGACACATTCTTAGACATGAAGGAATCGTAAATTTAGCATTGGAGGGAAGTGTGTGGGGTAAATATTGCAGAGGGAGACCAAGAGACGCGTATAGTAAGCAGATACAAGTGGATGTGGGTTGCCGTTCTTATGAGGAGATGAAAAGGCTTGCTCAGGATAGAGTAGGGTGGAGAGCTGCATCAAACCAGTCTCCGGACTGAAGACCATAACACAAAGAACACATTACAAAGTGAATGTAAAAGGGTGTTAAAAGGGCTACAAATGAAAAGTATAAATGAAATCTTTGTTTAAGCGTATCTAAGTGAAGTATAAACAGATATTGAGCATCTATTCGTTCTGCTGAGGCAGAAATTTGTTACGTGTTCAGTGTCGGTCCAGACGTCCGAAACGCGGTAGCGTCATCACGGACACTAACGGTCGCGATTAATTACGCGATTCACGAAGTATCTCTGCATAATGCTAACAAGGTGCTGGCTGGTGGTCACGAGACAGTGGGCTGTGCCCCAGGGGATAGGCACTATGTTCATAGCTCCGCAGAAAGTGTAAAACTTCTTGTGTTTACCTACCGCATTAAAATTTCCCATCACCTATTATTTTATAAGTTACAGAGGCAAACACACTTAGTGAAGACGATTAATAATATTTGATGTTCGAAGTCGCCAGTTTTTCCACGACAAACGACTTTCAAAAAACTTATTATATACAACTGGCGACTTCGAACATCATTATGTTTTCCGCAAACAAAGTTGTATTTCACAAATGTTATTAATTGTCTTCATAATGGTTACCACGTATAGTTAACGGAAGAAGTAAAAACGACATTCCGAAACAAATACGTGTAGTGGAAGTCAAACCTGACGAATGATAGAACAATTTTTCAGAATGTCAATCAGGTGTGTTTCCCAACAGATAAAAAAAAAAAAAAAACAATTGTTCTTGTAAAAACTCATCTTGTCCCAGCTATCTTGTCCACCCAAAATATCTCTGGAACAATAATAGCTATTGGAAAACGACTTTCACCGGTATCATTGTATGGCTGGGGCCCATGAATGTACATATTTTGAAACATTCTAAAACGAAAGCAAATGTGTTTTTTGACACAAACTTATGTTCTTTTTAAATTGACATCCTATATTTTTTCTTCAGCAATCCATAGCATGATAAATCACATAAACGACGGCGTTGATTGCATCGCAATATTCCAATTACATCCCGATATATTGCGACGCGAATTTGACGCTTGAAATACGCGAAACGCGCGGCTAGCGCACGTCCTGAGACTCAGGCGAGAACTCCATGCTGCTCAGGACGTGCGCTAGCCGCGCGTTTCCGGTATTTCAAGCGTCCACTTCGCCTCGCAATATCTCTGGATGTAATTGGAATATTGCGATGCAATCAACGCCGTCGTTTATGTGATTTGTCATGCTATGGATTGCTGAAGAAAAAATATAGGGTGTCCATTTAAAAAAACATAATTTGGTGTTAAAAAACACATTTGCTTTCGTTTTAGGTTTCCAAATATGTACACTCATGGGCCCCAGCCGTATGTATTAAGAAAAGAGAATGACGTCGTGTGTGTTGGAGTTTTGTGGAACGTGGCAAAGGCGTCGCGACGTTCGCCGACGCCACCACGTGTCGGCGCCTGTCCAAAGCAGGGCGCGTGTGGTGTTCCTCGGCTTCCCCCCACCGCCTCACACACACTCCGGAGACGCCGCCTGTGTGTTGTTCCGACCCGCTAGGCCGCTCAGCGGCGCTGCCAGCGTTGATTTTTGAGAGCGCCGAATCCAGTTATGACGTCATGCATATTGATGAGCGCCCGCACCTCCCTCCCCCTCTTCCCCCTCCACTGCCACCAGGCTGTCCGGGATTACCATTCCGCATGCCGGCCCGGCGGCAGAACGGATTAGCTGGTGCGTAACGCATTTCCGAAACACAAGTCGGCCTCTTCGTCCTTTGGACGGGAACGCAGGTCGACACTCGATTAATGAAACATGGGCCGCGTGTTGCCTCTCCGGCGTGACATTCCGGCAAACTGGAGTCCCCTCGCTGGCGTCTGTTGGCTCGTGGAGACAGGTGGTTCACGGCCGCCGTGTATTCCTGGCGCTGGGTCTGCAATCATTAACGCGTTCATTTTTCATTTACGCCTGCTGTTACTCGTTATAATAAGTAAGAGGTCGCGTTCATTTCATACGTAACGTACACAGAATTCAGTTAACTACGAAGAGCACATTTCGGTATTAACACCAAAGCGATGTCAGATACACAAATCAAAAAAGTGGTGTACCACCATGTAACGCCATTCCTGCGTCCACCTAATCCTCGATGGGCGAAGTTGCCGTTACATTCTATTTTATGCTTAATCATTTAATAATTGTTGCAATGATTTGGCGGTATGGGATGCGGACAATTACTAGGTTGAATCATAACAGTTAACTTTGTCAATTTCCTTTATTTTGGAACGACAAATGTTAAAAACTCTTCCCTTTAAATACACTGATTAAATAACTGCGTGCCACTACGATGAATGTCTACAAGTCCACACTGAAACATTTCAATATGCAACTGCAACCCGTATGCGATACGACGGAATGGCAAAAACTTTAGCCACCACTAAACGCAGGTTACGAACTCACTCCCGACATGCTACCGCCTCGCTCTGCCGTCGGCGGGAGACTGCCGCACACCGGCCAACAAACAAAGAACATTCCAACCTAAGCATTGTTGCCAGCAGCTCTCGCTGCACACCAACGATAACTATCGTTCGACCAAAACGTACCAAAGAGGTTACTAACCTAAAACCCTGTATCCTCACAACCACGATTTTACGGGTTCATGATACTTGACATAAAAATAGAATATAAATGCACGAAAACAAGATTTCAGATTGAAACTTCACTCTACAGCGGAGTGTGCGCCGATATGAAACTTCCTGGCAGATTAAAGTTGTGTGCCGGAACCGGTAAGTAGGAGGCGAGGTACTGGCGGAAGTAAAGTTGTGAGGCGGCATCGTGAGTCGTGTCGGGATAGCACAGTCGGTAGTGCGCTTGCCCGCGAAAGGCATGGTCCCAGGTTCGAGTCCCGGTTCCGGCACACAATTTTAATCTGCCAGGAAGTTTCAAGATTTTAGATGTCTTTATTGCTCATTAGAAAGACAACCGACACGTGTACCGCAATAACATACATGCGAGAGGTGTTTAAAAAGACCGCGAAAAGTCCGAGAGATGGCGCCACCGACGCTTATCGAGCTCATGTTTAGTTAGAAACATCTTTGGAAAGAAATAACGTGCTTAAATTTCATACAGTGGCGATAGGTCCGCCATGTTTGAGGCAACTTGAAGTGGCGTCGGCCTTTTTATTGGGCGTATCGGCTTTCAGCTCTTATGCCACACTTACTCGAGAATTGTACCTATTTACAGTTCCACGTTTTAAATGACGATTGGCTATTGAATACGGATGTGCATCAAGTTCCGTCAGACTTTTTAGAAGCTGCGAATTGACGAGTCTGGTGGTATACGTGCGGTAATGAAATACCACTAACCTCTCACTATAACGGTTCCAGTTCGAAGTATGATAGTTAGATACGGTTTGCAATATTAACAAAGGTGCCGCTGTGAAAATATTTGTGTAGATTGTAATGCAACTACTTGGTCCAAACGAGCCGCGAAACATACAGTGAGTAGTACTTGTTATAACGAAGAATCATGACCATGGATATCCATCTGCTTTCATAAAGTCTAGTATATATTTATTTTGTGTTTACTAAACCTATTAATTCTACAAACTTGTAAAATTGCTGTTAAAGGGTTTAGTTGTGAACTTTGGTGGACGAAATTTGCGTACAAAGACGAAAGTGACAACAAAATACTGCAGTTAAAAATGCGCCTACGTCATCTGCCACCGTATCTAGACGCCCAAAGAGACAATTTGTCGCACCTCTGCATGTGGCGTCGGAGGAAAGCGCCTCGGTTTTGCCCTCTCCCCTTAGATATATTTTAGTTAAAAGATCTGGTGAATGACTTAATTCTGCTTCTTTGCGCTCGCTTGAACTCGAGCTGAGGCGTCGGCTTAGCGAGCTTATTTAATTCACACTTTTGTTACAAGCTGAAAGCTGAGCAATCTGTTTCTAAAAGACACTCAACGTTGTTCATTTTTATTTGATAATAAACACGAAGAATATGTGAATATGCACAGGAACACTAAAGTATAGTAAGTAACTGAAGTAATTGAAGCAAATACTCCAGAATTAGTATCAAGAACAGCTTCCAGCATGCGTAACTTACAAGTTGATATCCATAGAGTATTAAAGTAACCTAAATAACGAAAGAAAGTTTCTAGTGCTCGACTGTATACCAATTACTATGTTGATGCAATAGCTTCATACCTAGTTTTGTATACAACCGCTCGCTTTTATAATCATACTAGCCAAGCCCGCGGCTCCGCTCGCATGTTGGCAGAATATGATAGATAACATGCCTTTCATTAGTGTGCTATGAGATTGGTTTTGAAGAAAGAAAGAAATTACTATACCTTCTTCAGTGATAAACATTTTTAATTAACATCCAAATGAAGAAATGAATGTATGTCAAGTGCTTAAAGATTTACAATACGTAATTCTGATTCAAAGTTCGCCATTACCCTCTTCTTGTCCCTGCTTTGTGAAAGTCTTATGTCGCACTTTTCTTCGTTTTAGTTTGCTCTTACGTCTTGCTCCAACAGTGTTTCTTTTACGAGGCGTGTTGTCTGAATGTTACCTAATAAAAGTAGATGTAGCCTAGTATGTGTGAAATAACGCAAAGCACATTTATCTAAGAAGTTTAAAAAACAATTACATTAATTTAATTAATTTCTTTAATTTTTGAGGACATGTTTCAGATAAAGCGGGACTCAAAAACATTTGTAAAAGATTGCACAAGTCTGTGCATTTACCGTTTCTCAGGCACGTAACTAGTCTATATCAACGTATACGTGAACCGCCTATATTTCATTATGCAGCCACTAGACAACAAAAAACATTGTTGACTGCTTGGATTGAAAATTTGACACAATATTTCCGTGGATTTGTATCCTTTTTTTTAATAATTTTGTGTAACATGTTGTGAAAAGGTATAACTTCATGGATATGTTTTATCTTACATAATAGAAGCGGTGATATTCAACACTTCTATAATTTTTTCTGTAACAGTGACTTTCGGGCCTGTACGTATATATTAGACTATGATATCAGTAGATACATAACCATTAAACACACTGACGGTTTTATAAGCAGTCTACTCATTACGATGTATCATGTTTCGCAGAACAGTTTTCAGAAGTAGGTTACATTTGGAAAGTCATAGAGTAAATATATTTTAATAGAGTAATTATTGTTCTGTATTTCACGTTATATTCTTCAAATCACTAAATATCCGTGTCATCGTTATAAGACCATACTTTAAACCTTCCTCTTGTGTAATTAGTAACTGCTGCGTCTTGTGTTTCGGACGTTTTAAGCATACACTGAACAGACAATAACATTTTTGTGTGTAGATCACTTCTTTTAGACGATAAATCAGAACATTCTTTAACAGATCTAATAAATGATGAAGAAGTAACGTTGTTTTTAAAGGGTGTATGGTGTGTCTTCTGCCCCTGCAGACATTTAATTCAAAATGTTCAAATGTTTGTATAGCTTATGGGACTTAACTACGGGGTCATCAGTCCCTAAACTTACAAACTACTTATGAACTAACTAATGCTAAGGACGGCACAAATATCCATGCCCGAGGGGGGATTCGAAACCCCGACCGTAGTGGCCGTGCAGACCGTGACTGGAGCGCCTCAGTCCCCTCGGCCACCGCGGCCGGCTGCAGACATTCAATGAAAATATTTCTATATATGATTTATGACGTGATTACGCATTTGATTCGCATATTCCATTGGTGTTATATATTGTTTAGATTCTTATAAATGGGGCGCTATTACGGTAATTCGCCTAGAGCACTATGTCTTTTCGGGCTGGCGTCTTCTATACTGAATAATTGGGGCACGCTAAAATGATCTTTCTCCTTTCCAAACGATGCTCTTCTATCGCTGTCAGCGGACGAGGGACAATTAATTTATCAGTATTAATGTAGTAATTATGTTTGAAGGATTATTAATTAATGAATCAGACAGAGATGCTATCAATTTAATCGACATGTAATCTGGAATTAGAGTCTGTGATCAGAATTAAAGGATTATCGAAATGATTACGTTTGGGGATTTTTTCATAACTTTCTCTTCTTTCGTCATGTTATGGAGAGATGCTGTGTAGTCTTTCCACATGTCTGTAAATGCTCCACCAAGTTCCTGCGTTACAATGTGCTAGGCAATTGCAATGCTCTTAACAATACGGACCGCTTAGTGCAGCAGATTTAAATGTTTTTGATACTGTTCATCTAGGACTATTTCAGACTTTGACTCAAAACAGAAACAGCGCTTTCACTTTCAGTAAATGGGCCCAATATATGATACGAACCTGGCATCGTCATCTGGGTAGGAGAGCGAACTCGACATTTTGCTACTTCTTTCTTCATACTCGAAAATATAATTGGCCACGATAGCAAGGAAATATCAACCTCATATGACTTGTTTCGACAACTTAAGATTACTTATAGACAGAGCGAAATGAGACATTAACCGTCTATAGACATCAAAAGAGCTGGCCGCGGTGGCCGAGGTGACTGAGGCGCTCCAGTCACGGTCAGCACGGCCACTACGGTCGGGGGTTCGAATCCCCCCTCGGGCATGGATATTTGTGCCGTCCTAGTTCGTAAGTAGTTCATAAGTAGTTTGTAAGTTTAGGGACTGATGACCCCGTAGTTAAGTCCCATAAGCTTAACAAACAACAACAACAAAAACATCAAAAGAGTAGCTCCATGTCCTTTTTTTATAAGTAAACGAAAGTGGGAAATTTAAATTGCCGAAACCCGTCTTACTTATGTATATATGTTCTTACGATTGTGCTTATTAAAACGCTCAGGTTAGAAGACTACAGCAAAATACAGAGTGGGGTGCTTTAAACAGTTTTTCGAAATAATTGGATTAAAAAATGGAAAACTTTGCAATAAAAGTTATTAACCTACAACGGGGAACCTATTAACATAAAGTTCCACCCCCTTACACCACCCCCGGGGGCAGTAGGGGCGTCGACTTTGAAATTTTAAATGCAACCCCTATTTTGTATTGTAGATTTAGATTGTCCGTGAAAAAATATTTAACTTTTGCTTGAAACAATTTTAAATTTCATGTTGTATGACAATGTAATTGGAAAATGAGCTGAAAATTGTTGAGAAACGGTAATATTTCAAACAAATGTACGTTGGACTCTATCTCGAGGCTTAACACTTCCAGTTGAAAAATACTGCTAGAAGTCGTTGCAGAGGTATCATTCCTATCAGGGGACAGATTAGGTAAACTTCGACGAGCTTCTTTAACTTTTCTATGATCCTCAAAGTACGACGAAATTATGTCTCTCTGCAATTGTTAAGATTGTGAAACGGTTTTTAGATATGTGTACAATCGGAATCATTGAATTAAAATTAACAATCTGGCCATAAACTGAGAACATGACAATAGTCCGCGTTTATTCGATTGTGGAGGGTGTCACATTACAGCATTATAAAAAAAATCAGAAACTGTAGGTATATTTTCCTAATCCTGTGTGCATTTGTTTGAGATATTACCGTTTTTTAACTATTTTCAAGTCAATTACATTTTTCACGATTACAGCACCAACTATCACGAATGAAAAATTGTCATAGAGAAGTTACATACTCTTACAAGGAGATTCAAATCTGCAATACCAAAAATGGGGGTTCCTACCCACCACAGGGGTTGATACAGAGGGCTAGTGCTTTACTTTAATGGATGTCCCTTTTGGAGGTGAACAACTTTTTCTACAATTTTTTATTGCGATTTTTGTTTTTCTAATTATTACGATAAACAATTTTAAATGCTTCATAAACTGTATTTTTTAAAAACCATCAGCTGTTTATTAAAAACCTTATACATCTACCAGTTTCAGTCATAGACCATCTTCTGTATAACAAGGTGTTAAAACAGAATGGTAAAATGCATCCAATAAAATACATCCAACTGAGACAAACAGGAGTCAGTATAACTGGTAGATGTATAAGGTTCTTAATAAACAGCTGATGGTTTTAAAAAAATGCATTTTATGAAATATATTACGGCTGTTGACACTCGCCTCACCAAAGGATTCAAAATTTTAAATGCGTCACCATGTATAAAAGATACATAATTCATACTTGATGATAAGTGGAAAATGTTGTGTTATTATGTTACTAGGTCACTAAACTGATGATAATAAACGCATCTTGGTAGTAGATATAATATAGTTTTGCGATATTTGTTGCTATTTTCTTTATTCAGTGTAATCATATTCCCTCACTGTTTCGTCGGTTCTTGACAGAATATTTTACACACTATGAATGAAACACACATGAGATATTTAGCAAATTTATTGGTTTACGAACCGGTTTTCGGCTGTTACTCAATTATCAGATAAACAGTTCAACTTTAAGTTTCAAAGATCATAAGTTGGTGGGTATATAACTTTCAAGTGAGACTAGTGATTAAAACTAACTTGAGCGAAATTTTTACAATTCTAGTTATGGTGTAAATTCCTGAACTTGATAAACATGTGTCAATATAATAAATTACGACATTATCCTAAGAGATATAAATTGAAACAATAGAAATTGACTGTAAAATTTGACAAAAAAAGTATCTTACCTTAAACAGGTCCAATGTCTGGAACATGGAATCATGTGATTCATTTGAATGAAACGTCTGTGAACATAAGTTAAAAAAATTAAACTGTTAAATTAAAAATAGTCTAAACTATAGAAGGCTCAAGTGTTTGGATCATGTGTTAAAATTGTTAATTGTTTAAATTAAACTATGGTTACTATTAAAATAAGGCATTACAATTTATATCAGGTAAGCAGCCTAACAGATGTGATTACACTAGGATTTTATAACATGACTGTGAAATAGTTGTAGAGACATAAGGCAAGTGGATAGGAGATGGGAGTTTACATTGTCTGCACAGGTAAACAAATAAATTTGCAGAATATCTCAAAGTCATCTTGTATGTTTCATTCATAATATAAAGTAATCGATCATTTATTTATATTTGTTAATGAAACACTACTTCAGCAACACTTTTACATTATAAACTGATTGTGTTGTTATAAGTGTCCTTTCGAAGTTTATGAATAGTGGGCAACTTGATCCTGAGGCCAAATGCATGGAGGCAATTGAGGTCTACAAGACAACAACTTCACATCACCAATGATACGGAACAACTTCGAAGACTTATGTGTTTTTGCTACCATTCAAGCCTTAAGGTGCTGTTTAACATTGAAGCATTCAACATTTTCGTGACTGCTGGTAACATATGGTAAATCTTTTCAAATGTAACCGAAGTTCCTTCCACTACAACTGGCGCTACGGCTAACACGTTAAGCGTGTGTATACACTGGTGTAATGCAGCTAATACTGAAAATCGACACATGTGTAGCCGCCGTGGATTAGACGTGTGCACTGGGGCGCCGTGCTGCGATGGGCGCGGACTTTCGCCGTCGGGGGTTCGAGTCCTCCTTCGGCCATGGGTGTATGTGTGGTCCTTAGGTTAGTTTACGTTAGTTTAAGTAGTTTGTAAGCTAGTGACTAATAACCACGCAGCTGAGTTCCATATAATTACGAACATTTGAACACTTAAAACATGTGTAAATTGATTATAACGGAATGAAAAACGAGTTGATTGACATAGTTCCAAAATCTATCCGACTATAGCGTAGTGGTGCATTAACGCAAGTGCATTATCTGCCCAAAAACCGCATGAACACATAATGAGCTGAAGGAGTGTTGCAATATCATCCCTAAACGGTACACTTGGATACTACTGATGTGTGCGTAAGTGAATGGATGTACACAACTTTGACATGCGTACAACGCCCACTGGCGTGTATTAATGATGCCACTATCCTGTTGTTGCGAAGCTGGCACCAGTCAACAGCGTGAGTCTGGCAGTGAAGCAAGACGCTTACGTACTGTACGAAGCACCCGCAATGATGGCAGATGCATTGCTCAGTCTAGCCACCCACTTACCGCGTTTGATAGAAGTAAAATTGTTAAACTGGATGAAGCGGGTTGGTGGTATGGTGCATTTGCCAGGCATGTGGAGAATTCACTTCTGAACGTTGCCCTATTTCGTAATAAATGGGTATATGAGGGCTCCCAGTCACTTCGTGGAGGATTTGAAAGGTGAGGCAGATGCTCTCAACATAATTCAGGACAAACACGCCACACTACCAATAAAACAAAGGAACAGAGCGTCCAAGTGTGATTTCGGAAGGGGAAAGAAAGGTACGATCATAAAGAATGAAAATCAGTTTGGCCAACCTAAGTAGTCCAATGTAGGCCATTAAATTAAAACAAAGAAATAAACACAAATAACCGTAATGTTATCCAGAGACCCAGATTAGAAATCCCGACTGCCCAGAAATTTTTAACTATCTTCATTCATTTATTTGAATCACGACTATCAGCTAATGTCGTAAGTTCTTTGTGTGTGGATGGACAATACCTGCAGTAGCGAAAATGGTGCGTATTCTTTCGGGTAGTTCCGAAGTAACAGCTATCAATGTACAGGGTGGGGCATTTACAACTGTCTTGCGGAATATTTAGAAAAATAAAAATGTGATTAAAATAAGTTGTAATAAAAGTTGTTCACCTCGAAGAGTACCGTCCATTAACATTAAGCTTGAATCCTTTGCACCACCCACGGGGGCGGGAGGGGGTGACTGAAATTTTAAATAGGAACATTTTTTCTCCGTGAAAAAAAAATGTAAACTTTGATAAGAAACAGTTTTTTTCGTTTCACGATAGATGGCGGTATAATCGGCCAAAACAGTTGACAAGTGTAAAAATAGAGTACTATCTGAAATAAATACCCATACACACATAATAGTCGGAAAATCATCTCACAATTTTTGATATTTTTGATAATGCTAAAGTGTCACAACACCACAGTCTTCTTCGTGAAAAAATTACGTAAGTCTTGAATGAAACTTTTCTTTCTTTCATTATAGATGGCGTTGTAATCGGCAAAAACAGTTAAGATTGTTGAAAAACGTTAATACCTTAAACAAATACACATCATCTTCGGAATATCATAATACAGTTTTTGTTATTTTTGATAAGCTATCATGTTACACCACTCACAACAGAATAAACCACAGACTGAGGTCTTGTACTGAGTCTGTGACTATACTGTTCATTGAGCTTTAATTCTTACGACTGTAGACATCTCCACGCAATTTAACCACGATGTTAACGGTTGGATGGAGTAGATATCACTCCGTCGTACTTTGAGGCTCACAGAAATGATGAAGCCCATCATAGGTATGTTAATCTGACCCATGAAATAAACGTTCCTTCTGCAACAAATTTTCGGAACTGATTATTAATTTTTGCCGATTACTGTGGCATGTATCGTGAAAAGAAAAATGTTTCATACAATAGTTACATATTATTTCACGGAGAATCCAAACCTGCAATAAATAATAGGGGTTCACCCGCCCCCCCCGGGGTAGTTCAAGGAGGTCGAGCTTTATGCCAAAGGGTGTCCTCTTCGAGGCGAACAACTTTTATTGCAACGTTTTCTAAATTCAATATATTTCGAATATGTTATTTAGTTATGGTATGGCATATACATGAGCAGTAAACTAATTTAAAGATATATTTCTCCAATATTTATATAGGTAACCGCCTGTGGCGTAACCAGGAAAAATTCACTTGTTTCTCCACTGAAACGTCTCAGTGGTCATTGATGTGTGATGTGCCTCACAGTTATCTCCTCAGCTCCGCGGCCGTCCGTAGGTTTTAATCTAAAATTAACCTTTCGGAACCAATAGGTAAAGACTTTCTGGCCTATACTTAAAGATCTAAACCTAATTATAGAAGGTACAAGGAAATCCAAATGTCAATACTTGTCAAGAAACACATGCTGCTGACTAACATACCGAGATACAGTTTTAAAATGCCTCACCCGGTATATCTGGTTAAAAACATTCTTTTCTGCAAGAAATGTTTCTACCGTTTATTCCTACGCTCATATAACTAAACCGATAACGTAATTAAACCACAGCCGGCCGCGGTGGCCGAGGGGACTGAGGCGCTTCAGTCACGGTCTGCACGGCCACTACGGTCGGGTGTTCGAATCCCCCCTCTGGCATGGGTATTTGTGCCGTCCTTAGTTGTAGCTAGTTCATAAGTAGTTTGTAAGTTTAGGGACTGATGACCCCGTAGTTAAGTCCCATAGACTGTACAAACATTTGAATTTGATTAATCCACAACGTGATTACAACTTAACAATTAACTTTAATTCCCGATTTCTGGATAGTGACGATTACGTTTTAGTGCAGATGACGTTTAAGTACCCAATTAACGATTACTGAAGTCAATATTTTGATTAACGTTGCCCAGCTAAGCATCTTGATTTGATTTGATTTTCTCAGGAAGGCAAAACAGTCTTGATCCAACCCGCCACTGCCCGCACCGAAACTAAGTTTATTGTGCGTTATCGCTCCCTGTATATCTAGTAAAGCCAACCAATGCCCTTGAACAGTGCAAGGAGTCCCTTTACCAGTTCTTTATTAGACACAATTTCTTCGGGTCTGGTTGTCCCAAATATTCTGTGCCTTTTACTCTCCAATGCAATGCATTCGAAGATTAGATGTGATGCAGTTTCATCACCGTCATCACAGATCCTACATTTAGGGTCCTCTTCTGTTATTCCCATTGTATGTAGGTGTTTTTTTGAAATTCCCATGGCCTGTCAGCAATCCAACCATGAGTCTAATCTCTCTCCTGTTCACGCCCAGGATTGCAGAGTTTCTTTTCAAACATGGCTTTGGGATCATTACCTTGCCATGTTTTTGTTGGTAGACTTTGGTCCAATATTCTACGTGCTGTCTTCTGAGCCAGTTACGTAGCTCCAATTTGATCATTGCCTTGGTGATTGTCAGGACAGGTTCCGGTCCAATAAATGGAGTCTCTGCCCCCATCCTGGCTAATCTGAAGGCATGTTCGTTGCCACTGATCCCCGCGTGGCCAGGGACCCACAATCCGTTTACTCTATTGCTTTCCCCTAGCACCACCAGAACCCTGTGACATTCTGCAACAATTTTAGACCTTGTTGCAGGAGCTGCCAGTGATCTCAGGGCTGCCTGGCTGTCTGAATAGATATAACTAAACATCTTACTTACCACTACAACCGAGAAGATTGGATGTTTCATATCTCAAAAGAGCATGGTTTTACTTTGCGACAGCGTGGTATAGTTACAGTGAATAATAGCCTCGCGTCTGGACGACTGAGCCGTTGCTTTCAGTTATATTCATTATTATAATTCTCTGATTAACGCTATACACCAATGCATCTTACTTACCTCGCAGTCGAGATGTCTCGAAGAAAGCAATGTCAACAGTGCGTCGTCTTACTCTGCGAAGACGTCAGGTATTAACAGCGAATAAAAGCCGCGCCTCTGGAAGACTGAGCCGGTGTATTTAATTATGAAGCGAGAGTTAATGCGGTTTAAGATTTAGTGCGACATTAGGGGGAGAATCCCCTTTAAACTCGTTAATAACACTCGCGCGCGGTTCCCGGGGCGGGCGGGAAAGAATGAAAAGTATTTCTTGGACCGAGAGCGGCGCATTGTCTCGCGGCCGGCTACGCAATTACTCTGTACGGCGGAAGAACAGTTCCTGAGGCTCCGAGGACAAAAACCCGTCCGGACGCTCGGCTACAGCGAAGGGTGCGGGGTGCCTCCCACAGTACACTGTGCACTGTACACGGCGCGCTCGGCTCCCTCTACCGTACCAGAGTGTAACGTAAAGCCATCCTCACACGGGCCATGTTGTTCTAGGTGGCGGATACCAGACGTTCTGTCTATCTAGCTTCTGAACCTGATTTGCGCTCGCAGCAGTCTCCAGTGTCCGTTCCGGGCTGGCGCGTAGATAATTGTGTTTACAAACATGGATATGCGTAAAGTTGCACGATATCAAACAAAGAAGTAAAAAAATAAATAAATAAATAAATAAATAAAATAAAATATATAAAAACACTAAGTGTATTTACCTCTGTAACTTATAAAATAATAGGTGACGGGAAATTTTAATGCGGTAAGTCAACACAAGAAATGTTACACTTTCTGCGGAGCTATGAACATAGTTTATTGTATCATTTTCCAAAGAGTTACACCACAAAGATATAATTTTTTATAGAACAATAGTTTTTTTCTATCGTGTATTGGATTCGTTTAAACCAGCTGCGTCCAAATCAATTTAAACTACATTCCTGTCACTGTTAGTTTGGGAGCTGCAACCCTTCAAAGTTCTGAGGGCGGAGGCTGCGATAGCGTAGCTGACTGGCCGAGTGGCTATCCCCTGGGCACGGCCCACTGCCTCATGACTACCAGCCAGTCAGCTACGCTGTCGTAGCCTCCGCCCCCTAAACTTTGAAGGGTTGTAGATCCCAAACTAACAGTGATAGGAATGTAGTTTGAATTGATTTGGACGCAGCTGGTTTCAACTAATCCAATGCAAGATAGAAAAAACTATTGTTCCATTTAAAAAATTATATCTTTGTGCTGGAAAATGATACAATAAACTATGTTCATAGCTCCTCAGAAAGTGTAACATTTCTTGTGTTGACCTACCGCATTAAAATTTCCCGTCACCTATTATTTTATAAGTTACAGAGGCAAACACGCTTAGTGAAACACCCTGTATATATATTAAAATAAAAAATAAACTGAAAGTGTTGCTTTCTTATGCTTGCACGTGGTATACAATACTCTTCCCGATTTTGTAATTTTTTTTTTTTTTTTTTTTTTTTTTTTTTCACTTTTCATTCCATTCCAGGATGGTGGTGGTGGCGGCTGGTTGAATAATTAAATAATTCTCAGTCTCTGTTGCAGTATTCTTTACTACTCCAATTACGCGTTTCGCGCTGTTAGCGCATCATCAGACTGGAAACAGACATGTGTTTTATTACAGTCCGTGTACCTTAGCAACATTAGATTCGCTGCCCGCCAGGTACACGGACTGTAATAAAACATCTGTCTGTTTTCAGTCTGATGATGCGCTAACAGCGCGAAACGCGTGTTTGGAGTAATAAGGAATACTGCAACAGAGCCTGAGAATTATTTATTTAATTTTTTAAAGAAACACTAAGTCGGCACATTTATTTGAAAGCAGTTAGGAATGATAACAAAATTCATGACCAAATCACTTTTGGCAAATAAATAAATAAATAAATAATAAAAATAAAAAATGAAATTTAAAAAAATAATAAAAAAGAACAGAAACAAACCATTAAAGACCTTTGTCAGCAGTGAAATATATCAACTGCACCGGCTTTACTTGTCCCCATTTTCCACGTTGTACATATTCTGCATATTCAAATATTTACTTTGGCATTCCTTCCAAGATAATAGGTTCTGGCTGATGCATTTTACTTGTTCATACTAGCGGGACAACGCCTCAGCTCGACAATGTTCGTTGTGATAAATTTTGTTTTTAGTATTTTACGTAAAAACTGCACCTCCTTCACTGCACAGTTTCCGTAACCATGTTCACACCATATTGTATTTGCACTGTGAAACTGAACTACTCCAACACTGTAATGATCTGCAACACAATTCAAACACCGTGGGCGAAACCGAGTGACTTAGGGTACTGTCTTCAAATCTATAGGTTCCTGTGTCCTAGCACGAAAAGTTAACAAATCACCTCGTGGACACAGGTAGTTCTTGATTCTAATAAATAACGTAAAATACCGGATATCATAGTTGTATTAAATTAACAAATAAGTTACATACACCGTAATTAAACCAAATCGTTCGCCGTGGAGGTTCGAGTCCTCCCTGGGGCATGGGTGTGTGTGTTTGTCCATAGGTTAGTTTATCTAGGTTTAAGTAGTTTGTAAGCTACGGACTGATGACCACGTAGTTTGGTCCGATAGATTTACAAACATTTGAATTTTTTTGAAACCAAATCGTTACAAATATCTGGGAGAGTGACGCTAACCACCACGCTAATACGTCTTAAAAAGAAATAACGAGTTTAGGATATTATATTAGCAAAGAAGTACCAGAAACGTCAAGAAAAAAAATATTTCGGATGTACGCAGCACGAACGATGCCCACTTATAACTACCGCACCGCAGCCAGCGACGCTACCAACTACGATATTTCTGCATTTCTCTCTGTCCTCTTAATACTTTATAATACTCATCTAAAACACGTTGTAATAGTTATGTACGACAAAGACGTAAAAAATAAATTGATACCATAGCAAAGGAACGATATTCATTTACGGTATACGAATTTTAACACTGACACACGTTAAATACGATAACCTTTAAAACTATGAAAATGTAGTTTCCGGTAATTTATTGTAATAAATCATACTTAAAGTGACACTTTTTCAAAAGTTCATCAGTTTCCTGGCTCTTCAAAAAAATATTGTATTCATAGATCGTTCGATACAACGAAAGAAGGCACGAAACATGGAGTTTCGTTTGCAATATGGCGACTCAAAAGTTCTGCTTGTCACGTGTAAACCAGGCCACTTCTCGTTGGCCACGTTCCACTGCACAAAGCAAAAATCTAAAATGGCAGCTCCTTCATTCCACGGTTCGCAGGTTAGTGGAACGTGACATTCCACTTCCTCGTCCTCGTGTGTTTCCACGTGTCGTGAGAGGACGGCATAATTCTAGCTATTCCATGCTCTGAAACAACCTGCTACATCCCACAGAACTCATCGTGATTTGCGAATGCAGCGCTCTCCGGGGCGCGTTGCAGGCTGGCGCATAGATCACTGTGTTTACAAAGAGGGATGTGCGTAAAATTGAACGGCATCTCTATTACACCATCCTCTCACGGGACGTGGAAACGCACGTGGAGGAAAATGTGGTGACGTCGCAGTGTGAATTTCTACGTTTCACTACCCCTAGAAGCGAGGAATATAGCATCTGGCATGTTAGATTTTTGCTTCGTGGAATGGAACGTGACCAATGAGAAGCGACTTGGTTTACACGTGACGAAGAGAAATTTTGAGCCGCCAAGTTACAAAGGAAACTACGTATTTCGTGACTTCTTTCGTTTTAGTGTACGACGTATGAATATAATCTTTTTTAAAGCGTCAGATATTTGAGCAACTTCCGAAAACGTGTCATTTTAGTTATGGTTTGTGACAGTAAATTACCGGAAACTACGTTTTCATAGCTTTAAGGGAAGGTGTTATTCGACTGTAACGGTTGACATGATTTGAAAAACTTGTTCCTTTCAATTGTCATACTCGTAAAATGTAAACAAACATACCTTTAGCCACACGTACTATAAAAATTTCGCTAATGTAGGTGAGGAAGTAACATACCTTCATTCAGTAAACGGTGCAAGGAGAAAAATACATTTTTTTTCACAGATGGATTGTTGCTTTATGTCAACAAGAAATAGTGGGCGAGTATGAGAGATGCCTTAAGGATAAGGACCCTGGAATTACTGACAAACTACAAGAAGCGTATATTAAAGATGCGCAAACTATGTTTTTTTAATAATTCACTGATGATCGTTTCTTTTTGGGTACCGTTCCTTTCTACTCGTTCACCATTTCTTTTTACCAATTATTATCCAATAACTGGTAATCAAAATAGGAACTGAATAGTTCGTTTATAAAATATTAACAAAATTATCCCAGATGAAATGTAAATACCATATTATTGCAGTATACGTCATTCGAAATCGTAATCCCTTTTCCTACTCGCCCAATATTACGGATATCTATTTCTACACGTTATTTCTAAAAAATAAAATAATAATGAAAATAAAAACAAATAAAAAAATCAACAACTAGCAAGTAGATAGCACAGGGAAGCCACGTAAGTTTCACGTATTGGCTAGAAAGGAAAGGGTAAAATATTGTTGAATACTCTTACACGCCATGAAATGAATGAAAAGTACATTATAAACTAAATATCAAATGAAGCGGAACAAATCCAAATATGTACTGATAAGAGAAAAAGATATTCGCGATAATTGTGTCTTCTGCAGTTGGTAAAATATCAAAGAAAGAAATCAGATTTGTCTCTGTGGTGCTAGTAAAACGTATGAATTACACAGACGCAATTAGTATGCGTCATGAGTTAAAAAATTAAAATTATAAAATATCTGTAAAATGTAAATTACGGGTGATGGACGCTGCATCTGCGTCTATATCTACACGGATACTCTGCAAATCACACTGAAGTGCATGTCAAAGGGTTTATCCAATCACTTTTATGAAATTTCTATACAGTTCCACTTTCTAATAGCTTTCTGGAGAAAGGAACACCTAAATCTTTTTGTTTTCGATCTGATTTCTCTTATTTTATTACGATGGTCGTTTCTCCCTATCTAGGTAGGTGCTAACAATACATGTTCGCATTTCGAAGAGGAAGTTTGTGAAAGAGATGTTGCCGCAACAAATTACGCCTTTCTTTTAATGATTTCTGCCAAACTCGTGCATAATTTCAGTGACACTCTCTCCCCTCACTCTGTATCCTATATCGTGATGCGATAATACAAAACGAGCTGCTCTTCTTTGAATTTTCTCTAAATAGTCCGTCAGTCCCACCTGGTGTACATCCCAAAATGCCTAGCAGTACTCCAAAATAGGTCGCACGAGTTTCTTTAATGGAAATGATGCATCTTGAAAGAGTTCTGCAAATGAAAAGTAGTCTTGGTTCGCCTTCCCTACAATACTTTCTAAGTGTTCCTTCCAATTTAAGTTTTTCGTAGTTATTACTCCTAAGTATTTGGTTGAATTTATAGCCTCCACGTTTGATTGATTTATGGTGTAAATGAAGATTAACGGATTTCTTTTAGTGGTCATGTGGTGACCTTACACTTATTATTGTGAAGGGTCCATTGCCAATTTTTGCACCATGCAGACATCTTATCTAAATCATTTTGCAGTTGCTTTTGATCTTCTGGTGACTTTACTAACCGATAAATGAGATAATCATCCGCGACCAGTCTAAGAAAGCTACTCCGATAGTCTCCTACATCGTTTATAAAAATAAGGAACAGTAGGGGCCCTATAACACTTCCCCGGAGAACGCCAAATATCACATTTCTACTCGATGACTAACCGTCAATTGCAACGTACTGTGTCCTTTCTGACAGGAAATCACGAATCCAGTCGCACAGCTTTGGCGATATTCCATAAGCAAACAATTTGATTAGAACACGCTTGTGAGGTACAGTGTCAAAAGCCTTTCGGAAATCTAGAAATACGGAATCTATCTGACATCTCTTATCAACAGCACACGTCACTTTATGTGGGTAAAGAGAATCCATGTTGACTAGGAGACAATAGAATGAACAAAAGACGCGAACGACCAACATTCTATAGTTAAAAAAGTGTTTGAAACATATTGACAATGGGCGAGCACAATAAACAAAACGGACGATAGCTCGATAACGAGTAGTGAGCGGGAGGTCGGACATGGTTACCGGACGCTCGGCCTGCCTGCAACTGGAATGGCAATGTCGATGTCCCAAAATGGAATAAAAGTCACCGATACCGTTGCGAACCGGGAGCTCTATATTTTCGAACTAGAAATCTCCATACCGTTCCGTACCAGCCAGCTAGTTTCTCTAACTAGAGGAACTGTAGGTTGTCGCTACCGTTCTGGCGGTTCGAACTGGGACCGACTAAGAGCACCTAAGTGAGTAGCGAACTGCCGTTCTTTGTATGTAGTTACTAGCTCCTTCAGTTTGTCTACCGTTCCTTTAGAACTGTTCGTTCCCGTAATCTGTTGTGCATATGATTTGCCCTATAATAGTCATCCTAAGGCAGCAACAAATAGCGACCCCACGCCCGAATATTCTCCGACTAGACTGCGGGCCTGATAGCTTTGTGAGGCTCCCCTGGAGACAACTGGAACAACCAGGCCGTACGAAAAACACTCGAGAATAATGTATGAAGACGGCTGTGGATAGACCAGGCCCTGGAACCGAGACCTTGGGTCGTATGAATAAAAAAGAGCACATGCTCCACAGAAGATTCTCAGAGCAAAAGAACGTTTTCTGAGTAAGTTCTCAATTTCGTATGAATAAAAACTTCGAAGCATATGCTCTGAGCAGGTAGTTCATTCTCGCTACCTCCCCTCCTACTTGAGTAAGTTACCGCGTGTCATGTCCGCCACAGATCAGCTGTCCAATCGTGAATTTCTTTAAACTAGCCCAATCAGGCAAACTATTAAGTGTACAGATATGGAGTAGGCGTCGACGTGTTCAGAAAGAACTGGACTGTGTTTAGATATTAGTTTGTTGTGAAGGAGCATATTATTAAGACTAAATATGCACTTTTTACGAAAATGTATTCTGCTAGCGATACAAAATTTTCGTCACGCGAGAAACTCGTTTGTTAATGAAGTAGGGTTAGCACAATTTGCGAACGATATAATAAGAATGCATCACATATTCATCTGTTACAACGTGGAATGCTGTAGGAGTGTTCATACCTGAAATAGGCCTTGTTAAATATGACACCCAATGGTTTGCTTATAAGCGTTAGGCCATGCGATTTTGAACAAGAAACACGCTGCTAGGTATGTAATTAATCAGTTATTAATTTTCCTGTCGTGTTTACTTACTTCTAACATGACAGAAGTTACGATTACGAAGTCAGAAAACGCATCATAAATTGCCAACCGGTTTGGATAGAAACAGTACTTCAGTAGGCCTATCTGGTATTGCAGCAATATTTATTTTGTGATAGAAACTGTGAAGTCCTGGGATACACTTTATTTGGAACTAACAGCATAAGGTCTTACTAATAGACCCTATTGTAAAACAATATTATTTTGCTATGTGACTGTTTAAAACTGTAAATATACACGCCAAACAAATGAGTAAACACGCAGCTGAATCCATTTGTGTTTCATTTTTATGTCGGTAATGAAAACACCTCTTACATCACCCTCGTCACTGTATAAAATGCTGGAAGTGTCACACGATTTTTCCGAAGGAAGATACTCGTCAACAAAATGTTTTTATTTGTATTAACTTTATAGATCGCCTCGTATTTCTTAAAGGCTACATATAAAGGAAATTGATTTTGCCTTCTAAGTAACAAAATTGTTGTCATTTTTATTATAAACCTCAGTAAAACGTAACCATAATAGAAGTTACTCAGCACGGAGTATGCCATAGAGCTCACTCCAGAAACCTGAGAATGTTCTCCCGTCATGAGAAACTTCTGCAGTTTTATTCATATGAAATTGGAGAATGTTCTCTGTTGTGAGCAACTTCTCCCACCACGTTATTCACGCCGAGAACATACTCGGCTGAAGTATATTCTCCGACTCACTTTATTCATGCAAATCTGAGTATGTTCTCTGGAATCCAGAGTATAAAGTAGATACTCCATTTTATTCATACGGCCCCTTATCCTGCATAGTGCAGATGGACCCAAAATCACCGTGAATGGACCATGGAAAACTGGAGCAAATTTCTCTTTACAGGTGACTGCCGCATATTTCTGACACCGGATGGCCGGGATATGGGATATGGTAATACGCACGGCAAAGGTACACCGCCATTACCTTTCTCCAATTGTTTTGTTTCAATCTTCTCAGGTTCTAGGAAAGATCTGGTTGGATTAATTCCTATCAGACGAACTGACTTACTGACAGTCAGAATATACCAAGATGTCTTGGGATTCACTTCTTTCAGTGTCGGACCTACGATATTTTCCGAATTCCGAACCGAGGTAGCAAATTAATTGTGCGTCCACTCCCCCACTTTCCCACCGCTCGGGACGTCGATGTTTCGACGCCCCTCCCTCCCCCTCCCCCCCCCCCCAAGATAAAAACTTAGAAATTTGTTTCTGAAGGTTACTGAACGTTGTTCATTTTTCTTTGATAATAAACAAGAAAAACATAAGAATATTCACATGAACACAAAAACATAGTAAATAACTGATTACACTGTTAAGTGACTGTAACAGAATGAATCTGTTAAGATGAAGACACAAGCTTCCTGGGGGGTCACGTGACACTGCAAGCAGCACCCCTCCTATACTTTGGCGTGCGCAAACGCTGCTCTCCCCAATCTCTTTTCGGGCAGTTGAATATTTGTATAAATGTCATTTATCAACGAAATTGCGACACATTTGTAAAAACATCCAAATATATGTGGCAGTACCTGTTGAAAAGGAGATTGGGTTTAAAAAGAAATGCTTGCTGTCAGGCTCTAACGTACTACCTTGCAGCAGCGCTAATCACATGGCTATTCTTGCTACGTGACTGTATTATTATTCATTTCAGATCTTCTGAAACCTTTTACAATTGATGTGTCTTTAATTTATAGTAATAAGATATTTCACCAAATATGACGTATTTTTTTAGATAAATTTTCAATACACCATAAACATAATAATATGAAAGTTGGGTGTTGCCTTCATGGATGATTTGCCATGCGCAAGGTAACGTGCGCAGTAGCTCCATTGCCTTTGTTTCGGTACCATTCGTGCGCAACTGCTTGAGCTCGACTAGCCAAGAGCTCCAACGCTAATTTTAATAGCGGCGTTCCCTCCCTGCCGCGGGAGCGCCCATATGCTCCCTCCATGGGGTTCAGAAGACAATTTGAACCTCATCCGCGCATGCGCATTGCAACGCTGCGCTTAATGTCGACTATATCAGGCGGCCGCGCTACGACTCGTATACGTGCTGACTCCGCGACGTTAAACGTTTCTTTCGCGATAAAAATACTTTGAATGTGCATATAAAATGACTGATAGAAGAATGATGGTTTAAAACTAATTTTTATATTATTAATTTTTCTTTTTACCGACGAGCTTTTTTTTCCGGGGGTTCACTGAACCAGTGAACACGTAAGACGCGCCGCCACCGCTAAACCACTGGATATACAGATCAACAGTAAATTAAATTTGTTAAGCACACTTCTCATTTTCGTCATTAGTGAGCTGCAGCCGTACGCAGCAGGTGCGGAGTGCTACTTTTTAGTGTAACAGAAGTGTTATACTGGAGATTTTTAAAGATACATTTGTTAGGGAGAAAAAGGAGCAAGGAAGGAAGGAAGATATGGGTTTAATGCTTCCTTTCCTTTTTGTGGGAACATGAAGAAACCAAGTTTCTGAAGAAAAGCAAATTTACCCTGACAAAATGTCTCAGGTATTTTTCTTGCAGTCTAAAAGTGCGGTCACATAGCCTCAGATTTCCGATTCGAATACGGGGCGTGCTTTGCTGTGTTTCGAGAGCGACTAGGGAGCCCGGAACAACAGATTAAAAAACAATTAGGGCCTCGCCGGCCGAGGTCCCCAGGGGAAGGTCCACCTCTTCCCCACCCCACACCCTGACCCACCAGGGGGCTATAAATGCGTTGCCCACCAAAGCGGATGCGTGGCCCCTGCGGCTACAGGCAACCCGCGCTCCACGCGACACAACACAATACGTCACGCCAAGTCGGGGCAATGTTTAGAAGTGGCATTCACTGCAGGTAAGGCAGGTGACCTGTCTTCCTGTGGTTGTACCAGTGACAAAACTGCTGTCCTACTCAGTGTTCTATGCGTTAACACTTTCGCTGCAGAAGTGTACCAATCGTTTCCGTACTGAGCGCTATGTTGTTTTATTACTCGCTTCTTCTAACAGACAGGCTTCCGTTAATCCAGTTTATAAAAAGAGAAGCGCCGGCCGCGGTGGCCGAGGGGACTGAGGCGCTCCAGTCACGGTCTGCACGGCCACTACGGTCGGGGGTTCGAATCCCCTCTCGGGCATGGATATTTGTGCCGTCCTTAGTCTTAGCTAGTTCATAAGTAGTTTGTAAGCTTAGGGACTGATGACCCCGTAGCTAAGTCCCATAAGTTCTACAAACATTTGAACATTTTTAGAAAGAGAAGCCATTCGGAGGAAAAAAAATGAACTAGGCACATGTTATAGGTTACGTCTTCACTCGTTATTCCTTATGTGGTATATTAAGAGGGTACATTGTCATGCAGGCCACACGGTACACTTCCTACAACCACACGTTTATTTTAGAAACCACACGTTCTCGGTGTGGTGTCGCACAAGTCCAAAGTGCCCGCCACCTATTTTCGCCGAGCGCTGCCATGCACGCACGGCGCGGCGTTCTTATTACGTCAGCCACGAGTGCCCTCTGCTACAACCCCGCTCGTGGCCACCACTGAACGACATCGTTCACTTGGGACTCAGATAGGAACCAGTGAACACTTCGGAATCAGATAGGCACCAGTGAAGACTTGGCTATCGGACAGGCACTAGTCAGGCTTCTAGCTCAACTATGTATCAGCCTTCTGCAGTACTGAGCTATGTAAAAGTTAAGTATTGTATAAATTATGTGCAATATATATCTCGTTCTAATTTACTCTAGTGTTTCTAGTTTCTGCTGTCCCACTGGCTGGTCACCTCCTACCAGCACAAGCGTGCCTCCTTTATTCCTGTGTCGGACTCTTGCTACTCGGCCACCGACACCTACAACGGAAACGAGACACAAAAGCGGTGACGAGGCTGGGACACAAAACTCGGGCCCATATGTAACTCCTTTTATCGAAATATAGAAACCCCAGTAAAGTCGTCAGGGCTTTAAACTCCAGCTAGGCTTCAGGTAACCCACATCTACGTGCAAGAGTGAACGTCATCTCGGAAAGACGTCAAAAATTCAAAATCTTTTTCCCGAGTTAAAGTGACTGCGTCCAGTTTATTACCTGCAGTCGTGATATCGACTGTCCCACTCTGGAGTCTCTGGAATAGCGTGCGTCTCATCTCACCATCGGTGGCCGCTTGATGTCGGCCAATTACGTGATTACCTGGGGGGAGGGGTGTGGCAGTGGTGGTGGCGGTGGTGGAGGGGTTGCAGGGACACGGAGAGGGCGACAGGGGGCGCGCGATGAGTCGCCAGAAAGAGTGGCCAGACTTCTAATTGGAAACCTGCGTCGCTCCCTGCAAGCCAAAGAAGCCGCCAGCCTTAATTAAGGGTCGTGCTGATTGAGAAACTCGAGCAGCCGCTAACGCCCCCCTTAATGGCCCGCGGGCTTCATCTGTGACAAGCGGTTCGCCCGTGGGCCTAAACCTGTTTCAGGACTGACGCAGCCGAGTCCGTCTCCAACACGGCGTAGTCCTAACAGAACTTTTTCTGCGTGAGAGGACCCCTACCAAAAATAAGTGACTGTAGAGAAACGGAACAGTATTGGAGGATTTGTACGGAGAAACTGGAGCTACGTAAATAATAAATCAGTGAACGTAGCGTATTTTAACCCTCCAAGCACACTGTCGGGCTGTAGGCAACTCATCTCACAAGTAAACCGAACCACGGAGACGTGCAGGGAAGAGTCCTCTGCAGTCGGGGTGCTCACTGTGTTCTCGGTGGTGGAGTGGTCAACGAGTCTGCGTAGTAAGCAGTAGATCCCTGGTTCGAATCCCGGCCGGGCACAAACTTTCACTCGCCGCACTTTGGTATTCCATCTAAACCTAGTACAGTGATGCCATAAGTGATCACAAATTGCTATTTATTTCATTAGAATTTACTAAGCTTGAAGAAGTTAGAAGAATGGAATGAGTGAGACAAATCTAACCCTTTATTTAAAGTCAGTGTTGCCAACTGACTTTTTTATATCTATGGATTTTTCTTGTTTTGCACCAGCCGAAAGGACATAGTTTTGAAACAAGTTTAGATAAAAAAAAAAAAAAAAAAAAAAAATAAAAAAAAACAAGAATCCATTCTTTGTCTTTTATTTACACCAATAAGACACAACAAAAATGAAACAGGAACAAGTGTCCAGTTCTTGCTGAACGGGAACCTTAAGTGAGTTTGATGTGCGGTTTTCACATAATGGGTTGGTAGTCAAGGACTTATATTTTTAGCCAATAAACAGATTGTAAAAATACCTAAAAAGTGCATTTTTATGCAAACATCATTTTTTGAAATGGAAAAATGGTTGTTTCTATCATGCACTGAAATTTCTAACACCAGCTGTGTACAAAGAATATTGAATGACATTTTTAACACGTTTAGTTTGGCAGCTACAACCGTACAAAGTTTTGGAGGCAGAGGTTACGACAGCGTAGATAACTGGCTGGTAGTCATGAGACACTGGGCCGTGCCCAAAGCGCTAACCACTCACCCAGTCAACTACGCTATCGCTGCCTCTGCCCCTGAAACTTTGAACTGCTGTAGCTGCCAAACTAAACGTGATAAAAATGTCATCCAAAATTCTTTGTACACAGCTGGTGTCGAAAATTCCAGTGCATCACAAAAACAACCATTGTTACATTAAAAAATTGGATATTTCCAAAAAGTACTCTTTGTAAGTAATATTACAATCTGTTTGTTGGCTAAAAATACTAGCGCCTGACTACCGACCCAGTCTTTGAAAACCGCACATCAGTCGCACTTTCCGTTTCATCAATATTTGCGGTGCAAGTGTTAGACGATTCACCCTGTATAATTTTCAGCAATCACATAACATTTAACATGATAAATTTCGCTAATGATGCGATGAAAAGAAGTACATTGGTAATAATTTCATAAGATGTTTACGATGATAACGTAATGCCTACGTTTCTTTGTGCACTATAGAGACAAACTAGTATAGCCTAGCGTAAGGAAACAGAGAGCTACGTAAACACGGCGCTGTGGCATGCAACGCGTGTATAGAATAATAGGTATCTGGTGCTGGAATTTGATCGGCTACAGCTGCTGCAGTGGAAGGTTATGACACATTAAGTAGGTTTGAACTCGGTGTTATAGTCGGCGCACAAGAGATGCGTCACAGTATCTGTGACGTAGCAATGAGGATGGGGATTTTCCCGAACGGCTATTTCGCTATTACGCCGTGAACATCGGGAATTCGCTGAAACATCACACCCTGAATGTCGATGAGCACGGAAAAAGATCCTGCAAGAACGAAACCTACGGCGGCTGAAGAGAATAGTTCACCGTGACAGAGGTGAAACCAAATCAAATGTTCAAATGTTTGTAGAGCTTATGGGACTTAAGTACGGGGTCATCAGTCCATAAACTTACAAACTACTTATGAACTAGCTTATACTAAAGACGGCACAAACATCCATGCCCGGGGGGGGGGGGATTCGAACCCCCGACCGCAGCGGCCGTGCAGACCGTGAGTGGCACGCCGCAGACCGCTGGGCCACCGCGGCCAGCAGAGGAGAAATCCTTCCGCAGATTGCTGCTGATTTCAATGCTGGACCGTCAACAAATGTTAGCGTGCGAACCATACACCGAAACATCATCGTTGTGGACTTTCGGGGCCGAAGTTGTACAACTCGTCTGGGCCCTCCAAAACCGGTTTTGAAACGTTGATGACTGGACACATGTTGGCTGACCTATACGGGTATGGAGACAATCTCATGAATCTATGGACTCTTCAGTACAGGTTTTCTGAAGGCTTTCAGGTCAAATCGAAGTAGGTGGTGCTAGGTCCATTGTACTGCGATAGGACATCATTGGTAGGAAAAAGTATTAATTCTGGTATGAAAATAACAGTGTTCAGCGCACAACAACAATGTAACTTCCTGGCAGATTAAAATTGTGTGCCGGAACCGGGACTCGAACCTGGGACCTTTGCCTTTCGCGGGCAAGCGCTCTACCGACTGAGCTACCCCGACACGACTCACGATGCCGCCTCACAACTTTACTTCTGCCAGTACCTCGCCTCCTACTTTCGAAACTTCACAGAAGCTCTCTTACAAACACGCAAGACTAGCACTCCTGGAAGAAAGGATATGGTGGAGACATGGCTTAGCCACAGCCTAAGGGATGTTTCCAGAATGAAACTTTCACTCTGCAGCGGAGTGTGCGCTGATATGAAACTTCCTGGCAGAGTCCCGGTTCCGGCACACAATTTTAATCTGCCAGGAAGTTTCATATCAGCGCACACTCCGCTGCAGAGTGAAAGTTTCATTCTGGAAACATCCCTTAGGCTGTGGCTAAGCCATGTCTCCACCATATCCTTTCTTCCAGGAGTGCTAGTCTTGCGTGTTTGCAAGAGAGCTTCTGTGAAGTTTGGAAAGTAGGAGGCGAGGTACTGGCAGAAGTAAAGTTGTGAGGCGGTATCGTCAGTCGTGTCGGGGTAGCTCAGTCGGTAGAGCGCTTGCCCGCGAAAGGCAAAGGTCCCAGGTTCGAGTCCCGGTTCCGGCACCCAATTTTAATCTGCCAGGAAGTTTCATATCAGCGCACACTCCGCTGCAGAGTGAAAGTTTCATTCTGGAAACAACAATGTAAATTATAGAAACTGATCAGTGATAAGCCGGTGCACATATGACAATGACAGCAATTGTTGCACTAGATCAGACTTTCTGAAACTGTGCTCCACGGTGCAGTTGGCGCCCCGCCAAACAATTCCAAGTGATGGAGGAAAAGGTAAGTTTTTTTAATTAATATTCTTATATCTTAAATTTTATAAAATGAATTGGGCAATAACGTCAATGTAGTGTTCTCCTAAAAAAAATTAATAACATTTTTTTTAGTGTTTGTAAAGTTATGCGACCTACTGCAGTGATCATCGGTCCCTAAACATAAAACTGCTTAAACTAACTTAAGCTAAGAACAACACACACACCTATACCCGAGGGAGGATTCGAACGTCCGACGTCGAAGGCCGCGTGCACCGCAGCAAGGCACCTCAGCGCGCGCGGCTATTCCGCCGCGGCTGTTTTCCTCGCCCTTGAGCACCACCTTCCATGTGTCCGCCTCTATGGTTTAATGGTTAAATCGGGCGGCAGATGCGTTGGATGTCTGACGTTTCATGCTGTGCAGTGCTGCAACGTTTACTTCGCGTGGTGAGCCTCTGCATTTGCTGAAGATGTGTTGACTTTGCTTGTTTACAAACGAACGCGATGTCGCAATAGACGAGGAAAGATACCTTGGACCTTATGTTCGACAGTAACTTTATCCCTGCTAATAAATCAAATTTAGATGTTCTTAATCCACAGGGGCCAATCCGCTCCGTATACTTATAAACTACGTCAACTTACCTGAGGACAACAGACCCACATACGCACACAACTGCGCTCGAGCGCCCACCCACCCACACACAACACACATACATTCCGGACGCAGGACTCTAATCTCTGACGAGATCGGTGGCGCAATATGTGACTTGGGCCCTTCGACCGTGCTGCCAAAGACCATCATTGACTAATAAATTTCAAACGTATCTGTATGTCTTGGGTGCAAAATCAAGTTCGTAGTAAGTTTGCTACTACGCACCGAAGACATACAAATGTCTAAGAATAATTGTGTGGCCAGAGACGAACACTCCAGTTTTGGGTGTCGTGGAGAGAGGTCGCAATGGCGGCAGACACAACACACCAGGTTGAGATACTGAATAGTGAAGTGGTCTGATCCGCAGGGACGCAGACACTGTTGATATTATCTGTTACAGTTATAAAATAAGATAAAAAAAACTGTTCCGTAATTTCGCAGCAATTTATGGTAGTGCAAGAATCACTTGCCCAATACGTATTGTTGTAATAATAAAAGGTTTTTTGTATAAGTAATGTTTCACTGACAATGTAAAGAGGTTGGACAAGGATTGTCAATTATGTAGACGTTTGCGAATTTAGCGTTGGAGGGAAGTTTGTGGCGTACAATTCGCAGAGGGAGAGCAAGAGATGAATATAGTAAGCACATTCAAATGGATGTAAGTTGCTGTTCTTATGAGGAGATGAAGAGGCTTGCTCAAGATAGAGCAGGGTGAAGAGCTACATCAAACCAGTCTCCGGATTGAAGACCACGACAACACATTGATTTCGTGAGGGATGCTGCTGGATCTCCAATAATTTCAGAATTCTATCCGAACTGCTCCCGAAAAAAGTTATATATGTCACAGTTTGAAAGCATAATTCATAGGGTTACAACATACATCATTGAACTGCGGTATATAAAGCTTCAGCACAAACTGTACTTGTTAAAGCTCTTTAACACATCCAATCCCAGTTACGTAATGAAACTCAGTTCAACGTTGTCCCGTGAGTTTACCAATTCAGTAAATTCCTCTGTAAGGATAAGCTGTACATTAAAATTTCACTTCCATCTATGCACAAGCAGCTTCAGATATTTTCGAAAGTAATCCTGAATCGTAGACGATTAAATACCGTACCATCTGTGAAAGTCACAGGTAGTTCATTGTAACATTGGTTTCATGTGTCACGCAGCGAATACGCTTCCTAATTCAATTTGTCATAACATTGTGTGCTGCAATCTGCTTTTCATTGGTCCCCCAGCTTATAAAACTAGGTCAAATAATTTGAAAAGTACTATAGTAGATCTTTCTCCGGTGTAAGAAGAAAAACAATTTCGAGCGTCGGCATTTTTCACGAATGTAGTTTCGTTAAATCAGAATTATTATTATTATTATTATTATTATTATTATTATTATTATTATTATTTTGTTTCTTCACAGTTACCGGGTTCCTTGAATAGTACATGGGAACAACCTCGATACATTTGAAGAACGGCACCATTCCTATCAGGATGCCCTTTCCAAAAATTAATGTATTATGAATTTATTGCTACTTTGGAGCCTTACCAATTCTCCAACTCTCAAAAGCGCAACTGAAGTGCATTCACCTTCCTCATAAGGAATTTGTAATAGAAATAACTTGCCACGTACTGATGCATAGTTGTCAATGTACACGGACCTCGGAATAGCTGTCCGCAAACCAACCAAACATACATACAGTACAGCTATTTGCAGTTCTGCGTTGTGGTGGCAACGGAACGGTAAACAGCTGCGCACGTTTGTGGTTTGTGGGTACATACTCTGACAACGTGGACAATGACGACCACAGTACGCGCAATTGTGCGTACTATTTAATTTCCGTACTATGTGCCGTGGTAGTTGCTGTGGTAGTATGGAAAATAGTGAAGATTATATCACCATGACGTTATTACCGGAACATCTTAGATATCTTCTGTATCTATTTATAATTAGAAGCAGAGTTTTTCTCGAGGCTTGAAAAACATTACGCATCTACACATACATAATACTCTGCAATTCGCAGCTATGTACCTGAATGATGTTTCGTTGAACCAGTTCAGACCATTTAAATGCCGTTGCACTCCCTATCAAGCATGGAGCTCAGACTTCCATTAGTTCATTATGATTATCGTTTCTGCTTATGTAGGTGGGAGTCATCAAAATATTATCGTATTCGGAGGCAAAAGCTAGTGTTAAAAACATCGTAAAGTAGATCTCGCCGCAACAAAAGTCGGCTTTATTTTAATGACTGGCATGTAAACTCGTGTATGAATTCCGTGACACTCTCTCCCTTATTATCGCGATGATACAAAATGCGCTGCCTTGTTTTGAACTTCTTCGATCTCCTCCGTCACTCCTATCTCCTAAAGATCGCGTAATTAATTTTGGTGCCAACCAACAACAATAATCTGTTATTGCCTCGTTTCCTAATCAAATTCCTTCAAGTCGGCTGAATAAAATCGACAACCTTCTATTATTATTGTGAAAATTCATCGTAATGTTGGTTTAGGATCAGCAACTGGGAATATTTTGTAACACAATTTATTTTGTCCGTCGCAGTTGCACAATTTTGAAGTCAGTGACTCTACCGTTCATTATCAAACCATTAACCTTTTCCAGACCGTGATGATCCAGTGCATGCTACAAACGGCTGCTAAAATATTGTAAATTATCCTCATTAAAATTTTAAATGGTAGTTAAGATTAGTGATACAACCACGGGTCTCCTCGCAGATTTGTCGATGATTTCCATTGGTTTAGCTTTGTTTGTATTTAGAAAACGTATCACAGATCTGATTTCACACGCGACAGTCAATTTCATTTACGGCTGAGGTTATAAAGAAGCACTGCAAGCACACACGTCGGCAGCAGCGATCTGAAAAATTACATAAATGTCTTCTTCTTGAGTCAGAGTAACTGCCGCGCTTGCTCAGAACTGCGATCATAGCTCTTCCGCGGATAGAAATAGAAACAGGACTCATTTTGTGGACCACCTTCGTATCTTCGAAATTTCTTTGGCTATGTTGTATCCTCCCAATGCGAACATATTTTATTAGCACCCATCTACATAGGGAAACACTATCATGAAAACAAATTAAGATACATGGGATCGAAAACGTTAAAGATATTGGTGTTCTTTTCTTCCGTGCGCTATTAGAGAATGGATCGGTACAGAAATAATATGAAAGCTTTTCGATAACCCGTGTACGACACAATTCACTGTGATCTGCAGAGTTATTATCTATATCTACATCTACATGGGATACTCTGCAAATCACATTTAAGTGCCTGGCAGAGGGTCCATCGAACCACCATTATACTATTTATCGCCCATTCCATTCTCGAATAGCTCGCGGGAAGAAAGAACACCTGAATCTCTCTGGTCGAACTCTGATTTCTCGTATTTTATTGTGATGGTCATTTCTACCTATGTAAGTTGCATTCGGAGGAGCATGTTGGCGATTTGAGTTTCGTAAGAAGCCCACGACGCTGCGATAAGCGCCGTTGGTGTAATGATTCCCATACCAGATCCTGTATCATTTCCGTAACGCTGTGTCCCCTGTATCGTGACAATACGAAACGAGCTGCCCTTCTCTGGACTCTTTCGATGTCCTCCGTCAAACCCACCTGATAAGGATCCCACACTGGGCAGCAATACCCCAAAAATGGACGGACAAGCGTAGTGTATGCAGTTTCTTTTGAGTGTTGTTGCATCTTTTAAGGGTTCTGCCAATAAAACGCAGTCTTTGGTTCGCCTTCCCCACGACATTATCTACGTGTTCTTTCCAGTTTAAGTCTGAAGTAATAGTAATTCCCAGGTATTTGTGGGGTTTACGGGCTACATTTTTGATTGATTTATCTTGTAAACAAAGTTTAACGGATTTATTTTCGTACTCATATGGACAACTTCTCACTTCTCATTATTTAGAGTCAATTGCCAATTTTTACACCAGATCTTTCTGCAATTGGTTTTGAACTTCTGATGATTTTACTGGTCGGTAAATGAAGTCGTCATCTGCAAACAAACTAAGAGAGCTACTTAGATTTTCCCCTAAATCGTTTATGTAAATAAGGAACAGCAGAGGACCATAACATTACCCTGTGGAACGCCCGATATCACTTCTGTTTTAGTCGGTGCCTTACCTTTGATTACTACGAACTGTGTCCTCTCTGACAGGAAATCCCCTATCGAGCCGCAAATTTGGGGCGATATAACATAACCACGCAATTTGATTAATAGCCGTTTCTGAGGTACGGTGTCAAAAGCCTTCTGGAAATCAAGAAATACGGCATAGATTTACGAACCCTTGTCGATAGTGCCCATCACTTCATGTGAATAAAGAGCTACTTGTGTTTCGCATGATGCAGATGTGCCACTTTAGAGACATTAGACACCAGTTCATTATTTGCCTAATTTGTGGCGTTTCCATTTTATTCTATTACAATTAGCCACACCGTCCCCTTTATAACTAGAGTGCTCCTAGATTTCGGCGATTTACCGCCTCTAAGCTGAATGGAAGTTCATTCGACCGCTGGGTCCGCTACGCACGGTGCAGAATCCCGCCTCACGCACGACCGCCGCAGTTCCATAAAGCATTTAGCGGGTCCGCCGTTGGTCGACTCGTAAGCCCTCCGCCGCTAGAATTACCCGACCACGCAGTTACCTGCGGTCGTGAAAGGCCGGCCGCAGCGCGCGTGTTAATTCCGCCGCTAAACAAGGCCATTGTCCGCGCTTCGGAAGAAGCACGCCACGCCGGCGTTCACATCGCCGTGTGCGCGGACTATAGTCCGATTAAAACTACTTGCCGGATGACGTTTGTCACGTGGCCACAGAGCAAACAAGCTACCGCTTGCCTCTAGGAGATACACAACCACAGCGACTCAGTCAACAATGCTATTAATCATATTCACAGAATATATGACTTCAACTGCGAATGGCCAAAGCTGAAAATGTGAACCCACCCGTTATTCGAACCCGGGTCTCCTGCTTTCTAGGCAGTTGCGCTGACCCCTACACAACTGGGAACAAAGTGATCAGCGCACCTGCAACGACTACCTAACCACGCCTCCCGTCAGGTACAAATTTCCAGCTTTACGGGAATTAGTGCATAGTGACTACGAGTTTGAGCACTGTGGGCAGGGTTGTATCTGACTGGAGACATGCTTAGGTAGTCCTTGCAGAGCGGTGATCACTGTGTTTCCAGTGGTGTAGGGCTCAGCGCAACTGCCTAGAAAGCAGGAGATCAGGGTTCGAATCCCGGCACGGTTCACATTTTCAGCTTTGCCCATTCTCAGTTGAAGTCACATATTCTGTGAATGTGAAAACAATAACAACTGCAGGATCAGAAGTGACGTCTATTCTTTCGGAATAGACGCCACATGTATATAAAATGCTGTTAATATCGTACTGGAACGGCCGATTTAACCCTCCGTCAGTGAGGCGCGTCCACACACACTTACCGGATCAACAATGTTAATTACTTTTATAGCAATGGGTTGTGTGAGCTGTTGTGCCGTGTACCTTCCTTATTCGCGATGCCTTATAAATTGCCATTTAGTTATTTGCGTAATGATTGTTGATACAGTGACGAATTATTCGATCTCCTAGACGAGTTACAACCTTTTTGAGTTCGCGAGTCCCCTTCCAAGTAAAAGTATTGTGGCGGCCTCCAACCTGCCCTCAACGTACTGAACACAACTCTATATGTGAACTCAAAGACAGCGAATTTTATAGCTTCTTCTGTCGTCTGTAGATAAAAAAAATTCCTAAAAATAAGTAGGGTATTTTACATTGTAGGGTGAATTTTAGTGTATTTTCCGGAATAAATACCATTACCCTACTTCACCTTATGTTCGACAAAAATATGTATTGCATGACGATTATTTCGCGTTGTAGGTAAGATTCGGAAGCGAATTATGCTCGTGAAGTCTCTCCGTATAAGAAATTTCTAAAGAGGTTGAGGTTTTCTTTACAACTTTGTTTTTTTCAAAATTACTCAAACTCTCATTAATTTGGCTATCGATTGGTTGCTGAAATCAGTTTTCAGGGTTTTCTTTTATTCATCGTTAACACGTATTTAATAGAAAAAAGCTGTTCAAATCATAATAGATGATAAAAAGGAATTACGTAATTTTTCATGGTGCAAATACTTCCGTCTTTGACTGAGATTCCCCGAATAATACTATACCACACCCATGGGGGTCGCGATTCACAAAAGGAAGGAAGCATGAGGTTTAAAGTCCCGTCGACAGCATGGTCATTAGAGACGGCGCGATTCACATGTTTAAACACAGTCCAACAATACTAACAAACGTTAGTGCTACAAATTTATCGACAGTTATAAGGTGAGCGTATCTCCTTATCTTCCAGTTTTATTAATATTTGTGTGTTGTATATAGTCATAAGGTTAACACATTTGTTATATTAACTTAGGTGTATAAACAATACAATAATAATAGACTACGAGAGAGAATGGTAACGAATCAGTGTGTTAATGGGAATAGCTCTGTAACAATCTAAACCTGAAGGTGAACCAGAATTTGGTGAATTAGTGGCCTCGGAGGAAAAGGAAGAAGACACCCAAAGTGAAACATGTATGTGTGTCTTCAACATATTGAAGTTTTGCCCAAAGACTGTCAAAGAGTGAAAATTTTGATTATATTAGTAACTGTATTGCTATTTTTTCTGTTTCGTTAAAAAATAAATTAATTTTGATGAAAGCATGTAGACGCTGGGAAGGTAGTAACACAGGGTTGTAGCCTTTCTCCAACGATGTTAAATTTGTACGTTGAGCAGGCAATACAGGAAAGCAAGGATAAATTAGGAGAACGAATTAAAGTTTAGGGTGAAGAAATAAAAACATTGCTTTTTTTCCATGACATTGTAATTCACTCACAGACAGGAAAGGACCTGGAGGAGCAGTTGAGCGGAATGGACAGTGTGTTGAAAGAAGCGTATAATATGAACGTCATCAAGAGCTAAATAAGGGTAATGACGCGCAGTCTTTGAAATAAGGCGAGGCTGAAGATATTAGATTAGGTAACGAAACAGTGAAGATGGTAGATGAGTTTTCTTACTTGGGCAGTAAAATAACTTATTATGGTCGCAGTACAGAGGATATAAAATGCAAAATGGCTGTGGGAAGAAAAGCGGTTTTAAAAAAGAGAAATTTGCTGACGTAGAATGTTTATTTAAGAGCAAGGGAGTCGTTTCTGAAGGCTTTTGTGTGGAGTGTTGCCTTGTACGGGAGTGGAACTTCGACGATAAATAGTGCGCACAGGAAAAGGATACAGACTTTTGAAATGTGATTCTACAGAAGAATGCTGAAGATTATGTGGATGGATCACGTAACTAATGAGAAGGTACTGAACGAAATTGGGGAGAACATGAATTTCTGGCATACCTAGACTAAAAGAAGGGATCGATTGGGAGGACACATTCTTAGATATCAAGGAATCGTGAATTTAGCGTTATGTGGGGGGAAAAATTGAAGAGAGAGACCAAGAGACAAATATAGTAATAAGATTCAAATGGGTGTGGGCTGTCGTTCATATGAGCAGATGAAGAGGCTTGCTTAGGATATTGTGTAGAGCTGCATCAGACCAGTCTCCGGAATGAAGACCACAACAACAACAACATATAGGCTGGTGTTATTTCATTTTTTAGATGCTCTTAGTTTTTCATTTATATCTTTGCATGTGCTACATTTTAATTAATGGACAAACATTTACATACTATTTGTATAAGGTTTATTAACTCAAAACGTACTTACAAAAAGTCACTAAGAAAATTAAAATGACTGAGTAACAATTGTATCCATGTTGATAACCGAACATTAATAAATACTAAGACAATTCAATTATTTCATTCTGATAATGTGAAAGCCCGACGTCACCATACTTGGTAGATAAATTATCTCATTGATGAGAGGTTAAATTTATCTCCATTATAATTTCAGTAAATTTATTAAAAACTGCAGGAAGTTTTAAGACTTTCCTACTCAACAGAAATGCAAATGAACTATCAAATCCAATAAAAAAATCTTTAAACAGTCTTGAATGGCAGGTTCTTTTGCAATATAAAACGGCAAAAATCTAATAGCTGGTTCTATAAAGTTAAAAGATTGATACATAATTCAGTTACATTTTATCAAATTTAATGAAAATTTTGCAATTGTTTTCATAAACCACAGAGATCTTATATGAACCAGTTGTATGAATATCGATACATAAAACAAAATCACACTTTCTACACACTAAAAAACGTTTTCGTAAGTCCCTAATAATTGCATAAATTGTTGAATCGTCTTTGTTGTGATCGTCAAAATATATCATCAGCACAGTAATTAAATATTTGGATCTCTTAACGGCGAAAATAATTTTCTTCGACATTCAGATACATAAAGTAAAATTTCAAGTTTTATTTCAGGTAACTTACATTAATATACCAGATGTGTACACGTCAATATCATCATAAGAACTGAACTTGTATTTGACATGCATAGGTAATAACCCTCGTTTACAATAGCATTTACTCCGTTCTTTATTGATCCGGTTATGACGGTCGGAAACGGCAACGCTTAAGAAGGCCTTCTCTCGCCCCGTAGTTGTCGACACACGACGTTTAATGGCCAACTGCATCAACTGTGCCCCCACGGGGAAGTTGCTCATCTTGGAGGTTGCGCCATTGTCAACGCACATGAAATAATAGAAAAACACACTTTTTTAGAATCACTTAATAAAAATCAATAACATTAAAAATATTAACAACAATATAGATAAACATGATTTTACCTACAAAACTGAACTGACGTAAACCAATAGCAGGGATAAAACTTCGTGGCGCTACAATACACTCAATAAATCAGGGCAGTATTTGAAGGCCGTCAAGAGTTAAAGGCGACGATGGAAAATGCTCCGTCGACAGCTAATTTTAAGTGTTCATTGGCGGGATTGCAGCAGAAGGCGCGTTTCTAGTTCTCAATTTAATCCATTATATAACCTAACCATAGAGATGTACTAGTTATCCAACAAAAGTATGCCTACAATATCCAGAAGAAATTCAATCGCAATCGTTTCGTACACGGCGGCCGAAACTTACCCGTAAGACATGATAATTTCAGATACAGCGCTAAAATCAATCTGAAGATATTCTCACACAGGCTATGGCTACACGAGCTGCCATATTACGTCCCACTTAGCAGTCCTACTTGGCTATTGGTTTCAAATCTTTACCGACATAAGTAGATTAAAATCGAAAACAGAATCACAACGTGACAAAAAAGCATATAAAAGTCAATTATGAAAAAGATGTAAACAAAAAATCAGTTAAACAAATTAGTTTAATAGAACAAAAATCAAATTAATTTTGATTTAGAAATTAAAATTATCGCAGACAACGAGTTTCGAATATATATATATATATATATATATATATATATATATATATATATATATATATATATATATATATATATCAAGCTAAGACTTCACCACAGCACTGTACAACCATACTCTCTTAGCTGTCTGTGTGTCGTTACAGATGGAGTAACAGCAATGAATTGTAACTTTCGATGAGCTCAGATACATGCAAAACGTACGAAGCTTATCAAATGACAATTGATCTGTGTGATATAATACTTGTATATGGCAGGTTAAACCGAGGCTTGTACCGAAGGATGATTGTATGAGTACGTATTTTGCTACCGCCATTATATATATATATATATATATATATATATATATATATATATATATGCACAATGGCGGTAGCAATAATATATATATATATATTATCATTAAATGAATGATTTGGATAAAGCTTTTGACAATGTATGAAATTGTGGAATCGGAAGGGGTAAAATATGTGGAACGGAAGGTTATTTACAACTTTTACAAATGCCAGGCAGCAGTTATGCACTCATTAAAGTTGAAAAGCATGAAATAGAAGCAATGGTTGGAGGGAAAGGGTTGGAACCTTTCTTCAATGTTTTCCAATTAGCACGTTCACAAAGCTGTAAAGGAAAACAGGGAGAAATTTAGTGAAATAATTAGGGATGATGAAATAACAACACTTTGTTTTGATGATGACGTAGTAATTCTGTCAGAGACAGCGAAGTAGCTGGAAGAACAATTAAAAGTAATGGACAGTGTCTTGAGAGGAAGGTATAAGAGAACACTGACAAGAGTAAATGGAGGGTAATGGAAAATCAGGTGATGATGAAGGAATTAGATTAGATAACGAATCAATAAAGGTGGTAGAGGAGTTTTGTTTCTTGGGCAATAAAATAACGTATGATGGTCTCAGTACCGAGTATATAAAATGAATGACGGCTATGGGAAGACAAGCCATTTCGAAAAAGAGAAATTTTTCAACATCAAATATTAAATTAAGTCTAAGGAAGACTTTTCTGAAGGAATTTTTGTGGAGCGTTGTCTGGTATAGGAGAGAAACTTGGACGATAAATAGTGGCGAATAGAGAGCACGCAACTGGGAGAGGGATGGGTGTGGCTACTGGCAACCACGTTCGTGGGACTTCGTTAGCAGCGCGTAGGGGTGGCAAGTACTGCCGCGGCAAACTGGGGCGCACGACACAATGTTGTGACGTGTAGTCCTGAAACAGGTGCGATTCGTGTAATTACGTCAGAACGCAGCCGAGGTGGTGCCTGCGCGCATACTCACCAAAGCGTCAAATTCATCCCTCCCCCCAACACCCCCAACACTTTCTTCTCTCCCCATCCTCCCGAAACTAGACGAATCCCATGCTTGCCATTCTGCACCACTATACAAAAGACAGATTGAGACGAACATACATAAGCGTCTTCTTACAAGGCAGTCTCCATGGTGAGCTTTGTTTACCATTTACATAATCCTCTTAGCACAAAATAGGCCCACGCCCCATTACCTCTTGTCTGCAACTCCATTTTGTAATTCTCGTGTTCTTGTGTATATTCTGTCACGCAGATAATTTCAGAATGCCCTGCTAAAGGGCGAAGCGCCTCATTAAAGAAATAAAACACCCTACAAGCAAGACGGCTATTATTAAAGATATATTTTATTTCACTGGTTGCTGTGTTCCATGAACTGGATATTATTTTTGGATTAAACAGGGCATCTATTGCACAGAAACTGGCATTGCGTCAATGAAATACCTGGGGTACAGGTGTGACGAGTATTAAACTCAATAGGAGAAAGATTTAACAAGAGAGAGAGAGAGAGAGAGAGAGAGAGAGAGAGAGAGAGTTTTCTTGTGACGTTAGCGGATACTCTGAACTATTTTTCAAACTGAAAATTTGAGTACTTCACGTAAGGCAACTACCCCACAAAACGGAAGTTTACCACGGGTATTTCAGGGTAATTTTGCACGTTTAATATTTTTTTTTATAGCAGCTGTGGAATTTAAGTTGAAGTTAGCGTGATCTTTTACGGGATCTACGGAAGTACGGAAACATATCGTGAAATACATCTCACGTTCTGTTTCAGCTCTCACTCCGACAAATTTAAAACGGTCATAAAGTGGTAAGCTTGTGTAAATTCTTCGTAATGACGGATTTAAAGGGATCAGCAACTGGAAAAAGACTTCTGTTTTTAGTGTAAGAGACCCAGAAAGACACTCGTTACCACGAAGTGCTATTATACGTCAGAGTAACCGAAACTATTCACACAAAATTATTAAATATGTAATACCGACGCCAAAAACAAAATAAAAACGTCATAATTATTAATCTATCAGTCTTACGGAGGGTCGAAATGCTACCTTTTATATATGGAACTTTGAAACTTTGGCAGCTACTTTCAGCATACATACTGTTAGCTCACTGAACTAGAACCAATATTTTCTTTGTGTCGATGTAATATTTATGATTTTTTTGCCTTAAAGACGCTTCTGTTGAAAAAAATTAACATACATTTCCCTGGTTCAAAAATTAAGCCAGATTTTATCTTGATTCTAGTACAGTGGCGTCTTTTAACTGTTGCATAGCATTCCTAAAAATTTGAATGATATTGGTTTACTGGCTTGTGAGATGAAGGTATATGTAACACTAAAATGTCAAATGCCAGATTTAAGTAATTTATTATGAAAATTCACAAATAACTTTTATTGTATTATCAAAAGTGTCCAGCACAGTAATCAGGGCCATCTTCTTCTTCTTTACCTAGAAGCTTTCTTCTCCTTCCTTTTCTGGTTTTTTTTTTTTTTTTTTTTTTTTTTTTTTTTTTTTTTTTTTTTTTTTTGTATTAAATTCAGCTTCGTACTTAGCCTTACACGCATGTTTTCCAGATAGCGGAGACCTCCGATTGTGTTGATACCAGGAGCAATGGAGCAATGCCATGGCTTTTCATGACTTTTAATCTACCCATACGACCATCCCTGAATGAAATAACTGAATCACTTACTTCCTACTTTGAAGTATTTATGCCATCAAATACATGCTTAGATACACGAATCCATATGAGGTTCACAAATTCAAAAAGCAAAACTGAAATATAAACACAGCTATTTGCAAAAAAATAGTACCAGTGGAAAGATCAAAGATTCTATAACTGTAAAGAGAAATCCACAGCCTTCTATATCTAATAATTTCAGAAATGTGAACGTATAAATATTAAAATAGCAAGTTGGGTAATTTCACTTGGCACACAAAATTTTAAAAAATGAAATAAAAATAATTCCTTTTAGACTTTATTAACAAATTTTGCAACATTTTAAGTGGAAACTATCAAATTACTTTATAAGCTTCAAAAAGTTTTGTGTTTTGCCATCAAGAAACTGATGCGGTAAATTTTAAAATTCGAATCATATACTAATGCCGTTGCGAAGTGTTATCAATATGTAATAATAAGCGGAATAGCTCGTGGGAGCTAACAAGAATTTTCGAGAAGGATTTCATTTCAATTTTTTGATCAGCCGACATCGTTAGTTGGTTTGCAGTTCTTTCATACAATCTTTATGTAATAAATTATAAGCATCCATGAGCTGTTTCAGATAATTAATTTACCATGTTCGGAACATTCACTTAGAGGTATTGGACCTTTAACATTTTCGTTAAATACAGTTAATTTATTTCAACAAGTTATTCAGCAAAGCACTAATGTTGCCAACTTACAGAAGTTCTGCTTTTCTCTGATATGTTTCTCCAGATTCTTGTTTACGTCTCACCTGCAAAAATAAAGAAAATATTCTAAATAGTTTGTTTAAAGTTTGAACAAAATACAGTATAATCTAAAAACACTGTGAATCAGATTAAGGTTTGTACAAAATACAGTAGAATCAGTTTAGTTCGTTACGAAAGCAAACATTTTCATACTTGGAAATGTGCAGTGGAAAATATAACTCCAACCTAGTTAGAGAATCGTCAGATGAAACCATTTACAACAGTGAATATAATAATGCTCCAATTACAGGAAATGTTATAAGGCACTTCAGAATCGTACCACCTGATAAAACGTATACGGACACCCATCGTCATGAAAACACCAAGTCGTGTCACATTTTGGTGGGTCGGGGCTGCGGAGGACGGGTCAGGGGAGAGTTACGGTGGACGCAGCTGATATGACGTTCTTAGCAGAGAAGCAGGCAAACCATGAAAGATGTGACGGACAGGAAGCTAACAGCGTGATAAATCACGCTATATACTGTGTGTAGGCAAGCAAGCTTTTCCAACCCTCCCGCATACTAACTGAATATCATGGTATGTGCGCCTGTTACATAGCCACACAGACAAAAGATTGCACAGCTTGGCATAACTTCCAGGCCACAAAATGTTAAAGCGACATACTATTCCAAGACTGTGCATAACTCCCAATACACAAGTTCGATACAAAACGCGTTGGATACAAAACAGATATTTTATATTTATATCAGGATCAACGCTAAACGTTACGAGAAGTGTAGGTAAAACTGCAGTGTCTTTTGCCAGTGTTATTTGCATGGCGCGTACGTTGGGAACGTTGCTGCGAGCGACTGTGGCAAAACAATTATTTGAGTGTATCTGAACTTGAGATACGGGCGCGAGGCCCTTTCCCATACTAAAATAAAACTTCTCGTATAACCTATACCTAACCTAACCTTCAGTTAAAATAATCACTGTTTCGTATAGATCATAAAATAAATAAAATATGCTATACCTGCTCTATGGTTCACTGCTGTGGTGTATACATAGATGCCGCGGTGGAGTAGCCGAGCGGTCTAAGGCGTCTCGCTGCGGAGCGCGCGGTTGCTCGCCGTCGGAAATTAGAGTCCTCCCTGGAGCATGGGGCTGTGTGTTTGTCCTTAGGTTAGTTTACCTTAGTTTAAGTAGTTTGTAAGCTACGGACTGATGACCACACAGTTTGGTCCGACAGATTTACAAACTTTTGAACATATACATAGATATTCTGCAACGTCGCCAATATTTTTAGCGCGTGGGCAACAGACTCTGAAGTTTAGCCGAAGTGTCTCCATGGTTATACTTCACGAAATTTACAAATTACCAACAAAACCGATATTTTTTTAAAGGTTAACTGCCTCGTAGCAGTACGTCAAAGGGTTAATATTACAGCACATTAGTTATAAAACAGAATAATGTAACTGTGCGAAATGTTATTAGTTATAAAACAGAATAATGTAACTGTGCGAAATGTTTGGAAGATAGGATTAATATGAGAGGTTCAGGAAGCTATAATAAGAACAGTTGAGTAGTCGTAATCCGCTCGGGGTTGACGTTTAAAAAATTCCACAAGTCAAATTCTATAATACAATTACTTGAAATATCTATTAAAAATCTGTTTCAGTACGTGCTGTAAAGATAAAAACTCAGATGAACTTCCATTACGAATGGCTGTGAGCCCCACGACTGAAAAAAATTGAAATAATCAGTGGTCGTTACCATGGAGTCGTTGTGAAATCAATACTTAAGCAGATTTGTATTTCAGTTAGTAACTAGGCACTGTCAATGCAGCATTTCAAAGGAATACTTATCATCATCATCATTTGTGGTGCTGCACCGATAGAGGCTAGTTGCAGATGGAGCCTGCTAAAGCTCATGTCACAAACTGTGACGTGACGGCCCCACATGGGTTAGGTCATAAGAATTTACAGTCCTCCACAATGTCCGGTACGTAAATTTAAAAGAGTTAATGTGTTATGTGTAAATATTTGTAAATCAGTATCTGGAATCGCAATAATTTAGCAAAGTATAATACGAAAAGCAGGACGTAAACAGTACGCTATTGATTTGAAATTATGTAGAACAGCAACAGGTAGCTTTGAATCCGTAGATTATCCAACTCATTAAATAAACTGGCAAGATAACATCAACAATAACTTTGAACAATGAAACTCAACGGGCCATAGTGACTGCCTCGAAATCTGATTAGAAACTGTGCTCCTACCACCTCCGAGAGGCGCCTTTTTATAGAATTCTCAAAGGTGCTCTGAACTGTTATAACTATTAAATTATTAAACTTACTATCAGTTCTCTAAAACTTAATAACATTTAATGTTCTACAGAACAAGCTGAAAATATGAGTTCATTATTTAATAACATTTATACCTTCGAAAATGTTTCTAATTAGCGAAATTATATTTATAAGTAAGAAGTAACAATGAATATTACATTTATCGTAATAACATAAAAATATTAACACTAACCCGTTCCTAATATTTATGTATCTGTGATTCATGAGTATTTTCAATTCTCTAACGTAATTCATTACTCTGCGTTAAAAGATGGATTTAATTTCATCACTTAATTCGCTACGCTGTCAAACTTTAATCTAAAACTAGTTATTACTAAAAGCTTACATGGTATTATTATCTTATTTACATTAATTTATTTTAGATTGGTATGTGAGCTGAACATAATGACTTCTATTTCCTACAGACTTGTGCTATCATATATCTTCAGATTTACATTAAACTATTTCGTAATTTAATTTCCTAACAATTGATAAGTTACTTAATAATGCTTATTTACTTTTTATGATTATTGGTTAATCCACTGTGTACACATGTATGTCTCATGCACCACTGCTTGAATTTTCGATCGAGTATCAAAGCCATTACAGTTTCAATTCAGTTTGTTTAGCTCAGAAAATACGTTTAAATATTGCTGTAAGTATTTTCTGTTACATATAAAGCTGATTAAATAAAGGAGAAAAGTAGCAACTGCGTTAGTTTTCAACGTACAACGATATTAGTAATGGTGGCTGACAGGACATTGCCAAAAAATCGTAAGCTACCAATAACAAGGTATTGTTTTGGTCTTTCACGGAACCTATATCAGGAAAAGGTACATGTAGACACCACTTCAAGCCAAGATCTCATCCAATCCCATTATTCCAGAAATGGGAGTGGAAATTACAGTGCTTCGAAAGTTATTTGGTAGCTATAAAATTTAGATGTCCGTTAATGACGGCTGGTGTGAGCTTTTATCGATCGGTGGTCAAACATGCTAAACTTCGAAAAGGTGAACGTGAGCCTTAATTTTCTAATTATACTTTATTTTCTGTTTCCTCCAGTAGATATTTGAATCTCCGCGTGGAAAGTGGTGATAATTTTCTATACTTTTGTGGCGAGCATTATCAGCTTTAGGTGTTTGATGTCGGGCCTTGTAGTAAAGCGCTTGATTGAAAACCAAAGGGTTACGAATTCGAAACCCGGTCAGTTCAAATAATTTTTAAGTCTGCCTTTTAAGCCATCCTTCATCTCTCAACGATGTGAGGAATCGCCAGAAAAGACTCCTGATTCGGATTCCACGTTAAACTGTAGATCTCTTTACCCCGGTTAGCGACACACAAGCCGCCGAAGTGGCGCCCAGTCGAAAGACCTGCTCCCGACCACAGATTCAAACAAAATTATTATTATTAGCTGCTCGATAATCTGAACAATATAGCTAATTACCCGGCATTTCACGAGAAAGGCTTATCTCAACTGTTTCAATTCCAGTTAGTAATAATATGTTACGCATCGAACAAACTGTGTTACCATGCTAGCAATGTAAGAACGCAACATTAAACAGCATGCTATTACATTGGGAAGGAGAACGGGACGTCGGATCCTGATTGCTGCGTGAACCGCTTAGACTACGCTAGCTAATAAAAATGACGTCAGAGATGGAATAATTGTCAATACGAGACATTCATCTGCTACTAATTTGTGATTTTTCACCGAAGCGAATGATTAGCTGCGTAAGGAGACCGAATTCAAAATTAATTCCATTCTTTTTAATTTCTTCCTCCTATTATAAAATTCGTATAAACCTATGTTTTACGCTGCAGTGGCTCTCTAACAGGTCAAACGTATATCAACTGCATTTTTTCATAGGTATCCCCATTTTTATTACATACTCGTCTATTACGTAAATAAATATTTATGTTTTATTTGGAACACTTTTTTTGCTTTGTCAATCACAAACAGAGGTAATGTTTAACGGCATAATTTGCACTATTGGGCAACGGAAAATCCACGATGGCTGCGAAAAGTGGAACATCAGTGGCCTTGGCGGGTTAATGTATGGTGCGCATTATGGGGGGAAGGATAATTGGCGCCTATTTTATCGATGGCAATCTAAATTACATTGGCAATCTAAATTGCGAATAGCGGCTAAACTGTAACAGAAAACAATTTTAATGTTTGTTATGAGGTGTTGCTCATTAATATTGATAATGAGTGGACTGGTATGGTAACGAATGTGGGATCTTTCCATGGATTCGTAGAAGGAAGGAACATTTTGTAAAACGTCGACATGAAGAATGGAAAGGATGTCAGCATATGTGTTAAGATATTCGGGAATATCCTCCGCCGCGGTGGAGTAGCCGAGCGGTCTAAAGCGTCTCGCTGCGGAGCGCGCGGTTGCTCGCCGTGGAGGTTCGAGTCCTCCTTGGGACGTGTGTGTGTGTGTGTTTGTCCTTATGTTAGTTTAGTTTAAGTAGTTTGTAAGCTACGGACTGATGCCCACGCAGTTTGGAACATTAAATTAAATAGATCCACGAAGTAACTGAGGACACAAGAGATAAGTGAGACTCTACAATGAAGAGGACGGTATTGCAGGGTAATTCGCGATGGGTTACAACAAACCAGTCATAAGACTCACGAGGAACTAAAAGGAAAGAGTAAAGAATAAATTTTGACTAAGGCAGGAAAATAGGGCACCTGGATATAGACGGGCATGCGCATCAACTACTGCTGTAGCCGCACCTGCTGTCGCCATTTTTGTTCCAAGCGGCGACAGCGTGTGCTTCTTAATGGCGGAGGTCTTTGACGTTATTGCTTTGAAGTACTGCTTGCTCCACTTGTAATTCAAATGTAAAGAAATAAATAAAATTTTTGATTAAAAATAAATATGGTCATAATAAATTACTTTAAAAAATCTCGAAAATCGTTAAATATATTCAGATATTTTGGAATATGCCGCCTTGGGTGTGTATCCGGAGCATTTATTTTGCAGTCGAAAATTCAGTTTTATTGGACGCCAGATGCACGTCTATAGCGTCGAGGTAACTCCACGTTTTCGAAATTGATGTGATGAATTTGATCATAATACAATCCCAAGTATGTGATATTTTTTCGGAATATTTTTTTAATTCGTTTAAAATGCTGTTTAGTGCACCAGCATTGAATGTACATTACCGTGATAAACCAGGATGCAATAAATGAGTCATGAATAAGAAAGGAATGGATCAGTGAAAACAGTTGTGAATTCTGTCAAATTCAGTCATTACCAACCATTCGCTCTGTTCTTTCAAATTAGCTATTTTCGAAATGAAACTAAAAATGAGTGTTCTTAATATGTTAATTCGAAACAACGTAGATGTTTAAACAGGTTTTCACTTACGACTTATGGCAAAGAGCACCTAATTATGTCATTAAAAATCGATTGCCTCCAACAGGCGGATAAGAAGGGTCCAGTTTGGAGGTAATGCACTTTTCCTGTAAGCTACAACATAGATTTACGTAAGCACACATAAGTTCGTGCATTTTGACATCGCAGTAGTTTCAAACAAGATTTAGTAGTACGAGCCTTATGGGCCATTGTAATTAATAAAAACAGTATGCACCTTAAAAGTAATTCATATTGTTTTATTATATATGTTGCTACTGTCTGCTATCGCCAATATATGTTTAAATAAAAGTCTGTAACAAAATTTGTTACGAATGACCCTTCATAAAATACAAATATTGAAACCTGTCTTTTACAATGTGTTGAACTCGTGCGTAATAACAAAAAAAAAAAAAAAAAAAAAAAAAAAAAAAAAGTTTTTAGAGCTTATGGGATTTAACTACGGTGTCATCAATCAGTTCTTAGACTTACAAACTACTTACGAACTAGCTAATACTGAGAACGGCACAAATATCCATGCCCGAGGGGAGATTCAAACCCCCGACCGTAGTGGCCGCGCATACTGTGAGTGGTGAGCCACAGTAGGCTTGGACACCGCGGCCGGCGCGTTATTACAAATGATGTACTCAACTTCGCATAGTTTTGTAGTCCTCATTGTTGTCTATTTGTCATGACGTCAGTACATTATCAAAACGTTACGGCTTTCAGGCTCCACGGAGAAACAAAACCATTTTCTGAACAATTAGAACAGTTCGAAGATTTACAGCCAGCATGCTGAAAGGATACCGATTGCCCTATGTGGCAGTCTCGCGTCGACGTGAAGGAACAAAAATGGCGGATGCGCGTGCCCGTCTACAGCCTGTTGCGCTACGGGAAAATAGCCCAGCGCCACTTTCAATAACAATTGGAATTAAAGGTGATTTGCATTAAAAGTTGTGCTGCGGTCATGAATCGAACCCGGACTTCTTGGTCACTTTTTCTGTCTGTTGTTCAGGTAGACCTATGCTTTGCAGTCGTTAGTGCAGTTCGTTTTTGATTGTTCGTTAAATATTTGGCTCAAATTTTTTTGTTGCAGAGGGCGTTTAACTCTCTGACCAGCCGCGCTGAGCCACGACGCCCGGCGACTAGGCAGACGTCTTAACCACTAAACCACTGCAACACTGGCGATGAAGGCGCCTCGGAATAGTCTAAGTACGACTTCCCTGCATGGAAATGAGCTTGGAGGCCCGAATTTTGAATTTTAATTCAACGCCCCACCTTTAACATTAATGTCTTTGACATTTTCGACACGCAAAACGGTCTCTGGGCATATAAATTTATAATCACAATTGCAATTGTTTGTTTTAATCGCTGTTTTGTTGTGTGTTTTGCAAAGATAAGTCTTTACGTGATAAACAGCTTATGCCATACATTACTGTTGCCATTCCATAAGCTAGGAATTCTTCTCTAAAGGGGAGTGGAGAGTACTGGTACACGTTTTTCGTTTTTCGGACCTTCAGTGGAGGCGAGAAGCTTCGCAGCAGACCGACGCAGGACGTTAAGTGGGGCACTAGACGCGAGGCACGCGGCGCCTGCTGTGTGGTAAATAGTGCAGTGTCGCCTTCGCCTGCTCACCGGCGGGCAGAGGTGGGTCAACACACACACACACACACACACACACAGAGCGAGTGTCTATGTCGACAGCGGACCGAGGGAAAAAAAAGCGGCAGAGTGCGCCTGGGGACCCGCAACCCACCACGCAGCCGAGCTGCGCATACGGCCGAGTTGTCAGGCGAGGACCGCAGTGAAGCCAAGTAGCCAGTGCCTTCCCACTCGTGGCACTGATGGCGAGAGTGTGAGCTGCTGCTAACGCTCTGGTTCACGTGACACTCCTGAGACTACAGCTGAAAAACTACTACAGGCTAATATAAGGGGTTTATCGTCTTATGCTGACAAATTATGAATTTTACACGAGAATACTTACGCTTTTTATTTGTAAAGCATCTGCTGTGGTTCTGAAAATCTTAACATATACCAAAAATGAGGTACTTGTGCCTATATTTCGCTGTGTAACCAAAACTACACATCGCAAATCAATAGTATGCGGTAGTAGGTATCAGTCTCCCATTGTGTACTATGCTGGTAGAGGGTTGATAACGATACTGGAGTGGAAGACATGGGAGTTCAAAGTTACCGACATACATAAAATTCAACGTGTAGGTGTCAATATTTTGCTTTTCACCAAATACTAGACAATGGAGACGAACGATCTTTCTGTGCTGTTGTAGAACGATGTCTCCCGTTGTACACCATAGCATTTACTTGTCGATAGCTATAAGAGGGTGCAAGATATAGTCGTTAACAGTCGTCAGCTTATATAAAATTCGGACTTAGTACCAGCGATGACTTGTGCCACTATAATAACAAAGAAGTTATATACATCGAAACGTGATGCACATTCTTCTTCAGTTGTCTTTTACTTTATTTTATTTTATTTTTCTTTTATTTTATTGTCTTTTTTTTAACAAGCGTACGAGTAAAGAGGAATAAGTGCATATTGCAGTCTGAAAAGTAAAACTACGACGAAAAATGCCAAAGAGTCAGAAATAAATTTCACGTTCTCGAGCCGTTTCTAAAAGACAGAAATCGGCGCTGAAAAGTGAAAAGTGAATCTACAGAGGCTAGGATTTTGAAATTTGTAGACGTTACCTTACGTAATTACGCATCAGCGATTTTTCGATATTCCCATCCCTAAGGGTGTGAAATAGGGGTGAGCGGTTTTTGAAAATACGGTGCTATTCAGACAACTTGGAAGCGAGAACTACAAAACTTCAACTTTGGATTTTTGATGGGAATTTTAAAAACGCGTTTTTCGATATTTTTGTGCATCTGATATTCAAAAGTATCACGGCCCCCCTTGAAAATGTCCTCCTCAGTTGGGGACGAAACGTTGGGTTTAAATAATAAATCCACAAGACCACGACATAATAGCCCGAAAATTTTTAGTAATAGTGTATAATCATTGACATATGCATGCTTGTGGTATCTGTTCTTTCAGACACTATTTTCTTTCAACAGCCTCTGAGAATCAGGGCGAACGAGATGAAGATATTAACTCTCAGAGGACAGTGAATGAAATCAGTAGGGAATACTGGAAATTTCTCCGGACCGAACGAAACCCTGGTCTCACGGTCACTAGCCAGGCCATCCGAACACGTGATGACGACTCAGGCAGCATCTGCACTCATACCTCCATTACAGGTGACTATCACACACGAACTCATACGGGATAGGTAAAAAGCTGCGACTAATGGGAACAATCGGTAGGGGCGCCACTGAAGTGGTGTGTGGGTAGCTGGACAGTTTGGGTCTGACGGGAGACGTGCTGCCTACATCTACATGGGATTATCTGCAAATCATATTTAAGTGCCTGGCAGGGGGCTCATCGAACCACCATTATACTATTTATCTCCCATTCCGTTCTCGAATAGCGCGCGTGAAGAAAGAACACCTGAATCTCTCTGTTCGATCTCTGATTTCTCGTATTTTATTCTGAAGATCGTTTCTACGAATGTAAGTGGGAGTCAACAATATATTTCGCATTCGGAGTAGAATGTTGGCGATTGGAGTTTCGCAAGAAGCCCACGCCGCAGAGATAAGCGCCGTTGTTGTAATGATTCCCATCCCAGATCCTGTATCATATCTGTAACGCTGTCCCCCCTGTATCGTGACAATAAGAAACGAGCTACCCTTCTTTGGACTCTTTCGATGTCCTCCGTTAAACCCACCTGATAAGGATCCCACACTGGGCTGCAATACTCCGAAAATGGACAGACAAGCGTAGTGTATGCAGTTTCTTTTGTTGTATTGTTGCATGTTTTAAGGGTTCTGCCAATAAAACGCAGTCTCTGGTTCGCCTTTCTCACGATGTTATCTACGTATTCTTTCCAGTTTAAGTCTAAAGTAATAGTAATTCCTAGGTATTTTGTGGAGTTTACGGCCTTCACTTTTGATTGATTTATCTTGTAAACAAAGTTTAATGGATTTCATTTCATAGTCATGTGGACGACTTTACACGTATTATTTAGAGTCAATTTCCAATTTTTACACCATAATGATATCTTATTTAGATCGTTCTGCAGTTGGTTTTGATCTGCAGATGATTTTACTAGACGGTAAATGACGGCGTCATCTCCAAACAACCTAAGAGAGCTACGTAGATTTTCCCCTAAGTCATTTATGTAAATAAGGAACAGCACAGGACCAATAACACTACCCTGTGGAATGCCCGATATCACCTCTGTTTTAGTCGATGCCTTACCATCGATTACTACGAACTGTGTCCTCTCTGAAAAGAAATCCCCTATACAATAGCAAATTTGGGGCGATAGACCATAACCACGCAATTTGATTAAAAGCCGTTTGTGAGGTACGGTGTCAAAAGCTTTCTAGAAATCAAGAAATACGGAATCTATTTGCAAACCCTTCTCGATAGCACCCATCACTTCGTGTGAATAAAGAGCTAGTTGTGTTTCGCATGAGCGATATTTTCCAAATCCGTGTTGACCTTGGGAAAATAGATCGTTCTATTCCAGATAATTCATAATATTTGAATACAAGATATGTTCCAAAACCCTGCTGAAAATTAACGTCAATGAAATAGGCCTTTAGTTTAGTGGGCTACTCCTACTGCCTTTCTTGAATATAGGTGTGACCTGTGCAACTTTCCAATCTTTTGGTACATACCATTCTTTGAGAGAGCGGTTATATATGGCTGTTAAGTGCAGTTTTGGCGAGCACCGTACCCAATTGGCATAGCTGTCAATATTGAGAAGAAGATCCTGGCTCGAATCCCAGTCCTTACCGAATTTCAACATTCACCATTAATGTAAATACTTGAAAATGGACTAACACATACGTTCAGACGATAATGTCATAAAACATCTACTACAGATTCGTTAACTCGTTGCTACCGTCTACAGACACTCTACAACGACAGATGTAACAACGTATGTATACAAAACAGAAGATAAAATTACGTGAACAATGTCAATGGTAACTATAGTCAATTAACACGTGTCAACTAATATGCATGGATACAATAATTGGGAACTAAGAGGATTGTAACTGTAATCAAGAATTTATTCAATATCGTTAATGTTGTGTTTAGGTGGTAGTCTACAACAGCAGAATACTTTCAAAAATTTATTCTTGCGTCAGAGCTGTAAATATTTTCATTTGTTACGTTCGACCGGTTACGGCAATTGCTGCTAACAACAGGAAACCAACAAAACATTTTACATCAAACACAATAAGATAACATTTTTACTGTGTACAGCATCGTCAAATTTACGCTAAATATAGCGCTCGTTTTTGAAAACCAATCCATTTTACATAATGTAGTAGGTATTTCTTCAATTAATCTTTAAGTATTACAAATTTATAGTAATTGAAGTGTGTGTGTGTGTGTGTGTGTGTGTGTGTGTGTGTGTGTTCCACATCTCCTCCTGAACTACTGGTCCGATTTCAACCAGACTTATGAGGCGTATTCCTTACTGTCAAACAATCGCCGTGTTAGGAACCATCTATTACTCGTAGTTCAGGAGATATGACGTTTTAAACAAAGATACTCTAGGAAACGCAACCACGCCATTGGGATATGTTTCACATCTCCCCCTATAAAAATGGAGAGATTTCAACAAATCGTTGAACAAATAAATCCACGGCTGTACTGCCGGTACTCAAGAAACACAAATAAATTTTTACATAACAGAACAATCGTTGTAGGCGTATACAGGGATACAGTAGATATGACGTCATAAACAATGGAAACTGCGTCATGTTACGTATGAATAACGACAATTCACCCACTATCAGCGAATGAGAGCTCTTAGTGACTTGAAAAACTGTTTACAATAATTTGAAACAGTTACGAAACTTACTCTCGCTACCAAAAAAAAAAAAAAAAAAAAAAAAAAAAGAAAGAAAGAAAAGAAGAATGGCACGAAGTTCATAGCTCACTACATTTCTGCTGTTTGTGCAACAACACTAAGTTTCCTAGAATATCTTTGTTTAAAACGTCATATCTTCGGAACTATGAGTCGTGGATGGTTCGTAACACTACAAGGATTGTTGTCTGACAGTAAGGACTACGCTTCCTAAGTTTGGTAGAAACCGGAGCAGTAGTTTAGGAGGAGATGCGGAACACACACACACACACACACACACACACACACACACACACACTCACACTCACTCACTCACACACACACTACAATTATTGCAAATTTCTAATAGTTAAAGATTAATTGAAGAAATACCTACTACATCATGTAAAATGGAGAGGTTTTTAGAAACGATCACTATATTTAGTGTAAATTTGACGATGCTATATTCAGTACAATGTTATTGTCCTTAACGTAAAATGTTTTGTTGATTTCCTGTTGTTGGCAGCAATTGCCGAAAGAGGTCGAACATATATAACATCGCCCTATTACTAAATTTTAATTTGAAATTAAGACTTTACAATTAAGATTTACATCGCATTTCACATTTCACTAACTTCACGAGAAACATCGTTCTAGTTAGATGGAGCTCCGTAAGATTTTGCTGCTGCTGTGACACGGCACCTAACGCGCAGATACTGTCAAAGATGGATAGGGCGAGGCGGATCGATACCTTGGCCTCCAAGGTCACGTGATCTAAATCTTTGTTATCTTTGTGTCTGGATCACCTCAAAAGCGAAGTGTACAGCACATCCTTTAATTCGGTTGAAGAACTGGAGTGGAGAGTTGTACACGCTTGTCAAGAATTCCGAAACCATCGAGGGGTTTCCAAAAGAACTGAAAAGTGATTGTAGAGACGAGTAAAGTATTGCATCCAGATGCAAAGAAGACACTTCGAACACCTGGTTTAACAGGTAACCCATACGTGAAATATGAACTAAATGCGATGTAAATCTTAATAGTAAAGTCTATATTTCTAATTAATTTGTACTAACTAGGACGATATTTACAATGACGTCAGTGGCGGCTTGGAACCATACATTCGTAATTACCTCGCGAACGACTCGTTTGCAGACCCATGTTTACTGGGACACTTTTGCTTCTATTATCGTGTACTTTCAACCGGGTAAGTATGCGCCATACTTTTTTATACACTCGCGTAACTTGGTGTACAGTGTAAAGGCCTCATATTACTGTCTGCGACATGGCGTCCCGCATCAGTTATTGTACCTGAGGTCACTGAATAACGAATGTAATAAAATATTAGAAAACAGTAATCACAGCCGTAAAATCGAAAATCTAATTGCATAGAAGACTTTCTATATTATATTTAAAAAGTGGTTTTCACTAAATTACAAGTCTAAATAGGTTACACTGGAATGTAATTCCAGTAGATAATTCGGTGGACTTTAAACGGAGGGTGTCAGGTACACAGACACGGAGTGATGTAAGTTTCACGTTTCAGCGGTGACTGGAAAACCCAATCTACATTGAGCGTTGCCCATGCTACCCGGTTATTGCTTTTATACGCCAATAAAAGGATACCGAATGTCCATTTTTAGCTTGTGAAACGATACAAGGTACCAGAATAATTATTTGCGTGAGGAGATAGCTGACGATTTGCCAAATTGAGCAATTTCGTGGAATCGAATTTCGCTGAAACTCGGGAAAATAACTGCAAAAAGACTCTGACAGCTCCATTACATACGTTCTGTTTTCACAGTTTTGACGTCATCACGTGGAAAAGTTAGATAGGTCACTGAGCACATCTGCAAGTCTGACACCACACAGCACTTAGTCGATCGTTCTCCGTCAACCTAAGGAAAGTTCTCTGAATTATGCTACGCTACAGAGAACCATCATTTATCAAGTAATACATTTTCTAATTTACTAACAAGCAAAATATAACGAAGCACTACTTTTGTATTCCGACAGAACCTAAGATCACTTTCTCTTGTGGGGACTGATGAACTTTTAGTTTCGTCCCCTATAAAACAACAACATTCTCTTGAGGTTAGCCCGTTTTGTAGCATCCTCATTCAGTAAAGAGTTGCATGAACCCTTGTATGAATGTAGGCATGCATTATACGTAGCATTCTTCCCAACTTTATTTAACCACTTCTTATCTACATTACTCAATTAGTATTTGAAAATGCTGCACTCTTGCATATTTCGTGGTTCGTTACGATACCTGTGAAAAATAAGCAATAGGTCGTTAGAATCCCTAAATCATTCTCCTTTAACATTTTTCTATGGCAACTATAGTTTCCTACTTGAGAATGACCACAATTTCCAAATTTGCACTTTTTTTACCATGTTTGCCATGTAGGATCTGCTTTGACCGGTATCACCCCCACCTTGCGGTAATGACAGTCGGATGTGTATTTGATTCTTTACAGACTATACAACAATGTTAGAATCGTTTAATAGTATAACCACGTTTAACTAGGAAAAATTGATTTATGTTAGACTGCATAGTAAAATTTGCTGTTCAATTGTGAAAAGTACGAGAAAAGACTATAGTTGTAAGAGAAAAGACAAAACGGAAAAGTTATGAGAGTAAGATAGAAGTGATTATGAAATAAATGTGGTCTCTTTTCCACTGTATCTTTTTAGTTCTTGGAGCAAATGACACAGAAATAGCTGCATCAGTCTGAATGTGCCCATAAACCACAAGACATGCAGCTATGCCAGAGCTCACCATCTCCATCTTTGTAGTCCTAAATTGTACAAGTGTCTTTTCCCATTTGCGTTTGGCTGGCGTCATCGTCTGACACATCTTTAGAAATGTCATTTTGGTTTATTGAGTTATCTGAATCAGATTCAAAACGTTTCCTCTTCATTTTCCTTTTGGTTTTATTCGCCTTTCGTTTATGTGAAGTTCTTATAGCTACAGCAATTGTTTTCTTATTTCTGCCACCAGTTATTTCCGTTTTATTTTCTAATTTTATCTTGTTGCATACTGCAACGCAGTTTTTCTTAACTTTATTGGTGTAATACCACAGAAATAAAAAAAAAAAAATTCTTTGTTATTCTATGGGACCAAACTACGTTGGTCATCAGTCCCTAGTCTTACAAACTGCTTAAACTAAGTTAAACTAACCTAAGGACAACACACATATCAATGCCCGAGGGAGGATTCGAACCTCCGACGCGGTAGACCGCGCGATCCGTAACGTGGCGCACCAGACCGCTCGGCAACTCCCTCGTGGCTACAGAAATTCTTTGATAATATTTTAACAAGCGTAGTTATAGATTCTCCATGCGCAAGGGGACCGTTACATTTCATAATCATTTACACTGATTAATCAGATTTTCAGGATGCTGAAAGGTACTTCATACTTTTCAGCAGTTTTTCTTTTCGATTTTACTGGAATAAGAACTATTTTTGCAGTTGTCAAATCTTATGCAAGCCAATAAGCTTTGTAAATGCGGCAAGAAGTCGTAGGAAGAGACAGACGACCACGATGAAATGAATGGGTAGTGCTGTACTTGAAGGATGATCTGTAAAAAAAAAAAAAAAAAAAAAAAAAAAAAAAAAAAAAAAAAAAAAAATAATAATAATAATAATAATAATAATAAATAAAAATTGCGACCTAAGCAACATTTCGACACTATTATCCATCGACTTAGCTTTGTCTGTCTGCCTTGTAATTTCATAACCATCTGAAAAAATAAATATTGATACCATTACCTATCATTGCAGGCAAGAGGTGATCTTACTGAGTTAAACAGCAACTCCCAACCGGTAATGAAGCCAAGATCGCTCTCCTTTATTTTCTGAAATGTTCAAATGTTTGTAGAACGTATGGGTCTTAATTACGGGGTCATCAGTCCCTAAGCTTACAAACTACTTATGAACTAGCTAACACTAAGGACGGCACAAATATCCATGCCCGAGGGAGGATTCGAACCCCCGACCGTAGTGGCCGTGCAGACCGTGACTGGAGCGCCTCAGTCCCCTCGGCCACCGCGGCCGGCTCTATGTCTTACCTGAACTTCCGAAATCAAAACATTTTTTTCTAAACAACGGTAAAACCTGACAACCGATGAACGATATCATCTTCAGAACAGAATTGTTTACAAACTTTGATCAGTTGTACACATTTGAATGAAACAATTCTGATTTGAAGATGATGAGATTGTTCATCAAAATCGGTTGTCAGGAGTGTAAAAAAATCTTGGTTACATTTCCGTTTCAGAGTAGTTGTTTAAATGTTGATACTATTGGGGTAATAATGGTCAGATGAGATAGTGACTGCCATAACGCCCACTACAGTACCATTTTACCGAATGCATGGCTTTAGTCAACAGTTCCCAAAACAATACTGTAGACAATCTCCTCAAGAAGCATCTACGTGATACCAAAGTAGGATTTACCCTTAATCGGTATAATCACTTGTATGTTAAATTGTGAGACAGACGATAAACTGAGAACTGCATTATGACTTTTCTTGCAAAGAAGAGCGGAAGAGCATTCTTTGTTATTAAGCTTCCAAATAATAATTGCCAAAATGGAGAACTTTTGTGCAGTAGTTCCTTGATTATGTTTGTGATGGCAGCACCTGTTAGTTGGAGATTGCGATGTCAACTTTACTAAATGTCTCGGTGACCACGATTATCACTGACTTTCATTACTTTAGTCTCCCCATTCCTCTGGCGTGAAGTACTACCAGGTTCCTTCTCACGTATGTGGTCACATGGACTCTGTCATATTCAGCATTCATCTATGAAGAGAACTTTGCATAACTTTCCGTGGTTTTAGTGCCACGTGTACTGTGCAGCAATGTGCATGGGTGTCAGGGCAGGGCCTATCCGTAGCAAGTAGGATACAGAAAGTTGTTTTGGAGTCAGTTTCGTATAAATCCGGTTTTACACTTTTGCCACCTGGTAGCACTCAGAAAGTCATTTTTCATCATGGTGGGAGTGTGGTCGGTGTCCCTTCGGGCTAGAAGTCTCAGTGACGGAGCGTCTCAATGATTAAACAGTGCTATTAAGGACGCTGTAAAATAATAAAGGCCACGGATGATGATGTAGATATATGTTTATTAATGCATTTCTGAAGCAATGATAATCAAAATGTGTATATTAGCACGGAATTGCAAAAAAAAATAAAATAATAATAATTATTAGAAGAAATAGCATGCACTAGAAAAACAGAGAGTTATGTACATAAGCAGACCACGGGTAAAAATTAATACTAAACGTATGGTGTCATCGTCCTGCTGACCTACACTGAAACAAAGTAGCAGACAGTATCCTGGAGGGCAAAGAGAGGTGGCTCTAGTATACAGGAAGTTAGTTGTGTTATTCAGTCCAGAGACTGGTTTGATGCACCTCTCCACCATACTCTATCCTCAGCAAATCTCTTAATCTTCTCATAAGAACGGCACTCTACATCCATCTGAATCTGCTTACTATATTCGTCTCTTGGTCTCCCTCTTCCATTTCCCCAAACGCACCTCCCTCCAATGCAAAATTTATGATTCCTTCATGTCTAAGAATGCGTCCTATAAAACGAGCCCTCCTTTTATTCAAGGTATGCCAAAAACTTCCTGGTACTGATGACCAAGTAGTTTAGTCCCCTCTAAACAACAACAACAACAAAAATTCCTTTTCTCTCCAATCCTATTCAGTACCTTTACCCATACCATCTTCAGCATTCTTCTGTAGCACCACATTTCAAAAGCCTCTATCCTTTTCCTTTCTATTTATCATCCAAAGTTTCACTCCTGTATCAGGCAACACTCCACACAAATGCCTTCAGAAAGGACTTCCTTAGAGTTACATTAATATTCGATGTTAACAAATCTTTTTCAAAAACGCTTTTCTTCTCATTGTCGTTCTGCATTTTGTATCATTTGTACTTCAAGGTAGTATTCCAGAAATGAAAGACGAAGTAGAGGAAGAGGAGATAGGAGATACGATACTGCGAGAAGAATTTGACAGAGCGCTGAAAGATTTGAGTGGAAACAAGGCCTCGGGAACAGATGATATTCCGTCTGAACTGCTGGTATCAGTAGGAGAGCCAGTTATGAAGAAATTGTTCTCCTGGTATGCAAGATGTATGAGAAAGAGGAAATACCCTCCGACTTCAAAAAGAATATAGTAATTCCAATTCTAAAGAAAGCAAGTGCAATGTAAAAATTACAGAACTATCAGTTTCATAAGTCGTAGTTGCAAAACACTAACATGTATTATTTACATACGAATGGAAAAACTTGTGGAATCCAACCTTGGGGGAGATCAGTTTGGATTTAGGAGAAATGTAGAAACATTGGAGAAAATACATTACTACTCACCTTACAAGATAGGCTAAGGAAAGGCAAACCTTCGTTCTTAGCATTTGTAGATTTGGAGAAACATTTTGACAATGTCGACTAGAATAAACTCTTTCAAATTCTGAAGATAAAGGGGGTAAAATATAGGAAGCGAAGAGTTATATTCAACTTATACAAAAACCAGACAGCGGTTATTAGAGTCGAAGGGCATGAAAGCGACGCATTTGTTGGGAAGGGAGTAAGACAGGGTTTTAGCCTTTCCCCGATGTTGTTCAATATGTATAATGAGCAGGCAGTGAGGGAATGCAACGAGAAATTTGGAAAGGGAATTTCAGTTCATGGAGAAGAAATAAAAACTTTGCGGTTTGCCAATGACAAAGTAATTCTGTCAGAGACCGCAAAGGATCTGGAAGAGCAATTGGATGGAATGGGCAGTGTGTTGAAAAGAGGGTATAAGATGAACATCAACAATAGTAAAACAAGGATAATGGAATGTATCGTCAACAAGTCAGGCGATGCTGAAGGAATTAGATTAGGTAATGAAACAATAGAAATAGTAGATAAGTTTTGTTATTTGGGTAGCAAGATAACTTCTGATGGCCAAAGTAAAGAAGACGTAGAATGCAAGATGGGTATGGGAAGAAAATCGTTTCTTAAGAAGTGAAATTTGTTGACATCCAATATTGGTTTAAAAGTCAGGAAGTCCTTTCTGAAAGCATTTGTCTGCAGTGTAGCATTGTAGGGGAGTGAAACGTGTACGATAAGGAGTTCCGACGGAAAGATGATAGAAGCTTTTGAAATGTGGTGCTACAGAAGAATTATGAAAATTATATTGGTAATCACGTAACTAATAAGGAAGTGCTTAACCGAATTGGGGGGAGACAAGGAGTTTCTGGCATATACTGAATAAGAGAAGGGATAGAATTGTTGGACACATTCTGAGACATCAAGGAATTGTCAACATAGCCTTAGAAGGAAGTGTGTGGGGTAAAAATCATAGAGGAAGACCGAGGGACGAATACAGTACGAGATTCAAAACGATGTAGGTTGCCGAACATATTCTCAGATGACGAGACTTGCTCAGGATAGGGTTGCGTGGAGAGCTGCATCAAACCAGTATGCGGACTGAAGATCACAACAACAACTGCGAGCGTTTACTTCTTTTACTGCTCAAGTAAGATAACGCGTCTCCCACCTTTATATTTCGTTACCTAATCTAAATCCTTCGGCGTCACCTGATTTTCTATGGCTGCATTCCATTACACTTGTTTTGCTCTTGTTAATGATCATCTTATACTCTTCTTTCAAAACATTGTTAATTCCATGCAATTGCTCTTGCACGTCCTGTACTGTCTCCGACAGAATTAAAATGTCATCAGCAAATGCAACGTTTTTATTTCTTTACCCTGAAGCATAGAAGATAAAGAATGTAACAGTCGGCATCACGTAATAAGCAATAAAGACTAATAAAAAAAGTTGGCGAGAGAAATTAAAAAATTTAAAAGGTAGCTAGAGAAATTTGGGTTATGTAAACGCCGGCCGCGGTGGCCGAGGGGATTGAGGCGCTCCAGTCACGGTCTGCACGGCCACTACGGTCGGGGGTTCGAATCCCCCCTCGGGCATGGATATTTGTGCCGTCTTTAGTCTTAGTTAGTTCATAAGTAGTTTGTAAGTTTAGGGACTGGTGACCCCGTAGTTGAGTCCCATAAGCTGTACAAACATTTCAGCATTTGGTTATGTAATATTATTGTTTGCAGCCTCCACTGTTAGAGGCACTTGTGATGGTGACCGATGGCACGACGAGTTTGGGAGGGCGGAAGATTAGAACGGTATTAAAATTGGCAAAAATTAATAAAATATTTCAGCTGTTATAAAATGTAAGGCACTAAGGTTGTCATGTCAAAAAGTGCGCTGCATTAATGGGGTTACAGCACAGTGAAGTTCAGTTGAATGGATAAATGTCAAAAAACGTACGGATATTAAAAATGAAATTACGAGAAATGAAATAATGTACACTGTCACGATGCGGACAAAAAGTGAATTAAAATGCATGCATTGCATTAGTAGGCTTACAAAAGAGTAAAGTTATTATGGATGCATATGTGTCATTGAATGAAAAGAATATAAAAACGTATACATTTGCCATTAAGTTGGCAACGTAAGTCTCTTTAAAATATTCTTATTTGGTAACATACATTTGTACCTCTGGTTTAAGTCAACATAAAAAGCTGGAGCCAATCAGATACACGGGGCATACGGAATGTATTTTTCTATTTTTATTTTTTATTATTAAAAATTTTAATCTGTTTTATTCTTACAATCAGTTTTGATGTTTGCACCTTTAGGGTCGTAGAGTGAGTCTCACTGAAGTGGATATGAAAATATAAGGACCACTGCATTATAAAGAGTGAACATGACAGAGGATACAGCTATGTGGCCAAACATTAGAGTCTTCGCGTCTCGTCTGAAGTACTGGTCGTCAGCCAAGTGCGGGACAAGTCAGTGACACTACCTGTGATCTGACAACGATTCTAGGCCTCTCTAATATTCACCTTCAACTTGCACTGATGATGCTTCCTTTTGATATGAACCAATACTCGTTATGTTTAAAACCTGATATGATTCATTTTGCCGTTGAAAGTCCATGCAATGACTATGACCGCCTTATGAAGTGTGTTGAATAAAGTTACAATGTTACTGGTACACCTACATTCAACGGAAGGGCATCGTTTAGATACAGTCAAGTTTGTTTACATTTTATGACAATTCCAAAGGTGTTTCAACGTTCAATCTGTGTGGTACCGTTAGCTTCCCACAACTATATACCACTTTTGACACATTTCAATGATGCATAACCTTATTGTATAATTTCCGAAAGCCACTTTTTTCAGATAGTAATTTATATAAGAAATTAAATTATTGTGAGAGTTGGCTTCAACAGTGTCAATGTGTTGGTGGAACTTCACGCCAAAAAGTGGTGCATTGTTGGATGACAAGTGGCCAACTATAGTCCACTATGATTTTTATATGCTGGATCAATGATGCCGTTACATTAACGATTTATTTTACGTTTTACACTCATGACGACGTAGAAAGTAATTTTTTAAAAATTAAGTCAGAATATAAAAGGCACGTGCCGGCCGCGGTGGCCGAGGGGACTGAGGCGCTTCAGTCACGGTTAGCACGGCCACTACGGTCGGGGGTTATAATCCCCCCTCGGGCATGGATATTTGTGCCGTCCTAGTTCGTAAGTAGTTCATAAGTAGTTTGTAAGTTTAGGGACTGATGACCCCGTAGTTAAGTCCCATAAGACTTACAAACAACAAACAAACAAAAGGCACGCTTTCTCAATAGTGTCCATCAACAGCTGGCCCAGTGTTATAAGGAAAACCATTTACCACTTTACACCCCACTTGTCTTTTAGCTCTGGGATACTGTAGAAATCCCTTTTCGAAGAGACCTTCACTGTCACACTAATTGTACATACCATATCTGATATTTCGAACGTTAAAATATACTTTATACTTCGCCATTTGTAAAAATTTCCACCTCTCTCCATACAGCTAACTGAGGGGCATGCCTTTTGCTCATTCTGTAACCACTAAACCAGTATACCCACTCCCGCCACGCTAATTCTGAATTATCACATAATCACCCACTCTTCCACAATTTTCGTCGAGTGCGCTGTGTGTCCAGTTGATGTCGCTGTTTATCCAGCCTGCGTCTTATCGAATGGTACGAAGCCACCTGCTTCTGGGTCTGCCTCTTCCTCTCGACCCAGCTCTTGTTATGTTGAATGCCGTTCTCGGTAATCTCTCATTCTTGCTATATGGCCTGCCCAGGTCAGCCTCTTCTTGGTCACTCCGGCGGAACGGCCGAGCGCATTGAGGCGCTAGGCCACGATTCGCGAGCCGTTCCCCGTCGGGGGTTCGAATCCTTCCTCGAGCAGGGATGTTTGTGCTGTCTTTAGTATAAGTTAGTTCATAAGTAGTTTGTAACCTTAGGGACTGATGACCCCGTAGTTAAGTCCCATAAGTTGTACAAACATTTGAACATTTTTGAGAAAACTTTGCAAAGAGAGGGAAAGGTGGAAACAAGCAGAGAGATGGGAGAGAAAGAGGTGGATGCATAGAGGGGGGGATGCGGACTACGAGAGTGTAGGATAAATAAACACCCGGGCAATGCCGGGTTTACAGCTAGTTTTTTAATAAACAGGGGCCACTTTCCCACGGAAGTTATCTGATGCAGCCGCTTTCCACCGTCAGATTTCCCATACCACTGCTGGCGTTATGGGAAACTACGAGAACTCCCTATACCGTGCCATACAGAGAACTAAAATAGGGTCTGCAACGGCCAGAACCATCAAAATAGCACTACAGAAAAGTATGCGTGTAAATTAGCTTGTGGCACGAATGAGAAAGAAATTTAGAGTGTCGCAATTAGCTTGGGGAAATTCCGAGCGACCGGCTTACAAAGGGAGGTGTGGAACTATTTCTGCGTCCAGAATGTGCGAATGCGGTGGCGCGGGCTCCCGTCCCGTCCTCACTATTAGTCTCCGAAAACTGCCGCAGGCGCAGAGCAAATATTTAAAGTTGTCGGCGGATCTCTTTCCACTTTCTGCGGCACTCGCGCCCACTGTCGGCGAGCTCTCGCCTGCTCGCTCGGGGCTTAGTCGCTAATGCCATTACAAAGTTTGCTTTCAGCGGCGCGCATTAACCAGCAGTTATCCGACGGTGGACTCTGCTCCCACACGCAGAAATTAAATCTGCCAGCAGGCGCGTGCGAGGCGCAACGGCACTCCTTTCTGTGCCTTACAGTGAGGGAGAGACAGAGAGATAGAGACAGAGAGAGAGAGAGAGAGAGAGCGATAGTGAGAGAGAGAGAGAGAGAGAGCGATAGTGAGAGAGAGAGAGAGAGAGAGAGAGAGAGAGAGAGCGATTGTGTGTGTGAGAGAGAGAGACAGAGAGAGCGATAGTGAGAGAGAGACAGAGAGAGATAGAGAGAGAGAGAGAGAGAGAGAGAGAGAGAGAGAGAGAGCGATGGTGAGAGAGAGAGAGAGACAGAGAGAGAGAGCGATAGTGAGAGAGAGAGAGAGAGAGATAGAGAGAGCGATGGTGAGAGAGAGACAGAGAGAGACCGATAGTGTGTGTGTGTGTGTGTGTGTGTGTGAGAGAGAGAGAGAGAGAGAGAGAGAGAGAGTGAGAGAGAGAGAGAGAGAGCGCGCGATAGTGTGTGTGTGTGTGTGTGTGTGTGAGAGAGAGAGAGGGGGGGGGGGAGAGAGCGGGGAAGGGTGGAGATGAGAGGAGTTATGAAATGCCATAAGGACTGGTTAAACAGAAAGAATGTGGGAAAAATAATTCGCAGTTTCAAAATGTCATCACACTTTTGCTAACAAATATCGGACTACTATACCCTAAAGAGTCCGGTAAAATAATATGATCATCTAAAATAGAGTAATATTTATTTATTTGCAAGCTGTTTAGACAGCAAATCCAAGATGTTAATCTTCAAGGAGAAGAGTCGTGAAATGTCTTTATTGTTTCCAACTCCATGTTAGTCATTCTTCTGCCAAATTTTCCGCCCGTTAGTTCACCGATATTCGAGCTGATAATTTGGTCTTCATCCTCTGCACTGAAACCCTGCCGTGCGAGAATGGCCGTGCATTCTATGGCGCATTGCTCCCAGCAAAGCTTCAAATCCTTCCTTGGGCATGGCTATGTGTGTTGTACTTAAAATACGTTAAAGTAATTCGCATGTTATAACTACGGCATTTTGATCCCATAGCTTTACAAAACATGTTTCTGAAACTCCTCATGACCATTCAGGTATTTTAAGACATGGTTTGTTTTCTTTTTCAAGGAGATGTTTGATAATTTTGTGATGCTAAACAAAGTCGCCTGAACCTTCTTAGCATCGTTTCATTACCACTATTGAATCTCTTTGTGTTTGTCTCAGGAGGGACTCTCATCAAGAAAAGTATCCACACATCTCGGAATGAATCAAAACGATGTTTTTCCGACATGGAGGTAATAGATACATGAGTTGTCAATGACTATCTCGCTCTGGACGCCCAAATGCTACCACAGCAACTGGTGACCGCTACGAACGGATTGAAACACGTAGCAGTTCTTAAACGCAAGAATTCTGAGAAATGATTTCGTGCAGCTACAGGACGACGTGTTCAGAATCAAACTGTACATGATAGTTTACATGACACGCGGCATCACACCAGAAGTTCATGGCGGGATCCAATTCTGACACTGGCCAACATGTAGAGCGTCACAGCTCGGCCCAACAGCAAGCGGAGTGGGCTCCTCAGAACTGACATCAAGTGCTGTTCACAGATGAGACTCACATCTGCCTTCAACCACACAATCGTCGGAGACATGAGGCAGTCCGGTAAGCCAAGAGGAACATCGGGGTGGTGGTTCGCTAACTGAAGTGGTAGGATTATGTGGGGCTGCCGTATGCCACTGGTGATCGTAGAATGTATACTCCAATGTATGGAAAGTGCAACATACAGAAACCACCAACCGGATAACTGGCATGTCCAACTTTAGAATGGATAAAGCCTCAACGTGAGTGGCTTGGAAACAATGATGTCCTGATAGGGCGCTAGAACTAGCTGGCACCATAGAGACACACATTAGTCTCCCAATTCTTAGAAATTCCGGCGACTGGGACAATGAGCTGACACCACGTTTAATTAAATGCCAGAGCTCTTCGAGCGGTTTCACATATGGCGAGTTCCGGAACCGGCATATCAGTTACAACTGTCCACTGTGTTCCTCAAACCACTCAATCAGACTCCTCGCCTTGTTGTGTGGCTCATGATATTGTTGATAGTCGCCACTGCTTTTGGGGACACTGATTGTCGTGGAGTACGTGGTCAGCAACCAGAAAACGATACTTCTTGGTTGTCATGTTGCCTTGCACAACCACCACTGGACTCATTTATGTCAGCAGATACAATTAATTAGTCCTAACCCCCAGGATGTTCAGGGATTCACGGTTCTTTAGTGACTGCGTAGTGAACATGGGTCCCCGACCTAATGCAGTGTTCCTTCCTACTTTCCTCCCTAGACTGCATTTCCTTTCCCTTTCCTACTTTCCTATCCTCACTCCTCCTTCCACAGGGTGACTAAGGACTGATAACCTACGCAGTTCAGTGCCCCTGTCCCAAATCACCAACCAACCAACCAGTTACTCTAACTGGGGCGTTATCAAAAATGGGGTTCCCACAAGGTTTAGTCTAGGGTCCCTTGCTGTACATAATACACTTTAATGACTTGCCATTCTCTATTCACGAAAATGCTACACTAGTTTCTTTGCTGACGATACAAGTATATCTATCATGCATGACAAAGAGGACTTAACTGATTAAATGCTAAATGATGTCTTTCAAAAAATTATGAAGTCGTTCTCTACTAATCGACTTTCATAAAACATTGATAAAACCTAATATAAGTGGCACACCATTAGACTTTGAACAGAAATCTGTAGGTAAAGTAGAATATACAAAGTTAATTGATGTTTGTATTGACGAGGGATTGAATTGCAAGAAACACAATGAAGATATGCTGAAACGTTTCAACTACTTTTGCTATCAGGTTTATTGCAATATCAGGTGATATACATCTCAGTAAATTAGCTTACTTTGCCCATTTTCATTCACTGCTTTCAAATGGGATCATATTCTGGGGCAATTCAACATTGAGTATCAACGTATTCATTGGACAAAAGCGTGAAATCCGAATAATTACTGTAGCCCACCAAAGATCATCCTGCAGAATTTTTTTTTTTTTTCAAATCCGTACATTTGAAATATATATACAGGGTGTCGCAGCTATCTTGTCCACCCAGAATATCTCTAGAACAATAACAGCTATTGCAAAACGACTCTCACAATGTACGGCTGGGGCCCATGAATGTACATATTTGGAAACATTCTAAAACAAAAGGAAATTTGTTTTTAACACATACTTATGTTTCTTTTTAAATAGACATCTTATATTTTTTCTTCAGAAATCCATAGAATGACAAATCACATAAACGATGGCGTTGATTGCATCGAATTATTCCAAATACATCCCGAGATATTTCGACGCGAAGTTGACGCTTGAAAAACCCGAAATGCGTTGCTAGTGCATGTCCTGAGGCTCAGGCGTGAACCCCATGCTGTCTGTAATCGTGATGTGGTTGACATGCGTAATCGCACTTCCATACTTACCAAGAGGTCCGAAACGAATAATACGGTCTGCTGCCATCCTGCATTAAAGTCGTACATTCCAGCAGGTATTTATCCCATAGGCTAGGGGTGATGCGGTTCTGTAACATATCTGTGTACCGCAACGTTAGTCACAAAGTTAACTTCGCTTATTGTTAATCCGTTACTAAAAAGGTAATGCCGTTCGACGTTAAAACTTTACTGTAAATCTAGCGCAAGTGACAGTGAATCATTCACTCATATTAGTAAAATTCACGTTGATAGTTTTAATGAAACAAGCAAGTGGACTAAAGGTTTTACCGTTGTTTAGGTAAAAATGTTTTGATTTGGGAAGTTCAGTGTAAGACATAAATGAATGTAAACATGTTTAACCAATTAGTTTTATTATCACATAATTATCAATGTTATGTATATGTATTGCGTTACATGACAAATTGTTTCAAACAAATGTTTCTGAACATCAATGGGTAAGATGGCCCTTTGTAGAAACTTGCACTGTGATACCAGCACTACATACTAAAGATAGCGTTCACATATCATGCTCAAAGTGATATCCATTGGCTTGCATACATAGGGTCACTCTGCGAATGAAGGATGCCCTTCTTCGTGATACTGTTTCCTCTTTTATGGCTGTACAAGCATCAATAATGCGTTGCTTCATGTCCTCTGGTGTTGTTGATTCATGTTGGTAAACAGCATCCTTCACTGCTCCCCAAAGAAAAAAATCCAGCGGTGTAAGGTCCGGAGATCGGGCAGGCCACCTAACTGGGTCACCACGTCCAATCCACCTACCAGGGAACTTACGGTTCAGAAGTCGTCGTGCTCTTAAGTCGTTATGTGCAGGGCATCCGTCATACTGACACCACATGACCATTCTCCTGTTCAGAGATACGGTGTCCAAGAGGACAGGAAGATTGTGTCGTATGAATCTGGAGTACTGTCCGACATTTTGGACGCCATTTACAAAGAAAGTTCCGATAATGGTATCTCCAATAATCCCACACCAAGCATTCACTTTCCACGGACGTTGATGCTCTACCTGAGGGAGTCATTTTGGATTGTCTACGGACCAATAATGCATATTCCTCATATTGACAATTCCTTTGTTGGAGAATGATGCCTCGTCGGTAAAGAGAACATCTGCGAAAAAAATTGGATTAGTCAGACGTTTTTGCTGAGCCCACTGACAAAATGTTACCCTGTTGCTGAAGTCATTTCCATGAAGATCCTGGTGTAAATGAACATGGTAAGGATGAAATTTATGACGTTCAAGAATACGCTGTGCGCTTGATTTCGACACACCAGCTTCACGTTCAATTTGCCGTGTGCTGATGTGAGGATGCACAGCTACGGTAGCGAGCACACCAACTTCAGCACGTTCATCTATGCGTGTTCTAGGTCGATGTCTAGGTCTTGGATTTAAGCTTCCCGTTTCACGTAGACGAGATGTGAGACGACCAAACATCCGACGTGAAGGCGATGGCTTGTCAGGGAATCGTCTTCTGCACAGTCGTTCTGCCTAAACAGAATTTCGCCCGCCTAAAATAGGGTACAGAACAGGTATGCAGAGTAGGGTAGAAAACAGACATATTAACGTAATAATCATAATGTTCTCTAACAGTACTATAAACAAACAAGCAATCTAGTAACGTATTTCCCGTCCACGTACATTCTCCATAGATCAGCAGAATTTCTACCATATCTTCATGTGTGTACATAATACAATATAAGTTTCACAACACAAAGTTTATTCACATTGTGTACTACCTCTGTGCCGTCACTAGATTACTCTGATGCACGATTACACTGGCAAGCGGTGTACTGCACGCCAAAGCAACAACAAATCGGATGCTCGGAGGATGGTGGAGTACAGGAGTTTGCATGGGTCGCAAATCACAAACAAGGCGAAGTGGTAACTGTGGCTGTAGTGGGAACTACGTTGGACACGGGTCTAGGTAGAGCTCGGCCCTGGATGAACGAGTGCGCGAAAGGCACAATTGGTCATTTAACGCATTCGATAAACCTTATTTTGGGTGTGCAGGATAAATAAGACAACCTGACTGGTTTATACCGATCGGTACTGGTTCATATTGTGTACGTAGACACATAAAACGTGCAAGAGGGAAACCATTATGTGCTTACAAGAGTTGATGGCATCAGACCGCATTATTCGTTTCGGACCTCTGGATAAGTATGGAAGTGCGATTACGCATGTCAATCACATCGCGATTACGGGCAGCATGGGGTTCACTTACCACGTAGCATCAAAAGTCTGACGTATACCCAACTGCTATTTAAAAAGTAATTAAAAGAATCTCTGAATGATAACTCCTTCTACACTTTGGGTCAATTTTTAGATAAAACTTAGAAATTTCTCTTTAAAAAATTTATTAAAATAAAATAAAAAGTTGGAAAATCAAAAATTCTTAAAATATAGAGTGTCATGTATAGGCACCATAAATTAAACTGACACTTTCCACGTCATTGTGAAATGTCGAATCATTATCTACGGTACAAGTAGTAATGTAATCTAATCCACATCAATGTTCCACAGGGCATACCTGATCACGACCACCTAAAGATAAGGTCGCGGCGCTCTCGTGTGACGTCACGGAGCGTAGGTGGCGATCGCGTAGCTCACTGGCTGACCACTAGGCCCCAATCACTAGGCTCTAGCGGCCAGCCACTCAGCTACGAGCAGCGGCCTACTCGGCGTGACGTCAGACGACAGCGCCCGTGGCCCTCTCTTTATGTGGTCTTCACCTGAGCCGCAGCCTGCTTGTCTCCGTGCTGCAGTACAGAGGTCAACCAGCTGCTGCCCCGGAAGACGAAGGATTCGCAACCGCCAGTGGGCGTGATGAAAAGGGTAAGACACCAGAACGCTTTGCCACTGCGCCAACGCCCAGGCACGTTGGTCACATGTGCATTTCTGTCCTAGTTGCCGATGTCATAGTGTTCACAATGGCGCATCGGTGCGTCGTCGGCCATAGAGATCCACTTTTTGAAGTTAATTGATGTTTGATGTTTGTTTCACCACACTGCGACGCCTGTCGTCTTATATGAGTCTGCCCAGCCCACTACGCCCGATATTTGTAATAAAAAGTGGCAACACGACACCTCAACATTTCGACGTGTTGCTCCTTGGTTTCGTCTCTTGCTGAAGACACTCGCTACAACGGTTTTCGAATGCCAGACAAGTCGTTCAGTTTCCGAAATGCTTGTGCCGAGCCTCTGGGCCACCACCAGCTACCATGGCTCATAGTCTAATATATCGCCATTCCAGATACTAGCACCACGCTCACTGATAATACCTGCACCATCCGTGTTTCAGACTAGTGGTCGTTCCTCCTGAGGTTTCGCTTCTGTCGCCTGGCGATTTATCATTGCACTTCCAGCGTAACAGCTTATGAAATAAATCGCAATTTACGAATAGATATGGCTGCATTGTACTAGGTTTAGATGGAATACCAAATTCCTGAGAATGAATATTTGTGCAAGGCCGGGAATCGAACCCGGGATCTCCTGCTTGCTAGGCAGACGCGTTGATCACTCCGCCACCGAGGACACAGTTGCCAGCCCGACTGCAGAGGACTCTTCCCTGCACGTCTCCCGCCACACCCAAATCTCCATTCGCCACGTTGTTGGCGGGAAAGAGACAGTAAGCAGGAGATTCTGGGTTTGAATCCCGGCTCAGCACAAATTTTCATTCGCCGCAATTTCGTATTCCATCTAAACCTAGTACAGTGCAGCCATATATATTCGCCAATTGCGATTTATTTCACTGATTGAACGCTGTAACATCGTCAAAAATATTTAATTGTTAACAGCTTATGCATCAAGGTTAGTGATTAGACTAAGACACAGAACAATGGAAAAATCATATGTTTATAATAAAACAGCAATCAGCCGCAAATATAGTATAAAATATTAATTTATTTAAACCGTGGCTGGTTTTGGATTTTCTTACTAATCCATCTGCGGATGTTTCACATGCTTTCCACCCATAGCCTAGTTTCGTGGCTGTTATAGTTTCGCATCCCTAGGATAGACAAATAATGTCCCCTATTTCCTGAAGTTTACGTTAGGTTCCTTTATAATCTTCTCTATTATCGAATATACAAAAAGGTTTTTAAAGTTGAAAACTCATGAAGTGTGGCGGAAACTAACGTGTTTACTCATTGTCTATGACGAAATAATCTTGTATTCTTGTCAAGTATTTTCGACATTTTCCGTTTTCGAACGTGCACTGTATGAGTGCTGTTAACGTTGTGGATGAGTATCACTCACAACACCATGCTAAAATTTAATGTAATGCACACTCTAATCAATCACAAAACTTCGTAAAGCTGGGCGACGCTTTTTGATTGCTTATAGTGTGGCTTACATGAAATTTCAGCATGGTGTTGTGTATAGGACGTCAACAGTACTCATACAGTGCATCTTCAAAACTAGAAAATTTTGAAAATTCTTGAAAATGATACAGGACTATTTCATCACAGACAAGGACACAAACGAAGTATTGGCCACATTTAATATGTTTTTAAATTTAAGACTCTTTTATAAATATGATGGAAGAGACGAATATAAAGATAACTGACGTAAACTTGAGGAAACAGTAAACAAAATATTTTTTTGTCTATCCTATAGATGCGAAGACATAACAGACAACAAATACGAGACTCCAGCATGAAATCATGCGAACCATCTGAAGATGGATTTGTCAGAAAATCCAAAACCTATCATGCTTAGTCGCGGTGTATTAGCCGTGTGCGCTGGGGCGCCGTGCTGCGGCGTGCGCGGACGTTTGCTGTCGGGGATTCGAGTCCCCACTCGGGCATGAGTGTTTGTGTTGTCCTTAGGTTAGTTTTCCTTAGTTTAAGTACTTTGTAAGATACGGACTAATAACGAAGTAGTTAAGTCAGATTTAAAAAAAAAAATTGATATTTCTTATCGTGGCTTCAATAAATAAACAGTTTCACTCCATATTTGTGGCTGATAGTAGAATCTCCTGATATCTGATACAATGAAGTTCAGCGGAACAATAGGTGGGTATCTAGCGTAACTGATGAAGTACTGAATGTAAATGGGTAGGTAATCACGACTAAAAGAAGGGGTAAGTTTGTAGGAACATTCTGAGATCTCATAGAATAGAATCGTATTTTTCATTTGTCCCTAACCTGTCGAGAGGTAAATGTGTGTGTGTGTGTGTGTGTGTGTGTGTGTGTGTGTGTGTGTGTGTGTGGGTGGGTGGGTGGGTGGGTGGCTGTGGAGAGGATGGGGGTGATGCATTCATAGAGGAACAACAGCTTCAGAGAACATCGCTTGTGTCAAACTCAGAGTTCTCTGTACTAGGATGATGTCTTGTGAGCTCTGGATGAATGGTAACACGAAGAAAAGAACTTACATGCATAGATGATAGGCACGATGATTTAGTAAATAGGCAATAAGTCATTCTCGAGGACGCGTGTTCGTCGGGTGTAAGGTTATGTTCAGGAAAGCTCGTGGTAGTATGATACCTTTATATAAATAATCTGGCGGTCATTGTGAGTAGAAAGATGTTGTTTCACAATGACACTACGTTACAATGGAAGGTGTTGTAGTTGTGTGACTGAAGTAGGATGCAAGGAAAAAAAATTATCTGGTTAATATCATAAATGGCACCGAACTTTAATGTAGAGCAGACGAGGAGGAAGGACGGTGCTGTAATGTTTAAACGCAATATTAGTAGTGTGCTGCTTGACACCGTCTCGTTCATTAAATATCTGGGCATTATGTTTCATAGCGATATGAAACATACCGAGCTGTGGGGAGACCTGGTTCATCTGCGAAGGAGATATCATACGGAACACTTACGCATCCCTTCTTGAGAACTGAGTACGAGTTTTGGGTCTTCAACAGATCGTTTTAAAGGAAGAGCTAGAATAAATTAAGAGATGGGCTGCCTGCTTCCTTACCGGTCGTTTAGATCAATGCGTGAATGTTAAAGAAAAGATGACGTGGAAGTCTACATCTACATACTCCGCAATCCATCTTAAGGTGCGTGGCAGAGGGTACACTGTACCACTGGCCAGCCGCGGTGGCCGAGGAGACTGAGGCGCTCCAGTCATGGTCTGCACGGTTACTACGGTCGGGGGTTCGAATCCCCCCTCGGGCATGGATATTTGTGCCGTCCTAGTTCATAAGTAGTTCATAAGTAGTTTGTAAGTTTAGGGACTGATGACCCCGTAGTTAAGTCCCATAGACTATACAAACATTTGAACATTTTGAACACTGTACCACTACTAAGCATTTCTCTTCCTATTCCACTACCAAATAGAACGAGGCTTCGTACGAGCCCTAATTTCTCTTATCTGGTCATTGTGATCACTACGGGAAATGTAAGTGGGTGGCAGCAAGATCGTACTGCACTCAGCTTCAAATTCCGGCTCTCTAAATTTCCTCAACAGAAATTCACGAAAAGAACGTCGTCTTTCCTTCAGCGACCCCCAATTGAGTCGCCGGAGCATTTCCGTGACACTCGCGCATTGGTCGAACCTACCAGTAACAAACGTAGCTGCTCGCCTCTGTACTGCTTCTATGTCTTTCTTTAAACTGGTCTGTTGCGGGTCCCGAACACTTGAGCAATACTCAAGACGTGGTCGTAGAAGCGTTTTATACGCGGTCTCCTTTACAAATGAAGTACATCTTCCCAAAATTCTCCCAATAAGGTAAGGACAACATCAGTTCCAGAAATACCGCTGAGGAAATTTAGAGAGCGGACATTGTAAGCTGACTACAGAACGATTCTACTGCAGCCAACTTACATTTCGTAAGGTCCACAAATGTAAGAGAGATTTTTGGATCGTGCAAGAGCATAAAGGTTTCGTCTTTCCCCCACTCTCTCGTAGTAGAACAAGAAAAGAAATGAATAGCGGAGGTATGAAGTACCCTTCGCTAAGCACCATACGATGGCTCTCGGAGTATTTTTGTTAATGCAGACATCAGTGTAAAAGTTTAAAACATGTGAAGGCTGTTGTTGTTGTTGGGTTTTGAAAGGGACTAAACTGCAATGGTTATCAGTCCCATGTTCCAGTCTGAGAGATAAAACATTGTGTTAAGCGTTCCTAAGTAAAGGCGTTAACATGTCACAGTTTAAAAGGAACAGGTAAATATGAAGAAGGGATACAAGTTAAAACGAAGAAGAGAGAAAAGGGCAGTAACAGTACAAGAGTGTTGTTGCTGGGTGATCACAGAAATATAAGGAACGCATCCAACAACTCTGGACACATTTAAAACACCTACCTAGAAGTGGAGGACAGAGTAATGACAGACACATACAAACTTTAAAGGGATTTGTAAAATCCAGTCTCACGGATAAAATTTGAAACAGAATAAACCACTAAGAAGTATTATATGATGTGCTTATTCCGCCTCATCTGCTACGGCATACTATGAAGAAGTTATGACAGCGATGATTGCAGTGAAACCATTCTGATTAAAATTTAACGGTGCAAAGAAATATTCTGAACACCTGAAACCTTGACCAATTCGCGTGAAGGCTCTTACCGTAATTGAACTACTTGACTGCAATATTAACAAAAAATTGTAAGCTTAGTACTGCTTTCGTTAATTTAACGCATTTCGTGTTTTTACTTTATATATTCTGAAAGTGCGCCATCTCGATTGCGTAAACCTTTCCGTCTCCAGTCACCCGCAGCTTTCTAAAGTACAATGGGAAGGCAATTTAGAAGAGTTTCTTTGATGTAGAAGCTGTTGAGGCCACAGCAACCAGATAATTAAAGGGCTTAAACTTCAAACGAATTGGTCATTACCTGCTTAAAAAACCGATCGAGGAAGGCTCAAGAATATCAATACAGCACAGAATACCTTATTAAAAAGGAGAGAGGGTAACAACAAGCGATATTTATTACTTCATCAGTTATTAAATATTTATCTCTAGTCATATACTTTTAAACAAACAGTGGAAAAATTAAGGATTTCGTTCTGACAAACTAACTAAAATAATTATTAACGACATAGTAAAGAACAGTACGCCGTCAAAGGCCTTATTAACGGAATGAAACTTTCACTCTTCAGCGGAGTGTGCGCTGATATGAATCTTCCTGGCAGATTAAATCTGTGTACCGGAACCGGGACTCGAACCTGGGACTTTTGAGTTTTGCTACCGACTGAGCTATCCCGACTCGACACACGATCTTGCCTCACAACTTCACTTCCGCCATTACCTCGCCTCCTACTTTCCAAATCGCGAAAGGCGAAGGTTCCACGATCGAGTCCCGGTTCCGGCACACAATTTTAATCTGCCTGGAAGATGCCTTATTAACGTTCTGCTCTGTTTTCTTAGAGCTACTTTCAATTGTAGTGGATATAGCGTTCTATCTTGAAGCCACAACCGCTTTCTAGGTTTCTATCTTTTCGTCATGTGGTCAGAAGATATAACACCAAATTCTGTCGTATACACGTAACTACTGTGTGGACAATGAAATTGTTATTTACCGTTTAAATGGTTTCTGGAGGTAACGTCTACACTAGTACTTACTTTCTCGCTTGTTGTCATTAAAATCAACATAAACATCATCATCATTATTATCATTTCTTTAACAGCTTCAGTAAGGTTTATGTTCCATCTACTTTAAAAGAATTCCTCTCTGTCTGCGTAAGTTTGGGTGTGTTCTGTCTCTGTTTCTTCACCATCTTGATTTGTGTCTGTATTATTTTTGGTAGTCCATTATACACCATACTATTATTGAATCTATACATATTAACAGTTATTGTAACTGCTAAAAGCTGCCTCAGTGTGAAAGTAATCTTCAACGTGAAGGTAGTCGAGCCCAGCTACACCACCAGCAGACAGTGACGTGCGCTAGAAGTTCGTCCGGATGTTGAAAAGTTCGAGGCTCATCAGGAATCAATGCAGCGCTGAGAACGGGTAAATGCTGCCCCTATGCAATTAATTTAACGCAAAGCACTTTAATTATAAGAAAGGAAGCAAGACGGTAATTTTTTTCTTTTCGTGATGTTCTTGGGTAATCATAAATTATGATTGTTTCAATAGAATAATACCGAATGCTAGAGGTGTACCAAACAGGAGGAAGAAAACGTAATTTTTCTTATACTAGTGGAGTGAAACTATACTCGTCTATACATTTGCATAGGCCCTTCAAGATATAACGCAGAACTGCTAGAAATAGGAGCTCAGTACACACTGCCAGTGAAAGAGATGTGACTAATTTGAATGTAAACCTAAGGGAGCAAATACAACGGTCATTGGTTCCTAGACTTTATCTCTTATCTCTGGTGCAGCGCGCTCGCGCGCGCGCGCGCGCGCGCGCGTGCACACACACACACACACACACACACACACACACACACACACGCGCGCGCACAGAGGGTGGACGCGAGCCTCCGACGGGGGCATCCGCGCAATCTATAACATGACGTCCCAGACCACGGGGACATTCCTGCGCAGCGCATCAACAATTTCTCGATGGTTGTGGAAGAAAGAAGACTGACAGCATTTTCCTATGGTCCCTTTGGTGTTTCGGAACATGGAGGATGATGTGAGTGCATATGGATAGTTGGGTACATTAAAATACTAATTTTAACCGTTTTACTGGAAACTATTGGTATTAATCCTTACTGCGCAAGGTAAATACATTTTTAAATTTTGTGTACATTAATAGAAGTTTCCAAAAGCTGCTAGTTTTGATTAATAAAATGATATTGCGTTCTAACAGATTGCGAATACATCGTTATTGGTACATAGAACAGGGATGTAGTCTTCCAAAGATTTGGTACTTCCTTCTAATGTTTGTTTAATTACATTCCTGGTAGTTTCGTGCGAAGGAGGATACACTTGTACTAGAAAATCTGTGGAGTATCAAAGACCTCAGTTTGATTTGAATTTAAATACTTTTTCCAAATTGTAAAGTTTTAAATAACTATTCGAAACTGTTTTCCACTGTAGAAAGATTTTTTTTCTTTTTTTTTTCTTTTTATCCTTTAAGTAAACAATTCTTTTAACTGTTTGAATAAAGCCTGAAGGCAGGCCTACCATTTGGAAATTGTAGCCAATGAGGACAAGATAAGCTTCAGACAATGTGACAGTTGATGAAATTTTGTCACTAGACGACAATCTAACTTCTGTACGTGCCCCAAGAAATGATAAATACAAGAACATTCCCTCGTGCAGTATAAAAAAACTCGATAATTACTGAAAGTAAAAGTTTTTCACGGCATCGTTAAGGTTCAGTTTTATTTTTCACAATCACTTAATAGTACACTATTTACCAATTATTTCATGGCGAGCACATACTATTAATGCCGTTATTCTATGTCCATTTCTTTAAGTCGCTAGTCTCATGCAAACACAAATCACACCTCTTAACTACGACATTTGCTTGTTTGGCATGCATTGCTTCGATATATAACATTTCGGTATATATAGTTCGGAGGCCGCAGCCTTGCTGTGTAACACATCGTCAAAATTACCGAAATCTCTACAATGTGTAATGAAATTACGCACCAGTTTCAAAATTTGTGGACGTATGTACACCACACAAAGTACACAAAGTACATAAAAAATAAATTAAAAAGCCGATCAATTTCGTTTTGTAAGTTTCAACTGGAATAGTTGCTTACAGGCAGTTGGTTCCTGGGACACTTGTCATTTGTGGAGTTTTGTAGCACTCTTATATTCCAAAAACTATAACCATGAAATGTACAAGAAGGAGTAGACAACGACACAAGGTAAAATAGAAGTAAAAGGAACCTGGATTAAACTTTTTCTAATAAATTAAAATAACATTTCTCAGCACCCTCTGTGTAAAAAGTTAACTTACGTTTAAATGTACAAAAATTAAATATTAGTATATCTGGTGTAACAAGTATTTTTAAAAAATCTTCTGGATACAACGGTGTTTCTTTCTTTCTTTTTTTTTTTTTTTTTTTTAATGTTACATCAGATATACTGAAAACTTAAAAATTATAATACTTAAGCATAAATATCTTTTGATGCTTGAACATATGGTTTAATATAATTTATACTCACTTAAGGGCTCTGAGAAATTTCACCTTAATTTATTAAAAATATTTAAACTAGCGATTGTTCCCCAGATTAGGGGCGGCCAGATTGACGCTTGGTAATTGTTTTAAACTGCCGTCGACGATAGAAGAAGCCACACATCGGTTGAGTTTCTCCATCGTCTCATCTACGGCTATATCTCAACGAAATATGTATCATGCTAGGGCTATCTCTCAACAGAGTATGATCAAAGTAGGGCGTCACATTTATACGAGTGACAAGAAAAATGACGAGGTTTACCTGCTCAAGGACGGAACAGGCTAAAGAAGTTAGGCCAAATAAGATTTACCACAATCAACATTAGCACGCTGACCGCTCCTCATCGAGAGTTTGCTGAATGTCTAAAGAACAGGAGGCTCGAAGTAGTTTGCATCCAGGAGACAAAATGGGGACGGCCAAGTGCAAAGGTAAATTGGAGATGGCTACAAGGTTTATATCACGACACAAGTACAACGAGAAATGAAGTGGCAATTATGATCGGCCATTGGTTTCGTAACAGTATTACGAAAGTCACCAGAGTGAGAGATCGCCTGATGTCCCTTAAGATCGAATCGGACCCATAACTGCGTACATCATCACCTGCCATGCCCCTGCCACGCGGGACATGGATAGGGTTCAAGGAGACATTCTGCACTTTGCAAAATGTTCAAATGTATGTATAGCTTATGGGACTTAACTACGGGGTCATCAGTCCCTAAACTTACAAACTACTTATGAACTACTTGCGAACTAGGACGGCACAAATAACCATGCCCGAGGGGGGATTCGCACCCCCGACCGTAGTGGCCGTGCAGGCGGTGACTGGCGCGCCGCAGTCCCCTCGGCCACTGCGGCCGGCTCTGCATTTTGCAGAGGAACATGATGTAGTTGTAACAAACACATAATTAAAGAAATGACTGACCCACCTAGTGGTCTACTCGAGTAGCGGGCATGAAAGTCAGATTGATTACTGGATGGTAAGACGACGATATTTGAAATTGGTGATTGGCAGTAAAGTATTCCATTTGATAGCGTACTGCCTTTACATCTAACTGCAAAAAAGACCAACAAAACAAGGACCCCTATCACCGTGACCAAAAGGATCAAATGATGGGTATTGAAAGCTCGTGAGAATAAGATGAAAAAATCTAAGCAAATTCATAGTCAGCATCACTCTCAGAGCGGAAAAAATGTGGAATGAAGCAGTACAGCAAAAAAAACCTTGCTCGCCAGAAGATCTTCGGAAAAACGAAGCCAGGTCGTAAATATATTGATAAGAAGACATGGTGGTTGGACGGAAACATACAACGATTGGTTTAAAAGAAGAAGTTGGCCTATGAGACTTGGTGGCGCACACGAAGTGATGCAGACCTTGACAGGTACTGGAAAAAGATGCCAAAAGAGCAGTGGCAGTTGCTAAAACCGATCGCCACCGAGATCTATATGACTAACTTTACAAACCAGGAGGTGCAACAAATGTATCCTGTCTTGCGAAGTCCCGCAGTCGAGCATCACAAGACACTGGCACGTCATGAATGTCAAGGCAACTGACACAAGTATCTTCAGAAACCCACCATCAAGCCTTAAAAGATGGTCCAGTTACTATGCCAGCATCTGTAATGAAGAGTTCCCACATCCACCAATATTAAGCCCTAATTCACTCATCTACACTTATATGGGATACTCTGCAAATCACATTTAAATGTCTGGCATGGAGCAGTACCGGAGATAACAGCAGAAGAATTGATGGTGGTCAGAATATGCGAAACGGAAAGGCAACCGATGCAGATGATATCCCTGGAGAAATCCCGAAATTACTGGAAGATCAGGGAGCAGAATATCTCACTTCCCTGTTCAACAAAATTGTTACCACCAGTAAGCCTCCATAGCATGGACCACTAGTACAACCGTGCCTATTTGGAAAGGAAGAGGAGATGTCACCGAGTGTAACAACTACAGACCGACACACCTTCTTTGCCACACCATGAAGATATATGAACAGTTGCTGGACAAAAGGCTCTGAGCGACAGTCTCTGTATCTCCTAACCAGCGTGGGTTCGTCAAGGCCTGTGGCACTACAGATGTTATTCACGCTGAACGTTTGATGCTCGAGGAACTCTCAGAGAAGAGAAAGACTGCAAACTTTGCTGATTTGAACTTAGAAAAGACCTTCGATAGGGTCCTACGCAATCTGATCTAACATGCTCTACGACACACAGAGTACCAGAAATGTACGTGAACTGATCCCGCTATCTATCGAGATGTAACAAATGTAGTCCAGTGTTCTGCTTAAGTCTCACCAGGTTTTAAAATCACCGTTGGTGTTCATCAGGGTTCAGCGCTCTCTCCACTACTATTCATCTTTTGCATGGACACAGTCAAGCTGATATTCAGACCCCTTATCCCTGGAAGCTTCTCAATGCCGACGACGTGGTACTGTAACAGAAAACCCGTAAGGGACTTCAAGATCAAACCCAAGCTTGAAAGATAGGCTAGCAGAGAATGGCATGCGTCTGAATCTTCAGAAGACGACCTATTTGGAAAGTGGTCCTCAAACAAGCGGAAGTATTCGCTTCGAAAGTCAGGAATTGAACAAAACCCCGGTTTGAAATAACTTGGTTCCATGATAAGATCTTCAAATGATTACACACAGATGAGAGTAAATGTAGCTTGGCTGAAATGGAGACAGATCACTGGTGTTCTCTGTGACAAAAGGATACATGTACATCTGAAGGCAACAATTTATAAATTAGTAGTGCGTCCAGTAGCCCTTTCCGGGATAGAATGCCGACTTTTGACTAGAAAACAGGTTCAGGCTCTCCACACAATAGAGATTGAAATGCTGCAATGGTCCCTTGGATTCATTCGCTAGGACCATGCAAGAAATAACTACGGTGCCGCGGCGGAGCGGCCGAGCGCGTTGACGCGCTTTGCTACGATGCGCGAGGCCGCTCCTCGTCGGGGTTCGAATCCCCCGTCGGGCATGGATGTTTGTGCCGTCTTTAGTATAAGCTAGTTCATAAGTAGTTTGTAAGTTCAGGGACAGATTACCCCGTAGTTAAGTCCCATAAGCTCTATAAACATTTGAACCTTTGAAAGGCTTGGTGTAATCATAGTAAAGGCAAGAGAGGCTCGTATTCGGTGGTACGGCCACATCATGAAGAAAGATTGCGAATCTGTAGCAGAAAAGCACTCCAATTCAATCCAGGAGGACGCCGAACCTGTGGTAGACCACTCAAGACGTGGATGGACAACATCAAGGAGGACATGTGCGGTGCGGTCATCAGCCCTGAAGACGTCCACAACAGAGATCTGTGGAGCCGACGTAGCAATGAGCAGACCCCACGTAATAAGAAAAATGCTAGGAAATAAGAGGAGATTTAAACCAGTTACTTTTTATTTTTCTTACTTTTTATTGTTAACTACAACTTGCTAAACATTTAATGTTAATTGTTTTCGAATTATGTGTTATAGTACTTCACAATTAAAGAAGGCACCAGGCACCAACTAGCAGCAAGTTTAGCTGCCTAGGTGACTGTAAGCAGCTGGCCAAATTGAAACTTGTAATATGCACTTAACAGGTATTTATTTGTGTATTTATACTTCAGAAAAGTTTTTGTATATCAGTTTTTTGTATATCAGTAAAGAATTGCAATGTAGAAAATATTTTCGCTCTTTGCGACATAGTTGATTGATGATGGACATTGGATGCACACTGAATCTGTTAAAGATATTGTGATGGTTCAGGATAACATGAAAGTATTTTCCCGTGCGTCTTTCTACAATTTTCTGTCAAGCAAGCCTACATATTTAAAGAAAATTGGATCTTCAGAGAAGTAACAATAAATGTTATTGAAAGTTGCTCTGTGTGTTAATAAAGTCGTTTATTAAATTTGTTCTTATAGTGTTTGTGTAGTTTTGAAACGGCAAAAATGTCCACTTGTCATACTTGGCAAGGTGTGAGTTACCCATATTAATGACTTCAGTTAAACACATGCATCGGGTAATGGCCAGTTACTGATCGAAATCATGATTCGCTAATAAATAATTTAAAAAAATATATCGACTGATAGCTGCAAACCTCAGATTATTATTACTATTTTTTTTACAGCACTTATGATGTTCAGTCATTAGATGAAAACTATAAGTGATGTTTTGTGGTTGATTCCTCCTTATGCAATACAGTTTTTGTCTTGTTTTAATACCCAAACTAGTTTCGGCACTTATTGTGCCATATTCCGTGGGTTTCTGTTGTTTACTTTATTGTTTCATTCGCATGATTTGCATGTGCATTAATTGTGGAATGACAAATTTTGACAGCCCGTCATATTTGAGCTGTGGTGTTGCTGCTTGTTTGCTTGTGGTGTGTTCTTATGTCTTATGATCTTCAGTGCGATTTTACATCGCCATTTTTCTTGCATCAGGCGGAATCAACCACAATTCAAAAAATATTCAAATATTTGTAAATCTATCAGACCAAACTGCGTGATCATCAGTCGGTAGCTTACAAACTACTTAAACATAGGTAAACTAACCTAAGGACAAACACACACACTCATGCCCCAGGGAGGACTCGAACCTCCACGGCGAGCAACCGCGCGCTCCGCAGCGAGACGCTTTAGACCGCTCGGCTACTCCACCGCGGCGTGGTGGTGGCGGCTAGTGTAGCAACAGTGTTGAATAATTAAATAATTCTCAGTCTCTGTTACGCTATTCTTTATTACTCCAATTACGCGTTTCGCGCTGTTAGCGCATCATCAGACTGAAAACAGACAAATGTTTTATTACAATCCGTGTACCTGGCGGGCAGCGAATCTAATGTGGCTAAGGTGAGTAAATTTCGAAAAATCATTGGGCGGAGATGGAGCCACAGAACTATCTAAAGCTGTGGTGGAGGTAGCTTAACAATTTGTGTTCTGTCACTGGGCCCCTGCGAAGAGGTAAACGTACAAAGTACGTAACGGCTATTTGAAGTGGAATAACTAGGGACTAAAGGGGTACAGTATGGAAATTAATAGAATGTCTTTTATCTGCTAAAACTCACCATAGCAGCAGAAGAGACGCTGTTGCGGCAGGTCCACGTTTACACATTATATTTGATGTTTTGAAAGAAATATTTAATATAAAGAAACACTAAGCTGAAAATTTGTTATTATTATTATATCGTAGTGGTTGGTCACACAACCTACTATGGAGTCATACCAATGTATATATATATATATATATATATATATATATATATATATATATATATATATATATATATATATATGGCTTATGAAAATGAAACAGAAAAATTTGGTAATCGACTTGAAAGTCAATGAATTCTTGTGGCAAATTTGGGAGATAATTATTGTATAGTTATCTGAATGCAAAGTAATGTAATATAGGATAAGAAAAAAGTAATTTGGTATCACATAGTCGTATAATATTTACATCATGTAATTTTAAGATGACAAAACTGTATAATTACAAAAAAATCTGACAGGGCCAATGTTTTCTCACATTTCAGTGAACAGGTGAGTTATAAGACTTCAAGACATCAGCAACTTCTCAAAGGTACTAGTCCATTTTAAGAATCAGAGAATCAGGCAAAATCTGGAGTGTCAGTGCGCAGGTATGTTTCGACTGCTGTGACTCCATCCTCAGGCGCCTCCGAAGCGCGGCCCGTGCGTCCAGCGGCGTGGCCCCCGTGCACACCTGGAGAGCGGCCGGTCCTCACGGTTATTATGTCCGGCAGGCAGCGCGCGCTTTACATAAACTCGATTTATATGCCCATCTGATATCGGATCTGGCGGCCGTTGATTGGCGCGAGGCCAGCCAGCGAACCTCTACTCTCCTGCTCCTGCTCCGGGATTCCCCGCGGAACACCGGCGACGTCGAGTATCGACGGCGCTGTCGATACTGCCTCCGCCGGCTTATATGTATATATGTATGTATATACAGGAGCGCGTGCGCCGCTCTCGTTATTGCCTCCAGAGGCGGCTGCCATCTGGATGGCGGTCGTCGGGGCAATCGATCCGAACCCTCCGACAGTTCAAATCATGATTTCATTAACGAGAGAAATGAACATACCTAGATATTATACCTCAGTAAAAATCGTCCACTGCAGACATCAATGAAAGTGTTGCAACGTGATGGGCAATACGTCACGACGTGATTCCTTCCCCACAAGCAGCTTCTAATGAAATTGCGTGCTTATGGAATATCTCCCCAATTGTGCGATTGGATTCACGATTTCATATCGGAAAGGACACAGTTCGCTGTAACTGACGGTAAATCATCGAGTAGAACAGAAGTGATATTTGGCGTTCCCCAGGGAAGCGTTATAGGTCAGCCGGTCGCGGTGGCCGAGGGGACTGAGGCGCTCCAGTCACAGTCTGCACGGCCACTACGGTCGGTGGTTCGAATCCCCCCTCGGGCATGGATATTTGTTCCGTCTTTAGTATTAGCTAGTTCGCAAGTATTTTGTAAGTTTAGGGACTGACGACCCCGTAGTTAAGTCCCATAACCTATACAAACATTGAACATCGTTATACGTCGTAAAATGTAAACTTTCACGGCCAGAATGGTCAAAATTACTAAAAATTTCTGGGCTGTTATGCCGTGGTCTAGTGGATTTATTATTAAAACCCAACGTTTCGTCCCAGACTGCGGAGGACATTCTCAAGGGGGATCGTGGAACTTTTGGATGTCCGATTCACACCCTGGCTCGCTATTGACTGAAGCCGAATTCCGTTTACGAGGTCTCGCGCGCAGTGGTGTGACCTCAGATACTTTTGACATGCGCGCGCAATTCGTCGTTGCCGATTGCCTCCGTCCGTTGATATCGTCCCATGGTGGAAGACTGTTACATTTCTTCTACAAAACCGGAATCCAGATATCATTTAGTTTCACGCCCTCCTCCATCCTATTGAAATTATTGGGGTGTTTTACAATTTCTGTAGACTCTCTGTACAGTATTTCGTGGTATCCATTTGTGGCTACTAAAACCCGAGTCTTATCAAATTGAATAAGGTGGTCCCCTGGTTGAAAAACATGTTCAGCAACAGCTGATCTGTCAATGTCTCCCCTTCTACAGTTCCTCTTGTGCTCATCTAGTCGTTTTTTGACTGTTCTTTTCTTGTGGCACCCACGTATACGTCCCCACAGCTACACGGGATCCTATAAATTCCCGCTTTTTCCAGCGGTTTGCGAGCATCCTTTGCCGATTTCAGGTGATCCTGCATCTTCCGAGTAGGTTTGTAAATAACGGAAACATTCCCTTTCGTCAAAATTTTACCGATGCGGTCGGTGACGTCCTTAATAAAAGGTAGGAAGACTTTAAATTTCACAGGAACCCTTCCATCGTTTTCAATACTACGTGTCGGTCTCAAAGGTCTCCTTATCTCGGTTGACGAATAGCCATTCTTAACTAAGGCATTACTCAGGTGCTTCAATTCCGCGTCGAGTAATTCCGGTTCGCAGATGTTCCTTGCTCTGTCCGCCAACGTCCTTATAATGCCCCGCTTTTGCTATAGGTGGTGGTTTGAATCCCGGTGTAGATAACGGTCTGTGTGTGTGGGCTTCCGATAAACTGTATGGCCCAATCTGCCATTCCCCTTTCTGAAAACTGACACGTCAAGAAAATTCCGTCTACCTCCTTCTCCATGATTCTAGAATTAATCCGGTTGAGGTGTTGAAGAAAACGATCTACTTCAACTCTACCATGCCTCCACACAACAATCGTATCGTCTACATAGCGAAACCAAATAGTAGGTTTTTTATTTGCTGTTTTCATTGCCTGTTCCTCGAATTTTTCCAACTAGAAATTTGCTATAACCGGGCTTAAAGGGCTCCCCATAGCTACACCATCTGTCTGTTCATAAAAATCATCGTTCCATTTGAAACAAGTGGTCGTGAGGCAATATTTAAACAGATCTGTAATGTCGGGTGGAAAGAGGAGATTTAGCTGTTGCAGCACCTCATTGACTGGAACCATAGTAAACAGGGTTAGTATTCGTTACAGGTCGCCTATATTCTGAGTAGCTCCCTTAAACTGTTCGCAGATGATGCTGTCTTTTATCGGTTAGTGAAGTCAACAAAGGATCAGAAGCAACTGCAAAGCGATCTAGACAAATTTTCTACATGATGAGAAAATTGGCAATTGACTCTAATGAAAAGTGTGAAGTAATACACATGACCTCGAAAAGAAATCCGCTGAACTCCAATTACGCGATAAATTAGTCGAACCTCAAGGCCGTAAGTTCTACCACATACCTAGGAGTTACAATTACGAACAACTTAGACTGGAGAGAACACACAGAAAATATTGTGGGAAAGGCGAACCAAAGGTTACGTTTCATCGGCAGAACGCTTCGAATATGCACCTGCTCCAGCGAAGAGATTGCCTACATGAAACTTGTGCGACCTTTGTATGTTTGTATAGTCTATAGGACTTAACTACGGGGTCATCAGTCCCTAAACTTACAAACTACTTATGAACTACTTACGAACTAGGACGGCACAAATATCCATGCCCGAGGGGGGATTCGAACCCCCGACCGTAGTGGCCGTGCAGACCGTGACTGAAGCGCCTCAGTCCCCGCGGCCACCGCGGCCGGCTGTGCGACCTTTCCTGGAGTACTGTTACCCATTGTGGGACCCTCACCAGGTGCGACTGACGGAAGATATTGAGAAGGTTCAGAGAAGGGGGAATGCGTCCCGGAAATGTTGCACGAAGTGGGGTGTAAATCATTAAAAGAAAGACGTTATTCATTGCGGCCTGATCTGTTTGCGAAGTTTCAATCACCGACTTTTACTTATGAATGCGAAATTATTTTGCCAGCACCCACCTACTTAGGGAGACATGACTATTCCAATGAAATAAATGAAATCAGATAAAAAAGGGATCGATTTAGGCGTTCTTTCTTCCCGCGCGCTATTAGAGAATGGAGCCGGCCACGGTGGCCGAGGGGACTGAGGCGCTCCAGTAACGGTCTGCACTGCCACTACGGTCGGGGGTTCTAATCCCCCCTCCGGCGTGGATATTTGTGCCGTCCTTAGTATTAGGTAGTTCATAAGTAGTTTGTAAGTTTAGGGACTGATAACCCCGTTGTTAAGTCCAATGAGCACTACAAACAAAGAGAATGGAACGGTAGAGAAGAGGTATGAAAGTGGTTAATGAACCCTCTGCCAGGCACTTAAATGTGATTTTCAGTGTATCTATGTATATGTTGATGTAGATGTAGACCCATTACGTATCAATATGGCGGCAATGACTTAAGTAGTTGTATCCAATATGTGAGCAAAGCACTCTAGTCATACGAAAATATAAATACGCGAGAATTGACGTAAATGACAGTAATTGGGGGTTTTGGGTGGGGACATTATATGCTGGAAAATTCGATCCAACCTCTGGCCGCGGTGGCCAAGCGGTCTGCGGCGCTCCAGTCACGGTCTGCACGGCCACTACGGTCGTGGGTTCAAATTCCTCCCCGGGGCATGGATATTTGTGTCGTCCTACAAACATTTGAACATTTTTCGTTCCAACCGAAAACACAGAAAAAGAGAAAAACCACGAGAAACAAAAATCGACAACTACCTAAAACCCTATGCACGGAATTGAATAGTTTACATGATCTAAAAATAAAATGAAGAATGCGATACTAATCAGCACTTTCCAAATACCTTAAGAATAGTACCGTAAATTCCCATGACTATGTTCCCTAAGCACAGCTATGGTCCAAATTGGTTTTGAAGACTCTGCACAGCACCGTTTATTGACATATGAGCGCTTTCATCGCTCTCGAAACACTGAGGGAGTCTGCCGTCCACTGGCAGGGTGATTAATTGCAATGTCGGACAAGGTAAAGCATTACAGTAGCCATAGCGATCACGTGAGAGGCTCATTTTCAGTTTAGTCGCCCAACTTTCGTTCGTAGTGAGAGCAAGGTAGGAAATAGCTCCTTTGAATTTTCTTTATCTGTCTTTTAATATATTTATAATACATTACCTTCAGGTTGGAGCTCATCTGGTGACATACATCAGAAATGTGCAATAAAATTAAAACGCGTGAACTTGAGGAAATCTATGGTCCACTTTCCAGGGTGGCTTTTAATTTTCAGATTCCAAAAAAGACGGTTACCAGCAATGGTGAACTGGTGTTGAGGATACAGCAACGTTTGTATCAAATGATGATGATACTTTTTCTTTGAACACATATAAAATTGGCGACGGTGTAATGATGTTTGTTGATGCAACAGCAGTGTTCGTGCCCCAAGTGAGTGATGATGTATAATTCAGAATAAGGGGGGCGGGGGTGGGAATACTGGCCTAGTGGTTTTCTGAATATGCATAAAGCATGCACCACAGTTAGCTGTATGGAGAGAAGTGGGAATTTTTGCAAATGTCGAACTGTAAATTTTAACGTTCGAAATGTAAGATATTGTATGTAAAAATCGTGTGATAGAGGAGATCTCTTCGAAAAGGGTTTTGTACATTATCCCAGAGCTAAAAGACAAGTGGGGTGTAAAGGAGTAGATTGTTTCTTCTTGTTACATTGTGCCAGCTGTTGTTGGGGATTTTAAGAAGGTGTGTCCTTTATATTGAGACTTCACTTCTCCATTAAAATACTTTCTACATCGTCATGAGTATAAAACGTAGTGAAATGAATAGTGAAAGTAACGGAATCATGGAACCAGCATATAAAAATCATAGTGGACTATAGTTGGGCACATGCTTTCCAACAACCGGAAGTCACCAATCAGCACTACATGTAAAGCAGGATCTACGAAATATTGTAAGTAATAACAACCAAATATCAGTAACTATACTTATATAACGCAGCAGAACAGTTTATAGCCTAAAATACTAAGAAACGTAAATATTAAATATTGTAAAACATAATCATGTATGTATTACAGGCCACTGATGATGCCTTCCAAATAACGGCGAAATTCATATGGCAATGAAATCTATTATTAATCAGTTGCATACACGGATAACCTAAATATCTACACTCTAATATGCCGGACTGTACTTGTATCATCCGTCCACTGAAAAGCATAAATACACATTCCGTGATAAAATGTAATAAAGTTCACAAATTGCTCTGGCACGAGCAGCTCATATGGAGGTGTCCACTAAGTGCTAGAAAGTACGGCAAGTGGATGCGATTGGAAATGAAGCAGAATAAGAACGATAGATATACTTATAATGCAGTGAAATCGGGAGGTTCACACCCGGATTCGAAGGCAACAACAAATGTGCACAGGGCACTACGGAACGAAAGCTACTTCCAATTTTTATGACATATCAAGAGATATGGAATCTTTTACTCCACCCAATATTACCACTGCGAGCAAAACTCCAGCAGCGTACAAGTAATACATAGAATGGAATGCACAACACGATACACACAAACAAAATCGTAGTAGGAAATACAGTACTGTAAATATATCCTTTGTTTTGAAAGAAAGAAGCAAATAAACATGGAAAACGTCCGAACAACATCGGTGTGCTTAAATTCGAGAGGTCAGAGTCCCTCCTGGCAGAAAGTAGCAATGCGGATGCTATTAGAAGTGGGTTAGAGAAATATGTGCCAGTAAAGACGATTAAGGATGGAAAAGATCCACCGTGGTATAATAATAATGTTAGAAAGCTGCTGAGAAAGCAAAGGCTGTTGCACTCTCGATTCAAAAAAGAACACGCAAATGATGACAGGCCAAAGTTAGTAGAGATTCGTGCGTCTATAAAAAGATCGATGCGTGAAGCATACAATAATTATCACAGCCATACCTTAGCAAAAGATCTTTCCGAGAACCCGAAAAAATTCTGGTCCTATGTAAAATCGATAAGCGGGTCAAAGCCCACTGTCCAGTCACTAGTTGATCATTCCGGGGCAGTAATAGAAGAAAGCAAACGGAAAGCTGAAGTTCTAAATTTAACCTTTAAGAAATCTTTCACGCAGGAGGACCGCACAAATATACCATCATTTGATCAACGTACTAATTCCCAAATGGGGGACATAGCAATAGGTATTTCCGGTGTAGAGAAGCAGCTGAGAGAGCTAAATACGAAAAAGTCTGCTGGTCCGGATGGAATACCAGTTCGGTTTTACAAAGACTATTCTGCGGCATTGGCCCCCTACTTAGCTTGCATTTATAGCGAATCTTTAATTCAGCGCAAAGTTCCTAGTGATTGGAAAAAAGCGCAGGTGACTCCAGTGTATAAGAAAGGAAAGAGAACTGACCCATACAATTACAGGCCAATATCGTTGACATCGGTTTCATGTAGAATTTTGGAGCATATTCTCAGTTCGAATATAGTAAATTTCCTTGAAACGGAAAATCTTCTTTCCATGAATCAGCACGGGTTTAGGAAACATCGTTCATGCGAAACTCAGCTTGCCCTTTTCTCACATGACATCTTGCGAGCCATGGACGAAGGACAACAAGCGGATTGTGTTTTTCTCGACTTCAAAAAGGCGTTCGACACGGTGCCACACTGCAGACTGCTAACGAAGATACGAGCTTATGGAATAGGTTCACAGATTTGTGACTGGCTGGAAGACTTCCTAAGTAATAGAACGCAGTACGTTGTTCTCGACGGCGAGTGCTCATCAGAGACGAGTGTATCGTCAGGCGTGCCCCAGGGGAGTGTGATAGGACCGCTATTATTTTCTATCTATATAAATGATCTGATGGACAGAGTAAGTTGTAATTTGCGGCTGTTTGCTGATGATGCTGTGGTGTATGGGAGGGTGTCGTCTGTAACTGACTGTAATAGCATACAGGTTGACTTAGACAAAATTTCTAGTTGGTGCGAAGAATGGCAGCTAGCTCTCAATGTAGAAAAATGTAAGGTGATGCGCATGAGTAGAAAAAACAATCCTATAATGTTCGAATACAGCATCAGTAGTGAGCTTCTTGATGCGGTCGCGTCGTTCAAATATCTAGGCGTAACATTGCAGAGCGATATGAAATGGAACGAGCATGTAAGGACAGTTGTGAGTAAGGCGGACAGCCGACTTCGGTTTATTGGGAGAATTTTGGGAAGATGTACTTCACCTGTAATGGAAACCGCGTATAAAACGCTTGTACGACCACGTCTTGAGTATTGCTCAAGTATTTGGGACCCGCAGCAGATCGGTTTGAAGGAAGACATAGAGGCGGTTCAGAGGCGAGCAGCTAGATTTGTTACCGGTAGGTTCGACCAATGCGCGAGTGTCTCGGAAATGCTCCGGCAACTCAATTGGGGATCGCTGGAAGAAAGACGACGTTCTTTTCGTGAATTTCTGTTAAGTAAATTTAGAGGGCCGGAATTTGAAGCTGAGTGTAGTGCGATCTTGCTGCCGCCCACTTACATTTCGCGTAAAGATCACAAAGACAAGATAAGAGAAATTAGGGCTCGTACGGAGGCATATAGGCATTCTTTTTTTCCTCGTTCAATTTGGGAGTGGAATAGGAAAGGAAATGCCTAGTAGTGGTACGGTGTACCCTCCGCCACGCACCTTACGGTGAATTGCGGAGTATGCATGTAGATGTAGATGTAGAAATGGACTTCTAGCATATGGAAAACTATAGTCAACACAAACATTGTTCTTTCTTCTTTCCTGGTGTTATGACTGGAACTCATAGGTGGTCTTATTCAGTCCAAGCACTGGCGGGGCTCATGTGTGGTTCTTCAAATGTTTGTGCGGGTTGAGAGACATCTTTGGAGAATCTAAAGAGCTGTTTTATTAATGCAGTGTATACATTCATTGCCAATGTTCAGGATACCTTGGAAGGAAATTGATTCAACACTTTTTTAGACATGTGTAATAACGCAAAAATGCATAAAGAGAACAAAACGTACGTGGGACAATTAGGTGACATCTGATACCTCACGGGGGGAAACAGCAAAACCTAAACCCGAGAGACGTTAAACTGATCACTTAAAGAAAGAAATGGCGAAAGCGGTCTGAAAAAATCATTCCAACAAGTAAATGGAGTTTATATTTTCCAAAACAAAAAATTCGGAGTATGATGCCAAAATTAAACATTCGGCTTCGCAGTCAAGAAAATCCTTGTAAGAGTAGGACATTATATTGAAAGTATCAAAATGTGTAGCGTCAAAACGGAAATGAGAAACTTAAGGCTTCACGGGCGTGGGTGGAGCTACAGAACAGAGTCGCAAGATCGCTTCATAACCCAGAGGCAACTAATGCTGCACAAATTGCTTCCGCGTTTGCAGTGGTTCAGACAGCTAATAGCTCGTGGGAAGCACTAGTTAATTATGGTACAAGGGTAGAAATGTAATTCAGTGACTTCTTTCGACAGTTATAAGAAATACTGGAGATCCATTCATCATCGAAACTGAGGTCAACAACACAAAGTCTTACGGGAGTTGCGAGATGAATTTTGTTATCTAACTGTGCAAGTGATTAGTTACTGTGGAGAGCACTAATAAGACTGTATTATGCCCATAACAATACCGCGACAGTTCTTCGTATGTGATGAAATATTTTCGTTGGGTGTAAATGTAGTTAATAATGAGTGTCCCGCTCGGAAATTTGCGAGCGGTCTGGAGCGCCGGGTTGCGCATCGCGCAGCCATTCGCATCGGATGTTCAAATCCTCCCTCGGGCATGGATGTTTTGTGTTGTCTTTAGTTAAGGTAGTTTGTAAGTTAAGTCCCATAAGCTTAACAACACATTTGAACATTTTATAATGAGTGAAATATTGTTTCTGTTACGTCGGTTGATGTATTACATCATGTTTGGAGCTTGTATTTTATTCTCAGTGGCTTCTTCAAGTAGTATTCTTGTGTACAATTCGTTCAAGTTGATTCCGTGTTCCTACAATAGTGTTCCTACAAGACACTAATGGTACGCCGGCCGCGGTGGCCGAGGGGACTGCGGCGCGCCAGTCACGGTCTGCACGGCCACTACGGTCGGGAGTTCGAATCCCCCCACGGGCATGGATATTTGTGCCGTCCTTAGTATTAGCTAGTTCATAAGTAGTTTGTAAGTTTAGGGACTGATGACCCCGCAGATAAGTCGCATAAGCTCTACAAACATTTGATTTGAACTAATGGCACCTGAAGTTCAGAACTAAAATAACATTCAGCCATAGCCATTTGACGCAGCTCTCGAAAATTCTCGAGAAAATCGACTTTGAAGTTTTTCAGATACACATAAGTACCAATAATTAAAACAATTGCAGCATCTGTCGGTATAGCTTAGGTTGTAACGGGCGCCGTGACTCAGCGCGCCCGGTAGAACCTGATTTAATTTAATAAAGGCTGAGCCAAATGCTCAACGAACAACCCGGAAAGAGCTGACCCAACGACCGCAAAGCATAATTCTACGTAAAAGAACTAAAAAATAATAAATAAATAAATAAATAAATAAAGTTCTATCTGTTTGGTGTTTCATCCGTACTGTCGATGTTTCGAATACTACCGTTGAAGAATTTTTTTCGTTGTTTTCGAAAACTTAAATAATTTTAATATCTAATGGTAATTTTTACGATAAATGCTCGCAGTTTTATATATTCTTAGTTTTCTAGATTTTATAAAGGTTTGTTCATAAAAAAAGGAAAAAACATAAGTTACATTTCTACAGTATTTGCTTCAGTATTAGTTTATTAGTTGACGATGACAGCCTTTGATTGTTCAGTTTGTGAAGACCTCCGACGATGTTTTCGGAAAGTCACCTCCTTAGGTACCAATGGCTTTCCAGACAGCTAACCTGATGTACCATCGTTTTAGGTGACAATAAGGTGTTCAGCTCGTCTAAATACACATATATGAAAACTGACACAAGACTATGAGCTAGCGATCCCAAAATGTTTTAAATAACTCAATTCGGATACGAAAAAAAAAAAAAAATAAAAACAAATCTGAGAGTTGTGTCTAATGGCGTTGGCTGATTGTTATTTAACTTCTGAACTTCACGTACCATAAATATAAAGAAATTCTAAAATCCGATACCCATGTGGTCCCCTTGTTTGATGATGAACGACGGAATATTTTAATATGTTTTGGCAGTATAAATGCAGAAGAAAAGATAACATAAAATATGTATGTTAGTTATATATAAAATTATCTTCAGGGTGCTGTTATCCATAAAGAAGCAAACTGTTTCCAAAAATATGTAAAAAGATAATAAATATAAAATATGAGCGATCTATTGCCGCGTTATCAAAGTAGTGCATCATGTGACCGGTTTTCGGAGTGTGCTCTCCCAGTGATGAGTATTGGAGTGTCACTCTACGACCATCGAAAGGGACATGCGATCGAAATCCTCTACACACTCATACAGCGAGATGGATGGCCCAGGACAATGGGCAGGTGTCAGAAATCTGCCGCTGCGGATGCGTACTTGGGTTGATGACGAACACCCACAAGAGTAGCTGTTACCATGATGAGTACGTACCAGAGAAACGGAAACTGGCAGGTGTATTGTACACACACACACACACACAAACCCGCGCTTAAAGACTCAGCAGTGGTTTGCACGTATTTAGTCAAACGTAATTATGAATAACATAAGCCTGCTGTGTACATGCTTGAAACTGAAGAAATTAAAATACCAAGGTCTCATTATAACTTCTTGACGACAATCTCACATGAAACTTTAGTTACAATAAGGTTTACGGAAACAAGCCGCGATGGAGTAGCCGAGCGATCCAAGGCGCCTCGCTGCGGAGCGCGCGGTTGCTCGCCGTCGGAAGTTCGAGTCCTCCCTGGGGCATGGGTCTGTTATGTTGTCCTTAGGTTAGTTTACCTTAGTTTAAGTAGTTTGTAAGCGACGGACTGATGACCACTCAGTTCGGTCCGATAGACATACAAACTTTTGTTTACGGAAACAAGAGACAACTTACTCTCCATTCACCTCGACGGTGAACAGAAGTTTAGATGAATATTTTCGTTTGGTAACTGCTCTTTATGACGGCGAAACGGTGCAATGTCAATACAGTTCATGACAAAATTCGAGCTTCAACAAAGAAGTATATCTCTCGTGTAGATAATTCAGTAGTTGAGTGTGTACTATACGGAAGGCTTGTCCGGTCCATGGAAGGAGTGCAGATAATCTTATGATTAATGGAACCGCTCGCGAAAGAACGGGATAAATCGATTTCGGTTCCCGGTACGACACAAATATTTATACGTCACCGTAATTGCTGAAACACTTCTAGTATTTTTTTATATAAAACATGAATCGCGCACGTTACGAAATATTACTATTCATACAGATGAATGTTTTATGTAAAATGGCGCTCAAATTACGAGTAATTAGGAAATTCACAAAGAAATCTCTGAGCGTAGTGTACAGCTACTTTCAGACTCTTCGCGTGATCAATCATAATATATTAGCAGGAATTGGTCCTACTTACTTCAGTTAGAGATTTCTTCCCTCCTTTTTATAGAGGAAAGTAGCACATTAATAGTTGTGAAACAGTTTTTTGTTGCGTCTAATTAAAAAAGTCATCAACGAATTTCGGTCATTACAGCAACTTTGAAAATTGTCCTGAAAAGTCACGCGGGAAAAGCCGTGCGCTCTAAGGCGCCTTACTGCGGAGTTGGCTGCCGTATCCCGTCGGAGGTTCGAGTCTTTCCTTGGGCACGGCTGTGTATGTTGTTCTTAGTGTAAGTTAGTTTAAATAGTAGGTAAGTTTGGGAGTGATGACAACTGCAGTTAGCACCATAGCTTTGTAAAGTCAATTATCACTAGAAAAAGATGAAGGAAGGCAGCTTAGGGTTTATTGCCCCGTCGACAGCGTCGTTATTAGAGACAGAGCTCGCGCTGTGATTTTTGATTACGGATAGGGATGGAAATCGGCCGTGCCCTTTCAAAGGAACAATCCCGGCATTTTCCGAGAGTGTTTTAGGGAAATCACAGAAAACCTAAATCTGGATGGCCAGAGGTGGATTTGAACCACCGTTCTTCCAAATGTTAGTCCAGTGCGTTACCACTGCGCCACCTCGCTCGGTAGACAAGGATGAATAGCTCCATTGTGTCTAAAATTAAACGGTACAAATTAACAATCTCTGGATGCACTCACTTCTTATGACTATTTAGAAGACGTCATGAAAAAGTGTGAAACGATCGGAAAGGGATGGATGATGTAGCAAGCGGGGAAGAAACGAAATGTAATTCAAAGGACTAAGAGGGTACGCGGCATTATTTCATTGATTCCATAATCGAGCCAAGTTTAGCAACGAAAGTATGACACAATCAGTATCACTGTGTGTTTATTCTTGTTTATATATGCTCATTATTACCGGATATTTCCATCGGCCACTTCGTCTTCCACTGACTATCCAAATATTCAAATTTCTCTGAATCTAAGGAACCAAATTGCCAGGGCCATCCCTAGACTTACAAACCACTTAATCTAATTGACGCTTAGGACAACACACACATACCCGTGCTTGGGGGAGGACTAGAGACTCCAGTGGTAGTGACCACACAATCCGTAGCATGGCGCCTTAGGCCATGTGGCCATTTACGCTCGGCCATAGACCATCCTTTCTACGGATATTATAGTATTAACGATAATGGTGAGACCTTCTGTGCTCTCCATAATGCTGACGCTATTTTTTTTTTAATTTTTTGCTAATCTACTTATGTTTTTCTCTTTTCTCTTGTAGGAGTTCAATTCCGTCAGCCCCTTTTCCTTGTTGTTTTTATGTGCATCTGATATTTGGTTGTAAGCCACGAAACGGAAGTGTCTTAATAAGGTTGATTCATGATACAGCTATTTGCGAATCATCCGAGCACGGATTCTCTGAATTGTACTAGAAAGGAACTCTAACATATCTTACTACCCTAGAACATCAAAGTCCTGCATATAAACACTTACAACAATTTAGATAAATTTTTTTCTATCAGTATATGAAATTTCGACAGTACAGTCTCAGCTTGAGCCAGATTCGGATCCAATTGCTGTATATATATTATCTATCCTGCTTATTTCTCGCAGGTCATCCCGAGAAATATCTTGAACCATGCATTCGAACCACAAACATAGTGTTCTCACACAGACTGTTCGGAAGCTGATAGGTAATCGATCTTTCAGAGCGCGTCGGCAAACTTCCCGTCCCAAATCTTCAATAACGCACATGATGGATATCTTCCCACTGCTAATAGAGCCACATTTAATGTGAAAATCCTCCTATTACTGTCATAATACACGTAGAATATGAGCAGATTTCTTAGGCTGTTCGGGGCTGATTCTGTCATTTATCGATTAGTAAGGTCACCAGATTATCGAAAGCAAAGGCAATAAGATTTAAATAATATATCTGCATTGTGTAAAAATTTTCAGTTGACCCTAAATAATGACAAGTGTGATCTCATCCATATGAAAACTAAAAATGGAGACAATGACATTACAGCAACTGATGTAGTGGTAACAGCAGGATGTTCCTGCATAGTGGGTTGGTGTTGTCTTGTGTTTACTCTTCCATACAAATTACACAAGGACCTCAGTTCCAGATAGTGTAGTGGGAAGGTATTTCATGCAACACTAACGTCACTTACCCGAAGCTATGGAATGGAGAGCCATAAGAACGTTGGAAGCGGGACAGACACAGAGATGACAGCAGCAATTGGAGTGTCCCAAAGTGTAATATTCAAGGCAAGGCAAGGGGTAACAATAAAAATGACCGTTATCTCTGGTAAACAGTCCGTCGAGACAGGCGGCAGAATGCAACTGAGCTGCAACGCATTCCCCAAGCAGCAACAGGACGCGCTATATCAGTGCAAACAGTCCGAAATCACCTTGGGGATTGTGGCCTCTACGCACAAAGACCGATGGTTTGTTTGTCCCATTGAAACCAAGACACCGTTTAGCCCGCAGAAACTGGTTGTAGGAACAGCCCAATTGGAGTCGTACCGAATGGCGCCGATTTCTGATCAAAGATTATTCAAGATTTTGTGTTCAGCTGGACAATGGTCGTACCCTCATCAGGAGAGATCGTGGTACTCGGAACCATCCTGCTTAAGCGCAGGAAACACCACATTATGGCGGTGGACGAATGGTGTGAGCAGGAGTCCGTATGGCGGGCTTACCGGCGTCTTTGTCGTTCACATTGGCGTTTTGACTGTTCAGAGGCATTTTTTGTGTCCTACGCTGGTGCCTTGGGATATGGGTTCCTTCTGGTGGACGATTAATGTTCGTTCCCATAGAATTGCACTGCAGACAATATGCTTGAAGATGAGAGAATCGAACGAATGGAGTGGCCAGCTTGTTCACCTTACTTAAACCCTTTTAAGCTTGTTTTGGGATGCACTTTGCAGCCAGACCAGTCGCCGAGTTGCATATTGCACTCATGGAAGAAGGGCCGAATATTCTTGAAGAGCTGATAGATAACCTCGTACGGTCCATGCCACGCAGGTGTGCAACTGTACTCGCCGTCCTAGTTAATCACACACCATATCAAAGGGCAAAGAGAATGACTTCTCACTATTATGATAACCCCATGGTGCCTCGCTCTAAGTAAACTCCATGTAAACCTCAAGAAGAGAGTTGAGGCAGCAACATATCGTACTGTGTCACACGCAAATTACAATTGAAACCAATATCTGAATAAAATACTTTTCATAGTGTGAGTTCCTACAGTCATGGGTAGTTTATGAACCACAGACAACGTGTGAGTGGCAAAATAAGTGACCTTGGCAGTTGAGATACAAGTTGCTTTGGAATAAGGTAGGCTTCTCGGGCGTTTCCAGAATGAAACATTCACTCTACAGCGGAGTGTACGCTGATATGATATCGTGAGTCGTGTCGGGATAGCTCAGTCGGTAGAACGCTTGCCCGCGATAGGCAAAGGTACCAGGTTCGAGTCCCGGTTCTGGCACCAAATTTTAATCTGCTGGGTAAGTTTGAAGAGAATATGTGGCCCAACAGAAATGGAAAACAGCTCTTGAATTTCTGTGCCACTACGGACTTAGTATTCACAAACTCCTTTTTTAAGCATAAGAACATTCACCGTTATATGTGGGAAGGCAGTGGAACCAGATTCGTCGTTTAATATATAATAATAGTCTGGGATTTCAGAAAGGCAGTCAGGGACACAAGTGATTTCAGAGATTCTTTAATGACCCTGGTTATTATTTAGTCTGCAGTGAAATTTCTGAGGCGAAAAATGCAGAGTCACGTCCATATGTAGAAGGCTAAGAGTGCAGAAGCTTCAGGACAAGCAAATCGGGTACATATCCATAACAATGATCTCAGAAAGGTACCAGTTAGTTGAAAATAGTCATTTACAGTAATTCAAAGAAAAATGGACAAGGTACAGGTACAGACTACTATAAATGGATACAGAATGTCTTGGAACAGTAGTGCGCAGAGGAAGAAAGAAGCAGACAGCTTGGTGAATGACAATCAAGGCACCCTGTAAAAGGATAAAGAAGGAGTTTCAAAAGTGTCTCCATACTAGATCCCAGGAAGACAGAGAAAAATGAAGAAAGGAATAACGCCAAACACATAAGCGCAGAATGCAAGCAGAAATCATGGGAATGAATTTGGAAATAAGCTCCATTCTGGAGCGTAATTAGAAGTCTTCGAAAGGGAGGGAAGAAGGAATTGACAAGTGTTTCGAACAGGTAAGGAAAGCAACTAGTGAATTCTGTGGATGCCTTGGGCAGATGGAGGAAATGTTTTGAAGAATTGAGCAATGTAAGACTTACAATGAGATAGGAATGATGATGGAAAAACGATCACATTTGAGGAAGTGAGAGTGGTCGAAAAACTGGAGTTCAATAAAGCGGCTTAGGCAGATTAAAATAAGTACTAACTCATAAAATACAGCAGAACATCAGAATCCAAATGGTTACACAGTATAATTGAAATCGCCTGTGGTCGGTACAGGTTCTGTATGAGCGGACGAAAACAACTATCACGCCATTTTTCAATCATGGAAACAGAAAATATTGTAACAACTACAGATGTATGGCTTTAATTTCTGTTGTGGCCAAACAATTCTCTGGTGTCCAGAGTATTGAGTGCGAGTATTAGCTGAAGGCAATATGAAAGAAAATATGAGTGTGTTTAGGCCTCATAGAGCTGTTGGGACTACATCTTTAGCCTTCGGCAAATAATGGAAAAGTGCTATGAGTGAAAAAGGAAACTGTATGTATGTTTTACATATCTAGAAAAGACTTATGACCGTGTTTCTAGGAGGAAACTACTGTCTGTTCTACAATATTAAGGAACCGGAGGCAAACATCTGCGGGCAATAAAGGTCTTTACGTAGGTTGTCCCACCCTCTTGAATCACAGACTTTGCCGAGTTGGGGTGGCTTGCGTGCCTCAACGATACAGATAGCCGTACCGTAGGTGCAACCACAGAACCACAGCGGAGAGGTATCTGTGGAAAGGCCAGACAAACGTGTGGTTCCTGAAGAGAGGCAGCAGCCGTTTCAATAGTTACTGGGGCAACAGTCTCACTGAGTTGGCCTTGCAACATAAGCTAACATGAGATTACCATGCAGTTGTAGCGAAAACACGAAGCTATCACTGACCACAGGAGTACGAGTTTATATGGCAACTAGCTGTACCGATACGAGAACATCAAAGAAATGTATTAGGAGATAAAAGAAATTATTGAAACCGTTAAAGGAGAAGAAAACTTAATTGTGATGGAGGAATGGAACTCGGTAGTAGGCAAATGAAGAAAAGGAAATGTAGTAGGTGAATACGGACTGGGGAAAAAGAATGAAAGAGGAGATCGCCTGGTAGAATTTTGTGCAGAGAACAATTTAATAATCATAAACACTTGGTTTAATTATCATGTAAGAAGGTTATATACGAGAAAGAGACCAGGAGACACTGGAAGGTTCCAGATTGACTTTATAATGGTAAGGCATAGTTTAGAAACGAGTATTTAAACTGTAAGATATATCCAGCAGCAGATATAGACTCTGACCACAACTTTTGGTTATGATCTGTAGATTAAAACTTAAGATATTGCCAAGGTAGAAAATGAAGGAGATGAAATTTGGACAAATTGAAGGAACCAGAGTTGGTTAAGCGTTTCATAAGGAGCATTAGGCAAGGATTGCCTGAAACGGAGGGAAGTAATACAGTAGTAAAGGAGTTGGTAGCTCTGAGAGATAAAGTAGTGGAGGCCGCAATGGATCATATAGGCCTAACAGAAATTCGTGGATAACCCAGGAGATATTGAACTTCATTGATGAAAGGAATAATATATAAATGCATCAAGAGAAGCAGGAAAAAGGGAGTACAGATGTCTGAAAAACGAGGTTGACAGGACGTGCAGACTGGCTAAGCATGAGTCGCTTGAGGAGAAATGCAAGACTGTACAAGAATGTATAACTAGGGGACTGATATATACCGCACACAGGAAAGTAAGAGAGACATTTGGAGACAAGTTGAGCAGCAATATGAATATCAAAATCTCAGACAGAAAACTAGTACTAAGCAAAGAAGGGAAAGCTGAAAGGTGGAAGGAATACATACAGGGTATCTACAAAGGAAATAAACTTGAAGGCAGTATTCTAAAAATGGAAGACTAAGTATAGGTAGATCAGATAAGAGATACTACATTGCAAGAAGAATTTGACAGAGCACTAATAGGTCCCTGGAGTAGATGATGTTCCATCTAAACTTCTATCATCATTAGGAGAGACAGTCATGAAGCAATTGTTACACATGGTATGGATAATGTATGAGTCAGGGGAAATACCCCCATACATCAAGTAGAATATAGTGCTTCCAATTCCTAAGAAAGTAAATGCTGACAAATGTGAAAATTACAGAACTATGAGTTTAACGAGTCATGGTTGCAAAGCACTGACACATATTACTTACAGTCGAATGGAATAATTGGGGGAATCCGACCTTGGGGAAGTTCAGTTTGGATTTAGGAGAAATGTAGAACATGCGAGGCAATAATAACATTACGACTTATCTTAGAAGATAGGTTAAGGAGAGGGAAACCTACGTTCATAGTATTTGTAGATGTGGATAACGTTTTTAACATTGTTGGCTGGAATACACACTTTCAAATTCCGATGGTAGCAGGAGTAAAAATAGGTAGCGAAAAGTTATATTCAACTTGTACACAAACCAGAGAACAATTATTAGAGTCGAAGGAGAAGAAAGGGTCGCAGTGGTTGAGAAGGGAGAAAGGCAGGGTTGTAGCCTTTCCCCAATGTTGTTTAATCTATACATTGAGCAAGCTGTGAAGGAATACAATGTGAAATTTAGAGAGGGAATTAAAGTCCTGGGAGAGGGAATAAAAACCTTGCGATTGGCTGATGACATACTATTTGTGTCAGAAACAGCAGAGGACCTGGAAGGGCAATTAAATAGAATGGATAGTGTTTTGAATGGAAGATATAAGAAGAACATTAACAAGAGTAAAACGAGGGTAATGAAATATGTCAGACAATCAGGCTATGCTGAAGGAATTAGATTACGTAATAAGACAATAAATGTAGTAGATGATTTTTTTTTTTTTTTTTTTTTTTTTTTTTTTTTTTTTTTTTTTGTAGGAAGATAATTTCTGAAGGAAAGAAGATATAAAATGCAGAATGGCTATGGGAAGAAAAGCGTTTCTGAAGAAGCGAAATTTGTTGACATCCTATCTGAAAGCATTTGCCTGGAGTGTAGCATTATATGGGAGTGAAACGTGGACTAAAGGAGTTCAGACAAAGATGATAGAAGCTTTCGAAATGTGGTGATATAGACGAATGATGAAGATGAGATGGGTAGACCACGTAACTAATGAGGAGGTGCTCAACAGAATTGGGGCGAAAAGCAGTTTCTGACATATAGTAAGAGAAGGAATGGATTCTTGGGACACATTCTGAGACGTCAGGGAATCGTCAACTTGTCATTAGACGGATGTGTGTGGGGTAAAAATCGTAGAGGGAGACTGAAGGACGAATACAGTTAACAGATTCAAACGGATGTAGGTTGATGTTCGCATTCTCAGATGAAAAGGCATGCACAAAACGGGGTAGCTTGGGGAGTTGTATAAAACCAGACTGCGGACTGAGGACCACAATAACAACAACGTATGTTATCAGGCAGTAGTTGGAGTTGACGGTAAGTTCAAGGTTAATGGTAGTTTCAGGAGTGAGACCAGGCTGTAACCTGTCACCAGTTGACGGTAAATTCAGTTCATGGTTGACGGTAATTTCAGGGGTGGGGTAAGGCTGTTACCAAAGGTTCAAATGTTTGTAAATCTAAGGGACTTAACTATGTTTGTCATTAGTCCCTAGGCCTACAAACTGCTTACACTAACATAAAGTATCTTCTGTTAAGGACAACACAAACACACTAGCCCGAGGAAAGACTCGAACCCCCGACGGCAAACGACCGCGCGTTGTTCAGCAAGGCGCCTTAGTCATTTTGCCGCGGCAAGAGTGTAACCTGTCACCACTGTTACTTATACTATTTATGGATCATATGTTGAAAACAAAACACTGGCAGAGTGAGATTAATATAGGCGAAAACAAAATATATCATTCTCACGAATGCGGACGAGTTATTTGTGATAGTAGATTCGATTGAAAGGTAGCAATGTAATATTTTAAACAGAGGTTTAAGGTTTATGGTATAAAAATCAGTATTCCAAAACGAATGTACGGTGTATGGGAAAGAGTTTTAAACGGATTGAGTGCCATATAGGAGGAATTAAGTTAGAACAGGTAGGCAACTTTATTTATTTCGAATGTATCATCTCAAAATAGTAAAAGAACAGGAATCAAGGGGTAGTAAAGCTAACGCAGTGAGTTCTTAGCTACTATCTACCCTCTTCTGCAAGAAGGAAGTCAGTACCATGGCTAAGTTAGCAGTGTACCGCTCTATCTTTCGACAAAATTTCTTGCAAGGGAGTAAAAGCTGGGTGGATAGTTACGTTATCAATAAGGCTGAGGTTAAAGATACGAAAGTAGCATGGATAATTGCAGGCTCCAATATATGGGAACAATGAGGAAAAGAAACTGGTAATGAACAACGTAGATAAAGCGGAGCGAACAGTCTGAGATAGTGTGGTCGTGTTACAATCATGGGTGCAGCAAGGTTACCTAAGAGACTCATGAGTTCTGCAGTAAAGGTAAGAGGAGTCGAGTTAGACCAAGGATAAAGTATTTGGATTCAGTCAAAAATGACTTTGAAGTAACAGGAAGAGTTTTATTAGGAGTACTATGCCCCAGACTGAACGCTAACAGGCATAATCAGTCTCCAGCATATGTATGCGCTGTATGATACCTCCTCTGATCGACTAAATCTTTGGACAGCGTAGTGAAAATAGGGATAGATACCGCACAATAAACACACGCTTTGATGCGGCAGCCGTGGGGCGTGGGAATTACTGTTTTTATTTCCCTGAACAAATCCAATCCATTCTAATCTAATGTAGTTAGAGCTTTGTACTGGTGATCACCGCGGCAGCAGAGTATTGCATTGTGAACAGGAGCACTCCAAATGAGAAACAGACATAAACGGAGCTTACAGAGGCTGGCGACGGGCGACAACTATCGGCCTCCTCCTGGTCTGACAGAATACCCTTGAATGTGACAATACAGGGTTAAAGTGTAGGGGTAGTGTTTTATGATATACCAGGAGTCGGAAAATCCCATACGCACTATTTTAGTCGTGAAGCTCCACTCCTCAAGTTTATTTTGTCCCCTGTCTCACTCGGTACGGAGAGGCGTTCCGCGGTTTGACTTTGACAAACACACATTTAGGTAGAAACAGCGTTCTGTTGCAGGTTAAGCTGTCACTGCTCTTCCTATTACGGTCATTTCACACCGGCGTAGCGTATCTCGAACTACGTCATCGCAAGACGTCGCAATGCGTAGTACATATGCTGACTAGAGGTACCCTTCAAACCGAAAGCTACGTTTTAAGATCTACGTTCTCTACCCCATCTTCGTATTTGCTCAGTTGTTGAGATGGTGTGCCAACTTCAATACTGTTCGTGGATAGTACCAGAAATGACTCAGATATGAACTTCAGTGTGCCGTGAATGGAAATAGCGATAGTGATGATGAACTGTTGTTGTTGTATTCAGTGTTAAATAAATCGGATTGGGTTCATCCGATGAATGTTAAAAGAACAGCATATGGCGAATACCACTACCTAATGTAACAGATATAGCTTGACGAAAAAAAAAAAACATAAAAATTTATGTATCTGTATTTATATTATAAGTGTATGTATATATATTATTAGTATTATCTATTATTCAACTTGTAAATTTTGTTTCTTGACATGTTCCACATCCACGAGGATCCCCTCAACATGGATCTACGGAACAAATAACTAATCTAATGTAATCTAATATAATCTAAACGATGAAAAGTTTAAAAGTTATTTCAGGCTTATTAAAGAACAGTTCAATAAAGTTTTATCCCCCATCAGCAGTGACATGAAAAACAAGATAAAAGTGACAGAAAATCAATACCTCCTTAAGAATGGCTAGCTATTGTCTCAGGTAACAATTCCTTGCCCGTAATTTCAAAATAGAAACGTATTCCATTTTAGAATAGTCCCACAGCACTGGATACTTTGGCACTTGGTCAATTAATGTAGACACTCCGCTCAATAAAAACACAAATACGCAGAAAGAGCTTTTTATCACAGAGCACATGGTTTGTGGAGCAGTGTAGTGCGCATGCGCGAGCCGAGGTATGCAGCGACGCTACGTGTGCTGGCGTAGCTCGAGATACGCGTATTATGTATCTCGGATGTACGCGACTCCAGATACGTCGCTCAGAAGTGCCCCATTTGTTTACATTACGAAATACGTCTATGACCTCTTTCAGAAGACGTAGTTCGACATACGTTACGGCAGTGTGAAATGACGTTTATGGCTAACATGAACAATGTTTTACATTACTTTCCGGCTCCTGTGGGTGGGAGCGCTTTGGCAATAGACTGAGCCATTTTTCGACACTTGCAGACCCGATGGCATTTGGGTGCTCGGGGACTCCTATCTAGAGTCTCAATCCAGGTCAAACGCACTTCTTTGCGACCACGATCTAACAACTTACAAGAGCATATAGACACTGAATGACATTACCAGACAATTCCGTCCACCGCAAGCTGAATAACACACTCAGTAAACATTCAATGCGTGACTATGCGCTTCTTCAATGTTAGTAAGCTACTAATGTCAAAGAATGAGGACGACTGCAGTTCCCGCCCGACACTCACATACAGACGGGCAGGTTGCGGTCGCAGCAGGTGATGTTACGAGACTAAAGCCTGTTTACACGGTTTGTTTCGAATGGCTTCCGGTGCGATGCGTATCGCGTTTCCCGAGCGAAGCTGGCCGGGTTGCGCAGTTGCCTAACAACGGCTTCCTGCAACTGTGCAGAGACTGCGGGCGAGCTGCAAGTGACAGTTCACTCTGCAGCTAATTAGAATAATCCGCCTTGTTCCTGGCTAATTATAATAGCGCTGCTTGTTTCTGAAGTGCATCAAGTTCCTTTGGAGGCCAAAGCAATCTACTTGAGATGTTTGTTACGAAACGTCTGTTTCTGATTTCTAAAACAATGACGAACTTGGATTAAGAATTTCACGACCAGCTGTCACCGTTCACTGTAGAATTTTGAAAATGAGAATGGACTGACATTACTACGACAAATCCCGTCCTTTAGTCAGATTTTAACATGTTACATTATTATACTAAGCAAACTAACAGTACACCTTCAGGCGTCGGTTTCTAATTTAATGGATTTTGTGACCAACTGACAAATGTTCAAATGTTCAAATGTTTGTTAAGCTTATGGGACTTAACTACGGGGTCATCAGTCCCAAAACTTACAAACTACTTATGAACTACTTACGAACTAGGGCGACACAAATATCCATGCCCGAGGGGGGATTCGAACCCCCGACCGTAGTGGCCGTGCTGACCGTGACTGGAGCGCCTCAGTCACCTCGGCCGGCAACTGACAAATCCATCCCTGTTGTGAAAGTACAATAATTTTCAAATTATGGGATATTTGACTTCGTTCCAAGATTATTTACTGAAACCAGTATTTGCGTGCTGCCTCTATCTTGACACGGAACACACAGTGCTGAAAAAGTAAAAGAGGGCACAAGGGTATGACCGTGCGCTCTAAGGTGCCTTGCTGCGAAACGATAAAAGTGCTCCTTATCGGAGGTTGGAGTCCTCCCTCGATCATGGGTGTGTGTAATGTCATTGGCGTAAGTTAGTCTAAAGATGTCTGCGTGTTAGGGACCTATGACCACTACAGTTTGGCTCCGAAGCATTACCAATATTTGAAAGTCGGCGTAGATTTTATCCTATGGCAGCAGTGCTTCCTCTGGAAACCACATGGGGTACTAATATTGGTGTTTCACCATAGTTCTACACTTATTACTTCACTACCTCGAACTATTGATCTGTAACTGTAATCCTATCATGTGATCCATATGCACTGTTTCAGGAATAAATCATAAGTGAATATAAACATGTCGGCTCATATAAGTAACCTGTAAGAATTTTGAACACCAGTTCGTTTTACATTAGCAGCCCACCCGGCTCTAGGACAGATGAACTCTTCTCTCGGATCACAAAGAAGATAGATATGTTCCACTTTAATAGACGCAGACACATCTCCGTAAGCAAAATTGGAGAATAGTCCTGTAAAATTAACGTAGACGAACTTTGAAACACAGTTACGTAACTGTCCTTTGAAACAGTCACCTGTCATAACTATGCATCGCTGAGCTCTGCGATACACGTCATGGACACGACACGAGGTCTTCGTTTGAGATAATGTCTAAAAGCCTCGTCACGTATCATTGGAGCCAGGAATGTAGTCAAATCTCTTTCCTGTCGAACACACAGCCAACACACAGCCAAAATCGTTAAACAGTTGTTGGGAAAAAAGGGATGGTGGAACATGAATATCCACCACAATCGACGGATCTCAACCCTCATGACGTCTTCCTATTCCCTGATCTCAAACTCGCTTAGAAAGTAAACAGATTTGACGGTATTCATGACATCCAACGAGACGTGACGAGGCTTTTGAACACCATCCCAAAGGAAGACTTCGTTCAAATTTTCCACGGCATGTATCAAAGAGCTCAGCGGTGCATGGTTATGGGAGGTGACTATTTAGAAGGACAGTAAGGTAATTGTATTTCATAGTTCATATACGTCAATGTTACAGGACTATTCAAAAAAACTTTATTGTCAGAAGTTGCATCTGGGGTACCAGCTGGCTGAAACTCCATGCAGTTTTCTCCACGAATTTTCTTTTCCTTGCCAACATATTCACGCTGTCTGTGATGAAAGAGAGGAGACACTGATAGTAGAAAGAAACAGGACGGTGGCAGAGAGAAGGAGAGAGAGGGAAGACAATGATGGTGGGAGTGTAGAAGTATCGGTGAAAGAAAAAGACAGTAAGAAAAAAACATTGATGGTAATAGTAGCAGTGGCAGCAGAGGAGGGATGAGTAAGTAAAAATAAAGAGATAGGTTAGTGGAGATCTCAAAGGGCAGTGAGGTTGGACTCATCCAATTCAATTAATTTAAGGACAAAAGGAAAATTCCTCTCATCCCAACATAGTGTCCATCTACATAATAAAGTATCCTGCTGTAGGAGTCAAACCTCGAAAAAAACTCTGTAGAAGTAAGCCATAAGCGAAAAACCTTGGAACAGTGGCAGTTGAAGAGAAAAATAATGGAGGGTACAGACAATATTAATGGGATAGTTAAATTGTCAGACAGGCAGACAACACCCAAAAAGAGCGAGAGAATGACAGGAAGGCTTTGACAGTCAACAGACACTGGGAGAAACAATCAGGAAACAGTGCCAATGCGTGAAAAATTAGACAGTGGGAGTGAGATAGTTATATATTGTGACAGAGAGAGTTATTGGATATGAAGGGCAAACTACAAACAGGGACTGGGTGGGAGCATCGAAGAAGTGTAGAGTGTTCTGTGTTAAAAGTGTGAATGTGTGCGCATTCCAGACTTTTTATTGCGGAGGGCTGAACGAGAATTGAAGTATTCATTTTCCCCTTAGACATTTTTTTTTAAAGGAACATAGTGCAACATGAAGATTTATCCTGTTGTTTCTCAATGTCTCGGGACTGTGATCAGGAAAATAAACTCCTGGTCGTTAATGCTATGTTCCACAATCCAGAGCCTTCAAGCGGCTTCATAATAGTGGATGAACGAAATATTGGGTGGGACAATTAGAAGTACAAGTGTTCATTGAAGAAATTAAAGAAAAACTAAGAGTGGAGAAATTAGCTAACAGCCATGGTAAATTCAAACAGTTTGAAATGCAGTATTAAACAGAGGCAAACTGTCAATCACTATTTAATAAATTTGTTACTTACAAGATCACTGAAGTCCGGTGTTTTGTGCTCGCTATTAGCTCTGCAGTCAGCTTACCTGCAACGAAACGAAATGTTGTAAGCTACGGTTGCTATTATATAGGAGATTTAAAACTGACTTCACTGGGGCCTGAAATGAGAGATAATCAGATATGCAAAGCACGACTACAAACTATTAAGGCATATTACCCATTAAATACATCCGTAAATGCTCTATGTAATTAAAATCAAAAGAGTTACCTTCCTGCGATAGAGCATAAATCTGAACAACCACAATAGAGCCATAACAATAATTTAACCAGGGTGTAATTCATGAAAAAATCTGACATTAGTTCCATTAAAAGGTGTCACATAACTAAAAACATTGGAGAGATATTCCATTAACCCCGAAACGTACTAATGCCACCACATCTGATATGCATAGAGAAATACACTTCGAAAACATCAGATCACCATTAATTATCTATTTATGATCTTTTTCGGGAAATCTACGTTGCCATCATCGTATTTCATTTCTATACAGCTCAGTAAAAATCCATCGTTCTTATCAAACGCAGTGTTAAATTGTAACAAGTCAGTCCACAAACGTGAACTACGTGACACATCAGTTTGTCCAAAGTCATAAAATTACATAAACTTAAAAGGTGCACTGAGTGCTCAAGCACACATTAAAATAACAGATGAAGGTGTCCTGATACATGATATGACATATACATCTATATAAATTCCTTGCAACTCACACTGAACTATATGGCAGCGGGTTCATCAACAGATTTTATGATATTTCTCTACCGTTCCATAATCTAAAAGCGCGCCGTAAACAGGAACACCCAAATATTTCCGTTTTCGATCTGATTTTTCTTATTTTATTTTGATGGTCATGTCTCCATGGGAAGGTGAGTGACAACATAATATGCTCATATTTTGAAGAGAAAGTTGGTGAAAGAATTTTCTCAAATAAATTTTGCCGCAGCGAATAACACCTTTCTTTTAACGATTTCCTTCCCAACTCGTACATCATTACCGTGACAGTCTTTCCCATGCATCATGATAACACAAAACGAGCTACCCTTCTCTGAACTTTCTCTATTCTGTACATCAGTTCCGCATGGTGAGTATCCGACAATGCACAGCAATAGGATTTACTCCAAAATGGAAGTACGAGTGTAGTTAGCGCCAATGAAATGTAGCCTTTAATTCACCTTCCCTACAATATTTTCCAGGTGCTTTTCACAATTTAAGTGTTCGTAATTGCAATTCCTATATTTTTAATAGAGCCTTCAGATTTGATTGATTTATCAGTTAAATGATGTTTAACAGATATCTTTTAGTGCTCAGATGCATGACTTCACACTTTTCATTATTTAAGGTCGATTGCCTTTTTTGCGTCATGCAGATATCTTATCCAAATAATTATACAGTTGTGTTGATTTTGTGGTGACTTTATAAACCAAAAAGTAAAAGCATCGTTTACCAAAATTCTAAGAAAGCTGTTCATATTGCCTCCTAAATCGATTAAAAAGAAAAGGAATAGTACGGGTCCTATAACACTTCCGTGGGGAACGTCATGTGTCACTTCTGTTTCACTCGATTAGTTTCCGTCAAATACAAAGTACTGTGTCCTTTCTGACAGAAATGGTGGTGATATTCCACAAGCACCTAATTTGATTAGAAGACGCCTGTGAAGTACAGTGTCAAAAGCCTTGCAAAAGTCTAGAAGTATGGACTCTCTTTGAGATCCCTTGTCGATAGCACTCATGACTTCAAGTGAGTAAAGAGATATCTGTGTTTCACAAGAACAATACTATCTGAATATGTCTTGACTATGGATCAATAGGTTGTTCTCTTCGAGGTAGTTCATAATGTTTGAGAAAAGTATATGTTCTAAATTCTTTCTGGAAACCGATATCATTGATACAGGCCTGTAATTTTGCGGGTAATTCCTATTGCATTTTTTTTTTTTAAATATTGGAGTGACCTGTATTTGGGTGCGGATTTTTCGCTGAGAATTCGGTTGTATATGATAGATAAGTATCCGACTCTTGCATTTGTATACTATGAAAGGAACCAAACTGGTATACAGTCAGGACAGAGAAACTTGCTTTTGTTCAGTGATTTAAGTTTCTTTAATACTCGAGGGACGACTACTTCTAAATTACGCAAGCTGGCAGCTGTTCCCGATTCTAATTCTGGAGTATTTATTTCTTCCTCTGTGGTTGAAGGCATTTCGGAAAGCTTTGTTGAATTACGACAACTGCCATCAGTATGGTATCGCATTGTAAACGTATTGAGACGACATGTAATATGACAGAGGGAATCACCCATCACGCCATTTCTCAGACCGTGCAATATGTAATTCCTCGTCACTTGATAGCTCCACTACGTTGGAAAGTATGGTTAATTCGAAAAAAGAGCGTGAATATCTCAAGAGTAATTTTATTAAAATGTAAACAAAGTTGTCAAATGACGAACTAGTTCTTCTATTTTACATCTTTGGTAAAGACATATTCGCTTTCTATGATTATGTGATAGGAGACAACCGACATCTCAAGATTAGAAGGGCCAGACATTTTCTTGGAACATACCCGAGAAAATTGTAAAGGGCTGATTTTGGAAGAAACGACTTACCAAAAATCTAAGAGATCTACGTCGAATCTCTGTTGAGGAGTGGGACAACATGGATCTTGAGTCCCTTGATGTTCTAGTGGGCGGTGTGCCATGACGAATACCGGCATGCATGAAAGCGAGTGGATGTGATACCTGATGTTTGGAGTACTGGACACTGGGGATTGATGCAAACTGGAAAACAACTCCAACGTGTCTATAATTTTATCGTACAAGTAGGCAATTTCGTTATTCAAGAGCGGTAAAGAAAATAGAAATGTTGTGTTTGTATATCACTAATCTATTTTTAATTTCTTTTTAATTGATTCAACTGTTGGGTCTGGGTGAGAAGACTGGAGTTCAATCTGCACTAGACTCAAAGAACACCACGGAAGCTGGAGATTGAGGGCGCCAGATTCATCTTTTGTGGAACACTGCTTAAATGAAAACCATAAATACATTATAGATGTAGAAATACTACACATGTAAGAAAAGCCTACTCAGTTAAAAATATCAGAAATTAAAAGACAGATGTATGTATCCATACAGCTATTATTGAACGAGAAGACTTAATTCAGTTATTCCCACCTTTTGAATGATGGGGGATATGACTTCAAATTCTACTCTTAGGCATAATTTCATTTCTAATGTATATTTATCCATGTGGTTTTAAGTGCTGTGCAGTTGTATTTGGTAATACATTGTAACTTTGTCGAAACTGTCACAAAGATAATCTGTATTTAAGTCAAGAATCGATCGTCAGAGTTTATGACATGTTTACCTTCGGTTTGTTTGCCATCTTTGTGGCCAGTAGTGAGTTAAGTACTTTAAAATGGGTTTTTAGCCAGAAACCTAGGTCATACAGTAACAATAAAGTTTGTGAAACTAGGTTAATAAGAGTTTATTTTAGTGTAATCTATTTTTACGTTTAGAATCACTAACCCCCACAAACACTTGTGATGGCGTTGCGTGTATTATTAATAGTTTCTCCTTTTATCATTGTCATTGTTACAGATTTTGGTGTTTTTGTTCATTCTGCATTGGATTTCCTTACCACGGCATTGTACTCTTGCGGTTTTTCTTCTCTACTTCGTGTTGTTTGAATGTCAGTGACATAGACGTATCCTTTGGAAAAATTTAAGTCAAGTTCAAATACTCTATCACTTTTGCTACGTCATTATTTATATTAGCTGCTGCTTAGTCTCCAAAGACCTCTACGTCGATCGTATGTTTTGAACCTCTTCGATTCATTAGTGACTACCACTTGAATGGAACTTTGTTTTAAAAGCGTGAAAACTTAAAACGAGGCCAGGAAGTTATGAAAGACTATAATTTTGTTTAAATAAAAATGTTCGTGAATGTCGAAGGATGAATTTTATCTCGGAATGTGCGTAGTAGATAGTATCATGGATTATAAATCTTTTACTGTTGTCTGTTACCTGAAGCTAAAGTTGAACTCTGACTCGATTATTCTCGCATGTTTGTTAGTGTTAATCAAACATTTGTCTGCTTATTGAAGTCGAGCCAACTTATGGATCTATGGAATAATAATTCGAGGTGTGGATCGTATGTATTTTTTGTGGTTGAAAACAGTTTGTTTTTGTTCTACTAATTTATGTTTATTTACGAACTAGTTATTGTGACATCTTCAGGTAAACATTTGACCATCGTCGATAAAAACGCTAGTGTTTATGTTGCAAACTTGTTAAATGAAGATACGACACACCAGAACATTAATTCTTTGCTTATGACATTAGTTTATGTTGTCCAACTGATCCCTTACCATGTAGGTTTGTGTTGTATGATAAATGGGTTCTTATTTAGAATTGTACACAGGGCCGTCTCTAATGACCAAGCTGTCGATGGGACGTTAAACTCTAAGCTTCCTTCCTGTACACAGCAAAACATATTAAATATTTCATATTATATCACTATAATCTACGGTGAAATTATTGAACTTGTGACATAAGTTGAGATCGTCACTTTCAGTGTGCTTTTCATATATGATATAAATGGCTTTTTTTTTATCAACCATGAATTTGTTAGTACAGAGAATGGTGGAATGGTACTTTCATGTTTAATTAAGTAGGTATTTACAGTTTTAACGAAATTTGAGTACTGAGTCCGTGAAACAGCTCTGCGTTATATATCTAGAAGCTAATTTTCATGAATATAATGACGTCCTTGACAAGAATCAGATTAACTTAATTGCGTAAGTCTAATGATTCTGAGGGTAATAGTCATAATTTTCTTGATTCTTCGAATTTATTTCAGATAATTTCTTATATTCTGGCTAAGACCAAATTTATTTTTATTTAAACCCATAGTAAACTTGGAGTTACAAGTAATGCTGAGAAAAAGGAGAAATTGACACTTAATCGTTTATTTCTCTCTTTCTACGGCAGAGGTCTGAACGTTAATAATTTTCTGTAATGAACTTTGATTTCCGGAGGACCTTGTGTTGTAAGTGCGTCTTATCGAAACGACCAACAGCGTGGTTAAAGAAATATAGTAATAACGTAACAATAACTATAAACATAATTATATGTAAAAGAAATATAATAATAGCATACATAATACTAACATTTTTCTCTATTTACTTATTTACCTCAGAAAAGCGATACTGGGCTTAGGGTATGAACGTAATGGAAAGCTTTTAATGAGATGGAAACCTTGCAGAGTAGCTTATGTGTGTAACTCACCACTTCCACAGTACTCAGGTAATTACATGTATTCATGATGGCCTCTTGTTACCCTGCTGGACATGTCTGCTGTTCGTGACAGGTGATCCCGCACTGTCGCAGCAACTTGGTAGCAATAGTTACTACGTAATTAACTGAGAAATACCGCTGCGAAAGGAACTTTTCACTTGGCTTTGGTCAGTGACCTCCAACCGACTAACGTAGCGAGACCCCGTCATCTAACACGCAATTATGAGTTATCATTACGGCCTCGTGAAGACAAAACACAAGTTTTCAACTTCAAATAGCTTTCTGCAGCTATCAAAATGAAGAACGATGGTTATAAAAACCGGAATCATATATTTTATTCCTCATCGGTGTTTTTTGGTGTATGCGCCATATTTCTCGCATTACTTATCCAAAATTTATGATTGAGGTACCATTTTATAGGTTTCGTTCTCCACTCATGACGAAAAATACACAGATAGTTAAAAGTTATTGTTTTTACAAAAATAAATAAATAAAAAGTAAAAATAAATTAAATTAAATTTGTATTGTTCGTACAATCTAAGCTGATACCCGGCGGTGATCATAAATGGGACATATATTTACGGTTGTTCCCATCTACTATCGCGCCGAGTATCAACTTAGTTTGTGCAGCCCATATAAAAGCAATGTAGAAGGTGCCATCTATTGATAACCTGTTTAAGCAGCATGATTGACAGCTCTTGCAGTTGTTTGGATCTTTATACATGCCAAAGACCTTCTTTGATGCAAGCATAGTTTATCACACGATTCCGGTTATAGACGACGATGTAAAGGGTATTTTTTTTACACGTAATCGATTATACATGTCGATGTAACGACGAAAAATACGCAATTAATTTAATTTAACTAACATTTGCTTTTAAAGCAAAATGCTATAACTATGTTAATAAGAAATCTTAACGGTAATCAGCGATTAATTAACGGTGCAAGATTAGTGGTGACTCATTTAGGGGAGTACATCATCACTGCTAAATTCATTGACTGCGATAAAGCTGTGCTAATACCCTGCATTAACCTCACACCTACCGATCTAACTATGTCTTTCCAAATGATAAGAAGTTAATTCCCAATAAAAAGTAGTCTTCGCTATGACTATAAACAAAGCACAAGGTAAGACGCTTCGAAGGTCAGGATTATATTTAACAGAAACTGTTTTTTCGCATGGACAGTTATAAATGGCTTTTTCACGAGTTCGCTCAATCAGTTATATTTACGTTTGTGCTAAAGACACATACAGCCAAAAAGTAAACGATGATCACATTATAAGCAAATGACTAACATTATTTTATGTATATACATGTGGCGTATGTTCCGAAAGAACAGACGTCACGTCTGATCGTGCAGTTGTTATTCTTTCATATTTACAAAATGTATGGCATCAACTGCGATTGGGCAAAGATGAATTTGTATCTGACGGGAGGCGTGCGTAGGTAGTCCTTGCAGATGTGATGATCACTGTATCCCCAGTTGTGTAGGGGTCAGGACAACTGCCCATATAGTAGGAGACCTGGGTTCGAATCCCGGCCGGGTACACATTTTCAGCTTTGCCCAATCACAGTTGACGTCATATATTGTGTGAATATAACATTATTTTCAAAGAAGGTTTGTAAAATAAACAAGTTTTAAAAAATAAAATAAACATGAAAAAGTGAATATCTAATTTTTTGTGTGTTTCACTGTTAATCACAACGTATTTAATTACATAATTTTTCTTACAATGAGACAAATATTTGTTTTTACTATTCGAAGTTTATTTTCTTTAATACATATGTATTTGCATCTGCCTTTTCTCCATTACTATCTCTGACTGATCAGGATAAAGTGCGAATTATTCGCACGGGTCAACTAGTTATCTTTTATAAGGTAAATAATTTCAGAAAATTAACCCCTTGGAAACACACACTAAACTAATAAATATGCCCTACCATTGCTTCCACAGCTCGAATAATTTTGTGTCATCTGTTGAAATGATCGAAAGCTCCTCCATCACTTTTTCAGAGTAATCAAGTCAGTGTCGTATGCCCCTTTTCTTGCGTGGAAAGAAGAGAAAGTCGCTTGGAGGCGAGTGTGGTGCATGAGGCAACGCAATCCTTCCATTTCTAGCCAAAAAATGTCCAACAGAAATAACTCTGTGCGCAGGTGCGTTGACGTGCTGGATCAACTAGGGTGACCAGATGCATTTCTATAGAAAGGAGGACAAATCTAGAAAAGAAAGGATACCTGAAATATAAGAACAAATTTAATAAACGACTTTATTAACACACAGAGCAACTTTCAATAACATTTATTGTTACTTCTCTGAAGATCCAATTTTCTTTAAATATGTAGGCTTGCTTGACAGAAAATTGTAGAAAGACGCACGGGAAAATACTTTCATGTTATCCTGAACCATCACAATATCTTTAACAGATTCAGTGTGCATCCAATGTCCATCATCAATCAACTATGTCGCAAAGAGCGAAAATATTTTCTACATTGCAATTCTTTACTGATAAAAAAAAATAAAAAAAAATAAAATAAAATAAAAAAAAATAAAAAAAAAAAATCTGCGAGATTATCAGCTCAGAGTGACTTATTTTCACAAAACGCTTGGCCCACTTTTCATTAGAAGGTAAGCCACTAAATTCAACATCATTACTGTTCCGTTTCAAACACTATGTAAATTACAGGATTGTTAAAAAAATTACATATTCAATATGAAAAACTTTACATTTATCTTTCAGAATGCAAATAGCTTTTTTCCAACATATCTGTAGTTAATTTCATAGTTAAGATACGTCCATTTGAAAGATAAAGAGCCATTCCTATAAATATTCATGACATGATTCATGCAACAACATAGCCTCCTCCTTAAAAAGGTTAGAATCTATACTGAAGCCATCTTATGTTGAAATTTTCATTAACTGTTTAACATTTAGGCAAATGATTTGTTTTCTTTTCAACAGTCCTCAAGCACCTTGCTTAGAGTCTAAAATTTCAATCATTTCGAGCACAGAATTTTCCTTTTATGGTTTCAAAATATTTGAAATGAACACAGACATGAAAGACTGTTCATCTCCCATGAATTAACCGCGCTGAAAACAACATCTACTAGTCAAGGAGCTGCCACCAACATGGAAAGTTAACTATAAATAAATTGAATGAGTAAAAAAGCATTAAATAAAACCACGCCAATAAAAGTATCTGTCGAGCCATTTCCTACCTCTATTGCCTAGTAAATTGTAGGATGCAGGTCCACATACTTTACTTTCTACTACACATACAGCACCACCTTTCTTTACAGAAGGATGTCTGTAAGATAGAGTCTCCAAAACTGTGCACTTGTGTTTAGGCATTGCCACATTTTTTCGAAATTCACTCTTTGACAGTACACAAGTCACACATCAGTATAGAACATGTGTCACGAAACCCGTAATTCCAAGAAAAGATCATGTGAATTCTATTAGCAACTAAAGTACGGCGCGGAAATTTTAGATAACCGATATTTACTCTCGTTTATGGAACGATGGATGATAAAATCGATGATCCTGCTGCCATCAGTCGAAAATTTCTTCATTTAAAAAGCAATAGCAAAGGAGTAATTGCAAATAAAATTTAATTATATTCAATTTTGGGAAAAATGATGACAATGTAAAAATCCGTCCGGATTCCGGACAAAGAGCTAAACAGGAGGACACGTCCGGACTCATTAGGAAGTCTGTTCACCCTAGGAACAAGCAGATTCGTTAAAATTGAAAATTTTCTGAGCTATTTGCCGCGTCATGATGATGTATTTCCAACACTTCGGATCCGTTAAAGGCGCCTTCCTCAGAGAATACTCAACCAGTCTCTTGTATGCCACATATCCGGACTTTTTGACGAACAATGATGCGTAACCAAACTCTGTATGAGCTCCACTCTTATCAAAAAGGCAATTTACCTTATTCTTCATGCTACATTCAACTCGATTGTCTCTTTGTGTCTGAATGATAATCACAGGACTCATCACCAGTAATGACCCTTGACGCAAAATCTGGATCAGTTTTAAACTGTTGTTACATAACACGAAATATTTCAAGATGACGTTCGTTTTGATTTTCAGTGAGAACCCCAGGAAGAAACTTGTGAACAACCATTTTCAGTGAAAAATCCTCCTTGGACGAAACTAAATGATAACCTACTAACTTCTGACAGTTGATCAATTGTCCGTCGACGGTCTGTGAGCAGAAACTCTCGAATTTTTTCCCATTTCCATAGATGCGGGTCGTCATCAATCGATTTCTCACCATTTTTTAACTGAGCGAACCGCTCGTACACCAGCATCTTTCCCATAGCGTCATTCTAGTAATCCATTTTCGACTTCAAAACAGTTCCAGCAACATTTCTACAGATTAGAAAAACAAATTTACATGTAACTGGCAAAGAGTTGGGCTTTACACGCCTAGTGGTATAAAATATATGTATATACACCACTAGGCGCGTAAAATTCCGACTCCTTATTTACAGACGATTGAAAAATGTGGTGGAATCAGAACTCAGGGAAGTTTAGTTTGGAATGAAGAAATGTAGTACCACCTTACAACATATCTTGGAGAATAAGTTAAGGATAAGCAAACCATTTCTTGCTTTTATAGATATGAAGAAGGCTTCGGAAAATGTTGAAAACACTTTTTCAAAAGATGAAGCACAGGGAGCAACACGTTGTAAGCAACTTGTACAGAAAACGGACAGCAGTTGTAAGAATGGAAGGGCATGTAAGGGACGCAGTGTATGCGAAGGAAGCAAGACAGGGTATTAGCCTTATTCCAACTGTACATTGAACAAACTATGAAGGAAAGCAAAGAGAAATTAGGAAACGACATTAATGTTCAGGGAGAAAGGACAGAGTCTTTGAGGTTTGCCGAGAACGTTGCAGTTTCGTCATTAACGGAAGAGCGATTGAACGGAATGAATAGTAAGTATCTTGAAAGGAGAGTAAGGTACGTGAACCAAATACGGCCCACCTAACGTTTAGGAATTCCGTATGCAGTATGTGTAACTGGTAATATTCCGAGATCGTACGTGCAACATCCTACAACTATATTCAGTTCAAAAAATAAATTAAAATGGAACGTTTATGTAATTATTATTATCACCTTAAAGAAAATGTTTAATTCCTGAAAGTGGGCCTTGTTAGGAGACCCTGTTCCTAATATGGCCCGTAGCCACACCTAGTTCATATTAACATTCTGATGCACGTAAATAGCAGGGAAACTGTTGGAATACACTGCAAGAGTTCTAATATAATTTTATTTTCGACATAAGTGGAATGAGATGATACATAGAATTTAAATTTTTTTTTACAAACGCTTCATACAGTAAATGTAAACGAAGGCTTCCGCGGCCGTTGTCATTGTTTATAAAACTCTTCTGGGTGTTGGACCGCATCGTCAATATATCAAATACTTCACCGACGTTTCGGCCACTATTGCAAGTGGCCATCTTCTGGGTGTTACGTTTAGCTTCATACAGTACTTTTGATAAGTTACTTACTGGTTATAACTCTTAAGATTATTAAATTTAATCAGCAATTAACATTGTTCTGACAGCAGTAAGTTTCCTTATCGTACGTTAATAGGAACGTAAGTCTAATCATTACATTTTCTATGATGGGCCTTATTGGGAACAACCCGTTTAAAACGGGTGTGTGTTTATTGTTTAATAAGAAAATTTTTCGGGGAAGATTATGCTATTATCATAATACAGCACAATTTTCTGTACACATATACATATTTACCAGTACAAATGATTGATGACCGAAGCGACTGCATTAGATGAAACGTACCGTGAAAATAAAAAGCAACCCTCCTTCGAGTAAAACAAGAGTAATGGGATGTAATGTAACAAAATCAAGTGACTGAAGGAATTAGAGACAATATAAGTAGTTGATGGTTATTAAAATTATGATTTTGGGTAGCAAATTAACTTCTGATGGTCGCAGTAGAGAGTGTATAAAATGCAGAATGCCTATGGGAAAAATAATTTGCGTAGAAGAGAAACTTATTGACATATAAAATTGAATGTTGTCAGTCTTTTCGGAAGGCACATGTCTGAAGTGCGGCTTTCACTATAGCGAGACGTGAGCGATAGGGAGTTCAGGCAGAAAGACGATAAAAACCTTCGAAAAGTAGCGGTACAGTAGAATGCTGTCGATTAAATGGGTTGATCGCTAATTAATGAGAAAGGACTGAACAGGATTGGGGAGAAAACAAATTTTTGACTTAACCGTACCAACAGAAGCGATCGGTTGATGTGACTTTTTAGACATCACCAATTTAGCATTGGAGGGAAGTGTGTGAGGGAAAAAGCGCAGAGGTAGGCCGAGGGACGAACGCAGGAAACAGGTTCAAAAGTATGTTGGTTGCATGTGTTATTCAAAAATGAAGAGGTTTTTACATGCTAGGGTAGTGAGGAGCGCTGCATCAAACCATTATATGTATATATTGCAGTATTTTTTCGTAGTTATTTTTCATCTTACTGAAAACTTACTATGAGAAATGGAATATCGTAAAAGTTTAATGCATAATATTGTATGGGTCTATTTACAATAAATTTATTTTAAATTTCTAGTGGATTCTAAAAGAGGATAGTGCGACTGTGCGTTGGATTAGACAGGGACAATATCGTGTCCGCAGTTTACATCGTAAGACCGGAAAAATAATGATGGCTGTGATTCTAACGCCATCATTGTAAAGCGGTCTAGACGACGTTCCCCATAAAAAAGTACAGGAGAATACGATGTGTGTTCAAAAAGTAAGGTGACTTCATACTTTTATGAATAAATATTTATTTACTTGTCAATATTCATATTGTCCCATTCAGAATGATCCCCATGACATACAATACACTTGTGACAAACCTTCTTCTAATTCTCGAAGCACTTCTCAGAAGCACTTACTGGTAAATCGTGGAGTTCTTTCAGCGATGCAGATTTTATTTCCTAAATCGTTACATATACTCGTACTTTCATAGATCTCTTCAGTTTTGGAAACAGGAAAAAGTTGCATGGAGCCTAATCCGATGAATTGGGGGCTGAGACATGACTTTCATGTCGTTTTTCACCAAAATAAATCTCTCAGAGGCAACGATGAATGTGCAGGTCCATTGACGGGACGCAAACGCTATGAGTTGTTTTTCCACATTTTTCTTTTCTTTATTACACATTGCTTCTCGCAAATGGCACATAACGTTAAAGTTATTACCACAAAGACTGAAAACCTTGCAGTTTTGTTCTCCTAAAACCTCCACTACCGCAAAATTTTCAGGTAAAAATTCATCAGGCACTACGCCACGGCAATTAAAAGGAAAGTAAGTGAGCAAAACTTGATAGAAACTGACGTGAGTTTTTGGTCTTGTCTCTAAGAGAACAACTGGTCTTTGGGTTCGACGTCATAACCGTAAATCTATGTTTCGTCACCAGTTATGACCCTCAGAAGCACATTAGAATAATCATTGAGGTTACTGAAGAGCTCTTGAGCTATGCTCATGCTATGGTTCTTCTGATCAAAATTGAGAACTTATGAAACAAACCTCCCCTACAAACGTCTCAAGCCCAAATCATCCGAAAAAAATTGCATGATACGAGCCGACCGATATGCCAACATACTAAGTGTGGTGTCGCACAAGTACAAAGTGCGCGCCACCTACTTTCGCCGCGCGCCGCTATGCACACACGGCGCGGCGTTCTCAGGACAGCCACGAGCGCCCTCTGCTGCAACCCCGCTCGTGGCCACCACGGAAAGACATCGGTCACTTGAGACTGAGATAGCAACCAGTTAGGACCTTCGTAATCAGATAGGCACCAGTGAAGACTTTGCTATCGTACAGGCACTAGACAGGCCTCTAACAACTATGTATCAACATTCTGCAGTACTATGTAAAAGTTAAGTATTGTTACATTCTGTGCAATATATATCTCTTTCTAATTTACTCTAGTGTTTATAGTTTCTGGCTGCTCCCCTCCGTACCTGCACCAGCGGGCTATCCTTATTCCTGTGTCGGTCTTATTCCACTCGGCCACCGACACCTACGACGAGGCTGGGACACAAAAGCGGCGACGAAGTTGGGACACAAAACTAAGCAACTTCTAATACGGTAATTCGAAGATTTCCGAAAACAGTTTTCTTCACAGATTCGACACTATCATCTCTTGTTGATGTGCTGGGGCGTCTAGAGGAGATTCGTCACTGGCATAGTGTCGACCATATTGGAAGAGCTTGTACCACTTGTAAACTTATTAAATTTTTTACTTAGAGCAGACTTGCCGTATTCCTCTGTCAACAGTTCAAGTGTTTCAGAGCACTTGATTCCATTTTTCAAACAAAATTTTTAATATTCTCTTTTCCATTTTTCATAACAATTGAAAGTCGCCCAGCACACTGAAACACGTCCGACTTTTCTATCTGTAAAAAACAAACGAAGTATGCTGTAATATATTACCTGGATGTTTAACTTCAGCTGTCTGAGTGTGCCAACCATAGATGTCAATATTTCTTTTCTTGCCAAATTTAAATATGGCTGCTATGAGGTGTTATAAGAAAACGAAAAGAAATTGTGCTTCAATTTTGCTTTCATATTAGCCTATTAATCACATATTGATATTAATTTCAAATCAGGAGGCAAGCAAGCAGTTATTTGTCACATAATAACTGATGGAAAATCGTTTGCCAAATTTCAACATGGCGGACAATGCAAAATCGTGTGCAAAACACGCTGCTCTTACATGCTCAGAGACTAGAGTTATAAATCCAGTTTGAATAGAGATCTCTGTGTATACTTGAAACTATGAACATATGTTTGGGACATGGGTACCAACATAACAACAACTACAAAAAGGATCGCTAATAGAATGCAAGCTTCCCGCGCAATTTGAATAGTAGCCTTTCTTTTTTGAACAGTTCTCGTACATTGGAGGTTGCAAGAAACTATTTTAGGACGAGGGGCGTCAGAAAACCCAATTAGACCGCCCTTGCAGAGCACGGGCTTCCGCCGGGGCGGCGTGTTTACCTTCTCGCCTACGCAAGATGGCGGCGCTGACGTGCCGCTACTCGCCATTAAAGTTTGAGACCGCGAGCCCTGTAATTAAAGTTGTTTGACGATCGAGGAGTCGAGAGCTGAACGGTGCGAGACGTCTGTTCCGGAACACCTCGTAAACACCAGCATCGACAAGACTCCGCTGCAACTACAGCATTAACAAATTGTGGCTTTGCGAATGCCGAGGTGCCGCAGTGGAGTAGCCGAGCGGTCTAAAGCAGCTCGCTGCGGAGCGCGCGGTTGCTCGCCGTGGAGGTTCTAGTCCCCCTGGGGCATGGGTGTGTGTGCTTGTTCTTACGTTAGTTTACCTAGGTTTAAGTAGTTTGTAAGCTACGGACTGATGACCACGCAGTTTAGTCCGATAGATTTACACATATTTGAACCTTTTTTTTTTTTTTTTTTTTTTTTTTTTTTTTTTTTTTTTTTTTTTTTTTTTAATGCCGAGGTGCATTCGAGTTGCAACAACTTTGATTTGTTCCCTCAAACACCTCAGAATCAGGGGGTTTCGTCTTAAAATGTCCCTGTAATAGTTGTGAATCCGCAACAGACATGACAGCTCTGCACAGCACGAAGACCTCTAGTGTACTGGCGGCTGTTCCATGAGGATTCTGGGACGGCGCCCTGCAAATAAAATCAGTCACAAAATACGTACTGATCAATCACAATGTGACAAGATTAATTTTCGTAAACAAGCAGCCCGTGCAAGTGAATGATTAATGTTTTTGGACTGAGCAGTATACCAGACAGTGTCAGCGAATGTTTTCAGAATAGGCAGACCAGTACTTTACAAACTTTCCCTCACGGCGACACCCTTTTATAGCTTACAGTTTTGCGCGACACCCTTTTTACTAATATAAACACGTATGGTAGAATTTAGATGGTTCTAGCCGGGGGCGGGGCGGAAATAAAGTATCGCTTAAATGTAGTTTGCAAACGAAACTTCATTGACTTTGGCAACGTCCTAACTCAATTAACGATGAGACATTCGCTGTCTAAGGCTAATAATATATAAATGCTCGCTCTCTATCGCAAACAGTAATAAAACGTTGGAACACAGATGGTGTGGGATGAGGTGGATACTTCCAGCGGGTAATGTTGTACATGCTCGGACCAGAGAACAAAGATATTTACGTGCGGTTGACAATTCGGATAATCGCGAATCCCTATAACTGAGGTCCGGATAATCGAGTGACCGATCATTCCTTTAATTCGTGGTCTGTGGTGCACTGAACGAAGAGAAGGATGATTAGCTGCAGGTGAATCTTCAGGGTAGTATTAAGAGAAGTATATTTTGTGTTATTTTATGACCAGTTTTTTTCTTGTTTAGAGCCTATATTTGTTAGTCTCACGACACCGAGTTTGAGAAGCTCTGGGGTAGACTGTCGGCTGTCTAAGGGCACAGAGCAGTTCTGTGCTAACAGCTGGTAACGGGCGCTTTGGGCGAGTGGGGGTACTGGGAGTTGGGTTTAGGCAATGTGCCGAATAGGGGGGGCTTAGAACGTCGTCCTAACCGCGGACGCAAAATATACAAACACTGGTCAGGTAGTTTCTTTGACTGCGCTACCTCGTCTCAATTAGTATTTGTTACCCGATAGGAATAAAAAGGGAAAGGTTCACAAATTTTGTAAGACGCAAAGATCATACATCTGATAGAATAAATAGTGAATTCAATGAACTTATAAAAGTAAAGAAAGACGACTCTCGAGATCTTTACGTATGAGTGACAGGCAGGATGGTTGGAAGGGAGTTGGGAAGGGGGGGGGGAGGTGAGGTAGGCAAGAGTGAATACAGTGTATGAGGGAAGAAATTTTCTACACTGTTGTGCCCGCCAACTCAATGTCATTGTAGAGCGCTGTGCAAAACAATACAGTGAACTCACTTTTTTTAGTACTTTACAGGGAGTCTCTACTATTAAAGTCAGTGAAATGCATTGCCCTAAGCTATTTTATTTCTATATCAAATATTACTGTCTTGTTCGCAGAAATAATTGTTTGTATATCTTGCTTTCAGAGGAAAAAGTTGTATTGGATGAGGCTTTTAATTACTTAACTCGCTAATAAACATAATGCTATATTCTCACCGTTCAAGAAATGTTCTGAAGGGGCAAAATAGTGGCAGAAAGAGTGGGGAGAGAGACAAGTGATGATGGTGTCATGGATGCTGGGGCGACTCGTGACAATATTTTGGGCGTTTTCAAACTATTAGATTCAGATAAACTTGAAAGAGCCATTCAAGAAACTTACGGATATGCAGCGAGGTGACGCAGAAGGAAGGAAGCTTGGAGTTTAACGTCCCGTCGACAGCGTGGTCATTAGAGACGAAACTTAAGCTCGGAGAGTGTGGGTATTGATGTAGAAGGAAATCGGCCGTGCCCTTTCAAAGGAACAATCCTAGCATTTGCTTGGAGTGATCTAAGGAAATCACGGTAAACCTAAGTCTGGATGACCGAAGGTGGATTTGAACCACCATCCTTTCGAATGCAACTCCAGTGTGTTACCACTGCGCCATCTCGCTCGGTTGAGATGACGCAGTATACAGCCGCCGATATCTGTCAGGAAAACACTCAACCTTTCTCAAGGCTATTGCAGATAGGTAGCTATGTGCCTGAACTTTCAAAACCTCGATTTACAATGAAAGTAGGAAAGCTACCACACACCGAACAACCAAAGATGGTAAACGTCAGTATTGTCGATAGCAAATATCAGTGATCAACGGGTGATGCGATATCAAATCTGACATTCTTGTTTTCGACAAGAGAGAAAGCAGGATTCAATTCAGAATTTATGACTTTATTCACCAGTTTAATTGTAACTACTTTCTTAATAACACAAAACCTGAGAACATGCATCAGCGCATTGTCTATGCATGTGAGAACATTACTGAAGGCGAACTACTCACTAATGAAAGGAATTTCATTACATGTATTACTAAATGCATTGAAGGACATTTTAAGCATTTATTGAAGTCATGAGGTAATTACAGGCAATCTCGCAGTAACAGCATGCGTTCTCGTAATGTATGATAATTTCACAAAAGTACATGTATCACATTGGAACAACCGAAATATAGTTCAAAAGTACCTATGTTCTGTGTTTTAATTTAAAAAACCTGCCTGTTACCCACTGTTCGTCTAAAATTGTGAGCAATATGTTTGTGAATATTACAGCGCCATCTATCACGAAGCGAGAAAAGTGTTCCAAATAAAACATTCACATATATTTTCGTACTAGACGAATATGTCTCTATACTTAAAAGACGCAATTGTTGTCTGTCTGTCTGTTCTCTTTTAACTCAATATCCAGACAACCAAATTACGTGAAATTTGGTACACGTACACAAAAGTACTTGGGGAAGGTTCTTAAACAAGTTTCGTCCAATTCTTTTTCGAAACCCAACCGGAAAATTTGAGAAAAAGTGAAAGTGCGTTTTCAATGTGTCCGTGTAAATCTATGTCATTTGCACAAATGACCTTCAAAAAAAGAGGAAGGGCACTGTCTACATAAAATTTCGTTCAGTGCATGGTGGAGAGTACTTATGGATTTCAACAAAATCCACAGTTTTGCTCCGATCTTGATGAAATTTTGTACACTTGACCTGGAAAACAAGATGAAGTTTACTGTCCACATAAAATTTCGTTCGGTGTATGCGGAAGAGTACTTACAGACTTTGATTGCAATCTCTACACATATAAGACGCATTTGTTGTCTGTTTGTCTGTTTCCTTATAACCAGAGTGGGCAAAGACGAAAATCTTTTTGTACACACTCCAAATGGAACTGCTAAAAACGTTGTTCATCACATTGCTTTAACATAAATGTACCTTTCATTACATGCAAATAAACGGTTTTGCACGCTTCTACACAAAACCTCATTTTAAACCCGGGCAAAGCCGGGTAATTGCAGCTAGAAATAAAATATGGGGTTCCTATTTTTAAAAAATGCAGTTGATATCCGTTTGAGCTATGGCAACACCATGTACTGGGCCAACAATAGCGCCATCTGTTTTCCTCCTCCAAGCTAGAAAAGTTTTGTTCTTCGTAGTTTTTTCGTTTGATGCTTATTTCGTGAGATATTTAGCCCGGTCACTGTCAATGGATTACCATTTATAGTGTACCGATATCGGCAGCATTTCGATGAAGAATTTGTCTCAATGGACGACACTTTGGAACTCACCGCGTATATTTTGTGGATGCGTTCCTTCACGATAACGACACTCAGGATGATAATGGCGTCATGTTCGCCAGAGACAAACCATATCGAACATTCCTGTGGTAGGGGAGACCGGGGCACCTTGGACATTGGGGCAAGATGGCGAAGTCCATTTAGTTCATACAAATGTTGCATCGGCCTAGGAATCAATAAGCAGCAGCTATTGAAATTAACATACAGAAATTTTCTGTCTAACGCTGACTACAATAATTGCAGCCCGTATAAGACGGAAAACCTCTCACAGTTAATATTTTGATAAGTTTCAGAGGTTTAAAGACAAAATATTCACGAGATAAAAAGCGTTTCAAAAGAAAACACCAACCTTTAAAATTTGTTTCTTCTCCGAGTAGTCATAATCTGGTTAATTTCGTAGTTTTTAGAACATCTGAGTTACGACCTTGATTTAAACCTTTGTTTTAATTGTAGCAACATAAAAATGGCCCTTAAGTATATAAGGGAAAGAGGAAATATTTCTGATGATACGATGATAAAAGCAGTTTTAGAAGTAAAATAAATGGGTAGGTATGTGAGTGATTTTAACGAGAGGTTTGGGATTTCAACGAAAAACTTCGGGGAGGTACTGCGCTAAGTGCAAACAGACCTCATGTCATTCTACACAGTCAGTTGAAAACTAGGAAACAAACTTAACCTCAGTCCACGCCATTGGACCAAAAGCAGGCAACAAAAGCACTTTTTCGAAAAGAAAGTACTAGCAATGATATAATGAAGTTACTTAAATCCCCTTGCAGAAGGCCTGAATTGCAAGAAGGCACCAAAAGAAGAAGATGATGATGATGATTGTGAGGAAGTGTCTATGGTGTTTCAAGCCTTGTTCAACTGTCGATCTGGGGCTCTATGGATTCAGTGCACAAACTACAAGCGTTCGATTAATCTGAAATGCGTGAAAAATGGAATTCGTGGACAATTTTATGTGTTAAAAGTCTGCTGTACCTTGGGATCTGGACATTGATAAATGTTGACTGGTTTCTACTAAGGCACTATAAATCCTACTAACTTTAAGCTTTCCCGTTGTCATAGTAAAATGTTGCGCATTTAACTCAATATGCAACTTGACATTATGTACATTAATAGGTGTTTCTTTATAGCTATGAGTTTTAAGCTTGAATCCTTAAAGTAATGCTAGGTTAACGTGTCAGAAGATTACATTTTTCAATGTACCCCAGCTCCTCCGCCAACTTACCCCGAGGGAGGGGCAGAGTGGATCACTTGCCATAAGTCCAGTAATTAATTTTTTTTTAATATTTTAACTCGTGTTATCAAGCTTAATACTTCCTATTCAGATTTAGTTAGTATTCTCTAAAATTTAATAATAATTTCTTAAATTCAGATACGTAAAATAAAGAGCCCCGAACGAGACGACCAACAAACCAATCTGAGAGATCCATACGGAACGGCCGTTCAGGAGTTGGGATTATCATGACCAATAGTCCCACGCTGATCTTGTGGACAGTGTGCCACTACGAATATAGGCATGGATGAGTGGAAGAGGACGAGTTATCTGGTATAAGGGGTACTGTTGTACGCTGCGATCTGCAAGTCCAATTCAAAGTATTATTGAATTAAAAATATCAGTTTATGATTGGATGTGCAATAGAGATAACTGAACTGTTGTTTTTGTATATTTCTATTCCATTTTATGTAAAGGGTCATAAACTTCTAGAACCGTTGTGACGAATCACCTTTTTTATATATTCGTAAAATAAGCAAACAAATGTGTTACTCATGAGATCTGATACTTTTTCTCGGCATGAATGAGGAACTGTATCATTCCCTGTGTTCCGTTGTTATTCAGACAACCGAACCACCCGCCTTTGACGAGTTGTGTTAATTCCGCTTTTGGGTGTACTCGCTGCTTTCAGGTGTACTGTGAGCCATTATTACGTGTCCACCTCATATAATAATAGCAGCGTTCTATTCCCGACACCCACTACTTCCTTTGATGCTCTTTTGTTTTACAGAGTTCGCACTGATACTCCATGACATGGACATTTTCTCTGCGTTTCATAGTTCTGGTCGATATGATGAGCTGCGAGCTTTTATCTAAATGAAAGCCAGACACGGAGAGTTATTAATATTCTGTTTTATTAGGTTCTCATCGTCTTTATTTGGAATGCACTCCTTACTTTACGGGAGCAGAAGACTAGTGTTTGAAGCCTCGTGCGGTCTCATTGTCTTTCATTACACTTCTGGGCGAAACACAACTATCATAAAAAATCTCACAGACACGGACGACATTTTGAATTTAAATAACGTACGTCCGGCACTCAGTCATCACGTAGGTAACAAAAGAGTGTCGATACCTCCTAATATCGTGTTAGTCCTCATTTTTCTTGGTGAAAAGCCGCAAACTCGACGTTTAATATTTTTCTCCAGTAATATTGAGCTACGCTATTTGTCTAGCGGTCCGAAATTGTGGACGTGTTATCGTTGCCTGAATCCGAGTACAAATTGACTTGTCGATTAAGTTCCGTACATGTTCACAGGGAGCGAAATGATTCACTGCAGTTTGTCTAGAAAGTTCTTTAAACTATTCGCGAATACGGTGATCCGGTTTCATGACATAGTAGTTTCCATAAAATTTCCATCCTTGTTTGGAAACGTAAATAATGGGCGACAATAGTCTTCAAGTAGTCGGAAAGATCAGTTCCAGTCAATTACCGGTGTATACCAGTTGGACTATAGGATCTATCCTGTTTCGTGTTTATCAGTGTAAATAGGAACATTTGTCATGCAGGTTCAGTGTACAATAATTTACCTAAAAAGGAACCTGTATTATGATTTCGTTTCCGGTAATTGGTAGAATTTGAACAGTTCCAACTATAACTCTTGACCTGTTCTCATGCTACACTTCTTATGTCTGTGTCCTGAAGTCCACAACTTTAGATTCTGCCCAGCCCCAGCCAGACTGACTGAGGAAATCAAAGAGAAATTGGGAATCAACACCATTGACGATGTAGTTGAGCAAACATGATGAGATGATGGGGGTTATGTTACAAGCATGGTAGAAGCAAGATTACCTAAAGCCGTCGTCACAAGAGACCTGCAAACGCACGTGGTGGAGGAACTGTTGACGTCACACCATGGAATTCCACGTTACACTACCCCATGAAGCATGGAACGAAGGATCTGCCTTGTTATATTTTTTCCTTCCTGGAGTCAAGCGCGTTTAATCACATGAGACTACGTTTTCACGTGACAAACAGAACTTTTATGTCGCCGTATTGCAGACCGATCTCTGTGTTTGGTAAGTTCTTTCGTTGTATTAATATTATCTTTTTTAAAGTATCAGAAAATTGAGAAATCTTTGTAAACGCATCATCATTTAACACATACGCACACACACACACACACACACACACACACACACACACACACACACACACACACACACACACACATATATATATATATATATATATATATATATATATATATATATATATATATATTACCGGGAACTACATATTCATAGTTTCAAATGTTATAGTATTTAACGTTAGCGATATAATTTGTAAACCGTGAAAGAACGTTTCTTATCCACGGTACAACGCCAGTCTATGAAAGAAGCGTCTCTGTGATGCAGCGTCATAGTTAAATAACATGTTACAATGTGTTCTCGGTGCACGGTGTACCATACGGCAGTGAATGCCAGGAGCGTGCACAAATAGCTTATTTGTTATCGTCGCATGTTCGCGCGCAGAGAGTTCTAGTGTCCCAGTTTCCCGTCTGCATACATACGAAAGTTTTATTTCCTTTTTTCCCCTTAACGTTTATGTGCTTTATTTATTTATTTTTTATTTTTTTTTAAATATCCTATATTCGTTGTCCTTTCATAATACAACGATGGATTAGCTTGGTGATGTGAAGAATAGGTTCGCATCTATAATCTTCCAGAAGTTTTTTTAAGGATTCGATTTATTTACGGTTTGTGGAATTCTTTTTGATTTTCCCACACGGTGCTTGAATTCTGTTCCCGGTCAGTACAGTGTTGGAATAATTAAATTTCACGGTGCAAAGAGAACGTCGCAGTTAAGTCCCTTAAGCTTGATAAACATTTGGAACTAAAGTTTGGAAGACATAAACAGTCTCTGATGGTGACGGTTATTTACCTAAACCATACCAGGAAAATGCCGCGATTTTTCATTTTAGGCGACACGGCCAATTTCCTTCCCCATCCTTAACTACAGCAATCAAAACTTGATCTCCAATGAACACGTTGTCAACAGGACGTTAAACCCTAAAGTACTTCTTCCTTCCTTCTTGATTAGAGGCACTCTTGAAGTCAGCTTCTAAGAGAAAAGGTACACAATTACAAATAAAATAAGAACAATAACATATCCAAATATCAGGAAAATCGGTGTAACTTAACGCGCCAATAGGGAACTAAAAATGGTATATTGTAAAACAAACCTCCACTATAAACAGGAAGGAAGGAAGCTTAGGGTTTTACGTCCCGTCGACAGCTTGATTATGAGAGACGGAGCTAGCGCTCGGAGTTTTGGGGTAAGGATTGGGAAGGAAATCGGCCGTGCCCTTTGAATGGAACAACCCGGCATTTGCCCGGAGGGATATAGGAAAATCACGGAAAACCTAAATCAGGGTACCCACCATCCTGCTGAATACGAGTCCAGTGCGTTACCACTGCGCCACCTCGCTAGGTCACTTTAAACACATAGAAGCACACTAAACAACAAGAAAATAAGGTGTTTTCTCGAAATCAAAAAACAAATGATTTAGGGTTACTCATATGAGACTTGTTGCAAATGAAAGAGGACACGGCGTTTCCCTGTCGCTATTAACGGCTGCAACAACTGCATTGTTCTCTTAGCGCACTCAGTACGTTATTAGGCTTATTGGTGTCTTTTTTAGAACTGATTTTATACGTAAGGCTTCAGATTAGAAACAGACTTACATATTTTTTCAGTCGGTGAGCTATTTCTCAGGTACCGTATTTTACGAACCACCTGAAAACACACCGTGACCAACTAGTGATCCGTGACCCACAGTTGGCGAACCACCGGTCTAAAGTCATTTAAGCAGAAAATATTTCCCTGTTTTATACTCCGATAGAAAAAAATTCGGCTTATTCCAAATGCTCGAACAATGGGGCTCAAGTCGCCCTACCCCACAGCACCTCCCAAAGAGTTTTTAATCTTATTATTATTGGTTTATACGTAAGGTTTCAGATTAGAAACAGACTTACGTATTTTTTCAGTCAGTGAGGTTTTTCTCAGGTACCGTGTTTTAACAAACCACCCGAAAACACACCGTGACCCACTAATGAGTCGCGACCCACAGTTCGCGACTCCACTCGTTTGAAGTCATTTAAGCAGAAAATATTTCCCTGTTTTAAACTCCGATAGAAAAAAATTTCGGCTTATTCCAAATGCTCGAACAATGGGGCTCAAGTCGCCCCACCCTACAGCACCTCCCAAAGAGTTTTTAATCTTATTTTTATTGTTTTATACGTAAGTTTTCAGATTAGAAACAGACTTACGTATTTTTTCACTCGGTGAGGTTTTTCTCAGGTACCGTATTTTTATGAACCACCTGAAAACACACCGTGACGAACTAATGAGCCGCGACCTACAGTTGGTGAACCACTGGTCTAAAATCATTTAAGCAGAAAATATTTCCCTTGAAACTTCCTGGTAGATTAAAATTGTGTGCCGGAACCGGGACTCGAACCTGGGATCTTTGCCTTTCACGGGCAAGCACACTACCGACTGTGCTATCCCGACACGACTCACGATGCCGCTACAGAGTGAAAGTTTCATTCTGGAAACATCCCTTAGGCTGTTGCTAAGCCATGTCTCCACCATATCCTTTCTTCCAGGAGTGCTAGTCTTGCATGGTTCGCAGGAGAGCTTCCTTGAAGTTTGGAAAGTAGGAGGCGAGGTACTGGCGGAAGTAAAGTTGTGAGGCGGCATCGTGAATAGTGTCGGGATAGCACAGTCGGTAGTGCGCTTTCCCGCGAAAGGCAAAGGTCCCAGGTTCGAGTCCCGGTTCCGGCACACAATTTTAATCCGCCAGGAAGTTTCATATCAGCGCACACTCCGCTGCAGAGTGATAGTTTCATTGTAGAGACTTACGTATTTTTTCAGTCGGTGAGGTTTTTCTCAGGTACCGTATTTTTACGAACCACCTGAAAACGCACCCTGACCAACTAATGAGTCGCGACCCACAGTTCGCGACACCACCGGTCTAAAGTCATTTAACCCTCCGTCGGGCGCACCTCCAGATGAAACAAAATCAGGCGCACCGGCCTGAGAGGCCACCCACATATTTTGTGGACTAGCTCCGCCATGTTAAATCAAATTCAAAATGCGTGTTGGCTAGTCTTGAAGAGGATCTAAAGGAAGGAATTACAGCAAACTTAAAGCATAATAATGGATTTATTGAACACAATAAACCTTAAACTAAAGTGACCAAAATTACCAATTTCCCACAAAGAGCATTAAAAATTTGTCAAACAGACATCCATAAAAGTTATGAAGTTATTTTTAAAGGACAGTCTATTCTGTCATGGAATCATCTTTTCTCGCCACATTTGCAGTCAAAAACCGATGCTTTAGCTTCCAAATCAACAGCTGAAACACAGGTATGGCACAGAACGTATACGTCGCTCAAGCAGATTGGTTGATGACAAGCTGAACATTCCTAATTCTTCATCCTCCTAACTCTTGTTTCAGCCACGCATGGTCGACGTTTTAGCCATTTGGGAGGTAATGTGGGAGAACTTTCCCGTTCCTTGTGGGGTAAAACTTTTTCAGTCGAGTTTGCAGCCGAATCGACATTGCACATATATTCATAGCATACACAGGCTAAAATGTCCAGTTAGAAGTTGATGACACCAGGTTTTGCAATTGATGGCGTCATTTGTAGCAATATAGTTTGCACTGGATGTTGTGTAATAATGATGTGACTCTTCACACTATGAATAGTAGAAGGTATCGACTTAGACTATTTCGTCGTCTTATCATTTCCAAAATAAAAACTCCTCACATATTTTCTTCTCTTCTTCATATTCCCGAGCTGTTCCCTAAACTTCCTGTTCAGTTGCTGAGTCCTCCTTACCTTCTCCTACCTCATCCTGAGAGTGGGTGTCTCATCGACTAAATCTTCGAGTGTGGCTGGATGTTCAGCAGTTTCGTCTTCGAGGAGGCGCATCATTTCCACAAGATCATTGGCTTAGAGGCATAACATACTTTTCTGGACATTTCAGCAGAAAATATGGATGTGATAACGTAGGAAAAGAAAGGAAAACTGAAATTAGAACTCGATCAGGCGCACTCAGTCTGAAAGGCCAGGGTCGTCAAAGTCTTCTTTTTTTCCGAAGGTAACGGTGAAAATCACAGAGGACAGACTTATTTTGACTGCAACGAAGTAATAAAATAAAAATATCTTGAACAATCTCACCTTAAAATCTATAACGTAATCGGGCGCAGTCGGCCTGTGAGGCCCAAGGAGTTCCCCGTGATCCGCGTGGAAATCGACGGCAGCCTGCGGATCGGCGCTGTGTGAGGTTTCCAAAGTTACGCGAGTAAACGGAGAGGCGGGCCGCTGGGCCATCACTGTTAAGCACGGGAATCAAAAAAGTGTTTTGCTGGCCTGTGAGGCCGACTGCGCCCGACGGAGGGTTAAGCAGAAAATATCACTTTTTTATGCTCCGATAAAAAAAAAAAAATCGGCTGGTTCCAAATGCTCTAACAATTCCACGTGAACTAAGATTTTACTTCATCCCATTTCGTCTACCTTTCTTCGACGCCGGAAACGGTGCCAATTCGCCTCACCTCTCCGTTTGGGTGTATGCGTCGTTAGAGTCGTGCAGTCGCCTACTTTTTTTTTTCTTTCTGAAAGCATTTATTTCAATTGTTCTTTTAATTATACAATAACCCAATACCTATACATAAATGTGTCTTCTTATGCTACTACATTTTTTGTGCTTTTTATGCTACTTCTAATGTTTCTACTGAGCTACATGATATGTTTTGTTTTTGCTGTTGTGTCTGTCGTATGTGCTGTGTCATGCAGGGTGCGTTGGCATGTTGTGTTTCATGTGGAAGTCGCTACTGCTACGTTTAGTGTCTTATTTTGTGTCCCCCCCCTGTAGTGCTCACAGGTGTGCCAGTAATGTACAAACCTACTGGTTGGCCTGTGCCCCCCGAACTAATTCCGGAGGGCGTGCCCCTGGCACTGGGCTGGCCTTTTGCACTGCAGTCCTTGTGTTGTTGTCGTGTTTTCTCTTAAGCCTAACTTAATCTAACTTATATCTAGCGTCGCAATCGGTGATTTGGCTGCACTCAGTCCTCCTGATCGAGGGCACGGCGGAGTACCCCGGCGGCACGGCCTGGTGCAGCAGTCATGCCTGGAAAAAATGTCTCATAATCGGTTTATAAATTCATGTCTGATGTGGTTTGAGATTTTGTCGGTTAATTCATTGAGAATTTGAAAATGTGCTTCATGTCTGATGAGTTGGTATGTGTCTGAGTTAGGTAGTTGTAGTCTGAGATGAGAGACAATATGATCGTATGCAGTCGCCTACTTGCATGAGGACTTCCTGGAGATCTGCCGGCTTTGACGCGCGCCGCTAGCGTCTGCTAATCTCCGGAAGCGTCGCTGATTGCGGGCTCCGACGCTTCTTGCTCCGGCTGCGGTGCCGTGTTGTGCCGTATTGTGCGGCGCGGCCGTTCGGGGGCGAATCTGTTGTCGCAAGAAGGCCGCAAGGCTAATGGCTTCGACAGAGTTAAGCCGGAAGGCAGGCGGGGCCGCGCGGCTTACAGCTAAGCCCCCGGGCAATGCGTCTCCCCACCAGGCATTTGCTGAGCAAACGGCGCCGCCCGCTCCTCCTGAGGCGCGCAATCTCAGTTTGCAAATGAGCTCCGCCCACCTTACGACTGTGTGTGTGCGTGTGTGTGCGAAGAACGTCCTAGTTACACTGCTATCTTCTTACGAGAGGTTTCCAAGGCGACGATAGACGTCGAGCCCTTGAGCTTGTGGCGCTTTTTATTGCACATACACTCTAAAGTCACATTTTTAATACATCACCTTCGCTTGTTCAGTAGGGTGGGCCGAAAAAAGTGAATTTTGAGTATCGAGTTGTAATAGGGCTCGAAAGTTGCGTATTTTGTGCTGATTAACGAAAAAATAATTTAAAAAATCTAACTCAATATCTTCAGTTCGCGCAAAGGGCACAAAGTTTTGTGTGTGCGAAGAACGTCCTAGTTACACTGCTATCTTCTTACGAGAGGTTTCCAAGGCGACGATAGACGTCGAGCCCTTGAGCTTGTGGCGCTTTTTATTGCACATACACTCTAAAGTCACATTTTTAATACATCACCTTCGCTTGTTCAGTAGGGTGGGCCGAAAAAAGTGAATTTTGAGTATCGAGTTGTAATAGGGCTCGAAAGTTGCGTATTTTGTGCTGATTAACGAAAAAATAATTTAAAAAATCTAACTCAATATCTTCAGTTCGCGCAAAGGGCACAAAGTTTTGTGTGTGCGAAGAACGTCCTAGTTACACTGCTATCTTCTTACGAGAGGTTTCCAAGGCGACGATAGACGTCGAGCCCTTGAGCTTGTGGCGCTTTTTATTGCACATACACTCTAAAGTCACATTTCTAATACATCACCTTCGGTTGTTCAGTAGGGTGGGCCGAAAAAAGTGAATTTTGAGTATCGAGTTGTAATAGGGCTCGAAAGTTGCGTATTTTGTGCTGATTAACGAAAAAATAATTTAAAAAATCTAACTCAATATCTTCAGTTCGCGCAAAGGGCACAAAGTTTTGTGTGTGCGAAGAACGTCCTAGTTACACTGCTATCTTCTTACGAGAGGTTTCCAAGGCGACGATAGACGTCGAGCCCTTGAGCTTGTGGCGCTTTTTATTGCACATACACTCTAAAGTCACATTTTTAATACATCACCTTCGCTTGTTCAGTAGGGTGGGCCGAAAAAAGTGAATTTTGAGTATCGAGTTGTAATAGGGCTCGAAAGTTGCGTATTTTGTGCTGATTAACGAAAAAATAATTTAAAAAATCTAACTCAATATCTTCAGTTCGCGCAAAGGGCACAAAGTTTCCAAAAAAAAAAAAAAAAAAAAAAAAAAAAAAAAAAAAAAAAAAAAAAAAAAAAAAAAGTTATAAAATTTCTGAAAGGTAATAGGACTCAAAAAACTGCGTATCCATGTATAGTTTAACATAAAAATATTTTTGATAGTCCTAGCGTATGTAATCAGTTCGTGCTAAAGGCCTTAACTAGCTAAATATGACAACATTTCTAAATGTTCAAAATGTTACGGAAATTTACTAATATCTCGTATTTATATGTATGTTTTAAATATGTTAGGTTTTATTTATTGTGATTTGATTATTTAAAGAGATAACATCATAACTTTGCAGCTCTTCGCCCATTTCACCAGCAAATTTTGTTAAAGCCCTATTACAACTCGATACTCAAAAATTCACTTTTTTCGGCCCACCCTATTGTTCAGTGGTCTCGTAGATCTCGTAGCTCGCCTGCCGTTAACACTTGACGAAATGATATTAGGATTCGGGTTGTTAAGGTTTCTTAGCCCTAGAACGGTCGGGCTCGGTCTATGAGACCCACTAGTTACTATTTCATTGAATTTATATGCTTATAGTCGCTTATCTGACTCGAGCGCTTTGCTAGCTTCATGAAACGTGCAAGAGAAAGCGTTAACATCATGAATAAGGTATTAAATTGTTTAGACAATGTTCGGCAGCTCTCCCAAAAATTAGGAGTATCTTTCAGACGCAGCCCGACCGTTTACGTTATTGATTTCTACCAGTGCGAACCTATTTTTATTTGGTGTTTCATCCACTTTCAAATTCCTTTGTGAACTATTTCTGATGTCCTAACACCACATTATCATTGTCAATAATGTAAAATATAAAATTTCAAGAGAAAGTGTTTGATACCGTGAAATTTACCACAATTTTTACGTTGATGATAATGAAATTGACGATTCTGACACGGACCCAGACTTCGAAATAAACAGTGATCTTGATAGCAATAGTGACATAAGTGGGGATGAAGGGGAACATGCTATAAGTGCAAGAAAAGCAAAACTAAATACTTCTGCGAAATTTGCCAAATATTGTTGTGCTTGGTGCACGCAGAAATGGTTTGTGTCGGCTGTTACGAAAAGTGACTATTTTAGAGTACGGTATCACACAAACTATCCATTATATTCATAATTTCGATTTACACAACAAAATTCAACAAGTCTGCTTCTCAGTTCTGTAAATTATTCTCATTTATATTTGTATTTCAATCCAATTTACTTGTACTTCCAGTGTGCTTACATATTTTCTACTTTTTTATTTTACACTTACTGTGTAATTCAGATCGTTGAAATAATGCCCCTACAGCATTTAGTAGGACCTAAACAATATCAAAACTCGTCATATGATGTAAACACACTGTCTGGCACTTGTCATTGTAGTTATCGGGTCCCAAAGACCCATTCCGACAGTTCCTGACACTATTTTTCGGCCGACCGTTCTAGGGTTATGGAAACTTTCAATATGACACGTTTCATTTTTAACGTATTTATTTATCCATTCTTGATGAAGCACACATGTAATACGAAAGTAAGACTGACTCATGACTAAGTTATTACTAATCTAAGACTGACTTATTACTAACTGAAGGCCAAGTTATTACTACTTGCCTTCGCGCCAATTCGCGCGTATTAATATCTATTATAGTTTATCTAGAACATTCTAGAACACGGAAGTTACAAAGTTTCATATTTAATAATTTGTTTATGAAACTTAATAAATCTTGCTTTACGTAAAAATACACAAAATCGTGACAAATGCAATAATAATTTTTTCGTATGAAAACAAACAATACAAAAGATCGTAAGTACATAACAATTAGTGCAGTGTTAATATATGTTTACATTATTGTTCAACATTAAGTTTACGACTTTCAATAATTAATTAATATAGTTTGTTAGAAGACCCTAGTAATGCAAATGATAATCAATGTGACTTTACAGAAGCGCCATAAGATATTATAAATATGGAATATTAGGGTATAATACGACGACCAACTATGGTATCGTAGACTTCAAAATTATTCAAACAAACGGGACCCTCCTAGCTAAATACATTACAAGCTGCAGTTGCAGACACCTTTCTTTCCACAAGTAACTTCTATGCTTCTATACCCCGATATGAAACAACGACGTCCTACCATCCGATACTTTCGTAGTGTATACATATGCATCCATATTTCACAAGCCACGTAACAGTGTGTGGCGGAGGGTACATTTGGTACCATTATCACTTGCTAATAAACCAGTCGCGCATGGTATGCGGGATCAATAGTCGCCTGTATGCTGCTCTGTTATCCTTTCCGAGACAAGTAGAAATATATTGGTTCACTCTTCATAATACCTATGTTCTCGAGCAGTGGCGCAAACCATGAGAGGAGGGAGGGGTAGGGGGAGGGGGAGGGGGAGGCGGAGGGGGAGGGGGAGAGGGAGGGGGAGTAGGAGGGGGAGAGGGAGGGGGAGTTAATGGGGCTCAAGTCGCCCCACCCCACAGCACCTCCCAAAGAGTTTTTAATCTTGTTATATTTGTTTTCATTCTTTATGTTTCAAACACGTCGGCCCCAGATAATTGAAATAGTACATATGTAATAAACCACAACGTAAATAAAATTTGCTAAGCACACGTCAACGTGACAATGGGTCGCGAAAGTGATGCCACGACTGAAGTCGTGTGCTGCTGTTACTGTCAGCCGTGTTAATGCCGCCGCTACCAGCTTTTATGTTGCCGCTTTTATTACTGCCATGCCGAAGTAACGAGCCGATTGTTCATGTGTAGTAACACTCTGCTTAGCAGGTCAGCGGAGCCACCGAGAGGAGTCTAATGAAAAACAGTAGTGTTATTTTAGTTCAATTTTTACACATAGATCCTCACGTTAATTAAACTTTAAAGACCTTTCTCTTTGGATAGTGACATAATTATTTTAAGTGCTGATTATATACACTCCATTTCCACCACGTTACTCCTTTTCCACTTTCAAATTATGCGAGACTACTCATTTCATTTCTTGTGCAATTGTTTTCGTAATATAATTCTTTAAATTATAAAAAGTTTAAAATTAACTCATAAATAATAACGTTTTTCAGTAGGCTTTATTTATAAAATTGGGGCCCCCTCCACACAACCAAATCCTGGCTGTGCCACTGGTCTCGGAGTTTTGACACAAGTCAGTATCGCGATACAAAATGCCTCTCTTGCATCGCCTACCACTGGAGTTTCCTTATCATCTTTGTGACACTTTCGCACTTACTATATGAGCTCTTAACGAAGCGTGCCGGTGAAACTTTCTGGCAGATTAAAATTGTGTGTCAGAACGGGGATTCAAACCTAGAACCTTAGCCTTTCGCGACAAGCGCTCTACCGACTGATCTATCCTGACACGATTCAAGGTCCGTCCTCACAACTGTTCTTCTTCCTTTTTCTTGATTTGCAGCTCTTATTTTTGCCGTGTTTGCAGTAAAAAATTTTTCTGGGTATGAGGTACGCCTGATATGCAAAACACTGTTTCATTATGCACCCAAATGGGAAGTGATTGTGATAGAGAAAGTCCGCAAAATACGTGTATTACATGTGTGTTATGTAAAAAAGCACGGAAAAAGAAGTGTATGCCAAAAGAAACTGTGAGTAATAGATAGTAAGCAGACGCTAGAAATATCCCCACATACCATAATTACGTTTACGCACCATAAGTAGCGTTTTAAAAAATCTCAAGTTTTAAAAGAGATAATTTTGTTTGCAGATGACAACGCTACCACTACATTAGTATGTAAAAAGGGTCCCACTCCATCACAGAATGTAAAATAAGGTAAAAACCAAAATAAGACTGACGACATTGTAGGCCTAAATTTACAAATAGTACAGTAGTAAAATAAATGTAATTTGTTTTCACAGCATTAAATAAATTGAAAGCCCATTGATGATGACACAGAGGTGCTTTTGGGTGCATAATGAAACAGTGTTTTGCATATTAGGCGGACCTCTTACCCAGAAATAAATGTTCTTCTTCCAGTACCTCGCCTCCTACTTTCGAAACTTCACAGAAGTTCTCCTGTGAAGCTTGCAGGACTAGCATTCCTGGAAGAAAGTGCACACTCCGCTGCAGAGTGAAAATTTCATTCTGAAAATATCCCTTAGCCTGTGGCTAAGCAATATGTCCACCACATCCTGTCTTCCATGTTACCGGGTCACAATTATGCTTCTTGGATGCAGAAAAAGTATCATGTATGTTGTTTTGAGATCCTCTTATTTCAAACTTCACAACGAGTGCTTTGGTAGCGCACTCGGAGCTCATTTGCGTCAGACTAATCACCAGCTTCTTGATGCTGAGAGCAATCTAGAAATTCATCATTATGAGAATAAAAGTGTTAGTTCAGAGATTTTAAGTGATTTGGAAATTTTCGCACCTAGAAATACCTTGTGTGGCCGCTTGCTTAATGAACAAGTTAGTTGTTCAAGAGGTTGTTTTGTTTTTAGGTATTCGCAGGTTTAGTTAATGACAAATGGCACTAAAACATGTTACGAGTAGCTGTTCTTTGTCTGTAGTTACTTCTCAAGCAAAGGTTGTCAGTGTCTCACACAAAGACTTGTGACTGAGCATAGAGTAGTATAAGTGTCATGTATTTAATTTTATTGGGTAAAGACAAAATCTGTTGACACTGGCATTGCTGCTACGTAGTTCAACGTTATCTCAAGGTGCCCACTGTTAGTCACACCTCACATTCATCTTAAATAATTTCTGTATGACGGATGAAGCAAACAACTGCTGGTTCATAACGTTAAGTATCATCAGTACATAAAACGATCTTCCAACTTCTATACCCAATGCTGGTAATTTCATTATTTTGCTGATACCTGCAAAATTTTTTATTAATCTCTCTCTTTGTAAAAGTGAAAGGACACTCATTCACTCACTCACTAAGCATGAAATCCCGAAAACTACTTCACCTATAAAGCTGAAATTTGGCTGTAATTCAGTTTATGTGTAGAAGACGTCAGCTAAGAAAGGATTTTGCGATAGAGCATATAGTATAGGAGATATGACGTTACAAACAATGAAAACTTCCTCGTCTTGCGGCACTTCATAGTGTGACTTGATCAGTCCACTGTTTGAGAAGGAGAGCACTTACCGACTAGCAACAAACTTCAAACATAATTTCAAGCCTTAGAAAGCTTTTTCTCGCTGACGACCCCAGCAAAATTACGAAAGAAAAAAAAAATTTGTCACTTACTACTTTTTTGGCGTTCATGAAATAACATTACGGCATTTGGCATGACGTTACAATTTATTAGTCGTACAGTAACAATCGTATTCGCGACAAATGTTACAGACAGTATATACACATACCACTGAACGTACGTTCGAAATTTACCAATAGATACAGTTCATGACATATGGAGGCAGAAAAAATTAGATTCATGAAAAGCTGTCTTATCACGCATGACGTTTTTATATATTACGTTTTTCCTACTAATTCAATTTGCAACGTATTTTGCAGCCATTTTACATATACACCACTGGATGTACCATAGAAATTATATCGCATTACGACATATAGTTCAGGTGCTATGACGTCATAGACAATGAAATGCATTAAAGTATGATATTATAATTTACTGCGTCTTTAGTACCAAGTCCCTTTACAACACATTTCTCAGGCAGTTTTCTGATATGCGACTCTACGACTGTGGTAAATAATGTTTCTGTAGAACACATATTTGAGGAGAAATAAAAAAAAAAATGTTCAAATGTTTGTAGAACTTATGGGACTTAACTACGGGGCCATCAGTCCCTAAGCTTACAAACTACTTATGAACTAGCTAAGACTAAGGACGGCACAAATATCCATGACCGAGGGGGGATTTGAACCCCCGACCGTAGTGGCCGTGCATACCGTGACTGGAGCGCCTCAGTCCCCTAGGCCACCGCGGCCGGCAAGAGGAGAAATCCGTAAATGGGTACTGCATTACGTTTGACATTTTCTTAAGTCTTTATTGCTCTATTCGCAGCACATTCTGCAATCAATGTCCAAATATACCGCTCAAATGAGCTACAATATATCACTGAACGACACATTGATCAGCAGATAGGATGTCATAACGACTGCGCTGTTTCAAAACGTAACTACCGAGCGAATTTCACTGTAGATTCACGTGAATCGTTTGTACAACTACCGCAGACGTCCTCATGATGGCGATGAAGGTGCTCAAGGCGAACGTTTACTACCTGGTCGACCTCATCGGCTGCAGCGCCGCATCCTATGTTAGCCTCTACAACTCATTCATTTTCACAGGTTTCGTGAATTACGCAGTACAACATAAAGAAAAAAACTCGAAATATTAATAATATCCTGGAGAAAAGTAAGTTCTTTTTAGAGATAAATGGAGCCAACACGAAAAGTTACACGTTTCACGAACTGGCATGATTTTTGGCTTTTGCAACTCACAACCACTTTGTAACGATTATTTCATTCCTGCTTTCAATTAGAATCCTATAATCAGAATGTTACGTTGTTATGTATATTGCACCGAAAAAAATATGATGTCTTTCATGTTGTCGAAGACCTACTTCACAATGTATATTTATTGTTGACAGCCTAACGACTGGAATTTAATATTAATTCAGATTTAGTCTCCTTTTTGTACCATCGTGTTTGCTTTTGTATGTTTCAAGATGTTTCACTACATAATAGTGGACAGCATCACAATATAACCGACTTTCTAAATTCTCCCGGTTGATCATCACTTCACGACTGATTCTTTTGCTTGGTTCATAGTAACTAATAATAAGCGATTAACCGGAGAAATCATGTACCGGTTCAAAGACGAATAAAGTGTTTACAATACATCAATAATTTATTGCAGAAAGTTGTTTCAATATGAATAATAGATCAATTATTTTATTGTTAAGGAAAAAAAAATTTTAAAAATAAAAGTTCCACCTCATAGTATGTCAATATTTTATTGTTATGAAAAAGTTTCAAAATTAACGATGTTTGTTTTCAGAACTTCTGTAAGTTAATTGTAAAATATCCGATATTAAGAGTGATTGTTTTATCTTAATGATTTTATTGTTAAAAGAAATGTCAAAAATGAAGAGCGTTTGTTTCAACTTAATTAAGAAAATCTTTGTTAAAAGTAAAAGCTGTTTTTGTTTTTATTATGTCAATAAACCGATTGTTGAATTACGGAATGGACTGTATTTAATTTAGTCAAGCGAACAAAGTCGCGGGTAGCAGCTAGTATTGGAATAATTTTACGATACGATTCCATCCATCTGCTTTGAAGCGTGACATCATCAACAAGTCAGAAAACCCGTATTTCAGTCGTTGCCAACTGCAAATAATCAAGGTTTAAATTGATTACTGTTTTTAATTAAATCACGCGGCTCGTTAAAATTTTATTGGTAATTTGGAAGAAGCGTTGTATATAGCAGTTCTGCCCTACAATCGGTATATTTCGAACACGACAGTATCGCAGTGCCATCGTTGCTTGTTCACTCGCAACAATTTCAGTTGAACCCTTAGAATCCTGCCTAAACACATACTTTAAAATTATGACATATCCGTAAAAATATTAAAGTCCTTTTTTTCAATCAGAATAGACATGTACAGTATGGCTTGTCAAAAGACTTGCCTAGTACACAACACGCCGATGCCACTGTTCAAAGCCAAAGTGAGGAATCACACTCTGTAAATGACCATAAATTTTAGTACTTCATACCTTTGTAATTAATTCTTTGTGCAATACGCTTCCGCATGTCTTATGCTGACTGACGAATTTAAACCAAGGATACAGAGAAAAACCTTTTTGTTCATTTAATTACGGTAAAAGCTAGTAAAAATTTGTTTTGACACTGCCACTGCCGCCAGGAGGCTTGTTGTTGGTATAAGGTGCCCTCTATCGGATTAGCACACGCTCTACGACCCTCTGGTCCGTGATACATTTGATGTATAACGGCGCATAAGATGGTCACTATGTATATTAACCCATACCTAGTTGTAAGAAACCAATTTATTTGCATGTTACATATGTTCAAATGTTTGTAAAGCTTATGGGACTTAACTACGGGGTCATCAGTCCCTAAACTTACAAACTACGATTGAACTAGCTAATACTAAGGACGGCACAAATATCCATGCCCGAGGGGGGATTCGAACCCCCGACCGTAGTGGCCGTGCAGACCGTGACTGAAGCGCCTCAGTCCCCTCGGCCACCGCGGCCGGCGTGTTACATATGCTGTGTATGTTTCAATACATTGTAATTTAAACATAATTCCTGACACCCCACCAGATGATGGACTGAGTCAAAAACTGAAGGCTGAAATAAAAGGAACCCTAAATAACAGCTATGGCATTTTCTCTGCAAGCATGGGGCATTTTGAGTTACATCACATTAGGCCATAACTGGTGAGGTTACAATTTTCTAATTTAAGTGGTGAGTTTGGGTTACATAACCAATAATTTCCATGAACGACTTATTTCTATGGTAATGTAGAACTGAATAGTTTGTACTAACATTTTAAAACTATCTTATACTCATATCACCGAACACTTTTGGCTGCAGAAAATTTATTTCCATTTATCAGAGTGAGACAAGTGTAACACATGGTAGTTTGGATATGCCCAGGGAGCGTGCACGCGTAACGAAGAAGAGCAGCAGATGAGGGAAAATTTCGAAATTTGCGATGTATATAAGTAAACCGGTTTTCCTTTCGCGCTGAGAGTTGGTTATTATTTATGAGTAATTTCTGCTGCAAGCGACTACATGTTCTCAATCACACACAGTACCCAAGTACTGTATTAATTCAAACATATGTTTTATACAGTTACAAATAGTTAATACAATTTTATACAATAATTTATTCGAATATATGCTCCACTAGCAACTGACCCGGCTTTCCACGAGTAGAATTTATGTTACATATTGATAAACGTCCATCAGGAGTGTTTCATGACTGATTTTAATATCTATTTTAATTATTTTGCTGCGGGCAATCTCCAGACGGCAGTGCAACATGCATATCGTCTCTTCTAGTATTGAAACTATTGTTCATGTTTACTTCACAGTCTAAAGGCTAGTCTACACGACGACACTAGGTTGCGACACTCGTTTTATGAAATGAGTTGCGCGCAACTGGTTTCGTGTATGTCTGTAGACACGGCGCCAATACTATACATTTCAGTTTCGTTGTTTTGTGAGTGCCGTAGTCGCCGAAGAATGAAAGTTTTTGTAGCTGTAAGAGTTTTGGCGGGGCTGTTGCTTCTCTGTGTGAAGTCGCTGCATAAGACTAAACATAAAAAGAATAAGGAACGTGTTTGTATTTGTGACTGGATTAAAAAAAGACGTCAGCTCGGTTGCTTAGCGACCTTACTGAAAGAAATTGTGATCGAAAACCCTATAAGTTATTTGAATCAACTCAGAATGTCACCAGAGCAGCTTACGTTCCTTTTTCCTTTTAAACAGAGTTAGTAATGCAATAAATGAACAAGATACTGTTATGCATGAAGCATTGTTACCAGAGCTGAAACTACAAATTGCATTACTTTTCTTGTCAAATAGATATTCGTCACTACAGTACCTGTACCGTGTTACCAAATCCACAATTGCCATAGTTCGTTTGTATAGGTATATGGAATTTAATGTACTTTAGTCTGCAATTCACTAATCGTCAATCCATCAATATTTAATTCTCGAATAATTGCTTCAAGAGCACTAACACGCCGCTGATTATTACTGAGATTTTCATCGTTAAAATGGCACAAACACCTATGCATCGTATATATGTTCAAAAACGTAATTATTTCTTTCTTTCCCCCCTTTATGTTGTGTTTTGTTCTGTATTGGTTATCACCTAACCTAAAAACACGCGTAATCAGTTTCGGCAAAGTTGTAAGGTGCCGAAACTATTTAGTTTCGCCAACGAGTTGCGTGAACGCCTACCGCGCATGCGCACTGGCCAGTAGCGCAGTTTCATGAAACGTAGTGTCATCGTGTAAACTAGCCTTAACACACCAGTCACGACACTCGAACGAATTTTTGTTACCCGCTGCGATCATAGCGCACCAAGCTGCCAGCAGGGGACACTACTGAGTTGGTGGTATCTCGTGAATTGCGCCTTCTTAGTTACAACTTATATTCGTTTTTATGATGGTTCTTTGAACCGGGAACGCTTGTAGCGCAAGTAATTGCAGCAACGACCAGAAAAAGACACCACATTTGTCATTTTTCCGATTTCCTAAGGACCCTGAAATGCTTGTAACATAATCCAACTTCTGAAATGTTTTCGTCACGAATCGGACATTTACATAAATTTAAGTATAATTATGATTCTTTAATCTTTTCAGGGGTGGAAAATAGCTCATAAATTGCAGAAGAAAAGATCTGTTGAAGAATGATACCGTTTACCTGTACAATAACGTGAAATTTTGTTCGTTACACTTCGAACGAAACCAGTTCATGAACGCAGAAAGGAAGAAACTGGTACGGAATGCTGTACCAACATTATTCGAAATACCGAACAAGCCGCCACAGTTGTCTCTGAAAAGGAAATTGCCATAGAGAGCTGAAGACCTAACTTCAAAAGCTACTACAAAATTTTAAAACTTTATAATTTAAGAAAAAAATGGAAATGAGGTGAAAACCACCTGCAACATCGTAAGGGAACAGACAGGCAAGTATCCAAAATGTGTGGGCGATATTAATAGCAAAATCAAATCTGGGCGTCAGAAGTCGTACTCACCCGAGTTTTCGGAAATAAATCTAGTTAATTCGTGTTTGCTGTGCACCTAGACGTAACGAGGAAAGGCTGGTAAACTTTCAACTACCGGTAAAATAAAGTATTCAACCTACTTCTACTGTTACTTGCCTGTAGGCTATCTCATCCAACACAGAATGATAATAAAGACGAAAGTCGTAGTTTTTCTAACATGTGTACTACAAAGTAAACTCACGGCGTAGCTGATGTTGTCACACCCGTTTACTTATGGAGCTACATCGCCACGCTTCTTACTCTGTGTGTGTTGACGTACCTTTTTATTAGTTTCAATTGGAAAAGCTGCAAACGTACTTTCGATCGGTGCGTATATCTGCGCGAGTAGTTTAAGATTTCGCCATTTCGTTTATCTGTTGTAGTTGCACAGGTTTTACTTTTAGCCTAATAATCGTATTTCGACTGATATTTAACGCCATCGAGTCTAAAATAAAACAAAAATTATCGAGAAAAGTGTTAAAATGGTTATAGGCAAGAAAGTTAAAGGACAGCTCCCTTGCTCACAGCTTGGAGCGCTAGTGTCGCCCCAGCTGACAGACGGTAACAGCTTTTACATCAGTGAGTGTCGCGACTGGTATGTTAGACTGTGTTTATATCACGAAGTACGTTTATCTATTCATGATTAAAATGACAATTTTAGTGTGTGAGACTACCTTTTAATTATTACGAATGACAAAAATGTTTCATATGTTTGATAAGTCATGGTGCAAAATTTTAACACGAATTATCTACAGGAGAATGGAAAAGCTGGTAGAAACTGACCTCGGGGAAGATCAGTTTGGATTCAGGAGGAACGTAGGAACCCGGGAGGCAATACTCACTTTACGTCTTATCTTAGAAGATAGATTAAGGAAAGGCAAACCTACATTTTTAGCTTTTGTAGATTTGGAGAAAGCTTTTGACAATGTTGACTGGAATACACTCTTTCAAATTCTGAAGTCAGCAGGGGTAAAATATAGGGAAAGGAGAGTTATTTACAACTTGTACAAAAGCCAGACCGCAGTTATTAAACTCGAAGGGCATGAAAGGGAAGCATCAGTTGGGAAGGGAGTAAGACAGGGTTGTAGCCTTTCTCCGATGTTATTCAATTTGTACATCGAGCAAGCGGTGAAGGAAAGCAAGGAAAAATTTGGAATAGGGATTAAAATTCAGGGCGAAGAAATAAAAACATTGCGTTTTGCTGATGACATTGTAATTCTATCAGAGACAGCAAAGGACCTGGAAGAGCAGTTGAATGAAATGGACAGTGTGTTGAAGAGAGCGTATAAAATGAATATTAACAAGAGCAAAACAAAAATAATGGAATGCGGTCTTAGAAAATCAGGCGATGCTGAAGGAATTAGATTAGGTAACGAAACAATGAAGGTGATAGATGAGTTTTGTTACTTGGGTAGTAAAATAACATGCGATGGTCGTAGTACAGAGGATACAAAATGCAGAATGGCAATGGGAAGAAAAGCATTTCTGAAAGAGAGAAATTTGCTAACATCGAATATTAATTTAAGTGTAAGGAAGTCTCTTCTGAAGGCATTTGTGTGGAGTGTTGCCTTGTATGGGAGTGAAACATGGACGATAAGCGGTGCGGACAGGAAGAGAATAGAGGCTTTTGAAATGTGGTGCTACAGAAGAATGCTGAAGATTAGGTGGGTAGATCGCATAACTAATGAAGAGGTACTGAACAGAATTGGTGAGAAAAGGAATTTTTGCATACCCTGACTAAAGAAGGGATCGCTTGGTAGGACACATTCTTAGACATCGGGGAATCGTAAATTTAGCATTGGAGGGAAGTGTGTGGGGTAAAAATCGCAGAGGGAGACCAAGATATGCGTATAGTAAGCAGATTCAAATAGATGTGGGTTGCCGTTCTTATGAGGAGATGAAAAGGCTTGCTCAGGATAGAGTAGGGTGGAGAGCTGCATCAAACCAGTCTCCGGACTGAAGACCATAACAACAACATGTTTGTTAAGCTTATGGGACTTAACTACGGAGTCATCAGTCCCTAAACTTACAAACTACTTACGAACTACCTTATACTAAGGACGGCACAAATATCCATGCCCGAGGGGGGATTCGAACTCCCGACCGCAGTGGCCATTACGAATGACATTTTTCATGTATGTGCACCCCAGCGTCCCTATGACTGATGGTGTGTCTCGTAATGTGCTCCCAATACTTGCGCTTTCTACAACCTGAAACGCTGTGACTGCTATATGTATGGTCTGCGGGCTCCTACAAACATGGCGGTAAGGCCTGTACAGTGGGCCAACTTAAGCCCTGAGGCGGGAATATTAGCAAACATCAGCGGGGTTCCCTTTCAATCCCTTTCGTACGCCGGTTATCTTCAAAGAGCCTAATGCTTCTGGGCTCCTTAATGATGATAGCAGATAGCGTCAGTTTATTCCTTCCCTCTAGTGCTTCTACTCGTACACCAGCTCGACTGTATTATTTCAGTTACTTCACGCTTTTGTATTGTTAAAGATTTTAGTCTTCTCTTTTGTTAATTGTGTTTCGCGTCCGTGAACTCCGCCATCTGGTATTTTATCCACGTGTTTGACTCAGAAATCGAATTTGATTCCTGAGCACAACAAAGGCCTGTTACTAACGGAAGTAAGTCTTACGTTTATTGTGTTTGAGTCATTACGCTTCGTTCTTCACACCATCGAACTGCTGTTCGGTGCTTTTTCAGTAAAGTTTCCAGTTGTTGAGTACCTGGTTGGCTTTGCGTTAATGTGAGCGTGTATATGTCCGAATTCCACCCTTTAACCCCCTTGAATACAGCTCATCATAAATCACACATTACCGTAGGCAGGTGGGCGATATTTTGGCCATTTCATAATTTCCATTCGCTGTTTTTGTTTGGTTTATTTTTAACTGCCGATACCATGTTGACGCAGGAAGTTTTTGGTACAGAAATCAACTCGTTTAAAATACGCGATTCTTGTGCCTAAGATCAGTGAAATGTACAATAAACAAACCAATAGAAGTAGTTCCTTAAAAACGGTGCCATATGAGATTTACTGTGCCAAATCTTCTGTTTTTAGGCACATTCCTATAATTGTCAGTGCTGCGCAGGTTATAATCTTACAGATAAGAAAGTACAGTTTTCTCTTATGTAGCGTACTTAAAGTTTCAAGACATCTGTTTCTCTTACTTGTTACAATATTTAAAAATGTTCAAATGTTTGTTAAGGTTATGGGACTTAACTACGGGGTTATCAGTCCCTAAACTTACAAACTACTTATCAACTACCTTATACTAAGGACGGCACAAATATCCATGCCCGAGGGGGGTTTCGAACCCCCGACCGTAGTGGCCGTGCAGACCGTGACTGGAGCGTCTCAGTCCCCTCGGCCACCGCGACCGGCTACAATATTTATCGGAGAAGTAGATGTTGAAATGTTTGTAAATCTATGGTACCAAACTATTGTGGTCATCAGTCCATTACTTAAAGTAACTTATGCGAACGTCAAAACACACACACGCACACACACATACATACACACACTCATCCCCCCAACACACACACACACCTGCACAAGAGAGGACTCGAATCTCCGACGGGAGCGGTCTCCCAATTCCTGACTTGGCACCTAGCAACACACGCTATTCTCGCGAGGGATAGCTAGATGGAAACGGAAGAAATATAATAACTGTGTAAATAGCCAAACAGTGCTTTAAAACGAATTTTCATGTAATTTTAACAATAGCAATACTCTCTCCTGAAACTCATTACACAAGTCTTCTGATGCTCATTTCTGTTTTTCGCTAACATTTCGTCTACTGCAGTAGTAGCATCTTCCGTAAACAATAGCTTTTCACATTTTTTATATTGCGGATGAAATTTGTCGGATCTATTCAGTAGTTTCGATGATTCACCACCGAGAAAGCTTTTTCACATTTCATTTCAAATTTAAAGAAAAAATGTGCTAACAACTTCCTGTTGGGAGGAACTTGTTGGAATAGTTGTTCGTCAGTATCTGTGCCGCAAGAAGTAGGTATGTGTGTGTGTGTGTGTGTGTGTGTGTTGGGGGGCGGAGGCTAATATGGGCAAAGTTCCTGCGACAGAAAGAACATTAACTCGTTATTTTCCGTGGAAAAAATACATTGCATGTATGTGTCGTATCCGGTGTATTTGAAAAAAGCTCCTCATTAAACAGCGTAACAAAACTCGTCTGAAAAACAGGAAGGAAATGTATGGTTCCGGGCGGATGGGAATTACTTCTGACTCGACGCCTGTAAAATGGCAATCCAATTTCCCATCGAGCGTTGGAAATAAGTTCGCTGCAGTACTAGTTGAACGTATGTCCTGTGTTTGGAGCTTTTCACAAGCTGCGGTCGAACTGCTGTTAAACATATAGGCAACTGTCCTGGAGGTATACCAAAATTTGTCCTAAGTACAATGTCTAGTCCGTTTCTCCCTGTTGTATTCATTCTAGTATCAGGATGGGTTCTTGATGCCAGTGACTCGTTACCGACACTTGTACGAATATCGCGAGAGGTACACGATGAACGCATCCAAGCAGATACATCTGTGGACACGGATGGACAGTCTGGTAATGGATCTAGCACTTCTGCAGTCACTGGCGTAAACACAAATGCATTAGCATTATTCCTAGACCGTCTTAAGTCAATTAACAGTTCAAAAATAGAAGGATCTGAGGCTCTTCACGGAAATGCTCAAGGTGTGCGTGGTAAGTCAGCATCCGATGGACATGAAATAGGTGGAAATGGCGAGGAATCTGGTACAGCCTTGGAAGATAAGTCAATGAACAGTTCAAAAACTGAAGGATCTGAGGGTGTTCAGGGTAATTATCAAGGCCCTCGAGGTGAACCTCCATCCGGTGGTCTTAGTGGAAACAATGCTGTACACAGTACTTCGAGCGCTCATTCTGCTTCCGTAGAGGAAGGTGTAGTTGCAATGGAACACCAGAGTCGAGGAAAACAGCATCAAACACCATCAGGAGGTCACAGTGAAAGCCCTGCAGGAGCTGCTACAGCTTCTGGGGAAGAAGAAGAAATAATGGCTGAACTTTTGGAAATATGGGCGAAAATCGGAGGACCAGAAATGCTTGGTAAGATTGCAGCAATGAGTGGGAATATATACGGAGCTGGTACTGGTGTACCTTATTCTTCGTCTCCCAGCGCAGTATCGCCCGTTGGTACTGGTAGTATGGGAGGTAATAGCCAGTATGTCACGGCTGGTGGTTTTGCTTCCGGGGGCACTGGACACTTCGCAACTGCAGGAATTGGAGCTGGCGGTAATACGTCTCAGCCAGCAGAGGTGGTGTACGTTATGATGGTGCCAGGATACGGTGCAGTGTCCCAGGGCAGAGGTGGCTACACAACAGTTAATACTGCAGGAACTTACAGAACGACTGGTTCGTCCACTACACCTGCGTATGTCTCTTACATGGCCATACCTGTGGGCTCTGTGACGACGAGGGGACGCTCTCTGAACGGTATACCTATATACTACGGTGGGACGGCTAGACGCGGTGGCGCCACATACAAGGCGTTGCCGGTGACATACGGGAATGGAGCTTCGCGACAGTACTCGTCGGTTGCCTATATCGCCGTTCCGGTTGGACAGGTGGTGAGCACCAGGGGCCAGCAAGGTGTCGCCAGATCAGCAGCAACCTACTACACCCTGCAAGGCGGCAGGTAGGCCTACGTTATAGCTGTTCAAAAATGATTCTTAAGCTTATGGGACTTAGGGTCATCAGTCCCTAAACTTACAAACGACTTATAATCTAACTTAAAGACATCACAAACATCCATGCCCGAGGGGGATTCGAACCCCTGACGGGGAACTGCCTTGCTCATCACAGGATAACGCATGAATGCGCTCGGTCACTCTGCTGTGGCGTTAGAGCTGTATCACCAACTAACTTAAGGACGATATTTACAGTATTTGCCGGCATATAAGACGCACTTTTTTTTCTACAAAATTTGGTCCACAAACTGGGTGCGTCATATAAGCTGGTTGCCAGTTAAAGTAGGTACGCAAAACTTCGATTTCTTTTCAAGGGATACCCGAAAATGGAGTAAAATGCGGGAAATAATGTTTTAAGCGGAAAAAATTGCTATATGTTTCTCTCTTACTTTTCGAAGTTTTTATTTGATATAAGTACATAATATGCACCAAAACACCCGTCAGGAGCTTTATTATGTAGTAAAGGTTTCTGAATTTTGTACTATTTTTAGCGTAACTGAAACTGGCAACTTCATAGGAAGTAGAAACTTTTGACGTAATTTCATTCAACATAATCGATTTTTTCGGCAATCCTGTAACGTTGTCATTCATTATTTGAATAATGAAACGCTGCTGATGTATTTGTCCTTGTCTCACCTACGATATTTGAGAATTTATCCAATTCTCAAGCGCAAATATGTAAACAAGTATTTTTTGTGATGTTTGCACAGCTTTTGCGTCTCACAGTAGTCGTATTTTTGAGGTTATAACATGCTGTGACCCCATACACTGCGCCGACCATACACAGACGCAAACCATCCATCATTCTCACAGTTTATGGAACATCAGAAAAATATTTACAAACATTTTTCCGCTTCGCAATAAATTCTCAAAACACGTCAGTTTAAACATGAAAACCATATACTCGTCGTGAGACGTTCGCGAACTCATTCTCCACGCGATGTCTAATCGGAGCAATAGTAAGCAGAGCCACCTAGGTATCAATGTCGTAAGCCTTAACGACGATCTCGACAACCATCGCGTCATAGTCGGCACGCACTCTAAACGGAAATAGGCGAAATATCCGTTTGAATAAGCGCAAACTGTCATGAAACTCCACTGCGTGAAGTTTATGAACACTACTTGAAGGCACTGCCTTAGATATTTGTTGTACATGAACAAAAATATTATAATTATGTCTCAATAGACGTAGTAGGTGTGATTTATTTAATTCCTAAAAACAAGTCTTAAAATTGGGATTTTTTTATCGCGCCACTTCGAACATTTGAATACAAATAACTACGTATCATACTTTTCATATCACAATTTTTTTTTGAGTATCACTTATGAGCAATAAATAGTACGTATGCAGGTTATTTCAATAAAGGTCGTGAAAAATTTTACAGGATAGAGAGAATGGAGAATGTTCCATGAAGAATTTGAGGTACAGAAACTGGGATCTGAGACGCCAGCTTAAGACGATAAGGAAGTAAAGTTTATAAACGTTTGACATGGTTTTTGGAGTTTTAAGTTTCTGACTACATCTTATCGCAGGATGGTGCTTTTGATGTTTTAACCATATGATGGCCAGCCAACAATGACGTTGGCGAATAAGTGTTTTTTAAAAGATTATAGTTGTGATGATCTAAGAAATGAACTCTAAGATCCGAAGATGCCAGTTAAACCGCCGAAACCGGTTATCTAAATAAAAAAGCTATGTTGGCTGTTGTACTTAAAAAACAGAAAGAATACTTGTCTACCGTTTTGTCTCGTGTTACTGTTTTTCTGCTTACTTACAAGAAATACGTGTACAATTAACACTTACGGTGCTTCAAAATTTTAAACAAGGCTGCAGTTCAGCAACGGTGGTACACGATCCAAAAGTGAACAAAATTTCAGCCACCCAGTTGCATAAAAGTGGTTTATATACATAAACCTTGACCGAGGTTTCGGCAAAAGTAATTTTGCCTTCTTCAGAAGGCCGAAATCTAGGTCAAGGTTTATGTGTATAAACCATTTTTATGCAACTGGGTGGCTGAAATGTTGTTCACTTTTGGACTTACTGTGCTGTTTATTTAAAGGTACATCTTTGGCCGGCCGCGGTGGCCGAGGAGACTGAGGCACTCCAGTCACGGTCCGCGCGGCCACTACGGTCGGGGGTTCGAATCCCCCCTCTGGCATGGATATTTGTGCCGTCCTTAGTTGTAAGTAGTTCATAAGTAGTTTGTAAGTTTAGGGACTGATGACCCCGTAGTTAAGTCCCATAGACTCTACAAACATTTGAACATTTTTTACATCTTTGGTTAACAACAAGGAGATAAGGACGGTGAGCTGAATCACCAGGAAAACATGACGGTGGTAGCTTTAGAAAATGAGGTGCTATTTCCCGTCCTGCGAAGTTATCTGACCAGAATCACCTCGATTATTGCATGTGGGGATACCTAAAACCACTTCTGCATGACACCACCGTGGATACGGAGATGGAATTAGTTGCAGCAGTTGTAGCTGCATGTGATGTGATTTGTAACATACCAAGGATATGTCAGTGTGCGTCAGTTTTGTTTGTCGATGTCATGCTTGAATTGAAGGTGATGGCCTCAATTTCAGCGTATTTTGTAATATACAGTAGAAATGGGACGTACGTTGTGTCAATCATAGTATTTGCAGTTAACTGTAACTGATGTAAATAATCAAGAACGCAGTATTTCGTCATTAAGCTGCCTTCTCCAACGCAGTTTGAGAGCATTCCCAAAAGATTTAATTTCATCTCTTTTATACCATGCTCGAAATATTTTAACCACGTTGTTCCAGGAATCAATAACCAAGTTGTTAACCGTCACCCCATTATTGTGAAACATAACAGCAGCCGGCTTACGACAGCAGCTCCGCTAACGTCGCATGATAAAAATGCAGAATTGCGCCTCCCCGCAGACATTTGAGTCATTTTAATACCAGCTACCGCCTGGAGATGCCGTAAACGTCGGCGTATATATATAAGCACGTATTGAAAGCATTACGGGCACGCATAAATGCCAATGGGCCATTTAGGTTAACTGCCTATACTTCAACCATAATGAGGCCTCGTTTGAAGGGTTGTTTTCTGGGTTAGAAATTCGCTTCCACACGAGCAGGCCTAACTTCCGCATAAACAGGCCGTCTTACCTGCGAAATGTAAAAGTTCGCGAAAATTACCGGGTGAGAAATACGTTAATTAAAAGCAGTAAAGTTGGTTATGTGAAGATTTGTCCTCGACGAGAAAACGGCTCGACACAAAAATTAGCGCATTTCCCAACTGGAGTGCTGTAGAAACAGGATTTTATCAGTGGAAAGGAGGACCTTGTTCGCTTTCATATTTCATTATATCTCATATTAAGAATACATTTTTGTGACGTACACTCCCTGTTGCCTCCCCGTACCCCTTAGACCACCTCTTCCTAATCTTTCACATATTAAGGAAACAGCAGGAGCAATATGTTGGAAAATATCAGTGATGAAAACAGTCAATACCTAACGTTTAAGAATTTTCGACTAAGAGCCTTAATAGAAAACGACACATATGTCTCTCATCGTTACTATATAGCAGGACATTTTAAAAGTCTTCATTTCCAATTTTTCTCTCATCGTTACTATATAGCAGGACATTTTAAAAGTCTTAATTTCCAATTTTTCAACATTTTACTAAAAAAAAATTCTCTACCTTTCATTCACAATAATCAACTATAAAATATGATGGCTTACGAAATTACTACGTAATGTTAAAGGCAAATTTTTGAATATTTCAAATATTACCAATGTATCGGCACTCCATTCACCGCCCGGCAGCAGTGAGTGCAGGCAATTGAAATGCTGAGTACACCAGACCGCACAGACGAACCAGGAAATCGGAAGCGACGAAATAAAATATTAACAACATCGCTCTGGTAATTTCTTTTTACTACTAAGAAAAGCTCAAACAAATGGTTTTATGCTGGTTTCTTGTTGCTGTATCATTGTTTCGAGAGCTTTTAAAAAACGAAAAAATGAAGATTCGACGTGTCGTTTTCATGGTGATGTACAGACAAACAGGAGAAAGAGATGAACAAACTAATAAGTAAATTTCTTTGCAGTATGTTTAATGCATATGCTATGCATGCCTAGAGTTTTACCACTTATTGTTAGACCAACCATATGCCCGAGTTTCGTAGCAGTTGTTAACGAAAAGCCTTTGTACACAGTCAAGTGAATTTTTATTCGTAAATATGTGACTGCGGTTCCAATTTCTGTCGCATACTTAACGAAAATAAGATAGCCTTTGATTATAAGCTAACAATGGAAAAGCGCTCTATATTCCCTATTTGGTGTAATATGCCATAGTACCACGCATAGCAAACTCCTAAAACTAGCCTTTCCCTGATAAATTTTTTGTTAAACATTATGAAAAACATTCAGTACTTTATCTAATTACTAATCATTGTGTACTAATATACAGACACGGCAATTAACGATGAAACTAACGATTACGATGCCCATTTTTTCCCTCCGATATTGATGAAATAAAGCCCGTTTGTAGCTCCAAGCTATATTCAAGTTAGGGTGAAAATCCTATGTGAATTCCATGAATTGTGAGGAAGTAACTGTCGTATACTTTGATTTATTTGGCTACCAGTTTCGACCTTACCATACAATCATTGTCAGTCATATTTGCATAAACCAATTGGAATTTTGGTACTCCTCAACACACCATAACTAGGTGCCTTGTAAATAAAGCTGACTTGATCGATTCCTAGACAAGTGACACCATGTGCATACTCCAACCATAAACAACGAGTTAGTTTCATCCTGGTATGCATGATACCAACTTCATTCACAAATCACTCTAAGCGCTGTTTATCACGTTACTTGCAGGCGGACTGCCTTAACAACCAGACAGACGAAATATTGCGCATTGATCCGCAATAATTTTGTATTCTAGAACGGTTGTCTCTGCAGGTAGAACAAATCTACCGTGACAGGCAGGCCAGACATCAGAAAGCTATGCACGTTTCTGCTCAAGATAGGCAAATGACCTCTAACTGTGCTACAAATGATCCAAAACGACCACTATTATAATTGGAAAGTAAAAATAATTACTGCTAACTGACTTCACCAGTATGGGACTGTAGTATTGGCAGTGTCTCCCTACATGTGATTCTATCATTAAATTGAGATACCGTAGTAGAGGCTCTTGCCCTAATTTCAAGGGTAATGTTGTACTCCTGTCGATAGCATTGCACGGATCCCTTAGCTGTTCAAAAAATAACTTAAAATGGCGTTGAGTATGCACCCAGAATACCGTTCGCTGTGTCGACTGCTGACGGCGACTGCGTCTCTCAAAACCTACACAAACAAACTGGTTTTATTTAGAACTGAGACGAATCAGCAAACACTTATTATCGCTCTTGCTGAAGCCAAGGCTAGCTACTTTTCTCCCCTAGTTGTAAATACAAGACAGGGTACGTTAAATCTACAAAATAGTCCACCAGATGACGAAAGACAAACTCGTACGAAGATGTTTAACTATCGAATTGAGGAGTAGCAATGTGTTTACCGCTTTGTGATATAGTCTTAATCACACGTTAAACATGTGATCCAACACTCACGATCGTATAAATTCCGTTGTTCATCGCACTTAGGCGAAACGACAGCGAGTCGCTAAGAATCTCACAGAGTGCTCCCTCGTGTCGCCTTAGCAGTGCAGGGAGAAGAGGCAGAGAGAGTAAGTGATTTTTCGTGGTCTCTTAGGGGCAGTAATGTTTCCACATGTCCCACGTACTTATAACCAAGTAGCACCTGTCCTCAGCAGCCAATAGGATGCGCTCTGACATCGTGGGTCCTCGCTAGTTCACTTCAGAGAATGAGATCATGCCTCTCCTGTCGTCTCGACACTTTGTTAAATCCTGCTGACGTAATTTTTAGAAAACCTTATTGCCTGCTGCACGCACAAGTGCAAAACAATGGGTGGCGGTCGGCGTATTGGTCTTCACCATAAACAATAGAAGAGATACCTCTGAAATCATCCTATTGTGTCGCAGAAGCATTTTGTTCGAGACGCCCTGGGGGACGGTTCCTACCTGATATTCCGTTGGGTGGGTGCGACTACGCTCTTTGTTCTGACGATGAGGAATGTGACCTATGCTTCGGCCACACCAGTAAAATTTAAGTGTTTTATGTGTGTGCCAGCCTCTAAATATATGCTTTAAATCCAATTGACTTCTGATACTCATTATCACCACAAATATGATGTGTGGAGTATAAAATTAACCGCAAAAACGAGTGAAATACAGTCACGTGTATGAAAGTGACATGGAAGGAAGTCTGCAATTATTGACTCCTTACAACACTTAACATAAAGCTTCAAGGAATATGAAACCTCTAGTTTGTTTATGCTTACAGACCTGCGAATGGCTTTATTGAAAGCCTAACTTGTTTCCAATTAAATTACACTTAGAAGTACATGGAACTCCCTGCCAAATCAACGAATTTCGACCAGCAGTGGCCCCGTATAAAAATTCATTAGGGATTAAATAAAATATTCTGTATAGCTCTAGTAGTTATGGGTATTAACCTACCTTCTACTAGTCAGCCAAGGAGGTTAACGCTTATTTTGCATACACCTCTTGATAATAAACCTCAGAAAAAAAAAAAACATCAAACTTGTATCTTAAAAGCGTAGGCTAACATAAAAGGGGGGGGGGGGGGGGAGGATTTCCGACTCCTCCACTTTCTGAGAAAATGAAACGAAACTTGTCGCCTGGTATCTGACACATGCATAAGCGGTTTGGTCTTGAAAGTTCAAATGTTTGTAATTCTTATGGGACCAAACTACTTTGGTAATAAGTTCCTAGACTTACGAACTGCTCAGACTAAGTTAAACTAAACTAAAGACAACACATCCATGCCCAGGAGAGGATTCGAACCCCCGACGCGGGAGACCGCGCGATCCGTAAAGTGGCGCTCCAGACCGCTCGGCTACTCCCGCGCGGCGGTAGTGTATGCGAAACATCCTTTTACAATACAAATATGGATTTACTAACGTACAAAAAATAGTTATATTTATTATTCAGGGTGTAATATGCATAAATGCGAAAAATATGGTATTTTGTAGAACAATATGAACAGAAATAAATGTATCTGTTATTTTTGCTATGCGTCGAGCAGACGTACCCCACAACAAACGCAAACCTTTCTACCTAATGTTTTCTACTTTGCCGTACCTGGGCCACAAAGTACCGACACCTGGCAGTACTCACTTCCACTACAGGTGAGCGAATTCCAGTCTATCGCGAGGCGTGCTGCAAAGCTTTAGCCCTGATCTCGGAGAATATAGACGTCGTGCTGGTACTTTCTCCACTGAAAACATGCGACTTTTGATAGCTACATTTAAATGACAAACAGAATTATTAATGTTGTTCCGTAAATTGTCCTGATACACTTCTAGAAATAATTGTAATTATACACGTTACACCCATCACACCAATTACAGTAAAGAATTGTGGCCTGTGTACATTGGAATCCTTATTATAGAAGCATGTATCGTTGTGAAGTACATATGTCATCAAGCTGTCGAAATTCACATTCGGCCTTTTTGCTCTGGGTATGTGCTGATGTTTTCAGGATGGTGGCAACCTCGCAGCAGCGACCAGCAGCCGGTGGCTCGCATGCAGCTGTCCAGACCGTCGTACTGCCCGCCCAGGCATACAAAGTGGTCTCCGGATAACTCCGCAGAGCTACACTTAAGAGTAAGCGATTGTTTTCCGTGTGTTTCGGAACTAATGACTCTCATCATTCCATTTGCACTATGTCCTCAATTATTTGTTGTATATTTATTGAAGTCACAGAACTCATCCAGAAGCGTATAATATCGAGTCGGAACTCCTTCTTCTCGGTGCAGTGCAGGTGTACGAGACGGCGTGGATGCACTCTGGTGAAATGTAGTAGTAGTAGTAGCAGTAATAATATTACAGTAGTACCACAGTCTAATATATACAGTCGCGACACTCACTGCTGTTAAAGCTGTTACCGCCTGACATTTGGAGCGACACTAGCGCTCCAAGCGGTCGTAAAGCCGTCTGCTCCTTAACGCCGTATACGACACATTAATAATGACCGCTTGTAATTACTTTTCTGTGTGGTTTGCTAAATATTGTATATATTCTTGCATTCCAAGCTTTATTTAAGTATCTTGTCACATGACTGAGTAAAAAAGAAACGTAAACCGAGCAAAAACTCGTTGTGATCGGACACAAACTGCAATTGTGCAATACGTTACGAAATATTTCTTTAGAATTTGCTTGCAGCTTACCTTGCCGGTAGTGATAGATAAACATAGTATTTTGTGCAAACAACCCTATAATAGAACTTCTAAGGGCCAGTTGAATATCAACAAATGTAAATTTAGTAACAACTCGTGAATAAACCGACGCTAACTGCAACATATTTATGAGGAAATTCTTCAGACATTGGACCTTACTTTGCTGGTAAACATAGTATTTCGCACATGAGAAGCATGCAATTGGCCTTCCCTGTGTTAAAAGGTGCGAAACAATGTTTTTCTCCTGCTTTTTAGTTATGAGAACACCCACTGACTATGAAACTTTCATCTAATATAATTTTGCTACGAGGTTATTTTAATTATATGTTGTTTTAAGATAATATTACGTCGATTACACGACAGTCTAAATGTCATATTATATGAATGGTCCTAAGTCATTATCACAGTCTGCCATTCTATGGTTCGTTGATGAGGGAGGAGTGGGAGGGGGCGGGGCGACAGTCGTCTGTAAAATAAGACGGCTCTGTGGTTTCCATTAGATAAAACAGAAAACATTTAACCTTTCAAACATTAAAACGGTAACAATGAACACTTATTTTCCATACATTTCTTATATATTTGCCTCAATAATGAATTACTTTCGAATACCCAGACAAAAATGTTTCTAGCTGTGATGTCGCAGCAACCACAGTCGTAATACTTGTTTCAGGACACAGTTTAATTTCTTCCGCCTTTATATTATCACGTCTTTGCGGTAGTTTCCTCTTCATTTCCAGTTTCGGTGGTTTGTTTGGAACATCGAACAATGTAGGCACAGCATTCCACACCAACTTCTTCCGTTCAACATTCATGAACTGGTTTGCATCGAAGTGTAGCGAGCAGAACTTCACATTATCATGTAAATACGCGGCAACTTTATCCAAAGGATCTTGTCTGCTATTTATAAGCCATTTCGTAAAAAGAAATAATCTTCAATATGTGTCTGTTGCTTACAAGATAATTGTAAATAAGCATTACCGAATCTTGATGTCACATACCTCTCAGGCTCTGTAGGAAACCTAAAGAATGATAAATGAGACGTATTCTTGTTGTTGTTGTTGCTGCAATTTATTGTACTACGCACGCTTCCCTTCGTAAAAACCATTTCGTACACCAAAACACACAACAAACACACGTCTCGTATAAGATACAGAGCAACGTGGCTTTACGTCCGCAAGGAGCGCTGCAGTCGCCTAGTATAACAAAAATCAGCGGTAGTGTCGCGACTGTATATATTAGACTGTGGTAGTACTGTATCCAATTAGCATAACTAAGGATTGCCTAACAATGATCTTTTTATACATTACCAGTAAAAATACAGGAAGGTTTTGAGAAATTCACAGTGAAAGTACAAAGATGTATCTTTCTACAGCAAGTATATTACAAGATATAGAATTACATACGGACAAAATACAAAAATAGTAAGTAGGGTCTTACGTTTGTCATAAAACACATGAAATGTTGATGTAGATGTTATGTGATGCCACGTGAGGCTGTAGATCGTATGTTACCTAGCCTACATAATGTGGAGCGTGCGTGCGCGACGCTCTCTCATTCTGTGATAGGAGCAGGTGTCTGGTTGCAAAGCCAGCGTCGACACACATGATGTTTCCCCTCACAAGGCCACATTTGATATTTGGCCTCACAAGGCCACATTGAATGTTTGGCCTCACGTAGCCACATTTGATGTTTGGCCTCACGTAGCCACATTTGTTGTTTTTGACTAATGTGGGCACAATTGATGTTTGGTCTCAAGTGGCCGCAATTGATGTTTCACCTCACGAGACCAAATTTTATGTTTGGTCTCACGTAGCCACGAGACCAAATTTTATGTTTGGTCTCACGTAGCCACATTTGATGTTTGGTCTTACATGACCACATTTGATGATTCTCATGAGCCACATTTGATATTTGCCTCACAAGACCACATTTGATGTTTCGCCTCATGAGGTCACATTTGAAGTTTGGCGACATGAAGCCACATTTGATGTTTGGCCTAACCTGGCGTAACATACAAAGTAAATTAACATCTAGTGACTTTCATGTCACATGTAAAAGTCTATTTACTTTGAATATTTTCTCTTGGTACGTGTTTCTATATCTTCTAATATACTTGCTGTAAAAAATATGTTTATACTTTTTCTGTGAATTTTTTTTATAAACTTTCTGTGTTTTCACTGGCAGATGAACAGATGATCGGCTGTGCATGCAACATGTAGTGAAGCTCTTAATAAATAAGAATTCGAAATATTTAAACATTTCGACCGTTTCAGGGCAGTGAAATGAAATCAATGGCAAAGATGAAAATTTGTGCCCTTGGATTTATTTCAATGGCATGAAACTGTCGAAATGTTTAAATATTTCAAATTCGAAAAATTACAGCTGTTATTATCAACAAATGGTATCTGTTCTTTCGAACATGTCCAAAAAGAACAGACACCATATAAATGATCTTAATAAGTAACTTACATTCAACAGCTACGATATTATAGCAGTAACATAAATAGCGTTTTATAATCATTTTTATACTTTCGATAATGACATTGTCTTAACACACGTCGTATCATCGTATCCCTTCTGTATTCTTGTTTCGTCACCGATTCTCCGGGGAGCCTTTTCATTCCTGATATTCAAGAAATTTGTAGTATTACATCTTAAACCCTTTTCGAAGTTTTCTCCCTTTCGACGATCAGCTACTGTAAAATGCCGTGCTCCAGAAGTGTTCTCTGCGAAGTATCGTCATTGAAGTAAATGATAAGTATGTTTCATAGTAGTAGACTTTTTGGCCGGGTCTGACCTCTTTCTATATGAACATACTTCTCCTCAGTCTATCATACGGTGCGTGCTGGAGGGTACCTCGTACCAATACCACTCATTTCCCCTTCTCGATTTGGAAAAGACCACCATATAAAAAGAATTTCGACAGCCACAATCGCAAAATCAAATATATTGTGTTTTATTAACTAGTTTCTGCTAACCATTATCAAAAGGTTTGATGAAACCTTTGACATGATTTCATAAAATGTTCGTCTACTGTTCGTAATGTCGGAATATTTGGTAAAAATTGAATCACAAAATGGGGGCATAGTTAGATGAGACTGGTTATAACATTAAGAGTATATCCGATCACATTCCTTATAGACAATATGGGCTACTATTCTGGTGTTTACCGTTCCAGCCTCAAATAGGGCGAGGGAAAAAAGAATTCATCTAAGAAACCAGCGACTGTGGACTGCAACAAGGAATGATAGGAATACAGTCGTAACTGCATTGCTTCTGTTATCGTAGAATATCTACATTATAGCTATGAATATATGTTATCCATTTAAGAGACTTACATGAACATGTTAAGGTCATAGTAGTGCATCATATGAAGGTACGAGTCTGTGGCCAGATGATAAACACACTGAAAACATCTTTTAGCTGAAAAATAGATACACTTCAATAATAAAAAGGCAACAATTAGATATTCTATCTGTAATTATCATTCTTTGGCATATAAGACATAGTTCCGCTTTACTGTGCAGTGTAATTTCTTTATGCGAATAACAGTTGACTTCCTACCCTTTTGTGCGCGATAATTAAAAAATCCCTACAATTTTATGCGCTAAACATGCGCATTATTGTATACCTTCTCAATTACGTGCATCCCCTCGTAATACGAAAAAGAAGAGTACTATATATACGGTGCTATTTAGTTTATACAACTATTGTTACTAACTGCTGACATATTTAAACTGTTTCATAACAGCTGATTTGTATCATTTTCATTGTTTTACTTAAGTGTTATTTTCTGTTTTACAGACCGTCAAGGCGACATCACAAGTGGAAGCGAAGCTCCATTACACCATTCCATAGTCCGTCGTAGTTCGACAAAGTCCAAAAAAAGACCACAAATCACAGAATACTATGTAAAGAAAAATAAAGTTCTATATTGTGTGTGTGTGTGAGTGCTAGCGTTTTCTTGCTGTTACAGCATTGTTTGTAGAATTTTTGCAAAATCAGTTTCAGGTGAAAGCAGATATTAAATGTACCGGACAGTTATACGTTTGTATGTAATTTTAATTCTGACTTAAATTTTAAGAAAAGTATAGTTCCACAATTTATTTGAGTCCTTAAAGTACTCTTTCACTTTTACACACAATATTTTACATAAAGGAACATGTAAAAGATGTAAGGGATGAAAAACAATACAATTTCTAGATAAATGTCACTTTCGTGCAATTACTGCTTGAGACTACCACAACATCCCTTAACGCTGGAACGACTTGGAAACTTAAAAGTATGTTATAACTAGCTCCTGAAACTTCAGGTAAGCTCTAACAATCGATTTAAAACAGTGATAATGATGTTACACTGAGTTTAGAGTATTTCGTCTTCAAGTGCAGGAAAGTTGACTAATAAATACACGTAACATGCAGAGAGCACGTTTTATGCTATTCTCCTAGGCTACGCAGAAACAGGGACAAACCATGGACGCCCAATGCAAATCATCTGAATGGTTTCTGGCTGTAAATACTTAAATATTCCATTTTACTATTTCTGTGGATACCACATGTTAATCAGTGTTGTTATTTTTCATACGACAGTACCTGCAGGAAAATAGCGCGGGATATGAACTTTAATCTTCGTTCTTCCTTGGACAAAACAGACTTATGCATGTGAATCTTCATAGTTTCAAGTGTTTGTCAAGCTTAAGGGAATTAACTGGGGGGTCATCAGTCCCTAAACATGCAAACTACTTATGAACTACCTTACACTAAAATCCCCACGATTGGCGACCCTACACAGAAGCTCGAACTTTAGTTAGGATTTCAATGCGAGATGCCTATAATACTTATCACAACGAACACTTTCTCGAAATTTGACTGAAAACCCCAAGGGATTTTGGTCATATGTTAAATATACTAGAGGCAAAATACAAACAATACCTCCATTACGTCATAGTAATGGCAATCCTGCCGATGACAGCGCTACTAAAGCAGAGTTACTAAATGTAGCTTTTATAAACTCATACACCAAAGAGGACGAAACCAATATTCCAGATTTCGAATTACGAATAGAGGGCGTAATGAGTAATGCAGAAGTAGATACCATCGGTGTAGTGAAGTAACTAAAATCAGTTAACAAGAACACGTCTTCTGGTCCGGACTGTATACCCATTAGATTTGTATCTGATTATGCTGAAGCGATAGCTCATTACCTAACAGCCATATACAACAGCTCTCTCAAAGAAGGATCCGTACCAAAAGACTGAGAAGTTGCACAGGTCACACCTATGTTCCAGAAAGGCAGTAGGAGTATCCCACTAAACTAAAGGCCTGTTTCATAGACGTCAATTTGCAACAGGGTTTTGGAATATATCCTGTATTCATATATTATGAATTATTTCTAACAGAATGATGTATTGACCCAAGGTCAACACGGATTTAGAAAATATCGTTTATGCGAAACACAACTAGCTCTTTACTCACACGAAGTGATGGGTGCTATCGACAAGGGTTCGCAAATCGATTCCGTATTTCTTGATTTCCAGAAGGCTTTTGACACCGTACCTCGCAAACGGCTTTTAATCAAATTGCGTGGTTACGGTATATCGCCCCAAATTTGCGACTGGATAGGGGATTTCCTGTCAGAGAGGAAACAGTTCGTAGTAACCGATGGTAAGGCATCGACTTAAAGAGAGGTGATATCGGGAGTTCCACAGGGTAGTGTTATTGGTCTTCTGCTGTTCCTTATTTACATAAACGATTTAGGGGAAAATCTAAGTAGCTCCCTTAGGCTGTTAGCAGATGACGCCGTCATTTACCGTCTAGTAAAATCATCTGATGATTCAAACCAACTGGAGAACGATCTGAATAAGACATCACTATAATGTAAAAATTGGCAATTGACCGTAAATAATGAGAAGTATGAAGTCGTCAACATGAGTACGAAAAGAAATCCGTTAAACTTTGTTTACAAGATAATAGCCACTAAATACCTAGGAATTACTATTACTTCAGATGTAAACTGGAAAAAACACGAAGATAATGTCGTGGGAAAGGCGAACCAGAGACTGCGTTTTATTGGCATAAAGTAATAGGGCTCATTGCGTATACCAAAAACGCGCCATGCCAAGGAGACGCACTCGTTCAAAGATGCTGGTGACAATCGTCACGTGAATATTCTCACACATGCCTACATGTTTCTGGACGTCCACGCAGCATAGACTTCCGTCTAGGTATACGTAAAGGCAACAGTGGAAAATCGTATAACTACGAAAGAAACAAAGAGCTTAAATTTCATTCAGTGGCGATAGGTCCGCCATGTTTGAGGAAAACTGAACAGGCGTTCGCCGTGCTATTTGGGGTATCGGCTGACAGCTGGTATGCCAGTATGCCACACCCACTACATAATTTCACATATTTACAGTTCCATGTTTTAAATAAAGATTAACTATTGAATACTGGATTTGGTTAAAGATCCGTCCGACTATATCGAAGCTGCGAATTGACGAGCCTGGTTGTATATTTCATTAAAATCCGATAATCTAATCTCACAAACCTGTCAGTAATATAGTTCGAGTTCGAAGTGTAACAGTCAGCTGTGGTTTGCCGCTGTGGAATTATTTGTGGTGAATATAATAAAAGTACATGATCTAAACGTGCTGCAGTAATGGTTATGACAAACAGTTATGATCATGGCTATGCTTCTGTTGCTAATGTACTATAACAACACTCATAAAGTCTAGTATTCATTTATCTAACGTTTACTAAACGTATTACGTCTACAAATTTGTAAAATGTGCTATCAAACGGTTTGGTTGTGAACTTCGGTGGACGATATTTGGATACAAATACGAAAGTGTAAACAGAATACTGCAATAAAAATGCGCCTTGGTCAGCTGCCACAAAAGCATTTCATACCAAAATAATGTATCATGGATAATCATCGTTGTTACCTCGCTGAAATAATATTTGTTGCGAAGAACACATACATATACCAGTGAAAAAATTCTAGCTGTTACTACTGATTCCACACTTTGCACTGGTTACATGTCAACCATGCTCGATCAAGTATCGTCAACAACAAATCACACTTTTTAAAGTATGTGTACACCAGTGTTTTTCAACCTGTAGTTCGCGACTCCTATGGGGTCGCAAATTCTTGTACGGGGGGTCGTCTTTACAGGAGGTAGTAGTGCTCCGTAATGCAAAAACATGTGCTTAACAAAAGTGCTTTTTTATATTAAAGTTATTCGATTCCTTTTGATAATAAATTCTCATTTGAACAGAAAAAAATTATTGTATAGTAACTGCATCGTATTAACAATGAATAAACGAAATGCTTGAAAAGTGTTTCCAGATAGCAGTCAATAGCTAAATTTACGAGGAAACCTCGTTATGCAATATACAGGGTGAGTCACTTAACATTACCGCTGGATATATTTCGTAAACCACATCAAATCTGACGAACCGATTGCACAGACCGTTTGTGAGGAGAGGGGCTAGTGTAATCGGTTAATACAAACCATAAAAAAATGCACGGAAGTATATTTAACACAAACGTACGTTTTTTAAAATGGAAACCCGTTATTTTTGTTAGCACATCTGAACATATAAACGAATACGTATTCAGTGCCGTTTGTTGCATTGTAATATGTTTACTACATCCGGAGATATTGTAGCCTAAAGTTGACGCTTGAGAACCACACCTCCGGTGTTCGATCGTGTGTATCGGAGAGCACCGAATTAAGTAGGGATCCAAAGGGAACGGTGATGTACCTTAGGTACAGAAGAGACTAGAACAGCACATTACGTCCACATGCTAACACTTTTATTGGTCTCTTTCACTGAAGCACATGTACATTACCATGAGGGGTGAGCTACACGTACACACGTGGTTTCCGTTTTCAATTACGGAATGGAATAGTGTGTCCTGACATGTCAGGCCAATCGATGTTCAAAGTGGGGGCCATCATTTGCTGCACACAATTGCAATCTATGGCGTAATGAATATCGTACTCGCTGCAGTACATCTGGTGTAATGTCGCCGCAGGCTGTCACAATACGTTGTTTCATATCCTCTGGGGTTGTAGGCACATCACGGTACACATTCTCCTTTAACGTACCCCACAGAAAGAAGTCCAGAGGTGTAAGATCAGGAGAACTGGCTGACCAATTTATGCGTCCTCCACGTCCTATGAAACGCCCGTCGAACTTCCTGTCAAGGGTCAGCCTAGTGTTAATTGCGGAATGTGCAGGTGCACCATCATGCTGATACCACATACGTCGACGCGTTTCCAGTGGGAGATTTTCGAGCAACGTTGGCAGATCATTCTGTAGAAACACGATGTATGTTGCAGCTGTTTGGGCCCCTGCAATGAAGTGAGGACCAATGAGGTGGTAGCCAATGATTCCGCACCATACATTTACAGTCCATGGTCGCTGTCGCTCTACCTGTCGGAGCCAGCGAGGATTGTCCATGGACCAGTAATGCATGTTCCGTAGATTCACTGCCCCGTGGTTTGTGAAACCCGCTTCATCGGTAAACTGGTAGAACTTCAACGCATTCTTTGTTAATGCCCATTGACAGAATTGCACTCGATGATTAAAGTCATCACCATGTAATTGCCGATGTAGCGACACATGAAAGGGGTGAAAGAGGTGACGATGCAGTATGCACATGACACTATTTAGACTCAGTCCACCGGCTCTCACAATGTCTTGTGTACTCCTGTGTGGGTTCACGGCAATAGCAGCTAACACACCAACTGCTTCCGCTTCTCCTGTGACGGGCCTGTTACGGAGCTGTTTGCGTGCTACGACCACACCTGTTGCATACAGTTGGCGGTAGATGTATTGAAATGTGCGGCACGTTGTATGCTCTCTGTCCGGGTACCGTTCTGCATACAACCTGCAGGCTTCACCTGCATTTTGTCGACACTCGCCATAGATAAGTATCATCTCCGCCTTTTCAGATTTCGAATGCACCATGGTCACATTCCAACAACACTACACTATCACAGACGTCTGGTAACAAAGTGTACTACAGTTAGTCAGCGTGCAAAGGCGAATGCAGAATAACAATAGCGCTACATGCGGACACTGCGACAGCTAGACCAAACCACAACAGTGCACTACAGCCACACCCGTAAGCACGTTCGTCATCGTAAACATATCCCTGCTGATGCTGCTCGCCGACCGTGGCCCGTGTTTGTTACAACACGCAACTGAACGTCGGAGTTTTCAAGCGTCAACTTTAGGTTACAATATCTTCAGATGTAATTAACATTTTACAATGCAACAAACGGCACTGACTACGCATTTGTTTATATGTTCAATGTGCTAGTTTGAACTATAGCCCAGTCAAATGGTGGTTTTTCTGTAACAAAATTTCGAAAGTTTTTTCTCAACGGTTATGTATGTTTTTGGGGGCGCTGAATTCGAATTTCAAGTTTGCTGCCTTGTAGCAGGGCGGCTACACAACGAAAAACTCAAAAAAACCTCAAAATTTTCGCACTTCATGAGTTTCTCGTTTATATCTCGAAAACTATGCGTTTCTCGAAGATGTTCATTCTAAGCAAAATTAAAGTAGACGAAATTTCTTACACAATGCACTACTCATGTTTCATGTATCATGAAATGAGTGATTGACGAGTTCAGGATTGGGTCATCTTTTCCTATAGGTTTTCCATCTGGAATAAAAAAGAGTGCCTCTAGTGTTGCAATATGGTTATAAAAGACAAATAAGTTGTGTAGCGATACTGGTATGAAGAAATACCTTTACTGATGTCATATGCACGGTTATTTTATTAATCTCCATTTGGATGTTTTCGTCACAGGCAATGTTTCTTGGTCACGTGAAAGTGCAGGTAAAGGATCTCGAGCAACGTAAGGCCCAGGTAATCTATCAGGGGCTTTGCAAAGTCCAGGTTGAACAGTCAGTGGTTGATCTTCAACTGAAAAATATGTAATTGAATTATTAGTATTATGACAGAGAAAACTGATTAATAAAGACACATAATGCTGCAAAATATTACATGATTTAATACCTTCTTTCACCTCAGCTGCTTCAGACAGTGGTGCTGAAAGTGGCTCGTCCACGTCCTCTTCGTCTTCTATATTCAAATGTTCAAATGTTTGTACAACTTATGGGACTTAACTACGGGGTCATCAGTCCCTAAGCTGACAAACTACTTATGAACTAGCTAAGACTAAAGACGGCACAAATATCCATGCCCGAGGGGGGATTCGAACCCCCGACCGTAGTGGCCGTGCTGACCGTGACTGAAGCACCTCAGTCACCTCGGCCACCGCGGCCGGCTCTTCTATATTCAAAGTGTCGTCAATGTTCGAGCACAATCCTTCACATTGCTGGCACAGTTTCGTGCAGAAAAGTCATGCTCGCCTGCATCCACACCAACCATGGCAATCCATCTTGCATTTGCAAGATATAAGTTGCAGAAGCCTCTTTGGAGCCGGGGGTTTCAGAGTTTGGTAATGGGAGCCAACCCACTTTCTGTCAACTTCCAGCCCCACTGCTGCGGATCCTAGTAGTTTCCAGTCCACTGCTGCACTTGAAGAAAAACTCTTAAGTTATCTTGTTAAGCCTCAGCTTCAGTGGGAGGTATGGAAGCCATGTTTGCTGTTGCCTGATAGGCTGATTTGACGTATTGCTTATACCTCAGCTGTAGATCCCCTCGCTTTTTGCTCAGCAGCACAACGTCCATGAAACCTCGAAGAGTCTCATGAATGACATCCTCAATTTCCTATAGAAACCTTTCTGAAGCGGGGCATTCAGTCACATTGTATACTTGCGATCTTACGTCTTCCCCAATTATGGCACACTTTTCTTCTTTCTCTGGTAGCCTCTGAATATCTCGATATCAGGATTCATTAATGTTTTTGTGTCCATTGGCTTTGAAACATAAAACGTAAGGTTTGCTTGCTGTAATTAAAATATCGTCGCCATACTTCAGAAGCAGGTGTCTTCTGATAGTGCTCTGATGTGGACGCGAATCACATTCAATCTGCTGCATCAATTCTTCCATGGCGACTTGACATTCCTCGTCGTTGTTTTGTAGGAAACAGTAAATTCCTTGCATAGCATCTTCCACCTCATCTCCAGGGGGTCTGCCAACTTCATGATGAGACGGGGGAGCCTGGTGTAGAGTTATCATGCATAGGAAATGGTACTGCGCATCAGCTGCTACCAAGTCAGTAACTGGCTCTACACGTCGCACTATACTGGGCCCATATTCGTTATTTAAGTTTCTCGCCAATGTGAGCACATTTTATCTAACGGCTAATTTCCTAACACGGTATACCAAATTACGTTTTGAGGGGGTCTTTTTTATTTTATCTTAGCGTAGCCCAGAGACACCTGCTCTCTACATAAGAAACAGTGAGTTTTAAAGGCAAACTCAGGTACAATTGAACGTAACGGTTTTGATTCAGGATTTTCTAGAGCCCTCTTTAAATAATGTTAAAATATGCACGATCCACAAAATGCGAGTACTCAAAGTGAAGGTTCAAAAATATGTATGTCCACTGTGGCCGCCAAAAGTGAACCACCAAGACAAGAATCAAAGTTCAAACAACAGCATGATATCAGGAGTTTCGAACAATCTGTAGTCCTCGACACAAGACCTACGTCGATCCGCACACTGCGGAGACCAACAAGCAAATCCCCCCCCCCCCCCCCACAAAAAATTATATATATATATATATGTCTCCCCATGTCGGAGTTCCCGACCACAATACGCGGCCTCTCCTACGTGGTCAAAGTGCTCCAATAATTACCACATACAGCTAATAAACTGCCCAATGACAAATTACAAAACTGTCACAATCAGAAGCTTTGGAGAATGATAGAGCATTATGTAGACGCCCCTAAAAGCTCCTTCCACACGAGCAAAGATCCTACAGAGACGTTTCCGTACACAGGTCCACGACCTCTCTGGAATTTTCTGACGCTCTCTTTCGATCCCAAGCCTCACAACACAAAACTTTTATGACAATTGGCGCCAGACCCCGGCTGGCCCAGACGACTGGATATGCGATTATCAAACTGCTCAACATTCGTCATGCAGAAGAACGTTTCTTCAACCACCAACATTCGCAGATCCTGAGAAACCGTCCAGGCATTCGTAATCATGAAAACGGCACGCCGCCTTCGTGACGGTGCTTTTCAATCTCTGCGGATTTCGCTCAGAGGCGGAACGACCGATTGTCTTGCTGTGGTGACAGTCTGGAGGACATCCTGTAGAATGTTACACAGAGCATTGTCCTGCTCTTCCACTGCTACAACAAAACCTCTCAGGTAGCTGTGGTCGGTCCTAAATGACTGCTGTTTCCATCCACTGTCCACCGAACGGGACCTCACGAGCACCCAAACACAACAGATTACACCCTCTTCCACAGCCAAATCGCCAAACCTTCGTAACAGAGAAATTTTAACAAGGCAAATATCCAAACATCTTAATTTATGGAGCCCAGCATACCGACTGCTGTAGCTACGTGACAAAAAGCACACCAGCGTCCCCTTCCCGTCGGTAGCCTGTGCACTGGACAGCAGATATAAGAAAGAAACGTAGAAAAATTCAATAAGAAACTGATGTCATTGAAGGACCTTTCCTGAAACGAAATGCCCCCATTTAGACAGAAGTGGTAACAAATCTAATAAAAGAGAGTATGAAAACGACGCTGAACTTCCCCATCTGCCCAAAGACGAAAATAAATTAATTAATCATAAAAAAATGACTGCATATTACCGCCGCCCACACTGTCTCGTACAGTGCATTCGTCCATGACCTACTGGCGCCAACCTAGACTTTAACGTCAGGGTTGCAATAACATACGACTCTAGGCACAGGTGTCCACCCCCCTCTCCCCTAACCCCCCACCCCCTTAATGTAACTAATCTACCTCCCACACCCGATATATTTGGATTCCTAGTTTATGACCTAATATATATGAAACTTCCTGGCAGATTAAAATTGTGTGCCGGAACCGGGACTCGAACCTGGGACCTTTGCCTTTCGCGGACAAGCGCACTACCGACTGTGCTATCCCGACACGACTCACGATGCCGCCTCACAACTTTACTTCCGCCAGTATCTCGCCTCCTACTTTCCAAACTTCAGAGAAGTTCTCCTGCGAAACTTGCAAGACTAGCACTCCTGGAAGAAAGGATATGGTGGAGACATGGCTTAGCCACAGCCTAATGGATGTTTCCAGAATGAAACTTTCACTCTGCAGCAGAGTGTGCGCTGATATGAAACTTCCTGGCAGATTAAAATTGTGTGCCGGAACCGGAACACGAACCTGGGACCTTTGCCTTTCGCGGGGAAAGTTGTGAGGCGGCATCGTGAGTCGTGTCGGGATAGCACAGTCGGTAGTGCGCTTGCCCGCGAAAGGCAAAGGTCCCAGGTTCGAGTCCCGGTTCGCGCACACAATTTTAATCTGCCAGGAAGTTTCATATCAGCGCACACTCCGCTGCAGAGTGAAAGTTTCATTCTGGCAAATATATATATATATATATATATATATATATATATATATATATATATATATATATATATATATATTAACCGGTTTCGATGAACTATATCACCTTCTTCACAATAATATCTCTTTTTTTACAATTTTATCCTATTTTCACCGCAAAAAGTTATGAAGATTGTATAATCTGTAAAGTCCTTCTTTCAGTACAAATATGATAAAATTTAACGAAACCCATGGGACTCACATAAAAGAAAGAGTTACTTGTGAAAATGAAATATAAGAAAAAGAACATTGTCAAACTATTAAAATTTGCGTAACCAAAGTGCATTGTCATCTCTATCGCACCTTTAAAAATTTTAAAATTTGCAATACAGATGACGATCCACTTTGGTGATGCAAATTTTAACATGTCACATTTAAAAATTTTTAAATATGCAATACAGATTACGATCTACTTTGGTGATGCAAATTTTAATCGTTTTAGAATCTTCTTTTTCTTTTATTTCATTTTCACAAGTAACTCTTTCTTTTCTGTCAGGCCCAAAGGTTTTGATTTGTTAACCTTTATCTTATTTGTATACAAACAAGGACTTTATAGATTTTAGCCGGCTGCGGTGGCCGAGCGGACTGAGACGCTCCAGTCACGGTCTGCACGGCCACTACATACGGTCGGGGGTTCGAATCCCCCCTCAGGCATGGATATTTGTGCCGTCCTTAAAACTAGCTAGTTTGTAAGTTTAGGGACTGATGACCCCGTAGTTAAGTCCCATAAGCTATACAAACATTTGAACATTTTTAACAGATTTTAACAATCTTTATAACTTTTTGCAGTGAAAAGAGGAGAAATTTGTATAAGAAAAAATCTGAAGATGATGACATAGTTCATCGAAACAAGTAAAAAAAAAAAAAAAAAAAAAAAAAAAAAAAAAATTAGCTATCTTGGCTGAAGTAAGCGTGTTTATATAAAGTTTGATCGCTCTCCATAGGCATAGTATGCCACTTAACTATAAATGTGGTTTTGCCATTTACAATTGAAATTAAATGTTTTATTTCACGTTTGGTAAACTGATTTATAAAGCTCCCCCCCCCCACGCCTAGCCTGGCGAAATTACTAATTTTTCAACCCCCCCCTCTCCCCAGAAGTTTCAATGACGCTGTGTGCGTCGTGACCACCCCCTGTGGGAACCTCTGACCTTCGGTCACCTTTAGTGTATGTGAAGGGAACGCTGAGCAGCGATCGCTGTGTGACCCATTCTAACGCCATTCTAGCTACAGGAAGGTGAGGTGTTGATCCAACAAAATAATTCTCGACCACAAAGTGGCTTTCCTGGCCACCACGATGTGCGGAATGGTCTCCAACTGAACACTCGTGTGAATGATGAAACGACAACTGACACGTAACACTCGTCAATCCACTACTCTGTCAGAACAATGTGAACAGGTGGAGCTGGCGTGGAATAATGTATCCCAAGACAGCATTCGCCAGCTGTACGATCGAGTGGCCGCCGGAATCAACGCCTGTATTACCGTCCTTGGAGGTTAGACCATGTACTATTATCGACCTTTCAGCAGGGATCGACACCTAGTACCTCAGTGCCACTTGATTAATTGATCTGGAAATGTATTACTTTCATATACACCATATGCACTGTTTTAACAATAAATCTTGAGTGAATCGAAAACTCTAAGAAAGTGCACTAATTTTTATTTTCGACAGAGTAGTTCGTGTTTCGGTTACCTTAACTTCTTGGACAAAATGAGAAACTATTCTGGTCATTTATCTCGTTGGTAGTACACATTTGTTTTTTCTATGTAGTGACAACAGTTCTCTCAATCAAATCTCCTTCATATTGTAGAAAGATATAAAAAAGCCAAGATTGCTGATCATCAATTTTTATTTACGACGACCGGTTTCGCTGAACTATGTCAGCATCATCTGGTCAAATAAAATCTTTTACAAGGCCATAATCTGTTAAAAAGGAAAGACGGAAATTTAAAACATGCATGTCATTATAATAAAATGAGGAGATACATCAATTAAATCCATAAGAGTAAGATCGGGCATATTTAGAGATGAGACATACCTTGTAATGTCAATCAGTTGTTATATAACAATTTACAGTGCATAGGTGCACTATGTCATTATAATAAAACATAATTATTAAATTGTTATACAACAACTGATTGACGTTATAAGGTATGTCTCATCTCTAAATATGCTCGATATTACTCTTATGGATTTAATTGATGTATCTTCTCGTTTTATTATAATGACATGCATGTTTTAAATTTCCGTCTTTCCTTTTTAACAGATTATGGCCTTGTAAAATATTTTATTTGACCAGATGATGCTGACATAGATGAGCGAAATCGGTCGTCGTAAATAAAAATCGATGATCATCGATCTTGGCTTTTTTATATCTTTCTACAATATCATAATTGTATCGCCTCCTAGAACGTAAACCAACTCAAATCTCCTTCACATAATTATGCCGTTTGCGTAACGAGAAACTGTCTATAGAACTTCGATGGCAGTATGAAAGTTGGGTTTATCGTAATCCTGAAATGTCAGAATGGGTAATACAGTACCATCTTCTGTAATAGGCTAAACACACACAGAAATGGTACTGATCAGTTTCATTTCCGAATGTGCTTAGTTTGTGCCACATTACTATTCGTATGTACTGTCCAGAATTTTTATATTCCGATGACAATATCTTCGAAACGCATCAATAAATATTTACGTTAAAGCACCGATTGTGGCATTTACATACCTTTTACAGGAATGTATCAACATTTTAAAATTACCATTGTGGACGCAGACCCCTTACATGAATTTATTTAACAACTCTATGACATCCTGTCGATGAGAATCAAATCGGTTAGGTAACTTTGTGCGGTTCCCTGGCTGTTCCTTGCATGCTGACAGCGTTACAGCTGTTTCGCCGCGGGCCACAGATATCCGATAAACACAATTCCACACTCCGCATATGACAATCACGAGTAACTAACGTTGGTTGTAACAACGAATTTGACGTCTCTACACACATGTCAATGCACAGACATCGTTAATGGTACATCAGTAAAATTGATCTCCAAATAATGAAATCAGCATACACAGAATTACAGCCAGAAGGAGACTGAAATAATTAACTTCGAGGACTCGCCCAAAGTGAGACATCCTCCAAAGTGAATAATAACTTGTAAATGCTGTCTCTGCCACGATAAACAGTAGAGAACATTTTAAACCACATAGCTTGCATAGTGAGAGTCTATTCGATACGATATCATAACAAATGCAAATTTCCCATCGATTACATTACATAAAACCTAGCGGTGTCTTTTGTGAATCTTCTTCCTACTTTGGTTTACCATTTAGCAGGAAGGAAATGATATTTCAGGAAATGAAACGACACTATTAATTGGGAAGTCAGGGTTGAAACAGATGGTGGTCGGCCGCGCACATGGCAGCACGGCGCTCCAAAGCACGCGGCTAACGTGCCGCGGCTCATGAACCGTACCTTCGATTTTAATTTGAGCCTTCCATATGAGCATTATGGCACAGAATGGGACACTTACCAAGTTTCTGAGTATTGAAGTATCTGCTGTACTCTTGCTAGTTTCACTAAAGACAGCAAGGAAAAAGTGGAAGATGCTACAGCATTGGGTACCAAAGAGTTACTTAATGCCTTTCTTCAATTATATAGTATTTCTTACACCCATATCTTAGTATTTAAGCTCTTTTCATCCATGGAATGTATTTGTAACCAATGATTGATGAATGACTAATGCAGAATACACGGAACAGGTAACAGTTAAGACAAATACTTCTTTTTGGAATTATGTTAGACAAAGAAGTTCTTCTGTCTTTCAAACTATATTACGAATTACAGTTCAAATTCGATAGTTACAAATGTATCTTAAATGGATACTTCGTTAATAGTAATTCCCATGGACAGCTAAAACCATTATCAATGTAGTTCGAGATGGCAATACTCTTTTCTCTTTCCAGTTGTTATGAATTATAATTTTCATTCATAATATATACATTTGAATAAAATTCTGTTTAATAAGAGTTTTAACACTGAAAAATATTTTCCCTGTGTTACTGAAATATTAACTCTATTTTAAGAATCACATTATAACATGCTTAATGGCATTAAGACATAAATCATTATAAAATATGTATTTTGCGTTTCGCAATTTTTTTCACTGTTTAACTATTATGTACTTGTTTTGGAATGGGAATTATCAAGTGATTATATCCAGAATACCACATTTTATGTCCATTCTAAAACTCATTACGACCTTTTTGGTTCCAAATGTAAACGTATCCACTTGAACATTCTAAGTGTCAACTTCCATTTTTATTAAAACAAATCAGTGTCTCATATCAGATATCCCATATTCGTTTGTGGATTTATTTTGTGTGGATTTATCTCTATAATGTAACCTAACAATTTTTCTGATTTCATACGATTCTCTTAAAATGGGATGTTCAGGTTTCGAGTGAACAGCTCCATATAAGTTTCTTATGTTCATTTTTTTTATTTTATTCTTTTTATTTATTTCTTTAATTTTTTATCCCAGCAATTAGTTTCTTGATACACCACTATTTAGTTATGAATGGAGAATATAAATACGTGGAAATTAGTATTCTGTGTTCATGAAATTTGTTGTAAAGCATCATCCTATGGAAATAGGGAAGACAACATTAGCTACTTCGCAGATAAATGATCTTGCCTACTGGCTGTACGTCGTCATATGGAAAAAAAGTAAACTCTGTTAGTTCTGTGAGTGCGTGAATCCTGATGATATAGCAACACAAATTTCTGAAAAACTAAGCTTCGTCAAGTTTAAAGTAATCAGAAAATATCCTCTGTCCTACAGATCCCTTAAGGCGATGGTCCCCAAAATTTCTACTGTGGCTACCCGTATTCGATATTAGATAGTACTTCTAGAAGTTTTAACTGCCAATCCAACCGCAGATACAATAACAATAAATATAATAATAACCTTGAATGAAACATTTACTCTTCAGCGGAGTGTGGGCTGATATGAAACTTACTGGCAGATTGAAATTGTTTGCCGGAACCGGAATTCGTACCTGGGACCTGTGCCTTTTGTGGGCAAGCGCTCTATCGACTGAGCTATCGGTTCACAGTCCGTTCTCAAAACCTTACTTCTGCCAATACCAAACCTCCAACTTTCCAAACTTCACGTAAGTTATGCGAACCTTGCAGGACTACCACGGTACTGGCAGAAGCGAGGTTGTCAAGACAGACCTAGAAACGTGCCGGGATAGCTCAGTCGGTAGAGCGGTTGCTCGCGAAAGGCAAAGGTTCCATCTTCGAATACGGTAAACAATTTTATTCTGCCAGGACGTTTCATATCAGCGCACACGTTTACTTAGATGTTCTGACTAGTTTTGGACTATTGCGTCTCTTTCCAAACATCAACAAGCTACAAGCGTTTAGTTAAACTGTACACGTTACAGGTTACAATAATGACATGTTGATAATATATAAAAGCGTTTTGATTTACAGGTTATCCGTGCTTCAGCCCTAATAAAACCAACATATATAAATTTTAAAATTATAGCTGATTGACATGTTTTGACACATGCGTCATGCGGTACATACTGGTTGCCCCACCATAGTTAGGTACGTTGGTACCCCCATCAGAGGCTGCCACCTTGTAGCGTGCATTTCAAATCAATCTAAATTTACAAATTACAGTAAATTATCATGTTTGCTGCGTTAATTTTGAAAATTTTATTAGTGATCTAGTAAGTGATAAGTATTATAATTTTAAAATAAAAAACGTTGTAATATGAGAAAATTCATAATTTCTAAATGAAATATTGTAAATCACAAAAACAAAAAGTCCGACGCAGCGCCACATTTTGTCACGCTGTCACATTCATAAATAAAATACCTTACAACTCAGCGTAAAGTTGTTACACAAAACGTTACATAGGATTATAAAAGGCCACACAAAATGTTACGAAGATCGTGACAGTCACGAATGGCTGCAGTAATGGTTCTGTTCCACCACCGTAGAGGTCGGCGGCTTGTAGGGCCCGACATTCGGGGAACAGCTATGCCAGCAGATCGAGTAATCGTATCAAACATATCAGGGACGATATCATCAGTACAGCCTGACAGCGAGAGTGTGAAAGCAACTTGGATGTATACAGGACCAACAGAAAATCCCAAAGTGATAGCCCGCTCCTAGTAAGGTGTGAAGGGTGTGAATTAATCAACAGCAAGTGGTCACTTTCGCAGACTAATCAGATGAAGCATATATGGCGGAGCTCATTAAAATGGATTGGGAAACCATCACTGAGAAGGCACAGGTCGTTGTCTGCAATGAAACTATGAGATGGTCCCGGCTAGATGTATGAGCACTGCACCTCCCGAAGGATGATAGGGATTGAAGTCCCCAAGATTGGGGAGGAGGGAAATTGCTGAAGGCAGTTAGGGCAGGAGATGTAGGGGGCCAGTCAGACTGAGGTAGAGATTACAAATTGTTAATGGAGTGACCAAGTGAACTCAGAATGCAACATTTCTGCTGTAGTGTGGAGAGGAATCCATGTAGTAAATGCGATTTCTGCAGACCGACACAATCCGCAAAGGGAAATAAGGTGTTTTAACTCCTGGAGGTGCCGGTAGTAGCCATCACAATTCGATCACGAAGATCCAGATGGGAGGCAAACGGGTCAGCACGTCATTGCGTTGAGTCAGCGTCCGTTGCAGATCAGGAGGGGACGACATCCATGAACAGCGAATCAGATATAATCTCTGTTGGATGAGTAGGTTGTGTTGGCACCTCAGGGGGTACTGGAGAGGCTTTGTCTTACGACTATTGTTCTTCTTCTTCTTCTTCTTCTCGCAGGTCGTAGTAGCCAGGTCCCAGAGAGAGAGAACTGGCGTCAGACAGGTCGGGGAATGACGAAGAGCGAGCGACCTTACCACTCCAGTGAACGATTCGAGACGGAAGACCTTCAATCCGGGGAACGCTGGAAGGAGGAGCCCTGAGAAGGGGCACCTTCACTGGCTAGTGCCGGCAAACGGGAGCAGTTCTTTGTCTGGGAAGGAGTAGGGGGATGCGAAGGGCAATAGTGATGCAGGAGAGGGACAGGGGATGGGAGCGTGGAGGAAGGGAGAGGGGGCAGGAAGGAAGGAGGAGGAGGATGCGAAGGGCAATAGTGATGCAGGAGAGGGACAGGGGGTGGGAGCGTGGAGGAAGGGAGAGGGGGCAGGATGTAACAAAGTAGAAACTATATGCACTAAGTGGAGACGATCGGATTTTCGATGGGAGTTAAGATCAGCGATCAAGGCACATTTGAATCTTCCAGTCCTTGTACACTGGACAATCCGAAGAGCTTGTAGAGATGACAGTTGACGCACGCAAGTGTTGGAACACAGAGGGTTCACTCCTGAAGTGGGCGTCTGCATTCACCGCTTAGAGGGACGGCTGAAAGGTCAAAATACATGTGCCCAAGTCGCATGCATTGAAAATATCTCATGGGGGCGCGGACTGAATCGGAAAATCATAACCTGCACTTTCACTGTGCGAACTCGAAGGCCAAAATAAAGCTATTGGTATCAGCATGGTTGTCGTTGGGGTCTTTTGGAACTCGGAGACCGAAGAAGAAACCTCACTGTTTATAGATTGCCCTCGAGTTCCTCTTAAATATGATATCGCGGTTAAAAATGACTCGCAGAACCATATTTAGCAACTGATGTAGATATGGTTAGAGGCGCACAGTGGCGGAAATAATTTTGTGCAAGAACCAGATCATATCTTATGGAGTCAACTGCGCCAAATGTGTCCTCTATATGTTGTATGAAAAACGACGGCTTGGTGGTGGTACAGGTACCCCCATCGGTCCTGGTGCAGACCAGCCTGGAATGCACGCAAGGGGTAGCCAGTCCTCTTGTCTGCAGGAGCACCACTAAAAGAGCTATACCTGTCTTCAGAGATGGCCGTAGAACGACAACTATGAAGTTTCATATGCGAAATTCCGCCCTGAAAGCACTCACTCCGATTAGGGGCACTTTCCAAGAACGGCACCCAGCTACGTGGCAAGATGTCCTTTGCCGGGAGTCCCTATATCACAGGAAGATGGACATCTACTCCTTCACCTGGGTGAAGAGGTAACAGTCCAAGTATCAATAGTGTGATCCGGTGTTATGAGGGGGCTTAACCAAGAGGGTACCTAACAGCACCATCATCAGACCCGATAAATGTCTAGGTGATCTATATGCGGATGGGACTACGGTGTGAAAGGAAGGAGAACCAATGACGTAGGTGTCAGGTGGGGAGTTCTTCCGCAAATGGTTCACACTAACGGAAATTTAAAAAGGCAGGACAAACCCTGAGGGGGACCAAAGTAGGCTGAAAGACAGGGACAGATGAAAGCAAAATCACCATAACCTTCAGGCCCATGAGAATGGCTGGGAACTTGGAAATGTAATTCAGCCTGAGAATACGGGAAGAAAGGCAGCAGTTGCTTGGGGACACTTGCGCGCCAGACACGTACCCACGATAGAACTGTGGGGCCCCTGGGAGGAATACTGTAGCGATAATTCACTACCCCTCTTTACGGCTTACGCAGTGGCCGAAGCGCCGCACAGAGAGTAGCGACTTCCGCGTAGAGTTGTCAGTCTTAACAGACAGGTAACACTGCTTCAAATAACCCCAGAGATCAATGTGCAACGTATGATAAAATTACCCATTAATAAAGTGTGGCACAATTTGGCATTAAAGCAGTCTGTCAGCAGACGTGAGAATCGCGTACCTTCGGTAGCTACACGTTATCGACTTATGCGTCTCTCTTGAGTTGGTGACCATATCACTTGTGCACCTACATGACTGAAAACCACGGCTGGATGAGTGCCAGTTTTAGTTATTAAGAGCTGATGGTACGGTTCCACAGCGGGGCATACCCCACGAATCCATGAACGCAAGCTGTCAACAAAGCACTTGGTTCCATTTGTGTTGTGTGCTGTTGTCACATGGAATTGACTACGGCCTCTGGGACAGGAGCTCTGGAAGCGGCCTGAAAACTACATTTCTGAATACGATATGGGATCAGTGCGAATAGTGTCGGGTATATTGCTTTTAACATACGTTTTGCATTAGGGAACGTATGTAGTGCCATACATATAGGTAACAATTTAAAAATACCTACACATTTCTCCTCCATAGGTTTCTTAAGATCTCTGACAAGGTACGAAACTATATCAATTTGTGTGTCTTCGTTCTGTATTGTTTCCGACAGGTCCACTGTTAGCCTGTCCCTTTTGTGCGTCCCCATTTCTGAGCTCTGTTTTTACTTTCTTGACAGTGGCCGCTCAGCTAGGAACAAGGGACTGATGACCTAGCTGTTTAGTCCCCTCAAAACAACCAACAACAACTACAATAGGACAGTTTCGTTATAATTAACTTGTAACATACAGGCATAATTTTATTTTCTATTAAAAATAAGAAATGGCTCGAAAGCACCAAAAGACGTCGCTTTTCTACGCAGGAACGTTAAGATGTCTTTTCAGTCAAATCGGTGTAACGTATGAAACGTACATAGAATCCAATAACTACAGCATTTAACGTACCAAATCAGCTACCACAGTTGTAGCTGAAAGAAAAACGCCAGAGACGTGGCAATAAAATGACAAATGCAATCAAACTGTATTCCAAAACAAAGAACACTCCAATTCCACAATTGTTGCTACATATGAACTACAAACGGCAAGAATCATCAAAACATTGGTTTTTAACCTAAAGTAATAACACTAAAAAGATTATGCACGTACGACAAAGACGAGTGAGGTGTAAAAATGTGCTGATTATTAGACTCCACACCGAATTGATACACGTCAAAAAACTACCAGACTCAGGTCGCACCTGATGAAGGTTACGAGTTACGTATCCGAAATATTGTGCAGAGTAGACACTCACAGCCGACAGAACTCCCGCTTCCCATTATGTTACCTCTCGTATTATTAAAGACCATAATAGAAATTTACTAATCACTTATGTTTATATTCTACTTACGTTCAGTGAAATAAGCTGCAAATACACACATATTCGTATTTGTTCATACTTAACTACGGGGTTATCAGCCCTATGTTAATGACAAAGGTGTTGTTTATACCACTCAATTAGTTAAATTCTTGTGTTTTTAATTTAATTTCCTATTATGTATGCCTCTTGATATTTTAATAATGATTGTAATGCAAAAATTGTAATATATATTTCGTTAATTACGTACAAAATTGTAAACAAACGTCACTACATCGGCGGCTTCCCTACCGCTTGGAGCGCTAGTGTTGCTGCAACCTTTACAACAGTGAGTGTCGCGACTGTATATGTTAGACTGTGGTAGTAGTAGTTGTTGTTGTTGTGGTCTTCAGTCCGCAGACTGGTTTGATGCAGCTCTCCACGGTACCCTGTCCTGTGCAAGTCATCTGAGAATACGTTCGGCGACCTACATCCTTTTGAATCTGCTTGTTGTATTCGTCCTTCGGTCTCCCTCTACGAGTTTTACCCCACACGCTTCCTTGTAATGCTAAGTTGACAATTCCTTGATGTCTAAGAATGTGTCCAACCAATCTATCTCTTCGCTTAGTCAGGGTATGCCAGAAACTCCTTGTCTCCCCGATTCGGTGATCTACGTAATCTACCCATCTAATTTTCATCATTGGTCTGTAACACCACATTTCAAAAGCATCCATCATCATTTCATCTGAACCCCTTATCGTCCACGTTTCACTCCCATACAATGCTACACTCCAGACAAATGCTTTCAGAAAGGACTACTTTTACTCTTGTTAATGTTCATCTTATATCTTCCTTTCAAGACACTGCCCATCCCATTCAATTGCTCTTCCAGATCTTTTGCGGTCTCTGACAACACTATGTCATCGTTAAACCGCAATGATTTCATTTCTTCTCCCTGCACTTTAATGCCCTCTCTAAATTTCTCCTTCCATTCCTTCACTGCCTGCTCAATGTACAGATTGAACAACATTGGCGAAAGGCTACAAACCTGTCTTACTCCCTTCCAAACCTCTGCGTCCCTTTCTTGCCCTTCGACTCTAATAACCACTGTCTGGTTTTTGTATAGGTTGAATAGAACTCTTCGCTCCCTATATTTTACCCCTGCTACCTTCAGAATTTGGAAGAGTGTATTCCTGTCGACATTGTCAAAACCTTTCTCCAAATCTACAATGCTAAAAATGTAGGTTTGCCTTTCCTTATCCTATCTTATAAGATAAGTCGTAATGTGAGTATTGCCTCCCGTGTTTCTACATTTCTCCTACATCCAAACTGATCTTCCCCGAGGTCGGATTCCACAAGTTTTTCCATTCGCCTGTAAATAGTTCGTGTCAGTATTTTGCAACCATGACTTATTAAACTGATAGTTCTGTAATTTTCACACTTTTCTGCACTTGCTTTCTTTGGAATTGGAATTACGATATTCTTCTCGTAGTCTGATGGTATTTCCCCTGCCTCATACATCTTGCATATCAGGTGATACAATTTTTTCACGACTGGATCTGCTAACGATATCAGGAGTTCAGACGGATCATCATCTACTGCAGGGGCCATGTTTCGACTCAAGTCCTTCAGCGCTCTGTCAAATTCTTCTCGCAGTATCATATCTCCTATCTCTTCATCCTCCACTTCGTCTTCCATTTCTAGAATACCGTCTTCAAGTTTATTTGTATGTATGTATGTTTGTAGAGTCTATGGGACTTAACTACGGGGTCATCAGTCCCTTAACTTACAAGCTACTTACTAACTAGCTAGTCCTAAGGACGGCACAAATATCCATGCCCCAGGGGGGATTCGAACCCCCGACCGTAGTGGCTGTGCAGACCGTGACTGGAGCGCCTCAGTCCCCTCGGCCACCGCGGCCGGCCAAGTTTATTTCCTTTGTATAGGCCCTCTATGTATTCCTTCCACGGTTCATCTTTCCCCTCTTTGATTAGTACTGGTTTCCATCTGAGTTCTTGATATTCATAAACCAGCTTTTCTAGTGTCCAAATATCTCTTTTATTTTCCTGTAAGCGGTATCTACCTTTCCCCTAGTTATGCATTCTTCTAAGGCTCTGATTTGTCCTCTAGCCACTCCTGTTTAGCTTGTCTGCACTTCCCGTCAATCTCATTTTTCAGACGTTTGCACTCCCCCCCCCCCTTTTTTTCACTGGTTGAATTTATATATTTTTTTCCTCTCATCAATTAAGTTCAGTATATCCTGTGTTATCCAGGGATTTCTATTAGGCCTTGTCCTTCTGCCTATATGTTCCTCTGCTGCCTTCACTACACTATCTCTCAGAGCTACCCATTCTACCGTAAGGAAACATTTTGACGTGAGGTGAGCAAGATGGCGGCATCAGGCTTCCGTCACAGAGGCAAGTTTGTCAGTGTAGTTATGTATGTCTATGATTGCTACCTCAACAGTTTTGATAAGGCAAATCTTTGATCAACCCGTTGCTACTCAGATAGCACGAAATCCCGCATGTGCACACTTAGAAACCAAGTATGACAATCAAATGACAGTCAGGGAATACACGGCTCACATTCCGTAGTAATGGAACGCAACAAGCCACACGGGAGGGGAAAAAATAATGCGAGGATCAACAATAGCGATGGCCCTGGCAGAGTGGCGTGTGTGGGAGAGGACCAGCACGCCAGGAAACGGACATGGGTTCTCACGTGGCGCTCAACGTGTGACACCGGCACCAAAATGGCCTGCTTCCTGAACGCGCCGGCCTGGAATTTTCCAGTTGCCTCGTGTTAATGATACGATAAGGGAAAAAATTACCACTGTTAGCGGATATGCCGCAAAAAACAGGTGGCGGCTAGATGGCGCCCACGATGCCGCTCTGTTATAAAACGCACCTGGGGCGGGGTTTGGGCACAGTTGACGTCGCAGAGGTCCAGCGGTCGAGTCACTCCGTGCAGTGTCCCAGCAGGCGCAACATGAGCGGAAAGGTGCAGATCCTCTTGTTGCTCGCGGTGTTCGTCGCCGTCGTGGCAGCCGTGCCACCGCGCAAGGTAAACAGTCAACAATTGTCACTTGTCGCTGATGACGTGCTGACGCAAGTTAACCAGTACAGTATGTAACGAGGACTTGGCGCGTTCAGTGATAGCTGAGAATAACTGAACGTAGTTGCAGGTGTAAAAGTAGTGATGGGTGCAGGTGTAAAAGTAGTGATGGGATTTAGAAGGGGTATCTATCTATGTTAAATATATGCTTCGAATATTTGTTATTCTGAATTATTATAATGTTCAATCTTTCAAAATAATAAAAAATTCGAAGTATATATATATATATATATATATATATATATATATATATATATATATATATATATGCTTACAAACTACTTATGAGCTAGCTAAGACTAAGGACGGCACAAATAACAATTCCTGAGGGGGGATTCGAACACCCCCGACCGTATTGGCCGTGCAGACCGTGACTAGAGCGCCTCAGTCCCCTCGGCCACCGCGGCCGGCTGAGTTTTGTTACTTGGGCAGTAAAATAACACACGATGGTCGCGGTACAGAGGATATAAAATGCAGTATGGCGATAAGAAGAAAAGCGTTTTTGTAAAAGAGGAAATTGTTAAGGTCTATGAAGCGCAATGAAGTCCTTTCTGAAGGCATCTGTATGGAGTATTGCGTTGTATGGGAGTGAAATATGGACGATAAACAGTGCGGACAGGAAGAGAATAAAGGCTTTTGAAATGTGGTGCTACAGAAGAACGCTGAAGATTAGGTGGGTGGATCACGTAGCTAATGAGAAACTAGTGATCAGAATTGGGGAGAAAAGGAATTTCTAGCATACCTTGACCAAAAGAAGGACTAGATTGGTTGTACATATTGTTAGACATCGAGGAATAGTGAGGGAAGTGTGTGAAGTAAAAATCGCAGCGGGAGACCAAAAGACGAATGTAGTAAGCAGATTGAGATGGATGTGGGTTGCCATTCTTATGAGGAGACAAAGAGGCTTGCTCAGGATAGAGTGGACAGCTGCATCAAACCAGTCTGCGGACTGACGACCACAACAAAAACAACAACATAACGTTCAAATATCATTTTCCGTCACTATTCTTACAAAACATCTATCATTCTTTTCAATTAAAATTGCAATTGAACGGAAACACACTGTCATTATTTGTAGCTCTGAAGTCGTAACATCACACGAAAAAGACGGTGCTTTAAATTTTTTATAACAATGTTAGCGAAAGTTGGTACATTTTTCCTCCTTTTTCTGGCTACATGTGATAGAAGCACATTTATGACAACTACTTATAAATGAGTAAGAATTTTTTGAATGCTGTTTATAGAAACATGCAGAAGTTTCATTCGTTTATGGTATCATAATGTTTCAAAAACCACCGTAATATTTACGAGCCGGAAATAAGAAAGATGATATTTGCGTTTAAAATGAAATATACGTACTAGCTGTTGCTTGCTTGTGCCAACGGACTGACTCTGGTCTGAAGATACAAACTAAAACATAAGCATGCCTAAATAAGGATTGCGTCTTCGATTCGATCTTCGTTGTTGTACCATATACATATGAATGAACACTGTAATTAGTGGTCACTGTAAAAATGACATACTAAATTCTCACGCTGGCAGTTACAGTTCAGATACATATTAATTCGTATGTATACGTAAAGTCATTTTCCATACGTCACTTTGCACAAGACATTACGCGTTATTTCGTGCTAGTTTGTGACAAGAATACTTGTCAGGTTAATTCGGAACTTGGGAAGTAAATAGAGATGAAAATGTTGAAGTGGCTTCATCTGATGGAGCGTCTTTCATGATAATAGGTACTGTATCTATTGGCATCATAACTTCCAAATTTTGCATTCTGTGTTTAAATGCAACTCGCGTAAGGTTTTCTTTCTTTTGGTGTCGTTGGAATAATGTGATACTGTGAAGTAGAATGGAATTATTGATAAAATTAGCAATCACCAATATTAAAAATATTTTTTTCACTCAAAAGTTTTTATTGAGACTCAAAAAGTAGATCTAGCATATAGTAAAATAACGCATCGATTATGTAAATGTTAAAAGTGACAACCAACATATTTTTACATTCCATAATTACTGTAAAGCACGTCTTTAAATAAATAAATAAAAAAGAAAGTTTGGCACGTTCTATCGTGAAAACCTGTTTCGGGTATGTTAACATTATGCACTAATCTTTAAATATCAGTGCTTAACACCTTAATATTTGTAGAGAATGACAACAGTGAAATAATATAACAGTTATCATATGAAGTGTTTGCTTACATCAAAGTGACCCTTACTGAAATAAACGCCTGATTGCTCTCTCATTTGTTTCTCTACCAGACAGTTTTAATCACGTTTTACGCATTTCTCATTGCTTGGAAGATGCAAAACAAGTTTTATCGAACTATATAGATGTATTTGTACAGTAGCGTACTACGCAATATTTGTAGGCCATTTTGCGAGACATCAATGCCCAGACACTATATGCTGTCAGTGAATTATACGACAGCAGCAGCAGCACCATATGGGTTGACGTCACAGATGCCATGTGTCTCAAATGGAACGTTTTAACGTGTTTACAAATTCTTTGAATTTAATTTTCTTAAAAAAAAAAAAAAAAAAATAAAGAAAAACAGTGAAATATCTTATTTTGTGCCCCTCACTGTTGAGGTTTTGTTTATGAGGCATGGGAAACAACATAGAATTTAAATCATTATCTCAGACTTGGTAATCGTTATTGCAACTTTAAAAAATGCATAGTTAACCATCAGCTGTTTATTGTATTTAAAACTTTACCGGTTTCGGATATTATCCATCTTCAGAAGTAGAATTAAACACGCTGATTGATAACTACATAGTTGATCTGATACAGTTAGCAGAGATCTAAGTATTCATGGTGTCATGAATACACCATGAATACTTCGATCTCTGCTGACTGAAAAAATGTTGTGACATCCATCTTTGATGGCAGAGCTAACGTAACGTAAGAATTATGTGGACTCAACTTACACGAACGAACTGTACATGAAACTATAGCACATTGAAAAAATCATTATTGACAATTTAGATCCAGATGATCCACCCAGAGCTTATTTGATTCGTTCAAACCAAAGGCCAAAGATTAAAGAACAAATTAGAGTACACATTGTAAACACTGTGTTGAAGGTGCTATATTCAAATGGTATAGATGAAAATATAGCTTTGAAAACTGAAACATAATTACTGAAAGAGTTCTCAATTCAGCGGGACTTAATTTAGATTAGAGCAAAATGAACTAGCTAACACTAAGGACGGAACAAATATCCATGCCCGAGGGGGGATTCGAACCCCCGACCGCAGTGGTCGTGCAGACCGTGACTGGCGCGACTCAGTCCGCATTTTTTTTTTTTTTTTTTCCCCTACGAGTAGTTCTCTTTGTTCCTGACGCTGATCGTTTTTGTTCGTTCTTGTTCGATGTGTTGTTGGCTCAGCTTTTTTATTACAGAGGGCGTTGAGCCCTCTGACCGGGCGCGCTGAGCCACGGCGCCCGGAGACCCCTCGGCCACCGCGGCCGGCGCTCGTAAGTCAATTCCACGTATTTTAAGTTATGTTTATTTCGTCTGGTGAATTTTCTTCATGGCCTATTTTACATTTTATTTGGCGTAAATGAGGCAATGCATGTGCCTATTCTAGGCGCCTAAAATACTGTTTTTACGAACAATTCTAGGTGTAGCGACAAGAGACGCAGTCGTCAAACGTTTGTAAATCTGTGGGACTTAGCTAGTACAGTTATCGGACGATAGGCTGAAAAACTACTAACTTCAACTAACCTAAAGATGACACATACACTCATTCCCGAGGAAGGACTCGAAACTCCGACGGGAAGCAACCGCTTTCTCCGTACCAAGGCGCCATAGAGCGTTCGACCATTCCACCGCGGCGAGGCGCAACGGTGCCTCTGGAAAGTTGCCCAAATTACTCCAATATTCAAGAAAGGCAATAGGAGTGATCCCCAAAATTACAGGCCTATCTCATTGACGTCGATTTGCAGTAGGATTTTGGAACATATACTTTGTTCGAATATTATGTACTACCTCGAAGAGAACGACCTATTAACCAATAGTCAGCACGGATTCAGAAAGTATCGCTCTTGCGAAACACAGCTTGCCCTTTATTCACATGAAGTGTTAAGTGCCATCGACAAGGGATCTCAAATCGATTCCATATTTCTGGATTTCCGGAAGGCTTTTGATACTGTACCCCACAAGCGGCTTCTAATGAAATTGCGTGCTTATGGAATATCTCCCCAATTGTGCGATTGGATTCACGATTTCCTATCAGAAACGACACAGTTCGTTGTAATTGACGGTAAGTCATCGAGTAAAACAGAAGTGATATCTGGCGTTCCACAGGGAAGCGTTATTGGTCCCCTACTCTTCCTCGTGTTTATAAACGATTTAGGAGATAATCTGAATAGCTCCCTTAGACTGTTCGCGGATGATGCTGTCGTTTATCGGTTAGTGAAGTCAACAGAGGATCAAAAGCAACTGCAAAGCGATTTAGACAAAATTTCTACTTGGTGCGAAAATTGGCAATTGACACTAAATAAAGAAAAGTGTGAAGTAATACACATGACCACTAAAAGAAATCCGCTGAACTTCAATTACGCGATAAATCAGTCAAACCTTAAGGTCGTAAATTCTACCAAATACCTAGGAGTTACAATTACGAACAACTTTGACTGGAGAGAACACGTAGAAAATATTGTGGGGAAGGCGAACCAAAGGTTACGTTTCATTGGCAGAACGCTTAGACGATGTACCAGCTCCACCAAAGAGACTGCCTACATCACACTTGTGCGTCCTCTCTTGGAGTACTGTTGCCCCTTGTGGGACCCTCACCAGGTGGGACTGACGGAAGAGATTGAGAAGGTTCTGAGAAGGGCAGCTCGTTTTGTTTTATCACGTTACGGGGGGGGGGAAGCGTCACGGAAATGTTGCACGAATTGGGGTGGAAATCATTAAAAGAAAGACGTTATTCACTGCGGCGTGATCTGTTTGCGAAGTTTCAATCACCGACTTTTAGTTCTGAATGTGAAAATATTTTGCTAGCACCCACCTACTTAGGGAGACATGACCATCCCAATAAAATAAGGGAAATCAGATCGGAAACGGAACGATTTAGGTGTTCTTTCTTCCCGCGCGCTATTAGAGAATGGAACGGTAGAGAAAGGTTATGAAGGTGGTTAATGAACCCTCTGCCAGGCACTTAAATGTGATTTGCAGAGTATCTATGTAGATGTAGATGTAGATGCCAGCTTGCAGAAAGTAGTATACTGCATGGTGTTCATATTTTTCGCACATCCCCTGTACGAGCAAAGATGGCGGAGATATGGAGGGTCCAAGTAATGCCGACGGCCGTGTGCATTTGCCCGCGCCCGGTGTACGTGTTTGGATGTGACTGATGGATTGCACTTGCTGGTTTTGCAGGCCGGCAGCATCCGCAACCGGCGACAATCTGAGGACGACGCCAAGGATGGGGGAGCCGCAGTGGAAGGAGCCGCCACGGACAGCGCTGGACAGGGAGAGGAGCAGGGCACGGGCGGGGTGAGTAGCCGTCGACTCGTGCGCGGGACAGCCCTCACGAGGTTCCCCCTATCACGCCCATCACTGTGGGTGTACGCCAAATAAAGCAGGGGGTTGACGCATCAAGTTCAGACTATTCCATTATTCATTTGTTAATTCCACTGTTGATTGCAGAAAAAAACGGTCTGTGTTCTACAAAATGTCAGTTTGGTTGTCAAAAAAGCTTTTCAACTGAAAATTCTATATCTACGTTCACCGATGAAATACTAAAAGCTTTGAATAACCAGACATCACCAGTTGGGATTTTTTTGTGATCACTCAAAGGCTTTTGATTGTGTAAATCATGGGATTCTTCTAGATAAGCTTAAGTATTCCGGTATGAGTTGGACAGTGCACATATGGTTTAAATCATACTTAACCTGAAGAGTGCAGAAGGTTGAAATAAGCAGTTCACATGATATAAATGAAACAATTAATTTCTCTAACTGGGGAGTTATCAAAATTGGGGTCCCACAAGGTTCGGTCTTGGGTCCCTTGCTGTTCTTAATATGACTTGTCACTCTACATTCACGAAGATGCTAAGGTAGTACGTTTTGCTGATGATACAAGTATAGCTATCACACCTGACAAACAGGAATTAACTGATGAAATTGTAAATGATATTTTTCAGAAAGTTATTAAGTGGTTCTCTACAAATGGACTCTCATTAAACTTTGATAAAACCCAGTATATACAGTTTCATACAGTAAATGGCATGACACCATTAATAAATTTAGACTTCGAACATAAATCTGTAGCTAAGGTAGAATATTCAAAAATTTTAGCTGTTTTCATTGACGAGGGACTGATTTGAAACGTTTGAGTTCAGCTACTTATGCTATGAGAGTCATTACAAAATTTGGTGATATACTTATCAGTAAATTAGCTTACTACGCCTATTTTCATTCATTACTTTCATATGGGATCATAGTCTGGGGCAATTCAACATTGAGTAAAAAAGTATTCATTGCACAAAATCGTGTATTCAGAATAATTGCTGGAGCCCCCGCAAGAGCATCCTGCAGACATGTATTTAGAGATCTAGGGATCTTCACTGTAGCTTCGCTCATGAAATTTGTTATTAACAGCCCGAGCCAATTCAAATGTAATAGCAGTGTGCATAGCTACAACACTAGCAGAAAGTATGATATTCACTAATCAAGGTTAAATCTAATTTTGGGTCAGAAAGGGGTGAATTATGTTACCAAAAAAGTCTTTGGTCACTTACCAAGTAGCATCAGAAGTCTGACAGATAGCCAACTAGTATTTAGAAAGAAATTAAAGGAATTTCTGAATGGCAACTCCTTCTACAATATAGATGAATTTTTAGGCAAAACTTTAAAAAATGGGATGGAAGGACACCAAGGGAGTGGGGGAGGGATCCAAGTGGAGGAAGGGAAAACGATGGGTGGAGGGGGACGTGGCACTAATCTACAAGGAAGGCTAAGGTTGACAGGAGGGGTATATATATCAGGACAGAGGGCGTCATCCGGGAGAGGAAGTTGATGGAAGTTACCCTCGGATAGGATGTGGAGAGTATGGAGGTGGAGAGAGGGCGGAACATGCTGGTAAAGGCGTGGCTGAGGCCTGGGATTCAGGAGGATAGGAGAGACCAGTGGGTGACGAGATTCTATTTTGCGGGAGGTGTATAGCATGCGGATATGTTCAAGGAATTTTAGAAGGTGGGGGACGTACTATGCTATGATGATTCCAGTATTTGGTCTACTACCCACCGGTGCCACCTGCGGTCATCGGATCAATATCGACGTCGTCCTTCCAAGTCTACTACTTGTTTTCCATTTCTTTGGGCAGTGTTCTTTAAATGACAATTACGTCCCTGATTTTGGCCCTCATCCGGAGTAGGGATGGGATGGGGCGGGATGGAAGGACTCCAAGGGAGTGGGGGAGGGGACGGGGATCGAAGTGGAGGAAGGGAAAAGGATGGGTGGAGGGGCACTTGGCACTAATCTACAAGGAAGGCTAAGGTTGATAGGAGGGGTATATATATCAGGACGGAGGGTGTCATCCGGGAGAGAGAGAGGATGGACGTGGAGAGCGGGAGGAATATGCTGGTAAAGGCGTGGCAGAGGCCTGGGATTCAGGAGGATAGGAGAGACCAGTGGGTGACGAGATTCTATTTTGAAGGATGTGTATAGGATTCGGAGATGTTCAAGGAATTTTAGAAGGTGGGGGACGTACTGTGCTATGATGAATCCAGTATTTGGTCTACTACCACCGATGCCACCTGTGGTCATTGGATCAATATCGACGTTGTCCTTCCAAATCTACTACTTGTTTTCCATTTCTGCTGGCAGTGTTCTTTAATTGACAATCACGTCCCTGATTTTGGCCCTCAGCCTTTGATAAGTGGAACATATTTTTCCTTAATACCTGAGGTGTCCGCAGCCCTTTGTCTTCTAGTGTCATGTCGTTTGTGTCTGAAGAAGGTTGGGGACGCAGTACGCTATGATGAAACAGGTATTTGGTCTACTACCCACCGGTGCTACCTGTGGTCATCGGATCAATATCGACGTGGTCCTTCCAAGTCTACTACTTGTTTTTCATTTTTTCCGGCAGTGTTCTTTAACTGACAATCACGTCCCTCATTTTGGCCTTGAGCCTTTGATAAGCGGAACCACAGAGTAACACATACAGAGAAGCAGCCCACCCTAAACCACTGTCCTACACTCCCCTCGTAGTTCCGTAAGATGCTAGCAGGTGTCAGGCGGTTCGCTGGCTTAGGGTGCCTCTCCCACATCAGAGGGTAGCGTGGAGGGGAGGCTGAGGGGAGAGCACGTGCCGCCTGCCACGAGGCCACGGCTGTGTCCGGCTTGCCGGCGATTGAGGGGAGGTGGTGGTGGGGGCAGCCGCTACCAGCCGCCTGCTCTGGCCAGTTTAAAGAGCTGCTTCTGACCGCAGCGCCATCATGGGACATCTTACGGAACTGCTGGAAACCGTCCCTCCCCGCACTCCGGAGCGTAGGACCGGGCCCTTACGGAGGTTTCCCGTCTGTATATATTTGTCTGTGGCGGAACATATTTTTCTTTAATACCTGGCGTGTCTGCAGCCGTTTGTCTCCTAATGTCTTGCCGGTTGTGTCTGCAGGCTGAGAAGGCGCAGGGAGAGGCGCAAGGGGGCGCTGACCAGGCGGAAGGTCAAGGCAAGGAGGGCGCCAGCGCAGCACCGGCCTAGGACCAAGCTGCCCACTGTGGAGGCTGCAGCCCAACGACAACACGTAAGTAGTCTTGTATACTTTGCAAACGAACAGCGCTCCCACAGGCGAACTACGCGAACTAGTTCGCAGATTCCTCGCCTCTTAGTTCGTCCGCTTCTTTTCCGATGACTGACGGGGAACAGCGAAACAGCGAGAGGGCGTGAGAGCGACCAGGACCGCGTGATCCCCTTCTGCCGGTTACCGTCATTTCGAGCTGAGATGCAGCTGAGCTGTAGTTTTATAGTTCACTTGCACAAATTCTCTTTGCTAAGGTATTCAGCAGTGTCTAAATATAACCCCCATTACATAGTGTGTAATACTACGAGTACTCTGTATGCAAAGTAGTTGAATATTATACAGCACTTAATCTTTATCCCACGGATGATAGGAAAAGTATACAACCCACCCCAGTGCTGCATAAATAACATGGGTTGGAGGCGTTGTCAGGATGGAAGGCGGAGCGGTGAAGGCTTGTGGGCGCCCTAGGAAAGGGTGGCTGACTGGCAAATAAAAGATAGGCTTTAAGATAATATTTGGTATATTCTGAAATACGAGATACATATCGGGACTCGCCCTGGGCTCGGATACAATGAATGAGCGCCAGTCTAAGTTAGCGGCTTAGAAAACGGAAAAGGTTACGGTAATGGTTCACACAGTTGGTGGCTGATACCGAACAGCCGCTAGGCGGGAGCGGACGGCATGCGGACGTTCGCTCCGCATGCCTCTGCAGTGCGTCTGCTCTGTACGAGAACTCAAACTGAAGAGAGTGAAGGAACTGATGCTTACACCTCTGAGTTCTTCAGCAGTGGCACACGTGATCAAACGTGGGTGTCTGCTATTGGCTCCACGGTAGCATGGAAACGTCAGTAGTTTCTGCACGGACGCCAAAAGAATGGCGTGATTTTAGAATCAGTATTCAATACTGGTTCTGTCTGGCTCTGTCCTGCAAGGTGGACAGCCTTGGTCATGTTGTCAAGACGAATGTCGCGGTGGAAGAACACTTGTAAAACTTAGGCGATGCTTTGAAATAAATTTTTTGAATTATTTCGCTAACCTATTTTAGACGGGCTGGTCATGCTGTATCTGTACCATTGTATCACCCATTCGTGTAAATAACTGGTTTAAATGCTTAAGTATTTAGTGTCTAGTTGCCCAAAAATACGGGTAATAGCACACGATTGGGCAACACTGATCATTATATAAAAAACCTATCATAAAAGAAAGAGCTCTTTTAGTAGCGGTAGCAAAAGCCAAAAAGAGCGGACGAACTAAAAAGGGCGACTTACTTCGCGGCCGAGCTGCGAACTAAAAGGAGAGGTACCGGTTGCTAACTAAAATATGCGCGATCGGTCACGAAGCGAAGTGAAATATGGGCGATCGGTCGCGAACTAACATATATGCAATCGGTCGCGAACTAAAATATGCGTTACCGGTCGCGAACCATTGTGCCAAACGTATCTCGCTTCTTAGTTCGTTGGATTCTTTTCCGAAGACCGACGGGCAATAGCGAGAGGGCGCGCAGCAGAATTAAAAGTCACGTGTTTTATGAGACCAATTTCGAGGTGAGCGTCTTCCTGCTAAATTACTTAGTTCAGTGCTACAAAATTTCTGTTTTGAAGTATTCTGCGCTCTGCAATATCTGACTAATAAATTCCATAATGCCAAGATATAGAGATAACTCAAAACTTAAACGCGAGAAATTACCCACAAACTGTTTCTTTTGGTTTGTTTGATATCGTTAGCGGCTCAAGCAGCAAGCGCCCTCCACCTGCATGCGCAGACCACGCCGCTCAGCCGTCACTGGGAGCGGACGAACTAAAAGAACGAATTAGTTCGAGGCAGAGGCGCGAATTGAAGTGAGTGCTCTCGATCGCGAACTATTGTGCGCAAGTCTACACGTAAGCACAGTTACTGGCTGAACAGCCGTCACGCCAACAGGACTAAGTTCTGTAGCTCCTTTTGCTAACTGTTCAATTAAATGAAACCAAGAGCACTGCATTTTTTATAAATTATTCCCATCTCTCCTTGGCTTTTCTCTCTCTCTGTCTCTCCCACTCTTCCTCTAACTCTGCATGTACCTCTTCTTCCATCTAACTTTTCATCTCTCCGATCTCCTTGTTCATCTCCACCTCACCTATCTGTATGTCCAACTGCAGCTTCCCCTTTCTCTGCTAACCACAACCTCGCCTCTTTCTCGAACTCCTCCCCCACCTCCTCAGTCCAATATGTATGTTAACTTTTAAAGTGATTAGTAAAGTGGTGTCTAAGTTTATTGCAAGGTACTCTCCGACATGCTACGTATGAAATCTTCCCTGGACTGCTATGTTCCTCTTGTTTTAGAGGTTAAATGTGCGAAATTTCATTAAGATCGAATAAAACCATAGATTTTGCCGAACTTCGTTGGTGAAGTATCATCTGCCACATACCATACAAAGCTGACTCTCCTCCTGTTTTGAAGATCAAGTATGTGTAGTTTCATCGCAGTCGGATAAACGACCAGGTAGCGCGTAAGATAGGAACAAACATATAAACAAACATTCATTTTTTACATTAGATTATCTGCAGTCCCGACGTTGCCTGGGTATTTATTTCTTCCATACTTTCACAGTTCATTAACCATCCAGTTCCCTCTATCTCTGTCCGTCTCTTCCTCTCCCATATTCCTGCCGATTTCCAACTTCCCCTTCAACTCCTAGTCTGTTAGTTTCGCCTCTTTGCTCCAACTCCTTCACCACCTAGCTATGAAAATCCACGTTTCTGTCAAATTTGCTGGCGATGAACACTCAAAATATGAAAGCATAGTTTCGCGGCGAGTGTTACAGATAAAATTCTCTCAGGCTTCCAGCCGCGTCAGGTGGTTTGAAACCCACAAGGTTTCGACCGAGACCTCTTCGGTCACTGTCTAATTGTGATATCGTACCACTGTTGCCGTTCTTACAAAGCCGCGCGTCTCATGTGACGTCACTGGTGCTCACGACGACGTCATATATGGTAATATTTTGGTCGCGTGCCTGCCGCCACCGTTTCTGTACTTCCGATGGCCTGGCCCCAAGCTGTACGTAGCTGCAATTCGCCGTCTTTAATACGAGTTTTGATACATATTTTAATCTACTTCTTATTACGCTATTGATATGTTGTCGAACGCAATACCATGTTTATTTTTCAGAGGGCGCATCACATTTGCTGATTTTTCGGAATAACGTAATAACGCTGTTCAGTTGCACGTGCTTTGTGCTTGATTTAAAACTTTCCACCCCCACACGGTATTTTGTATACATTAGGTGTTCTGAGGCCTGCATCAGCTTTCATAGGTCTCAGCAGCTTTCGTAATTTTGTGGGGGCCTGAAGATGGAGTTGTAATTCTTGTGTAGAATTCTCAAGTTTTCCACTAGTAGCCGCCTATCTTGTGATGTCCGCTTGCCCTCCTAAAGGGCGGAGAGATTTGGGGGGGGGGAGGGGGGTCAGGGCAGAATTTCCCACACTATAGCAAGGGTGAAAACTTCAAACGCAAGTTTTGAACGGAAACGTCTGACTCTTTGGTATAAGCATTGCACTCAGCTTCATAGCACATGACCTGAAAGGTTCTGATAATGATATCGCCACATCCTAGCTACATTTACATCACTCGCTCGAGGCTGTCTTCATAAGATTAGCCATCCGCCGGTAAGAACAAAGTTTTCATTATAAATCCAGGCACCAAGCAATCTTATTGGTGACATGAGCTACGGTTTGCAGCCAGTTGCACGTAGAGCTTCCTTCACATCTCGGACAAGAACTCCCTGCAATTAAACAGAGTGGTTATTCGCCTTCTTTCTCCTACGGAACATTACAGAGGTCACAGGTGAGAAGACATTCTTCTCAGACTCCTCATTGTCACCATAGTTGAGGCAGCCTGACCGTGGACAACAAAGCTTCTTGCTCCTTACCGTCTTAGCTCTATTACTCCTGCACGCCGAAACTAAAGGCGCAGTGTCTTCCCACCTTTCATGATCGTTGATACCATAAAAGAATGGAATACTAACCCCAGCAGTGTGGAATACAAGCCTCTGTTGCTGAAATACTTGGATTTTTTAATTATATCCCATAATCCTCCCACATAATGTATATACCTAAAAATTCGCATGAACAGTTACCAGTGACAATACACTCGATTAAACGCTACACTCTTTGGCTACAGCATGTCAAAGAAAACTCGAGTAAAACTATGAACTACACCAAAACTTACAAAACTGATCTCACAGTCATTCATAAGTTGAAAGATAAGAACTGGTTTGCTGCCCTGTATACTTGTATGTAATATGACGATATATTAATATGGTTTCTTGTGCGTGACTAAACATTGCATTTTCAATTATAACTGATCTTGAAATTATTATTTCTTTTTCAGATTCACAACTGCTGCTACTTGTACCATGACATATGATGCAAGCTGTTCCAATTAGCCGTGATTCACTGGTGGATGCCCTGAGCTAAATTGCTTTTTCCATCTGTCTGAAACCAAAGTTTGTAATTGTGCAAAATAAAAGTTGTAATTCACCTCTACTAAATTATTTTGTGTTATTGTCATTACACCAGCAAAACCGGACAAGAAAATACCTCAAACCACTTTATCCTTGTGAGGATACATCGTTTCGTTCATTATTTACAATTATGTAACTATAAACGTTATACATTTGAATTCTACAAATATGAATGGTGTTTGACAATATTTCTGTATCTCCATTTATCAAGACGTTAAACATGAATAGGAGGACAGAGTACGGTTTTCATGTAATTAACGGAAGAGTGATGGTGGAAGGTATGAGAATCATGGAGGGGAGAAAGATGGAGAAGTAAAGGGAGTACTACTGACCGAAAGACAAAGTCGTCTATGCTATTCATCTCACTAACAACCTGATATGTGATCCTTATAATCTCCTAACTGCCGCAACACATTTCCTTGTCACACAGTATTCATTCTTCCAGCCACATCACTTACGTACACGAGACTAAGTGCATTCTCCCTGTGTCTTTATCTATCATCTTCCTCTCTCCTTCTTCCTTCCCATGTATCAAAATATTATGCACGCTCAAACATGTGTGAACACACTATGTCATACTAAGTAAGACGGATTCCATTTAGTATTTAGCTTTCCGGATTTTCAACTGAACATAATTGCATTCATATTCACGGAATTTAGGACAATAATTGCGAATGGGTAAATGTGTACCTAGCCGAGAGTCGATCCCGGGTCTCCTGCTTGTTAGGCAGCTCCGCTGACCGCTACACCGTTGGGATCGCAGCAGTCATCAGAGATGCACGGACTAATCTGTGTTTGTCAAGCTTAAGGGATTTAACTGCGGGGTCATCAGTCCCTAATCTTACAAACTACTTATGAACTACCTTATAGTAAAGACGACACAAACAACCATGCCTGATGGGGGATTCGAACCCCCGACGGAAAACGCCCTCGCGCATCGGAGTATAGCGCCTCAATGCACTTGGCCACTCCGCCGCGGCGAACTAATCTAGCACGCCTCCCGTCAAATACACATTGTCAGCTTTTCCCAGCCCAATATTACTCAAACTCGCGGATTCTTTAAACTGATTTCCGTAAGGGTACTGTAAGGGCCTGGAAATGCCTCTGCACTGAAGAAAGGATCATTGTACTCTCTCTGTCTTCCAGTAAATGTGTCCCCAGATAGGTATCAACTGCAGATCCTACATGCCTTTCTGTCGTGGGCATTCTTATTCACTCGCTTGTAACTTATTCTTATCTTCACATCTGTAACCACGCCAAACCTTCTTCTTCCTCTCCCTATTTTACCTTCAACTTTTCCCTCCATCATCCAATTCAGTAGACAATTTCTTTGTAATGTGTGGCCCACCGAAGATATTTTTCTCTTCTGTATCATCCCCTTGAAGTTCCTTTCGTCTTTTAGCGTGCTGAACACATCATTTCTCATTCTGTCAGTCCACTTCATTTTCTCCATTCTCCTCTGTAGCCACATTTCTAAAATTTGTTACTATTTTTGTTCCTTTTGCCTGACGTCCACTTTTGAAAACCATAAGACTCTACGCTCTACACGAATAACCTCTTACAAAACTCACTTCTGTACAATTACCTGTGGAAGTTATCAATTTTCCCAGATATTGCAATTTTAGAACCTGTTGCAGTTTTCTTCCACCTATTGATATATTGATCGTGTCGCCTTCTCCTCCAACACTTTGGTTTTATCGATTTTCACTTACATTCCGAATTCTTTCCCCAACCTTACATTATTCTCCATCACTACCTAGAGCCTTTTTTCTGTTTCTGCTAGTGCAGTAGTATTATCTATGTATCTGATAGTTTATATTCTTTCTCCTCCCACTGCAAGTCCTTATGCTTCTTCCAAGGCCTAATCGAGTAGTTTATAACATATACTTGAATACATGCTGGTGACATACAGCATCCATGTCTCTCACCTCCCCTAATAGCCACCTCTTCAGTTTCATCGGCATCTATTCGAACCACGACTTTCTGTCATACATTTTGTTTTATCAGCCTTCTATCCTTACAGTTAATACCAGTATCTTTGAGAATTTTCAGCAACATACAAAAGTCGATTCTGTTAAATGCTTTTTTCCCAGTCGACAAAACAATCATTCTTCTCTATTTACTTTTAAAAACCACCCTGCTAACATCATCAAGCACCCAATTCCACCATCTTTCTTTTCTAAATGCAAACTGATCTTCTCATCTATTCGCCTCTATTTTACTGCCTATTCTTCTGAACACTAGTGTGGTCACAGTTTTGGTAACTTAGCGGATAAAATTTTTTTGCTGTAATCCTTACATTGTTTGGCATCGTATTTCTTTGTTAAGAAAACCAGTATCGTCTTTTGAAGGTCTTCAGGCCACGTACGTGTCTCATACATTATGCTAATCAGATTTGTAATTGTGATCATTGTCCCATTCCCTAAGGACTTCTGGACTTCTGCCGGTGATCGGCATATTTTATCGGCTTGTAGTTTAAGTTAGACATACGTGGTTTTTGTTCGGACGTGACCGATAGAACTGACACCACATGTGTGTAACTTACAAAATTTTATGTTACGTAAAGTTTTCAGATTACCCGCAATGTTTCATTCAAAAAAATCAAAAATGCATTTTGTCAAGCATCGCGTTGATTTTATGCGAGAAAGTGCCTATAATGCGTAAGCACAGTGTGTTCAGATAGATTCATACTATTCAATAAAATTACAATTTCTATACGAATGAATATAAATATTTCGCATCGAAGTATAACGTTTTGTTGACGTCAGTCATAGGTTTATGGTTCGTTTGGCTACCGATTTGGAATTCGCTAGTGTAGTTCACTTGCTTAACGCCCAAAGTGCGTGGAGTCGATGAGGTGAAAACGCAACAAGGACTGTCACTTCGTGTTCTCGAACAAAAATATAACAAAGCAGATACCTGGGAGAACCACCGGGCAATCAGCTAACAGTTATTGCAACTGAACAGCGATAAGAGTAAGGTACATAAAAATGGAAAAGAAATGTTGAAGATCCATGAGATGACGTTAAGATTGCCATTACGAAAGGTAAAGGCAGCAGACAGGCAGATCTGGAGAGGATTTGATGGTGGAAGCTGCACTGTGGTTACTGGAGGTTACTGAAGTTACTTAGATCAACGTGCGTGTGTTACAGATACACTTCGGGAACTCTATAATGGGAATCGCTACAGGAAAAGCGAAATTATGTTCCAGGATCACTGTTGAGAAAATTTACATTGCACGAGGTACATATTGAACGTAGATCTAATCTACTAGCTCCAGCTTGTGACATTACAGATAAAGGGGGAAGCTGATTGTTTCTATGTGAAAAGAAGGTTTGGGAAGCTATTGGGTTCTCCAGCCAGCTGGCGAACAGTTTGGACCTAGTGAATTGAATACAGGTCGTTAAGATTTTCCTAATCTGCTCAGAAACAGAAACTGGCGGTCTTGGATGAGCAAGGGCGGCTATCCCAGATTGAAACTGAAATACAATATAGCCAAACACATTATTCTAAAAATCCATATAAACTCAGAGAATGATCATACGGCAAATATAATTATATGAATGGATTCAGGAGACTTGTGAAAAATCAAACGACGTAATTACAATTTCAGTATCCCTTACAGATAACAAGGCGATAAATTTCAGTACTATAATAATATTATAAGCCTTATATTTACAATTATTGATACGTATTGTTTATCAGTAACAGTTTAAGAAGCAAATGGGCAGCATTGCACCACGCTACCTATCTTAATAGACGCACCACGCCAGTTACGTATTCTGTCAATAAACTTTTACTCTCTTGTTCAGCTTTCCAACGAGGTAGTAATATTCTTGTGTCAGAACATAGATTCCACCACAGAAACATGACCCAGCAAAGCGCATTACATTTATATGTGTATTTTATTATATTTAATGTAATGTTATTTTTAGTACCGTTCGTTTTATGTTTTAGACTGCCTCTTAAATACCTCATGAACGACTAAAAATAAAAGATATGCAGCAGATAATTTATACATAAACAATTATATGTATTCGTGGACAAGAACTGAATATATTTGCATAAAAAGCCATGATAAATTAAATATTAATTGTGTAACTATATTTTGATGGCGGCAATATATTTGAACAGTGAGACGTCACGCTTAATAGCTACTTGAGCAAATAGCTTCAGTCTCGACTGTTTTTAGTATTGTTAAATATATATTTGTTTGTTAAATGTACACAACATTTGTAGGAGGTGGTCAAATCATTTAATTGTATGATATTCAAATGTATAATATTTTGAACGGAAATTGTATTATAAAGATGAGGCGTTAGGATGCGCGGATGGATACAAATTTGGGAGCTGCTTTCGAACGCTTGGGAGGGCACATAACTTGGACGTGGCGGTGAAAGAATGTGACTCTGGGCGGTCTGAAGCCACGTTACGAATTTGTGATTTGAAGAGATAGGCATGTGTGGACTGAGAACATTTACGAGACTGTGACTGCAGAACTTAATCTCTGGTTGAAAAGTTGAAAACTAAGCACGGTAATAGTGCTGTGGAACTGTGATAATTCAGCAATCGTGTACTCGTGTGATGACAAACCGTGTTTTATAACAAATACTGTATTTAATCGAAAATTTATTTGGAACTGCAATGTTCGATGTACTTCACTGATTTACGAGTGATAATTTGGAAATTTTACTCTCGAGTGCTTGTGATACCTGTTGTTGCTCTCATAAACAATTGTTGGGGAAACATTAAGTTATTTACCGATGTGTAAAGCAGGACCACCTCCGCACTTTCAAGTCCAAAAAGAGTAATAAACTGCATTTATATAAATATTACTTCGTCAGTAAATTCATTTTGTTGATTATTCAGAGATTTAAGGTAAGTTTATTTAATTATATTTTTCGCGTCACCATCTGCAGATGGACAGACTGGCTATACTACAGATTAATTATTGGTCTTATTTAAACAGTTTGGGTAGATGTTAGGGCACAGAAGCTGACATACATAACTCACCCCTACGAACACAGACAAAGAGCCATAAACCTTTTACTACCCTGAGTTATGTATTGTCGAATACTTATTGGTGATGAAGGCCGCAAATTTACCAAAACTAAAAGGTAACCTGGGGCTGGTACAGAGCTATAGACTCATTCCTTTTCTCCCACTCTGTTTGAGAGTGGAACAGTAAAGGAAATGGTTATTTGTCGAACGAGGTTCCCTCTTTTACGCAGGGTGTGAATTGGAAAATTAGACGCGTAAGAAGGATTTGCCATTCTGGAAAATGGCTTCTGTAATGTAAAGCGGTGTAATGTGTCTCAATATTTGTGAATAATAGGAATTTGCTACATTGAAAGACAAGTAATACACGTGATGTAAAAGAAGGAAAAATAAGACCGGAAAGAATTCCTCACATTGAATGGCATATAAGAGACCCACGTAGTCTTTGGCATTCGATATCCAGTTTACTTATAGAAAAAGCAATTAGCAAATAAAAGAGATGTTAAAAGAGATGAATGATAAGATTCGCTGTTGACATCGATCAGTGAACCTGAAGAAGAATCATAATATATGTTGAATGAAATGAATCGTCGACTCAGTACCAAATATAGACTGGAAGAAATCCGAAGAATTGCGACCTCAATAAGTAAGAAAAATGAAAGTAGCGATAAACTAAACATCAAAATAGGTGATCATGATGTAGTTAAAGTTGAGGAATTCTACTACCCTGGCAGCAGTATAAATGGCGATGGGCGTAGCAGGGAGCAAGGGCACATATGATGAAGAAACTTCTGGGAATGTACGTATAGAGCACATCTTTGTATCGAAATATGGGCATCGGAGAAAGCATAATAGATTAGCCCTAGAATAATCTTCGACGAAAGTAACGCATGGAAGACAGGGACAACCCAAAGAGACAGGTTGATAGGACAGGTGTTTAAACATTGGGGAATAACGTCCACGGGACTAGAGATAGCTATAAAGGGTAGTAACTCTGGGGAAGATACACATTGGGAAACATGAAGGAGATATTTGAGGAAGTGAGGTAAAAGTGCTGCTGTTATACAGAGCGGTGGTGTTGGAGCTTAATTCGTAGCGGGTCGCAATAAGACTGACGTCTCATAAAAAAGGTCTAATGTATGTTTTGAAATTCACGAGAAGTTTCTGCCTCCATTCATACACAACATATACTCTTACTGTAGGGGATAAAATATTTCCGAAGCACAAACACAGGGTGTGTCACACAATATGTAAGAGGTACCAGTTCTGTTTTACACAGTGTACTCTGCGGTACTGACCACTTACTTACCTTGCGTTATCAAGAATCTTTGATCCAACACAAGGTCTAAGCGTCTGGAAAAAGCTGCAGGTGACTACCATATTTAAGACAGGCATAACGACGCACCAACACAATGAGAGACCAATATGAATAACATATGACTGCTGTACAATTCTTGAACATATCCTCAGTTCTAACATACTAAATTTTCTTCAGACGGAAAAGCTGCTGTCCATGCAGCAGTGCGACTTCTTGAAACGTCGATAGTGCGATAATCAGCTTGGCCATTTCTGTCGTGACAACTTGCGAGCTATGGATGAAGGGCAACAGGCTGACTGCACATCTCTGAATTTTCGAAAGGCGTTTGATACGGTGCCGCACTATAGACTGCTAACGAAGGTACGGGCGTATGGAATAGGTACCCAGATATGTGTTTCGAATACTTACGTATGACTACCCAGTCAGTCAGAGTGTTCAAAATGTTCAAATGTTTGTAGAACTTATGGGACTTAACTACGGGGTCATCAGTCCCTAAGCTTACAAACTACTTATGAACTAGCTAAGACTAAAGACGGCACAAATATCCATGCCCGAGGGGGAATTTGAACCCCCGACCGTAGTGGTCGTGTAGACCGTGACTGGAGCGCCTCAGTCCCCTCGGCCACCGCGGCCGGCCAGTCAGAGTGAGGTGCAATCTGTGGCTGTTTGCTTATGATGCTGTGGCGTATTGGAAGGTGTTGCCATTTTACAATTGCAGTGTGAAGCAAGATGACTTGAACCAAATGTCTAGCTTGTGTGAGAAATGGCAGCTAGCTATAAATGTAAATAAATGTAATGTCATACTGATGAGTAGGAGAAACAACCTCGTAATATTCGAATACAGCATCACTTGTGTCCTGTTTGACAGAGTCGCATCAATTAATAACGCCGTAACGCTGTACAGGGATATGAAATGGAATGATCATATAAGGACAGTCGTGGCGAAGGCATATGGTCGGCTTCGGGTTACTAGGAGAATGACTATTAAACTTTTTTTTCGGAATATCTAGCGATTTCAAGGATCGACGACGTTTATATTCACCGCTGTCACAAATATTTAGCTGTTTGAGAAGAGGCGGCCTTTGCGAATGCGTAAGGTGAAGGGCGGCAGTTGGTTGCAGTGACTCGTGAGCATAAGTTAGCTCCTCTCTTCATCGTAACAGTGTGATTTATTACAATCTTTTAAGAGTATATTCTATTGTGCTTTAGTGTTCATGTGCATATGCATCTGTTCTTGGAGTTTATTTTCTATGAAGAATGAACAGAAATCAGTATCTTTCAGAAACAAATTCCTCAACTTTAAATTTCGAAGAGAAGTGAACCGTCAGTCGTTTTAGGCTTCGGCCGCCAATAGAAGTTAGTTTTCTTTGTCACGTACCAGTGCTTCACCAGACGAGCAGACAATCCGCAATGCAGGATACAAGCGCATGGTTGCATACAAGTGAGGCGATCCACAGCGGCAGTTCCGGAGTCACCAGAGAATACGACGAACACCGCCAGAGACCGGAACTATTTGCCATTCATAATACTTCTTCGGCTTTAGTTCTTATGACTGATTTGATTCCAAAAATGTAGGAACCACTTCGTGGCATTCGCTGCAGAACTGTTCCAGAGATTGGACAGGAAGCAGACCATCAACAGAACAGGCTCTGCTAACGGTATTCTACGCCTTCCACATCGTTTGCAACGGGTTCTACACACTGCTGGTAACTACTTCGAAGGAAAGTAACAGATGCAAATATGTTAAGGTTTTCTATCGGTCGTGAATAAACAGTTATCACTATTTAAGTTTCAACCCTTGTGTAATATCCGGCCGCGGTGGCCGAGGAGACTGAGGCGCTCCAGTCACGGTCTGCACGGCCACTACGGTCGGGGGTTCGAATCCCCCCTCGAGCATGGATATTTGTGCCATCCTTAGTATTAGCTAGTTTGTAAGTAGTTTGTAAGTTTAGGAACTGATGACCCCGTAGTTGAGTCCCATAGATTTTACAAACATTTGAAATGTTTTTATATTTTATTTATTATTATTTTTGTGTGTGTAATAGCTTGGTAAATGTGGCGCATATCAGATAAAGATGGGTTTTTACAGAGAGTTCACTATGGTGCTGTTATTCCTGATAAGCCGTTTGTGACAGACACTGGAATAAAGAAGAAATCGAAAGCTGATGAATATTTGGTTATTTGTTTATCATGAACAGGAACAAGCCTGTAATCACTACCGCTATCGGGACGAGTTGCGATGCCTCCGAGAAAATGTGAGATGAAAGGACCTGAAATGGGGCGAAGCGATTTGTGTTTCTTACGTTACGATAACACACCCGCCACTCATCCTTGTTTGTGCGGACTATTGCGAAAAAATCGAAATCACTGTGGTTTGTTATCCTACGTACAGTCCAGAACTGGTTCCTATGGAGTTTTCTTTATTATTATTATTAATTTTGTTTCATTTGAAAGTTGAAATCTCGTTGAAATTAGTTACTTTAGACACAACTTAGCGCGGCCTATCAACAGGCATACCACGACTTCTTTCGGAAGGCTAGACGGTGTAGGGAGTGGTATATCAACTTTGGAGAAAACTCGTTGGAGGCCATGCAGAATAAGTGTAAGGTAAGCGTAAAAATTTGTTTCGAAGTTTTAGAATTATATGACCACGCCTCGTAGTCATTTGGTACACACTACAGAATATTCATGATTCATCGGCGTGGGGTAGGCGTTATGGGATCCTCAAGCCGAACTAAGCTGCATATCTTTGGGCTTTTTTTTCTGGGTCAATGTGGGTTTAGACTTTCCGTTCATAGACAAAATTTCCTGTCGCCGGTTGAGGCGTCGGAGAGAGTGGAATTTGAAGTTTCTGTAAGTACGAACTAGCCTGCATACTGCTCGAACCTAAATCAAGCAGAGCATGGCAATACGCTCCTTGCACACTGCTCAACAGTTCGACAGTCATCATGAGTAACGAGTGCACGAAATGCATTAGTAGCTAGCGGCGTACATTCCTTACCGTGAGTGCGATAACAAGTTGGAAGTAAGGCCTGCCTCGAACGTTATTCACGCCTCATGTTATCATGTTATTCTCCTTTCCCTCATGGTGTAATGTGTAACATTTTTCTTTACAAAGATACCAATGCCCCTTTATTAATTTTGTTCTGCGTTTCTTGTCGTCAATGTTCGCCTTTAATTATTTGTGTTCGACTATGTCTCCGTTCAGTACTACCTGACAAGCGGTGTATTTCGATAAACATTACACGAACAATGCTGCAACAAGGGGAAAGAGTTTTTACAAAGGAAACGGATTGTATCTACTATAGGAGGATATTAGCTGAAGTCTACAAAGTCGTGTATAAGCTGGGATTACTGAAAGTTTCAGATTATTCCTTGTCCCCAGAGATACGAACAAGCAAATGTTTTGGGAGCGATCAAACGTAAATTATCCCGCTCTGTGAAGAAAAGACTTACAAGAACATTTCCATAAGTTCGTTCCTCTGTGTGTGTGTGTGTGTGTGTGTGTGTGTGTGTGTGTGTGTGTGTGTGAGGGAGAGAGAGAGAGCGAGATGGGAGGAGGCTGGAGGAGGGAGAAATGAGGAAAGAGAGAAATGAAAGCTAGCAGACGAGCAGATTGCCTGCCAAGAAACAAGAAAGCTGCCAAGTCAGCAGATTCCGGTCGGGGGCAACGAAAATATCGATACCGATGTATCCAACCGGATCACTGAACCGAAATGCTTGTCTTGACAGCCATCGTCTGCTTACGCCTCATGAAAGTTGAGTCGGGACGACAGAACATCTTTTTTCTCCAAAAGTTAGCATCACTGTGAAAAAGAATTGACGCTCTCTATCGCGCTCTCGTTAACAGCTTGAAGATTCCACTGCCGAACCTGAATCTTGTGCTTACGGATTGTGGTATATCTCGATGCTGTTTATAAAGTATGGATAAGGATATCTCACTTTAAATAGGATATATTTGAGTAGAACATGTCCCTTGCTTTTAAACTGGGGAAACTGCATTGATCTTAACTGAAGTGATATAAAATTGTGACATTATTGCAGGTAATCACTGGCGGTAATTTATTAAAACATCGAAAATCGTAAATTAAACCGAAGAATAAGAAGTGTGATTTCAGATACTTAAATAAATGAGTAATCAGAAAAAATAAATCTCGTGCCTTAAACTGTGAAGCACGCATCGGTCACGATTAAAATGATTTGGAACTATAGCATTTAGGTAAATAATCGCGTTGTTCATTGTCATTAAAACTACCTGAAAAGGCAATTGAAAGTGCCTAAATAAAAATTAAAGTGTGGAAATACGAGTAAGAGAGGGAAAACAACGTAAGAGCAGAGTGCGTTAAGAGACGAACTGAGTGCAGCGTGGTAAGCAGGCGATTACAGACATGTGATATAAACAAAAACTGGTCTGACACCGAGTTTTCAATCAGGCAGAGACTGAAAATGGGGCCAAGTGATGGAGCTAATATCCAGAACATCGGAAAATATTGGATACAAGGTGAAGTTCTTCAGAATAAAAAGCAAAAAAATTACATTTAAAATAAAACTTTGGTAGTGCTTGATGTAACAGTATAACAGTTCTCTTCAGTGCAAAAAAGGCCTTCAAAGCTATAAATTATTTACAGTCAGTGTAACGTAAAATAAGATGGGACAGAGAGGGGGTGGTGTATGTGTGTCTGTGGGGCGGGAGTGGGAGGGAAAATACACACGTGGAAGAAAAATGAAAGCGGCTAGTAGATGTAAATATAACACCAATAGCTGAAAACCCGGCGTTGCCCGGGTATTTACTTATTTCTTCACGCCATTTTTCAGGTATATATTCATTTGTATAAGGGCTGTATGTCTGTAAAATCTCTTGGAAATAGAATTAGTAGTAAAGAAGTAATAGATTAAAACTTGGTGCGTGATGGGGCTGTTTTCCATGAAAGTTACTGTTTATGTGCTTATATCTCATGAACTACATGTCGTACTGTGATACAATTTAGAAGGTACATTCAACTATATGTGTGTATACTGCCTGTAAAATTTTCTGCGGCTACAATTTGTAGTGTATAAATTATAAATTTTAACGTCATATCGAATGTCGTAGTTTTACTTCATAAACAGGGAAAAGTAGTAAGCGAGAAACTTTTTTCCTCTCATCATTTTCCTATGCTTGTCAGCGAGAAAAAGATTAATTAAAGTTTGAAATTATGTTTAAGTTTGTTGCAAGTCGCTAAGTACTCTCATCCTCATATAGCGTTTTTATCAAGTCTCGCCGCATTATGTGGCAGCTTTTTTGCAATTCCTATTGTTTATGACGTCATATCTTCTGAACGATGTGTCGTATGTGATTCTTAACCATGCAGCAATTGTTACCTTACGGTAAGGAATGTGTGTACCAAATTTGGTTGAAATCGGTCCAACGGTTTAGAAGAAAATGAGCAGCCCTGTCGCAAAATGCAGCAGTTTTTTGCGCATCTCACTATTTATGGCGTCATTTCTCGTGAACTATATATCGTATGTGATTCTTACACTTACGGCGACCGTCCTCATGGATTGAAGCTTACGTGTATAAAATTTTATAAAGATTGGATACAAAACTGTAGATTTGTATGCAACACGTACAAACATACGGACACTCTGCTTTATATATTAGATTGGTGTATTTTCAAATTTAAATTGCTAGTGATGGGAAATAAATATCGCAAAAAGGGGAAATATACAGCCTCCATAGTTTAAAGGCAAGTGATCCATTATACTCCTTTTAATGTAATAATTTTGTAAACGGTGGTAGATATTACGATTGCATTATACGTATGCCCATATGTAACCGCGACTGTATCTTTGTAACGGTCTAACGATGTGACACGAGCGTGTGATGCGTTATGTTACATAAATTTTAATAATGGCAACGAATACGTTTGACATACAGAAATTATTTAGATAGACGAAATGTGTACCTGCTGAGTATAATTTAGCGTTCCACAAATATTACCTGATTACTTTTCGAATCGGCTTATATCCTCCGTGATGCTGATGAACGTCAGAAACATGATTCATGAAACCCATGCTAACACTTGCTAACGTGTCAACTGTCGAAATAGGCTACGTGTCGTATAGATGGCTGCACATAATCTTCATTAAAACTTGATATTCAACATACTGAATGAAAAGTACGGTCCGTAAAACAATTTAATACTCAGTTTGATATTGACAAGTTAAATAATCGGTAGATTCCAGGTGTCTGCAGAAAGCCAAGGAGTCGTCAGTTTGACATTGTGGGAAGCGTGTATACTAGATACTGCAGATTGGGGTCTCTAGTTGAATACAAAACTAAGTATGAAGTGATTGCAGATTGCAGTAGTCGATGGAAGTGAATATATGTGTGCATTGGCGCAGAGAGCTGCCACAAACAGTCTTAGAATGGATGATGAGAAGAACACAACTCGAAATAAGTAGTAATGAAATAAGAGGTTCCAGTATGTAGCTACCGATGAAGAAAACTAAGTCTGAATTAATGGTGACTGGTGAGTAGAATGAGTGAGATTCACTTCTTGTCCGAACTTAAAGCTGGGGAATTTGTTTCAAAAACTACTCCAAGAGTAGTTCCATATGCACATGACGACTAAAACACAAGAAATAACTGATACATTGCTAAGCGATTGTAATAAAATCACTGTGTTATAATGAAGAGACACGATAACTTCCTGTCAGAAGTCCCACTTGCGTGGGGAAAAGAGCAAGTTTCCTAAGAAATGTGATATGACTAGTTGCCGTCATTTTAATGAGTTTTGTAGTCGCCGAACTGTGTTAATATTTTACAAATCATAATTTATTTCCAAGTAGTTCTAGCATTGATAAATATCTCAACAACAACCTACAGTTCCACATCATCAGCATTTTGTATAGCATTAGTTTTCATAAAATGCAATATGAGTGAATACGCCAAGCTTTCTTTCTCGATGAAAGCAAACACACAAGCCTCTTACTTCTGGCGAGTTAGCTCATTCATGTTTCGGTTACCACGACTGTCGGATAATGCAAGAACTATGGACTAAGTTTATTCATTTGGCCGCTTGTACAGTACCAGTGTAGTATGTCGCAATCATTTAACTAATCAATTTACGTAACAAAACTTTTACCTTACGTAACTTGTGTGAATGGTATGTTTTTTCTATACGTGTGCAGGTATATGTAGTTTGCTACTTCAGTAATTGAAGTAGATGGCTAGTACTATTTACACTGGAGCCTACAGACCCTCATATAAGTCTCACAGTTCTGCGACCTGATCGTCATCCGTCTGCGCTGGGACAACATCTAAGAAGACATCAAGCAAGTGAAAAACTGTAAAAACGAACGTTTGGCCCTTATTCTAACTCGACTGAAGAAAATTACACTCGTCACGTGTTCTGTATTGCTAGTACAAAGCGACAGATGAAGAATATTGAGCGAAAGAGGAAAGGAAGTATTGTTTAAGGTGGAAACTGTATAATTTAAAATATGGCGGCGATACGTAACGTACTGCCTACATCACACTTGTGCGTCCTCACCTGAAGTACAGTTGCCCAGTGTCGGACCCTCACCAGGTGGGACTGACGGAAGACATTGAGAAGGTTCAAAGAAGGACAGCTCGTTTTGTTTTATTTTACTGGTAAAGTGTCACGGAAATGTTGCACGATTTGAGGTGGAAATCATTAAAATAACAACGTTATTCGTTGCGGCGAAATTTCAACCACCTACTTTTACTTCTAAATGTGAAAATATTTTGCTAGCACTCACCTACATAGGGAGACATTACCATCCCAATAAAATCAGATGGAAAACTGAATGATTTAGGTGTTAGAGAATATAACGGTAGAGAAAGGTTATTAAAGTAGTTAATGAACCGTCTGCTAGGCACTTAAATGTAATTTGCAGAGTTTCTATGTTGATGTAGATGTGAACACCTGACATACCAGTTATCATGAACTCTGTTCCAGCTAGCTCCCCACCATGATGTTACTACCTCGGGGAGCTCGTATCATTCTCACATTGTGCGACATTATCATTATTACTAACCTTAGGATCTTCAGAAGGACTTAACAGATGATGCGGCATTTCGTGATATTTAGTTACCGCCCTTCATTGCCTAAGGAGCGCCATGGACAATCTCAGATGGTTCAGAGGGAAATAAGATGCAGCGGTATATGTACATGCTATTTACACGATAGTTTCTCATGCGATAAAAATATTTGTTAAATGCAGATAATATAATCTGAAACAAGAATGAAACGAAATGTTAGTTTCAATACACTATGGTTCGAACTTAAACCGATACAAACGCGTTCCATGTTTGCACCTATTAATGTGCTTCAAAGTAGTCAGCTGCGTTGTATAGAACCCGTTGCCAGCGATGTGGAAGTCCTAACATGCTGACGGTGCGAATGCAGTGCCCCACTGCCTGTCGAATCTCTGGAACAGTTCTGAAACGAATGCCACGAAATGGTTCCTTCATCTTCGGAATCAAATCAAAGGCACAAGGACTTATGTCCGGGGAGAATTGTGGATGGTAAAGTACTTCCTAGTCCATAGAACACAGCAGCCACAGCTTGCGCTATATGCGCCCGATCATTGCCGTGTAAAATGAGGGTGGGTAGCGCATAAAGTCTTGTCGCTTCTTTCGCAAAGATGGTTGCAAGTTATAACGAAACGGGCTATTTGACACTCAATTCTAGTACCCGATACCATCCTGCTTTATTGACTCATTCGATACCAGTCACTTAATATCCAGAATAATTCATCTTAATCAAAGCTTTTAAACAGTGTTTTAAGAATCTAACCTATTATATCTTGGTGACTGACACATACCACACAAACAGTATATTTTCACTTAAAATATAGATAAACAGTTTACTTACATAATTATGTGTTATTGTAGATGTAGCACTCTTGTGTTAATTGTTCATTAAGGTAAAATTCACATTATGAATCATATGTGACGCACTATTTGTGGTCTCTTTATTTACGTAAAATATTTTATGCCTATTATCTCACTAGGAGAATAACTAAGGATTGATTCAGGTTTCAATGTTAATTTAGGTCGAAACAGATATTTGCAAACTTTAAGTTTTAAATAAAATTTTATGTTCACAACGTCAATCAAGATTGATACTATTAAGAATTGTTAAATCACTCGTTTCATACTATCAAAATTACTACACTGTTTGTATCCGAGTATAAACCTTAACGTCATATTGTTCTGTTACCTTTAAATTGTGTGTTTGTAAAATTACATGGGAAATTAGAGAATTATATAAGTATTAGTTGTAGTTTTTCCAGAGAAATTGTTTGAGATTTTTGCTGTTGTATAAAAGGAAGTGACGTAGAACGGATTAGGCTCTTCAGATTTTGGCTTGGTGGAGATAGGACGTATTAACAGTGTCGGTTTGCTTTGTGTATAAACAGTCCAAAACACTTGCTTGGAGAGATATGTCAGTGTAAAAAGGGCGCAGAGAGATGTATCCATTACTTGTGTTTACTGAAGTGTTTTGAAGTTTTATTAAATCCAGTGCTATTTTCAAAAGTACATCGTCTGTTTCAAAAGATGTTCAAATGTTTGTATAGTCTATGGGACTTAACTACGGGGTCATCAGTCCCTAAACTTACAAACTACTTATGAACTACTTACTAACTAGGACGGCACAAATATCCATGCCCGAGGGGGGATTCGAACCCACGACCTTAGTGGCCGTGCAGACCGTGACTGGAGTGCCTTAGTCTCCTCGGCCGGCATCGTCTGTTTAATTTATGAATTAACAGTGCTTCCAATGTTCCTGCATTTTAATCGCAAGTGAGAATCATACTTCATAGACCACGTTGCCATTAACTAGAAATAGTGCCATATCTCGCAACTACAAATATCGAGATATTGTTACAGGTCTACTCTGCCAATCAATATTAAACAGTTTGGCAGTTTACAGCTGACACCATCTGGACATCTGCAACATCCTGTTACAAGGTGATGCTCCAAAAACGAACAGTAATAGTGTGCACAGACGGTGTGCTGTGGAGCAAACTAATGCGTTAGGATAACAGTATCTCAGTTGCACACAAGAATCACGATAACTTTCACCATACTGTGGCTGTGACGCACTTTCGACTTTCGCGGCGACCCATCATGCCATCATTCGTTGGATTGGCTTGTTCGATGTGCCCCATGCCTCTCAAGGCGTAAGAAAGCCTCACCTACGGGCAGCCTAGTAACACATGCCTTTCTGCATTTCTGTCAATTCATGCGGTGGAACCTGTAATGATGCAATTTTTCGCATGCCAAGGCTTTCCTTCAGGATGCGAAGCACAGTCGTGTGCGCTAATCCGGTTTCGTGGGCGAGCTCACGAATCATCTGGCGTCGATCACTGTCCACTGACACGCCAACAGGATGCTCTTCTTCACAGACGCTACAACCACCTCCCCGATGCACGTCTGGCACAGTTTGCCGACTTCACTGAAGGCTTCTACCCAACTTGCCACTGTTCTGTACGTAATGCCGATTCGCAGCATGCCACTTGAAGGCACATTCAATCTTGATCCAACTCCGTTGTTACTGCTTTGAAAACATAGTGACACCGTCACATTAAAGCGCACGCTCACAAGTGACTGTGATTCCCTTGATTGTGCGGACGCCCTTGACGTGGGCCGGCCGAGTCCATTTTCTCGGAGGTAAGGTAGTGTGGCAAGTCTGATTTTATATCTTTATTGGTTTAATAATAGTATTTAGAGTTTTGTATCTTAGTTTGGTGTTGTAAATTTTATAGAAGCCAAGTAGCTGGCTAGCAGTAGGCAACGTGGAATGATGTAATCGATGGAAGGGGTGGGAAAATCATAACAGATGGCACAGATCATGTATGGACCGTGAGAACGCACGGCAGTGTATCATAGACGTGATCTGATTGGCTACCGCCTCTCCTCTCAATGCTACCATTTCTACATTTCATTTATTAATATTTAAGAAAATAAACATTAGATAATAATGTAATTTCAATGTAACACTTTTCTGTTAATAAGCTTTCATTTGGTACTTTGTCCATTGTAATTAATAAACAGAATACGAGCGACGAATCTAGAAGGTTTGTTTGGCGCCAAAAAGACAGAGGCAGCAACTAGCAGCCACGCCTGGCCGAGCACAGTCCAGTGCCAACTTTCAAACTGTTAACATGTGGCACCTTGTCTCATTACGGAACTTGTACATTTATCATCATGGCACTAGTATTTATTGTAAACTGAATATCGTTCAATGTACCGCCTAGATTTGTCGATTTCGCTTTGCGTATGTAAACGTTGGGAGAATAAATTAAAAATCCACTGGAATCCCGTGTTTTATGAAGAAAATCGTAATTAGAGGCCTTAAATCATTTTCACAGTATTTTAGCTTCAGGCATCAAGATTCTGCGACCTGTGTGCTGAAACTGTTTGGGACATTAGCTACTTCGAAATCTAAGGTCAGTAATACATATAAGTACTTTGTTTCACTGGTCTGAAGAATTGGTGAAACCTACGGCCCCTCATACAATTAGTCTTACCTAGTGCAAATAGTACCATAAGTGCATGCATCCCTATTAATAGGAGAAACGGTAAAGCAGGGGAAATTTGTAGGAGGGTGGAAGATTGTGCTGAGAGACTGTTAGGAACTTTCCAACTAGACAGTGATAACATCGTATATAAAAGACTTGCTGTCGGCCAGTGCGTATTTTCTCCCCTCTTGATAAACTCTGTTATTTCATTAGAAGAGTCATTTTAAATTAAATTTTCTACCAGGCATTTTGTAGTAGGTATGTCAGCAACGTGTGCTATAATCGAGAATAATATATGACATTGCATAGTGTTGTCGCTAGTTAAGTTCCAATTCTCGTGTAATTCTATTCATCATCAAGTTATTTCCACGGTTCAATGAATCAGTCCAGACACAGTACGCATCTCCACAGGTCAACTCGATGGAGCAAATATGGATAAATGCAAACGCAATCATTAATTGCTCTATGAAGCAACTCCGCGATAAGGTCAAAAGTTTCTTCTCTACTGGGCCCGCAGCATATACAAGGTCAAAATATGACATATCGTAATATAGAAATCCAAGTTTGCTGCTAACAATATTTATTCAGCTTGTGCAACTTGACTCTACTACAAGCTTGTTTCGAATTTTGCCATTTTCAAGTGGACGTTTACGTTTGACTGACGTCCATATTATAGTAAGTGTCTTTTTGTGACAAGATGGTAAGGTCATGCTTTATCTCATTACTGTTTATATTTGACAGATATAGACACTGTTTACTCTGTTGATGCTTTATGTTTCAAAAGAGTAAACAATGTCTATATCTGTCAAATATAAACAGTAATGAGATAAAGCATGACCTTACCATCTTGTCACAAAAAGACACTTACTATAATATGGACGTCAGTCAAACGTAAACGTCCACTTGAAAATGGCAAAAACCGAAACAAGCTTGTAGTGGAGTCAAGTTGCACAGAACTGAATAAATATTGTTAGCAGCAAGCTTGGATTTATATATTACTATATGTCCGCGGTAAGGATTAGGCTTAAAGATTAGCCGTGTCACTGCTGCGAATGGACCTCACACTGAGCTACTGGTGATTGCTAAAGCGTTACAAAGGCTATACGGAGCGGCCGGCTGTCTGTGGCAGTGCACTGGTGAGATCAGCCCGGCACCGCCACAGCAGCGGTCATCAAATTCTCATTTGGTTGCCTGCGCCGCAAAGTTGCCTTGGCGGCTCCCTGAACTCTAGGAAACTCCAAAAGATAACTTCCTTTTGATGACAGTTTGACTAATTCGTTTATTCTTTCTTATATTTCCTGGTAGTATGAGTCCCACAGAAATGCTGAAGAAGCTCGTCGCAGTTATGCTACACTTTCATTTTTGCCGATTACAGCGCCATTTATCATGAAAAGAAAAAAAAATCATACGGAAGTTTCATATGTTTTCACTGAGAATCCAATTCCGCATTAAAAAGTAGGTGTTCCTGTTGTGTCCTCGTCGTTTTTTGTTGTTTCCTCGTCTAGTTGTGAAGAAATGTACTGGTGCAGGATCCTTTGACATCTAAAACATTGATAGTTAGTATTACAATATACTTATTTACTGAAATATACAATACTCAACTTTTGAACATATGTCTGTTTCTTCTCTCTTCTTGCTTCTCGTGGCGTCATCCGTATGACACTAGCTGCGCTATGACCTAGTTACTACTAAGTTCGTAGCCGAGTTCTGATTAGTAACTGTCCTAGTTCTGTCATCGTAGCTGCCTAGTAACTGCCTGAGTTCTGAATACCAACTATCCGAGTTCTCACTAGTAACTGACGGGCTGTCCAGACGTATGTCGGCGTAGATATAACCGCTTGTAGAGGGCGCGCATCTTCGGTTACTCCCTCCAGGATGCGCGGCGCCTGTATGTGGTCCTGGATCCATCCTCATCAGATCACATGTATATTAAATTCCAGGTTAAAATGGGAACCAGACAGACCATGTCCTATAGGAATCCCAGGAAAACGGACTGGGAGACGTATAGGAGACCCCTTGATTTCAGCCTATCGGAAATTAAAACTTCGATAAGGAATCCAGCAGAGTTTGAGGAAGTAGCAGTGGCCATAACCACGTATCGTGAGGCCTTTGTCAATTACAACCTTGCCATCAGACGGGCAAAGGAGGGATCCTGGAAGGTATTCTGTGAGGAAGTGGGGGGGCACGGCTGTTCAAGCGAGACTTCATAAACTCCTAACTAGGGTACCAACTAATCCAGGAGAAACATTGAGGAAGGAGGATGGGAAGTATACAAAGACAGCACATAAATCGCTGGAACTGCTCCTCAAGACTCACTTTCGTAAAATACCTCTGGTGGATAACTCAGACCAGAATGCGATTCCTGAGATATAACGGTTCTAAGGAATTCGCAAAGGGGACTGGGATTTGGCCAAATAGTGTGTGGGAACATTTCAACCGTTCAAGTCACCTGGCCCCAATGGAATCTTTCCGGCTCTCCTGCGACAAGCGGGAGAAAATCTTATTAGATTCCTATGCAGGTTATTCAGGGTTAGCCTAGCAGCAGGAATCATTCCCAATGCCTGAATGGCAGTGAAGGTTGTCTTCATTCCAAAACCAGAGAGAATTGATCATACCAAGACTAAGGATATGAGACGAATCAGCCTGTCCTCCTTCATTCTTAAGACATTGGAAAAGCTGGTTAATGTGCATGTTGGAGAAAAACCAACATGCATATCAGCCAGGTAAATCATGTGAGACAGCTCTCCACCAACTCGTTGGGAAGGAAATAGCCCTCTGTATCTTCCTGGACACCGAGGAGGCTTTTAGCAACGCGACCTTCTATTCCATGATTAGGGCAGCAGAGTTGCTTGACCTAGTGATCACTGTATGTAGGTGGACTAGGGCCATGCTCAGTGGAAGAAAGGTAGAGGCTACCATGATGAATGAAGAAATGGTAATCAACACCACTAGGGGTTGCGCGCAAGGAGGAGCTCTTTCCCCTATATTGTGGAATCTAGTGGTGAATGATCTCATTGGAGAATTAAAGTTTAGGCAATATTTTTGCCAAGGATACGCATATGATCTTGTCATAGTAATACTTGACAAATTTGCTGACACAGTAAAGAATATGGCACAAGGTGCGTTGGACATTGTGCAAGACTGGTGCAGAAAACAGGATCTGGGGGTTAGTCCTAAGAAGACTGTTGTTGTACCATTCACAAAGAAGCATATCCAACATTCAAGTTGGAAGCTAAAGCTTTTCAATGAAGCGCTACCTGTGAAGGGGACAGTGAAATATCTAGGGGTTACGTTAGATGAGAAACTGACATAGACCCCTCATATTAGGAATATTTGCTCCAAGGCAAAAGGTACTTTGGTAAGTACCAGGAGAGCTTGTGGCAAAAATTGGGGCCTGAGCCCCAAGGGTATGCACTGGATATACACCACGGTGATTAGACCCAGGATCACCTATGGAGCGGTCGTGTGATGGAAGAAGGCAGAACAGCAGGTTGCTGCTAAGGAGCTTGGTAAGGTGCGGAGACTAGCCTCCTTAGCCATAACAGGTGGAATTAGCAGCATACCAACTGCTGGGATGGAAACCATGTTGGATATGCCCCCATTACACCTTTGGGTCAAGATGGAGGCAGCGGCTGGTGCATACAGACTCAAAACTGGCAAAAACTGGAACTGTTTGGGATATCCAGAATCACACACTAAAATAGTGAGTATCGTAAATATAGGAAAGGTTGGGGAAATGCCAGCCGACTATATTATAACCCCATACTGCTTCAACAAGCCTTTCAATATAACAATTGGAAGTAGGGAGCAGTGAGAGGAAATAGTTCGACACCGTACGGGGGATATTATCTGGTTCACTGACGGGTCAAAATCAGACCAAGGCGTTGGGGGCGGGGTATACGGGGTGCAGCCAAGACTGGAGGGCGTCATCTCTCTAGGGAAACTAGCCTCAGTATTCCAGGCCGAAATCATTGCCATCAGTGCGTGTGTGGAGGAGAATTTGCGTAGGTGCTACAAAGACCGTAGCATCTATATCTATTCAGACAGGCAGGCAGCCCTGACATAACTGGCAGCTCCTGCAAGAAGGTCTAAAATTGTTGCAGAATGTCACAGGGTTCTGGTGGAGCTAGGGGAAAGCAATAGAGTAAACCTATTGTGGGTCCCTGGCCACTCGGGGATCAGTGGCAACGAACATGCCGACAGATTAGCCAGGATCGGGACAGAGACTCCATTTATTGGACCGGAACCTGTCCTGACAATCACCAAGGCAATGATCAAATTGGAGCTACGTAACTGACTCAGAAGACAGCACGTAGAATATTGGACCAAAGTCCATCAACAAAAACATGGCAAGGTAACGATGCCAAAGCCATGTTTTAAAAGAATCTCTGCAATCCTGGGCCTGAACAGGAGAGAGATTAGACTCATGGTTGGATTGCTGACAGGCCATGGGAATTGCAAAATGCACCTACATACAATGGGAATAACAGAAGAGGACCCTAAATGTAGGATCTGTGATGACGGGGATGAAACTGCATCACATCTAATCTTGGAATACATTGCATTGGAGGGTAAAAGGCACAGAACATTTAGGAAAACCAGACTCGAAGAAATTGTGTCTAATAAAGAACTGGTAAGGGGACTCCTTGCACTGTTCAAGGGCATTGGTTGGCTTTACTAGATATACAGGGATCGATACCGCACAATCAACTTAGTTTCGTTGCGGGCATTGACGGGTTGGACCAAGACTGTTTTGGCTTCCCTGAGAAAATCAAATCAAATCAACGCTTGTCCGTCCTTTCTTGGAGTATTGCTGCCCAGTGTGGAATCCTTATAAAGTGTGTTTGACGGAGGACATAGAAAGAGTTCCAAGAAGGGCAGCTCGTTTTGTATTGTCACGATACAGGAGAGACAGCGTTACGGAAATTATACAGGATGTGGGATGCGAATCAATACAACAACGGCGCTTATCTCTGCGGCGTGGTATACTTACGAAACTCCAATTGCCAACACTCTCCTCCGAATGCAAAGATACATTTTTGACTCCCACTAACATAGGTAGAGATGATCATCAGAATAAAATACGAAAAATCAGAGCTCGAAGGGAGAGTTTAGATGTTTTTCTTTCCGCGCGCTGCTCGAGAATGGAATGGTAGATGAATAGTATAAAGGTGGTTCGATAAACCCTCTGTCAGGCACTTAATTATGATATATAGAATATTCCTTGTAAATCTGGACCACCTATCAGTGTGATCTTTGTGGAACGTAGTGAAAATACACCTTTTGCAACGTAGTGAAAATACACCTTTTGCTTACTTGTGCGAAATACACTGAGCTTTTTGCCATCTAGCACCAGCTGAATACAGTGAGCTACGAAATGAAAAAGCGAGGAGCAGACCTCCCCTGGCGTCGGATTCATACAGACGTGTACATAGGGGTCCGATAATCTGTTTACGCGGACGGCCTCAGAGGAACACGGAGCTTCTTTTCGTCGTCCTAAAAAGCGCAGATTGCATCGCTGATAAAAGGTGATTTAATTCGATGCGTTCTCCGCTCTCCTTTGCAGTTCGCAGCGAAATAGAGCGCGGCGCGAGGGCCTTTATACAGGTAATAAGAAAAAATGGAAAACGCGGGGCTGGCAGAGCGGGGGCGGAATATTTGTGACGCAGGGGGCGGCTAAACAAATGGTCTTCTGCCGGCCGTAGCCGGTGATAAACTCCCACCTCACTCCACCGCGGGCCAGGCGCTCCCAAACATTCCACTCGCAACCTGTTCTCCGCGGCACGATCACCTATCTGCGCGACGTGACATTTCTATCAACGGAAAGTACACATTTGCTGTCGTAAATTGATATAATTATATGTGTTCGGATCAAAGCACTGTAAGATATCTTTGTATTTATTTACTTATTCACTAGTTTAGCTGAAAACCCGGCTTTGTCCGGGTAGTTATTTATTTATTCCTGCCTTGAGTTAGTACTTCTCCTATCCCTTTTCTCTCAGTCCATCTCCTGTTTTTCTAAAATCTATATCTATAAATATGAATGTCTGTTCGGTGTACGTTTATCACGTCTGAACCACAAGACATAAAGAGCTAAAAATTTGTACAGTTACTAATGTCTATAATGTCTACCCGGGGAAGGCTTTAGGCACGGTTTTATGGTGATCGGATAGCTATATATATATATATATATATATATATATATAATGTGAATGTCTGTTCGATGTAAGCTTATCTCGTCCGAACGACAAGACGCATATTTGTACAGTTACTAATTTATACCTGAGGAAGGTTTTAGGCACGGTTTTATAGTGATCTGATAGATATTTAGTAATTTGAAGACTATAACGCGAAATTCGGAACAATAATACTCTTTGAAAACTATATTTACTCTTTGAAAATCGTTTCATTAGTTGCATTTGCGGCTTGAGGGTTGATAATGATAAAAGGGTTTTGTATATTGGGATGGAAAGTTATTGATGTATATAAAATTCTACGTGTGTGTGTGTTAATATTCGCCCTGCAGCGAAAACTACAGAATGAGAACGAATGGTCTGTGTGGAATTGTTGTCCGAAGTCTCCCGTTGTACACCATAGCAGTTCCATGACGATAGCTATAAGGGGGTGGATGATATGATGGTTGAAATCGTCAAATTGTAAAAAAAAAAAAAAAAAAAAAAAAAAAAAAAAAAAAAAAAAAAAACTCGGACTGAAGGCCAGCGATTACGTTTGCGACTCTATAGCAAGGACGTTACATACAGCGAAACGTGATGATACAGACCATATCTTTGGTTCTTTGGTCTATGCGTGTTACAATGTCTTCAGCTCTTTCTCTGTAAGAAAATATAAGAATAAATAAATAAAGCAGTAAAAACGAAATTTCTTTTAATACATTTATTTAAAAATATCGATTTGATGTTTCTCGCATTATCTATCATAATCAACGAACATGCGAGCGGAGCCGCGGGTTTAAGGTAGTTATGCTATATTTATCGGAGAATAAATAAGAAATAAGTCTAAATGTTCAAATGTTTGTAGAGCTTATGGGACTTAACTACGGGGTCATCAGTCCCTAACTACTTACGAACTAGCTAATACTAAGGACGGCACAAATATCAATGCCCGAGGGGGGATTCGAACCCCTGACCGTAATGGCCAAAAAATAAGTCTGTCTCGCATAGTGTACAAAATTATAAGAGCAGTATCCAAACAAAGAAATATAGTAATCAAAATACAAGTCATATATAAAATGCGTACGATGTCCTATTTATTGAATTATATGTTGTACAATTGTATAATTTTTCAATGATGTATTCATTTGTATAAGAGCTGTACGCCTGTAAAATCGTTGAGAGTACAATTAGTAGCAAAGAAGTAATAAATTAAAACTTGGTGCGTGATTGGGCAATTTTCCATGAACGTTACTGTTTATACACTCATATCTTATGAACCACGTGTCGTACCGTGATACAATTTCAAAGGTACATTCAGATGTATGTGTGTATACTGCCTGTAAAATTTCCTGCGGCTACAATTTGTAGTATACAAAATATAAATTGTAATGTAATATGGAATGCCATTGTTTTATTCCATGAATAGCGGAAAAGTAGTAAGCGAGAAACTTTTTTCCTTTCATTATTTTGATATGGTTGTCAGCGAGTAAAAGTTTAATAAAGGTTTGAAATTATGTTTAAAGTTTATTGCAAGTCACTAAGTACCGTCATTCTCATGTACTGTATTTATAAAGTGTCGTCGCATTACGGGGCTATTTCTTGGGACTATATTGTTTATGACGTTATATCTCCTGAACCTTGTGTCGTATGTGGTTCTTACTCCTTCAGCTACTGTTATCTCACGTGATGAATATGTGGACCGAATTTGGTTGATATCAGTCCAGTGGTTTAGGAGAAAATGACCAGCATTATCGCTTAATGCAGCAGTTTTCCGCGCTTCTCATTGTTTGTGAATTCATATCTCGTGAACTATGTATCGTCCGTGATTCTTACACTTACGGCGACCGTCCTCATAGATTGAAGCTTAGGTGTACCAAATTTCATAAAGATTGGACCAAAACTGTAGATTTGTATGCAACACGTACAAATGTACGGACACTCTGCTTTATACATTATATATATGTTTCGGCAAAAGTGCCATCGTCAGGTGCCTTTTCTATTCAGAGGTTGTTCCCTGTTTTAACAGATGTATTCGATATTTATGAGGGTACAGCCTCGGAATAGCAAAGACACCTTGTAACAAAGAATATATGAGTAGCCTAATATCAAACCTGGACATCTGACCTAATTGTCGAAATTTAGTTAGCAGTCGATCCTGAAGGAAGTTTTCCGCTCTTTTCATTGGTGGAGTCCGTTTTTTCCAAAAATTTACGTAAATGTGATAAATCACACGTTAAATTTGACTGTTGACATTAAAAGCGGGCATCTACATAAGAGCCTGATACCAAATTCGAACACTTGTTGAATGAAGCAGTGTGCACCAATGGGAACACAGTATATGATCAAATGACCTCGAAAATCAGACATGGCGACAGTATGTCCATGTACTAACACGTATTAGGCCGTATTTAAGTTTTTAAGTATTTTTTTATAGTATTATTACTAACAACCATCTTAAAACAAGTGAAATGGAACATAACGTATCACGAGCGTCGAAAGCAGAAGCTAGGAAGCGGTTGAGACAACCTGAAAACTGGAAAATAAACATTGAAAAGAAACAAAGGTAAGACTGGCTTGTAAAATAGACTGTTCTATTGTAAGGTGTGTTGTACAAAATTATCACTGTTTGGAAAGACATTCGATGTCAGAAATGACCTAAGGATGTTTATAGAATATTTGGCGCCAGTTTCAACAGACCTTGTGCTAATAATTTTAGAGATTCGGGGGCGTAACATTTCATTATGTATGTATAATTAAAAAAATTATTATGATTATTGCAGTTCTTCATTTTTTCAATATGTAATAGAGTTCAGAATTCAATATTTTTGACTTTATGTCGATGTTCCTATAATTTACCAGATTATACACCTGTAAAAGATTCTCGTCAGCAGTGCGCGAATCTCTGTGTATCAAAAACGGACATCTCAAAGCGCGATGACATCAAAAGCGGACACCTACACGTTTTGGTTTCAAAGACGGACATCTGTATTTTCAAACACAATTTGAAGGTGCTTGAGTAATCAAACTGATATTAGCCACTTACAGGTATAAATCCTCGAGTATTAAAGTTGATAATGCTCAAATCAGCTTATAAATATATTAGCTCTACGTTTCGCAATAAAGAATGACGTTTATCTCAGTTTCTGGCAACGACAGATGTCCGTCTTTGATAATAGGTTACTCATATCTAGTAAATGTACATGAATAAACATGAAGTGCCCGCATGTATTAAAGCGCATCACTTCGGAATGGCTTGACCAATTTGGCTGATCTCTTCTTTGTTTTGTTCGTAATTCTCAGGACAATGTTTGTATGAAAGAAAATTTTATAATCTACCGGAAAATATCAGAATTTGAGAAAAGCTGAAAGTACGCTTCCAGCTAGGATCATTTTCTAGATTCTCCAACAATCAGCTTATGCACTCGCTAACTCGCCTAGCGACCAAGTATGCTGTAATGGGACGAACAAATACGCCAAGGTGGTTACATTAAAGGGAGATTGTACTATACACAAAAGGTTAAACAGCCAGTTATATGTAAGATGAAACGTCCTTTCTTCAGACGCCCGTCCGTATTATTCTCACCGCCATGGTGTTTACGGTGGTGATCATATATTTGGAGCGTTGCAAACATAGAATTGATGTCTGATCGTGATATTTCGTGTGTTGAAAACAATTTGAGTACAGATCGTTCTTCATTTTTTGAACAAATTCAATGCCAAATCGCTGGCCAGTTGCATTCATTTATTTCGATCGATTCCATTAGCGATCCTGATGAAGTCGTCAATTATCCAATACAATCAGCGCACGATTAGCAACTCAAGGCCGCGTCTGTGATATTAATGTTACGCAATCTTAGCCAACCGAAATTATGCAGTGGTTTAAGACTCTCTGTGGAGAAACTGATGAACAATGTGATTGAAGCAACGATAATCACAGGAAAGTTCAAAGGAGAGGATGTTCCGATTCCAAGAATACCACTGATTCCAACAGACTTGCCGTTTCATTTTAAGCATGTCCAGTTTCTCCTTCGCCTTGCATTCGCAATAAGCGCAAGGTCAGTCGTTGGAAGTTTGTGGAACAAATCACGAATCGCCGTGTTTTTCCCATAGCCATTTTACGTCGCATGTTCGAGAGTCGGTAGGCCTAAATCATCTGCACTGTCGTTTTCAGTCCGGAAGGAAAGACAAAACATATCGTCCATCAACAAGCGATAGAATGACCGCAACACGAACACTTTCGAAACGTTTTATTTCTCTTCCACTTATTGTATTTCAATTAATTGTTTTGTTTCATATGGAATTTCTATCACTGAAGTTGATCATGATGTAAGTTTATTGTTTTCAATACAAAAATTTTTCACTCGCTGCACATGCTAATCTGTGGTGTAAAAATGTGCGTTTTTTTTCAGTCATTTTCAACATAAAAGAGGAAATTAACTTCTTGCCTAAATTTTGACTTCTATTCCCAATCAATGTCCCGAATGCAATAACAATAAATAAGAGCAGAGAGAGTGGGAGGAGGAGATAGAGAATCGGTCAATGAAGTGGATTTAAAAAAGGGGAATGATATAGAAGCAGAGAGAACACGGAAGCTTAAGGAACTTAACTAAAGGGTCATCAGTTCCTAACTTACAAACTACTTATGAACTACCTTTTACTAAAGACGGCACAAATATCCATGCCCGAGGGGGGATTCGAACCCCCGACCGTAGTGGTCGTGCAGACCGTGACTGAAACGCCTCAGTCTCCTCGGCCACCGCGGCCGGCTAAAATTCGTAACACGGAAGAGATGGACATGGTGTGGGATAAGAGAGAGTGGTGTAGAGATAGGGGCAGGAGGAGATGAAAGAAAGGATAGACACAGGGAGAAGAACAGAAGAGATTGGGGAATATATCCCATACACATACACATCCCATACTACTGACAAGCGTTGCCGGATTTGCTAGTAAATCTATAAAAAACTATATTACATTGATTTATTCCAAACAATTATGTCAATCTACGAAATCAAAGATTATCGTACCGTGCGTGATATTACGAGAGTCCTTTCTAGAGCAGGAACCTAGTTGTAATGAAATAACAAAATAATCTATCTATATAAATTGTATCAAGACCTACAGTAATCATTGCACAGTTTTCTATTTTTTCTACATATTCTCCTTGAACATGTCAAAATGAATAGTTTGTACAGGGCAGTTAACGGTATTTTACAACTGTAAATTATAATCTGATTAAAATCAGTGACGTTTCGTTATTTTAAAGAAAATCTTTAGTGGACAACTGCAAAAATCGTAATTGTTATTTTTTAAATTTTTTTTTTTTTTTTTTTTTTTTGAATTTTGGTATTGATTATATATAGTTCTGATGGGTTTATATTATTCTAAATATAACTTTATGATTACCCTGGCCGCGGGGACTCAGGCGCTTCAGTCACGGTCTGCACGGCCACTACGGTCGGGGGTTCGAATCCCTCCTCGGTCATGGATATCTGTGCTGTCCTTAGAGTTAGCTAGTTCATAAGTAGTTTGTAAGTTTAGGGACTGATGACCCCGTAGTTAAGTCCCATAAGCTATACAAACATTTGAAACCTTTTTTGTGATTACACAGTTCTTTCTAATCCGTCTTCATCATTATTCGTATATCCTTGGTAAACTAATAATGGCTTCACTGATATTTCTGGTGTGCCATTTCTAATACGACAGCGTTAGTCGGAAATTTAGGAGGTACAGCATGCACGCTATCCTAATTGTGGAAGCCATCCTCTGCTTTCGATGTATGGATCGTCGTACAAAAGATTCTTAGCTGTTTAGCAAACGTTTATTCCCTTGTGACGAAAACGTACGCCTTCCTATGGATAAAACGAATCTTTTACTAATACCTTCAAAGATTATGAGAAGTCAGTTATCGATTATTCGCAATTCTTTAAAGATGTTTTATAAAATGCATGACACTTGGCTGTCCAAATTTATTTTGCGGCAGTTTCGGGCTTAAACTATCACCTCCACTGAAACGTTTTTTAGGAAAATCACATATCATACAACAACGTCTGGTTTATTGTAGTGCTCCTTTTGACATAATAGCTTTAAACCATAGCGTCGAAATTGTAAAAAGACATAATCCATAAACAACATAATACAACACGATTACTAACTGACAAATTAAAGGCCCTACGAGACTATCACACCAAAATATATTATTTATCGATTCACAATTATTTGGTTAATTACTTGCGCAGCCAAAATATTTGCAATTAAAATTACACACAGATAAAATTTAAAATGTGAGATTGTGAAAAAAGGATTGTAATTAAAATTATTCGTTGATAAAATTGAAAATTAGAATACGAAGAGCAGCTCTAAATAAAATTACTCGCTAATATAAGCGAAAAATAGTAAAATGAAAAATTGTAATATAATTACGAACTGAAACAGAAATTAAAAAGAAAAATCAGTTTTTTAATTAAAATTACACACATAAAGGCGAAAATACAACATTATTGAGAAGAAATATACGTTAGAAAAATAGTTATAAGTTTTATAAAAGGACATTAAACAACAGACGAAATAAATCATATGATTGTCCTAAATTTTTTCAGTCAAGAAGACGTTTTAAAACCAAAATTAGTCACAAAGTAAAATTATTTCCATAGAAAAATCTCATGTATTTCATAACCTACATTAATACTAGAATGAAACTTTTCACTCTGCGGAGTGTGAGCTGATATGAAACTTCCTGGCAGATCAAAATTGTGTGCCGTAACCGGGACTCGAACCTAGGACCTTTGCCTATCGCGGGCAAGCACTTTACCGACAGCGCTATCCCGACAAAACTCACGATGCCGCCTCACAACTTTACTTCCACCAGTACCTCGCCCCCTACTTTCCAAACTTCACAGAAGCTCTCCTGCGCAACATGCAAGACTAGCACTCCTGGAAGAAAGAATATGGTGGAGACATGGCTTAGCCACAGCCTAAGGGATATTTCCAGAAAGAAACTATTCACTGGCGGAAGTGAAGTTGTGAGGCGGCATCGTGAATCGTGTCGGGACAGCTCAGTCGGTAGAGCGCTTGCTCGCTCGTCTCGTATACGTGCTGTCTCCGCGACTTAAAACGTTTCTCATGCGATGAATATACTTTGAATTTGCATATAAAATGATCTGATAGAAAAATGAGACGAATAATGATAGTTTAGAACACTTTTTATTTTGTGATTCTTGAGTATCTCCCGGCGTATTTGATAATCAAAATATCCACGGGTATACTGCCGGTATACAGTGTCCAATGGGCACAATATTTCGGCGATCATACATGTCGCCATCATAAGGTGAACTGACGGACTGAGCTCCTGAAAACGCGCCGGCATGGAGATCCGCACGCTACGGCTGCTCGAAGGGAACTGGGTTCTAGCCCGGTGGCGGGCCATTTAAATACCCTCGGCCCGAGGAGAGCCCCATCCGCAGTCCGCGCCCCCCTCCGCGATCGCGCAGTGGAACCGATTGCGACGGCGTCTGCGATGACGTCGTTGTGAGGGCTCCTTCCGCCGTGGTCGTCACTTCGTTATGTTTGCTAGATTTACTCTTAATTAACCCAATCGCTCGTTCCCAAGCTTTGCTAAGATTATACACACAGTCACGGTTTATAAGGTCGTCACTAGTGCGAATTTCAATGGCCTCACTAACGACGCAGTCCCAGTATCTCGATGTCTGTACCAGAATCCTAATGCGTTCATACTCCATCGCGTGATTCTTCGAGAACAATGTTCAGCGACCGTCGACTTGCTCTGATACATGAATCGTGTGTGCCTCTGGTGTTCAAGGCATCGATCCTCGACGGTACGCATCGTCTGCCGAATATATGACTTTCCACACTGACACGGAATCTGGTATACGCCGGCCTTCCTCAAACCGAGATCATCTTTGGCGCTCCCCACCAGTGCACGAATTTTATTCGGCAGGCAAAAGACAGTTCCAACCTGGTGTTCCTTCAAAATGCGGGCGACATTCTCCGAGAGTGCGCCGGTATATGTAATAAACGCAGTGCCTACCTCCTCCCTCGTGTTTTCATCCGTTTTCATAGGTTGTGCTGTTGTGGTTGGGCGGAGAGCCCGCTGAATCTGCCACTCTGTGTAACCAATTTTTCGGAATACAGATCTTAGGTGTTCCAATTCTTGGGGTAGACTCTCTGCGTCGGAGATAGTGCGCGGACTATGTACTAGAGTTGAGTTTTAAGTACCCCATCGGTTAGTGAAGTCAACAGAGGATGAAAAGCAACTGCAAAGCGATTTAGACAAAATTTCTACATGGTGTGAAAACTGGCAATTGACAAAAAAAAAAAAAAAAAAAAAAAAAAAAAATTAAAGAAAGAAATGTGAAGTAATACACATGACCACTAAAAGAAATCCGCTGAACTTCAATTACGCGATAAATCAGTCAAACATCAAGGTCGTAAATTCTACCAAATACCTAGGACTTAGCCGCGCTGGAGTAGCCGAGCAGTCTAAAGCGTCTCGCTGCGGAGCGCGAGGTTGCTCGCCGTGGAGGTTCGAGTCCTCCCTGGGGCATGGGTGTATGTGTTTGTCCTTAGGTTAGTTTACCTAGGTTTAAGTAGTTTGTAAGCTACGGACTGATGACCACGCAGTTTGGTCCAATAGAATCACAAACATTTGAACATTTGAACCTATGAGTTACAATTACGAACAACTCTGACTGGAGAGAACACATAGAAAATTTTGTGGGGAAGGCGAACCATAGGTTACGTTTCATTGGCAGAACGCTTCGAAGATACACCAGCTCCACCAAAGAGACTGCGTACATCACACTTGTGCATCCTCTCCTGGAGTACTGTTGCCCCGTTTGCTACCTTCACCACGTGGGACTGGCGGAAGACATTGAGAAGGTTCAGAGGAGGGCAGCTCGTTTTGTTTTACCACGTTACGGGAGAGAAGGCGTCACGGAAATGTTGCACGAATTGGGGTGGAAATCATTAAAAGAAAGACGTTATTCATTGCGGCGTGATCTGTTTGCGAAGATTCAATCACCGACTTTTAGTTCTGAATGTGAAAATATTTTGCTAGCACCCACCTACTTAGGGAGACATGACCATCCCAATAAAATAAGAGAAATGAGATCGAAAACGGAACGATTTAGGTGTTCTTTCTTCCCGCGCGCTATTAGAGAATGGAACGGTAGAGAAAGGTTATGAAAGTGGTTAATGAACTCTCTGCCAGGCACTTTAATGTGATTTTCAGAGTATCTATGTAGATGTAGATGTAGGTGTTCCAATTACTGGGGTAGACTCCTTACGTCAGAGATAGTGCGCGACCTATGTACTAGAATTTTAAGTTCCCCATTCCTCAGAATCACACACTAAAATAGTGAATGAGGTAAATATAGGAAAGATTGGGGAAATGCCAGCCTACTATATTATAACCCCATACTGCTTCAACAAGCCTTTCAATATAACAATTGGAAGTAGGGAGCAGTGGAAGAAAATAGTCCGACACCGTACGGAGGATATTGTCTGGTTCACCGACGGGTCAAAATGAGACCAAGGTGTCAGGGCCGGGGTATATGGGGTGCCGCCAAGACTGGAGGGCGTCATCTCTCTAGGAAAACTGGCCTCAGTCCTCATCACTGACATCAGGGCGTGTGTGGAGGAGAATTTGCGTAGGTGCTACAAAGACCGTAGCATCTATATCTATTCAGACAACCAGGCAGCCCTGAGATTACTGGCATCTCCTGCAACAAGGTCTAAAATTGTTGCTGAATGTCACAGTGTTTTGGTGGAGCTAGGGGAAGCAATAGAGTAAACCTATTGTGGGTCCCTGGCCGCTCGGGAAACAGTGGCAACGAACATGCCAAGATATTAGCCAGGATGGGGGAGAGACTCCATTTCTTGGACTGACAATCACCAAGGCAATGATCAAATTGGAGCTACGTAACTGGCTCAGACGACAGCACGTAGAATAATGGCCCAAGTCTATCAACAAAAACATGGCAAGGTAATGATGCCAAAGCCATGTTTTAAAAGAAGCTCTGCAATCCCTGTCCTGAACAGGAGAGAGATTAGACTCATGGTTGGATTGCTGACAGGCCATAGGAATTTCAAAAAACACCTACATACAATGGGAATAACAGAAGAGGATTCTAAATGTAGGATCTGTGATGACGGTGATGAAACTGCATCACATCTAATCTTCGAATGCATTGCATTGGAGAGTAAAATGCACAGAACATTTGGGACAACCAGACCCGAAGAAATTCTGACTAATAAAGAACTGGTAAAGGGACTCCTTGCACTGTTCAAGGGCGTTGGTTGGCTTTACTAGATATACAGGGAGCGATACCACACATTGAACTTAGTTTCTGTGTGGGCAGTGGCGGGTTGGACCAAGACTGTTTTGGCTTCCCTGAGAAAATCAAATCAACCCCATTCCTCTGTGAAGGGTGGTTACAGCTGTCTGCGTGTAAATACCAATCAGTGTGCTTTGTCTTCTGAGACACACCATGACCCATGGCGCCATCAGCTCTTTTCTTGACCAAGCTGTCAAGGAACGGCAATTTACCCCACGTTTGTCTCCATAGTGTTTTTTTTTTCTTGTTTTTTTCACCAGTGAACCCACAGGACACACCACCACTGCGTCAAACTCAGTGAAACGACCAGCAGTTCCTCCTTACGACGCCCCCCACACCTCCAGCTCGCCTGCTCGCAAGCTGTGAGAAGCCACCCCCATCCTCCGTCCGCCGCACGCACTGTGCAGAGTGCCGCGTTTTTGCAGCCGCCCCCAGCGGTCATCTGCGCCGCCGGGCCGTCATTAACAATTACTGGCCGTAACGCGGCGTGCCGCGCGGGATAAAATTAAGCGCTGCGGGGGTGGGGGTTCGGTTCCCGCGCGCTCATTTGCACGGTCCGGCGCGCCCCAAATTTGGGTCGCTAATCGCCGAAATTTCGTCGCCGGCGTCACAAAAGCAATCAGGGCGCGTCGCCTGGCGACAACGCGGTTATTCCGGCCCGTCGACGGGCGCAATCCGCCGGCCAGCCGCTGATGCCGGCGCCACCGTAAACTGTGACACCGGGTCCACTCTTACACATGTGTTTAACTCTGCCATACTGCCGGGGGCGAAAGAGTCAGTGAGGGTTTTTGTTCGCTGCCTTATTTTCTGCTTGTGCTACGACCTCCGTGTCTAAAAACGTTCTGGATCTAATGGTAACAGGTGGTACGGGTTCCAGAACCGATTATGTAGACATATAGGGTGTTTCACTAAGGTTGTTTGCCTCTGTAACTTATAAAATAATATGTGACGGGAAATTTTAATGCGGTAGTTCAACACAAGAAATGCTACACATTCTGCGGAGCTATGAACATAGTTTATTGTATCATTTTCCAAAGAGTTACAGTACAAAGATATAATTTTTTTAATGGAACAATAGTTTTTTCTGTCGTGCATGCGATTCGTTGAAACCAGCTGCGTCCAAATCAGTTGAAACTACATTACTATCACTGTTAGTTTGTGAGCTACAACCCTTCAAAGTTTCAGGGGCAGATTCCACAAACGTGCGCATAATGCAATGCACCTTCTAAATGTGGTGTGGCCGAGTTGCAATGTCGCCGGTGTCAAGGAGCGAGAAGCTTTCTCGATGCGCTGTTAGACTGCCGACTGTCGCCGCACACGGGCGTATACCCGACAGTTGGAGCCACACAAACAACCAGGGCTCAATATACCACAGTTACTCACATCGGATGACGATGGCATACACGAACAACGAGTACGTCGACACGTTGCTGATGCGCGGCGAGTGCCGATACGATGCCACTGAAGCAGCCACGGCGTATGCCGTGAGATATTCTAGGCGAAGAGCCCCGGAAGCCATTACGTTCTTACGTGCCGAACGACTTCGGGAAATCTAGGTAATGCGCCGCGGTAATTGACGAAGACCTGCAAAAAGTGAGGAGACGGAGGTGTTTGTTTCAGCTGCACTACACCAATATCCTCATGTCAGCTTACCAGCCGCTGGTGTCAGTCTCATATCAGTGTGGCGTATAGTACACGGCCACAGGTTTCACCCGTCCCGCCTGTCACTGACCCAGGAGCTAGCTGCATGGGAACGATTTCCGTGCAAGAGAGACATTCTGTGAGTGGGCCATGCGTAATTTCACGCTGTAATCTTTACAAAGTGTTATGTTCTCTGATGAATCCAAGTTCACAAATCGCCATACACTCCCGTTACAACTGAGCCGCAGACAATCCTCAGTGGGTACGACCTGTCGACCGTCAAAGTAGGTCGTCTATTAACGTGTGGTGTGGAATGCTTGGGGATGAAATCATCGGTCCACACTACTTCCCAGGTACACTGACAGGTTATCGCGCTTTTATAGCCGACCGTTTGGGTGGTCTCCTTGAAAAAGTGTGTCTACACACGAGAGCCCATATTTGGATGCAGCACGATGGTCATCCAGTCCATTCTGCGCGTGCTGTTGTGGAAGAACTAAACAACAGGTTTGCAGAAAGATGGTTGGGGCGCCCTGGTCCTCATTAATGGCCCACAAGGTCGCCCTATTTAACACCAGTAGATTTCTTTTTGTGGGGATATCTAAAGGATCGTGTTTATGTGACTGAGCCCACATTCCCAGATGATCTATAACGGCGCATCGAGGACGCATGTCGCTCCGTCACACCGGCGATATTACATCTCGTCCGCAGATCCTTTCGATCTGTGGACATGTGTCCAGAACCGCTTACTTTCCATGTTAGGGCTCATTTTATTACTTCTCTTCATATCACATTAATAATGCAATGGAAACACAGCAACAGAACGTACCAGCGTGACGTCAAACACTTTGTTACAGGAAATGTTCAAAATGTCCACCGTTAGCGAAGATACATGGATGCACCCTCCGTGGCATGGAATCCCTGATACGCTGATGCAGCCCTGGAGAATGGCGTATTGTATCACAGCCGTCCACAATAAGAGCACGAAGAGTCTCTACATTTGTTACCGGGGTTGCGTAGACAAGAGCTTTCAAATGCCCCCATAAATGAAAGTCAAGAGGGTTGAGGTCAGAAGAGCGTAGAGACCATGGAATTGGTCTGCCTCTACCAATCCATCGGTCACCGAATCTGTTGTTGAGAAGCGTACGAACACCTCGACTGAAATGAGCAGGAGCTCCATCGTGCGTGAACCACATGTTGTGTCGTACTTGTAAAGGCACATGTTCCAGCAGCACAGGTAGAGTATCCGAGTATCCCGTATGAGATCATGAGCGTAGGTGGAAGAACATCAGGCCCAATCAAGACACACCAACAATTCCTGCCCAAACGTTCACAGAAAATCTGTTATCCAATTGCGTGCGGATTCTCGTCAGCCCATACATGTTGATTGTGAACATTTAGAATTTGATCACGTTGGAATGAAATTTACATTTAAAGAGAAATACTAAAATGAGTTCATTCTTTGTGTGTGAGGAATGTTTCCTGAAAGTTTGGCCGCACCTTTTTGTAACACCCCGTAGAACCAATGAAACGTACTGGACGGTGGTTCTAGCTCCCTCCCCAGGGACAATTGGGTAATTTCATCATGAAGTTCTTTCTTACCAGTGTCCCATTTAGTACCATGAAAAGATTGTACACACACACGATGTGACGTGTATATCATAATGTGGTAAATAGTGACTATCTACCACAATATTTACTTTGCCCCTTCTCACGCAAACTCTGTCCGCCCTCAAATTCTTGATAAGTCCCAAAGTAATTTCTTAATTGAGGACTAAATATATCTATTAACATATCCAAAGAAAAAGTGATGAAACAACACTAATTAAATACAAAATATTTCTTTTCTTTTCCATTTGCGTTACAAACATGGAGCGACAATGGATTGGACAATGCACCCTACTATTTTAAGGAGGTAGGAAATTTCACCACTTCACATGCTATGTTTATAGATTAATATTTAATAACATTCAGTACCATGATATATGAAAGATATATGAGACAGGGGAAATATCCTCTTACTTCAAGAAGAATATAGTAATTCCAATTCTAAAGAAATCAAGTGCATACAAATGTGAAAATTACAGAACTATCAGTTTAATAAGTTATGGGTGTAAAATACTGACACGAATAATTTACAGACGAATGGAAAAACTGGTGGTATCCGACCTTGGGGAAGATCAGATTGGATTTAGGAGAAATGTTGGAATACGGGAGGCAATACTCACATTACGACTTATCTTAGAAGATAGGCTAAAGAAAGGCAAACGTACGATTTTAACGTTTGTAGATTTCGAGAAAGCTTTTGACAATGTCGACTGGAATACACTGTTTCAAATTCTGAAGGTATCAGGGGTAAAATATAGGGACCGAAGAGTTATACTCAATTTAAACAAAAACCAAACAGCGGTTATTAGAGTCGAAGGGCATGTAAGGGACGCAGAGGTTGGGAAGGGAGTAAGACAGGCTTGTAGCCTTTCGCCATTGTTGTTCTATCTGTACATTGAGCAAGCAGTGAAGGAATGCAAGGAGAAATTTGGAAAGGGAATTAAAGTTCAGGGAGAAGAAATAAAAACATTGCAGTTTGCTGATGACATAGTAATTCTGTCAGAGACCGCAAAAGATCTGGAAGAGCAATTGAATGGAATGGACAATGTCTTGAAAAGAGGTTATAAGATGAACATCAACAAGAGTAAAACAAGGATAATGGAATGTACATCAGAAAATCAGGCTATGCTGAAGAAATTGAATTAGGTAATGAGGTAATAAAAGTAGTAGACGAGTTTTGTTAGTTGGGTAGCAAGATAACCTCTAATGGCCGAAGTACAGAAGATATAAAATGCAAAATGGCTATGGGAAGAAAAGAGTTTCTGAAGAAGCGAAACTTGTTGACATCCAATATTACTTTAAATGTTACGAAGTCCTTTCTGAAGGCATTTGTCTGGATTGTAGCATTGTATTGAAGTGAAGCGTGGACAAAAAGGAGTTCAGACAAAAAGATGATAGAAGCTTTTGAAATGTGGTGCTACAGACGAATGATGAAAATTAGATGGGTAGATCACGTAACTAATGAGGAGGTTCTCAACAGAATTAGGGAGAAAAGGAATTTCTAGTGTATTCTGACTAAGAGAAGGGGTAGGTTGGTGGGACACATCCTGAGTCATCAAGGAGTCGTCAACTTAGCATTAAAAGGAAGTGTGTGGGGTAAATATCGTAGAGGCAGACCGAGGGACGAATACAGTAAGCAGATTCAAAGGAATGTAGGTTGCCAAAAGTATTCTCAGATGAAGAGACTTGCACAGGACAGGTTATTGTGGAGAGCTGCATCAAACTAGTCTGCAAACTAAGGACCACAACAACAACAAGTAATAACATGCGTTGACTTCTAATGTATTTACTGGTATCACTTCGAATCCGGATAATCTGAAAGCGAAAATAGGTAGAAACAGTGGGAATGTTAATGTTGATGAGGTTACTGAGAAAACTGGTTGATGCTGGTAGGCAATATTTAATTATAACAATATTCGCAAGTAGTACTTTTCTTGGTTGAAATGGATTCACAGCCAAGACAGTGAGAGGCCGGCAAGTGGCGAGGGGTGTCTAATGGTATCACGAGAACGCGGCATGTTCACCCGCCGGTGCGAGGTCACAGGTTACTGACCGGCACATGGTAACTGCAGCTTCGCACCAAAACTCTCGGGAGACAATACGATTGAGAGATAATTTCAACTGCCAAATGGACGAAACGTTCTAGAACTTTCTGGAAGCCTCTAGAAGCTTCTTTTTCGTGGAAAAAGTGTTTGGAAGGAAGTAATGCTGAGGAAGAGGGATTTGAAGATATAGCTGTGATTGGCTCTTGAGAAAAGGGTCTGGAGAGACTTGTGGCTTGCTGGAATGTGAGTTGGTGATTCGGCTGGCTGCACTGGTGGAGCGAGGACGCAGGTGGGCAGTTGCTGGCAAAGCATCCAGTGACTTAGTTCAGGTTAGTGCAGATTCCATTGTTTTTTGAATTATTCATAATTGATTCTCTGTGAGCAGAGGAAAAAAAATTACTTCAGCGCATTTTATTTGTATTTCCAAGCAATAATTTATAAGCTTTCAACTGAGCTTGTCTTCGGCTTCTGGCCAGTGAGGCAAGCAGTTAGCGAGAATCTCTTGTTCGACTTTGATACTTGAGTGATTTCAAATTAGGAGTTTTTTGAACGAATAGTTCGTTCGCTGTGTAGCCATCCTCTCACATCTTTTAAGTGGGAAACTGCGTGTGGACTCTTGTAGTCTGCAATTCTGTGGTAAATCGCACTGACGCGCGGGAATCGTGATGTGTTGACAGCTACTGAGTCGTTGTAGTTCGGTGATTAATCAGTAGATAGCGGCATCTCTCATCTGCCAAAGGAGCGTCTGGTCGCTCGTTTTGTGTATACACACATGACTGGAAAATTCATGGTGTTATGAACTCATTGGTGATCGGCAGGAGAAGCACTGTTTGGTCATAGAGAAATATGCAATAAACCACTTAAAAATTAATAACTATTGATCCCTATATGACACAAAGGAGAGTTTAGACTCATTTGAAAGATAATGACTAGACAGATGCGCTGATATAAACCCGCCTCATGCCACTTTAACAGTTTGTGAGATATAGTAAATCAAAAATAATTATAAGATAAAGTTGTAAACGATATTTCTAGAAAACGGCTTATCGAAATATTACGTACAAGGTGTCAAGTGATAGATCTAAGTGAGTACTATTGAGATAAACATTTAGGTTTTTGCGCAAATTCAGTCAATTTGAATTAGAGGCCAGTAACATGGTTTGCAGGTATAAAAGAAGGATGTTTCATAAATAAACAATTGTAACTGTAGTATTAGTGGCTGTACGGTAAACTAGACTTAAGTAAATACAGGGTGTCTCACGAAAGACGCCTGCCAGGAGTCCGCGGATCGCGCGGAACGGCTCCCGGTCGCCACCACCGCAACCGCCGGCCAGGGCAGCGCTCGATTCTTTGACTATTGTGCCGCGGGTACATACACTGAATCATTGCCATCTGAGTTACCTACGCTTACCTTTATTTACAGTAGATGTTCAAGAGTGGCCTGTCATCTCTTGAACACATTTGCGAACACTCGACGAATTTCGGTTGCCGCACTCTGGGAAATGACTAGTCGAATCCAGTCTTCCAACTCTTCGAGTGTATGGGGATTGTTTGCATACACCTTGTCTTTTAACATTCGGCAAAACGCAATGTTTTTAATTCTTCACCCTGAACTTTAATTCCTTCTTCATGTCACAGGGATTTGGGTCAGGAGAACGAGGATGCCAGTCAACTATCCTATCATCAAAAACACTTCTTATTGCTGCCATAGAAGCATTGGCAATGTGTGGTCCTTGAATTGTCCTGCATGAAATAACCGTAAAACTTTTCATTGGGTGAAAGTTCTTGAAAACATGGATGCAGGTTATTGTTCACATACCTGTCAGAATTTATTGTTTCGCGAAAAAAGATTCGACTAGTCATTTCCTAGATTTCGGCAGCCCAACAGCTTTGTTCACGAGACTCCACTGTCGCTGAGCGAGCTGTGGTACATGATAGCTAGGTATGGAGCTATTACATCAGCATACCGAAAAAGGAACCTAACTGCTATTCAATCTGGGCCGGAAGACTTGCGTTTGTTAAGTGATTAAAGTTGCTTCAATACTGCAGAAATATTTAGTTCTAACAAGTGGAGGCCGCCAATTGTGAAATTCAGATTCGATTCATACTGCGCATAATGAAAGCTCATGGCCAGAAGTTTAATTTGGCAAAGCACCAAGATGCACTGCTCAGCCGTTGTCGAGAAAATCGACAATTAAAAAAAGCCGTTCGCTACAGTTTTCGCCGAGAGGCCGTCCCGCACGCACCCTCGCTCGCTCGCTCGCGCTCGCGCCCAGGCAGGTGCCATGGTACGCCGCGAACGAGGAAGGACACTAGTTGCTGCGACGGGGCACATCGCTGCGATACTAGTGCACTTGCTCTTGTTGACCAGCATTGTGCCCCACAAGAAGACGCGACAACGACCACTGCAGTGGTACCGTTGCCAAAAGTTAGGCCACGCAGCAATGCAATGTAACAACGCAGCCGCGTGTTTAAAATGCGCAGGGTCGCACGATACACGCGACTGCACGGCACCAAAGGGGGCTCCACACAAATGTGTGAACTGCGGCGGCGCACACTCTGCGAACCACCGCCGCTGCCCTTACGTCACACGGTGGGAAGATGAGCAGGCAGGAACAAGCGTCCTGACAACCGCCACTACAGCCAGGGGAACAGCGAGGACCAAGGCTCGACCTGCGAGCCCGCCAGCACATGAGCAGGCCACGGCACAACATTCGGAGCACACCATCGCTGCGATTTTATCGGCGATGGAGGAGGAGCGTGCCGCCGTTAGGATGGAACTAGCGGCGCTACGTACCGAAGTGCAGCAACTCCGAGAGGAAGTTCTCTCTTTAAAGAAGCCGAAACCACGACGCACTCTGTCGCATGCGACCACTCAAACGGACGATCCCGAGGAAGTGATGGACGTCTGTACACAAGGGGACATGGCGGTTCACACAGCTGAGCCAGCACTGCGAACACAGACTCAAGATTCGTCACCATCCACGGGATCGGTATCCACTCCCAAGAGCGAATAGCAAATTGAATACGAGAAGATGCACTCCTTAGTGGAAAGCACAAAAGACCTACCACAATTTATGGAATTTGCAGCACAAGAAGCGGATAAATTTAAAGCTGGGCAATCGCCCGTTCCTTACTATTTAGCGGCCGTCAAACCCACTAAGCCCCACAGGCCTTTGGACCCACGGCTCTTGAAACCGATTTTCAAGTACTTTCACAAAACTGACACACTCTACTTCAATACCTATCCAGTCTTAACGAAAATTCAATGGCGGTATATATTGGACATGATCGCTGCCGAAAAACAGGAGAAACAGAATCTACTAGTCACCATCTAGGACCATCAGTGGTCTTAGAACACTATGCATCAATATGGAGCTTACACTTCAGCTATAACAGGGCTGGCAACATCGATATTTGACAGATAATTTTGATTTCGGGAATGCAGGACAAAAAGGACCCTTGTGAGCCCTACCCCCTGCAATGAGTACAATAAAGATAAAAGAATCCTCTTACCTTTCACCCTGGAAGTCCAGCAGCCGCCAAAGGCGGTAGTACTTCGGCTGCAGCACCAGAAAAAAAAAGAAAAAAAAAAAAAAAAAAAAAAAAAAAGAAGAAGAAGAAGAAGCCGTTACGGTGAAATACTCTCTACGTTGAGTAATATTGTAGAGAGGCGTGGCGTAGCCGTAACCGCTCGGGTTCGTAATCCGAAGGTCGCCGGATCGAATCTCGCGGCATGCAAATTTTTTTATTATTTGTAATTCAAATGTACACACATACACACATACAAACACACACATGCACACACACATATATATGACGATTAGTAGCATTTGATGTTCGAAGTCGCCAGTTTTTCCACGACGAACGACTTTCAAAGAACTTATTATATGCGAGTAGCGAGTTCGAATATCATTATTTTTTCCGCAACAAAAGTTGTATTTCACAAATGTTATTAATTGTCTTCATAACGTTAACGACGTATAGTTAACGGAAGATGTATAAACGATATTCCGAAACAAATACATATAGTGTAAGTCAAACCTGACGAACGATAGAAAAATGTTTCAGAATGTCAATCAGGTGTGTTTCCCAACAGATAATTAAAAACAATTGTTCTTGTAAAAACGCATCGTTTATCAGATGTGCTCGATGTCGTGCTCTTTTGTGTTTTCCATATTTCTATGACAACTATCACCCTGGTTCGGGCGGTATACAGGGTGTTTCACTAAGTGTGTTTGCCTCTGTAACTTATAAAATAATAGGTGACGGGAAATTTTAATGCGGTAGGTCAACACAAGAAATGTTACACTTTCTGCGGAGCTATGAACATAGTTTATTGTATCATTTTCCAAAGATTTACAGCACAAAGATATAATTTTTTAAATGGAATGATAGTTTTTTCTATCGTGCATTGGATTCGTTGAAACCAGCTGCGTCCGAATCAATTTAAACTACATTCCTATCACTGTTAGTTTGGGAGCTACAACCCTTCAAAGTTTCAGGGGCAGATACCACACGCTGTAGATAATACTTGGCTGTGTGTTGGGTGATGGATGTTATGGCGGTGGGAAGTTGATTTACGTGAGATGTTCAAATGTGTGTCTATGTTCCTCAATGCATAATGCAATGCGCCGTCGTAAGGATCTGCGGACGAGATGTAACATCACCGGTGTGATTGAGCGACATGCGTCCTCGATGCGACGTTTTAGAGCATCTGGGGATGTGGTCTCAGTGACATAAACACGATCCTGTAGATATCCCCACAAAAAGAAATCTACTGGTGTTAAATCGGGCGACCTTGCGGGCCATGAATGAGGACCATGGCGCTCCAACCATCTTCCTGCAAACCTGTTGTTTAGTTCTTCCACAACAGCACGCGCAGAATGAGCTGGGTGACCATCGTGCTGCATCCACATACAGTCAGCATCGAGGAAGCTTCTCGCTCCGTGACACCGGCGACGTTACAACTCGGCCGCCCCACATTTAGAAGGCGCATTGCATTATGCGCAGCGTTTCTGGTACCTTCCTCTGAAACTTTGAAGGGTTGTAGCTCCCAAACTAACAATGATAGGAATGTAGTTTAAATTGATTCGGACGCAGCTGGTTTCAACGAATCCAATGCACGATAGGAAAAACTATTGTTCCATTTAAAAAAATTATATCTTTCAATTGCTCTTCCAGGTCCTTTGCTGTATCTGACAGAATTACTACGTCGTCGGCAAAACGCAATGTTTTTAATTCTTCACGCTGAACTTTAATTCCTTCTTCAAATTTCTTCTTGCTTTTCTTTATAGCTTGCTCAAAGTACAAATTGAATAACAATGGAGAAAGACTAAAATCCTGTCTTACTCCCTTTCCAACCACTGCATCCCTTTCATGCCCTTCAAATCTGATAACCGCTGTCTGGATTTTGTACAAGTTGTAAATAACCTTACGCTTCCTATATCTTACTTCTGCTTGCTTCAGAACTTGAAAGAGTTTATTCCAATCAACATTGTCAAAAGCCTTCTCCAAATCTACAAAACGCTACAAATGTAGGTTTGCCTTTTCTTAATCTATCTTCTAGTAAAGAAATGTTTATCTTTGTTTAAAAATAATTTTGTAGACAGATTAAATATCTGAGTTATATTTTTTCTGAAAGATTTGAAAATATAAACATGACATTGTTAGTAATTTTCAAGAAGGTACATCGATTAGAAAATAAATCAGATATTTCATTTTTAATAATTAGTTCGAGTTTCTTAAACAGATTACCAGTTTATCCCTCCTCACATTTTTATTAAAAATTTCTTGCAGCTTTCGCAATAAACATACCGTTTACTGCATTCCTCTAACGATCTTTGTTTTCGAGATATTTAATTTTGAAATCAGGGATACCTTTTCTGGACACCATGTATGTGTGGGAAGTGGAACTGCTGTTTGCGGCATTGCATCCGTGCACTACGAGGCGGGCACGGCAGTGTTAATCGACGTAGCACGCGCCCGCAGCAACAAATGAAAGTGAGTCAGGAGCGAGGCCGCCTGAGGCCAAGGCAGAGGCGGCGGCCGGGAGCGCAGTGGCCCCCTGGTGTGTACAGCGGCCTCGCTCCCCAGGGCGTCGTTACACTGCGAGCCGCCGCCACGGCTGTTGCCGGCTCACAGCACAGCCCGCCGCTGTAGCAGGGTTGGCTGCAGCGGAGGACGCCCGCGCCCACGCTGTGCCGTTGATGGATCACCGCAGGCGGCTAAGCCTGCGGCTTACTGCCGCGAACTGAATCTATGGCCGCGCGCACAGCGGCGCAGCACGTCTTAATTGCACGGCATACCAGCGCCGCCACTGCGCGCTCTATACTAGTGGTCGCCAAACTGCGGCCCGCGGGCCGGATCCAGCCCGAGTCCACATTACATCCAGCCCGTAGGCAGTACTACAATTTGCTTGACTTAGAATAATGTTATAATGTTTGTATAGCTTATGGGACTTAACTACGAGGTCATCAGTCCCTAAACTTACAAACTACGTATAAACTAGCTAATCCTAAGGACAGTACAAATATCCATGCCCGAGGGGGGATTAGAAACCCCGAGCGTAGTGGCCGTGCAGACCGTGATTGGAGCGCCTCAGTCCCCTCGGCCACCGCGGCCAGCGCTTGACTTAGAACTAAATACCCCTGCAGTATTAAAGCAACTTAAATCACTTAACAAACGCAAGTCTCCCGGCCCAGATTGAATAGCAGTTACGATCCTTTTTGAGTTTGTTGATGTAAATGATAATTTTGATATATGACAAGGAAAGGATCTTAGAAATATGGAAAGAATACTTTCCAAAACTGTTGACTCGCACAGAATCTGATGAGTGGTTGCCTACAGACAAAAAATGTTCAAATGTTTGTAGAGCTTATGGGACTTAACTGTGGGGTCATCAGTCCCTAAACTTACAAACTAATTATGAACTAGCTAATACTAAGGACGATACAAATATCCATGCCCGAGGGGAGATTCGAGCCCCAGAAAGTAGTGGCCGTGCAGACCGTGACTGGCGTGCCGCAGACGGCTCGGCCACCGCAGCCGGCTTGCCTACAGACACTACGGAAAAAAGAAAAGATGACGAAGAATGGGTAGTGAGGGAAGAAGACGTGAAAATAGCAATCAGAGGATTCAGAAACAACAAGGCCCCAGGATAGGACAGAATAACATCAGAACTAATCAAGGAGGAAGGTGAGAGCTTGCCCTGATATATATATATATATAAACTGATCCAGTTGATATGGGAGAAAGGGACGATGACAGAAGAATGGAAATTGGCTATAATATGCCCAATACACAAGAAATGAAGCAAAATGGAATGCGGCAACTGTAGAGGTATCAGCCTGTTGAATGTAACATATTAGGTACTGTCTAACATCATACTCAGAAAATTGCAACCATTCATAGAGAACAATATACAGGAATACCAAGCTGACTTTCGACGAAACTGATCAACAATACACCACATTTTCACTCTAACCAACAGTTTGAAAAACATAGGAATATGACAAACATACACGCTGTTTCACTAAGTGTGTTTGCCTCTGTAACTTATAAAATAAAAGGTAATGGGAAATTTTAATGCGGTAGGTCAACACAAGAAATGTTACACTTTCTGCGGAGCTATGAACGTAGTTTATTGTATCATTTTCCAAAGAGTTACAGCACAAAGATATACTTTTTTAAATGGAACGATAGTTTTTTTCTATCGTGCATTGGATTCTTTGAAACCAGCTGCGTCCGAATCAATTTAAACTACATTCCTATCACTGTTAGTTTGGGAGCTACAACCCTTCAAAGTTTCAGAGGAAGAGACCAGAAACGCTGCGCATAATGCAATGCGCCTTCTAAATGTGGGGCGGCCGAGTTGTAACGTCGCCGTTGTCACGAAGCGAGAACCTTCCTCGATGCTGACTGTATGTGGATGCAGCACGATGGTCACCCAGCTCATTCTGCGCGTGCTGTTGTGGAAGAACTAAACAACAGGTTTGCAGGAAGATGGTTGGAGCGCCATGGTCCTCATTCATGGCCCGCAAGGTCGCCCGATTTAACACCAGTAGATTTCTTTTTGTGGGGATATCTAAAGGATCGTGTTTATGTCACTGAGACCACATCCCCAGATGCTCTAAAACGGCGCATAGAGGACGCATGTCGCTCAATCACACCGGTGATGTTACATCTCGTCCGCAGAGGCGGCGCATTGCATTATGCATTGAGGAACATAGACACACATTTGAACATGTCACGTAAATCAACTTCCCACCGCCATAACATCCATCACCCACCACACAGCCAAGTATTATGTACAGCGTGTGGTATCTGCCCCTCAAACTTTGAAGGGTTGTAGCTCCCAAACTAACAGTGATAGGAATGTAGTTTAAATTGATTTGGACGCAGCTGGTTTCAACGAATCCAATGCACGATAGAAGAAAAAAAAACTATTGTTCCATTTAAAAAATTATATCTTTGTGCTGTAACTCTTTGGAAAATGATACAATAAACTATGTTCATAGCTCCGCAGAAAGTGTAACATTTCTTGTGTTGACCTACCGCATTAAAATTTCCCGTCACTTTTATTTTATAAGTTACAGAGGCAAACACACTTAGTGAAACAGCTTGTATGCTTGTCATATTCCTATGTTTTTGAAACAGTTGGTTAGAGTGAAAATGTGGTGTATTGTTGATCACTTTCGTCAAAATTCAGCTTGGTATTCGATAGAGGAATGCAGTAAACGGTATGTTTATTGCGAAAGCTGAAAGAAATTTTTAATAAAAATGTGAGGAGGGATAAACTGGTAATCTGTTTAAGAAACCCGAACTAATTATTAAAAATGAAATATCTGATTTATTTTCTAATCGATGTACCGTCTTGAAAATTACTAACAATGCCATGTTTATATTTTTAAATCTTTCAGATATTTAATCTGTCTACAAAATTATTTTTAAACAAAGATAAACATTTCTTTACTAGGAGATAGATTAAGAAAAGGCAAACCTACATTTCTAGCGTTTTGTAGATTTGGAGAAGGCTTTTGACAATGTTGATTGGAATAAACTCTTTCAAGTTCTGAAGCAAGCAGAAGTAAGATATAGGGAGCGTAAGGTTATTTACAACTTGTACAAAAACCAGACAGCGGTTGTCAGATTTGAAGGGCATGAAAGGGATGCAGTGGTTGGAAAGGGAGTAAGACAGGATTGTAGTCTTTCTCCATTGTTATTCAATTTGTACATTGAGCAAGCTATAAAGGAAAGCAAGGAGAAGTTTGGAGAAGGAATTAAAGTTCAGAGTGAAGAATTAAAAACATTGCGTTTTGCATACGACATAGTAATTCTGTCAGATACAGCAAAGGACCTGGAAGAGCAATTGAACGGAATGGAAATGTGCATATAAGATGAACATTAACAAGAGCAAAACTAGGGTAATGGAGTGCAGTGTAAGAAAATCAGGTGATGCTGAAGGAATTAGATTTGGAAACGAAGCAATAAAGGAGGTAGTTGAGTTTTGTTACTTCGGCAGTAAAATAACAAATGATGGTCGCAGTACAGAGGAATTAAAATGCAGAATGGCAATGGGTAGAAAAGCGTTCTTCAAAAAGAGAAATAGACGATAAACAGTGTGGACAGGAAGAGGATAGAGGCTTTTGAAATGTGGTGCTACAGAAGAATGCTGAAAATTAGGTGAGTAATCGCGTAACTAATGGGGAGGTACTGAACAGAATTGGGAAGAAAAGAAATTTCTGGCATACCTTGACTAAAAGAAGGGATAGATTGTTAGGACACATTCTTAGACATCAAGTAATTGTGAATTTAGCGTTGGAGGGAAGTGTGTGGGGTAAAAACCGCAGAGGAAGACGAAGAGATGGATACAGTAAGCAGATTCAGACAGATGTAGGTTGCCGTTCTTATATGGAGATGAAGAGGCTTGCTGAGGATAGGGTATTGTGGAGAGCTGCATCAAACCAGTCTCCGGACTGAAGACCACAACAACAACAATAAATTTAACTCGATTTACACAACCATGTCACAATACTTTTCCTAACACAGAAAGGGGTCCCTAGCGTGAATCGTGACACCACAAGCTAACAGCAAGATCTTTCCCGACCGTTACTGTTACCATCAGTTCAGCCTAATAATGCGAAGTTGTGCCATAGAAACATGCCAAGTATTCAATGAAAAACTTTACCTTATAAAAACTCCAAAAGATCGTTTCTCCAACGTCGTTTATTCCTTTTCGTCTCCATATCTTAAAAAAAAAACAGCTTGGCTCAGCATTCAAGTCTCAAAATCTCATCTCCGCGGCAATCCCGCCTGAACAACAACTGCACACAACCACGGTCCCCACGCTTCTACAATCTCATCCGCGCGCCTAGCAAAGCCTACACTCTCAATAATCACAACCTTATTTCCCGGCAACAATACTATCACTGTCTCCAATATCGATAGTACTGCCATCGAAAAATAAGATTGCAACCTGATTAGCTTGTCACTGGTCTCAAATTTGCGGTACATTTGAATATGAAATGTATACCTTTCCATAGCAGGTATCTTACAGTGTGACAGTGTGACCACTAAAAGAAATCCGTTTCATTTCCGTTACACGATAAATCAGTGAAACCTATAGGCTGTCAATTCAACTAAATACCTAGGAGTAACAATTACGAACAATTTAAACTGGAAAGAACATATACAAAATCTTGTAGGGAAGGCTAAACGAAAAGGTTATGTTCCAGTGGCAGAACACGTACAAGATGCAACAGTTCTACAAAAGGAAGTTCCTAGACCACACTGGACGCCTTCCATTTCGGAGTATTGCTTGCGCACTTAGGGATCCACACCAGGTGGGTCTGACGGACGATTTAGAAGACGTTCAGAGCAGGCAAGCTCGTTTTGTGTTATCGCGATATAGGGGAGTGTGGGTCACGGAAATAAAGCACGAGTTACAGTGGAAATAATTAAATGAAAGACTTTATTTGTTTCAGCGAGACGTATTTGCCAAATTTCTTTCAGCAACTTCAAAATGCTAACATATATTTCTTTCAGCATCTTCCTCTCCCATATTCAAACATAGTTAGCACCCACCTACATATGGGGACATTATCGTCATTTAGGTGTTCCTTTTTCCCGCGAGCTGTTAGAGAATGGAACTATAGAGAAATATCATAAAAGTGGTTACATGAACCCTCTACCACGCACATAAATGTGACTTGGAGATCATCCCTGTCGATGTTGATGAAATGAAAAACAAATATTGAAATGTTTGTAGAACTTACTGGACGTAACTACGGGGTCATCAGTCCCTAAACTTACAAATTACTTATGATCTACCTAATACTAAGGACGGCACAAATATCCATGCTTGAGGGGGGATTCAAACCCCGACCGTAGTGGCCGTGCAGACCGTGACTGGCGCGCCGCAGACCGCTCGGTCACCGCGGTCGGCTTGATGAAACGAGATAGGGTGCGTGGTGGGGGATACCTTGCAATAAACTTAAACTACGTTTCACAGACCACAATCGCAGTTGGCAGATTTATGTTAGTTTTCATAGATAGTGGCCGGGGGATAAGAAGATAAGACAGGAGAATGGAGAGGCAGAGGTGACAGCCTAAGAGAGGGTGATAAAAAACAGAGAAGGGAGGATTGGAAAGATGGGGAAGGGGAGGAATAGGAGAAGGAAGGGAATGAGGAAGAGGAGACTGAGCTGAAATAGTTGGAGGAAGTGATGGGAAATGGGAAGATGGGGGGGAGGGAGAAGCAGATGGTCAGAACTACGAGGAAGGAATAGATGGACACAGGAAAGAGATGATTAAGAGATTCAAATGTTTGTCTAACTTATGGGTCGTAGGTGCGGGGTTATCAGTCCCTAAACTTACAAACTGAGTTATGAACAAACTTATACTAAAGACAACACAAACATCCATGCGTTAGGGAGCATTCGAACCTCCGACGCCGGAGGCCGCGCGATCCGCAACATGGAGCTCCATACTTCCGCGTGGCGTATGAAGAGACTAAGTAGGAAAGGAAAGGTGGAGTAACATACGATTGTAGTAAATAATTACCCGCACAATACCGAGTATTAAGTCTTTGTAGAGTAAAAAGCTGTATTACACAATAAATTTTAATGGTTTAAAAATACTTTTTCTCAGATATTTTAATATATCACCTGTTTCAGAATAACAGGTATCGTGTCTTGAAAGCCATGAAATTAAATGAATATGATACAATATCCAACACCGCCCCCTCTTCTTTTCTTTCCGTTCACATACGTTACTCTGTAACATTAATATATCGAGAGCATATTTGGTTATGTTCTACCAAGAAGCGACGGAACAATCAGTCAAAATGATATCGAGAGCATAATTTAATTTTCCTAAATATGCGTGATGTGTCTAGATAACTTTGCTACTTTGTAATTTGTTTCGCATGTAGTATCTACTATACTCCAAACAAAACATCGACTAGCCCTCCACTTGAGATACGATTCTGTGTTCTCTGAGAAGGGAAACTGGCTAGAGTAATTATCTGAAAGGATTATTTTTATTTCCATATTTATTTATGTTGCGTTAACACTGTGAGTAGCACGATGTTGAGTTAGCGTGTTATGACCGCTCTCCCACGCCCTGGGCGGGCTGGTTAGCGTCCACTGGGACGGAAGGCCAATGTGAAGTTTTCTGTAATATATTGTGTGAATGTCTCTGGCGGCCTTGCGGTGCTTCTAAAGAAGTGAAAGCCGAGGGAAGACGACTGGCTGGAGTTTACTAGGAAGAGCTGGAGTCCGACAGCAGGTAGCAACGGACATTGCCTCCGCAGGGGGCCTTGCCTCTGGTCGACGGCAGTGCGAACTATGCCAATGGGTGCAGTGTGATCGCCGCGGTGGGGTAGCCGAGCGGTCTAAAGCGCCTCGCTGCGGAGCGCGCGGTTGCTCGCAGTGGAGGTTCGAGTCCTCCCTGGGGCATGTGTGTGTGTTTGTCCTTAGGTTAGCTTACCTAGGTTTAAGTAGTTTGTAAGCTACGGACTAATGACCACGCAGTTTGGTCCGATAGATTTACAAACATTTGAACATTTTTTGCAGTGTGATCTCCGTTTGTTGTTGTGGGACCCGTCCTACAAAGTTTCTTTCCATCGGAAATGTATGTCTGGCACGACGGAACATTGGCGCCATTATAGGACAATTTTGGTTGCTGCACGTATCCGCCGACTGATCTTTAGAAACGGTCAGTGCGGTTTCCAGCGGTGTGTCGAATCGTGTTACGGCCTTCAGGTAAAAGTAGCAGGTGGCGGCAATGGAAGAAATAATTCATGCAAGCGAAATGGGAGGTCCATGCCAGCGTCTGGAGTCACAGGGAGTTGGCGCAGAGTGTGTCGTAAAAAAGGCAAAATTTGCTGTCTGATTTTTTCTTCGAGTGTCTTTTTTTTTTTTTTTTTTTGAAATGCGAGTCAACTTGAAGGACGGTAGAAAGCCCTGCGACTGGAGGCGTGAATATAGTATGACAGCTAGGTCAGTTTTTCATGACACCACGCAAGTTGATTGGGTAGGTCGTTTGTAGCTGCATGTGAGTGGTGTTTTAAAGATTCGGGGGCATGGCATCCAGCAGCAGCGTTCCGCAACTCACAAGGAAAGTACATGGGCTCAAACAAACATATCTGTATGAACATTTGCGTACAGGATCACTACGTACACCTCAATGGCTCAATGGGCTGGTGGGTGTGGTTTTAAAGCAAAACGCTGCAACAATGCTTCAGATAGCACTGTAGATGTAATTGTCGACGCCATACCTAATGCAGATATCTTAACTGTAACTTATGTAATAATCATCGTACACGTTCTTTAGCGTATTGTCATCAAAATCTGTGATGATAGTTGCAACTTTAACCCCCTTCTCGGAAGTTTGTGGGTATTCACTGCCACTGCTTCCATCGCCTCTTCCCGCACTTACCGTAGCACTACCGCTTGCAATGAGTTGTTCGTCATTATCATCCCTATTATCATCATTATGTGTTAGTGTTACAACAGTATCTAACTTATGCTAATATTTATGTACCATAACAGATACGAAAAGGCATGCGAATGATTCATCTTCTACACTAATATCATCTTCAGGAAGAAGGGTTCTTCGTAACTTCAAATGTTTGTATCGTCTATGGGACTTAACTACGGGGTCATCAGTCCCTAAACTTACAAACTACTTATGAACTACTTACGAACTAGGACGGCACAAATATCCATGCCCGAGGGGGGATTCGAACCCCCGACCGTAGTGGCCGTGCAGACCGTGACTGGAGCGCCTTAGTCCCCTCGGCCACCGCGGCCGGCTCTTCGTAACTTCATCTCAACCAATCCCAATACATTAGCAGAATTGATTACCAATCACCGCCCCATCTGATGCTTCACCACACAAATAACATCACAAAACGCAACTTTGGAACCACACTGCACCGTCTCTAATGGAGAACCGACAGGTCAAAGTGCAATGTGGCAAGGCACACGCAGAGGCCTCTAACGGACGTCTCCAGAGTTTTGCAGATGCGGAAGTATCATTAGTTCAATAAGGGATCTTTACATTATCTCTCATACGACTTTGGTGTATATGTGTTTGTTCGAGCCCAAGTACTTCCTTGTCAGTTTTTTTGGGAGTCTTGTGTGAAGAGTTGGTCGAGAGAGGCCGGAGAGAAAGGTCAGGCTTCAGAGCCCGAGGAGGGACTCTGCTCGAGACTGATTTTGCGGTCAGACGCAGAAAGGCTGTCTGGCGTTCGTCAGCGCTGCGACAGTGATAGAAGTCTTATCGGCGCCACCGCCGGAGTGTCTTACTAATAGCCACTTGTGTACGGACGGGATTTTTGTTTTGATATTGATTCCGTGTCATAGTGACTTGGAGATTGTTGGTAACTGCAAAGTATACTTAGCAATCGTCTTAAAATTTACGGTTCATTGGTGATAGGGACCAGTTATCCTATCTGGGGTCTACTGAATCGTACTCGCATATATACACGGGAGTGCGTTCTGGTAATTTAGACTTAGCCGATTATTGGAGGAACTGCCCGACACTTTCAGTCCAACGAGATGACAGAAGCTGTGAATAGTGATAAATGTTGGATCTGCCTCACAGATCATAGTAAATAACAATTTTCGTGGCGCGCATTTTCAGCTCGCCAGCAGATCGCTACCCACCGAGTGTTGCACTTCCAGACTTGCTGAGAGCCTGTCAACTTGGGTAATGTCTTGCTCGCTCATTGCTAACCAGAGGAATACTCATATTGATGCGAATGTACTTAAAAAATTGGTTGGAATCCTTCGGAGCTGCTCACAGTTGTTAATACGTGTGAAAATTCCATTTGTGAGCGGATTAAGATTGTAATCGAATATCAAGGAGTTAACCAGTCACTCAGTAGTATTTTATTACCTTGTTTCTGAAAGTAATTCCACTTGGCTTAGGATGTTTCATAACAATTGTATAGTCCGTTTTCTGTGTAATCAGTAGTATTTTCAGTTAGGATGTCAAATGGGTTCTAGATTAAATGATACAAATAGATTCTGCCTCGACTACATTTAGCAGTTTTCACAAAACCTTTTTGGAGGGCTTCAACACATATATATATATATATATATATATATATATAGAGAGAGAGAGAGAGAGAGAGAGAGAGAGAGAGAGAGAGAGGCTGATCATTTTGAAATTGAAACGCCAACGTGTTTGGGCGGAATGACTGATAATGTAGAGGTTTGAAAATTGTAATGATAATTCTTTGATAGTATCACAACGCACCTGACCAACAGGTGTTACTTAATTTCCAGAATAATATCAGACAATATTTAATTAATTATTAAAATTACATCAGTTAATTAATTTTACATAATTAATCTAACTCCATAGTTTCCATGTTTAATGTTAAAAAAAGCATGGTGGCGACCCATCCACTAGCAATATTAAAACCCAACAGGTTACACACTGTATGAAAGTCTTTATTCAACAGGAATAAGGACAGTATGTGTTAGAAGCTGGTTTAAGCGAATGAGACAAGTACTCTGAAGTGCCTGTTGCATTAATAGCAACTTTTTCCACATTTCCGTTTGCACTGTGAAACTCATGATGGATAGCCTGACAATAGCGCGGTGTCGACGGCGACAGGGAGCAGCAGAGCAGTTACAACTGATACCCACCAGCGAAAACGGTGACCCCCTTCCTCCCCGAGTGGAACACTGCGTTTCTCTACAGCCTAACAGCCGACAGGTCATCATCATCATCGTCATCATCATGAGCGACGGCATCTCCCTCTGACCGTGTCGGCGAGCAATTGCTGTGGCAGGCGATCCGCCGCTGCCAATACGTCACCAGCTACATCGCACCTGTTATTAACACCGACGACCTCTCGTCGAATTAATAGGGTACCACTGTCAGCTCACAGCGGCAATATCCGAGCCATAAACAGGCGCGCACTTCGGATGCTTAGGCGCAAATATTACTGTCTGTCAGCTGGTGCGTCATTTGGGGCGGCGAGCTGATGTAATCGAAATAGAAAGGGGAAAAAAATCTGACTGGTGACATTATGAGTGTGCACTGTTAATGAACTGATGGCACAGTCGAAGTTGTGTCGACATTTACGAACTCTGTAACCGTATAGACTATATAAATTGACTCCTACCAACAGTGCAAACTAGGAATGAACATTTTATCTGTCCAGCTTAAAAGGTGCACTCAAGTTCTAACACCTCCGATTTCTTCCTTCGCACCCGCGAAACTGTGACACTTCTGTCACTTATCGACGTAATATCGCTGCAGCTGTAAACCTTATAAATTTCACCAATCATTAGTATCCTATAATAATATCACTCCAGAATGAAACTTTCACTATGCAGCAGAGTGTGCGCTGGTATGAAACTTTCTGGCAGATTAAAATTGTGTGCCGGAACCGGCACTCGAACCTGGGACCTTTGCCTTCCGCGGGCAAGCGCTCTACCGACTGAGCTATCCCGACATGTCTCACGATGCCGCCTCACACTCGGTACAGCGCTTGCCCGCGAAAGGCAAAGGTCCCAGGTTCGAGTCCCGGTTCCGGCACACAATTTTAATCTGCCAGGAAGTTTTAATATCACTATCATTAAGTCCTACAGTGTTACTAAAATTGCGAACATGATCGTTTGTTAAACTATCTAAACCACCATGATCAGTTCAATTCATCTCCACACTAAAATTCTACTTACCTCTGTCCCAGCTCCTCAAATACTCTCCGCTATCTCTGATTACCTGAGGATGATAAGCGGTAGCTACGATGGCAGACTGAACCTAGCCTGGTCCACCACATTGGCCGCCATGATGCTTTCCAAAGATCTTACCTGAAAGGGATAACACACCCCACCAATGATATTATTTAAACAGTTTCTTTACACAGCAGTGCTGCCAAATTAAAGTGCCAATGTATATGACGTGTACTGCTCTTCAAATATATTGGCTTTGTAAAGATCTATTTAAAAAGGTTTTTAAAGATTCAAATACTTTTTTTTAAATATTCTGCATTTTGCACTGGAAAACCTCTCATTCAACTGCAGCTTGGCTAGTGAAAGTGTGATCATAAAGGGCATCCTTGCAGAAATCCGAAAGTCACTACGAGCCTTATTAGCTGATCAGGGAGTATGAAAGGTTATTTCCATGTTTCTGCCAAAAGATAAATAAAAATTTTAAAAAATCCTGCAGCGAAGCTTTCATCAGTCATGGCCCCCCTCGAGGACACTTTTCGCATTTTCAGGTTTTCAAACACGACGGCGAGCACAGATCCCATGCAAATGCCAACTACAAAGGCGATGTGCCCCACAGTAAATAGGCGATCAGCCAAACAATTTTCTCCACTCACTCGAACACATCATCAGCCTTGCTATCGCAAGACCGAGATTGTCTTGCTGTGTTGTTGCAGTACGATCTGTCTTCTCTGAATGTTTCAACCACGTACGCATGTTCACACACCCATGACGTCATCAACACATGTCTCATAAAACTTTCGATGATGGCCAGTCAGTGGCACACAACTTAAATGGACTATAAATGGACAAAATACACTGTATTTTTTCCAAATTTACTGAACTTCAATAAACCACTTTTTCTTTCAGTTCTGAGCAAAGATATCGTACTAATGTAAAATAAATAATAAAAAAATGTTTGAGTCTTGAACATGGTAGCTGTCAGCAGGTTTACTAAGCTTCAGATTAATGCAACCAATCTGTTGCAGGCAATATTTTTGTAGATCTTCACCAAGGTTACAACAGTACAAGGTGTGTCTTCATGTTAGTTATTCTGGTCCTTAGACCGCAGACGAGTTTGTTGCAGCTGTCCTTGCTACCCTGTCATGCGCAAGCCTACTCATCTGAGAATAAGAAAGTCAATCAATATCCTTTTAAATCAACTTACTGTATTCGTACGTCTCCCTGTACGATTTGTGTTACCACACTTCCTTCTAATGCTAAGTTGACGAATCCTTGATGTCTCAGAATGTGTCCCACCAACCTATCTCTTCTATTAGGATATGCCAGAAAATCCTTTTCTCACGAACTGTTGCTCAACGAATCATTAGTTACGTGATCTACCCATATAATCTTCATCATTCTTCTTCAGCACAAAATTTTTAAAGCTTGTTTCATTTTTTTGTCTGATCTCCTTACAGTGCAAATTTCACTGCTATGCAGTGTCACACTCTAGAAAAATGCTATCATAAAGAACTTAATAACATTTAAAGTAATATCAGATGTTAAAAACTTTCGCTTCTTCAGAAAGGTTTTCTTCTTAAAGCCATTCATTTGATATACTCTTTACTTCGGCTATCAGAAGTTGTATTACTACCCAAATAACAAAACCCTTCTGTACATATTACCTAATCTAATTCCTTCAGCGTCGCCTGATTTTCAGACTCTACATTCCAATAACCGTTGTCTTGCTCTTGTTCATGTACACCTCACACCCTCCTTTCAAGACACTGACCATTCTGTTTAATTGCTCTTCCAGGTCCTTTGCGGTCTCTGACAGAATTACTATGTTATCATCAAATTGCAAAATTTTTATTTCTTCCCTCTGAACTTTAACTACTTCCCCAAATTTCTCCTGCATTCCTTCACAGCTTGTTCAATGTAAAGGTTGAACAATATTGGGGAAAGGCTACTTCCTTCCCACCACTTCGACGCTGTCATGCACTTAAAATCTAATAAATACTGTTTGTTTTTTGTACAAGTAGAATACAACTCTTCGCTTTTTATATTTTCCTCCTGATATTTTCAGGATTTGAAAGAGTGTAATCATGTCAAAATTGTCTCAATCTTCCGCCAGATGTGCAAATGCTAAAAACGGATGTGTGTCTTTTTTAACCTATATTCTAAGATGAGTCGTAACGTATTGCCTCCCGTGTTCCTACATTTCTCCTGAATTCAAACTGATAATCACCGAGGTCGGATGCTACAATCTTTTCCGTTCGTATGTAAATAATTCGTGTTAGAATTTTGCAACCATGATTTATTAATTGATAGTTTTGTAATTTTCACAACTATCTGCACTTTATTAGGTATTAGAATTACTCATTTCTTCTTGAAGACGCAAAGTATTTCGCATGTCTCATTCATCTTGCATACCAGGTGGAACAATTGATTCATGACTCGATCTACTAACCATATCAGCATTTCAGACGAAATATCATCAACTACACGGGCCTTGTTGATAGTCAAATCGTTAATGGTCTGTCAAATTCTTCTCGCAGTATCACATATTTCTCTACTTCGTCTTCCATGTCTAGAATACGCCCTTCAAAGTTATTTCCTTTGTATAGACCCTCTATATATTCAATCAACCGTTCAGCTTTCCACCTGCGTTCTTGATATTCATGCAGCTGGTTTCCTTGTTTCCAATGGTCTCTTACTTTCGTGTAGGAGGTATCTATCTTTCCTCTGGTAATACATTCTTCTCGTCTAGCCACTCCTAATTAGCCAGTCTGCACCTCTTTTCAGATGTCTCTACCCGATTTTGCCTGCTTCACTTGCTGCACTTTTATATTTTCTCCTTTCATTAAATTTCAGTGTCTCCTGCGTTATCCAAGGATTTCTATTAAGCCTTGTCCTTTTGCCTACATGATCCTCTGCGGCCTTCAGTACCCTATCTCTCAGAGCCTCCCATTCTTCTTTTACTGTATTACTTTTCGCCTTTTAAGACGGTCCTTGCCTAATGCTCCCTCTCAAACTCATAACCAACTATGGTTCCTTCAACTTTTCCATATTCCATATCCCTAATTTTCTACAAGTTTTGCAGAGAGTTTAGTTTTAATTGACAATTCATAGCCAACTGGAGGACCTATTCGAATACTTCACACAGTCATTGGAATAACAAAAAAGTTGAAAATGGAAGTAAAATTGATTGAGTTATTCAGAATCAATCAATACAAGTGTTTAAAAGCGCAAAATAAAGAACTTGATGCCTTGAGTGTTGTTAGGTCGTAAAAAAACTGCGTATATTAGTTAGAACCGAAGATATCGTAAAACCAACCGACTAAAATATTCATTGGAAGGACAGAAGGATACCGCGCTTGAATAAAAATAAAGGATGGAGAGACTTAAGTTAATTCCGATACTTGATCACAAACCTGCGAATGAATACCTTTCGTTTAAAGGAAAAATGAAGGAAATCTGTGGGATAGTACGGCCTGACTTACTTTACTTCAAAGAATGGACATTTCCATAAGAAACGTACAGAAGGTAATCGCGTTTGAGTATAGAAAAAGGAAGGCGAGATTTATGGAAATTCTACTTGATGACAAATCTCTGGATGAATAACTTTCGTTTAAAACAAAAATAAAGGAAATCGGTTGTATAGTTTGGTCTGGCAGAATGACTTTGGTTTTCGTTGATTATTTTAATATATAAGAAGATACGTTACTGTCAGAGTCTATATCTGCACCTGGTCATTTCTCATAAAGTTTAAAATCTGGTTTATAAACCCTTAATTTTTCATTATAAAGTCAACTTTGTAGCTACCAGTTTCACATGGTCTCTTCCACCCATATAACCTTCTTTCGTGATTATAAAACGAAGTGTTTGTGATGATTAAATTGTCCTCTTCAAATAAGGAAATAAATATTTTACTGAGGTACATCACAGACATCGCGTTACAAATGTTGTGAGGTCTATCCCCGAAGCCGTGAAATGTATTAAAGCAACCATTTACTATATCAGAAGTTGTTTTGCATCACAGTCATACATGATACTGAACGTCAAAGTAAACAACGTTAGTCTGATGTATGACTGTGATGCCAAACCACTTTTAAAAATTAAACTGGCGTAAGCTTTCTGGCAGATTAAACCTTTTGTTCTGAAACCGGAATCGAACCTGGAACTCTTGCCCGCGAAGGGCAAAGGTCCCAGGTTGGAGTGCCGATTCCGGCACACAATTTTAGTGTGCCAGGAAGTTTCGTATCAGCGCACACTCCGCTGCAGAGTGGAATATTTATTCCTAAAATTGACTCTCAGATTCATTTCATTCCATGATTTTTGTAAACACTATATGTGATAATCAAAATATCCATGGGTGTATTGCCGGTCTATAGTGTCCAACAGGCACAATATTTCGGCGATCATACATGTCGCCATCATCAGGTGAAATGACGGACTGAGCTCCTGAAAACGTACCGGCACGAAGATCCGTGCGCTACGGCGGCTCGAAGGGAACTGGGTTCTAGCCCAGTAGCGGGCGATTTAAATACCCTCGGCCCGCGGAGCGCCCCCTACGTGGTCCGCGCCCCGTACCGCGGTCGCGCAATGGAACCGACAGCGACGGTGTCTGAGAGGACGTCGATGTGAGGGCTCTGTCCGCCGTGGTCATCACTACGTTACGTTTGGTAGATTTACTCTTAATTAACCCAATCACTGGTTTCCAAGCTTTGCTAAGATTATAGCCACAGTCACGGTTTATGAGGTCGTCACTAGTGTGAATTTCAGTGGCTTCTCTGACGACGCAGTCCCAGTATCTCGTCGTATGTAACAGAATTCTAGTGCGTTCATACTCCATCGCATGATTCTCCGACAAACAATGTTCAGCGACGGCCGACTTGCTCGGATACATCAACCGTGTGGGTCTCTGGTGTTCAAGGCATCGATCCTCGACAGTACGCATCGTCTGACCAAATATGCCTTGCCACACTGACACGGATTCTGGTACACGCCGGCCTTCCTCAAACCGAGATCTTCTTTGGCGCACCCCACCAGTGCACGATTTTTATTCGTCGGAGAAAAGACAGTAACAACCTTATGTTTCTTCAAAATGCGGGCGACCTTCCCCGAGAGTGCGCCGGTATATGGAATAAACGCATTGCCTATCTCCTCCCTCGTGTTTTCATCCATTTCCATAGGTTGTGCTGTAGTGGTTGGGCGGAGAGGTCGCTGAATCTGCCACACCCATTGTTTCGGAATACAGTTCTCAGGTGTTCCAATTCCTGAGGTAGACTCTCTGTGTCGGAGATAGTGCGCACCCTATGTACTAGAGTTTTAAGTACCCCATTCCTCTGTGAAAGGTGGTGACAGCTGTCTGCGTGTAAATACACATCTGTGTGCATTGTCTTCCGATACCCACCATGGCCCAGGGTGCCATCAGCTCTTCTCTTGACCAAGATGTCAAAGAACGGCAGCTTAACCTCCGTTGGGGCGTGTAGAGTTCAGATGTGTAAGAACGTCAAGGAGTTTATCCATACCATGTGACCAGATGACGAAAGTGTCGTTCACGTAACGGAAAAAGCAAGTGGGTTTCTATTCAGATGATGCCAGGACTTCCTCCTCGAAATTCTCCATGTACAAATTTGCGACCACACGGGAGAGTGGGCTACCCATGGCGACTCCCTCCGATTGTTCGTAGTATTCGCCATTGGAAAGAAAATACATCGAGGTCAAGACAAGCCTAAAAATTTCGGTGGTTTTCTCGTCAAACTTCTGACCAATCAAATCTAGTGACTCTCGAAAGGGCACCCTCGTAAACATCGAAACGACGACAAAACTCAACATGATATCTGACTCATTCAGCCTGAAGCTGTTAAGGCGTTTAACAAAATCCACGGAATTACGGATGTGATGAGGGCATTTATCCACATAAGGACTTAATATTCCCGTCAAGTATTTGGCCAAAAAATATGTAGGTGCTCTGATGTTACTGACAGTGGGACGTAACGGCACCCCATCTTTGTGAACGTTAGGGAGTCCATAAAGTCTTGGCGGTACCGGACCTTGAGGTAACAGTTTCTTGGTGACGCCCTCCGTTAAATCCGCATCCTTGAGAAGTGCCCTAGTCTTGTTATCCACCTTCTTTGTGGGGTCAACGCTGATCTTCCGGTAGGAATCGTCATTTAGCAGGCTCTGCATCTTTTCAGTGTAGTCCTTATAGGAGACAACAACCGTAGCATTGCCTTTGTCAGCCGGTAAGTCAACAATTTCAGGGCGCTCCCTCTAGTCACGAATGGCCGCCCTCTCTTTACTAGTGATGTTCGACTTCATAGACTTGGATTTCGTCAACGCACGATAAGTTTCACGACGTATTTCCTCAGCTGATTCAGGCGGAAGTCGAGCTGCAACCAGTTCAACAGCACTAATAATTTCTGCGACCGGTGTGAACTTGGGGATAGGAGCAAAGTTGAGTCCTATCTCCAAAACCGTGACCGCGTCATCACCTAACTCCATTTCACTTAGATTGATGACAGTCTTGCACGGAACCTGCAGAGATGGTTTGTCAAGGAAGCGTGAGAACTTAGCTGTTTGACGTCCCGTTGCCTTCTTATGGGCGGAATCGACTACAACCCAGGTACCATCATCAATCCAATCTCAGGAAAAAGAAGTGAAGTGACTAGCCAGTTGCAAATGCAGTTTGAATAATTCCAGTGAGATGAATTCAAGGCTACGGCAGGTGAAATGCACTCTCTCACGAATCAATGCGAGACTGGCCCGTTTCTTAATTCTCTTGGCTGCTGCAGAATCGATGTGATGCGTAATCTTAGCAAAATATGGAACAACATTCTCGGTGCGACATCTCTTTAGAAAGGCAAGAGCACTCAGCAGGCTTTTGTTACTGTACCCCACAAACGGCTTCTAATGAACTTGCGTGCTTATGGAATATCTTCCCAATTATGCGATTGGATTGACGATTTCCTATCAGAAAGGACACAGTTCGTTGTAATTAACGCTAAGTCATCGAGTAAAACAGAAGTGATACCTGGCGTTCCACAGGGAAGCGTTATAGGTCTCCTACTCTTCCTCGTGTTTATAAACGATTTAGGAGACAATCTTAATAGCTCCCTTAGTCTGTTCGCGGATGATGCTGTCGTTTATCGGTTAGTGAAGTCAATAGTGGATCAAAAGCAACTGCAAAGCGATTTAGACAAAATTTCTACTTGGTGCGAAAATTGGCAATTGACACTAAATAAAGAAAAGTGTGAATTAATACACACGACCACTAAAAGAAATCCACTGAACTTCAATTACGCGATAAATCAGTCAAACCTTAAAGTCGTAAATTCTACCAAATACCTTGGAGTTAGCCGCAGTGGAGTAGCCGAGCGGTCTAAAGCGTCTCGCTGCGGAGCGCGAGATTGCTAGCTGTGGAGGTTCGAGTCCTCCTTGGGCATGGGTGTGTGTGTTTGTCCTTAGGTTAGTTTACCTAGGTTTAAGTAGTTTGTAACCTACGGACTGATGACCACGCAGTTTGGTCCGATAGAATTACAAACATTTGAACATTTTAACCTAGGAGTTACAATTACGAACAACTTTGACTGGAGAGATAGAAAATATTGTGGGGAAGGCGAAAGGTTACGTTTCATTGGCAGCACACTTCGAAGATGCATCAGCTCCACCAAAGCGACTGCCTAGATTACACTTATGCGTCCTCTCCAGGAGTACTGTTCCCCCTTGTGGGACCCTCACCAGGTGGGACTGACGGAAGATATTGAAAAGGTTCAGAGAACGGCAGCTCGTTTTGTTTTATCACGTTACGTCACGGAAATATTGTACGAAATGGGGTAGAAATCATTAAGACGTTATTCATTGCGGCGTGATCTGTTTGCGAAGTTTCAATCACCGACTTTTACTTATGAATGAGAAAATATTTTGCTAGCACCCACCTACTTAGGGAGACATGACCATCCCAATAAAATAAGAGAAATCAGATCGAAAACGGAACGATTTAGGTGTTCTTTCTTCCCGCGCACTATTAGAGAATGGAACGGTAGAGAAAAGTTATGAAAGTGGTTAATGAACCCTCTGCCAGGCACTTAAATGTGATTTGCAGAGTATCTATGTAGATGTAGATGTAGCTCTATGTTGGCATAACTTTTCAAATTTCTTCATGATGCGATACATCTCCTCCCCGTAAAGGTGATTGATGTGATTCTTCAGTTTCTCCCGGCGTATTTGACAATCAAAATATCCACGGGTGTACTGCCGGTCTATAGTGTCCAACGGGCACAATATTTCGTCGATCATCATCAGGTGAACTGACGGACTGAGCTCCTGGAAACGCGCCGCCGGCCGCGGTGGCCGAGGAGACTGAGGCGCTCCAGTCACGGTCTGCACGGTCACTACGGTTGGGGGTTCGAATCCCCCCTCGGGCATGGATTTTTGTGCCGTCTTTAGTATAAGGCAGTTGATAAGTAGTTTGTAAGTTTAGGGACTGATGACCCCGTAGTTAAGTCCCATAAGCTTAAGAAACCTTTGAATCATTTGGAAACGCGCCGGCACGGAGATCCGCGCGCTACGGAGGCTCGAAGGGAACTGGGTTTGCACGCGGGCGATTTTCCGTGTTTGTGCGGCCCTGCCCTAAGCATACAAACAGAGACACTGAGTGGTGTCGAAAACTTCGTAAATTACAATAAAAAATTTTGCCTGCAATTGTTTCGCTTTGTAATAATTAATCTGGAAAGCTCTGACAAGTGACTGGGTGAATTGTGATACTGATACTGACCTCGGCTTGTTTCGGTCCGCGTGAGAGAACCAGCGGCAGGTAGCCACCCCCCGCGACGCCTCGGCATTGTGTGGCTGGGCTTGCAGCTCCGCCTCGGCGGGATGCAGCCGAGACGCCGGCCTGCTCTCCTCCCACGCACCTGCCGGGGATCGATACGGCGGACTTCCGGGCGGGCGGCGGGGGCGGGGGAGGAGGGGGCGCAGACACCCCGCGGCTGCCTGCTGGCTGCTGCCTGGGCTCTGGCTATTGTGGCCGCGGGGCAGTCGGCTGCTCCAGCCCACACCTGCCGCTGACCCACCACATCAAAGGCCGCCGCCTCTCGCCCGCTATCCAATTACCTACCACATCCGCCGAGTATGTTAAAATGAATGGAGCCAATAGCCGCGATTTTTATAAGTAATACCTCGCAGTTTCTCCTTAACATTCATGCCATCTTCAAGCCTATTGAACGTAGTGACAGCCTACGCCTGTCGTGGTATCCTGTGTGCTGGGACGACAGAGAACATCACAAGTGTCTGCTAACGAAATTCCGTCTTTGTTCAACATCGACACAGTTGTACGATGGGATACGTGATATCCTGTCAGAAAGGATATACTACGTTGTAACTGACTGTAAGTCACACAATAGGGGAAAAGTGAAATCTGGCGTTCCCCTGGCAACTGTTCTGGGTCCCCTACTGCTCCTTATTTCTATTAACGATTTAGGACACAATCTGAGTAAATAAAAACGAACCACAAAAAAGTTCGACAAAACAAGGAGTATGTTAAATTGAATGGAACCAATAGCCGCAATTTTTTTAAGTAATACCTCGCAGTTTCTCCTTAACATTCATGCCATCTTCAGGTCCACTAAACGTAGTGTGATCCTACATCTGACGTAGTATCCTGTGTGCAGGGACGACAGAGAACGTCACAAGTGTCTGCTAACGAAATTGCGTCTTTGTTCAATATCGACACAGTTGTACGATGGGATACGTGATATCCTGTCAGAAAGGATACACTACGGTGTAACTGACTGTAAGTCACACAATAGGGGAGAAGTGAAATCTGGCATTCCCCTGGGAACTGTTCTGGGGCCCCTACTGTTCCTTATTTCTGTTAACAGTTTAGGAGACAATCTGAGTAAATAAACACAAACCACAAAAAAAGTTCGACAAAACAAGGAGTATGTTAAATTGAATGGAACCAATAGCCGCAATTTTTTTAAGTAATACCTCGCAGTTTCTACTTAAAATTAATACCACCTTCAAGCCTATTAAACGTAGTGAGAGCCTACGCCTGTCGTGGTATCCTGTGTGCAGGGACGACAGAGAACATCACAAGTATCTGCTGACGAAATTGCGTCTTTGTTCAACATCGACACAGTTGTACGATGGGATACGTGATATCCTGTCAGAAAGGATAACTGACTGTAACTCACACAATAGGGAGAAGTGAAATATGGCGTTCCCCTGGGAACTGTTCTGGGTCCCCTACTGTTCCTTATTTCTATTAACGATTTAGGAGACTATCTGAGTAAATAAAAACAAACCACAAAAAAAGTTCGACAAAACAAGGAGCATGTTAAATTGATTGGAACCAATAGCCGCAATTTTTATAAGTAATACCTCGCAGTTTCTCCTTAACATTCATTCCATCTTCAGGCCCATTAAACGTAGTATGAGCTTATACCTGACGTGGTATCCTGTGTGCAGCTACGACACAGAACATCACAAGCAGCTACTAATGACATTGCGTCTTTATTGAATATCGACACAGTTGTACGATTGGATGCGTGATTTTCTGTCAGAAAGGACACAGTACGTGGTAAAAGACTGTAAGTCACACGATTGGGGGGAAGTGAAATCTGGTATTCCCCAAGGAACAGCAATAGGGCCCCTACTGTTCAAAAAAATGTTCGAATGTTTGTTAAGTTTATGGGACTTAACTACGGGGTCATCAGTCCCTAAACTTACAAACTACTTATGAACTACTTACGAACTAGGACGGCACATTTATCCATGCCCGAGGTGGGATTCGAACCCCCGACCGTAGTGGCCGTGCGGACCGTGACTGGAGCGCCTCAGTCACCTCGGCCACCGCGGCCGGCCCCTACTGTTCCTTACTTCTCTTAACAATTTAGGAGACAATCTGAGTAAATAAAAACAAACCACAAAGAGAATTCGACAAAACAAGAGGCAAGAGAAAAAAAGAGGAAGCAAGGATGAAATAGAACCATAAGTATAATCAACTCCTTGTTTTGCCTTACAGATGACATTTTTACAAATTTATTAGAAGATGTAATAAGTGCATGACTGTTTGAACTTAACGTAGCCTAATGTGAGGTATGTGTGCACAAAAAACTGTGAAAAAAATCAGATAGATTATCTGCTTTGCTAACTCAAACTGCGCTTTTCGGGATCCACAACAGTAGGGACTGAATGACGATTTAGGGAAACTTCATGGAATGCCATCTCCAGGCCCATTAAACGTAGTATGAGCCTACACCTGACGTGGTATCCTGTGTGCTGGAACGACAGAGAACATCACAAGTGTCTGCTACCGAAATTGCGTCTTTGTGCAATATCGACACAGTTGTACGATGGGATACGTGATATCCTGTCAGAAAGGATAAACTACGTTGTAACTGACTGTACGTCACACAATAAGGAAGAAGTGAAATCTGGCGTTCCCCTGGGAACTGTTCTGGGGCCCCTACTATTCCTTATTTCTATGAACGATTTAGGAAACAAACTGAATAAATAAAGCAAAACCTCAAAGACAATTCGACATAACGAGCCGCCCCCCCCACCACCCACAAAAAAAAGTAACAACATGAAAGACACAAATTTTGAACTCAAAATTGAGAAAAATGATAATTACCAACTATTTGTTTTGTCTTGCAGATGACAATTTTTACAAATATACTAGCAGATGTAATAAGTACTTCACGGTATGAACATAACGTAGCGTAATGTGAGGTATTTATATGCAAAAAACTGTGAAAGTCGTTTAGCTAGGCCTAATTTTCGGACAATAAGAAAATAGATAATTCGCTTCGGAAACTCAACCTGCGCTTTTCGGGGTCCCACACCAGTTGGGACTGACCGACGATTTAGCGACCGTTCATGGAAGGGCAGTTCGTTTTGTATTGACGCGATATACGGGCTAGAGTTGGGGTGGACTCATTAAAAGAAGGCGGTATTCGTTGCGGCGAGATTTTTTTTTTTCCGAAATTTCTTTCAGCTCTTCCTCTCCCGAATGCGGACTTATTTTGTTAGCACCCACCACTTACATATGGATACATGATCATCATAATAAAATAAGAGACCGAAACCGAGTGATTCAGGTGTTCATTTTTCTCAGGAGCTGTTAGGGAACGGAACTGTGGAGAAGTATCAAACAAGTTTCATTTACTTCAATGTGACTTGCACTCCATGTAGATGACACAAGTATATCAATGTATTACTGCATTAACCTGCAACTATATTGCCTATGTAAGGCAGCTGTTGTGGCAGAACACCTGAAGGAAAATTTGGAAAATATTTGGAGCAGATTTCCCGATCATGTTATAGTTTTGGGAGGAGATTTTAATTTACCGGTTATAGACTGGGACACTCAAAGGTTTATGACGGGCGGCAGGAACAAAGAATCCAGTGAAATTGTTTTGAGTGCATTATCTGAAAATTTCTTTGAGCAGTTAAACACAGAACCGACTCGTGGCGACGACGTAATAGACCTTCTGGTGACAAACCGACCCGAATTGTTCGAAACAGTTAACGCGGAACAGGAAATCAGCGACCATAAAGCTTACAGCATCGATAATTTCAGCCATAAATAAAGATATTAAAAATGTATGAAGATCTTTCTGTTCGGAGAAAGTGACAAAACGCGGATTTCAGAGTACTTGACGGCTCAGCACAGAAGTTTTATTTCAAGTACGGATAGTGTTGAGGAACAGTGGTCAAAGTTCAAAGCCGTCGTACAATATGCATTAGATGAGTCTGTACCTAAGCAAGATCGAAAGAGATGGAAAGGAGCCACCATGGTACAACAACCGAAATAGAAAAATGCTACGGAAGCAAAGGGAACTTCACTGCAAACATAAATATAGCCAAAGCCTTGTAGACAAACAAAAATTACACGAAGCGAAATCTAGCGTGAAGAGGGCTATGCGAGAGGCGATCAACGAGTTCGAAAGTAAAGTTTCATGTACTGAAAATCCAAAGAGGTCTTATGTCAAAGCGGTAGGTGGATCAAAAGAAAAAAAAAAAAACTCTACAGACACTCTGTGACGAAAAAGCATTAAAACAGATGATGACACTCTAAAGTCTGGGTTACTAATTTACTTTTTCCAAAGCTGTTTCACAGAGGAAGATTGCACTGTAGTTCCTTCTCTAGATTGCCGCACAGATTACAAATTGGCAGATATCGAAATAATTGACAGAGGGATAGAAAAACAATTAAAATCGCTCGAAAGAGGAAAGGCCGCAGGACCAGATGGGATACCAGTTCGTTTTTAGACAGAGTACGCAATGGAACTTGCCCGCCTTCTTGAAGTGCTGTACCGTAGGTTCCTAGAAGAGTGTAGCGTTCCGAAAGATTGGAAAATGGCGCAGGTCGTCCTCGTTTTTAAGAAGGAACGTCGAACAGATGTGCAGAACTATCGGCCTATAACTCTAACGTCGGTCAGTTGTAGAATTTTGGAACATGTATTATGTTAGAGTATAATAACATTTCTGGAGACTAGTAATCTACTTTGTAGGAATCAGATTGGGTTTCGAAAAAGGCGATCGTATGAAACCCAGCTCACTCCATTCGTCCACGAGACTCAGAGGGCCATAGACATGGGTTCTCATGTAGATGTTGTGTTTCTTGACTTCCGTAAGGTGTTTGACACACTTCCCCACAGACGTTTAATGGAAAAAGTAAGAGCATATTGTCTATCAGACCAATTGTGTGATCGGATTGAGGAGTACAACAGAAAGCAGCATGTCATTCCAAATGGAGAGAAGTCTTCCGAAGTAGGAGTTATGTCAGGTGTGCCACAGGAGAGTGTCGTGGGTCCGTTGCTGTTCACGATATATATAAATGACCTTGCGGATAACATAGGAAGTTCACTGAGGCTTTTTGCGGATGATTCTGTAGTATATAGAGAGGTTGTAACAATGGAAAATTGTATTGAAATGCAGGAGGATCTGCATCGAATTGACGCATGGTGCAGGGAATGGCAGTTGACTCTCAATGTACACAACTGTAATCTGCTTCGAATAAATGGAAAGAAAGATACTGTATCATTTAGGTACATTATAGCAGGTCAGCAACTGGAAACAGTTAATTCCATAAATTATCTAGGGGTAGGCATTAGGAGTGATTTAAAATGGAACGACCAGATAAAATCAATAGTCGGTAAAGCAGATGCCTGACTTAGATTCATTGGAAGAATCCTAAGGAAATGCAGTCCGAAAACAAAGGAAGTAGGTTACAGTACACTTGTTCGCCCACAGCTTGAATAATGCTCACCGGTGTGGGATCCGTACCAGGTGGGGTTGATAGAGCAAGTAGAAAAGATCCAACGGAGGGCAGCGCGCTTCGTTACAGGATCATTTGGTAATCGATAAAGCGTTACGGAGATGATCAATAAACTCCATTGGAAGACTCTGCTGGAGAGACGCTCTGTCGCTCGGTAAGGGTTTTTGTCGAAGTTTCGAGAACATACCTCTACCGAGGAGTCTAGCAGTATATTGCTCCTTCCTACGTACATCTCGAGAAACATGAAGATAAAATCAGAGAGATTAGAGCCCACACAGAGGCAGACCGACAATCTTTCTTTCCGCGAACAATACGTGACTGGAATAGGAGGGAGAACCAATAGTGGTACTCAAGTTACATTCCGCCACACACCGTAGGGTGGCTTGCAGAGTATGGTTGTAGATGTAGACAGTTCAGACGAAATGTTATAAATAATGTTATCTGTGAAAGATATAGTCTTGCTGAAAATGGAACACAAATCATTTTCTCAATGTTATGTATAAAAACAGTCGAGAACCCAGAACTGACTATTTATTTACGACTAATATGAAGAGAAATGCCAAAACCACAGTTTTTATCTTTTATTTATATAAGACACTGTATGGTGTCATCTTATGGTCTGTGGGAGACACGTAAAAATTGTGTGGTCACATGCAAGAATTACAAGTCAAGATTGCCATTGTAAAATTATACCTGTTATTCGATTATTACAAATCCATAAATATCAATATAAAAAGTTCACTTATTGTAGCGCACTCTAGTACCATTCATAGAAACCCTTGCAGTATTAGCAACGTAGCAAATGACCTGACGCGGCGGAGTGGCCGAGTGCACTGAGGCGGTATGCTACGATGCGGGAGGCCGTTCCCCCTCGGGCATGGATGTTTGTGCTGTTCTTAGTATAAGGTAGTTCATAAGTAGTATGTAAGTTTAGAGACCGATGACCCCGCAGTTAAGTCCCATAAGCTTAACAAACATTTGAATATTTGCTAATGACTATTGTGAAAGTTCTCAGTCAGAAATGTGCAAAAACCTATCTATCTAATGAGGTATACAAAAAAGGGCAATCTTTGTTTTGAAGGTTAAAAAAAACACAGGTTATACTTCAAAGAATACGAACCATACTTAGAAGGGCAGATATGCATTTCCATAAATGGACGCCAAGTGGACCACCTCTTATAAACACATACCAGAAAGAACAGTACTCTGGACACTTGTATATCGGACTTACTTTCCTTGTTTCGATGAGTATTACCATCTCTCAAAGTATTCGATACTAATTTGTACACTCTAAACATGCACTATTTCCCATGGAATATAGTGTTAAGATTTGAAGAAAATCTACGAACAACTTTTCTAGATGTTGTGTAATAATACTCCTTCTCAGGTGTTGTATTATGAAAGCTACATTCTGTGTTATCGTCCTAAAGTTTATTATTGTAAAATTTTGGAATAAAATATTGATAAAATTTTCGCAAATTTCTTTAACAACTAGTACTTATCATGCGTTGATGAATTATTTGTAACTACTAGATTTTTTTAAATAATTTACCTCTAAGAATATTAAACTGACGTCATCAGTCATTTTACCTACAATACGTATAGTATTGATTTCAAACACTATGAACCTATTATACTAAAATCTTGTAAGTTTCCAATGTTCTCCACTCTTGGAAACGTCTTTGTGGCGCTCATAGACGCTAGACAGCTTAATTCAGCTACTGTATCAGCTCTATCACCGACACCGCTAGAGTACATCGTAACATAACTACGAGTTTGAGTACTGTGGGCAGGACGAAACCGGGAATATGTATCTGACGGGAGGCGTGCTTAGGTAGTCCTTGCAGATGCGGTGATCACTGTGTCCCCAGTGGTGTAGGGGTCAGCGCAACCGCCTAGAAAGCAGGAGACCCGATGCAAATTACGGCTGGGTACACATTTTCAGCTTTGCCCAATCGCAGTTGATGTCATAAATACTGTGAATATTAAATAATAACTGCAGGATCAGAAGTGACGTCTATTCTTTCGGAACAGACGCCACATGTATATATACATCGTAACAAGCTTTCTCACAAAGGAAACTTCCCTCATTTAGTGGCAAGTTGGTTCAGCGGGCAGCCCATAAAAAACTGAACGAAAGAGAATTAACGCAACAGTTATAAAGTTGATACAATTTATTTCATTTATGGTTTATAAAGGAAAATAATAAATTTGCAACAACAGACAGAATCATAACTATATCTTTTGGTGGTGATAGATTTAGTAGGTCATTACCTGCGTATGAGCTCCATTTGGCTCCATTGTGGTTGGCCTAAACGTTAATGTGACCATCAAGAAGAGATCGTTGGTACCTCCTTACGATATAATTTTGTCACAAGCAGACATGTTTGAGCCCGTTATTGGTGTGGAACAACAACGAGTCACAATTCGTTTTATTTTACTTTATTTAAAAAGTAACATTATCGGTTTCGAATTCGACATTCATCTTCAAATGGTATAATGCTTTCACGATATAAACATCTGGTGTATTGCTTACTGTTGATTTGTCTTGTATTGTTCATCCGAAACAATTGTTACTTTTATCCAGCGAAACACATTCTTATTTGCGGTCACAGAGGCACTTAGATTGTCTTTTATAGATAGCTACATGTGTTCAGTCACGAAACAAATTTTTAGTCTACACCATATGTTTCGTTTCAGGGGTTATACCAGATTCAAAGAAAATAATTGTGAAACGAAACATTTTGTGCAAGCCAAAAGTTAATGTAGTGACTGATTATAAGTGGCTACTATAAAAGCCACCTAAGGGCATCTATTAGCGTAAATAATAACGTGTTTCGCTGTATAAAAATAATAAGTGCTCCATGTAAACAATGCAAGAAAAAATCGACATTAAACAGTATACCAGATGTCTACATCTCAAAAGCATTAAACGATCTGAAGATGAATGTAAAATTCTAAACCGTTATTAGTGCTTTTTAAATAAAGTAAAATAAAACTAATTGTGCCTGGTTGCTGTTCCACACCAACAATTTACCTCCTTACGGCGTTAAATTTAATATAGAATATGCTGTTAACTGTGTAATATGAACTTAAAGTAAGGAGTAGTGGCATACTGGCTACTATTTTTCAACATTATATTGACGATGAAGGACATATTCCAAGAGTACTCAAAATTTTAATTTTAACTTTCATGTTGCTCTATTTGGCAGAAACAAAGTTTTGTAAAACTGATATGCAATATATTTCCCATTCTCCTGTTCATGGCAAACAGCGCCGTAGCTGGAAGAGGCTAGATAAATGTAATATTGGGCAGCTGTTCGTACAATAAAATTTTTTTCTAAATGCTTTGCGGCTGTGGGCCACCACGTAAAAGCATCTCTACTACGATGATCTGGTTCCTATGTATACTATGTCTTCATGTGCTTGTGATCCTCGCAGTCGGTCAACATACCATGAAAGGTAGAATCACCGAACCTCAATTTTCACCCTTAGCACTGACTATTTGTAGTTCACAAAGAGACGTGATCTTTGTCGCAAATATTAATTTTGAACCGAAAACAAGTAATTGAAAACGTCATTGTCTTGTAGTATTCATCCCGTCATTAATTTTCGATAAAAACAGCTAACAGTGGACGACGTAAGATCTATTTTAATTACTTATTTCATTTGATGTTTCGATTCTACATAATTTTAAAAACAGAATGCAACTATTTGTGAAAGTCTTATGGTTCTTCTGCTTCCGTTTGATGTCTACATTTTAGGGCTCAGAACACAAGCTAATCAAATCAATTTTTCGTGATTTTGGGCAAATTTCATTTTTCAGTTGTGTTAACAAAGCTGCTTTCTCGGCTTGAAGAACACATGACCTGAAAAAGAAAGCTTGCTATTACATGATCTATCAGTTTAAAATCCAAAACGGGTCTCTTTGTAAAATATATCGATGAGTAACAAGCTTGATGATGAAAAGAATATGCTGTCCCATGTTCTGCCGGTGTATCACATTGTTTTTAGGTACCGTGTGACAAGACTTTCCATAGCTTCGTAAAAGCATGCAGATGGTAGTAAATTTTTCTTGAACCTAAACTGCATAATATACTTTTAAATATTTTAAGCAGATAAAAGTAATAAAATAATAGCCGTACTTCAAGGAATATATTTTCTAAGCTGAAGTTTAGAATAAAGAGAAAGATAAAATGTCCAAAGCATTATAGTCCACTGAAATGGAGATTGAAATAGTGACTAAATTTACCATTCTTCAATCTGAGGGCAAATTGTTTAAAATATCTGTTATCATTCAAATAATTTAGATGCTGTGAACTTTTAGGCATAGTGCATTATTCAGCAACACTTTTTCTGTAGCTTCCTCGGAACTCTCCTACTGTGACTTGATTAACTTGAACTCTGACCATCCCATTTGTTACTGATAATAATAATAATACCGAAAATCAGTTACTTGAAAACCGGTTACTCAAAGGTAAGATGAAACTGGATATAGAGAAATTGATGTAACGAAACACTAGATGTTTGAGTTATTACTACATTTCAAATCCGTACGAGCAGATCTACAGCACTATAGCTTGTTGTTTATATAAACTAGTGTAACAGAAAATCGTTTGCTTCAGTTATGACGCTCTAGCTCAATACTGTCAGCACAAGACAACAGAACCGAAAATCAGTTATTTTGAAAACGGTTGCCGTGAGCGGTGTTTGACAGTAAGATTTAACAGGAGGTGAAAAAACTGCTATAACAAAAAACAAGTTGTTTCACTTAAAACTTCCATCCCTCCTCTGTGACTGCATAACCAGAGAAATTTTGTTTGATGTTTACATTTATTACTGGAAATATTAGTGATAAAACCAGAAAATAAGTTATTTATAAAAGCTGGTCAGCGTATGTGGACCTGAATGCTGAAAAATTTAAAATAAATTTTGGCCTACAACCGAAAGACAAATTTCTCCCATTCCCAAAAATTTATGGGTTATTTACCTTTAATAGGTATTACAGCCTTACATGCTATTTGAACAAATGTCTGTACATTGGCCACGCTGGCCTTGCTTCAGGCAAGGAATATCACCATAAACATTCCATGCCTGCCACAGTCATAGCAACAATAAAGCCAATATACAGGGACCTTGCTTGTAAATAATTACATATCAAATATCTACATGGCCGTACACAAAATCCTAATGCGAAATTCAACAGCTGCGTGTGGCAACGAGTACCGAAAGCAATGTTTGTTGGATGACAGTACTCAAAATCAGTGTAATGGATGCTATTATTTGTTTCAATGATGGTGAAATTAACAGGAAAAGGGGAAAAATTAGGCATCCAACCAGGAAATAATATGGTAGCTGCTATGACTGCCTTAGATCGTCAGCGACTAGCTGAAGCTGAAAAGGCTGTATAAGCCACCGATTAAGAGTCCAAAGAAAGGAAAATACTTCTGAAAAAGTCCTCAGAGGATAAAGAAGCAGATGGCCAGTACGATTATGCCACTTCCTCTGAAAGAGGCATACGGCGAATCAAAAACATTGTGAACATTCTTTTCTCATTTTATAGAAACTACGGTTTCAGAACATTAGGTACACGTATCTTCCTAATGGCTTTAACTTTGTTCGCAAAAATTTCTGCCAATTGAAGAATGGGACAGTGTCTTTGTATTATGCCGAATACATTGCAGAAATGATCTCAGTTTTCCATTCGGTATATAATTTTAACGGTAATTTTGTAGATATGGTAGTAATGAAGTGTAAGAAGGGTTTTTCTATTTCCTTAGATATGACATTACTTAAAGCTTCCGGGCTGAGATGCCGTGGTCCATACATAAAACTTTCCCCTAACGTTTCGCCCTCGTCTGCGGAAGGCATCCTCGGAGGTAAAGCGGCATACTGCAACGAGAGCGCGAGTAAGCGTCGTATATACAGGCAAAACAGAGGGCGCCTCTGTCAGTCACGTGGTGTCGGCTGTGCTGTCGTCTCTGCTATTGCCAACCTCCTCGATTGAAATTAATCGATTGTCATGCTGTTGCTGCACTGTTGACATCCATATATTATCATGTTTGAGACCTTCCTCTTTTTTTTAAATAGTTTAGATGTTTAAAAATCTCAATGGCCTCTCTGTAAAAAATGCGCATAATAATGCGACGTCTTTGCTATGACGGACGTCTCGCTAAATTTTATTTCGTGATCACCTTCTTGATACACGTGTTCTGCTACAGCTGTTGCTAACGGCTGTTGCTAACATGTTCATGGAGAACTTTGAACAAAGGGCGCTGCACACAGCCAGAAAAAGACCAGCCAAATGGTATCGTTATGTTGACGATGCATTTGTTATATGAACACACGGCGAAGAGGAGGTCGATGCCTTCCTATTACATCTGAACAGCATCAATCCTAGAATTCAATTCACTACGGGAAAGGAAACCAATGGTCAACTTAACTCTTTATATGTGACTGTTATCAAACGAGAGGACGGATCATTGGGTCATAAGGTCTATAGGAAAGACACACACACTGATCGTTATCTTCAAAAAGATCCTAACCACCACCCACGACAAAAAAGAGGCGTGATTAAGACATTAGTAGACAGGGCCCACAAAATTTGTGAACCAGCGTACATAGAAGATGAGATTGAACATCTTAGAGTGACATTTAAGGAGATTGGCTATTCAGACAGGGAGATATATCGCGCACTACGCCCTAGACGGACAACCAGGACGGACAACCAGGACGGACAAGGAACGACAACAACCCAAGGGGAAAGTTTTTCTACCATTTATCAGTAAGGTCACTGATCGTATTGGAAAAATTTTAAGCAAGCACGATTTGGAAACTGTTTTCTGACCAACTACGAAAATAAAAGAATTTTTAAGATCTGCAAAAGATAAGCGACATCCCCTGGCTACACCAGGTGTCTATAAAATCCCGTGCAGTTGTGAAAAAGCTTATATAGGAACAACTAAAAGTAGTGTCAACACTCGTCTGAGCGAACACAAAACGAACTGCCGCCTCGGACATACTGATAAATCGGCTGTAGCGGAATACGTGTATCAAGAAGGTGATCACGAAAAAAAAATTTAGCGAGACGTCCGTCATAGCAAAGACGTCGCATTATTATGCGCTTTTGTACAGAGAGGCCATTGAGATTTTTAAACATCTAAATAATTTTAACAAAAAAGAAGAGGCTCTCAAACTTGATAACATAAGGATGTCAACAGTGCATCAACAGCATGACAATCGATTAATTTCAATCGAGGAGGTTGGCAATAGCAGAGACCACAGCACAGCCGGCACCACGTGAGTGACAGCGGCGCCCTCTGTTTTGCCTATATATACGACGCTTATTCGGGCTTTCGTTGCAGTACACCGCTTTACCTCCGAGGATGCCTTCCGCAGTCGAGGGCAAAACGTCAGAGGAAAGTTTTACGTATGGACCACGGCATCTCAGCCCGGAAGCTTAAAGTAATGACGATACCTGCCGTGAAAGCCTTCATTCTATGATCCTTAGATATGCTTCAAATTACAAAACAAGAGGAATAATGTGTTCCTACGAATGTTGAAGTCAGCCTTCCACAGTATAAATGCTATTAGACTGACGATGAACCAGAAAATGTTTCCAGAATGCGAACTCGTATTTTAAAAAAATCTATTGAGCATAATGTTGTAAATCATAAACTGTGACAGATATTTCAATAAATTTCCTACTACAGCTTGAGTTAATGTCATTGAGTGTTGGTACAAAACCGCAACTCCCTGCGCATTGTAGATCAAGAGTAATGTGCACTCAGAGCAAGGTATAAAAATCCAGCCCGTTCACGTCCAGGTCTCCTTAAGCGGTTTCAACGGTGATGAAAACACTGTATAGCCAAGAATCGGTTGTTTTGGTAGTAACTGCTATTGTAGATCAAGAGTAATGTGCACTCAAAGTATAAATATCCAGCCCGTTCACGCCCAGGTCCCCTTACGCTTTTTCAACGGAGATGAAAACACTCTAAAGCCAAGAATCGGTTGTTTTGGTAGTAACTGCCATTTCTACCCTGTACACTCAAACTGCACGACTTTATTTGGCTCTACATTTGTTACGGAAAATTATAGTAAAAGAAGAAAATCTGTTTTTATTAACTGGTTATCGTGAACAGTGTTATTGTAAACTGGAGATAAAAAAGCAAGTGTAACGAAAAACCGGTTTTCGTTATTAAACAGTGTATTAACGGACGCTTTACAAATACAAAAGCCACAGATGGTGATACGGCTATTTATTTACGCGTTTCGAAGTCTTCATAGTCAGAATCTAAAACCAGACGAGTTCGAAACGTGTAAATAAATAACAGCCGCAACACAACCTTAGGCCCTTGTATTTGTAAAGCCTTCCTTATAGCACTGTGTAATCGAAAACAAAATCAGCGCATCCTCATTGGAAACGTCCTCTCCTGGAGTCATGTTGCCCATTGTGGGACCCTCACCAGGTGGGATTGACGGAAGACATTGGGAAGGTTCAGAGAAGGGCAGCTCGTTTTGTTTTATCACGTTACGGGGGGGAAAGCGTCACGGAAATGTTGACGATTGGGGTGGAAATCATTAAAAGAAAGACGTTATTCATTTCGGCATGATCTGTTTGCGAAGTTTCAATCACAGACTTTTACTTCTGAATGAGAAAACATTTTGATAGCACCCATCTACTTATGGAGACATGACCATTCCAATAACATAAGAGAAATCAGATCGAAAACGGAACGATTTTGGTGTTCTTTCCTCCCGCGCGCTGTTAGAGAATGGAACGGCAGATAAAAGTTATGAAAGTGGTTAATGAACCCTCTGCCAGCTACTTAAATGTGATTTGCAGAGTAACTATGTAGATGTAAGGAATTATTAATACGCCACCGTGAGACGTTTCAAACACAAGAACAGCCCTCTAGAAGTTACCAAAAGTAAAATGTGGTGTCGAAGTCTAACATTAGTAACATCGATTGCTGGCGTTCCGTAAAGCTGCTAGATGGGCCTTCTAAGACTGAGCAAATGCTTACGAATGCGTACGAATGGGTTAAAGAAATCCAGGAAAGCCGCAGTGTTCCTTAATAAATACGACCCTTTTCGAAGCAAACGAGGGGAAGGAAGATTAGTGTTTAATGTCCTGTAGACTTCGTGCTCAATAGAGACAGAAAGTGATCTCTGATAGTTTTCGAGGAGTCAGAAACTCAGCGTTGCCCTTTTCAAAGGAACCATTCCAAAATTAGTCGCGAGCGATTAAAGAAAATGAGGAAGAACCCAAATCAGGATGGCAGCAGGCGGGTTTGAACCGGCGTCCTTCTCAGTTCGAGTCCATTTGCTAACCATTGTTCTATATCGCTTGGTAGTCGCTGTTGGATCAAAGACGTTTAAAAGAAAGACGTTATCCATTGCGGCATGATGTGTTTGCGAAGATTCAATCACCGACTTTTACTTCTGAATGTGAAAATATTTTGCTAGCACCCACCTACTTATGGAGACTTGACCATTCCAATAACATAAGAGAAATCAGATCGAAAACGGAACGATTTTTGAGTTCTTTCCTCCCGCGCGCAGTTAGAGAATGGAACGGTAGAGAAAAGTTATGAAAGTGTTTAATGAACCCTCTGCCAGGCACTTAAATGTGATTTGCAGAGTATCTATGTAGATGTAGACGTAGACTTCATGTCACATTTTCTTTTTTTTTTTTTTTTTTTTTTTTTTTTTTTTTTTTTTTTTTTTTTTTTTTTTTACTACCCTAGCGTAGTTCGATAATTCGTCGAAAGTCAGAGTTATTTGCAAACATGTCGAGTGCAGGTGCTATACCGCTTGTCGACAGGTAACAGACATGGAACAGTGGTGTACCAGGAAACAAACTCCAGAGGCTGAGCCGGCCGCGGTGGCCGAGGGGACTGAGGTGCTTCAGTCGCGGTCTGCACGGCTACTACGGTCGGGGGTTCGAATCCCCCGTTGGGCATGGATATTTGTGCCGTCCCTAGTTGTAGCTAGTTCATAAGTAGTTTGTAAGTTTAGGGACTAATGACCCTGTAGTTAAGTCCCATAAGCTCTACAAACATTTGAACATTTTCCAGAGGCGGCAACCTGTCCAAGTAGGAATATCCTGTGACAGTGCTCTCGGCGAAGAATAATGGACATAAAACTTTATATGTAGGGGAACCACATTTTTTTTTTTTTTTAAGAACGGGTCCGCTGCGACTATTAAATTCCTTTACTGATTGACACACCCGACTTGTTTTGCAACTTAAAATTGCAACGTCAGGTGATATCTTTTTACAAATCAATGTCAATTGTAAGCATTTTAAGCAATGTTAACATCAATGTAAGGTCGTAATAGTCTTTGCCTACTTACATTAAATTATTATAGTACTGGTGAAGCTCATTGTGATTGTTCACTCTCCCCATTAGTGTCAAAGGTGCGTTAGTCGCTAAAAATTAAGTGACCAACAATGCCATACCCATCCTCATTAAACTGCAGCAACTGCGAACCATACTATAAACGCTTGTTTTTGTCGCCGTCATTGAGCTACTGCACTAGCTCCAATTTCAGTGGTTTCATACCTTCTACTGCAGGACATTCCACATTGTCATAGGGCCATTTCGAGTTCCCAGGATGCACGAGGCATCGATTTCTTTTGACTCCTTATGTATGTCTCTCGTAAGCGCCCCACATTCACATCACACTGACTCGTCCGCTTCTCTTTGCCGGGCACAAGTATCCTGCCGTAATGTATTTGTGGTGCCAGTGGTAAATGGTCTTTCGTGTTGGTGGTTTCTTATCGTACGTAGTTCCAAACATCCGTTGCATAGTGTAACGTTTCTGCTATGTTGCACACTCCTTACAAAAATCAGTTGCCAACATTATAAATACGAAATATCCGACACCTAAAATAAAACTTCACTACCGGACATGTAAAATATCAAATTTTTGCCTTCAGTTTGTAATTCTATTAACACTATTAGTAAAACGCTTTTAAGAAATAGTACGTTGATTTAAACATAACTTTGGCAGTCTTTTTACGTAATTTTCAATTTTTAATACTGTCGTAAATAATAGCTGCAAACACTAAAAAAGCATTACACTTAGTTCCGGAAATTGCTGAACCTATATAGATACTAATTTGTATAAAAACAACAATACTACATGTTATAACTATTGCACAATATGATTTCGTATATACCTTTTGTTTAAATAAATTAGGGCAGAACATGTTTTATATATCACTGGATCCTAAATTAAATACTGATAATTTTTCATGCACTAAAATTAATCTTCGAAATTAACAAAACTACGACAACGATATACAAATCCGTATTAATAAAAAATTTGACTGCAAACTGAAATACATTAAAATTCCATGTCACAATAATAGTACGCCTATACAATATTGACAAAACAAATATGTGTGCACTTGTAAGACACAAATAATGTAAATAATTTGAGCACTGCAAAACACTAGTCAGAGGATGACTTTAAATTTGTGTACCACATTAAATACAAATTTCATGAAACATGTACATACATTGAGATAAATAGTTAAAGCTTAAATGTAATGTTTTAATTTCTGCATTTTGGCATATTTAATGTAAAAGAATATTGTTTAATTGTGAATTACAAAACTTTGTCATCAATCTTATTACGCGGTTACGTGGGAGATATTTGAGAGAAACCATGTTTAGTTAGTCTTCTAGCAGTCACGAACCTGTAAGCAGCTCTGTTGGCTTGCCGCTGCATTTTATTTTTATTTTTGATTGTGCAACTATGTGTGATTCATTTAAACTTTATTTAAATGGAAATAAAATCGTTTCCATATCAACTGACATGTTTATGATTTACGAAAAGATCCTGTAACATCAAATCTTTTTGTGAATGCCAAAGACAGCTCACAACGCAATGGACTACAGCCAGCATATAAGTTCATTTCATATCAACTTCACCTACAATGGAATGACTTTGTTATAGAGACTGTGAACTAATAAAACTTTCCGTGATTTAGGAAAATATTAGGACTCAGTTTGAGCCACTCCCAAAAGGGGTGACTGTCGGTTAGAATAGCTTTGACACACTTGTTTATGTCTAACTTCAACACACAGAAAGTTCGTTCCTCACACGAAATCGTAATTTTTGTGACTAGCGCTACGGTGTTGGTGGTACCTATGTAGATGTAGTCTTCATGCCACATTTGGAAAATTGGTTTGTATCGGGCAGAAACGTTGTCCCTACTCTGTGGCCGTACGACTAAAGCCCGTTTTAGACGATCAACAAATTTGCAATAGACTGATAACAAGTTGCGTTAATGGCGGCCGTCTGTCGTTTGAACGGCTCGACTAGTATCATCGCGCTAGTATCGACTCGGGATAATCGTAGTGATAACGAAATAGGGCCACTTCTAAATTCGCTACTAGTGGATTCACTGCGCATGTGCGACCTAATGGCTGTCAGCTGCAGTCATCGCTCCAGTTAGTCCGCCATTTTCCTTAGTATTTACGTATATTTTGCGTAATGTCGAAGTTTATGATCAGAAAGTATTCCAAAATGTAGTTCTAATGACGGCAATCACAGTGTCCGTCACCAGACCGTCATCTAACGTCAACGTCACGTTAAGCTTTCTCGAGAAGATTGTTTTGATTGAACGGTCGTCTGCTGACATCGGAAGTTCGCCCATTTTCGACACGCGATTTTTATATTGTAGTCGACAATTACACGGTTTGCACGCAAATTTGTGTTATTAATCTTTATTATTATACTTTGGTCAAGCGGTAAATTGTAAATGTTTCATGACGACTTCAATATTTATCTCAATTATTGTCCACCGAAAAGCGAGGTCGTACATCTGAAACCGAAAAATGGTTTATGTTTTGCAATATTGTAACAGAAAAGACTGAAGCCAATTGTTTATTTGAATAAGATTGTAATGTGATGTTGCAATTTTCATTAAATAGCATTTTCATTGAAAAAGTCAGTCCAAATGAAGGACAAAAATTCATTGATAGATCTGAAGCATTGAATTAAAAGTTGTGGTGCGGCCGGGAATCGAACCCGGACCTCCTTGCTTACTAGGCAGAGGTCGTAACCGTTAGACTACCACACCACTAACGATTAAGGCGCCGTGGAATAGTCTATGTACGTTTCCCTCCACAACACAAACTTTAATTCAGCTTCTTTGTCCCAAAGATAATTGCCACTACTGCTAAGGCTCTCCATGCAGCGGAATAGCACCTAAGTAATTGACAAGGTGGAACAATCCTATTACGGTGATATAAATATCAATTAATGCAAATAAAGAATCCCAGAGATGGATTTACGTCTCAAATATGTCAAAGACATTATTGATAGATCTCAAGGAGGGAAACGTACATAGACTATTCCACGGCCCCTTAATCGTCAGTGGTGTGGTAGTCTAACGGTTAAGACGTCTGTCTAGTAAGCCAGGAGGTGAGGGTTCGGTTACCGGCCGCACCACAAATTTTAATTCAATGCATCAGATCTATCAATAATGTCTTTGACAAATTTGAGACGTAAATCCGTCTCTGGGATTCTTTATTTGTATTAATTGACAAAAATTCAGTTGTGCATGACGCTATTAACAATGTCAGTGGGCAAATCATAGTAGGTAAAGAGGGTCTATTTATGCTCTTATAAATATTGTTTGATGTGTTCATAAGTTTATTTGTTTCGCTCGAAAATAGATGTGAATGTTTTGAAACGCTGTTTCACTTCCCAGAACTTTACCACACTAAGTTGGCCAAAAACATAGATTGCAAGGTTTTCTTTGGCCGTCAATAACATTTAGCATTGTTTCCTCGATTCCAGTATTAAGCTATGACTTCCCACATAACAGATCGCCTGTCATAACCTCACTTTCAATATCGGATATTACTGTTCAATTACGTTTATTGTCTAAACACGCTGCCACAAGATCTTGCATGAGATTTTAGTTGAGGGCTAGTACGCTAGGAGCGCTTCAGTAGACTATTATCAATCTTGTTCACTGTCGTTCATCGTTTAAAAAGGGCTTAAAGGCGAGGTTATGCAGACCCGCAGTGCAAGTGTGTCGCGGGTGGCCTACGCGACAGGCGAGCCACCAACAAGTGTGAGCTCCGCTGGCCGTGGTGCGGCCTGGTCTGTTCTGGTCTGGGAGGCGCGGCTATTGATTTCCGCCGCTGGCTGCCTGGCGGCCGACTCTGTAACCAACAGCCAATACACGCCGCGCCCCGCTGTTCTATTCAGCGCCGCGTCTCTCTCTAAACACAGCTGCTCAGCGCCAATTAGTCGCCTGCCGATGTGTGCCGCGCCGCCCCCTCACTTTAATAGCGTGCCGGCAATAATCCACACTGCTGCTGCTGCTATCGACGCCCCAAAGGAGGGTAATTACCTTTCTGCTGGAGACTGATTGAACCGATACTGTGGAAAGAATTTCTTTGATCACGTGGCTGAAACGCTAGGTTTCAGTCTCGACCTATTACACTATAAGCGAGCAGATTTCCTCATTATCCTACCACAACCATCTCCAGATTAACCACCATTACGTTTCTTTTCTAGTGATCCTTGCAACTCTAGTTTTGTCCTATTCTACTCTCTCTTTATACCAACACGAATTTAGCTCGATATATACTGGTTCTCATAAATGCGGAAAACTGTTTCGTGCAAATTATAACACACCGAGCTTCAAACAATTCGTTTCCCGCATGTTCCTACATCAATAAATAACAATGCAATTGAATGGTAAAAATCTGGTAATATGAAGTGGTCTTTTGGGTGTTACTGTGCACCGACATTGACCAAGGGCAGAGATTGGCAAAAAGGCTACTGGGAACAAGTTCTTGTCCGTATTGCGACTAGCCAAGAGACATAATGCTGGCCAGCGAAAACGGTACGAGATTGATGTGAGCGCTGCCGTTTCTCGCAGTGTCACCGAGACCGTGGCTTGACGCCGCATGTCTCCCCTTCTCTTGAGTTACTAGACTACCTGCAACACTCACATGTTGTGCCCCGCTGCCGATCTGTCCCCATGCCCAATGTTGGCCCACATTAACAAATGTTCAAATGTCTGTAAATCTATCGGACCAAACTGCGTGGTCATCAGTCCGTAGCTTACAAACTACTTAAACCTAGGTAAACTAACCTACGGACAAACACACACACCCATGCCCCAGGGAAGACTCGAACCGCTCCGCAGCGAGGTGCTTTAGACCGCTCGGCCTCTCCACCGCGGCCCCACAGTAACACTAAAAAATCCACTTCACATTTCCAGATTTTTACCATTCAATTTCCTTGTCATTTATTGACATAAGAACGTGCGGAAAACGAATTTATGTTTGTAGGTCATCGTGTGACAAATTGCGCGAAACTTTTTCCTCACTTATACAGGGTGTACATAAAGTCTGGGAATACTGTCAGGGTAATTACCTTTCTGCTGGAGACTGATTGAACCGATACTGTGAAAAGAATTTCTTTGATCACGCGACTGAAAAGCTAGGCGTCAGTCTCGATCTATTACGCTATAGGCGAGCAGATTTCTTCATTATCATACCACAACCATCTCCAGCTTAACCATCATTACGTTCGTTTCCTAGTGATCCTTGAAACTTTAGTTTTGTCTTATTCTACTCTCTCTTTATGCTAAACGATTTTAGCTCGATATATACAGGGTGTCATAAATGAGGAAAACGCGTTTCGTGCAAACTATAACACACCGAGCTTCAAACATAAATTCGTTTCCCGCATGTTCCTATGGCAATAAATGACAATGAAATTAAATGGTAAAAATCTGGAAATATGAAGTGTACTTTTGGGTGTTACTGTGCACTGACATTTACCATGGGCACAGATTGGCAAATAAGCTACTGGGAACAAGTTCTTGTCCCAATTGCAACTAGCCAAGATACATAATGCTGGCCAGCGAAAACACTATGAGAAAGACGTGAGCGCTGTCATTGCTCGCAGAGTCACCGAGACCGTGGCTTGACTGCCACATGCCTAGCCTTCTCATGAGTTACTAGACTACCTGCAACACTCGCATGTTGTGCCCTGCTGCCGATCTGTCCCCATGCCCAATGTTGGCACACAGTAACATAAAAAAAAAATCCAGATTTTTACCATTCAATTTCCTTCTCATTTATTGACATAAGAACAAGCGGAAAACGAATTTATGTTTGTAGGTCATCGTGTGACAATTTGCACGAAAATTTTTCCTCACTTATGACTCATCCTGTATATACAGGGTGTACATAAAGTCTGGGAACACTGTCAGGGTAATTACCTTTCTGCTGGAGACTGATTGAACCGATACTGCCGCGGTGGAGTAGCCGAGTAGTATAAAGCGTCTCGCTGAGGAGCGCGCGGTTGCTCGCCGTGGAGGTTCGAGTCCTCCCTGGGGCATGGGTGTGTGTGTTGTTCCTAGGTTAGTTTACCTACGTTTAAGTAGTTTGTAAGCTACGGACTGATGGCCACGTAGTTTGGTTCGATAGATTTGCAGACATTTGACATTTTGAACCGATACTGTGAAAAGAATTTCTTTGATCACATGACTGAAAAGCTACGGTTCGGTCTCGACCTATTACACTATAAACAAGCAGATTTCCTCATTACCCTACCACAACCATCTCCAGCTTAACCATCATTACGTTCGTTTCCTAGTGACCCTTCCAACTTTAGTATTGTCCTATTCTACTCTCTCTTTATGCTAACATGAAATTAGCTCGATATAAAGGATGAGTCACCTAACAGTACCGCTGGATATATTTCGTAAACCACATCAAATACTGACGTACCGATTCCACAGACCGAACATGACAAGAGGGGCTAGTGTAATTGGTTAATACAAACCATAATGCACGGAAATATGTTTCTTAACATAAACCTACTTTTTTTTAAATGGAACCCCGTTAGTTTTGTTAGCACATCTGAAAATATAAACAAATACGTAATCAGTGCCGTTTGTTGCATTGTAAAATGTTAATTACATCCAGGCTTTTAAGGCCTACTTGAACGATAGGGCGAGTGTTGAAGTTATTGGTGAAATCAACTGAAACATAAAGCAATTTTCAGGCTTGCAAACGTAGTACTGGCGTGTCTACCTCAGTTTGTGACTTATTTAATGACTCTATCTGGTAATGTAATTACTCGTACTCCAATTGGAAAGATAGCCGGGGCAGACAGGTGTGAAAATTACAGAACTATCAATTTTATAATTCCAACACGAATTATTTACAGAGAAATGAAAAAACTGGTAGACGCTGATCTCTGGGAGATCAGTTTAGATTTGGAATAAAGGCTCAAACACGTGAGCCAATACTCACGTTGCCACTTATTTAAGGAGATTGATTAAGGAAAAGCAAACATATATTTACAGCTTCTTTTAGACATGGATAAAGCTTTATACAGTGTTGACTGAAATATATTCTTTCAGGTTCTTAAGTCAGCAGTGTAAAATATACGAAACTGAAGGTTATTTACAACTTCTACGAAATGCAGATAGCAGTTATAAGATTCTATGGGAATGAAGGGGAAGAATTGGGTGGGAAGGGAGTAAGACAGCCTTTTTTTTTTTTTTTTTTTTTTTTTTTTTCTTCTTCTTTCTTTAACGAGCTGTCAGTAAGGTTACATAAGTGGGCCTTGTGCTCAGAAAGCACAAATCAATCGTATTTTATTGAATGCTTGGAACAGTGATGTTGATAGCCCAGAAATTAAATCCTCAGCAATTTGCCGAAGGGTTGCTCTCTGTCACCTTGAAACCATTATCTTCAGTCGCTGTTGGTCCCATTCTTGCAGGAAATTATTTCGACCGCAGCGATGTTGGATATTTGATGTTTCATCGGATTCCCGATATTGACCGTGTACTCGTGAAATGCTCGTACAGGAAAATTCCCACTTACCGCTACCATGGAGCCAACTGCAATACCAAGTTCAAGGTCACTTAAATCGTGATAACCTGCCATTGTGGCCGCGCTGAAGTAGCCGACCGGTCTGGTGCGCCACGTTATGGATCGCGCGGACTCCCGCGTCGGAGGTTCGGATCCTCCCTAGGGCATGGATGTTTTTGTTCTCTTTAGTGTAAGTTAGTTCATAAGTAGTTATTAAGTTTAGGGATTGATGAGCTCGCAGTTAAGTTCCTTAAGCTTTACAAACATTTAGAACCTGCCGTTGTAGCGGAAGAAGTAACCCATGTGATGGCAGAGCCCAACACTTATTTTCTTCCACAGTCGTTCTGTGAGTGTTTACATACCTCTGTGTTTTCAAGGACATACCAATACCAGTTTCTTTGGTCTTCAATGTATTTAATCTACGTTAGCAGAGATGACGTGTAACGGAATTCGGTTGAAAACAAAACACAATAAATAGTGTGTGCCTATATCTTTCTGGCACTGAGTGGAATAAACAGTCTCTACAGAAAACGTTTACCTGTTGTCTTACAAAATTGTGTACACAGCCCAGAAAACGCCGCGTAGGTCTTACGTTCTCAATGTTCACGGTGTTTTGGTTAAAATGAAGTCTTTTTGGTGAAAAACTAGTGTTTGAAATTCTTCACGCCCGAATTTTTATTAACGCAGTAGTCTAGATGCTGCACAATTCACAAACAATGGACTGATTTAAATTTTTCTTCATAAAATTATAAATTAGTGATTACTGTGTTAAAGTACTCTTATATAACAGCAATTACTTCTATAGACCTACTGCACAGCACAACATCTGTAACCTGCATTAAGAAGACAGCACGATTCATCTCTGTTACTGGCACTCTGTTTCCAAAAAAATATGGCCGAAGCGTTTCGTCTACCTTTCGACAGTTCTTTTCTTTGTTAATATTTTTGATAGTAAATTATCTGCAATAACAAAATGGTAGCTCTCTTTTGGGGTATGTCTTATCGTAATACGCAAACAACGTAATGAATAGTATTTGTAATTTTAACTATACAAGAATTGCGTTTCAGCGCGTGGCCTCCACACGAGCTGATCAATCACAACGTAGTACTAAAATGTTGGGCCGCCTTTCCCACGGAAATATTATCTAACGTACCATGAGGATGATAAATGCAAACCAGAAATATCAGAACTACCGTGCACATAGTGTCCACCATCACTTGTAGTGGGGCAACGTTCAAATGTTCAAATGTTTCTGGAGCTTATGGGACTTAACTACGGGATCATCAGTCCTTAAACTTGCTGTCTTCTACGACGCTTACGGAATGTTTTTAGAAAAAAAAAAATAACATGTGAGATTCAATTCCTGTACGAAGACTCTTTGTTCCCTCTTTATAGAGCGCTTGCACAGTTTACGTAGACCGTGATGTGCCCTGCGACAAAATGCCAAACATGACATCAAAGTAAAAAAGTAAATACAATAAACGCAAATTCAGCCTAAAAATCTCACTGGATTTGTAAGCTGGCTCCATTTTGTTGCATTCTGAGTGACCAGCTAAAAAAAGGGTGACTCACTTAAACTTTAAAAATCAGATATCAAATTCAAATGTTTATAAAGCTATGGCACTTAACTACTGTGGTTATCAGTCCCAAGGCTTACAAACTACTTAAACTAAGTTAAGGATAAGAGACACACCCAAAACCGAGAGAGGATTCAAACCTCCGACGACGAGCAACACGCACACTCCACAGAAAGGCGCGTTAGAGTGCTCGTCCACTCCACAACGGCCAACCCAGATATCTCTAGTAGAACAATAAACATATAAATTCGTCTTTCACAGACAAGATCTTACCATAGGGGCTTATAGGAGGAAAATGCACTATGATACATTCTAAATGAAAAACAAATATGATTTTCCACTCAAACTTATGATTTTACTAAATACCCCATATTAATTTTTATTCAATCAATAGCATGCAAAATCACATAATGTATGGTACTGGTTGCATTGGAATAATTCAGTTACATGTCGGTAAACAGAGTAGCGAATTTAAGGGTCACGCAGGGCATCTCCAGAAACAGTGTGAACCTCAAGTTACCCGTAATAGTGCAATATCCGCTCGCTTCAATTACATCAAGTATCCAATTTTCTTTCCAATATCTCTGAATATATTGGACGTATTGCGTTGTAACCATTGCTATTCTTTTTGTGATTTTTTAAGCTATTGATTACACAAAAAGTGAGACATCCATATACAAAACGTAAATTTTTGTTGAAAATAATATTTGTTTACTTTTTATAATGTTCCATTGTACTGACTTCCACAGGACGCTGTCGTTAGTTCCTGCCTGCGAAACTCGTATTTTAATATCTAGTGCTGTTCCAGAGGTATCTGGGGTGAAAAGTTTAAGTGGAACACCGTCTATATATAGGATTTATCTGAACGAGTGCAGAGAATCGGACGGCTGGTGGAGTGGGTCACAACAGACAAAACACGTCCGCACGCTTCGGCGTTCGGCGCTAGGTGTCAATTAACAGTGTCCAGTGCAGCTGTTAGCATGTCTGCAGGGCAAGCTTTTCAATTTCTGTTTGACGTCAAAGTAAAAGGGAGGTGGGTTTCACGTTGTTCGACCCTACGGTGCGAACAGCTGCAAAAATTGCTCGAATTTACGACCTGCCAATTTAATGCAACGTGTACTGAGTGAATTCCGCTAGCTCTCAAACTCCCGTGACACAGAGAGGTTCTTGTTAGAGAGAGGCTGCTATAATTTGTACTATCAGCTCTTCAGCCATATCGATGGATGTTTCGAAAACAACAGATTTCTCGTGTCTCCAAATTGAAACCTTCGAGGCGCCGCTATTGTATCTATTACAAAAAATGGAATAGTTGTTGTTTGTATTTTATGCACTGCTGTACCGTTCTCCCGATTGCAATGAAATCCTGTCAATATAATGCTTGCACTTTGTTGAAGGTTAGAGGCATAATTATATCACTATACGATATATACTTCAGGAGACATATCTTAAACAAATGCATGATAAACTAAAGAATTGAATGAAGGCAAATCATGGGTTAACGTTTCTGCCAAGAATTTAAGACGTTTCTCATCTAAGTTACTCGAAACTTTTACATGATTCTGCAATAAACATTCGGACAGACACGGACTATACATTTTTCAAACTAAATTTCCTATCTATATACACTCCTGGAAAATGGAAAAATAACACCATGAATTCTTCGACAAAGCGGAAGGGACATTTTAACGACCTTCTGGATCTATCGAACACACAATAACACGGACAGAACCACGCGAATGTAAATACTGCCACTATAGCATGTATAATATCGACGCTAGTACCGTGTATACCCTCCTCTGCAGTAACTTCCCCATGAACACAGCGTAGAGGCGCCGAATGTAGTCTTTCTGAATGGCCTGCTATGCACTTTCCACCTTGTGCCTGCATTGCGTCACATTTAGTGCCACATCTGGGTATCATGGATCCCTCCACGATCAACAGACCTTCTGGATCTATCGGACACACAATAACATGGACAGAACCACACGAATGTAAAAACAACCACCATAACATGCACAATATCGATGCTAGTACTGTGTATACCCTCCACTGCAGCAAAAAGATGCAATTTCCCCACGAAGAAATACGTAGAGGTGCGAAATGCAGTCTTTTGGAATGGCCTGTCATGCAGTTACCACCTTGTGCCTCAATTGGGCCAGATTTAGTGCCGAATCGGGGTATCACCAGAAAAGAGTGGTCATTGTAGGATAGGGCTCTCCAAACCATAATGCACGATCATGCTTGCCATCAGGGCGTCTTCCCCTCAACTGCCAGCATCGTTCAGTCCACCTCCAGTGGTATAACGAGAGGCGCTTACCAATAGAGACGTATCGTATTCATTGATGAGAGTCGCTTCTGCCTAGGTGCCAATGGTGGTCATACGCATTTGTGGCGTCGTGCAAAGGAGCGCAAAGGTCTGGAGTGCATACGACAGAGGCTTACAGGGCTTACATCCAGCATCATGGTGTGAAGAGCCATATCTTACTCTTCCCATTCTACATCTACATGGGATACTCTGCAAATTACATTTAAATGTCTGGCAGAGGGTTCATGGAACCTCCTTTATACTGTTCATCTCCCATTCCACTCTCGAATATCGCTCGGGAAGAAAGAACATATGAATCACTCCATTCGAGCTCTGATCTCTCGTATTTTATTCTGATGATCAATTTTCTTTGTAGGTGGGAATCAACAATATATTTTCGCGTTCTCAGGAGAATGTTGGTAATTGGAGTTTCGTAAGTAGACCACGTCGTAGCGATAAACGCCGTTGTTGTAATAATTCCCATCCCAGGTCCTGTAATTTCCATGACGCTGTCTCCTCTGTATCGTGACAATACAAAACTAGCTGCCCTTCTTTGAACTCTTTCGATGTCCTCCGTCAAACCCACCTACTAAGGATCCAACACTGGGTAGCAATAGTCCAAAAACAGAAGGACAAGCGTAGTGTATGTAGTCTCTTTAGTAGTTCTGTTGCATCTTTTAAGGGTTTTGCCAATAAAACGCAGTCTCTAGTTCGCCTTTCCTACGACAATATCTACGTGTTGTTTCCAGTTTAAATCTGAAGTAATAGTAATTCCTGGAAATTTTTTGGAGTTTACGGCCTACACGTTTGATTGATTTATCTTGTAAACAAAGCTGAACGGCAGTACCTCGCCTCCTACTTTCCAAACTTCACAGAAGCTCTCTTGCAAACACGCAAGACTAGCACTCCTGGAAGAAAGGATATGGTGGAGACATGGCTTACCCACAGCCTAAGGGATGTTTCCAGAATGAAACTTTCACTCTGCAGCGGAGTGTGCGCTGGTATGAAACTTCCTGGCGGATTAAAATTGTGTGCCGGAACCGGGACTCGTACCTGGGACCTTTGCCTTTCACGAGCAAGCGCTCTACCGACTGAGCTACCCCGACACGACTCACGATGCCGCCTCAAAACTCTACTTCGGCCAGTACCTCGCCTCCTACTTTCCAAACTTCACAGAAGCTCTCTTGCAAACACGCAAGACTAGCACTCCTGGAAGAAAGGATATGGTGGAGACATGGCTTAGCCACAGCCTAAGGGATGTTTCCAGAATGAAACTTTCACTCTGCAGCGGAGTGTGCGCTGATATGAAACTTCCTGGCAGATTAAAATTGTGTGCCGGAACCGGGACTCGAACCTGGGACCTTTGCCCGCGAAAGATTGGACATCTGAACTCCAAAACAAGAGGAAAGTTACTATCTATATAAATTTTCGTACGGTGGACTGCAGAGAGTAATTTACTCACGGTGCGGACTTCAACAAAAACAATAGTTTTACTGTTATCTTCATAAAATGTTTCACACTTGAAATTGAAAACAATAGCAATGACTCTGTGTACATAAAAATCAGTATGGTACATGGCGGAGGGTACATTACACACAAACTTTAACAACAGTATACACTTCTATTCCGATCTTGGAAAGAAATTGCACACACGGACTTCTAAGAGAGACGAGCAGAATGATATGACGGCAGAGGAGATGGATTACCCAAGGTATCGAACAAATAAATACCAAGGTTACGCCGCGTCTTCAGCTACTTCTTTGGCATGCATCTAAAACATATTTATGTAGACGGCGATACTCCTCTTGGTTGGAAGCGAAAGGGTGCAAAATTACATGAATTTGTGTCGACGTCACGAAATCAGACAGTGATTTTGCTCTTGTTTCGAAGATCAAGTGTTTAAAATTTCATTAAGGTCAGAATAAACAGAAAATTTGGTTCAAAGTCTGTTGGAAAGTAGGGATACTCACCGAAATGCACTGTCAAAAAATTATGTACTCAGTGATCTTTTTCTTGTTTTGAAGAACGCCTCCAGGGGGCTCTCGGTTCTTTCGTGAATACGTGCGTGGCGAACACTGGGTCCCGAGCTAATGCAGTCTTCCTTCTTTCTTTTCTTCCCGGACTGCATTTCCTTGCCTTCTCCTCTCCTTTCCTATCCTCACCCGTTCCCGTCCCCACCCGGAGACTGATAACCTTAGCAGTTTAGTCCCCCTATCCCAACCAAACACCCCAAACCAACCCTTGTTTTGAAGAAAAGTGTGCAAACTTTCATCAAGACTGGAACGAAACTATCTAGCTGTACACAATCTACTCTACATAGAACTAGATGAGAACCCGGCGTTAGCCGGTTATTTATTTATTCGACACGTTTATATCTCCTTTGGCTTTCTCTATCTATTTCTGCCTCTCCGTTCGCTATTTTCATCTCATCCTCCCACTATCTCGACACATATCTTAACTCTTCTTCCCTCGTTCGTCCTATCTCTGATGAACTCCGCTTCCCTAGTTCAGGTGCTCCTCTGCTCTCCTTCTTGTCCCACTTGCGTAAGGTCGGTCGGCGTGGTTGACTATGGAATTGGCATCTCTTCCTCCGCCTCTCTATCGAAATTTTATGTATCTATCAACTTTCATGCTGCAAAGTAAAACATTGTAAAATGCTCGGAGGTAAGGTAGGTATGTCAACAACGTCATTTGGTAATTTGCTGAAGGCCAAGGGTAGAAAATTTTTCCAAGATGAAAATGTTAATTCTGGCAAATTCCTTAAGTAAAGTACCTTCCTCCATACGCCAAATAAAATATTTTATGTGGACACCTACCTGCGTCTTGTTTTGAAGATCAATTACGCAAAATTTCATCAAGATCAGAGCAAAATTGTGGAGTATCTCGAAGTCAAAAAGTAAAGAATCCTCCGCCATGTAACAACAGGAAATTTTCTATACACGCTGAGTTTAATTTTTCTGTGAAGTTTAAGTGTGCAAATTCAAATGTTCAAATGTTTGTAGAGCTTATGGGACTTAACTACGGGTCATCAGTCCCTAAACTTACAAACTACTTATGAACTAGCTAATACTAAGGACGGCACAAATATCCATTCCCGAGGGGGGATTCAAACCCCAACCATAGTGGCAGTGCAGAACGTGACTGGCGCGCCACAGACCGCTCGACCACCGCGACCGGCAAGTTTAAGTCTGCCAAAATTCATTAAGATCGAAATAAATCGCTAGCTTTTGTCGGAGTCCGTTAGTATCCTCTGCCACCCACCATATGACTCGTATCCCCTGTATTATGTGTCGTGGATGGTTCCTGTCCATACAGAAACAATTACATCTCCGTAAGGAATAACTGAACGGAATTTTGTTGAAATCGGTCCAGTGGTTCAGGAGGAGACGTATAACCTTTTCGTGTGATGCAGCAGTTTATCCAGTATTTCATTGTTATTGACGTCATATACCCTCAACCTAGTACCGTACCTGGTCCTTATACCAACGGTAACATTCGTCATTGTTTAAAGTTCAGTTTTGCAAAATTCCATCGAGATGGCAACAAAAGTGTAGATTTGTGTGCATACACGTATACACGGACACTCTATACGTAACTAGAATATGAACAAATAAGTTGACTCGCTGCGTCTCCACACAGAACATGAAAAGTCAGTAACAGTACACCCATAAAAAATACATATATAAAACTCTTTCCATTTTCGTTAACTATGATATTTCTCGGATAAAAAAGTAAATACGAAAAAAAAAAAAACAGTAAGCACATTACCAAAAACAAGTACGAGGGTTGGAACTTAAATTGTGACAACTATTTAATCACAACAGATACAAAATCATTAGATGTTTATACTTGTTACAGAACATGAAAAGTCAGTAACAGTACACCCATAAAAATACATATATAAAACTCTTTCCATTTTCGTTAACTATGATATTTCTCGGATAAAAAAGTAAATACGAAAAAAAAAAAAAAAAAAAAAAAAAAAACAGTAAGCACATTACCAAAAACAAGTACGAGGGTTGGAACTTAAATTGTGACAACTATTTAATCACAACAGATACAAAATCGTTAGATGTTTACACTTGTTACTGTCCTTTATAGTAGTCACCAGCGTTGTGTAGAACCCTTTTCCAACGATGTGGAAGGCGTAGTATTCCGTTGTCAGACCCTGTTCTACTGACAGTGAGAATGGAGCCGTGTACTGCCTCTCGAATCCCTGGAACAGTTCTGAAGTGAAAACCCCGAAGTGGTTCCCTCATCTTCGGAATCAAACCAAAGTCACAGGTACTTAAATCCGGGGCGTATGGTGGATAGTACTGTACTTCCCAATCCCATCGACCGAACAGAGCAGCCACGGCTTGCGCTGTATGCGCCCGCGCATCGTCGTGCAAAATGACGGGCGCGTTGCGCAGAAACTGCTGCCGTTTCCTTCTTAAAACTGGTCGCAGGTGATGCTCCGAAATCGAACTTAATCCTGTTCACTGTGACGTTAGGATAACACCACCACAGTCCTACATAGTGACATCGTTACGTTAGACCGCTCGCTTACAAGTGACTGACTGCGGCGGAATAGCCGTGTGCACTGGGACACCGTGCTGCGCTGCGCGCGGTCGTTCTCTGTCGGGGATTCGATTCCCTCCTCGAGCATGGGTGTATGTGTTATCCTTAGGTTAGTTTAACTTTAAGTATTTTGTAAGCTATGGACTAAGGACCAAGCCGTCAAGTCCCGTAGATTTACAAACATTTCAACATTTGAAGAAGTGACTCTGTTTCCCTCGATTGCTTGCAAGCCGGTGACGTGGGAGGGGTGAGTTCATTTGCTCGGAGGTAAGGTAGGTATGTCAACAACGTATGCTATCATAGACAATAATAGATTCCACTGCATATTGTCTCCACAGCCGTGTTGCCACTATTTTAAGTTCCCACCCACTTACTGTGCCTTGTTGTTTTGTGTCCCTACACCATGCATGGAGTAAACACATTCATCTGGAGAACACTATCTCAGCGAAACTGGCCACATATAACTATTTTTGTTCCGCAACTGAATGCTGAAGTTTTATCACTAAATCATAACATACAATCCTTGACTTTACAAATACATTATGACTAATTTCAATCATGATTAATGATGATTAATTATGTTAGGTAGGAATATGAACGCCTATGACACGATGGATAAAAACAGTAGGCCTAGTCCACAGTCACATATGTTTATGTGTAATTCTTTGTTCCTACGAATCTTAAAAATCCCTCTGCAAGAGGAATTCAGCGATCGTTCGTAAAATAAATCTCTTCATTACAATTCGATTGCAGATAGTTCCTATCCATCACCAGTGTTACGGTGTGCCTGAGCAAGACGTTTTGTAACAGACGCAGATACTTGCATTGTAATGGCGACTGCTGTGACCGCGCCAGCAGTCAACGCTGTAAAGCACCTGATGACGTCTAGGACCGAGCCAAAATCTATTTCTAATAAAAATTTTAAAAAAATTGCACCCTATCACAATTTTCAAGGGTCACTGGTTAACGCTAGTTCAAACATGGATTCGAACATAAATTAGAAACAGAATTCGTGCAATGTTAATAACGTAGCATCATTAAAAATAAATTTTCTGATGATAACTGAAAACAAGATAATGGAGCAACAACAACCTGGGTATTTCAAAACAAGAATATCTATTTCGACCGTTCCTCAAACTCCTTAAAACCAGTTTTCTGTGATTATCATTAAAGAGTACCAAATGGAATTATTGACAAATGAGTCCTAAGTAACGTCTCAAACACAGAACTGTGACATTAAAGAAGACAATTCATAAAACATTACATGACTGAATTTTTTTTAAATTACAAGTTAGTAACTAAGGTATCAGGTACATACGTACTATTAAGAATGCAATATATTACGTAAGAGAATTTGGGGCGTGGGATGCAGAACTTCTGATTAGTATCATTCAGATGGCAGATACTCACTACCATGTATGACACTTTGGAGAAGTTTGGCGGTGCCAGTAGCATAAAAACGATATCCGAGAAGGCCATACCTGAAACAAAAAAGAAAACACATGTAATAAACATTGCACTGCTGTAGTGATATTAAAACTAAATGTGCCAGGGACTAATAAACTGTTATTTAATCATTGTCAAACAGGTTAAAAATTTCTCAACAGCGGGAACACTGTTCAGGAAACAGTATCTCTGCTTCGAGCATATGTTTGCTACAATACTGGTAATAAGGCTACAGTTGCATGATGGGTTGTTGGATGTTTGGATCAAAACTGTGTAAAAATCAGTGGAGAATTAGGAATGTGTTTTCGTTGGTGAGAGTAAGAGGCAACGAACGGTCTCCACAGGAGTTAGGAGACCGGCAGGCTTTGAATATAACGCCTCCAGATTGAGAAAGAATTGTTGCTGAGTACAAGAAAGTTTTCGATCTGGAAGAACCGACATTCGTGGAATAAATATCATGGTGAAATGAGCTTGGCGACGCAACACAATAGTCTGACTTGACGCATGTTTCCCAGTTGGAGAGATGGTGAAACTGTAGATAAGATGTTCAAGAGTGATAGGGGTCGCCGGCCGCGGTGGCCGAGGGAACTAAGGCGCTCCAGTCACGGTCTGCACGGCCACTACGGTCGGGAGTTCGAATCCCCCCTCGGGCATGGATATTTGTGCCGTCCTAGTTCGTAAGTAGTTTGCAAGTTTAGGGACTGATGACCCCGTAGTTAAGTCCCATAGACTATACAAACATTTGAACATTTTTTGATAGGGGTCGCCGGCCGCGGTGGCCGAGGGGACTGAGGCGCTCCAGTCACGGTCTGCACGGCCACTACGTCGGGGGTTCGAATTCCCCCTCGGGCATGGGTATTTGTGCCATCCTTAATGTTAGCTAGTACGTAAGTAGTTTGTAAGTTTAGGGACTGATGACCCCGTAGTTAAGTCCCTCTGCTGGTAGCTATCTGTCAAATAGTACACCATATTTTCCAGTTGATTATAGTGAGCAGAGGTTTATTAATTAGAATGAGGAGATGAGCTGGTAGCTATCTGTCACATAGTACACCATATTTTCCAGTTGATTATAGTGAGCAGAGGTTTATTAATTAGAAAGAGGAGATGAGGAGACGCCGAACTTGTCAGCAGCACGTTTAAATAAAGAGAGAGGGAGAAGTAACGGACAAACCTGAAGAGTGGACTGGACTGTCCTTTACTAAACGGAGGAAAAACGTGATGTAGAAGACTTGGGTTGGTTCTCCGGCTTACTGGTACTGAAGGTGTTAGTTTGTGACTCTCCTATCCGTTCATAAAAATGTTGATTCTGAACTTCGCATCAGGTCGAGATTTCTCGTCTTGCATCAGATGCCAGGCGGAATGGCCTCGAGGTCTAAGACCGTAAGCTAAGGGCTGGGCGGCCGTTCCTGCCAGAGGTTCGAGTCCTCCCTCGGGCATAGCTGTGTGTAGTTAAGCAGTTTCTAAGTCTAGGGACTGATGACCATAGCAGTTTCGTCCCACAGATTTACAATATTTGAACATTTGATTTATTGCAACTGGTATAAAATCTTTTGAGGAACTCGATTTCTGTTCTGTACTGCTGTTAAAACGTTACTGAATTCTGCCTTTTGTTAGACGTTCACGCCTTACATTTGCAGCATGTAAGCGTACTGTAGTCAGCGCTTGCATTATCGAACGCTAGCATCGATGGTCGCGCCGTCCGCCAGTCAATTGTTTTTAGAATGTTTCAGCATTGGTCCGATTACGAGCCCACACAGTCAGTTGGAGTTGGGTCTAATCAGTGACACGATACATGTCCGAGGAAATGAGCAAAGTCGTCGTGAGAGCATCATATCAAGTGTGCTATGAAGTAAAGTGGATCGTTTCAGTGCCCTATCGTGTGGAAGTACAAGTGAAACATATCATCATTTCGTTACGTGTGTCGTTCCTGTAATGTTGCTGTGATGTCTCGACCTCGCCGCGACGGTAACGGTCATAGTCAGAATATGTGTAGTTGAGCTTATGTTGATTAATTAGTGTCGAGGCTGGAACCTTCGTATCGTCGACCACACATCAAGTTATTCGGACAGCGCGCCGCGAAACAGTAGACAAGTATGGAATCGCATTATTGTTGTGAAAAGTGTTGATTGGCTGAACTCCATTATTAACAAACTGTGATTTTAATCATCATAACGAGCACAGACTATCGTAGAGCAATCGACACAGCAAGAAAGCTCCGGCAACCGGCTAGCAGCTAGATTTGTCGCGAAATAATGAGCTGCAATATACGTGAAAGTGCAAACTGGACCACATGAGATTATTGTCATCGTTACGCATTCATGGACGTGTCTGTTTAATTTGAGGTGCATCGTCTTCCTTTATACAAAATGATTTATGTCTACTGATGAAACATTTCAGTGTAGCCGTAATTTAATTGTTGAGTGGTGCAACCACGTGCTTGTGTGTATTATCTAATATATGCTGTGACTTTAATCGTGTTTCGTGTTATATGAATGATTAATCGTCCCACGGTAAAGTTCTGCCGGCGGAATTAGGTGCATGGTCATTATAACAAACATTTACGCATTATCCACTCCGCCGGTAGTGTAGTTAGCATTAACAAATATATTCCGTGCAGTATTATATGAATATTTTACCGGGGCGGTTGCAAGCATACATCGAAATAACAGGCCGTGACATGTTAGTATTTTATGGACAGCGAGCTGCTGTATGAGGATCAGTAGGGATTTAGTAAACATTCAATGGACGCAAGCGACGCCAATACAGACGCAACATCAAAGGGCGTCACTGCAGTGCGACAGCACGCTGTTGATACTGCCATATCATCATGCGCGCCAACATTCAGTGTACACAAAGCAAACAATTGTTGGGATCACTGGTATAGGTTTTTCCACGGAGGTGTCCTGGCGATTGACTGCAGTTGATATTTACAATTTCCGGTACAGGATAAAGTCAATTATTCCGAGTAGAACTTATAAGAACGCGTTATCAACCACTGGGTAGAATACGGAAGCCAGTGTCATTTTATTTAAGTATCTACCTTTTTCGTCTGTTTCGTTTCGTGCCAACTGAAAGTATTGTAACATCGTTACTGCGATAACAGCTTACAAGGAGACATTCCTTTCTCGGAATTTAAGTTTGGAATGAGATATCACATGTTAGTGGTATATGTCAAGGATGTCCAATCATAGTTTAAGACGCACTATTCCAACAATTTTGATGAAAAGGGCTCTAAAATTTAAGTCAAACTCAAATATATGTTACATACTAATCAATTAGGCATGTAAGTAAGATGCCTAAGTAGTGTAGCAGATAGTGTGTATTACTGTTAATGAGGAAGGTTCAGTACTACCTGTCGGAAAGATTTCAATTTTTCCTTTGCTTTAAAAATTATAACAATTTTAAATATAATTAACGACGTATAATATTTTCAATTACATAAAGAACTACCTTATTCAACAAACGATTGTTGCAGCAAATAAAAAATTTAAGAACAATATTTTCTTTTTATTATTTTTTAATAAATAATCCTAGATTCAGTTTACAATTAACGTAGGTAAAAATGTTCAAAAGTTTGTAAATCTATGGCATTTAATTTCTTTGGTTATTGGTCCCTACGCTTATCAACTACTTAAACTAAGTTAAGCAAACCTAAGGACAAAACAAGCAAATCGCTGAAGGAGGGTTAGAACCTCGTACGACGAGCAACAGCGCGCTCCGCAGCAAGGTGCCTTAGACCGCTCGGTCACTCCATCGCTGCTAATGTAGGTAGATTAAATCGGTAAATATTATGGCCATCATAATTTTATAACAAAATTAGGCGATATTGTAAACTTTGGAAAGATTATAAATATCCGTTCTGAATTCGAGGAACCGGCTTCTTCATGGAAAAATACAGTATCCGAACAGGCAGACGGTCAAAAAGAGGAAAGACCCGCCTCCTTATACAATTCACTTTAAAAATCGGTATTTCACTGATCATGTTCATGTATTAGCCCTATGATTGAAGTGGCCTGTGGTCGAAATTCGATAATTTGTGTTTTTGAAGTAACTTCTGCTTCCTTAAACAACTTTCTATCGACGCTTAGAGGCAATTTTTTTTTTTTTTTTTTTTTTTTTTTTTTTTTTTTTTTTTTTTTTGCCGTTATTTATGAAAGCCCTCTTCGAAGTATATAACCGCCGCGGCGGATTAACCGTGCGCATTTGGGGAGCCGTGATGCGTTGCGCGCGGTCGTTCGCCGTCGAGGGTTGTGCCTAGTTTAGTTTATTTCAGTTTAAGTAGTTTGTAAGCTACGGGCCAATAACCGAGCAGTTGAGTCCGATAGATTTACAAACATTTGAACTTTTTTTGAAGTATATAAATTTTTATTTGACCTCCTAATATAATTAATACTAATAACAGTACCTGAATTATTGTGCTTGCGTAAATTTATAATAATAATGTTTATGTAGCTTAACGTAAATGACCGAAAGAAGTAATACACACTCGGAAGAAACTTTCAAATGTTCAAATGTTTGTTAATCTTAAGGGACTTAACTGCAGGGACATCAGTCCCTAAACTTACGAACTACTTACGAACTACCTTATACTAAAGACGTAACAAACATCCATGCCCGAGGGGGGATTCGAACCCCGGGCGGGAAGCGGCCTCGCGCATCGTAGCATAGCGGCAGAATCTTTAAATTATTTCTTACGAACATAAAATGGGCAGGCTTTGAATTGTAGATGAATAAATATGGCCCTGAAATGAGATCGTCAATCCAGAAGTAATCAGATCTGAAAAATTAATTCGCCGTCATAATTTTCAATAAGTCTAGTGTCGTTTGCAACTTTGGCAACTATTTCGCTAGAATTACTGATTACTTTAAGGCCCTTCCTCGACTTCTCTCCTCGGATGGCACGAATTTATTTTACACGTGTTCAACATCGAGTACTGGCCAGACGTTTATTTATGGCGCGATAGAAATCGAAGAAATTCTGCCGGGAAATGAATTTCGGAATTCCCCGGTGCGCAGTCGTCACGGCTTGAGCTCTCCGGGTCGCAGAACGATGTCATATTAATCTGAGATCCTCTCGCGACCGCCATACCGGAAGAAATCGATATGTCCCCCCCCCCCCTCTCCCTCACTTGGGCTGAACTGGTGACCTTTCTACCCGTACTGAAAAGCCTCTTCATAGCGCGGAGGGAAAGGGGGAGGGGGTAGGAGGATGAAGTGGGGAGTGAGCGGCTAGAATGTGGGGGGAGGAGATTGATGGTGGAACAGCCGCTGAGCGCCGCGTATTGAATTACTCTGTTGTTCTTGCTGCGCAGTACGCTTTCTCCATTTCCTTTCCGTGATTATACGTGGCTTCCAAGGATCCAATGCCGACATCTATTTCCTCCGTTACGAAGGTATCACGCTTCCAGGATAAACACAGCTTCTTCAAACGTACTTATAAATTTTCATGCTAAGTACTTCAAAGTCAACCCAATGACGCAATGTTCCATCGGTTCTAATGTGTACGTCAGCATTGTTTCAATTTCTGGTTGCTTAGAATGAAATGATTTGTGGACACTTTATTGCTTGGTATATTTTTAAATAAGATGCTTGTGAAAATTTTCATCATATTTGGAAACAGATGTAGCTAGGGAGCATTTGTTGCCAGTAATACTGACTGATGTTCCCGGCCCCTTAATAAGAGGATGAATCTGAATATTGTACAATGCTCAAAACAGTTAGGGCGGGCCGCGGAGGCCGAGCGCTCTGCGGCGCGTCAGTGACGGTCTGCACGGCTACTACCGTCGGGGGGGGCAGTAAGAATAGCCCCTACACATCAGACCACCCGGCTGACGTCCACGTACGCAGGTAGCGGAGTACCAGGCGAAGCCGGAAAGCCGACGACTAGACACAACCATCCAGCCTGGTAAACATTGACAGGAAAACATCAACATAAACACGAAAGCTAAACAGGGGACTATCTTTTACAGAGGTAGCGGCTCACACGCCACGTCACTGTCCGCTGACGTATACAGAGGTCGGTCCCTCGCAATAGTGGATCTTTCTGCCAAGCGCCAGCTATATCCGGAGGACGCAGCGACGTGACAGCAGGTTCCACCTCGAGGAATGTTACGAACCACCGGCCGCGGTGGCCGAGCGGACTGAGGCGCTCCAGTCACGGTCTGCACGACCACTACGGTCAGGGTTCGAATCCCCCCCCCCCCCCTCGGGCATGGATATTTGTGCCGTCATTAGTATTAGTTAGTTCATAAGTAGTTTGTAAGTTTAGGGACTGATGACCCTGTAGTTAAGTCCCATAGGCTATAAAAACATTTTTTTCTTTGTTACGAACCACTACCACGCCTAGGACCGACTACGCCAGCCCATTGGACCACCTACGGACTCCGTCTCGGCCACGATCAACCGATGGTATCACGATTAGGACTTAGTGTTTCAGGCTACAGCCTATACCTTTGTCAGTAAAGAAATAGTTTGTTACACTTTAACGGCCCGTAGTTAAGTCCCACAAGCTCTACAAACATTTGAACATTCGAAAGCAGTTAGGGGATCAGGTGAGATATCATACACAATGGACATATACTAATTTATGTTATTCAGATATTGATTACAATTTAATTTTCGTGTGATACAGTCCGATGCTTTGCTGTCGTATCGCTCTATCTGAGGTTTGCATGGCGTTTACTTAGAGCGAGGCACAATGGACTACCATAATACTGAAAACGTCATTCTCGTTGCCTTCTAATATGGTGCATGATCTCCTCGGACTGCGTGGCATGGACAATATGAGGTTATCAATCAGTTCTTGAGTGATATTTGGCCATTCTTCAACGATTGAAATCTAAAGGTTCGCAACAGTTGTGGGAGGTTCTGATCAGGATGCAGTGCGTCTGCCAAGTGAATCGTAGACATATTCATTTTTTTTTTTAAGTAGGTTCAACAAACTGGCTGTCCATTCGTTTCAACTTCCTCAGCTTCAAGCATGTTGTCCACCACTGAAGGTCTGCGAGGTTATCGTCCACCAACCACCAAAAGGATTCCAACTCCTATTGCAACAGAGTAAGGCACAACAAAAGATCCAAGAATCTCTGTACTTCTGTGCAGTCAAAGCTCTATTATGAACTACATAGAGGTTCGTAAGTCGGATAATATAGACTCCTGCCAACACCATTCGTGCACCACCATGATATGGCGATGTTTCCTGCACATAAGCATGATTATTCCGAGTATCGCGTTTGTCCAGATGAGGATATGACGATTGTCCAGCTAAACACACGATCTTGACTCATCTGTGAAGAAAACCCAGTGCTACTTGGTACGACTTAAATCCTGTGTTTCTTCCCTTCCAGTTATACGGACTAAACCATTTCTGGTGCATTGATTATTTTGACTCGTGGTAAGAAATGCCTTTAATGTCCCAAAAAACGGTGCACATGTTTTCTCGAAGTGTCAATATTTGCTTAGGATTAATCTTAGTTGGGGATGAGGTGTGCCTCGATTACATTGATTGCCGTTTTTTGTTTCAGGGGTGTCTTAAAATACCCAAGGATTATCCCCCATGACTATCCTAAAAAGAAAACCATCGCCTTCGTCACTGTAGCGTGTCAAAAACTGAATTGCACTGCCCATCCCTAGTTTCTTGTGTTGTTCAGTAAGAATTTTGGGTACCCAACGTGAACAATGTTTTCGAAATTTCATGAATTAATTATCGTGAGATTAGCGGAAGTTCCACAGCAAGGGCACTAAGTGTAAACTTACGGTTGTGCTTAATCTTCTTTTCAATTGCATGAACAAGTTCATCAGTAACCACAGCGGGCGTACACTTCGATCTTCATCGTTCAGTTGATGACGTCCGTTGAACAGTCTGACCCATCTTCTAATAACTCATAGTATTTTGTGTGTAACGTCGAATATTTGCTGATGAAATTCCTTTAGATTAGCGGCATTTTCAATTACGACATACCTTATAAAGAATTACTACAAAGCACACGTCGGCAGCAGTGATCTGAAAATAGCGTACGAGTCTTCTCATTCAGTCACAGTAACTGCCGCATATGCTCGGAACTGCGAGCGAAGCGCTGCCGCGGATAGAAATAGAAATGGAATTTATTTTGTGGATAGACTTCGTGTATATATTTAGTGATTTATTTCGTGTTTTTAGGCACTTCACTGTTTAATTTCATCCCTGTTTTCTATAAATTTAGTCGTGTTGTTTGCAAAATAATAAAATCACAGTACCATATTTACTCTTTTTTCTAGTGTGAGAACTGGCATTCAATTACACATTCCCACCGTACTAGGAAAATCGTTATCGTCGCTGAAGAAACAAATATTGTACTGCGTTCTGTGCAACTTCAGGATAAATTGTTTGTCTCTAACCCTTTCTTAAAAATAAGCATAAAAGTTCACATATACATGGTGGTTATACATGAGAACTCCCACCTTAACCTCTCTTAAACTCAATAAGTCACTTGCAAAGGTAGGTTTCTAGTAATGATTGCACCAGTGCGTTTCGATGCAGAGGAATTATAGGCACAGCCTTGCGTTGTTGCTGTGGACAATCCGTAGTTTCTTGTGTATTCGTTGCTCCCCTACTACTATAGTCAAATTTAACGTCTTTGATCAAACAGCGAATACCGAGCGATGTGGAGCAGTGGTTAGCAAATGGACTCGAACTGAGAAGGATGCTGGTTCAAACCCGCTTCCTACCATCCTGATTTGGGTTCTCCTTCATTTCCCTTAATCCGGCAAATTTCTGGATGGTTCCTTTTAAAAGTGCACCGTTGATTTCCTGACACGTCAAAACTATCGGAGAGAACTTTCCAACTCTAATGACCACGAACTCTACAGGACGTCAAACACTAATCTTCCTTCCTTTCGTTTGGTTAGAACAGAGTCGTATTTATAAAGGAACTCTGTGGCTTTTCGGAAATTCTTTAACCTATTCGAACGCAAGTAACATATGCTCAGCCCAAGAAGACACTACTAGCAGATTTACGATAGGTCAGCTGTTGATGTTACCGATGTTAGACTTCGACACCACATTTTGCTTTTTCGTCATTTGTAGTGGGCTATTGATTACATCGTCTCACGGTGGTATATTAATAATTCCTTACCTGCATGCGCGCTCATAATTGCCACGACCATGCACTGTAGAACAACATATGTGGTACCGACATTTACGTCTAGATGTGTAGTACTCCATATAGTGCCCCTTTCCTCGATCACTTTGTGAGCTTTCAGACATTTTATTTTCTCCGTCTCAGAATTAGATATGAAGAACAGAATATTCACGATGGGGGAACTACGTTTGCAGTTTGCGATGTGTCGGACTTATGAACGGATGGGAAGCGTGTTAGAATTGCACAATGGTCAAGGCAACTTCTCACGAAATACGAGACATCTGTATTAGAATTTAAGTCCAGTAAAATATTTCACTGGGCGCCATTTCATTGATTATATGTCTTATTGCAAAGATGTTCATTCATTTGCAAGCTCACTCTTCTTCCTACCTGTCATTACATGTAATTTAAATTAAGTTTACAATAATACTCTAATACAAATGTAGCCCTTATAATTAGCTGTAACCGAACGTCAATAGTAACGACCAAAACGTGCAATGGCATATGCATATGAATAATCAATTACTGTCATGGAAACACAAAAACGTAAAGTTACATTCTCTGCCAATCACTTGTGCATAAGAGCACACTTTTGAGGTGATTTTATCTAAAGACTGGCTTGATTCAGGTCTCCATGTTACCCTATAATGTGCAAGCCTCTTTATCTGTGAATAGGAACGGTAACTTACATCCTTCTGAATTTCCTTACTGGATTCGTCTCTCGGTGTCCAACTGTGATTTTTTTACCCTACAAACTACCCTCCACTGCTAAACTGACGATATCTTGCTGTCTCTGAATATATCCCACCAGAAATTTCTGAAATTTATTTTTTCCTCAATCTGTTCAGTACCTTCTCATTAGTTACCAGATCTACTCAGATGAAGTTCACCATTTGTCTATAACAACACATTTCAAAAGCTTCCGTCATCCCTCTGCTTGAACTCTTTTCGTCGCTTTTTCACCCCTGTACGGTGCCAAACTCCACAGAAAAGCTTTCAGAAAAGACTTCGTAACATTTAAATTAATATTGGATGTCAACAAATCTCTCTTCTCAGACATCAGACAATGCTTATAATTTTCTAAACAATCGGAGACGTCGGCTCTTTGTGAATTTCTCAGTTTTGGTTCCAAACTTTTAATTAAACCCAAAAGTATATTTGCGCCGTTCTTCGAATCTCATTAACAATTTGTTTCACCCTGTCGTTTTAATCGTATCTTGGCAGCACGGTGAAAAGAAACAGTGTCGTAACGTGCAAATATATTTTAATACGAGCCGCCAGGCTGTTCGTCTTGAAGGTATCCACTTGACACAATAGCGGATCCGGCCACTTATTGTGCGGTGTAGAAATTCTCGACTTCTCCAAAAACTTGGGGCATTCAAAGACGCAGAGGTCGCTCAAAGCCAAAGTTTACTTCCGCTTTTTCCAGGGGGCAGCGCGCTCTCGGCTCAGCCCTTTGTTCCGGTTGGCTATTATTAAATTCCTCGACGCTGGCCGCGGCGCGGGCTCAAGTTGTCCCTCTTAGAACTGACCGTCTCGTGTCTCCGGTAGCTCTGACCCCTCCAGAGATCCTCCGTGGCCGGCGGCGGTGGCCGAGGGGACTAAGGCGCTCCAGTCACGGTCCGCACGGCCACTACGGTCGGGGGTTCGAATCCCCACTCGGGCATGGATATTTGTGCCGTCCTAGTTCGTAAGTAGTTCATAAGTAGTTTGTAAGTTTAGGGACTGATAGCCCCGTAGTTAAGTCCCATAGAATTTATAAACATTTGAACATTTTTTTAGATCCTCCGTGCAGGAGCGCCTCCGCTAAGTTGAATGGCACTTTCGTCGAGCCTTCCATAGGGTAAACATTTCAGTTATTAAACTATTTCATGCTATGGAAGGTGAAATAGCTGCAGGTAAAAAGTGTAGTAATCGTAAAAAAAGTAAATAAATAAATAAACAGAAATAAAAAAATGGTTTGTCGCAAAGACTGTTTTAGTGGCTTCAGTGCGAAGCTTGCTATGACGGAGTTATCCTCGCTGCTATATCCTGAGCAAACCTCTTCATCTCCACGTAAGAACAGTAACCCACAACGTACTGTGTTTGTCGCTTGTTCTACCTCTGTCATTTTTACCCTGCATAGTTTCAACATTAAAGTGAATATACCATGATATTTTAGAATGTGTCTTACGAATTGGGCCCTTCTTTTCGTAAAGATATGCAAGACATTTGATTTCGCCCCTCTTCTATTCTGTACCTGCTTATTAGTTAGGAGGTCTACCCATCTAATCCTTGACCTTCTTCATTAGTAGAAAATTTCACTCTTCAATCCTCTTGTTAACTACCTATCGTCAAGAATTCACTTCAAAAAGACCTCATAACACTTAAATAAGTATTAAACATAAGGAGAGGCGCGTTGAGTTAAAATTTATGCAGTGGCCGGGATTCGAACCCGGGACCTCCTACTTCTTAGGTAACTGCTTTTATTTTTATTTATTTATTTATCTTGTTGTTTCCTCGGGTAGGTCTTTTTTGCGGTCGTCGGTTTTTTATTACAGAAGGCGTTGAGCCCCCTGACCGGGCGCGCTGAGCCACGGCGCCCGGCACCACTCAGCTAACACAGCATTGTGACCAAAGCAACTACACGGACTGTTTTAAAGCACGTCTCCCTCCACACCGCATACTTTAATTCTGCTTCATGTTCCCTGTGACATGCGTATCAAATTGCCAGGGCTCTCCTACATTGAAATAGCACCCCAGCAAAGAACGCGAATAGTAACTATCCCACCTTTTTCCTCCCGTCTCTAATGACCAAGCTCTCGATGGGACGTTAAACTCTAAGCTTCCTTCCCTCCTTGTTCTCAAGCCGAGGTGATATAAATATACAAATAATACAATCCCGTGCGACAACATTGTCTCGTTATACCAAAGGTACTAAACAGAAGGAGAGGCATTGATTTAAAATCTATGCTGTGGCCGGGATTCGAACCCGAGACCTCCTACTTACTAGGCTGAATTAAGGTATATCGTGTGGAGGGAGACGTGCTTTAAGACAGTATGTGTACTTGCTTTGGCTACAATGCTGTGTTAGCTGAGTGGTCTAAAGCACCTCCCTAGTAAGTACTACGTCCCAGGTTCGAATCCCGGCCACAGCGTGAATTTGAATTCAATGCCTCTCCTTATGTTTAATACCTTTGGTATAACGAGACAATGTTGTCTCATGGAATTGTATTATTTGTTGATACTGTATGTACACATTGCCAATAATGGGTCAGCAGGTGGTGTATCCCGCGACACTCGTTCAGCGATAATCGACCAGAGGTTTTTGATACGTGAGAGATCTGGTGAATAGGGAGACCAAGGAATCAATGCAGTCGGATGGGCCAGTAAGAAGTCTTTGCGTGTCACGAGTAGTTGCGCATTACCTCTGGCAATACGGACGTTGACAAGCTGCCTAAGTATGAGAGAACAGCAGCTTCCAAAATTCAGAGATGTAACGCTGGATGATTTTTGTAGTGGCAATGCCTACTAAGAGACTTCTCAGTGAAGTACAAATGTTCAAATGTTTGTAGAACTTATGGGACTTAACTACGGGGCCATCAGCCCCTAAGCTTACAAACTACTAATGAACTAGCTAAGACTAAGGACGGCCGAGGGGGATTTCGAACCCCCGACCGTAGTGGCCGTGCAGACCGTGACTGGAGAGCCTCAGTCCTCTCGGCCACCGCGGCCGGCTCACTGAAGTACCACAGCGAACCATGGTGCTGGACCAGTTCAACAGCGTCTCATGGAAGTGTTGCCCTAGACCCTAATATGACCATCGTAAGCGTGTAGGCAATTTCGGGATAAGAACTAAGTTGTTTCTGCCGACTAGCGGACAGTGAGAAAACTGAAAGAGAATTGAAGCATTTGGGACGCGGTGCTGTAGAACTACGTTGAGAATCAAATGGACTGATATGAGGAATGAGGAGATTCTCTGCAGAATCGGCAATGAAAGGAATACATTGGGAAACTGACAAAAGGGACAGTTTTCTAGAAAATAGAACTATAAAAACAATGGAGGTCACTGAAATTCAGTGTTTCGTGCTGAGACACATCAAATTAATTATGAAACTGATGTGTGAAGCAAAAATGTATGTGTGTCTATGTGTGTGTGTGTGTGTGTGTGTGTGTGTGTGTGTTTCAGTCTATAGTACGGTTATAAGTAATGAGGAAAGAGAACAGATCGCCAAATTCTCTGTTTCGGTTGGTTGTCGAGAAAATAGACTGCCAAATTTAATCGAAAGTTTAATGAAGTTTGACACAGTCAAATAATATCACCCTGGGTTTTGAAAAAAGTAAGTTCGTTTTTTATTTAGAAGTACCAAGACTTTATTAGGTACATTTTGAAAGTATGCCGTTTCCATTATCATCAGTCATTATCAGAAGAAAAAATCTACGAATGCAGAAATTCCAAATAAGCAATAAATGTACACAAATATAACCGAAGAGCCAAAGAAAATGGTACAAGCATACGTACGCAAACACAGAGGACGGAGCTGTCGTCAGCAACGCCTGTATATGACAAGTATCTGGCGCAGACGTTATATATGTGATTGCTGCTACAATGGTCGGTTATCACATTTTAAGTGAGTTTCATCTACATCTACATCTACATCGATACTCTGCAAATCACATTTAAGTGCCTGGCAGAGGGTTCATTAACCACCTTCATAACTTTTCTCTACCGTTCCATTCTCTAATAGCGCGCGGGAAGAAAGAACACCTAAATCGTTCCGTTTTCGATCTGATTTCTCTTATTTTATTGGGATGGTCATGTCTCCCTAAGTAGGTGGGTGCTAGCAAAATATTTTCACATTCAGAACTAAAAGTCGGTGATTGAAACTTCGCAAACAGATCACGCCGCAATGAATAACGTCTTTCTTTTAATGATTTCCACCCCAATTCGTGCAACATTTCCGTGACGCTTTCTCCCCCGTAACGTGATAAAACAAAACGAGCTGCCCTTCTCTGAACCTTCTCAATATCTTCCGTCAGTCCCACCTGGTGAGGGTCCCACAAGGGGCAACAGTACTCCAAGAGAGGACGCACAAGCGTGATGTAGGCAGTCTCTTTGGTGGAGCTGGTGCATCGTCTAAGCGTTCTGCCAATGAAACGTAACCTTTGGTTCGACTTCCCCACAATATTTTCTATGTGTTCTCTCCAGTCAAAGTTGTTCGTAATTGTAACTCCTAGGTATTTGGTAGAATTTACGACCTTAAGGTTTGACTTATCTATCGCGTAATTGAAATTCAGCGGATTTCTTTTAGTGGTCATGTGCATTACTTCACACTTTTCTTTATTTAGTGTCAATTGCCAATTTTCGCACCAAGTAGAAATTTTGTCTAAATCGCTTTGCAGTTGCTTTTGATCCTCTGTTGACTTCACTAACCGATAAACGACAGCATCATCCGCGAACAGTCTAAGGGAGCTATTCAGATTATCTCCTAAATCGTTTATAAACACGAAGAAGAGTAGGGGACCAATAACGCTTCCCTGTGGAACGCCAGATATCACTTCTGTTTTACTCGATGACTTACCGTCAATTACAACGAACTGTGTCCTTTCTGATAGGAAATCGTGAATCCAATCGCACAATTGGGGAGATATTCCATAAGCACGCAATTTCATTAGAAGCCGCTTGTGGGGTACAGTATCAAAAGCCTTCCGGAAATCCAGAAATATGGAATCAATTTGAGATCCCTTGTCGATGGCACTTAACACTTCATGTGAATAAAGGGCAAGCTGTGTTTCGCAAGAGTGATACTTTCTGAATCCGTGCTGACTATTGGTTAATAGGTCGTTCTCTTCGAGGTAGTACATAATATTCGAACAAAGTATATGTTCCAAAATCCTACTGCAAATCGACGTCAATGAGATAGGCCTGTAATTTTGGGGATCACTCCTATTGCCTTTCTTGAATATTGGAGTAATATGGGCAACTTTCCAGTCTTTGGGTACGGATCTTTCGCTGAGTGATCGGTTGTAAATTATAGCTAAGTACGGAGCTATTTCATCAGCATACTCTGAGAGGAATCTAGTTGGTATACAATCTGGCCTGGAAGATTTATTTTTGTTTAGTGACTTAAGTTGTTTTACTACCCCAGGAACATCTACTTCTAAGTTTCGCATGCTGGCAGCTGTTCTTGGATTGAATACTGGAGTGTTCACTTCGTCTTCTTTGGTGAAAGAATTTCGGAAAGCTGTGTTTAGTAATTCTGCCTTAGCAGTACTGTCGTCGGTAGTATTACCATTGCTATCGCGTAGTGAAGGTATTGTTTGTGTTTTGCCGCTAGTGTACTTCACATATGACCAGAATTTCTTTGGATTTTCTGCAAGATTACGAGACAGGATTTCGTTGTGGAAACAACTATAAGATTCTCGCATTGAAGTCCGCGCTAGGTTGCGAGTTTCAGTAAAAGATTGCCAGTCTTGCGGATTCTGTGTCTTCTTAAATTTTGCATGCGTTTTTCTTTGTTTCTGCAACAGTGATCTGACCTGCTTTGTGTACCACGGGGGGTCAGCCCCCTCTTTTATTAATTTATTTGGTATAAATCTCTCGATTGCTACTGATATTATGTCTTTGAATGTAAGCCACAACTGATCTACACTCGCATTTTTAGTTTTGAAGGACTGAAGACTATCACCCAGGAAAGCGTGAAGCGAATTTTTATCTGCTTTATTGAATAGATATATTTTTCGTTTATTTTTGGTGCATTTGGGAATTTCGATATTCAGTCTCGCTACTACAACTCGATGTTCGCTAACCCCTGTATCTGTTTTGATGCTCTTTACTATCTCGGGATTATTTGTTGCTAGGAGATCAAGAGTATTTTCCCAACCACGTACTATTCTAGTGGGTTCATGAACTAACTGTTCGAAGTAGTTCTCAGAAAAAGCATTCAGAACTAGTTCGGACGATGTTTTATATTTGCCCCCGGTTTTGAATACGTAATTATGCCAACATATCGAGGGTAAATTAAAGTCGCCACCGATTATAACAGTATGCTTCGGATACCTATTTGAAATATGATTCAAGCTTACTTTGAACATTTCTGCAACCGCATCGTCTGAGTCAGGGGGCCGATAAAAAGATCCAATTATTAATTTATTTCGGTGGTCAGGTATAACCTCTACCCAGACCAATTCACAGGAAGTATCTGCCTCAATTTCGTTGCAGGATAAACCGTTTGTAACAGCAATAAACACGCCACCCCCTGTTTTATTTATTCTATCCTTTCTGAAGACCATTTGGCCCTTTGAAAAAATTTCGGCCGAATTTATCTCAGGCGTCAGCCAGCTTTCAGAACCTATAACGATTTGTGCCTCAGTACTTTCTATCAGCGCTTGGAGCTCTGGAATTTTCCCAACACAGCTACGACAATTTGAACCTGGTGTTACAGTCGACGTGCGGATGATGGGACACGGCATCTCCTAGGAGGCGATGAGAATGCGTCTTTTCTCTATAACCATTCAACTAGTGCACCCTGAATATCGGCATTCTGGTGAAATATCAAATGTACCAAATCGCAGCTGAAGAAATCCTACAATAAAGGGACCAAAGACGCTGTTGATTGGATACTGCACTAAATATTCTGTACATTATGCAAGACAACCATATTTCTATTATATTCTCTGTTACTAGAATAAATGAGATGGAGAGCGAAGTGATAGGAGAAGTACTAACTCAGGGCTTAAATAAATAAATAAATACCCGGGCAACGGCGGATTTTCAGCAAGTATGAAATACTAAAAGGTGAATAGTAAAAGAATAAATAACTTTTCCAAACAGCACTTATTGTTCCATTCGTCGCGTTAAATTCTTCAAATCAATAAATAGCTTAATGCCATGGCTACCAAACATCACAGGATCACTCTTTGGACTAATCAGGATATTTCCTGAAGATTTCATCAAAAATTCTCCAGCTGCCTTGGAGTCGACAGGGAACATACATAAAAGTGTTGATTTTTGTAGGTAGTTGCATATTATGGATATGCTGTCTACAATCGTACAGCGCAATAAATTACGAATTTGTGCAGGACGTTTAGCGTGTCCGGGTTTTGGTTAAGGCGACTGCTAGTCCAAAGTGGAAAATCTGGGTTCGAGTCCCGGCACGGCGGAAATTGTCAACTTTCAACCGGTCTGCAACAACCGCGTTATTTAAATACCTCTGTTCTATAACTTTGCGGTTGTTAACGTCAACCAGTTGCGTTTAGACTTCCTAAGTTACAGTTAAAGCTGCGAGAAAATGAATATAATGGACAGCAGGTACTACATTCACAGTGTGCATTCGGAGGAGAATGTTGGCGACTGGAGTTTCGTAAGTAGTCCATGCCGCAGCGATAAGCGCAGTTGTTGTAATGTTGCCTTTCCCACGACATTATCGACGTGTTCTTTGCAGTTTAAGTCTGAAGTAATAGTAATTCCTAGGTATTTTATAGAGTTTATGCCCTTCACTTTCGATTGATCTATCTTGTAAACAAAGTTTAACGGATTTATTTTCGTACTCATGTGAACGACTTCACACTTCTCATTATATAGTGCCAATTGCCAATTTTTACACCATAGTGATATCTTATTCAGATCGTTCTGCAGTTGATTTAGATTATCAGACGATTTTACTAGACGGCAAATGACAGCGTCATCTGCAAACACCCTAAGAGATCTACTTAGATTTTCCCCTAAATCGTTTAATCGTTTTAATACGGAACAGCAGAGGACCAATAACACTACCTTGTGGAACGCCCGATACCACCATTGATTTAGTCGATTCCTTACCATCTATTACTACGAACCGTGTCCTCTCTGACAGGAAATCCCCTATCCAATCGCAAATTTGGGGCGATATACCATAACCACGCACTTTGATTAAAATCCGTTTGTGAGGTACGGTGTCAAGAACCTTCTGGAAATCAAGAAATACGGAATCGATTTGCGAACTCTTTTCGATAGCACTCATCACTTCGTGTCAATAAAGAGCTAGTTGTGTTTCGCATGAACGATATTTTTTTAAATAAACACTGAATGAAAAAAGTATCTCTGTGTTATTCCAGTGTAAGGCCCTGTCTGAGATTAGCAGTTCTTCGAGCGCGTTTCTTTCGTCGTCCACACTGCCGTTTATCTAAGAAGACCGTACCGGCTAAAAACGCTAAACTATAATGTCACTGAAAGGGAATTGTTCCCATATGATGGAAAGGGGTTACATTGATACGGCCTAATGAAATGACGTCGAGGTCAGGCGTGCGAACGCTGTACATTCCGTCGCAAATCTCGTTACGTGGGGAGTGATTGAAATGTCAGATTGCACGGCATCAAAGCAACGCAATGTGGGGCGCGGCGTGGCAGCCGCGACAACGCATTTGCGGAGCACGCTAATCGCATTTGCTCTGGCATTTTCGACGTGTTCACGGCGAGTGCGGGCACGCCGCACGCTTCCATAAACGGATTTCTGGCAACGCGAAAGATCTTACGCATATTCGTCTCTAATTTTACTGGATTCATTTTGAATCCCTGTCAACATTCGTGCATTTTAACCGACAGACAGGTGAGAATTGACGAAATTTAATTGATAAATAACTGTCAAAGCAGAACAGCGTTTTGGTTTTTATTATTGGTGAACGCTTTCGGATATACTTTTGTCCAGTTACAAATTAACTAATAAGTTCAAATGTTCAAATGTGTGTAAATCTATCGGACCAAACTGCGTGGTCATCAGTCCGTAGCCTACAAACTACTTAAACCTAGGTAAACTAACTTAAGGACAAACACACACACCCATGCCCCAGGGAGGACTCGAACCTCCACGGCGCGAGCAACCGCGCGCTCCGCAGCGAGACGCTTTAGACCGCTCGGCTACTCGACCGCGGCAACTAGTAAGTCCAACAAGGCAAAACCAATCAACCGTTAGCAACATGGTTTCAATGTGTGGGTTTGTGGGCCGTTGTAGGGCGTTTCAGGAGGAATATCAGGGCTAATACGAGACGGTAGAGAAGACGAATTGCCGTAAAATTATATAGACCCATGTCAATACAATGAAGGGATTATTTGAGACTAGTCTACTCGGCAATGCTTCTAAATTGCTAATATGTATCTACTCTTGCTTTGAACGTCAAATGAGCAAAATTTTATCGCAATCGTAGGAATGCTATTGATATCCCAAACAAAAGAGCTCTTTCAGTTTTCCACAAAGTTACCTATTATCTGGCCAACTATTCCAAACTTTTACATTATTCAAACCTTCCTCTCGCTTTGACCGTCGAATGTGCAAAATTTTATCGTAATCAGATGAATGGTATTGATATTTCATAGAAAAATCTCTTTTTACTTTTTTTTAAATTTTCCATTTCGCCGGGAAACTTTTCCAAATTTTTATTTCATAAGAACATTACTCTTGCTGTGAACGTCAAAATTTTATCGCTATCACACGAATGATATTGATATCCCATTGAAAAAAAGCCCAGTGTCTCGCGAACTTTCAAATTTTCCAGGTAACTTTCACAAAGTTGTAGTTCATAAGTACTTTCAACTTCATTGAACGTCAAATGATCAAAATTTTATCGCAATCGGATGAACGGTTCTCAAGTTATAGTGTTGAGTACATTTAGAAACACATTGAAAAAGGAACTTGGTTCGAATTTTGCGACTCTTTAAGTGTCCCTAGTTTTTTACAGAAAACGTTTCTAAGACCATAATGAAAAACACAAGAAAGAATTACACCACTCGGTTGTGCGAATAGTCAATTACAGTTCTGAATTCGATTAAAAACACATTGAAAAACGCACTTTCAGTTTTTCTCAAATTTTTCAGTTTTCCTGTATATTTTCCAAAAACTTCATTTCATACAAACCTTGTGCCGTCAAGCCGTACTCAATTGACGCTCATACAACCAAGTGGCAAATGATTATTATTCATAGTAAAAAAATCACTTTAAATTTTTCCTACATTTTCCAATTTTCCTGTAGGTTTTCCACAAACTTTATTTAATACAAAACATGCCCTGTCAAGCCGTACTCAAGTGATGTTCTTACAACCATGTGGCAATTGATTTTTATTCATAGAAAAAAAAATTGCTTACGGTTTTTCCTACATTTTCCAACTTTCCGGGCTACTTTTCCACATTTTTATTTGAAGCAAACCTTCCTCTTGCTTTCAACATGAAAGGTACAAAATTTTATCGCAATTGGACGAACGGTATTGATCGCTCACTGGAAAAAGCTGTTTTAGTTTTTACCGATTTTCCTCTTTCCCGGAAAACGTTTCGATATTTTAACACCGCTTAAACGTTCCCTGGACTCACACGAATATTTCAAGACTAAAATTAGCCACATCGGTTCAGCCTTTCTCGAATTTTAGCGAGACTAACGAACAGCAATTCATTTATATATATATATTGTCATGGGAGAAATAAAACGTTCGACGTTTTCTGTCCATTTTACTGAGTGGAGACAACATTGCGGCAACCAAAATACTGGAAATAACAGAAAATTGTTTCGGAGGAGGTTGGTGTTGACTTGTGTTCACTCTAAGAAACGAATTACACAAGCAGTTGGGTTTCAGATATTGCATTGACTGGTAGTGCCATTAAACAACAACGTGACTTACGAGAAGCTATGTCATGGATAGCCATAGGAAGGTTGCAAGCGGGACAGACATACAGAGAGGTGACTGCAGTTAGTGTCTCAAAGTGTAATTTCCAAAACCTAGTTGCGATTTCAGACAACAGGAACCGTTAAAATAACGCAAAGACCAGATCGTTCACTGGTAACATCAGTAAGACGTGACCAAATTCCAAGTAGCAACAGGACGCGCAATATAAACACAAACATTCCGAAATCGACTTAAAGACTTAGGCCTGTACAATGGGTCTATAGTGTGTGTCCCAGTAAAACCACGACACCGTTAGCGCGAAGAAACATGGCGGTGGACCTTCAGGACAGCAAGTGTAACGAACTGCGCAGCTTTCTATTCAGTCGGACAATCGTCGTGCCCTCTTCTGGAGAGAACGTGGAACTCGGAATAATCCTGCTTATCTGAAGGAAACATATCACGTGGACGAATGTACTGGGCAGATGTCTATATTAACGGACGTAAGAACCTCTATGTAGGAAATAAATCCCTATTTGCGGTCAGTTATGGATTTACTGTACAAGGTTTAGATGGAATACCAAACTGTGGCGAATGAAAATTTGTACCCGGCCGGGATTCGAACCTGGGATCTCCTGATTACTAGGCAGACACGTTGTCTACCCCGCCACCGAGGACACAGTGACCAGCCCGACTGCAGAGAACTCTTCCCTGCACTTCTCCCGCCACAACCAAATTTCATCGCCACAACTAAATTTCATCTAAGACATGTACAGTAAAGCCATAACTGATTGTAAATTGCGATTTAATTCATTCATTGAACGCTGTAACTCGTCAAAAATATATAATTGGACCTCTATGTCTTTCAGAATGGCGCTTTGACTTCTAAGAGTTTCAGAGACAAGATCGTTCGACTTTAGTTGTGTCCTACGCTGGCGCCTAGGAGATGGGTTCCTTCTGATCGACGAAAACGGGCGTTCCTACAGTGATCCAGTGGTGGTCAACATGCTCGAAGCTGAGGGAACTGAACGAATGGAGTGGTCAGCTTGTTCATCGGACTTCTTAAACACGTTTGAGCATGTCTGGGATGCACTTGGCAGACCAGCGCCTCACACATTCGTTCCTTCGTTGCAGACCTGGATTTTGGACTCATGGGAGAATGCCCAAATATCCCTCAAGAGCTGACTGATAACCTCATACAGTCCATGCCACGGAGGTGTCCAACTGTACTGGGCAAACGAAAAGATCACACACCATGTTAGAGGGAAACGTGAGTTTTTTCACTATTATGGTACCCCCATGGAGCCTCGCTCTAAGTAAACGCAACCTCAAGTAAGAAACAGAAAAATATCATATCTCTATACTTATAAGACGCCTTTGTTGTCTGTCTGTCTGTTCTCTTATGACTCAAGATCCAGACAACCAAATAACGTGAAATTTGGTACACGTACACAAAATTACTTGGGGAAATTTCTTAAATAGGTTTTGTTCCAAAAAAATGTTCAAATGTTTGTAAAGCTTATGGGACTTAACTACGGGGTCATCAGTCCCTAAACTTACAAACTACTTATGAACTACTTACGAACTAGGACGGCACAAATATCCATGCCAGAGGGGGGATTCGAACCCCCGACCGTAGTGTCCGTGCAGACCGTGACTGAAGCGCCTCAGTCTCCTCGGCCACCGCGGCCGGCAGGTTTTGTTCCATTTTTTGGAAAACCTACCGGGAAATTTGAGAAAAAGTGAAAGTGCGTTTCCAATGTGTCCGTGTAAATCTATATCTTCGCACTGATCTTGATGAAATTTAGCACAATTGAAGTTCAAGACAAGAGGAAGGGCACTGTCTACACAAAATTTCGTTCAGTGCATAGTGGAGGGTACTTATGGATTTCGCCAAAATCCACAGTTTTGCTCCGATCTTGGTGAAATTTTGTACACTTGACCTTGAAAACAAGATGAAGGTTACTGTCTACATAAAATTTCGTTTGGTGCTTGGGGGAGAGTACTTTACCTACAGACTTCGATTGCAATCTCTATGCAAATTACAGGACCGGTCTCTTGGGATTGCTCGTATAGACTTGCAGACACCATGCTTCTCTCATGGACAGTTGTATGTGGCCTGCTCCAGAGTGGGCAAAGACGAAAATCTTTTTGTACATACTCCAATTGGAACTACCAAAAATGTTGTTTATCACATTGCTTTAACATAAATGAATCCTTTTATTACACGCAAATAAACGGTTTTGTACGCTTCTACAGAAAACCTTATTTTAAACCCAGGCAAAGCCGGGTACTTGCAGGTAGTCGTACATAAATTACGATGGGAACCAATATCTGAATAAGTCACCATATGTATATTGTTTATTAAAACTCATTTAATCTAATTGTTTTGAGCTGTGTATCATGTAACCAATATATATTGACTTCAGATATACAGTTGCTGGTATTTAACGTCAAGGAAAAAGCAGACGAGGACATTTTCATTTATTCTTCCGTGTGTTCGTGGTAGAATGTCATCATATTGAATTAAAAGCTCAAATTTTTGTTGTTCAACAAGTTTATTTTCATTTAGTTAACCGCTATTTAAATTCTGGTGATTGTTTTGTAATCCCAAAATCTGTTACCAAAATAAATTGAAAAAAATAGAATAAAATTACAGAGTACGGATCTTAACTAAATATGATGATGTACTAAGAACCGACGTTTGAGTCCTCACTCGCTTTTACATTACGTTTGTTTGGGTTACTTACTAACAGTTCTGTATCTCTGTAGTCAATCATCAAATGGACACACATTATGTGGTATTATGTATGGTTTACAGTACAGTACAGTACAGAGGTCCGTCAATTAGCACATTTTCACCCTGTGGCTAGCGGTGTGTATTTTGGTAATCTAGGACTAATTGGTGGATTTGAAACTATGTTCGAAACAGGCTATCAATCACAAAAATCATATCTCGTGTGGAAATATGACGGATGTTTCTAATAAATTTGTCAGATGATCAATTGGCTGCCTGAGCCATCTATCATCGTGGACGTACGGTGAGAATTTGCCAGCAGCTCATTAACGATAAAGTCATGCACTCAGGTGGGTAAAAAGGTCGGTTGTTAACGGTCATTCTTATTGACCAATAAATCAACACAGAATCAGTCATTACACATTTCCGTAGATTTTTCAACTACTTAAATCGCCATAAAAAAGTTCGTGTAATGGCTTGTTTATTGATTTTATAGATGAAGCGGTAGGTATCCGAAATCTGATAATCGTAAGTTGTATGGTAATGTGCAGCGCCTATCATTCTGTGGAAAAATAAGTCGGGATATTAACATCAAAAACAGTTTTCCAAGCCTCAGCTGACGAAATAAAAGTATGTATTTCAGCAACATCCAACCACATTCTAAAATGAAACAGTGCTCACAGAAGACAACAACTACGAAGAGCTCTTCTGAAATGATAAGCTACGGCAGTATCGGCATAAACATGAGAGAGAATGTGGCAGATAGAGCAGAAACACGTGTACTAGCAGTTACATTGAGGAACATGGAAAACGGCACACCCAGAGGGAAGAAAGTTACATACGTGAAACTTTTTAACAACGAACTGCTTTGATCTCGAACTCTGGGAACAGAACTAAACAATTCTTAGAATAAAATTAATCATGCAACAAATAAAAGTCTGCGTTATTTACACGGAAAACTTCCCATTCAGTCATAAGTGACATTCTAACAGGGAAAGCGAGTTACGACATCTCAGCATCATATCAGAGAAATTATACGTAATTAATAACGTCGGTGAATCAAATCATTTTCAGTCAACAACATTATGGACAACAGTGACCATCCTCATCAACATCATCATCATTAGAGACTGATTATGCCTTTCAGCGTTCAGTCTGGAGCAAAGTACCTCTAATAAAATTCCTCCATGATCCCTATTCAATGTTGACATTAATGCTTCCTGTGATGTTATGCCTTTTACCTCAAAATCGTTCTGCACCGAATCTAAGTACTTTCTTTTTGGTCTACCTGACTCCTCTTACCCTCCGCTGCCGAGCTCATGAGTCTCTTAGGTAACCTTGATCTTGATGAATAATTGCAATTAATTTGAAACCTGTCTAGATCGCATTTAATACTTTTCGTAACTGTTTTCGACCTTTTTTTAAGATCATCTTCAGACCATGCTGCAGCAGGCAAAGCTGGAAGCGGAATAAAGGAACTATTCGCACTTCCAATTCAACGTGGTTTGAAGATCATTGTAAAAAACCACTTACCAGATGAAATAAATTCGATCTAGATTGGTTTAAAAATTAATTTTAACAAGAAAAACTCCTGCTTAAAATAAGCATAATAACGCAAAATAAACATATATTACTCAACAGCAAATTTTCATGTTGTACTTCATAGTATTGATGCAACATATCGTTGAAGTGGTTAAAACATTGCGGAAGAGAACAACGTGCACACCTCACTAAAGCCATGTTTTCTCGTTCAAAATTAATTACGTAATGAAATAGTCCAATATCAATAGTCACACTAATTACACTTTCAAAGTCGGAATCGGTATGTCCACGTCACAACCTATCATTCGCCAAGCATATTTACAACATAAGTTTATACTTTAGAGCAGAAAAATGATCGTTAATTACAGAGTTGGGTTTGCGGTTTGGCCCATTGCAATTTTACAAAATCAACAGTCGTGGTGCACAGCTTTTATAACGCCAAACGAATTAAACATGAAGGTGTTGGCAATAGTTTCTTGTTTTCGCTGGCAACATTTTCACAATGACCTACTTGTATGGAATTATTGCATCCGAAAGGGTACGATCCGAATACCTGACCTCCAATAGAAAACTTGTTACATGTTCCTCTAGGGCATAAATTAGAAAATGCATCATTCTTTCTTTAGTCATTTTCTATTTTTGGTTCCTTCTATATCAGTGATTCGTGAAAAGTTTCAAATTGTGGTACCCTCTTTTACGACTTTCCTTTTTCATGTGTGTTTCCTTTATATATATATTGGGTAAAACGTGTTCATCATACGAGGTGTGTCGACAAGGAAAGTTCCGTTTGGTACACAAACGTGTACAGATATAAAAAAAATATTTATTTTACAAAATTCCACAACTGTTAAACTACTTATTCCACGTTCTTCTAAGAGTGTGTTTATTCCAAGAAAAGTACAAGGACCTTCATACTCTACGTGACAATAGACACAAATTGGTCACAAATTATTCTACCAAAGGACTTGAAATCAATTTTGCCGTTGTCTCTGCCTTTTGCCCACATAAGTGTACATGCTAAGAAAGGGTGATCGTAATTCTTTTGAGATTTGAGGAATAATAATTTATCTTAAAATGGAAACAGTGTTTAAATATCATTTAAGCCTCTTACAAAAGTAATATGTTTCTTGCATATAACTTTTACAGAGATGTTTCTCTGCTGTCCAGCATATATCTAGATTGGTACGGCGCGTAACACAGACGATGTGACCGTAGGTAGCTCGCAAAACGCGGTATTGAAAAATGTTCAAATGTTCTAAACCTAAGGGGCTTAACTACTTTGGTCATCAGTCCCTAGGCTTCCAAACTACTTACAATAACTTACAGTAACTTATGCTAAGGACAACACAAGCACCCACGCCCGAGGGAGGTCTCGATAGCGAAAGGATGCTCGTTAGTTGAGAGCCTGCAGTATTTATTTAATGTATTTTTCCTATGACGAGATTTCCACAGATAACATAATAGCGGACTTCTTTATATTCAAGATAATTGAAGTTGCAGTTTACCAGGCCCAGCCAAACTATTGCTAAAACTTTGTCTTTGGCTACAAAAAGTTATATTCCAACTCAAGGAGTACATTCCTTATGTTGCAGCAAGTTTATTTTTGTTTGGTATGTAATATGATTAACTATGTGAGCACTTCTAATTTCGACGCAGCTGTTGTTGTGTTCTCCAGTCCGGAGACTGGTTTGATGCACTCTCCAACCTACTCTATCCTGGACAAGCCTCTTCACCTCCTCATAACAACGGCAACCTACATTCATTTGAATCTGCTTACTATATTCATCTCTTGCTCTCTCTCTCTGCGATTTTTACCCCACACACTTCCCTTCTACGCTAAATTCACAATTCCTTGATGTCTAAGAATGTGTCCTACCAATCGATCCCATCTTTTAGTCAAGGTATGCCAGAAATTCCTTTTCTTCCCAATTCTGTTCAGTGCCTGTTCATTAGTTACGCGCTCCACCCACCTAATCTTTAGCATTCTTCTGTAGCACCACATTTCAAACGCCTCTATCCTCTTCCTTTTTACACTGTTTATCGTCCATGTTTCACTCCCATAAAAGGCAAAACTCCACATAAATGCCTTCAGAAAGGAGTTCCTTATGCATAAATTAATATTCGATGTTAACAAATTTCTCTTTTTCAAAAACGCTTTTCTTCCCATTGCCATTCTGCATTTTATATCCTTTGTACTGCACCCATAATATGTTATGTTAATGCCTAAGTAACAAAACTAATCTACCACTTTTATTGTTTCATTACCTAATCAAATTCCTTCAGCATCGCCCGATTTTCTAAGACTGCATTCCATTTCCCTCGTTTTGATCTTGTAATGTTCATCTTATATGCTCCTTTCAACACAGTGTCTATCCCGTTCAGTAACTCCTCAAGGTCCTTGTCTGTCTCTGAGAGAATTACAATGTCATCAGCAAAACGCAATGTTTTTATTTCTTCACCCTGAACTTTAATTCCTACTCCAAATTTTTCTTTGCTTTCCTTTATAGCTTGCTCAATGTACAAATGGAACAACATTGGATAAAGGCTACAATCCTGTCTTACACCCTTTCCAACCTCTGCATCCCTTTCATCACCTTGAACTCTGATAACTGGTGTCTGGTTTCTGTACAAGTTGTATATAACCTTCCGTTCCCTATATTTTACTCCTGCTGATTTCATTATTTGTAACAGATTATTCCAATCAACATTGACAAAAGCCTTCCCCCAAATGTACAAAAGCTAGAAATGTAGGTTTGCCTTTCATTAGTCTATCTTCTAAGATGTAAGGTGAGTATTGCCTCCCGTGTTCCTACATTTCTCCTGAATCCATACTGGTCTTCCCCAAGGTCAGCTTCCACCAGCTTTACGATCCTTCTGTAAATAATTCGTGTTAAAATTTTGCAACCATGAGTAATTTTCACAACTTTCTGCACTTGCTTTCTTTGGTATAGCTATTATTACATTTTTCGTTAAGTCTGAGGGTATTTCCCCTGTCTCATACATCTTATGCAGCAGGTGAAATAGTCTTGTCATGGCTGGCTCTCCCAGAGACTTCAGTATTTCTGCGAGAATGTGGTCCACTCCAGGTGCCTTCTTTCGACTTAGAACTCTCAGTGCTCTGTCAAAATCTTCTCTCAGTACAGTACCTCCTATTTCATCTTCATCTATTTTCTCTTCCCCTACCCAATATTGCCTGTAAGTTCATTTCCTTTGTAGAGCCCCTCTATATACTCTTTCCACCTTTCAGCTTTCCCTTCTTTGCTGAGAACTGGTTTTTCATCTGATATCTTTATGTTCATACGGCGGTTTTCTTGTCTCCAAATGTTTCTTTTATTTTCCTGTCAGTGCTATCTATTTTTCTCTATTTACACATTCTTCTACATACTAGTATTTGCCTTCTACCTACTCCTGCTTAACTATTTTGCACTTCAGACAATCTTATTTCTTAATCGTCTATACTCCATTTTGCCTGTTTCTTTTACTGCATTTTATATTTTCTCCTTTCATCGATTAAATTTAGTATTTCCGGCGATATCCAAGGATTTTTTGTAGGCGTTGCCTTTCTACCTATTTTGTTCTCTGCTTCCTTCACTATTTCATATCTCAATGCTACCAATTCTTCTTCTACTGTTTTATTTCCCTCTGTTTCTGTCAATTTTTCCTAAAACTCCCACTGAAATTCTCAAGAACGTCAGGTTTCTTCATTTTATCCTCGTCCAGTCTCTTAATTTTCCTACCTTTTGGAAATTATGGTCAGAGTCTACATCTGCCCCTGGGTATGTTTTGCAATTTAAAACAGGTTCCGAGATCTATGTCTTACCATTATAAAATCTATCTGGGTTCTTCCACGTATACAACCTTCTTTCGTGATTCTTACACCAGGTGTATGTTATGGGTAAATTATTTTCCCTGCAAAATTCTACCAAGCGGGTTCCTCTTTCATTCCTTTTGCCCAGTCCATATTAACGAACAGTTTTTCCTTTCCTTCCTTTTCCTCCTACCGAATTCCAGTCTCCCATCACAATTATGTTTTCCTCTCCCATAATTGTCTGAATAATTTCCTTTACTCCTCATATATTTCTTCGATCTCATCATGAGCGGCACAGCTGGTGGGCACATAAACTTTCACTGCTGTGGTCGGAGTTGGCTTTGTATCTATCTTGACTATTATAATGCGATCGCTGCGCTGCTCATAGTAGTTTACCCGCATTCCTAGTTTCTTATTCATTATCCTGTAATACGCCCAACTGATTTTGAATTTATAAACCTGTACTTGCCTGACCAGAAATCCTGTTCCTCTTTCCACCGAACTTCGCTAATCCCCACTATATCTAACTTCAGCCTATCCATTTCCTTTTTTAAATTTTCTAACTTCCCTACCCGATTAATGGATCTAACATTCCACGCTCCGATCCGTAGAATGCCAGTATGGTCTTTCCTGGTGATCACATCCTTCTGAGTAGTCTCCGTCCGGAGATCCGAATGGGGCACTAGTTTACCTCCGGAATATTTTACCCGTGAGGATGCCATAATCATATATTCATACAGTAGAGCTGCATGTCCACGGGAAAAGTAACGGCTGTAGATTCCCCTTGCTTTCAGCGGTTCGTAGTTACTGCATGGCAAAGCCACGTTAGCTGTTGCTACAAGGCCAGCTCAGTCAATCATCCAGACTGTTGCCCCTGTAACTACTGAAAAGGTTGCTGCCCCTCTTCAGGCACCACACGTTTGTCTGGCCTCTCCACAGATACCCCTCCGCTGTGGCTGCATCGTTTAGACACGCAAGCCACCCCACCTCAGCAAGGTCTGTGGTTCTTGGGGGTTGTCGGCGCAGATAAGTTATGAAACATTACTACATAATATTACAGAATATTTGGTGATATTAAAAATCATAGTAGCTGAAAGTAATGACAAATTCATGCCACAGATAAATTTTAAAAATTGTAATTAAAATAAAATAAGGACAATTGAACGTCTATTTGAAATATTCGGCTTGTAAGTGGGTAGCGTCTGTTGGAAACAGATGCACAACTTATGTCTGAAGTCAAGACAGTTGTGTAGCTTTGGATTGACCGATGGACTGATTTCAACGCACTATTTCTGTTTATCTTCTCTGTGAGCCAGGGCTGATGATGACAACATTTCATACTGAAATTATTGACCCCGGTTCCTAATCCAAACATTTCCTTTGTAAAAAAGAAAAGGAAGGAAGCTTAGGATTTAACGTTCCGGCGACAGCGTGGTCATTAGAAACGAAGGTTACGCCCTGATTTTTGGGTAAGGATGTGGTCAGGAAATCTACCTTGCCTTTTTAAAGAAGCCAACCCGGCATTTTTCCAGAGTGATTTAGGGAAGTCACCGAAAACGTAAATCTGGATGGCCGGAGATGGCTTTGAACAAACATCCAGTGTGTTACCACTGCGCCACCTCGCTCGATATGTTCTTTGCACACATTGCTGTATAATAATTCACTTCCTTCACAAATATTATTGTTGTGCTTTCTGGCGAATACCATTATCGTTTCCTATGCTTTGATGCGTGACGAATGTAGAAATAAGCCTGGAAACAATGCCATATTCAGCATTAATACTGTCGTTCAAAACAATCAAAACTTTCAAATCGTGCAAGGCTAATTCTTTTATACGTTCAAGTGCTCACATTTGAACATAATAACAGTCAACTAAAGATCCATACTTTCTTGTCCTATCAAATTACGATATTACAAGTTCTTTCGTAATTATAATCGCATCATTTTCATTTTTAGAAGAGAGTCCCAGTTGGTAGAAATGTAATTTAGAATTCATGTGAAAATAGATTTACTTTTAAGTTACTCGTCAGTTTTCTGTGGGATTTGAAGCCATGATTGAACTGTTCATCAGGAATGTCGTATAGTATGATGTCGTCAGTTTCTTCTAAAACATTGACCCTCAACGTTTTGGACGGGGATAATTTGTACTTGCACTCGGGCTGCACTTTCCCTATCTCTCGAAGACGCAGAGATTTGAATGGAAATTAACCACCATTTGACCGCGTCTTTTGTGCGCTTTCGCCGCGGTGGAGTAGCCGAGCGGTCTAAGGCGCCTCGCTGCGGAGCGCGCGGTTGCCGTCGGAGGTTCAAGTTCTCCCTGGGGCATGGGTGTGTGTGTTGTCCTTAGGTTGGACTGATGACCACACAGTTTGGCCCATACATTTACAAACATTTGATTTTGTGCGCTTTCGAGGACCGGTGGTTAAAATGTGTCCTCTTTAACTACGGACGAATCCGATTTGCTAATGTTCCGAGTTGGCTGATATGATGCCACCAGCTGGCATGCCCTGAGGCAGTCAGGCATGTGAGCCTAACTAACCCTTTGTTTACTGATTTTCTAAAAGAAAATAATTATTTTTTAAGGTTCAAACTTGATACTTTTATATTTGCTGAACTGTTATTGAACTACTAGAATAATGTTTCAAACGTTGAAATGTTTGTAAAGCTTCTGGCAATTAACTGCGGGGTCAAAAGTCCCTTAACTAACAAACTAATTATGATATAGCTTATACTAAAAACGGCACAAACACCCATGCCAGAGGTGGGATTCGAACTTCCGACAGGCAACGACCTCGCGCATCGTAGCATAGCGCCTCAATGCGCTCGGCCACTCCTTCGCGACTTCCTTTTTTCAACGACACATGAAAACATATTAAATTCTGATCGCTCTGAATAGAGCTTAGATTCCACTTCTGCAAATAAGCAAAGTTCACAGATCCCTCTTGATTTGAAAAGCGTTAGTAAGTGACTAGAAACCCTTCAGGTCAGTCACACAGTACGACTGATAGATATTCCATCTGGTTTGTTCATTAGCCGACGGTATAGAAGCGTATCGAACGCCTTGCGCAAGTCAAGAAATAAGGCATCTACGGGAGAACCTGTATGTAGTGCACTCTGAGTGTCGTTGATGCGTAGCGCGAGCTAGTTTTCACCTGATGCTTCCTTTACGAACTCACGTTTATTTCTACAGGGGAAATTTTCTGTCTCCAAAAGGGTCATAATACTTTAACAAAAAACATGTTCCAAAATTCTACGATTGATTGACGTCAGAGATATGAGTTTATAGTTTTGCACATTCGTTTCACGTCCCTTCTGCCACACTTGCAGATATACTACCCCACCACAACTTGGTTGGTTGGTTATTTGGGATAGAGGGACGAAACTGCTAAGTTTATCAGTCCCCCCGTTGGGGAGTGAGGATAGGAGAAAAAGGGAAGGGAAAGGAAATGCAGTCCAGGGAGGAAAGAAGGAAGAAATACTGAATTAGCTGGGGCCCCCATGCTCGCCACGCACGTACTCATAAAAGAACCATGACCCCTCTGGGGGGGAGGGGGGGGGGGGCACCACACGTGCTTTGCCTCCAGCAGACAAATAAATTCTGTACTCCACGGCTTTAGGGCACCCAAACTATGATTTAAGTGTAGTTTGTGCGTACGCTTCTGATATTTGACGTGTAGACGTTGGCAACGGTGCGATGAATGATGGGAGGTGAAGCCGTCCAGTCAGGAGTCGCGTTCGGAAGCCCTATATGATTACATGTCTGATGCCTCGTAAACTAGGCGTAAGTTTTAAATTTTTTTGTTGCGTTTGTGTGCATAGTTTTTGGCAATGTAATTGATATTTCATTATTGTTATTATTCTTATTATTATTATTATTTACAATCGTATTGACCAATAAGGATCACGTTAACAACCTCAGTTCCTCTTCTTCGTTCGCTGTAGTTAATTTTTCCAGTATTCCCTCATTTTCTCCCCATGACCTCTCTTCCTTTCTTCTGTCAATGTTGTACCTTATTCTTTATTTTTTCTGCTTTCAAAGCCTTCCGAATTTAGTATTTTATTTTTAAAACGCTTTCTTTCTACTGTTTCCGATTCTCTGATGATGTTTCTTTCCAGATCTTTCCCTACTTTTGTAATCCATGCTATTGTCCATTTCTTCTTCCAGAAATATGAGAGAATCGGTTTTGTTAGTCTGTTTTAATCCATTCGGTAGAGGTGTCCGAAAAAGATTAATTACCGTTTAGTCATTACTTCAGATATTTGCTCTATAGTTTTTGTAGATCTCCTCATTACTTTTTATTACCCAAGCATCTGCAGGTTTTATTGCACCCATTATTCTTCTAATAATCCTACTTTCCAGTGCCTCTAGTTTCATTTACAATTCTAACTGTGTTTTCTTACCGCTTTTTAAGATATATATAGAAAGTGCGATTGTCAAAGAGTGATATACCGAACAACCGACCACTGACGTGTAGCATTTACAAGGAAAATTAATTTACTCAGTGGAGAGTAGTTTATCAACAACCTCTCATCCATAGAGCAGGAACACCGTTAATTAATTTCATCGTGAACAGAAAATTTGCATGCTCTTTCCAAACCAACTGACACAGAAGAATAGGAATAATCTTCTGTTTCCTGCCTGAAAAAAGTAAATATTGCTGTCCGTGCACTATCGTTGACAAGTTGTTGTTGTACCGTGATCCCCGTAGATACACATGTTTACAAATCACAAATTCTGAGGCTATTTCTTATTCGCTGCCTTCACCTCCCGTTATTCATCGGACCGGTGTCAAAGTCTTCGCGTCAAGCGCCAATCGCGTACGCATAAACTGCACTTAAACCGATATTTTATTTTCCAATCAATATACATATATAAAAATGGAACGTGGGACGTGTGTCCGTATATTTCATTTGGTAGCCAAAATTATTCACTGCAGACCAATGGCGGTTATGCATGAGAGTAGATCTTAGGTTCGCGGTGTGCACTGTGATGTTTTGGTCGCGGTGTTGGCGGTGGGTGACTGTGGCGAAAAAAAATCCGTAAAATGTGGGGGAATACGACGATCAACGGATGCTCAAAGATAAAAACTCGAAGATAAAACACTGGGGACCACAGACATACATTTACTGAGCTTTAACTACTCTGACAATATACCAATCATCTCAATACAAACACTGGAAAGACAACTGTAGTGCTTAGAATCAAAATACTGACAACTGGATTAGAGAAACAAATATACGGCAAGCGTCACAATACATAGTACCATCTCCATATTATCTTTGAGCTCACTGCAATACACACTGTATATACACAATGCATGTCTGTGACGGAAAGTTCGTAAGTGATATGTTACTATGGTTTAGCAGATAGTATCGCGTTACTAACAGATTAATACCATTCAGTTATGTGAGTAATTAACATTTGTGATTGTATTCTTAATTTTAGGTTTTCTAGAGCAATAAATAAATGGTTGAACTGCATTTAATACGGCCCGGCTAGCGCAGTACCGATTCACAGGAAGTGAGAAGATTACTAATTTACTAATGATGGGTACACCGAGAACTTGCCAATTATAGAGCAGGAACAGCAAACCGATTCACAGATATCGTCAGCTTATATAAAATTCGGACTGAAGACCATCGATGACTTTTAACATTATAATAGCAAAGATGTTATATACAGCGAAACGTGATGCGCATTCTTCAGTTGTTTTTCTGCAACAAGCATACGAATAAAGAAAAAGAAATGCATATTGCGGTTTGAAAAATTAAACTACCAAGAAAGATGGCAAAGCATAAGAAAGAAATTTCGCGTTCTCGATCCCTTTCTAAATGACACAAAACGGCGCTGAAAAGTAAATCTGCAGACGATAGAAACTTGACATTAGTAAACGTTATTTATCTTGAACTGTAAGCATCAGCGATTTTACGATATTCCCATATGTAAGGGGATGAAATAGGGGATGAACGATTTTTTTGAAAATACGTTGCTATTCAGGCAATTTTGAAGCAAGAAATACAAAACTTCGGATTTAGATTTTTAATTGGAATTTTAAAAACACGTGTTTCGATATTTTTGGAAATTCAACAAGACTATTTTGATGCTAGAAATGCGAAAATTTGGAGTTGGAACCATGGTTAGAATTAAAACCATAATGTGTTTCGGGATGTTTCGCATGCTGCCATCAATGGTGCATTAGGGAGTGGCAAGCTGTATAAAAATAATTGATTAGGTAGCATTTCTAAAGCTAGGTCTATGAAAATACATATTTAGAAGTTCTATAATTATTACAAAGCCTCTGAATTTTAGGAACGATAAACGGAAAAAAATTATACTATAAATTATATGTAATTCCGATATATTCGTTACAGAATCGCAGCGAAAATTTCATCGTCATGCATTCACAGCTCGACCTACGCCAGCACAAAAAAGAAGTGAAAAACGGAAAGTGCGCGCATTGACATATGCATTGTAAAACAGATATTTGGCGGAAGTACCCCGGCTGGCGTTCGGAAAGCGACCTCTGCAATTTTCATGGCGTTGGATTAGCTCACGCGCCACCTGACCACGCCCGTGTCGACGCCGACTGCATAATGAAACCTGCGGCTGGACAAAAATGGAGATAAAACATCCGCTAGCCGCTCTGGCGTGTCCACCTGAATGGGAATAATTTTCTAGTCCGCTCCCTCCCACCCCCCACCCCTTTTCGCGAAGTATGTACCGTCTACGACAAAAATTATTAACATAGGCGCGCCTGTTTTTTTCCGCATATGTAGTTTGCATTAATATTCCGCTTCGGCGTGACGGTAAATGTTGTTTTCCCGCGCTTTTGTCGTTCCGGCCAGTATTTTAAATATGCGTTCCCGTATAGCGCAAATGCATTTGCATTTTGGGGCGTCGCGAATAAAAACGGCGCTGAGCGTTGGGGGTGTGGGGAGGGGGGAAGAATTTGCGGCCGGCGACGCGTGGTTTGCACGTGCGGCCCTTGTACAGGCATTAATAACGTGCCCCGCTGATGGACAAATTGCATGGACGGTGTACAGCTGCGCCCGTGTCTAGTTACGGGGGACATACTGGACGGCGTGTTTGCCACAGTCAGCGGCTCGCAAACACTGTTGCAGCCGGGAAACGACGCACAGATAATACGACCGTATGAGGGAGAAAGAAAACAAAAAGCTGGAATTAACATACACTGTGCGTCTACGGCATCTCTGGTTGCGGTTTCCTTTTATGCAGCTGCATTCGCGCGAACGTATCGCGTCAGTTCGGTATGCAATGTTTACGAGGTCAATTTACATTTTTACTCGTCCGAAATCGACTGACTGCAGCAGAATTGACACAAATCCCAGAGACGAGAGTACTTTTCCCTATTTATGCACATGCGCCTCTCCTCCTCTTTCGCTCTATTTTTTTCTTTCCCCATTCTCTCAATATGTGTGTGTGTGTGTGTGTGTGTGTGTGCACATAGACTCTGTCAACATACATCAATAACACCTCAGAATGAAATCTGGACTTCCTTGTTGCATGAATTATTGAGAACGAAAACCTAAATATCAGCAGACACCTGATATTTTGACTGACACACACACACACACACACACACACACACACACACACACACCACATACACATATATATAATGTGTGTGTGTATGTGTGTGTGTGTGTGTGTGTATACGACGGTTGGAACGTAAATAGTAGCAACACTGATATGGAGAAACTATGGAAACTACTATTGCCAGCGACTGTCGCTGAATGTTGTTTTCCAGCGATTTTGTCGTTCCGGCCAGTATTTTAAATATGCGTTCCCGTATAGTACACTGTTGCCGCCTGGAAACGACGTACAGATAATACGACCGTATGAGGGAGAAAAAGAAAATAAAAGGCTGGAATTAACATACACTGTGCGTCTACGGCATCTCTGGTTGCGGTTTCCTTTTATGCAGCTGCATTCGCGCGAACGTATCGCTTTAGTTCGTTATGCAATGTTTACGAGGTCAATTTCCATTTTTACTCGTCCGAAATCGACTGACTGCAGCAGAATTTATACAAATCCCAGAGACGAGAGTACTTTTCCCTATTTATGCACATGCGGGGTTGACGAATATTTTTCTACTAGCTAATTATGCAGTGTTTATTTATTTATCCCACAATCTCGTTACTCCATCTCCCCTCTCCTCCTCTTTAGCTCTATTTCTTTCTTTCCCCCTTCTTTCTCTACGTTTCATATTCCTTTTATCGGCCCAATTCCCTTCATGTTCCTCTTCCCATCGCCCCGTCATCTCTCTTTCTCTACGTTCCGCACCACCTCTTCACATTATTTCATTCCTCATATATGAAAAATTGGAAGAATAAATATTCAAAACAAAATAACTCATAGAAAAACTGTACTCAATGAATACAGTTCACTCTACAACAATGGACGAGACTAGCAATTAATCTCCATCTTAGTACACTCATCACTCACTCATAACAGTCTCTCTCTCTTTCTCTTTCTGTCTCATTTGGAAAGGCATGTTTGGATAAAGAGGTTTGAGGTTAATGTGGGGTATTAGCAGAGATTTTTCGCAGTCAATGAATTTAGCAGTGATGATGTACTCGCCCAAGTGGGTCACCACTAATCTTGAACCATTAATTAATCCCTGATTACCGTTAAGATTTCTAATGAACGTAATTATACCTAGAGAGATTTAAAGAGTTGTCATTGAATACGGTAGTAATAAAGCTATACATGTGCTACTTACGATTGTTTGCCAGTTACCAATGTAGATTGTACGATCAGTATAATTTTTTGTGTGAACAAAATAACTTTTAGTCTTCTGTGTATTTTTCGTCATTACTAGAGAACGAAACCTTGATAGCTCAATCATTAATGTTGGATAAGTAATACGGAAGATATGGCGTACCCACAGAATACACCGATGAGAAATAATATATATGACTTCCTTGTCAGATGTAAGAGAAGGCCTTAAATCCCTAATCTAGTCAGGGATAACTAAGCAATAAATAAGTAAATAATATAGTCGCACAGAAATGTGTCGTATGTTTTCGGATCCGGAAAATATGGCGGCCATTAGAGGCACATGCCAGCGGCCTGTGGGTACGTTAAATAAAAAATGTGATCCTTAAAGTGCTCCTCCAGGACATCAGACACTCCCCTGCCTCGATGGGCTAGAGCTCCGTCTTGCATGACGCACGTCTACTCGAAATCATGGATGCGTGGGGCGAAATCATTTTTCAACATCATCACATACTGTTCGATAGCCAACGTCGCATCAAGGAATATCACACCGATATTCTCTGACTATACATTGCACAGCACACAGTCACCGGATGAGGGTGAGGAGACGTCCAGATCGCGCAGTACGGATTCCCCATCCCCCAAATGCGCTAATTTTGCTTATCGGCGATCCCATCTAATTGACAGCGGGCTTCGCGGCTGTACCAAACCATATTCACTTATTTTTGGCAATTCGCACCATGGCCCGATGCCAAGTGTGAATTCTGAACGCTCTAACGGAACGCATTCATAAATGATGAAGATTTTATTTGATATAGTTCAATAATTATCACTCTCTAACTCACACCGTGTGTAAGCCGTACTCACCATTGAAATTACTACACTAAGAAGATATGCAGTTGATAAAAGGGTATTTATTGGAATGATTGAACAAATATAATACTACAACTGACATATGATTACATTTTCACGTAATTTGGATGCATAGATCCTGAGGAATCAGTACCCAGAACAATCAAATGTGGCCGTAATAACGGCATTGAAACGCCTGGGCATTGAGTCAAACAGAGCTTGGATGGCGTGTACAGGTACAGATGCCCATATAGCTTCAACACGATACCACAGTTCATCAAGAGTAGTGACTGGCGTATTGTGATGAGCCAGTTGCTCGGCCACCATTGACCAGACGTTTTCAACTGGTGAGAGATCTGGAGAACGTGCTGGTCAGGGTAGCAGTAGAACATTTTCCGTATGCAGAAAGGCCCGTACAGAACTCGCAATATGCGGTCGTGCGTTATCCTGCTGAAATACAAGGTTTCGTAGAGATCTAATGAAGGGTAGAGCCACAGGTCGTAACACATCTGAAGTGTAACGGCCACTGTTCAAAGTGCTGTCGATGCGAACAAGAGGTGTCCGAAACGTGTAACCAATGGCACCCAATACTATCACGCCGGGTGATACGCCAGTATGGCGATGACGAATACACGCTTCCAATGTGCGTTCACCGCGATGTCGCCAAACACGGATGTGATCATCATGATGCTGTAAACAGAACCTGGATTCATACGAAAAAATGACGTTTTGCCAATCGTGTACCCAGGTTTGTCGTTGCGTACACCATCGCAGGCGTTCCTGTTTGTGATGCAGTGTCAAGGGTAGCCTCAACTGCAAATGTCGTCGAACTGTTCGTGCAAATGGTTCTTGTCTTGCACATGTCCCCATCTGTTGGCACAGGGATCGTGACGTGATTGCACGATCCGTTACAGCCATGCGGATAACATCCCTGTCATCTCGACTGCTAGTGATTCGAGGACGCTGGGATCCAGCACGGCATTCCGTATTGTCATCCTGAATCCATCGATTCCATTTTCTGCTAACAGTCACTGGATCGCTACCAACGCGAGCAGCAATGTCGCGATACGATAAACCGCAATTGCGATAGGCAACGATCCGATCTTTATTAAAGGCGAGAACGTGATGGTACGCATTCCCCCTTACACTAGGCATCACAACAACGTTTCACCAGACAACGCCGGTCAACTGCTGTTTGTGTATGACAAATCAGTTGGAAACTTTCCTCGTGTCCGCATGTTGTAGGTGTCGCGCCAACCTTGTGTGAATCCTCTGAAAAGCTAATCATTTGCATATCACAGCATCATCTTCCTGCCGTTTAAATTTCGCGTCTGTAGCACATCTTCGTAGTGTAGCAATTTTAATGGACAGGAGTGTAGATTTACTGTTTATTTGTAATGAAAATTTGTTCTCATAAAGTAATTTTACTTATAAATACACGTATAAACGTTATGTCTCTTTCAGCCCTTCTTCTCCACTTTCTCTTGTGTCTCTCCCTTCCTCCTAAGGACCGTCCGATTATTCGGTTTTGGTTTCGGCGAAAATGTTGTTTCCGGCCGCTGTTTCCGTTTCTGCCAGAAATCAGCCGAATCTTCAGCTTGGCCAAAATTAGCTTTCCTTAACCCACTGATGCGGCCGGTCGCTTTCTTGATGGATTCAGTCAACAATAACGCTTTACTTTAGTTGACCGTGCACGTTTAACTGCTAGGAGGTTCTCCTCCCAAGTAAAACTCGTAGGTATTTTGTTGTTAAGCACCATATAAAGTAGTAATATCTTGTAGGGATAAACTACGTTAATGGTAGTTTATTTTAATCGGTTTTGTACGTAGCAGAACGGTTTATAATATTGTTGTGCTGTTAAGTTTGATTAATGAGTTTCTGTTAGAGTTGGGTAACACGATTCTATTTTAGGAATCGATTCTTGAGATTCAATCCCACATTATGAATCGATTCGTTCACGATTCTTTCGCGATTCTTTAGTCTGCATTGGCGCGATTCTTACTTCTACATCTTGCTCATAGATGGCAATACATGTCTGTATCATGGATGTTGGAATCTTAACCTTTTGCATCTGTCCCTACGATTCGTTCACGATTCTTTCTGGTCTGTGACGGCACGATTCTTACAGAATGCCGAAAAGGTTACAATATGGGTATCGGATTTTTTAATATTTATGGTGCGTAAAGTTCAGACTTAAAATAATGATGCAAAGCCATTCGATTCAGCTCTCAAAAATTCTGTAGAAAATAGTGTGAAGTTTTGCGAGCGATTATAAACACGTATTATACTACCAACTATTTCTGCTGTCATCATAGCTCATTTAGTAGCGTTGTAGGTTTAGTGAACTTAGATCACTTATTTCGAATCCGCTGTAGCCTTATATATATTTTTTTTTCGTTCTGCTTGAATTCTTCGGCCGTTTATATATAAATTTAATTAAATCTATGGTAATTAACAGATATCTAATCATTATAAAATACTTATTATGTAAAATCAATTAGTTTAACGAAACACTAAATAAACATTAAAAATAAAAATCCGTCTCTAAATATTAAATTTCTTTCGAGATGCAAGAAATTCACGTTTATTAAAATGTTACTTTTTTGTAAAATCGGTTTCTTTCAAGAAAGCTGATAACGTAAAAACCAAAATGGTAAAAAGATTTTTGAGATGGCTTTAAAAACATTTAAAATCGCCTTTTTATATAAAAAGAATATTTTTGTAAAATTGAGTTTTTACAAAAACTACAACTAGGTAGATGAACTCGAAAAGCTTAAACCTCTCTAAACACAAAATATAATCCAAATCGTTACAGCCATTTCCGGGATACGCGAAATATAAATGTGTGTATTTCGCTGCATTTTCTTTCTGTCATCTGTAATTCGTGAATAGACTAATAATTAATAGCTCACGATCTTCGTTCTGTGCTTCCTTTGTTCACACTCTTTCTGGATTCTTAATTATTCGGCACGATTCACCACTTGCATTGGAATCATGAATCGTTGGATCTTGGAATCGTCACGAGACAGGCGATTCTTTTGAACGATGATTCGTCCGGATCACGATTCGATTCTTATGAGTCATTATGTGTATTCGTTCAAATCAACGACTCATTGACGAATCGCCACAACTCTATTTGCTGTAAAAAATTAAATGGAAAATGTTGGAAGTACATAAAAAAGAAAAAAAAAGCGAAGAGCTCTTTTTAATAACTAATATGTGTTTAGGAAATATTGATCATGATTCCTGTTCAGTTTGTGTAAATTTATACTGACAATAGTCATACTGTTATTCGGAACTGTAACTTAATTTTTTGAATTACTTTCTGCAGCAATGTTATTGAAGCTGCTTTGCATTCAGCAATGCAAAAAAGGAGATACGTAAAGTTGTTTGTAGTTTTCGAAAACCGAAAGTGAAGATGGCAGTACATAGCTATTGTTGGCGTCATAGAAGAAAGCGCTTCCGCGCATATAGGCGAAGCGTGGAAGGGAGGAGCTACGCCCGAGCGCCAACAGTGGAGCCTGCGGGAGAAACATTGCGTAACTCGCGCTAGCCAGGCACCTAAAGAATATTATTGGCTGCCAGTGCGCTAATGGAGGGGGGTGCGCAGAAAGGCTGAAAACTGGGCCGCCCTCCCACGTGATGCCGACTATAGCGCCCTAAGATAAGATATGGTTAATACTTGTTCCATAGATCACATATAAGACATTTCGTAATTGGTGTGGAACATGTTAGTTTAGTAAATGTTGTCTACACTTGACAATCAATATTTTAAGGATTTTTCATTTTTTTAAATTTTTTATTTATTTTTATTTTTTATTTTTATTCTTTTATTTATTTATTTAAGTATTATCTGAAATTTCATCTACATCGTAGAAGGAATTGACATTCAGAAATTCCTTTAATATCTTTTTAAATACTAGTTGGCTATCTGTCATACTTTTTGATGCTACTTGGTAAGTGACCAAAGACTTTTGTGGCAGCATAATTCGCCCCTTTCTGAGCCAAAGTTAGATTTAACCTTGAATAGTGAATGGTAAAGGTATTGGTGGTAGTCTTGTTGAGGCTCTGACATTTCGTAGTGTCTATTTGGTATATTTGATGTGTACCTAAAGACTATCTTGCTACAAGAAGGTATGCAGAACTGTGGAATTTGTGGTAGCTATACAGTTGTGTCGTTAGTTAGAGGTGAACGGGAACAGGATCACGTCGAACTATCGAAATTTACGTGTTGAAGAAAATCGACCTTGAAAAGAATATGTGTGTAAAAATTATGACCTTTTATAAAACAAAGTTTTTAAATAGTCATTTTCACTGGCAGACTAAGGGTTACAAAGGCGTTTCACTATTTACTTCGTGTTATAATGGTGCTGTGCATTTTTCGGTGCAGATAGAATGTACCCATAGTTGTTTTCTTTTTGTCCCTCTTATTTACGGATAAAACGTAATTCCGAGACACGAAATATCGAAAATCCACTGTATCGACTTAGCTTTACATATTATCTAATTTCCTTTAATTTTTCTTTTTAAGCAGAAAATGTCACAACGAGGACAAGAAAATCCAATTACGAAATACTTTAATAAAAGTACTGTAGAGTTGTCGAAAACTGTTTGCCTTCCATGTCATATTCGACGGACTCCTGATTAGGCTTACACACAGCCAAGAACACCTAGCACAGGAAGGGGACCTTGGAAAATGTAGAAAAACTATTGTTTTGTGGTGTATCGTAAATACACAGATAATTTAACTTAATTCCGCAAATTTCGGACACGGTTTCGGTTTCGGCCAAACCTAGAAGAGGAGCAGAATATTTCGATATGATTTCGGTTTCGGCCAAAAATGATGTTTCGAAGTACTTTTAATAAAAGTACTGTAGAGTTGTCGAAAACTGTTTGCCTTCCGTGTCATATTCGACGGACTCCTGATTAGGCTTACACACAGCCAAGAAGACCTAGTACAGGAAGGGAACCTTGGAAAATGTAGAAAAAATAGTGTTTTGTGGTGTATCGTAAATACACAGATAATTTAACTTAATTCCGCAAATTTCGGACACTATTTCGGTTTCGGCAAAACCTAGAAGAGGAGCAGAATATTTCGTTATGATTTCCGTTTCGGCAAAAAATCATGTTTCGGTCGGACTCTGTATCCAACCCATGTACCCCTCCCTATCTTCCTCCTTTTCGTTTCTCTCTACAATAGCTCTCACGCTTTCCTGTCGGGTGTCATTCGCTTTTCGCACCAACTGAATTATTGCCCTGACAGTTGGCAGTAGTCCATCGTTCGACCGTACGGCGCTAGCGAGAGCCAGCGAGACGCAAAAACGGCAGTCATATGACTTGTTATCGCCAAGCCTGCAGTGCCCTTTGCATACAGATGCCGCCAAGGAGCTGCTGTGGGCGACCTGCTCACTGTGCGACTCCAAGTCTGTGCAAAATGCAGCAAATGTTCAAATGTTTGTAATTCCTATGGGACCAAACTACGTTGGTCATCAGTCCCTAGACTTACAAACTACTTACACTTAGTTAAACTAACCTAAAGACAACACACACATCCATGCCCGAGGGGGGGATTCGAACCCCCGACGACGGGCGGCCGCGCGCAACGTAACATGGCGCTCCAGTATGCGCGGCTAATCCGCCGCGGCGCAAAATGCAGCCTCAGCGGTGTTATCAGTAGAGGTAGAAAGTTGATAATTTCCTTTTTTTACTGGAAGCCCAATCTATCTTACTATAGGAAGACAAGTTGTCGTTGTTACCTAAAGTCACGAAAATGTTTGACCCATTTACTAAGAAATATATAATTTTCTGATAGATGCATTAATATACATAGGGAGTTCTTTGAGAGGTGGTAGTATTCATCGAAGGAAGAAATAAAAGTATTCTTGAAAAATGAAGCGCCAAGATCGCGAAGTACTTATTTACTGAATGACGACTGGTTTTCGAGGACTATGCCACCACATCTGGTCATATCACATTTTATAAGCTGGTCATCTAATTAAAAAATGGAGATCAAATAACACTTGCAACATAGCACTTATATCTTGCACTAGTATTTAATCTCCATTTTTTAAAATAATCTGACCAACTTATAAAATGTAATATGACAAGATGGTGTTGGCGTAGTCCGAAACCGGTCGTCATTAAATAAATATTTCGCGATCTTGGCGTTTTAATTTTGAAAAATATTAATCTACCACATCGCCTCCAAAACCTGCGATGTCAGGTAAGATCAACAAGAAATAAAAAGGCCGGCCGCGGTGGCCGAGGTGACTGAGGCGCTCCAGTCGCGGTCAGCACGGCCACTACGGTCGTGGGTTCGAATCCCCCCTCGGGCATGGATATTTGTGCCGTCCTAGTTCGTAAGTAGTTCATAAGTAGTTTGTAAGTTTAGGGACTGATGACCCCGTAGTTAAGTCCCATAGACTATACAAACATTTGAACATTTGCTTGACACACCAAGTCCCCGTGACCTACGGGACAGTATTTACAGATGCCTAAACATGACCACCTGCAGACGCAGCTCGTGAGCAAGGAGCTATTCCCAAAAGAACTTACTGTAAGTTTTGTAAATACCGATTTTAGTTTTAAACATTGTTAATCATACGCGGTTTTCGAATATGATGGATTTTTTGCGTTATATGAAGTTTAGACTACTATTGTTTAATTTATGAGAGTTTGGTTATTTTGTTTTGTGGTTTCTTGAGGAAATAAATGTTTCATGTTATTCAAGGTTATTTAATGTATTATACCCTCTTCCTTATCATGACATTGAATTTCTTAAAGAGTTTTTCATTATTATATATTGTGTGGGCCTCTGAGGCCAATGGTGTGGCCCAGACGTAGGGGCCTGGTGGTGTGGCCCACAGAGTTAAACGTGTTTATAGGAATGTCTACGCGGCGCTTGATTGCGTATATTGGCAAATCGTTGCATTGGCGCCCCGTCATACGTGTCAGCAGGGCGTACGATTTCTTACCGACATTATTTGCGATTGGGTATTCTGCAGTCAATTGTGTGATTCGTGTTGTAGGCTACAATAATTAGTTTTCGTCGTGTTTGTGCGCCATACGGGCGAGTACTGTCAACTCTGGGTATCTGTCATGATTTTTTCCCTTCAAACAAATATTAAATCAGATTATTTTGTAATTGGGGCATCCGTAGCTGGGAAAATACATTTCCTTATATGAATTTATCAATTGCTCTAAAATGATGGTAAAATTTTAAATATTGATAGAACACCATACTAGTAAATGACTTCAAATATTGTCATTCCATGAAACAAATAATAATTTGTTGTCCTTAGCTTAGTTTACCTTAGACGCATCATCAGCAGATAAATTTTTTCATGTGACAATTCATTACAGAGTCCCAACGTTCTAATAGCTTTCATCTGTCATCTGAATAAAAGTCATTAAATAGGCCCGGATATATGGAACAGAAATTATCATTCTCATTCAAAATAAGAACAAAGGACGTTAAAATTCTGGGACAAATATGCGTATAATTTTGATTACTGTATTGTCCATGAAACCAGTAGATCATGAACAATACCGAAATCAAAATTACGCGCCTATTTATTCAAATGGACTCAACTGCTGAGTTATCAGTCCATAGCTTACAAACTACTTAAACAAAGGTAAGGACAACACAAACAGCACGCCCGATGGGGCACTCGAACCTCCGAAGGAGAAATGACGCGCGCGCCGCAGCTCGGCACCTCAATGCTCACGGCTAATCCGCCGCGCGTCCCTGTTGGTCCTACATTTTAACGTCTTTTTTTTTAATGTCTGTGGTTATTTTTGTCGGACTGGTTCCATATATACGGGCCTATTTAATGAGTTTTTTTTTTTCAGGTGACAGATGAAAGGAATTAGAACGTTGGAACTCTGTAATGAATTTTCAGGTACAGCACTTAATCCTTATCCCACGGATGATACTAAAACTGTACAACCCATCCCATTGCTGTACGAATAAGATGGGCTGGAGGCGTTGTCAGGATGGAAGGCGAAGCGACGAAGGGGTCGGATGTAGTGAATGAGTGCCAATCTAAGTTAGCGGATTTGAAAATGGAAGAGGTAAAGGTTACGGTTGACACAGTTGGTGGCTGATACCGAACAGCCGCTAGGAGGGAGCGGACGGCATGCGGCCGTTCGCCCTGCACAGAGGCTGGTCCTCTGGAGTGCGTCTCTTCTGCACGAGAACTAAAACAGAATAGAGCGAAGGACCTGATTCCCGCATCTCTGAGTCCTCCAGCAACAGCACACCTGATCAAATGTGGGTGTCAACTATTGGCTCCACGGTAGCATGGAAACACTAGTAGTTTCAGCACGGACGTCAGAAGGGTGGCGTAATTTTAGAATCAGCAGTCAATACAGGTTCTGGCCGGATCTGTCCTGCAAGGTGGACAGTTCAAGAGATAAGTTCATGGCTAATAGAAAACAAGTTGATGTTGAATCACAGTAAAACTCAGTTTTTACAATTTCTAACACATAATTTGACGAAATCTGACATTATGATTACACATAATGGGCATGTGATAAGTGACACTGAACAGTTCAAATTTCTAGGTGTTCATATAGACAGTAAGCTGTCATGGAAAGCCCATGTTTAGGATCTTGTTCCAAAACTAAATTCTGCTATATTTACCATTAGAACAATATCTGAGATAAGTGATATTTCAACACGAAAAGTAGTCTATTTCGCTTACTTTCACTCACTTATGACGTACGGCATTGTTTTTTGGGGTAACTCGCCTGATGCAAAAAGGATATTTCTGGCTCAAAAACGGGCGGTTCGAGCAATATCTGGTGTAAGTTTCCGAACGTCATGTCGACCCCTTTTCAGTAGTCTGGGAATTTTGACTCTGGCGTCACAATACGTTTTTTCTTTAATGTCTTTTGTTGGTAATAATATCAGCTTATTCCCACGAGTTAGTAGCTTTCACTCGGTGAATACTAGACAGATGTCTAATCTACATTTGCCCCACACCACCTTAACACTTGTGCAGAAAGGGGTGCAGTATTCTGCGGCATCCATTTTCAATAAGCTGCCACAAGAACTAAAGAATCTTAGCACTAATCCACATGCTTTCAAATCTAAATTGAAGAGTTACCTCGTGGCTCACTCCTTTTATTCTGTCGAGGAGCTCCTAGAAAAGTTAAACAATTAAGCTAATTCATTTTTTCTTTATTGATTCTTTTCACTTTGTCTTAAGATTGTCGTGTGCAAAGGACTACTTAAAATTTTTCTATTACCATTCCTGTGTAACAATGTATTGACTTGTTCCATGACCATGGAGTCTTACTCCTCAAGTGGGTCCTATGTAACAGAAAAAACAAATAAATAATAAATAAAAACAGCTTTGGTCACATTGGCGAGGCGTACGTTGTAGTGGAAGAACACTTGTAAAACTTAGGTGAAGTTTTGAAATATCCTGTACAATCATATGAAAAAATTTATCACCTGATGATGCGTCTTTAAAGACGTGAAACCGGTCGTCGATCTGTAAAGCAAGGATCTTAATAAGAAAACAGCGGACGCTGCTCCAGAAAGTATTATTTGTTTAATGGGATGACAGAATTTGAAGTCATTTACAAATAAGTTGTTCTATCAGTATTTAAAATTTTACCATCATTTTAGAACAACTGATAAATTCATACAAAATGAATATATGAAATCACTTTTGTTATTGTGTTGTTTGTAGATGAAAATTATGCAGTGCCCTTACATTTTCTTATTTCCACCTCGTGTTGGCAATGAATGCCTACTAGTCGATGACAAAAATGATGTATATGACATCCCACTATAGTTTAGTAAATGAAAGTAGCCTGCGAGCCCGTTTCCTCTCTCTGAAAAATGTCCACAGCTCACACTGCCCTCTGATAAGCTGTTCGGAAGTCTTTTCCATCGTCTTAGGGCTGCAGGTACCCTAGGACTGACATTGAAAGGACGCGCACAGGCTGAAATAGACGAGAGTGTGCTACGTCTAATGGAAGAAAACCCTGGGAGCAAGTGTGGAACGATTAGTAGCACTTCAGGAACAATTGCTCTTGCAAAATTATCCACAGCATGTTCAGAGGTCGCAGGATTATTATGGAAGATGCAAGTATTTCAACGACTGATGAAGAAGTGTGCAACAAATTCACTACATTTTATTTACCGATGAGGTAGCGTTCACGAGAGCTAGATTGGGATTTCCTGTTTATGGGCATATGTAAATCCTCACTTCAGGAAGAAGGCACTGAGGCAGATTCTCATCAACGTATGGCCCGGCGTACTAAGCGACAGATTAATGGGGATACATTATCTGGACTTTCTCATTAATGCAGTGCCTACTTTTCTGGATGATATGCCACGTGAGCAACGATCATGGATGTTATTCATGGATCATGACGCACCTGCATACTTTCGTCATAAGCACTCTGGAATATGCAGGTCATCATTTCTGTGCCACACACGCCTTCAGACAGAGCTTACTTTAAGCGAAAACAACGCATTTCCACCCTCCAATGAACTTTTATGAGCGCTGCGTTGTTGGCTGTTTCAGTGGCACCCTGGCCACAGTGACACTAGTCCTTCGTCATGATGAAAATGGACGGTTCCTATTGGTTCCTAATGGTATAACATATAACCATTTCATGCCTCTTGATTCGTTCGACCACCACACCTCACAAGATACGGAGTTCCTATGTCTGCAGAATACAGACGTTCCAACTAATGTTTACTATGCAGGTATGATCCACTGTCTAATGTAGTTCCTAACGTGTATATCAGTCAGCACATCCATCAGCTCCCTCTACCTGGCGATGCGACCACATTCAAAATGCTAAAGTAGGAATAGGTAGTCAGTGGTGAGGCATGATTGTATTTCAGAATGATTTTTTTGTACATGGATTACGCCTGACTGGTTACGTTAATTAACGGTAATATTTTGACCATGCTTTTGAGAAGTTCTAGGGTTTTTCAGAAATTTTGAAAGTAAGTAATGTAGCAAAATTCCACTTGAGCGATAGTGGCACAGCCAGTCTGTAACTGAGTTTCAATTTTTTTCTTTTCTTTTTTATTTATTTTTTTGACAATCAGGTATTGTAATGAATCAAGATTTCCTCACTAACATTTCCTGCATATTCCGACTTTAATATCACATTATTTTAGTCAAGACGAATCGTTTGAATACAAATTCGATGAGGTATGGGAATTCTTAACGATAATAATTACAGTTTGATATGCAAATTACGAGATCATTTCGCAAGTGTGACAAGATAATTGGGGCTACACACTTCTTCTTTCTAAAGCGAGGCGAGGTGCCCACGCAGCGGCGACTGACAAGAATAGCCAGGTGCGCGGAAGGGTCCTCACTCCACTCTCTCCGGCCCAAAAGCCACTTTCCTTTTCGGGGAAATACGGACGATTAAAATCCTTTTAAATGCCACACAATACCACTCTCAACAAAAGGTGTTTACTAGCTGCTTTTAACCGCAGGTGGAACGCGAATTCCAACTAGCGCCTTCTGGGAGGAAAGACCTAAATGAGACATTAACAAACTCTCGCCATATGGCATTTTAAGACGCACCATCTGATTGGTAGGCGAGCCACTGGCTTGGTAGCACCAGCGACACCAAACGATATACACAAGCAGAACTAAAAAAATTAAGGCATTACACTCTCTCTCCCACTCCGGCTGTGTGTGTCAAGGAGCACGCAAACTAGTGGTGCGACGATCTCGCAGCGATTTCTCGTGCAGAGAGGTGATAAGGACTCTTGTACGGCTTTGCACCGTCACGACGCAAAGGATACCGTGCTCACAGGTGCGGTCCCTTTAGGGAGATGCTTGTCCACTGTTGGTCGGGCTGATCTCTACGAGTATACGGTAACTCGGGCGTCCGATCCCTGATTGACGTGAGTGCACAGGAGCTCTCCCGATAACCTATTTGTAATCCGGGCCAATGTCCCGAAGATGAATGAAATTGGTCCCAATCCCCCGGTTCCGACCAAGGTTTTCGGGAGGTTGGTTGTAAGGCGTATGCCGAAACTGGTAAGCCCCTCCCAGTTATTTCCAACTGGGATGCACCTTTGCCCCACTATCAGCTTGTCTGATAATTGGTTGAATAGAACCGCGACTCTTTATGGGCCGGATCTCAAACAGCCCGCTCCACTCCTCGGAAGAAGAAGAAAGGTATAAGGTTGTTGTTGTTTTTTTTTTTTTTTTTGAACTGTATGACGCGTCAGTTGGCAATTGCCTCCGCGCACGAGAGTTATGCATTATGCACGGTAGTACGATAGTCTTGGTGCGATTATTTAGTAAACTGAAGTATCAGTTTTCCTAATATTTGGATAATTTGCAAGGAACTTTGTACATCGAAGAACCGGTATCAGCGTAGCATAATGCTTCCTGTTTGTTTACGAAAAATCGCACAGGATATGTGGATGCGTCAATGTAAATGAACCAGTTTTTATTGTATAAAGTAAAGACACGTTAGTCAAACGTGCGATATATATCGCTGGCACTGATGCCGCTACTTCTATGTACACCGTTGCTTGCAAATTACCATTATTTTTCCTATTTATTAATTTAAAAAAATTCCTTTTTACATTTTTTGCCTGATGTACGATAATTCTGAGTGAAAATCTATAATTTTTACTTTGTAGTACGATGTTTTCGCATTTACGAGTTGGCAACACTGCGTTGGTTACCGCACTGGTAAGTGCGACTGCTCTAGGGCAGAGGCCAGCAAACAATCTTAGATGGTGTCCGGACACTATTGAATATTTTTGTCGAGGTCCACAAGTAAAATCTCATATTCCTTATTAATATTCTATTTTACGTTTTATTCGCAAAATAATATGAAACACAACACATTTTACGATTTATATTAAAGAATCCAGAAAAAGTAATATTCTTAACATTTTATTTTATTTTAATTTTCATTCTCAAACTAATATCAAATACAATAGATGTGAAACAGAAACGTATGATAAAAAAAGACATATTATTTTGCAAAGTTGCGTTCCTTGGTAGCACAAAATGGTGTTTAAATTGATATGCCCTGACCGCTTAAGTAGAGGCATCAGAGATTGTCAGAGTTGGTATGAAGTCGATATATACTCGTAGAATTTCCTTGTTCATTAAATAAAGTTATTGTGTTGGATTCGTCGGTACAGAACTTTTATGCGGATCACCGGCCAGCTTCCTCCATTCTGCCGACACTCTTGAGTGTACTCCCCGACGATGCAAATGGTGACAACTATTTTTTTTAAAATCTACCTTTAATAATAATTAAGGGATCTAATTTTCAGCAGGTAATTGTAAAATTCTAGATAAATATTAAGGTGGGTCTCATATAAATTGTTATCAACATGAAAAAGCTTTTCTTTAATAATTTGAGTATGTAACTTTTACTTTCAAACTTATTTTGGCGGTCCAGCTTTTTGCCTTCCGTTGTCCGGATGTGGACTGCGGTCCGCCATTTGCCGACCACTGCTCTAGGGAGAAGCTTGTCCACTGATGGTCGAGCTGTGAGTGCAATCTTGCTCCCTCCACCCCCCCCCCCCCCCCCCAATAATCCATTTTTAGTCTGGGGGCAATGTCCCAGAAGTTAAATTGGTCCCAATCCCCTGGTTCTGACCAAGGTTTTCTGGAGGTTTTCCTTGGTTGTAAGGCGTATGCCGGAACTGGTAAACCCCCTTCCCCCACTTATTCCCATTTGGGATCATCCTTTGCCCCACTATCAGCTTGTCTGATAATTGGCTGAATAGAACCGCGACTCTTTATGGGCCGGATCTCAAACAGCCCGCTCTACCCCTCGGATTGGAGGATGAAAAGAATAAGCTAATTACAATGTTAGGAGCACCTCTGTCGTGGAACGAATCCTAGTGATTCTCCAGTGGACAGTTCTAAGGATTGCGCATTGTTCATAGTATTGACCGAGATACTTAAAATCTGATGTGAACATAGAGAGAGTGCATTAGGTAACGCTTGAGATCACATTTTTGAGTGGCAACGCGTTGGGTTAGTCTGAGACTGATATACAACGCCAATTTATAGCCAGACTAGGATTTACCGGTCGTTCTTGACTTCATCAAGATGCAGGGAAAGTGCGATCGGCTGTAGTCGACCAAGACAGACAATATTTAGTTTTGATTTCAGCGAAAATGCAGCTAGCAGCCATTGTTAATGGTAATGTTAATGTTAATGTTAATGGTAAGCCCATCGCCAAATAGTAATAACAAATACATTTTTTATCATTGCGTAATATTTCTGACATTGCGACAGCCTCGATCATAAGCTGACGAAATTGAATTAATTTTCAAGTAAAGTAGGCGTGGTCTTCAGCTAATCTACCAACGTTTTTATCCTGTCAACCTACCTGGAACTTGGATATTATAAAATTTAATTTGTTTCTTTATTAATGTATTTTTTAAGTAAGCAATGTCAAAGTTTACAATCGGTTTTTTATTTCAGTAACTAGCGTCATCACTTTAGTACCTGAACTGATACTTACTAGTTACACCTTGTTAATTTTAAGATTTTTCTTACAGGAGATGTCATCTACATTCATCTTTGCATAAGTGATGAAGTTTCACCGTTTGTAGGTAGACAAGGAACATCTTTCTGAATTCTGTATGCCTTGATGTTGATGTCTTCCTTGTAGGAGCCTAGCGCACATTTGATGGTTATATTAATACGTTGCGCACTACAAATAGTTGGAAGAGTAGCATCAAAATCATATCAGCATAGTAACTTCACACTGCATTGTGTAATTGAAAGGAAAGACTTTCTGACTAAGCCATCCCAAGTAGTTGTCGAAACCAGTGTCAAAAAAATACCGCTAATTAAAGCAACCAGTGGGCTGTTACTCATGAACAAAAAATTTGTGTATCGTTTCGTATGTATAAAACCCTGAATGAACACCAACTGAAAAATGCACCTGTCAGACCACTAGGCAAATACGTTTCTCTTTAAACGACACTGGCAGGAAAGTGTGGCCCCGCGCGGGAATGGTCGAGCGCACTAAGGCGCAGTGCAGTGAGAGCCCGGCTGCTCTCCGTCGAAGGTTCAAGTCCTCCCTCGGGGTCAGGGTGTGTGTATTGTCCTTAACATAAATTAGTTTAAGTAGTTTGTAAGTCTAGGGACTGATGTTCACCAGTTTGGTCCCGTAACTTTACAAACATTTGATGCAGCTTCCTATAGCTGGGCCGAAATACGATGATCCTTGGAACACCTTCTGGGCTGGGAGACCGCCCCGGCCGCGGAAACTGAATGAAACCATGTTGCCAAGTATATAGTTCGCTGCTGGACAGTATAGTTAACGGTCGCCTTTGTCTGACAGAACTGGCAAAAGTGCACAGCGCAGCCGGACGCGCGTATGCGCAAAGCAATGTTCACATTTGACTTACTCCAATGGTCTGCTGTCGCAGCCGGCGCTCAAAGGTGCAAGCACCAGGGATCATCGTATTTCGGCTCGACTATAATTCCGCCTTCCTCACCAGAAATGCCCATACTGACATTTGAACATCTTGAACGGAAGTAACAGACAGTGCGACGACTACAACTGACAAAAATACAAGAAATGTATCCATAAATGCCAATATGAATCAGCATCAATTGTACAATATATTGATTACATAGGAAAATTTGTGCTGGTCCTGAAATCGAACCCGCATTTGCCGCTTTTTGCGAGAGATCGCGTTAATGATGAAACTATCAGTGCACGCGCCTCTTACTGACCCAGTCACTCCCGTGTTTGGCAGCGTGGCGACACTTCGCGGCGAGATGTACAACGGGTTCTTGTGCCGCAGATGGACACTCCTGACTGCGTGGCAGCAACGTCACTACTTACAAGAACGTGGCCTACGAGAAAGACAGGCTCCAGCCAACACCGTCTGAAGAGAAGGCCTGCGCGCTGCCATTCCACGTCACGCAGAGTAGTTCGCGATCGCGTAGCTCCGGGCTTGCCGATGTGAGGCGGTGGGCTGTGCCTCATCGGCAAGCCAGTGAGCTACGCGACCGCGGCCTACTCTGCGTGACGTGGCACGCCAGCGCGCAGGCCTCTTCAGACGGTGTTGCTCATGCGCAGTCGTCATGCCACGTAAGCAAGGTAGTTCCGAACCAGCGCGATCGCGAGCTCAGTGGCTGCCCGCTCCGCTATGACGCAGTGGGCAGTGCTCCAGTGGTCGGCCAATCGGCTAACGATCGCGCCGACTCGGAACTACCTTGCTTACGTGGCATGACGACTGCGCTGGGGCCTGTCTTTCTCGTAGGCCTCGTTACAAGAACTAGGCCAACCAGGAAACTTCGGTTATCGCCATTTCTGGTCAATTGCATGCTAACACCAACAAGCGTACACCTTCCTATTTTCCACCAATCAGAACCACCGGTTGAAACACCAATAAGCGCATCTTCCTCCCGTATTTCCGCCTATCAGAAACAATGCAAGTACCATTATTCTTATTCATTCCTCTTTTCGCTGACCTCTGGGGAAAGAATTGGCTTTATAAGACAAGCACAGGAGGAAACAAGCCAGGATGGCTTCTGTAACGGACATATTTTGTTATCATGACGCGGCAAATAGCTCAGAAGAATTATTTTAACAATAATGACCGTGAATTTTTACATTCTTACATGAATCCCCGCACTACCTTGTACCCGTAAGTGTTCGTACATTCCATTTTATAAATTCTCTACAGAGAGAGATGTTCACTACAAATGACACATGCCTTATCTTAAATACGGTTTCCGGTTCCGTATTCTCGAACGTCTTAACCATTTAGAATATATCTGAATGTTTCCCAGGCCGACCAAAAGTTACACACATTATCTACTGATCGTGAGTGCTGACACACTGCATAATGTAATAACATTGCTCATACCATCTTCGCAACCACAAGTATGCGACGTTTGTGATAAGCGTTTATCCATGTTGGGGAATCATATACTGGAACGCCCGAGAACTCGTGGGTAGGAGACAACATGCCTTTTGTGTCTTCTATCGCAGGAGTGAGCGCAAAGCGAACGGATATTGTGACCGTTTGTGAAAATAGTTTAACTGCCGTACAATCCCACTTATTCTTCTTCGTATTTCCTTCCTTTCTCTCCTCGCTACGTCGTCTTCCATCGATCCTTTCACCCCGAATCGTAGCGACGTCCTGCAGCGATAAAACATTGAGATCGCATTCGCGTGAACGACCATTCAAACCCCTGTGGGACTATCGACGCTTAGAGATTCGCCGCCGCGTGGCCATATCGCGATAGTTCCTCTAAAACAGCACGGCCAGATCATTCTTTTCCGCTCTTCGTAATACTGCACCCCATGGAAATGTCGCCCACTACAAGCGCCATTGCTACCTCAACCTACTTGCGGTGTCTGCCACGTTTAAAACTGCAGTTACGCGGAATGCGAATGCAATAGAGAACACTTTGAAATCCAATCTAAAGTTTAAACAACGTCGTGTCGTATGGCCTCGGTGGAAAAGAGGAAAAAAATCTCCGAAACTGCTTCCAGTTAAACTAAAGCAATTTACTTTTGAAATGCTTGCACAACTGTTTCTACAGAAACGTGATAAAATTACACATCTCTTCTGAAAACTTCAGAATTTTTGAAGCGAATGCACAAGAAAAGGATGTTGAGAAAAATATTTCAAAAGATATATATATTACATTAGAGGACTAATTTAGATAGATTTACGTGTAACAATTAAAATTTTCTTTCTTTATCAGCAATTATTTCGCACTATTTTGTATTGGGACACAGCTGTCGTCGGAGTGACTAGTTACGTATTTTTAAGTTCCTACATTTCCATTTATTAAAAGCAGAAAATCACTCTCTAAGTTTTGTGTCCCAGCCTCGTCGCTTCTTTTGTGTCTCGTTTCCGTCGTAGGTGTCGGTGGTCGAGTAAAAAGAGATCGACACATGAATAAAGGAAGCACGCTTGTGCAGATAGGAGGCGACCAGCCAGTGGGACAGCAGAAACTAGAAACACTACAGTAAATTAGAACGAGATATATATTGCACAGAATTTATACAATACTTAACTTTTACATAGCTCAGTACTGCAGAAGGCTGATACATAGTTGAGCATGAGGCCTGCCTAGTGCCTTGTCCGATAGCCAAGTCTTCACTGGTGCCTATGTGATTCTAAAGTGTTAACTGATTCCTATCTCAGTTCCAAGTGAACGATGTCGTTCAGTGGTGACCACGAGCGGAGTTGCAGCAGAGGGCGCTCGTGGCTGACGTAGTAAGAACGCCGCGTCATGCGTGCATGGCGGCGCGCGGCAAAAGTAGGTGGCGCGCACTTTAGACTTGTGCGACACCACACTAAGTAAACTCAAATTACATACTTATTACATATCATAGTGGGAAACGAAAATTAAGTATCATTGGAGCTAATCACTTCGGCTTCAAGGACGCAAATGTCAATGTATAAGATTCAAGTGAAATAACTAATAACTCCAATAAGAATATTGTTGCCGGCCGCGGTGGCCGAGAGGTCTGCATCGCGCCAGTCACGTTCTGCACGGCCACTACGGTCAGGGGTTCGAATCCCCCCTCGGGCATGGATGTTTGTGCCGTTCATTGTATTAGGTAGTAGTTTGTAAGTTTAGGGACTGATGACCTCGTAGTTAAGTCCCATAAGCTCCATAAATATTTGAACACTTTTTTTTTCTTTTTTTTTTTACAATATTGTTGCCGCGGCTGAATGGCCGAACGCATTGAGACGATGTGCACCGATGCGCGAGGCCGTTCCCCGTCGGGGGTTCGAATCCCCCCTGGATGTTTGTGCTGTCTTTAGTATAAGGTAGTTCATAAGTTTAGAGACTGATGACCCCGTAGTTAAGTCCCATAAGCTTGACAAACATTCCAATAATATTGCTGTTGTGGCCTTCAGTCCGCAGACTGGTTTCATCGATCTGTCCATGCTCCCCTCTCCGGTGCCAGCATTTTCATATGAGAATAAGAGCGACTGCCTACACCTATTTGGAGAGTTGCTCAGGAAGTCTTTTCTGAAATCGTAGCAAGGATGTAGAAGAATGTATAAATAGGGGAAAAATAGATACAGCCTACAGGAAAATAAAAGAAACATTTGGAGATAAGAAAAACAGCTCTATGAATATCAAAGACACTGATGAAAAACCAGTTCTCAGCAAAGAAGGGAAAGCTGAAAGGTGGAAAGAGTATATAGAGGGGCTCTACAAAGGAAATGAACTTAGAGACAATTTTGTAGGAAGGGAAGAGGATGTAGATGAAGATGAAATAGGAGATACTGTACTGAGAGAAGAATTTGACAGAGCACTGAAAGACCTAAGTCCAAACAAGGCCACTGGAGTAGATGATATTCCCTCAGAGCTACTGAAGTCTCTGGGATAACCAGCCATGACAAACCTGTTTCACCTGGTGTGTAAGATGTATGACACAGGTGAAGTACCCTCAGACTTTAAGAAAAATGTTATAATCCCCATTCCAAAGAAAGCAGGTGCAGACAGGTGTGAAAACCACAGAACTATCAGTTTAATAAGTCATGGTTGCAAAATATTAACATGGAATTATATACAGAAGGATGGAAAAGCTGGTAGAAGCCAACCTCGGGAAAGATCAGTTTGGGTTCAGGAGAAATGTTGGAACACGGGAGGCAATACTCACTTTACGGCTTATCCTAGAAGATAGATTTAGAAAAGGCAAACCTACATTTCTAGCTTTTGTAGATTTGGAGAAGGCTTTTGACAATGTTGATTGGAATAAACTCTTTCAAGTTCTGAAGCACGCAGGAGTAAAATATATGGAGCGTAAGGTTATTTACAACTTGTACAAAAACCAGACAGCGGTTGTCAGGGTTGAAGGGCATGAAAGGGATGAAGTGGTTGGAAAGGGAGTAAGACAGGGTTGTAGCCTTTCCCCAATGTTGTTCAATTTGTACATTGAGCAAGCTATAAAGGAAAGCAAGGAGAAATTTGGAGAAGGAATTAAAGTTCAGGGTGAAGAATTAAAAACATTGCGTTTTGCCGACGACATAGTAATTCTGTCAGATACAGCAAAGGACCTGGAAGAGCAATAGAACGGAATGGACAGTGTGCTGAAAGGCGCATATCAGATGAACATTAACAAGAACAAAACTAGGGTAATGGAGTGCAGTGTAAGAAAATCAGCTGATGCTGAAGGAATTAGAGTGGGAAATGAAGCAATAAAGGAGGTAGATGAGTTTTGTTACTTGGGCAGTAAAATACCAAATGATGGTCGCAGTACAGAGGATATAAAATGCAGAATGGCAATGGGTAGAAAAGCGTTCTTGAAAAGGAGAAATTTGTTAACATCGAATATTGATTTAAGCCTAAGGAAGTCCTTTCTGAAGGCATTTGTATGGAGTGTTGCCTTGTATGGGAGTGAGATATGGACGATAAACAGTGCGGACAGGAAGAGAATTCAGGCTTTTGAAATATGGTGCTACAGAAGAATGCTGAAGATTAGGTGGGTGGATCGCGTAACTAATGAGGAGGTACTGAACAGAATTGGAGAGAAAAGAAATTTCTAGCATACCTTGACTAAAAAAACGGATAGATTGGTAGGACACAATCTTAGACATCAAGGAATTGTGAATTTAGCGTTGGAGGGAAGTGTATGGGGTAAAATCGCAGAGGAAGACCAAGAGATGGATACAGTAGGCAGATTCAGACAGATGTAGGTTGCCGTTCTTATGTGGAGATGAAGAGGCTTGCTCAGGATAGGGTATTGTGGAGAGCTGCATCAAACCAGTCTCCGGACTGAAGTCCATAACAACAACATATATTTTTTTATTTAATATTGTAATACGAAAGTATTTGAGAAAGGTATTCCATTACTACGGTACTTCTACAACTTGGTACCCACTCTAACGCGTACTCTGAAATTTTCCAGATCTTCCCGCAATAGATCTTTAATAATAGATCTGGAAAGTTCAGAGTACGCGTTAGAGTGGGTACCAAATTTTAGAAGCACCGTAGTAATGGAATACGTTTCTCAAATACTTTCGTTTTACAATATTAAATAAAATAATATATACGATTTACGAAAACACTTCCTGAGCAACTCTCCAAATAGGTGTAGGCTGTCGTTCTTATTCTCAGATTTCTCGGATTTCAAGCCGCATCAAGTGGTTTACTGTCCTCGACTTTTCATCAGAGATGTCCTCTGCCATTGTCAAGTGGTTGACTGTCATATCGATGTCGCCGCCATGCCAGTGACGTCACCGGTGCTCAGTCCTTGACCATGTTCGGTAATGTTTCAGTCGCGCGGCTGCTGTGTCCACTTCAGCGCCCTGACAACAGGTCCCCAGGCCGTACTAAGCTGCAGTCCACCGTCTTTATTATGGTAGTTGTCAGATATTTTCATCTCTGTAGCCTCGATCATAACGCAGTCTCAGAAAGGAAGTTCGTCCATTTAATAACAGACGTATCATCGAAAGCAATTCCAGTGAATGTTCCACTACAGGCGACTCTTCATGGCAGCGTGATCTAAAACACCATTCGTTCTGTACTGCAAAAATCTGATCGATATGAAAGTGTCCAATTTCACACAATATTTTGCAAATATCTGGTATTTTAAGGCGTACATCATCGTTCAAAGAACTCATTAGTTGCCGGATCTTTGCTAGAGGCCAGAAGATTATGATGATTATAAGTCTGTTCTGCAGCCGGTTAACTTCCCGGTTAATGAGCCACAATACAGAAAAATGCTATCATTTTGGTGTCATCTTCGTTGTTCTTCTAATTTTGTGGCCTGGATGAAGTAGCTTGCAAAAGTTTGTCTGTTGTCGTAACCATTTTTCTAGAAAACCTTACATAAGTAGCTTCTGTACTTGCGAATGTTTTCACTCTGTGTACCAAGGTCTTCAGAACCGTTTCTCTGCTGGCTGGTGATACCTTATGGCGAGTAGATACCCATACGAGTAGCCGGGCTTGCGGTAAACGCTGTAAAACCTAGATACCCATTAGGTTGAAGGCGGACAAGGTCGTCTAGAAACGGCAAGTAACCGTCCTTCTCTGTTTTCATTCTGAATGTGATGTAGCAGTGAGTGTTGTTGAATGATCTAGCTCTAACTGTCCATGAAGGCACATGACGAAGGTATCGTCGACGTAGCGATAAAAACAAAGAGGCTTTGTAGTATTCGAGTGCAAGGTGATGTGCTCGTGCCAACCGTATGCTTAAAATACTATCCGCCATGTGAGTAATATGATGACGTCAGAGTGTGGTTAACTCTTTTCAGACCTGGCGTCCAATACAATGGACACCGATATTTTATTAAGTTTAGTAAATTATGCGATTTCTCTTTACTTTGACAACCAGTGGCCTGTTTGCTGGAAATCTGTCACTTTTAGTTTTGGAGAACCTGCTCGCCTGCCCCAACTGCCCATATAGATGCAACCCTGACGATTTATGGCTGAACAAGAAAGAAGCTTTGGACGTGGCACTATACTGGGCTGAAAGATTGTGACCTGGTTTCCGGACACGAAAAAGTAAAGTGATCTGTCCACGATAACGCCCAGATACTTTTGATGGCTTGCATGCCTTAGATCTTTACCCTCCCACAAAACATGCAGCTGTTTTCTTTCTTTCTTAGTGCGTACATGGAAAGCACATACTTGGGTTTTTAGTGGATTCGGCTTAAGAAAATTTTCTTTATAGTATTTTGACAGACATTCAAGATCCAGTTTGTATTCCTCATTTATCTTGCCTTATTTTATTCAGGTTACCTAACAAAGCATTTTCACATTCAACTGCTTGCTCACCAATAGTATCCTTTTCGTGTAAGACAGTGTAGTGTTTCAATAACGTAACTGAATCACATATTAATCCAGGTATGTACTGTTGTCTACATCTACATGGGATAATCTGCAAATCACATTTAAGTGTCTGGCAGAGGGTTAATTGAACCACAATTATACTATTTATCTCCCATTCCATTCTCGAATTGCGCGCGGGAAGAAAGAACACCTCAATCTCTCCGTTCGAGTTCTGATTTCTCGTATTTAATACTGATGATCATTTCTACCTATGTATGTGGGAGTCAACAATATATTTTTACATTCTGGGGAGAATGTTGGCGATTGGAGTTTCGTAAGTAACCCACGCCGCAGCGATAAGCGCAGTTGTTGTAATGATTCCCATCCCAGATCCTGTATCGTTTCTGTAACGCTGTGACAATACGAAACGAGCTACCCTTCTCTGGACTTTTTCGATGTCCTCCGTCAAACCTACCTGTTAAGGATTCCACACTGGGCAGCAATACTAAAAAAAAGAACGGACAAGCGTAGTGTATGCAGTTTCTTTAGTAGTTCTGTTGCATCTTTTAAGCGTCCTGCCAATAAAACGCAGACTCTGGTTCGCCTTTCCCTTGACATTATCTACGTGTTCTTTCCAGTTTAAGTCTGATGTAATAGTAATTCCTAGGTCTTAAGTGGATTTTACGGCCTTCACTTTTGATTGATTTATCTTGTAAACAAAGTGTAATGAAATTCTTTTCGTACTCGTGTGGACGACTTCACACTTCTCATTATTTAGCTAGTTGTCAATTGTCATAACATAGTGATATCTTATTTAGATCGTTCTACAGTTACTTTTGATCTTCAGATGATTTAGTAGACGGTAAATCACGGCGTCATCTGCAAAGAACCTAAGAGAGCCGCTTACGTTTTCTCCGAATTCGTTTATGCAAATAAAGAACAGTAGAGGACTAATAACACTACCCGGTGGAATGCCAGATATCACCTCTGTTTTAGTCGATGCCTTACCCCCGAGATATTATCGGTAGGGAGACATATTTGATAGATTCAACAAATATTTCATAGTTCTTTGGTGCTGTTGCTAGGTCTGTTATGGCATCATTCAATTTATTTGCGAATTCCTGCCAGTTAGCTTTCTTGAAGTTAATTCTCCTACGGAAGAGGATAGTTTGTGTTCTGATGACTGCAAAGTCATTTATTCCTACCAGTGAGTGCTGTGTTTTTGGAAGTGGATTGTATACCATTTTAACACAATATTGTTCCAAAACATAAATCTGAATTATATCCTTTTTAGTAAGTAAGTTAATTGTTAAATTACTTCTATTATATGAACCTGTTTTTAAGAATTTTCCGTATTGTTATAAACCGTGTTTGGATTTTATAGGCCCAGGCCTGTAAGAAATCATAGAGGCACCTGATGATGAGCCCTCAGTGCTCGAAGTGCATTATGTACACTAAAACACAATTTTGTGACTGAAGGCGAGTTCATTTTATTTTCCTGCCTATACATGAAATATTATACTGAGAGAATAATTTGAAAGAGTATTTTAAGACGTAAGTCGAAAGAAGCCCCCTAGAGTAGATGACATTCCCTCAGAAATACTGAAGTCACTGGGAGAGCCAACCACGACAAAATTATTTCACCTGGTGCGCAAGATGTATGAGACAGGGTAAATAACCTCAGACTTTAAGGAAAATGTAATAATCACAATTCCAGAAAAGCAGGTACAGACAGATGTGAAAATCACAGAAACATCAGTTTAATAAGTCATTGTTGCAAAATTCTAAGACGAATTATTCAGAGAAGGATGGAGAAAGTGGTAGAAGCCGACCTCGGGGAACATCAGTTTGGATTCAGGAGAGATGTAGGAACACGGGAGGCAGTTGTCACTTTACGGCTTACCTAGAAAGATAGATTAAGGTAAGGCAAACCTACATTTCTAGCTTTTGTGGATTTGGGAAAAGCTTGGTCAATGTTGATTGGAAGAGACTCTTTAAAATTCTGAAATCAACAGGAGTAAAATATAGAGAACGGAGGGTTATGTACAACTTGTACAAAAACCAGGCAGCAGTTATCAGGTTTGAAGAGCATGAAAGAGATGCAGACGTTGGGAAGGGAGTATGACTAGGTTGTAGTTTTTCTCCAATGTTATTCAATTTGTACATTGAGCAAGCTATAAAAAAATTTGAAGAAGTAATTAAAGTTGAGGGTGGAGAAATGAAAACATAGTGTTGAAAACAACAGAGCTTCAATGCGCGCGTTGGACCCTACACGGCGTCGGCTTGCGAGTCCTGCGTAGGTGCCCTTTAAAGGCTGAGAATCGGGGAGAGAGGGAGAGAGAGGGAGAGAGAGAGAGAGAGAGATGGTGAGGGAGGGTGGGGAGGGGTTGAGAAGGGCTGCAGCCAGGCACGTCTGTGGCGCCGCAGCCTGCCCCGGATTTGGCCGCTGGCTCGTCGCAGCCCCAATATATGGCCGATCCCCGGCGGGAAAAACACGGTAAATCCTCGGCAGGCGCGTGCCCGCCAATTACTGGCCGGGTCGCAACTAGCGGCGACCCACCTGCGTGTACGGCCAAGCCGTCGTTGCCACAGCAGCCGAGCAGCGCCGTGACGTCATTCACGTGTGACATTACATTAGATCAGTTGGGCAGATAACCATAACTTATTGGTTATGAACTGCAGATTAAAACTTAAGAGACTGCAGAGAGGTAGAAAGGTTAGGAGATGGACCCTGGACAAATTCAAGGAACCAGAGGTGGTTGACAGTTTCAGAGGGGGTATTAGGCAAGAATGGGCTGAAACGGGGGAGAGTAATACAGTAGAAGAATAGGTAGCTCTGAGAGATAGGATAGTCAAGGCTGCAGAGGACCATATAGGCAGAAGGCCAAGGCCTAATAGAAATCCCTGGATAACACTGACCTTAATTGATGAGGGGTGAAAATAAAAAAAATTCAGCAAGTGAAACAGGAAAAAGGGAGTACAAACGTCTGAAAAATGAGATTGACAGGAAGTTCAGACTGGCTAAGCAGCAGTGGCTAGAGGACAAATGCAGAACCGTAGAAGAATGCATAACTAGGGGAAAGATAGATACCGCCTACAGGAAAATAAAAGAGATATTTGGAGACAAGAAAAGCAGCTGTATGAATATCAAGAACTCAGACGGAAAACAAGTACTGAGCAAAGAGGGGAAAGCTGAACTGTGGAAGGAATGTGTAGAGGGCCTATAAAAAGGAAATAAACTTGAAGGCAGTATTCTAGAAATGCAAGACGAAGTGGAGGAATATGACGTAGGAGATATGATACTGCGAGAAGAATTTTCCAGAGCGCTGAAGGACTTGAGTCGAAACAAAGCCCCTGGAGTAGATGATATTCCGTCTGAACTGCTGATGTCGTTGGGAGAGTCAATCGTGAAAAAAATTATACCACAGGTATGCATGATGTATGAGACAGGGGGAATACCCTCAGGCTTCAAGAAGAATATTGTAATTCCAATTCCAAAGAAAGCAAGTGCAGACAAGTGTAAAAATTACAGAATTATCAGTTTAATAAGTCATGGGTACAAAATACTAACACGAATTACTTACAGACGAATGGAAAAAACTTGTGGAATCAGACCTCGGGGAAGATCAACTTGGATTTAGGAGAAATGTAGGAACACGGGAGGCAATACTCACATTACGACTTATCTTAGAAGATAAGCGTTTTTAGATTTGGAGAAAGCTTTTGACAATGTTGACAGAAATACACTCTTCCAAATTCTGAAGGTATCAGGGGTAAAATATAGGGAGCAAAGTGTTATATTCAACCTGTACAAATTCCGTGCCGTACACGGATAGTTTGGGATTTTGCACATATACCATCAATTATAAAATTGCTTGAATGCTGGCCGCTTTTTGCATTTTGTGGGACATTTTCAGTAACTATCCCAGTGCGGCACAACGAGTCCAAATGCAGGACTGTCCCGCAGAATCCACGACGGTTGGCCGCCGTATGTATATTCTATACATCTAATCCTAGTGATCAACAAATCTAAGCTTCATGTAGAATTTATCTTGTTAGTTACTTATATATTGGTGTTACACAGTGGAAAAACGGCCGCAACCAGATTTCTGTTATTTTCCGCGTAAGTGCGATTATTCGAACCTGTGGACTCGGATAACGGGTAAAGATACAAAAAATGTACAAAATTGGTTTGAGAAGTATGTTAGGAACATGGTAAAATATCCAACGATTTTTCCTGAATAAAAAGTATAGGACAGGCCATCCCTACAGTTCGTAGTTTTTGTACCCAAAACTAACAATTTTTCGTGATTCTCTTAGGAAGGACTATTGAGCAAATAGTGCTTTTATCAGTCGAGTAAAGGCCATACTAGACCACACATATTGTGCAAAATCCAATCTATTTGCTTAATTTGTATGAACTGCACAAAGTAATATTTGCATTCTGTCGTGGTAATGTAGGATTGATGCAGCATGCCAATACCTTTGACCTGCATAAACAATGATCACTAGGACAAGTGGTAAGCCTATACAATAAAATTCACCCCTTACCTCAGTGAGCAATAAAATCTCTGAGTTACGTGTCCTGAAAAACTACAAAACAGCAATTTCTGACGCGTAATTTCCGAACATATTAATAGCGTGCCCTGTGGTGTACGGTATGATGAGGGGGTTTTCTGTTTTCTGCCTCTGTTGTGTTTTGAAATGTCAACTTTGTGTTTGTATCGCGTGCATGGTCACAGTCAGCGCTAGCACAATGTCGTACTGTGTACATTATGGATGAGTACGGAATACATCGAAGGGACAGGATGGATCCCTTGCCTCCCAAACAGCTTCAATACACCCGCCGAGCTTAACATCCCGAGCGGGCGGATAGATCGCCATTAATGTTGGCATGTACCCATTCTCCATGACAGTGTACAGTCAGGATTAAACTTTAACCAAGTACAGATCTGAGAATCGGCAACGAAACGCCAGCGAGTGTAGCGTCCTACCTGAAAGAATGTTTTAATAATGTTTCAGATATAAAGCCATTTGAATGGCAGTATTAATTTGTTTTGACAATTCTGTTATGAAAGTTACTGATTACAAAAATAATGTTTATGATCTCTTAGATGTTACAGTACATACTGTTCATATATCATGTTAATGACGCATTGCATGAGATCTTTGGTGATCGGTGTAAACTTGTTCTAAAGCGAAAAATAACCAGCATTGCAGTTATCTGGCGTTTAATTTGTGTAAAAATATTTATAATCCCAAATAATTGTTTCTTTAGTGAATTTGGTAACAACAATTATGACGCCAATATAAAAGGATGTCAGCCCTCATTACTTGAAAACGAGCATCGATATTCAAGATGGACATTGGTTTAATAATTATTTGAACAAGGTGAAGACGTTTCTTTCTTGTTTTACTGTTCAGTGTAACGTATAAAAAACAGTATTTACTTTTGTGGAATGAGTGGGTACTGCGACAATTACGAACGCATATATACACTCATGCACACAACACTACACGCGCCATCCCAGAAGTCTTTGGTACATGGAATATGAAGATGTAAATTTTTTGTGTCACTAGTATTCCAGCTACTTATCACGAATTTCACTTTTTTCCATTTTTACTTCATCGGATATTGACATCTACTCCTACATACATGAACAGTTTTTACATTTCCAAGCTACATGGTCTAAACTACGTGTTTTGCAACGTCATCCCCCCCCCCCCAACTACCGTTAAATCGTACCGTTTTTTGTTTGTTGTACACTATACATGAATTATACATCTACATAAATACTCTGCAAGTCACATTGAAGTGCATGACATGGGATTTATCGTTTACGATATTTCTCTAGAGTGCCATTCTGTAATAGATTTCACAAAAAGGAACTCTTAAATCTTTCCTTTTTCGATCTAATTTCTCTTATTAATTCATACTGCAAATTTTCAAGTCTACCTTAGAACATTCTGTATTCATTTCTACCACTATGTTTACTATTCACGTAAGGATAAACGTCCCTTAAACTATAGTATCATATATTAGGTAGCTCCATTGGTTTACAATTTTTTAAAATGTCATTTGATTATAGCAACTACGTTTGGCTCTTTAAATTTTACTGGCAGCACTTTTATGTATCTAGCTATTTATTACTATAGATTGGTGACTAATCACTTACTAATCCTCCTCTGTTCTTTCGATGTGTCCATAAAAGTTTTATGTTTGAGTTCGTAGCGTTTTTCCGGACGTTTAATAAATATAACTGATACAGATAAAAACGTAGACATCAACACAAATTCTCCTTCACTATATACGATAGTGTGTGACAGAAAGAAAACACACTCATCAAAACAAAGAGAAAGAAATTCATTACTACAAAGTAGAAACTATAGAAATTTGTGCTCTCAACAAATCCTAGAAGAGTGCTTTGGCAGGGCTGAGTTTTACAGACATGATATTGGAGTCTGATGCGCTGCCTTGTCGTAATAATTCCACGTTCTGTACAGCTTCATAAATTTGAAATCGAAGAAGGAACAAGGTATAGACCAAACTCCATCAGAAGTTCTAACATCATTGGAGGAAGTGGCAAACTTCGACTGTTCAAGTAGGTGTATAGAATCTATGAGTATGGCAACATACCAGCAGACTTTCGGGAAAATGTCATAGATACGTGTTACAGGAGCAGATACGTGTGGGAACTACCACACAATCAGCTTCGCTTTTCATGCATCCAATGTATGGATGAAATTAATATATAGAAGAATGGGAAAAAATCTGTACTATTTGCGTGTTGGTGCATATTTTTGCATAATGTAATGTACGTTAGGCGTGTTTTTGAACGCCCCCATAAATGTTTCACGCCATCTTTCCAGTTATCCAATTTCCTTCAGAATCTCCTAGCACATTTATCTACTCATTTTGTCAACCTTTACCGTTTTCCTAAACTACCCTGCTCCAATGCAACCCTGATCACTCTTTCTATAGATGTGTATTAAGTACTGTCTAATCCATGGAATCCCTCGCAACGGCGGCCTAGACATTAAAGTCCCGTATCCGGATGCCACATCGTCCCTTCACAATGACTCTTCGTTTTTAAATTCCACTACATATTGTTCCTCACACACTACTTCACATCCCCTTCGCTCTGTCTGCAACATACCACAAACGTGCTACCACCACTACATAAGTCTCGTCTCTCGGATTAAATCCGCTGTGCCGGCCGCGGTGGCCGAGGGGACTGAGGCGCTCCAGTCACGGTCTGCACGGCCACTACGGTCGAGGGTTCGAATCCCCCTTTGGGCATGGATATTTGTGCCGTCCTTAGTGTAAGCTAGTTCATAAGTAGTTTGTAAGTTTAGGACTGATGACCCCCGTAGTTAAGTCCCATAAGCTATACAAACATTTGAAACATTTTTGAAATCCTCTATATTCCATCATTTACAGGAGAATTCCAGACACCACCTTGACAAGTTATACAGCCTGCTGCCACTCTGGTTCACCACTGTCGAACCCACTCGAATCCCCACTTTTCCCCCTTATTGCACCCAGGCATTGCCGAACTTACCTTCTTGTATACCACATCCTGAAAAAATCTCCATCAGCACTCCACAATATCCAAAGCCAAAACAACCTAAGAATACTGTTGTTAACTTTCCTACCCTAAACATCAACTCAACAACAACCTCAGCTCTATCCTGATGTCTTATTTTTATCCAAATTGAACCGTACTGATCTTCATGCAAATTTAACCGTTTGGCCTTGTTAAAGAATCTCCCCCCTCCTGACTGATACTGGAAACTTTACTTTGCCACAAACCCGTCCGAACAAATCAAACTAAACGAATCATTGAACCCTGGCTCTCAGTTCATACAGCTATATTCCTTCCTCACTATTAACAACCCGTTTTAATACTACCTCGCTTGCAAATTGGCCTCACCACCCTTCCTCACTTTCCTTCCTAAGAATACCGAACTTTCGTCAGATGAGATGATAGTTTTTATCAATCTCAAAACAGTTCCCAATCTAATAATGCTCCCAACCGACGAAGTTCCACTACTGCTGTGATAAAGAGTGACTGCGTGGCAAAGGCCATCCAATTGTCTAAGTCTCCCAACTACAAGTTGTGCTAGGATGATCTAATATCCCCTGAAATCCCTTCTGCAATCCAGTGGTCCGTCCCTGGTCAGCTTCATTGAATTCATTTCCCTCCTCACTCCAACAGAACTTCGCACATCCAATGTCTACATTCATCCAGAAACTCACAAATAAAATAATAATAGATGTCCAATTGTGGCTGGTTATTGTGCACCCACTAAAGAAATTTCGGTCCTCATTGACGTATACCTCCAGTCAACAGACAGAAACCTAACCTTTCACTTTCTTCATCGAATCTCTACCACTCCCACCCCCATACCTTCTCGATTCTTCTCGTCACTGTTGATGCCGGTTCCCTGTGCACCAATATCCCTCAGGCCCAAGGTCTTGCCACATTCGCACACTACTTCTCCTATCGTCCTTCAGACTCCAAGCACCTTTATCATAACTCTTACCACCTATGTTTAAAAAAAAAGGATTAGCTTTGAAGGAATAATGTACAATAAAAGTTGCAGCACTATCATGAGCATCAGTACGACACCCTCCTATGCCAACCTACATATTGACCGTTTAGCTGAAACCTTCCAAAATCCCATTCCCCTGTTCTGGTTCACTTTCAGTGATGGCTGTCTGAAATAAACTTTCTAGTCTGTACAGCTACATACATTGCCATTTCATTGCTTTTCTATTTTCACCTTTTGGAAGCATTATCTTATTAGTAGAAGCTACATAAGAAGAATGAGAACAATATTTTAATCGAATTTTACACGACTATGTTTCCTTATGTAAAAAGATGATAATGATACGTGACAAATAATGTGCTTCTTAAAATAAAACGGTTGACGTTATCACTGCCTGGGAAAAAGTTGCAGTATATGTCAAATGATTATTTTCATTGAGAGACATAAAGTAAGTTGTTATCAGTACCAAAGATGTCAATGTATCATTACAATCTCAATCAACAGTGACATAATCCTCCGCACGAAATAAGCGTATTATACACACTTGATACTGCTGTTATTAGACATAAAAGTCGAAGAGAAGGATGTGAATGAAGTGTTAAAACCAGTCGGATGGAATACATGATAGTTATTTCATCATCAGACTTCACTTTGTGTATTACATTGAATTTTCTGCACCAAAGGATTATCCTGTGTCATAGTATGTTTGACGAATTGTTGGTTGTGACATTTACACACCCATATCAATTTTTTTTAAATATGGCTGCTATTGTCAGCCACCGTTAACAACGTCAATGGATAAAAAAAGCAGCCATCGGTCGCACATTAAAAATTGTCTAACTTGGTTTCGACGATGACTAAGAATGCCTTCATCAGAAATTATGAAATAAAGCAAGTCACATAATAAAATATTAGCTGTAAAGCTAACGTCACAATGTTTAAAAAGAAACTTTGAGAAAATGCTAGCACTGAAAATGTTTTTCAAATGGTATTCCTCAATTCAAAAATGATTTCGAATGTGAAAACGTGGTTTTAATGACGTGTGCGCATTGTTATCTTCCACTGTGTTTTAACTTGTATTCGAAATACTAAATCTACAGCTTGAGGACTCATAAAATATAGGGTGTGTACGACATGTGTGCTTTTCTCTGTTATAATTACTTTGAGCGTTGAGTTCTGAGCACTATTGATTTAACATGTGACGTTACACTGACGTCACTCAATTACGTATATTTCCCTCCTGTGGTTCTAATATTTCTATAATTTATTTCTCCCTATTAAAAACTCATTTGTTGTAGAATGTAACGTTTCGCATGGAAATGGAAATTACGAAGTCAATTTTTAAATTTTTTTTTTTTTTTTTAGGATCGAGTGTTATTTTAAGCAAACGGTATTCTCATGTGGATTCGTACGTATTCCTTGTTAAGTGTGTCACCATGAATCAACGTATTTATTATTATCCATGACTGGATGCTTGCTGTTGCCGCAACTGTGATTAAATTTAATGAAAGTCCAGCTCCAGTTGCATTTATTGGTGCTTTATTTAAACCCACACTACCGGTTTCGGCCTCTATGTTAGGCCATTTTCAAGTGTGACAAACCTGCATATAATGTGTAGCAATATGTTTACAAAAATTACATGTTACAAGATAGAATGTTACATATATAAAAAGGTATTGTACAGAATCAGAACGAAACTTACGTTCTGCCGTAGAGAAAGCAACGTCAAGTAATTAAAACAGTAGAACTCAGAGAATTTAAAACTTTTGGCGCGCAATGGCGACACAAGAAAAATGGGCATGTGATAGTTAACATTCCAAATCATTATAATCGGCATGTTCTGACGTGTTCTGATATTTGTGGCTGGGAATGTGGGGGGAACTACGAAGGGCATGTATTCATCTATTTTAGCCGGCCGCGGTGGCCGAGAGGACTGAGGCGCTCAAGTCACGGTCTGCACGGCCACTAAGGTCGGGGGTTCGAATCCCCCCCTCGCCGTGTGCCGTCCATAGTATTAGGTAGTTCGTAAGTAGTTTGTAAGTTTAGGGACTGATGACCCGGAGTTAAGTCCCTTGAGCTATACAAACATTTGAACATCTATTTCAGTAAATCTGAGAAACAGACCAGTTGCGCAGAATGGCTGCATTTGCTGCGCAGCATTAAGATTACTGCTTACTTGCTGAATATTTCATACACCCTCAGTTGACACTTAAGTTTCTCTTCCTGACACACCCCTCCTTCGCGGTTCGCTTCACCGCTAGTCCTGCTGACCTCTACCGCTTAATGACGGAGTCCATTAAGTAATGCTGTGCTCGGTTTCACTCGCCGTCGTCTCAGAGATGTTTTCAGTGGGTTATTAGGCGCCTCTTCAGCGCGAGACAGCCGGCTCGCTTTCTTTCCAGCTTCTGTCGGCCAAAATTAGAAATCTCTCCGCGGACGGTCTGGGAGAGGAACCGCGTTTCCCCTTCTGCGCGTCTCCGCCTGCCCTCGTCCTCGCTAGATTAATGGCCGGGCTTGAGCCGGAGGACAACAGAGAGAGGTGGCCGAGGGGACACAACGTCACGAGAGTCCGCGGAAACTTCCTACGCCGCTTAATCCGTCTGCATTAGCTCTGGACGCCGTGTGTCAAAGCAGGGAACCTGCCCTCGTGGTTTCAGCAGTGTGTGATTATGACAGGATCATTAATTACTCTTCACGTAAACACCTCGATGTTTATAAACGTGAACCTACCGGAGACATTTCGCAAACTATGTCATAGTCAGTCTGGAAAATAAAATACTTGTCCAGAAAAAAAGTGACATGTTTTGAGAAAATACATCCCAGGTTGCCGGCCGCGCTGGCCGAGGGGACTGAGGCGCTTTAGTCACGGTCTGCGCGGCCACTAGGTCGGGGGTTCGAAACCCCCTTCGAGCATGGATATTTGTGCCGTCCTTAGTTGTAGGTAGTTCATAAGTAGTTTGTTAGGGACTGATGACCCCGCAGTTAAGTCCCTTAAGCTTAACAAACATTTGAACATCCCAGGTTCTTGAAACTGTCTACCTGTTCTAACTTTGTCCCTCCGATTTGGCAATCAATCTGTTTAAAACTCTTTCCCACAAACATTAATTTCGTTTTGAAGATTGCTGGCCGCGGTGGCCGAGGGGACTGAGGCGCTTCAGTCACGGTCTGCACGGCCACTACGGTCGGGGCTTCGAATCTCCCCTCGGGCATGGATATTTGTGCCGTCCTTAGTCTTAGTTAGTTCATAAGTAGTTTGTAAGTTGAGGGACTGAAGACCCCGTAGTTAAGTCCAATAGACTATACAAACATTTGAACATTTTCGTTTTGAAGATCAGCATCTCCAAAACGAAAGTAATGCCTGTGGGAAAGAGGTTTAAACAGATTGAGTGTCAAATCGGAGGAACAAAGTTAAAACAGGTAGATAGTTTCAAGTACCTGGGATGTATTTTCTCACAGGATGGCAACATAGTAAAAGAACTGGAATCGAGGTGCAGCAAACCTAATGCAGTAAGTACTCAGCCAAGATCTACTCTCTTCTGCAAGAAGGAAGGAAGTACCAAGACTAAGTTAGCAGTGCACCGCTCTGTCTTTTCGACCAACTTTGTTATATGGGAGTGAAAGTTGGGTGGATACAGGTTACCTTATTCATAAGGTAGAGTTTACAGATATGAAAGTAGCAAGAATGATTGCAGGCAATAGTAGATGGGAACAATGGCAGGAGGGTGTCCATATGAGGAAATCAAAGAAAAACTTGGAATGAACACCATAGATGAAGCTGTTAGAGAGAACAGACTGAGATGGTGGGGTCATGTTACACGCATGGGAGAAGCAAGGTTACCTAAGAGACTCATGAGCTCGGCAGCGGAGGGTAAGAGAAGTCGAGGCAGACCAAGAAGAAAGTACTTACATTCGGTGCAGAATGATTTTGAAGTAAAAGGCATAACATCAGACGAGGCATCAATGTTAGTATTGACTAGGGGATCATGGTGGAATTTTATTAGAGGTGCTATGCTCCAGACTGAACGCTGAAAGGTGTAATCAGTCTCTAATGATGATGATGATGATGCACCATGTCGTACATTTAGTATCGATCATTACTCAATCTGCTGATGGTGTCGCCAAATGTAATCTTCGCTTGGTTTTCTCAGTCCGAACAAGGGCGTGATTCAAAAAGTGGACACTGCACAGTAACTACTTTCGAACAGTGGGCAATGGATAGGCAATTTCTTGGACTATCACTCGCAACACCTGACATATAGGAGGGTCGTTTTTTTCCTTAACCTCCGACTGCACAGCATGGAGACTAGAGGATTGGCAGATGCGTGGTGTGCCCAGTACATGACTGCACACATCCCTCACAACAGACTCTGTTTTTGCCGCGTTCCTGACGACAATCTGTGCCGAGCTACAGTCACAGAAACAGGACAGTATCGATCAACTCTAAAATCAAATATTCAAACGTTTGTAAACCAAAGTAAGAACGTTGGCCATGTCCCTACGCTTACAAACTATATAAACTAACATAAAGTACAGGGTGATCAAAATGTCAGTATAAATTTAAAAACTTAAGAAATCAAGGAATAATGTAGATAGAGGAGTAAAAATTGACACACATGCTTGGAATGATATGAAGTTTTATTACAATAACAAAACAAGGTCAAAAAATGTCCGACAGATGGCACTTCATCTGATCAGAAAACCAATAATTAGCATAACAAATTAAGGCAAAGAAAAGATGATGTTCTTTACAGGAAATGCTCAATATGTTCACCATTATTCCTCAAAAATAGCTGTAGTCGAGGGCTAACGTTGTGAACAGCACTGTAAAGCATGTCCGGAGTTACGGTGAGGCATTAGCGTCGGGTGTTGTCTTTCAGCATCCCAGAGATGTCGGTCGATCACGATACACTTGCGACTTCAGGTAACCCCAAAGCCAATAATCACACGGACTGAGGACTGAGGACTGGGGATCTGGAAGGCCAAGCATGACGAAAGTGGGGCCAGAGCACACGATCATCACCAAACGACGCGCGCAAGAGGTCTTTCACGCATCTAGCAAAATGCGGTGGAGCGCCATCCTGCATAAAAATCGTACGTACCAGCAGGTGTTTATCAACCAGGCTGGGGATGATGTGATTCTGTGACACATCGGCGTCCCTTTCACCCGTCACAGTAGCAGTTACAAAACCAGAATCACGCAGTTCCTCGAAGAAAAAAGGCCTGATAATGGTAGATGTTGTTCTAATAAAACCCCATGTCATTCCAAGCATGTGTGTCAATTTTTACCTCTCTATCTATATTATTCCGTGATTTATTAAGTTTTCAAATTTATACTGACTTTTTGATCACCCGGCAACTTACGCTAAGGAATCTCCAATGGCCAGCAACCGCACGCTCCGCAGCCCTGTGCCGTAGAAAGCTCAGCCACTCATCCGCGGCGTTGATCAATTCTCTCGCCGAGTTACGAAGCGTTATTCGTTTCTTGCAAACAGAAGGGAACAGTGCAGCAGAAATCCATCGAAGACTGCGCCAGGTGCATGGAAAGAGCTTTATGAATAAAGGAGTCGTGCGTGAACAGTGCAGAAAGTTTAAAGATGGCCGAAATAATGTGCACGATGAACTAGGTAAAGGACGCAATCTGTCGCTACAGATACTTTCTACACTGTAAATTGTACCCGCGGAAAATTTTACAGAGAGTGATTAAAAGCTTATCGCTGGAATTTTCAGAGATGTTCCAGACTATCGAGGAACTTCAAGACAATGTGATGACTCATTTTAAGTAAATGGCGACATTTAGAGGATATTAGAAAGCTTGCCTTAATCTTCAAGGCGAATACGTTGAAAAGTAGTCATAAGTTTACATAACAGCTGGTAATAAAATATTTCCTCTATATCCATTTGTGGTTTATTTTTGGCCTATCGGATGTTAAAAAACGGTCACCTACACTTTTCATCACAAATATTATTTTCACCTCAAAATTAAGTTTTTTATTTAATGGTTACCAATTATTATACTTTCCGCAATCGATATCATGAACAATCGCAAACGAATGGCGTTGGTATCACCGCAAGACGTCAATTTATCCCGAGATACAGCAAATTGAAGCCGATGCTTAAAATAAATTAAGCGCGCAGCTAGTGAATATCACGAGGATCAACCGTGAACGTGTGTACTTTTCAGAATGTCTCATGGTATTACTAAGAACCTGCCGTAATTTCTTCACTGTGAAACTCGTATTTCAATATTTATTGTTGTTCCAAAGACATCTGGGGTGAAAAATTTAATCTGCTAGTACAAAAACGTTTGTACTGAGTACATTAACATGTATATCAATTTGTTGAAATTAAAATTCTTCTGAGCTATTATCCGCGTCATGGTGATATACGTCTCCAACGTGGAGCACCTTCTTCCCTCTCAGTCGCTTTCTACGCTACACTTTAGCTGTTTCAGTTTTCGTTTCATGTAACTGAATTGTTTTCACTTCATATCTCATGAATTTTCCAAATTTGTAGACTGCAATATTAGGCAACATCTTAATTCGTTGTGAACGGAGTTGGTAGTGAGATGTAATAAATTACATGATAATGCGTGTTAGGGGTATCATGCATTCCTTGTTCCTGACGTCATACCTCCATAATTCTGAGTCGTACTATGACGTAATTTCGAACTTACATTCAGTGATACATGTGCATACTGTCTGCAGCATATCTCGCGCAAGGAGTTAGTAGTAAAGAGCTAATAAATCGAAATTACATACGTGTTGGAGAGGATATTCATTAAGTTAATTCCTTATGATCTAATATCGCACGAACGATGTGTCCTACTGCCATAAAATTTCGGAGATACTTTTACTTCCATGTGTATACGTTCTGTAAATTGTTTTGCGAATATAATCGGTAGTGTATAGGTAACAAATTGTAACGGATTAGGAAGTTTTACTGCATGAGCAGCGGAAAATCGTAAGCGAGAAACTTATTTACTCGTTATTCACGTGTCGTACGCTGGGACAGTTCTCTATGTTTATGGCATCTTCTGTACTGTGTGTTATATGTGGTTGTTACTCCCTCAGCGATAGTCCTGTGGTATAATGACATATATATAAATATTTATATTTAACTACTTTTTCCTACTTATAATGAAATTTTCAAATGAATGCATTTTCTCTGAATGTGGTTAGAATGAGTGTCCTGTCCGCGAATTAAAAATACTGTTGGAATATAGTCATAGCTTGAAATTAGTTCAGGATTATAACTGTAAATGACCTGAGATCGCTGTTTCACAAAATATAATTAATCAGTGGTAAAAAATATGAAAAAACGTTAATTAAACAGAAACTGAGCATTAAACATATTTTGAACCTGTGAGTGTCTTCTTCTGCTCACCAGTAAACCACGTCTGAAAATAATGTTCTACACCGATAAGGCGAAGAATGACTTTCGACTGTTACTTTTGTTTCAGATATTAAGACCGTGAAATATACTAATTGGTTTAATTAGGAAGGCATAAGACTGATTTTTCAAGCAGAAAGGAAACTAGCAATTTCGAAACAATGGGTGTCAGAACGGCAATCCAAATCCATCTCCGTCTATTTACTATATTCGTCTCTTGGTCTCCCTCTCAGACTTTCACCCAACTCACTTCAGTGCTTAATTTACGATTCGTTCATGGCTATTAATGTGTCCTACCAATCGATCCATTCTTTTAGTCAAGGAATGCGAAAAATTCCTTTTCTCCCCAATTCTTTTCAGTGCAATTCTGGTAGGGCACATTAGTTACGCGATCTACCCACTCACTTTTGAGCATATTTCAGAAGCCTGTATAAATTTTTTATCGTCCAAGTTCCACTCCCGTACAAGGTAACACTCCACACAAATGTCTTCAGAAAGGACTTCCTTACACTTACATTAATATTCTGTGTTAACAAATCTTTTTATCAAAAACGCTTTTCTTCTCATTACCATTCTGCATTTTTACATCCTCTGTATTGCGGCCGTCATGTGTCATTTCAATACCCAAGTACAAAAATCATCTACCATCTTACCATTTTAGACGAACAGTTTGTAATTGGTAGGTTTTTTAAATTGAAACCCAGAACGCAGGTACGTTTGAATTTTATTTCGGTTGTTCCAATGTGATACATGTAATTTTGTGAAATTATCATACTTTATGAGAAGGCATGCTGTTACTGCCTGATTAGCTGTAATTACCTCATGATTTCAATAAATGCTAAAAATGATGTCGTTCAACTTCAACGAAATTCGTCTCAACAGAGAGTAGTTCGCCTTCAGTAATGTTCTCACATGCATTGACAATGCGCTGACGCATGTTTTCAGGCGTTGTCGGTGAATCACGATAGTAAATATCCTTCAATTTTCCCAACGGAATAAAATCTGAAGATGTAAGATCCGGTGAATATGCGGGCCATGGTATGGTGCTTCTACGACCAATCCACATGTAATTAAATAGGCTAATCCATTTAAGACCTCTTCAATTGCACGCCACCCAAGTGCCGGACATCCATCACGTTGAAAGTACGTAGCCATTCTGTCATGCAGTGAAACGTTTTGTAGTAAAATTGGTGGAACATTACGTAAGAAATCAGCATACATTTCACCATCTAGATTGACATCGATAAAATAGGGGACAATTATCCTTCCTCCCATAATGCCACACCATACATTAACCCGCCAAGGTCTCTGATGTTCCACTTGTTGCAGCCAACGCCGATTTTCCGTTGCGCAATAGTGCATATTATGCCGGTTTACGTTACCTCTGCTTGTGAGTGACGCTTCGTCACTAAACAGAACGGGTGAAAAAAATTCTGTTATCTTCCCGTAATTTATTTTGTGCCCAGTGGGAAAACTGTACATGACGTTCAAAGTCTTCGTCATGCAAATCCTGGTGTATTTACTACGGGTGAAATTCATGTTGATGTAGAATTCTTAACACCGACGTTGTTGAGATTACCGATTCTCGCCGAATTTGTCTGCTACTGATGTGAGGATTAGCCGCATCTGCAGCTAAAACACTTATTTGGGCATCATTATTTATTGCAGGTCGTGATTGACGTTTCACGTTTGGCTGAACACTTTCTGTCTCTTTAAATAACGTAACGGACACTTGGATGATGTCTTCCAGGATAACGATCAACATACATAGCACAGGCCCGTTGGGCATTTTGATCACAATAACCATACATAAATACCGTATCGAACTGCAATTGGTAAACGGCCCATTTTAACACAAGTAATGTATCGCGAAGCAAATACCATCCGCACTAGCGAAATGTTAGGTGATACCACGTACTTATACGTTTGTGACTATTACAGCGCCATCTATCCCAAATCGAAAAAAGTGTTCCAAATAAACCATTGAAACTTATTTACGTAGTAGACGAATATACAATAAAAATTGGGGTACATATTTTTAAAAAATGCAGTTGATATCCGTTTGACCTATGGCAGCACCATCTAGCGGCCCAACCATAGCGCCATCTGTTTGTTGTTCTTTCATTTGCTGCTTATTTCGTGAGATATTTGGCCCGGTCACTATCAATGGACCACCCTGTATAGTGTTTCCACCATGTACCCGATGTAGTAAATGTCACTATTATGCCTCCCAACTTTCCAGAAAGTAAATCATAATGTAACATTACTACGTGATTGACTACTTTTGCATAGCAAAGGAAGAATACTAATTTAAAGAAACGCACAAATTAGGAGTAACTTAATGTAGCTAACTGTCGAAATGATTCAGAAGCACTCTGCAATTTACAATTTCTAGGACCAACTACTAGCAAAAAATGTTCAAATGTTTGTACAGCTTATGGGACTTAACTACGGGGTCATCAGTCCCTAAACTTACAAACTACTTATGAACTACTTACGAACTAGGACGGCACAAATATCCATGCCCGAGGGGGGATTCGAACCCCCGACCGTAGTGGCAGTGCAGACCGTGACTGGAACGCCTCAGTCTCCTCGGCCACCGCAACTACTAGCATATGTAGCACTACGTATACAAGCAGCTACAAATGAATTTGTGGTAAAATGTTGATCAGTTTGAGAGATAATGGATAAAGTAATTTGTGTAACTGATTAGCTACACCATGCATTAAAGCATTGATTCATCTATAATTCAGTACTCAATAATAATATGACACCTGTGACACAGCATTTTTATTGCAATTCGTGTGTACCTACAGCTTACATTGTTCTGAAATTAATGAAGTTGTCAAATTCAGATTCAATTGCTTGGCTATACAAGAATATATTCCCCAGCACATAATCTTAACGCTTTAACAAATTTATTCTTACCATTGGTAACCAATAGAGTATTTAAATATTATTATTTTTCTCTACGTACGGCATCGGCCGTTTTAGACGTCTTAGAACTTTACTTACAAGCACCGGTCATCGCACAGTCTTTGCCTGCCTCCACGGTGACGGACGGCGTCCCCTGCCAAATACATCTCTAGCGCATCATCTGCTTCGCCACTGACTCGACGTATCGGTTGTCTCCGCGTCGCGGTTTCCAAGGTTACCAATCGAGTCGCTACATTTTATCTTTGATTACGTCTCTGTATTAGATTTAAATTTTATCGTTATCAATTGGCAATACATGGCAGGTACTTATTAGACAGCCAGTTACTGTTTCTGTTTAATGCTTTTATCTTTACTAATGACATCGCAACTGATATTTGAGTGAACAAAATGCGTTTTTATATCCATAAGAGGTTATTTACATTTTTACCTTATCTTTTACGTGCATAACTACTGTAAGGCATGCCTCATTTGTTCCTGATCTGCTGACGCTACAGGCGATGGGCAGGGGTTATTCTTTTATAACTGGCAGCGTTCTCCAGCTGTTTACCAGTCGCCACATGCTCATCGTCTCAGCTCCAACATGAGGTATACTGTCTTATTTCTTTTTGTTCTTCATTTATATAAAACGTTGTAGCTAGTATTTGTTGTACCTTCTTCCCTCCATAGCATATTGTCTTTAATTTATAGACAAATTGGTCTGAGGATGATCATGGTATAAGATTGTAATCGGTCAACTTATAAAATTAAATGTGTAAATTTATTTTGCGAACTAGACTGATATTATTATATTAATGCAGAGTGGTGCTCACTGTCTTTTTCGACTTCCGAAGTCCGATACTCGTCGAATTCCTCGAGCATAGAAAAACCATTAACGGTGTGCTGTGAGATACTCCGTAGACTACGCAACTGCACCAAGGGAAAGCAAGTTGGTCTGGTCACGGAGGTCTAGTGGACCAATTCAAGTAGGAGCAGCTTGTGCATCAGTCCTCTAAATGTTAAAATGTTTATTAAGCTTATGGTATTTAACTGCGGGGTCGTCTGTCTCTAAACTTACTAACTACCTTATACTAAAGACAGCACAAACATCCATGCCCGAGGGTGTATTCGAACCACCCCACCACGAACGGCTTCACGCAACTGAGCATAGCGCCTCAGTGCGCTCGGCCATTCCACCGCGGCTCAGCCCAACAGCCCTGACACGTCGCCCTGTGACTTTCATCTGCCTAGTCCGCTAAAAAAATATCACAAAGGGAATTGGGACTCGGACGACGAACTGAAGGAGGCAGTAGAGGTTCAAATGTTTGTAAATCTATCGGACTCAACTGCTTGGTTATTTGTCCGTACCGTCGCTTACAAACTACTTAAACTAAGGTAAACTAACCTAAGGACAATACGAACATCCATGCCCGAGAGGGGATTCGAACCCCGACGGCGAGCGGCCGTGGGCACCGCAGCACAGCGCTCAGTGCTCACGGCTAATCCACCACAGCCGCAGTAGAGGAGGGTTTTGTCACAGCCACAGAAATTCTGGGAACAAGGAGCTACACCTACATCTACATGGGATATATATTCTGCAAATCACATTTAAGTGCCTGGCAGAGGGGCAGAGGGTTCATCGAACCACTCTTATACTGTTCATCTCCTATTCCATTCTTGAATAGCGCGCGGGAAGAAAGAACACCTGAACCTCTCAGATCGAGCTCTGATTTCTCATATTTTATTCTGATGATCATTTCTACCTACGTAAGTGGGAGTAAAAAAAATATTGTCGCATTCGGAGGAGCATGTTGGCGATTGGAGTTTCATAAGTAGCCCACGCCGCATCGATAAGCGCCGTTGTTGTAATGATGATTCCCATCTCAGAATTATCATTTCCGTACCGCTGTCTCCCCGTATCGTGACAATACGAAACTAGCTACTAGCTGCCCTTCTCTGGACTTTTCCGATGTGCTCCGTCAAACCCACCTGATAAGGACCCCACACTGGGCACCAATACTCAAAAAAAGGACGAACAAGTGTAATGTATGCAGTTTCTTCAGTACCTCTGTTGCATCTTTTAAGGATTCTGCCAATTAAACGCAGTCTCTGGTTCGCCTTTCCCACGACCTTATTTACGTGTTCTTTCCAGTTTAAGTCCGAAGTAATAGTAATTCCTAGGTATTTTGTGGAGTTTACGGACTTCACTTTTGATTGATTTATCTTGTAAACGAAGTATAATGGATTTCTTTTCGTAGTCATGTAGACGATTTCACACTTCTTTTTATTTAGAGTCGATTGCCAATTTTTACACCAAGTCCTTCTGCTCGTTAAACAGTGAGATAGTTGTGCTCAGGCATCTGGTGATTACATTTTAACAAAAACTTCAGTACACTCACAATGTCGTTCTTTTCATTTGAACAACCCTCGTATTTGAGTGCAAAATAGTGGCCAGCGACAGAAAATAACTATCTGATTCTTAATTAATCTAACGGTGTCTGGCAAAAGTGAGTCGCCAGAAATATTCGCAAAATGTCGTAAAACTATCTTTACTGAAATTGATAAGGTGAATTTAGAGCAACATATTAAAATACATATGCCTAGCTTTTGAATCTCTGTTTTGCGTCGTGCAGTCACTCTGCTCCCCTGAGTGACTACGGTACTTAGTTAGTAAAACAATTTGATTCTAAGAAAAAAATTGTCAAGTAGAAGTTCGGAATAAATATTAAACTGAAGTTTGACAAAACACGTAGTTCAAATGTAACTGTGACCAAGCGGCCTGAATAAAATTACGAATAGTAAACAACAGACTCTCAACCATGGGACACTGTGCTCTGGGGTAGAAATATTTGATAAGGGAGATCGAATAAGAATTAAATCTCGTCAGAACTGGACTAAATCTGTGATGTGAAACTTTGATCCAATGGAACTTTTAACGCCTACCTGGAATAACTCGGTACTGCTCGAAGATCTGAAAAGAACCCCACATTACTGTATTTTCATTCTTTTTCACTGTTAACTACTACGAACAATATGCACCACTTGGTTACTGTAACTAATGTTGTAAAAGAGTGCACCCTTCAGATATTTATTAATCAAAACCTTTAAAATTTTGTTTAAACCATTACGTTAAGAAGGATACTTTAATATTCAAGTGAGGAGAGAAATATTAGTTGTTATAATGACAAAAGACTTAATACGCAGGTTGAATCTTGAAGTGAAGGCAACAGAAACTAGGCCTTAGCAATAACATTATTTCCACAGAAAATACTGCAATTACCAGTTTGAAACCTAAAGGCTTAGCTTCTGATAACTGTTTAGTTCAAGCAAATATTTGTTAAAGTTTATGTAATTTTATTGCTGCTTATTACCCCTAGTGAAAAATTTTGTTTGAATGATAGTGCCGTACATTACAGAAAGGTCATAGTTGAACGTAACACTCTAACACAATGTTACAAAGCTTCAATCCACAGCTGTGGAGTACGACAAATTAACAGGATTTACGCAATTTTTAATTTATTCTGATCTGCTATGTTTATTTATTTTTAATTCTTCCAAGAACTATATCTTAATAAAATGATAGAGGAATGATGAATCTATCACTCTAATTAATGTGAATTCTCACATTACGCCAGTGAGATTGGCCGATAATTGTATACAGACTTGTTTAGAACTTGTTCCACGGATCAAGATTACGAGATTTCGTAATGATGTGGAATAAAAGTTTAAAAACAAGTGTCTATGAAATTAATTTATTCGATTTGGAACGTGAAACATTATTTCTGAGGCAGCTTAATTCATCCATTCATAGGCCAATGAAGAATTTAACCTTTAACAGCGAGGATCATCTTCCTCCTTATGTTGTAGTAGGACACGTTGCTGTTATTTTGAATAAAACCATTCTAGTTACTCGGCAGCGTCATTTTTCAAACACTTAGCAGTGGTTGAAACGTTGTAAATTCATTTGCTAAGTGTGTTAAAAATGACGCGAGTTATTACCCAGAATTGTTTTATTCAAAATGACACCTGTCTTGGAAGCCTAAGAACTTACAACGTTGCTGGTAGTTTTGAATTGGGTTGGGTTATTAATGACAGATTTCATAAGAGAATATATATTTATTGTGAGACTGTTGTGAAGATTGCTGTTTCCTTAATTAATATGCCTGCAGGATGAATTTGGGTGGGCTCCAGCAATAATTTTGATTACACGCTTTTTGACAGTGAATACGTTTTAGTGAGTGATGGATTACTCTAAAATGCAATGTCATATGTAACAAGTGGATTGAAAATAGTCATAGTCAACTAAGTATCTCACATATTTTTGACAACACAGACAGGCACAAGCTTACATATCTGCAAAACCGTAACTAATGACTGGAAACCATTTTTTTTTTCAAAATTGTGTCCATAATTAAATCTCATTTACCTTTCATCTACTTTCTGCCAGATATTCCTAGGCCACACAGCTTCGCATGCCTGACTCCGTGTTGCTCAAACATAATTCTCCTAAACAGCTGCCACAATGCTACTACAGGCAACTAAAATAGTGCTCACATTCAACGATTATGATGCTTGTACTGCGAACCTCTGGATTAATGTATCATCATTACTTTAATGTCGAAAGTCAGCTACATTCCTTACAACATATTGCCTCTTCGATCATCCTGAGGCATAGTTTGACTAAGATAATACAGTAACTAGAAGATAATTAAATGCCAAGAGATGTATTCGCCTATATTTTTATCAGCACGGACCTCTTAAAGTCTTAACTTCGTGTATTTGGAGAGATGGTTCTTTCATATCACGTAAATGCTTCATGCTCACTGTACAATAATGCGCATTGAAGTTCCGAATGGCTTGAAGTCTTACGAAGAAATTGTGTGGTTCCTCAAATGGGGTATTAAATCAAAAGAAATTCGACAGTTGTCCTAAAAGAATTAGAGGTACATAGTAAGAATCAGTCGTTTTATGAGTCGGAATGTAAGGAGTAGAATTAATCGTGCGTGATTTACAATGTCATGTAGAGTTTTTGCTAGGTAACTTGTCAGTCAATAAGTTAGCAGTTGATTACTATCATAGTATGAGACTGAAGTTGAATTATTGTATGACATAGAACAGATTTGTGATTTTCTGCATAAATTGCGATAATCATCAGAAAATCAAATATTAGTTACAAAAGTCGATTGAAAATGATTGCGGGGTTCCATCACTTTTACTGAAGGCCAAAAATTATTGATGGATATATAATGATACTATTACCGAGGCAGAGATAAATTTCAAACTGCGAGAATGCATGTCATGAGATCAGAACAGAACAGACTGCGGGATCACTGCTTTGGACTAATTCACTCCTCATTAACACGGGGACGTCATTACCATATTCCAACATTAGCGACATCAGCTTACACATGTGCAGATGCGAAATTGAACTACACGCCGGAGTCTACCAACAGGTGTAATCCCCGTCATTTGGTGGTAACCCGGTAGTCTCAGTGGTACCGGACAACAGAGCTTGGCTGACCTCCCTCCCTTACTCGTTCAATCCGTGCTTATCCCACTCGAAAAACTGCCTGAGTGCCTTGAACTGTACACTTCAAGCAACCATCCGTCCTCATTAAATTTGGTAATTTCTTCTTTCAGACGATATAATGCCTGCTGCAAAAGAGAGAGTGGAGCATTATTTCGCTGGTGCCAATTTTTCGAACTAGAAGGTATAGCACTACAACTTTTATTATCACTCACTTTATGCCCCTCAACATTAAACTGTGTCCAGTGTTCCCTGATGGCAAAACTGGGTGCGCACAACATCTTTCCTGGCCAAATTTAAGTACCTCGGTGCGTCGTGTACCACCCTTGCGATGCACTTCGGCTGTGGCGTTTAACTGTAGTGGTGATATCCTCCATGCCGCCTTCCTTGTTCGTTTAGATGTGCTGGTTTCGGCCTGTAATGTAGCGCTATGTTTCCCGCTACCTCTCTGTTTTCCACCTGCCACGGTTGACTCAGTTATGTTTACCCGGTGGCCGAGGTGACTGAGGCGCTCCAGTCACGGTCAGCACGGCCACTACGGTCGGGGGTTCGAATCCCCCCTCGGGCATGGATATTTGTGCCGTCCTAGTTTGTAAGTAGTTCCTAAGTAGTTTGTAAGTTTAGGGACTGATGACCCCGTAGTTAAGTCCCATAAGCTTAACAAACATTTGAACATTTTTATGTTTACCGTTTTGATCGCAGCATCTAGCCGAACACGTCAGGTATATTTGAAGATAGTTTCCCCTTGTTTTCCTCGCTCTCTGGCTATACTGCTTTAGAAGGTCCAATGTTAGATATGAGGAAGTAGTTATCGAAGTGTCAGCCTGCAGTGTCGGCTTATGTCCACAGCTTGTATTCATTTGTTGTACATGTTTTTCAATTGTGCGGACGTTTGGACATTGCGTTTATATTTGTATTGTGCAAGCACTAGCGTCTTATTTGCTCATTTTCATGTATAGGGTAAAGTATGGGTGGAGGTTCGTTAGCTGCGCGTGCGTGTTTTCATAAAATTGCAAGTTTTTTGACACGTGTGTGATTTGTTACAAGGTTAATCGCCCTGCTATCAGGCTTGCCTTCATACCCTGAGGAATGTTATTCCTACTTTCTTTTATGTATTTAAATATCTGTTGTGACTTTCTCCAACTTCACATTTCATCATCAGTGGTCTGCCCTAAGGCAAGTCTTCACATTCAGCTCACCATGCAGTGCTGTCGTTCGTTACTCCGAAGAGGAAGGGGGTGTGGGGGGGGGGGGGGGTGGATCTTCTACGTTCTCTTCCATCAGAAGACAATCCCTTTTCATCCAATTCCCAAGCCACTTAAGATTTCTCTTTCTGATTAACTTCAAATTTTTTTTATCTTAACCTACGCATTTCAATATTTACTGATTTCGCAGTTTCTCTACTCATTTTATCACTTCCACCCTCTTCCAAGTCCACATCTCAAATGCTTCTAATCTTCTTTCGTTCTGTTTTACTCAGTGCCCGTGTTTCAGTGCCGCACTCCGTATAAAAATTTTGACATTCTCGTCCTCTGATTCCTGTACATATATCCGCATAGAAGGATTAAATGTCTCTTTGGCAATTGCTATTCGGGTTTTCATTTTCCTGTGGCATCTCATATCTTCCATAACTATATTTCCTTGGAATTAGAAAGCATTAACTTGCTCTATTACTTCCTAACCTACCCTTATACTTGTTGTACTTATAAATATATATTTTGTGTTTTTTTCTTATCATCACCCTAATTTCCTCACGGGTCTTAAACAAATCTTTTAACATTTCAATCACACCTCACTCGTTTTCTGCCAGTAACACCATATTATCTGTAAATCGAATACCATCTATTCTCCTGCCACTCACCTGTATACCTGTTAAGAATTTAATGTATTTTATTCATCGACCTTAAGCGCCTCTAGGTAATTTAAGAATTATTGTGTTTTTTATTTTAATACTGCTTGTTGTTAGTATTTTCGGAGGAATTTCTGCTGCAACATGATACCCGATTTGTCTGAAGATCATCCGAAACTCCTACAGACAACTGCTCTTCCTCGGTCGAACCCTTAAACGTACACGAATAACGTTCACAAAAGATGCTTAAAACGACACAAACGTCCTTCTGCGTCCCCCTTTAAATTGTGTTTGCAGATGGTGTTACTGTTGCCCTTGGTGCTCTGAAATGCTAATAGTCGCGCGGTAAATGCCGCACCTTGCTGCGGAGTGTACGGCTACTCCCCTCCGGACTTTCGAGTACTCCCTCGGGCATAGATGCGTTTGTTGTCCTTAGCATTAGTTACCTTAAGACCTCGGGCACAGGTGCGTATGTTTTCCTTAGCATAAGTTACTTAGGTAGTTTGTAAGTCTAGGGACTGATGAACACTGCAGTATGGTCCCACAGCTTTACAAATATTTGATCATTTGGTTTTTGAAATGCTAATGATGTACGTCTTTCACCACCGCAAATGCATGTTGCCCATTTTATCTGTTTCTGATTATGCTTCCTTCAGGGTATGTTACATTTTGGGTGGCTATTAGTGTACATTGGAAATAATAGTAAGTCCGAGATACCCCGTAAGCGACCTGATGGAAATCGCTTTTCGGGGAAAAAAAATCACATTTGTGTGTTTTACGGCTCATCTTAGGTTTCCCTGTAGTTTATGATTTTTGCAAATACTATTAAAAATTATAAAATTATAAATATTTTAATATTGAACACATATTAATAGTAACATAATACACATTTACCAAAATAATACAAAATCAACTATACCAAACATGATATAATTTGATATGCAATCCTGAAAAATAAAAAAAAGAACACCATGAATTCATTAACCGAGCAGAGCGAAATTTTATTGACACATTCTTCATAATGTATGAAACACACGATCACGAAGTCAGAACTATACGCACGTCAGTACAGTCACCAGAGCGCGCACAATGTCAACGCTAGTATAGTGCATACCCTCCTTCTGCAGCAACGCATGGTACAATTTTCTCATGAAGACGATCGTAGAGGTGCCTAATGAAGTCTTACGGTATGACCTGCCCTGCAGTTTCCACAAGATGCCCGAGTTGGACCAGATCTCGTGCCGGTCATTATACCTGTCCCAGACATGCTCAATGGGGGAGAGATCTGGGGATAATAATGAGCAGGGAAGTTGACGTACATCTAGAAGAGCAAGTTGCGTTGTACAGGATACGTGTTGACGTGTACTGGAAAACCTAATCGTCTTGTTGGTGGATGAACGGTGGCAAGACGGCTTGAATGATGATTTCAATGTAGCGTCCACTGTTCAATTTTCCCACAACGAACACCAGAGGAGAACGGCCAGTGTAAGATATAGCTTCCCACACCATGATGTCAGGTGTCGGGCCCGTTTGCCTGTGTCGCGTACACTCCAGATTTTCGCACTGCCCTGCAAGACACCACACACGCGTACGACCATCAATGGCACCGAGGCAGCGACATCACTGAAGACGACACGTCTCCATTCTTCCCTTCATAAGCGCCTACCATGACACCACTGCAGGCCGGCTGAACGATGTTTGGGCGTGAGTGGAGGACACACTAACGGCACACATGATCGTGCATCATTGTGAGGGGAGCGATGTTCTACTCTCGCCATTCTCCTCTAGTGATCGCCTGGAGAAAACTGAACAGTGCACGGTACACTGAAACAATCATTTAACCCGTCTTGCTACCACTCATGCACCAACAAGGTGATACGCTTTTACAACAGGACAATCCCGTACCACCGAACGTGCTTTTCAAGGTGTATGTCAACTACAATGGCCAGCACGATCCCTAAATCTGTCCGCCCATTGAGCTTGTTTGGGACCGCATAAAACGTCATGTTGGGCGGTCTGCATTAGCAGCACCAAATCTGCCCCAACTGAGGCACCAGGTGGAAATTGCATGGCAGGCCATTGTACATAACCACATTCGGAACCTCTTCGATCGTTTCCATGAAAGAATTACAGCTTGCATTGCTGCAAACGCTGGGTATACGCGGTATTAACGCCAACATAGCGGACGCTCTGGTGACTGTACACAAGTGAGGACGGCTTTGTCTATGTGATCGTGTATACATCCTCACGATTGTGTCAATAAAATTTCCCTCTGCTGGGTCGACGAATTTATGGTGTTATTTCTTCATTTTCCAGGAGTGTATTTAATTTTAAATAAACATTTTTATTATTTTTCTTTATTACTATTTTGTGTTAAATATTTCCAAGAGTTGAGAGTAAAACAGGCTAGTGATATTTTTATTTTTATAACTTCATTAACCAAAAACCTCTTAACAAATTTTCAAATATTTGTGGAGCTTATGGGACTTCCTACGGGGTCATTAGTCCCAACTTACAAACTACTTATGATCTAGCTTATACTAAAGACGGCACAAACATCCATGCCCGAGGGGGGGATTCGAACCCCCGACCGCAGCGGCCGTGCAGACCATGACTGGCGTGCCGCAGACCGCTCGGCCACGGCAGCGGGCTAATCTCATTTACTTTTTCAACAGTTTTATTTGTAGTTTTAGTCTATTATGAGAATTATTTTATATTGCCATTTTTCTAACACATATTAAAATGTTTATTTTTAATTTTAAAGACGACCCTCTTTTATCACTCTTTGTTATTGTTAACATTATTCTTATTATTTAGTGTAGCGACTTCCTGTTTTGATATTATGTTCCATATTCAGGTATTTAAAAATGTTCAAATGTTTGTATAGCTTGTGGGACTTAACTACGGGGTCATCAGTCCCTAAACTTACAAACTACTTATGAACTAATACTAAGGACGGCACAAATATCCATGCCCGAGGGGAGATTCGAATCCTCGACCGTAGTGGCCGTGCAGACCGTGACTGGAGCGCCTCAGTCCCCTCGGCCATCGCGGCCGGCAGGTATTTAAATACACAAATTTCTAAATTGTGCAGAATACTATGTTTTTTTTTTTATATTTCTTTATGAAAAGGTATTTTCCTTCGATATATCCATCCATAAATGAGACATCAACCTCAAACTGTTCTTCGAACCTCCATTCTTTTTCTCTCGTTCTCAATCCGGAGATTGGTTGGTAGCAATTCTTCTACTCCACACTTCTCTATTCTCGGATAGCCTCTTCACTTCCCGATATGTTTCCACTCCTATATCTCTTTGAATCTGTTTCAAGTACTGCAATATGGGCCTTCCTCTGCCTCTTTTCCCGTCTACCATCACTTCCATAATATTAATTATGAACTTATTGTTGACAGAAGTCATATCATATTTGTATCTATCGTGTTTTCTATTTCTATTAGATATCTGTAAGATGACAATTTTTGTTTTTTACTTGACAGAAGTCGTGTCAGATTGTAATTACATTAGTCAATTAAATGCTCAATAGTAAAATCCACTCTAGTGCTATCTGTTGCATTTCTCCTCATTTCACGATTGCGCTGCCGTCTATGGAGGAAACGGTCAACTAAATGCTTAAACAGACTCCAATGTATACTACAATACGCAGGGTGTTGCCATCTGGCAACAAGAAGTACGCCTGAAAAAATGTTACCAAAATTAGAGTTGCCAAACGTCAACATCGTGCAGTGTCATGACAGAAGTCATATCATATTTGTATCTATCGTGTTTTCTATTTCTATTAGATATCTGTAAGATGACAATTTTTTTTTTTTTTACTTGACAGAAGTCGTATCAGATTGTAATTACATTAGTCAATTAAATGCTCAATAGTAAAATCCACTCTAGTGCTATCTGTTGCATTTCTCCTCATTTCACGATTGCGCTGCCGTCTATGGAGGAAACGGTCAACTAAATGCTTAAACAGACTCCAATGTATACTACAATACGCAGGGTGTTGCCATCTGGCAACAAGAAGTACGCCTGAAAAAATGTTACCAAAATTAGAATTGCCAAACGTCAACATCGTGCAGTGTAGAGTTAAGGTTTATGGAAAGCCGCGGCGGAGCGGTCGAGGGCATTGAGGCTGTATGCTACGATGCACGAAGTCGTTCCCCGTCGGGGATTCGAATCCCCCCCTCTAGAATGGTTTCTGCCGTCTTTAGTATAAGGTAGTTCATAAGTAGTTTGTAAGTTTAGGGACTGATGACCCCGCATTCAGGTCCCATAAGCTTTACAGTTCATGGAAATTTGTGACAGGGCTACTTTGGTTCCATGTGCTTTGTTTTTAATATATGTTTCCACTGGCTATCCTGTCATTCATTGTCCGTAGCTTTGTCGCGAATAGTTCGCGGAGCAAATTTTACTATAATGATAGTAGCCGTATTACATGTTATAGCACTGTCGTAGGTTGGGAAGTTAGCCCACTCGGTTGCTACGTGACCAAAACAGAGATGGAAACGCCCTAGTTAACAGTGGCAGCCGAGTAGGAAACCTCCACCCAGCCTCCGTGAGGAGGAGTTACGTGACCGGCCGGGCCGGAAAGCTCCCGGATTAACAGTGGTAGCTTCCAGCGGCGTCACCGCTCAGTATTTAACCGACGGCTTGGAGGCCGATCGGGAGAGTTATCAGCGGTCCGTAGTCGACGCAGGGTCTATGCCGCCCTACCGCAGGGCCATGACTTAGGTTTTGGCCGAGTTGTTCGCTATGAGTAGTTACTCGCCTCAGGGCCTACTTCCGTTATAGTGAAAGTCTACTTCTACAATTTATAACTTCTGTAATTTACTCCTATACTTCTGCCCTTTAATCCAAATCACACTGAGTTCCCAAGTCTGAAAAACATCCAACTAGCAGCTCTACGAGTTGGACGAACCCCTCTCCATCCTGAAACGTAGCGTCAGCTCCCTCTTCCTGTTACCGCTCGCAGGAAACCAATACTTTTGTGTCCCAGCCTCGTCGTCGCTTTTGTGTCTCGTTTCCGTTGTAGGTGTCGGTGGCCGAGTAGGAAGGCCGACACAGGAATAAAGGTAGCACGCTTGTGCAGGTACTGAGGTGAGCAGCCAGTTGGACAGCAGAAACTAGAAACACTAGAGTATTTTACAACGAGATATATATTGCACAGAATTTATACAATACTTAACTTTTACATAGTTCAGTACGGCAGAATGCTGATACATAGTTGAGCTAGAAGCCTGCCTAGTGCCTGTCCGATTGCCAAGTCTTCACTGGTGCCTATCTGATTCCGAAGTGTTCAGTGGTTCCTATCTCAGTCCCAAGTGAACGATGTCGTTCAGTGGTGGCCACGAGCGGAGTTGTAACAGAGGGCGCTCGTGGCTGACGTCGTAAGAACGCCGCGCCGTGCGTGCATGGCGGCGCGCGGCGAAAGTAGGTGGCGCGCACTTTGGACTTGTGCGACACCACACAATACACAGACGCAACAGCTTTCCTTACTGTCATTTTTTGTAAATCTTTCTTTATTCATCCATAGCTACATCTTCACCCAACACGCCATAGGCTGCATAATCAATTCGAGTACTCCATATACACTTCTACAAGAATAAATATTGAGTTAATCGGGTAATTCTCAGAGTGTGTGGTTACTTTTATATCCAGAATTGTGGCAGTAAACAGGTAGTTGTAGAATGAAGCGGCACACCGGAGAGCAGCGGGCGCACAGTAGCTTGCCAGGAATTCCTGGCAGAAGGAATACGAAAGGCGCGAGCTCCGGCTTCGGCCATCGGGCCCCGCGGCCGAGTAGTTCGTCAGCGGCTCATCAGTATTTGTGTGTACTCCAGACCGCCTGTGCTATTGGCAGCGCGACGTGTGCCGCGGGCGGGTATCGCGGTAGGCGCCTGATGGATGAAATCCCAGAGCGGCTCCGACCTGCGCAACACGACTCTTATCTGTCCTCCCTGTGTGGCTGGCCTGATTGGCGACAGCGTGCACCGCTGCCGGCGAATGGAGCAGCCGACGTCTCGTCTGTGACTGTGTTGCGGCATAATGAACAGCTGACTCGACTGCCGCTGGCCGCTTTGAAGAATGGATGGAGGCGAGCAGCTGACGGCAGAGGCGAATTAGCTCTTCCTACTGAACCACTTACTTCTCTTTCTTCTTTTGAGATAGTTCTTCTTGTTCATCAACTATATACTTGATTTTTAATGTTACATGTGCATATTGGTTTGCGTGTTTCTTTGTAGTTCAAACAAATCTACCCTTTTATTTTCATCTTTACGAACTTCGAAACAGAAAAGTTAAAAGGCGGAGGGATGAACAGCATTGAAATATTCGGAGAATGTAATGTAGACCACGCTGCTTATTTATTAGCTCAAAGCTAACAGTTCCGGTATTTACACCACAGTCAAGAGACAGTAGAGCGTAACCATTTGATTACTGACATGTTACGATCTCGAGAAAATTAAAAATAAATATTTCGCTTTATACTTGCTACATGAGCAGTCACCCTAAAGTAACTTCTAGCAAGTCAAGTAAAGTGCGAAATATTTATTTCCCATTTCTTCAAGATTGTAACATGTCACATTAAGTGGCTAACCAAAACCGGTAGCTTTATGCTAGTAAATATGCAGCTGTGGTCAACATGACAAATATCTTTTTTGTACATTGTCTACATGAAATATTTTCTGGTACATGGTGAAAGATATTTTTGACACTTGAAATGTTCAAATGTTTAAGCTCAAGGCGCTAACAGCGGGGTCATCAGTCCCTAAACTTACAAACTACTTGTGAACTACCTTATACTAAAGACAGCACAAACAGCAATACCCGAGGAGGGATTCTAACCTCCGGTGGGGAACGATATCGCGCATCGTAGCATAGCGCCTCAATGCGCTCCGCCGTGGCAGGTACTTGCACAGCAAAGCGAAAGGAAGATCAGTTAACTGGCTTAAAACGTCTTACATGGTTGAGATAAGCGATCATTCAAAGGTACACATGATTATCACCCCAGCACTGGTGATCATTACCATAGCATAACGAATATGTCAATGTTTGAGGTTTCCTATCGACTAACCTACGAAACTAACCTAGTTATTTATATAGGGTGTATCAAAATGGATGGACCAAACTTACACGGTCGTAAGTACATGAGAATAAAAGCAAACCGGCCACAGTGGCCGAATGAACAGAGGCGCTTCAGTCACGGTCTGCAGGGTCACTACGGTCGGGGGTTCGAATCCCCCCTCGGGCATGGACATTTGTGCCGTCCTTAGTTGTAGGTAGTTCATAAGTAGTTTGTAAGTTTAGAGACTGATGACTCCGTAGTGAAGTCCCATAAGCTTAACAAACATTTGAACATTTGAATAAAAGCAAAAATGGCTCATTAAACATGGTTCCGCAAACAAGCCGTTTGCAAGATAATTAAGATAAGATTAAGAATGTATGGTTCCAAGCCGCCATTGACAACATTGTAAACACTATTCTAGTTGGTACACATTAATCTGAAATGTAGACTTTACTATTAGGATTTACATCGAATTTAGTTCACATCTGACGTATGTATTAACTGTTACATGAGGTGTTGCAAGTGTCTTCCTTGAATCTGGATGTCATACTGTGATCGTCTCTGCAATCAATTTTGAATTGTTTCGAAAAACTCCTGGATCGTTTCGGAATTCTTGACAAGCTTGTACAACTCTCCGCTCCAGTTCTACAACCGTGTTAATGGTTGTACTGTACACTTCGTTTTTGAAGTGACCCCAGCCACCAAAATCCACAGAATTTAGACCAGGTGGTCTTGGAGGTCAAGGTGTATGTCCGTCTCGACCTATACATCTTTGGCCTTTTATGAACATTAGATGCCGTATCACAGCAGCAGCAAAATGTGCCAGAGCTCCATCTAACTGACTAGGACGATGTTTACAATAAAGTCAGTGAAATGTAAACTAAATGTGATGTAAATATTAAGTAAAGTCTAAATTTCAAATTAATATGTACTAACTAGACGATGTTTACAATGTCGTCTGTTGCAACTTGGAACCGTATATTCGTAATTAATTCTCAAAAGACTCGCTTGAGGACCCATGTTTCCAAGTTTTCTGGGACTTTTTGCTTCTATTATCGTGTACTTACAACCATGTTAGTTTGATATATAATTCGACTTTCCTCATTGATTTATTGCAGTTTTCATTGGCAAATAACGTAATTCTTTTGTATATTGAGCTATTAATCATTGCTGGCTGATATATAGAAGAAATTTATCTCGTGAGTAGTATTCTTTGTCAGATTTCATACTATACTCCTATTTAGCAAATTACAGGACCTGAAATTTCAATAAGAGTCAGTAACATATTGTGTGAACATATATTTCTCTTTAAGAATGCCATAAAACGTTCTGTGGATTTATTTATGATTCTGTTTATCATATACACCTATTGTGCAATTTCCATACACGAAATAAATGCTGGAGTTTCGTCATTTAGAAACATGAACTGAGGTTTCAAATATGGTACAGTAGATTGCGTTAATGTGCTTCACCTATTATTAAATGTTGTAACCTCGATCGTCATTATCTATAGCCTCGACTATTTTGTAGGAATAACTTTATAAAATTCCCCTGAAACCCATACGGGTCAAGTATAAATTCACTACCGTTACTTGCCTGCGTTGTACCAGTGTGTGTGTATTCGATTCTTATGTCAGTCTTTCTGCTTCCTCCTATTTTACTCATCACCGTCTGCTCTACTATCCATTTCAGTTTCGTTTTCATATAGCTCAATCATTATGGTAACGTCTCACCTGAAATATTAGTCTCGCAATAACATAATTTTCCAGGTAAGTTGAGTGGAATACTAGGAAAGCTTCTGAGATGTGTGTTGCAACTAGAGTTGGTGTTAAACGCGTAATAGATTATAACTTCATGTGTAATGGGACCAATTTTCATGCTTGTTTTAACGAAGTATCTTGTGAAATAGTTTCGTATCAGGATATAATTTCGAAGGTACTTTCACACACACACACACACACACACACACACACATATATATATATATATATATATATATATATATATATATATATATATATATATATGTGTGTGTGTGTGTGTGTGTGTGTGTGTGTGTGTGTGTTTATTGTCTAGGAAGTACGTCGTGAGCAGAGCTGGTATTAATTATTTATCGTATGGCATACACATGATCAGTACACTAATTTATATGTTTATATCTATATTATTTATATATAGGGAATCGCCTTTGTCGTCGCCAGGAAAAATTCACTTGTTTCTCCATTGTAACGTCTCAATGGTCATTCTCGTGTGACGTGCTTCACAGTTTCCCTTCTGGCACCAGAGTCACAGCAGGATGATGAACTTTTCCAACATTTATACAGCAGATCTGCACACACACACCATGTTTAGTCCGGATCCAGTTTAACTTGGACCATACTTCCCGAGGTTGTTCAAAGCCAAGTACCTTCCGTGAAATGCGTAGCATACCTAAGGATTCTGGTGGAGAAAGTTGTTTCCATTCATTAAATCATGTCTCAGGTAGGTTGAAATTGTTGACTAAAAGGTTTTCCGCCGTACATATGGGTGGACGGCTTGACTTAAATCTTTCCATATGTATGATGTAATATCCTCATGAATGGGCAATCTTTGATTATTCTGGATCTTCTTGTGTTCATTCATCAGAGCAACGCACCTATGAAGGTGGGATGTAGGAACCTGGCAGAGTACGGGCAACCATTGAGTTGGAGTGGATTTGATCGTGCCCGTATTAATCGATAACACTTTTCTCCGCCATAATAGACACCCCAATAATATTACTCTCGACGCAACACTGTCATTCCTAGAACATCTGATAAGGAGTGCTGTCAAGATTCAGACACGTAACAACGTAATTCGAAAACTGTGTGGTTCTTCTTGGGGTGCAAGTGCAACTACTCAACACTGCTCAGCTCTAAGTTTAGTTTAGTGCGGAATATTGTGCCCCCGTCTGGAAAAACAGTCCTCATGTGAAGACATGTTAAATTAAATGACACAATGAGAGCTAGCAGGAAAGACGTTATAAATTGAATGTGGCAATTTTTCATGAACGTAATGGCTCCTGACTTCAAATCACTTGAACCATGGTTCGTACTATGAAAGAATTTCTAAGGTGCTTTCAGTGGTATCTGTGTATACTGTGTGAAAAATGTATCGTGAATACAGTTATTACTTGTAGACTAAATAAATCTTTACGTCATGCAGAACCCCACTGATTCTTATATATATTTCCCCGTGCCTTCTACATATAAATTGTGTCCTTCTCAGAACGATAAACAGGGCTTCACTATCCGTTGATACGTTTCAAAACCAAATTTCAAAAGAGGTGTCCATGTTTGATGGCCGTTTTACCCTAGTAGAATCGGAGAATTGGGGTTGAAGGTAGGTACAAACAAGGTTATAACTGAGTAGATATCTAAAATAAGTACGGTACAAATACAGTCCCTCCCGGCGCATATATAATGGTATATAAATGAGTGAAAGCTGCAATATGAGATGAACTGAATATTTTTTCTCTGAGTGAGTTCAAAAGCAAGGTCCATTCCCTATGAAGACCTAAAACGAAGCGAACGATATGGCCGACAGCAGTCTGTATTCGCGTAAGCGCACTCAACGCCGCAATTACATGGGGCAGTAATGATCTCATTGTTTACGGCATCATATGTCCCGAACAATGTGTTTTAGATGATTCTTAACACCATAACGATTGTTTCCACACGGTAAGAGATATTTTTACGACATCTAATTCGATTTCGTCCCTTAGTTTAGGAGGAGGTATTGAACATGGTCAGAAGATATGGTAGTTTTCCGTGAATTTCATTGTTTATTACGTCAAATCTGCGGAACCATCGGTCGTAGGTGATTCGTAATACTACAGATATTGGAGTTATACATACACTCATACATATTTGTAATATATATTGATTTCGAAACGACAGGAATGTCCTTCATTAGACCAGGTTTTTTTGTTGTGTTTTTGCTGTACCCATATTTTTGTCCGCCTGCTATATATGTAGAGGTTGTGAGGAACCCCATCCATCCCATCAGTATTGTCTGTGTTCCTAACCGAGAGAGGTGGCGCAGTGGTAACACACTGGACTCGTATTCGGAAGGATGGTGGTTCAAATCCACCTCCGGCCATCCAGATTTAGGTATGCCGTGATTTCCCTAAATCATTCCAGGCAAATGCTGGGATGGTTCCTTTCAAAGGGCACGGCCGATTTCCTTCCACATCCTTACCCAAACCCTCCGAGCGTAAGCTCCGTCTCTAATGACCACGCTGTCGACGGGACGTTAAAGGCCAAGTTTCCTTCCTTTCTGTCTGAGCTCCACAAGTGATCACAGTTCTCTCCACATGAAGGTTTGCTATGTTGCTTGTCTATAACTGATATCTTCACTCTGCTAGTACACTCTTTGGCATATACTGTACCGCGTTTGAGATGAGGGAGTTGTAGTCCCACCACCGCCCACAGAACTTTCCAGGTCAAAATGCAGAATAAAGGCAGCAGATGGAGAAGACAAGAAACGTGCACTGCCACAGTAAAGCGGTCTGGTCCCGATCTTATATAACAAAGTACAACAACGACCAACCTCTCTCCCCAAACGAAATGTTTCGCCTATGCACACGTTACTGCAGTGGCAGCGCAAGGTCCCACTTTCTATGAAGTGGAAGAAAACATTTCCGGAGCTTTGGAAGACCTAACTGTGTACTACGAGAGGAACCACCTTAAACCTAATACTTGCAAAACAAAAATATGTGAATTCCACCTTCGAAATAGAGAAGCAAGGTAAGCCCTAAACTTAATATGGCAAGGATAACACCTTGAACACTTAAAAAACACTACACAGAGGTGTAAGGCACGAAACAATGTTATCAGGAAGCTGACAAACACAAGATGAGGAGCGCAACCTTCTACATTAAGAACGTCTGCGCTTGGTCTATGCTTCTCAGTGGCAGAAAACGCAGCACTGGTTTGGTCTTCTTCTGCTCATGCAAGGAAGGTAGATGCAGGATGTAGGATGCCTCAATCCCACACCAACAGCCAAGATGCACCGCATTATAGGTATCGCTGTGCGAGGCCGTTCCCCGTCGGTTCGAATCCTCCCTCGGGCATGTCTGTTTGTGTTCCCTTAGCTTAAGTTAGTTTATAAGTAATTTGTAAGTTTAGGGACTGATGACCCCGCAGTTAAGTCCCACAAGCTTAAGATACATTTGAACATAGGGATCGCCGCTCTGCATATAAGACGAGAGTTGAAACTTCATGGCAGATTAAAATTGTGTGCCGGAACCGGGACTCGAACCTGGGACCTTTGCGGGCGAGGTACTGGCGGAAGTAAAGTTGTGAGGCGGCATCATAAGTCGTGTCGGGATAGCACAGTCGGTAGTGCGCTTGCCCGCGGAAGGCAAAGGTCCGAGGTTCGAGTCCCGGTTCCGGCACACAATTTTAATCTGCCAGGAAGTATATCAGCGCACACTCCGCTGCAGACTGAAAGTTTCATTCTGGAAACATCCCTTAGGCTGTGGCTAAGCCATGTCTCCACCATATCCTTTCTTCCAGGAGTGCTAGTCTTGCATGGTTCGCAGGAGAGCTTCTGTGAAGTATGGAAAGTAGGAGGCGAGGTACTGGCGGAAGTAAAGTTGTGAGGCGGCATTGTGAGTCGTGTCGGGATAGCACAGTAGGTAGTGCACTTTCCCGCGAAAGGCAAAGGTCCCAGGTTCGAGTCCCGGTTCCGGCACACAATTTTAATCTGCCAGGAAGTTTCATATCAGCGCACACTCCGCTGCAGAGTCAAAGTTTTATTCTGGAAGAAGAGAGTTGGCTGTAGTCAAAGAGAAAAGTAAACAGGAAACTGACACTCGTAACTCAATGTATGGTGATCACTCTGCCCGACGAAGGTTAAAGGCCCGCCACAGTTTCCTAAGAGCGGCAACGCCCTGACTAGCTCCCCAGAAACTTGTCGTTTCAAATGTTTCAAATGTTTGTTAAGCTAATTGAACTACGGGGTCATCAGTCCCTAAACTTACAAACTACTTATCAACTAGCTTATCCTAAGGACGGTGCAAATATCCATGCCCGAGGGGGGATTCGAACCCCCGACCGTAGTGGCCGTGCAGACCGTGACTGCAGCGCCTCTGTCCCCTCGGCCACCGCGGCCGGCCCTTGTAGTTTCAGACAATGGGAAGCAGAAGTGCCTGAACCACTATTAGCACTGAAAAAGAGCCAGCCGCTAAAGGTGGGCATAACGAGATTAGGGGGCAAAATGCTAAGAATTTTAATATGCACCTAGTATATTAGTAAGTAGTAATAAGTTTTATGTCCTTTAAAATGTAAATATTCTTAAGATAATTGTTTTTCATGACCAATCCCACATCGAGAAGGGCAATTAGATTTGGGATCTGTGGAACGTACATTAACACATATGCTCTCTTTTTGTAAGTATATATTGTGTATTTTGTTCTGAGATGTTCTACATCCAAGAGGATTCCCTCAATTCGGATCTACTGGAACGACGTAAATCTAATCTAAGGACAAACTTGCGAAAGTGGGGAATGCTTCACGCTAGTGTGGATGCCTCTTGTGACTGCTCCACATTTCAGGATTCAGTGCGACTTTTGCGATGTCCTAGGGTTGGCGAAATGTGCTCCCAAGGCAGATCTAATACTGGCCTATGACAAATCGAGAATTGTCACTGATTACTGAAGCCGGCCGCGGTGGCCGAAGGGACTGAGCCGCTTCAGTTACGGTCTGCACGGCCACTACGGTCGGGGGTTCGAATCCCCCCTGGGGCATGGATATTTGTGCCGTCTTTACTCTTAGCTAGTTCATAAGTAGTTTGTAAGTTTAGGGACTGATGACCCAGTAGTTAAGTCCCATAAGCTGTACAAACAATTCAACATTGATTATTGGAATGTTGATGTTTGATCTGGACACGGAAGGAAAGTATCTTGCTTGGATCGCACGCCAGATCGACTCCTGAGCTAAATCGGCATCACGTGCACACACACAAACACACACACACACACACACACACAGAGAGAGAGAGAGAGAGAGAGAGAGAGAAAGAGAGAGAGAGAGAGAGAGAGAGAACGGAGGAATCAACCAAAGTCGGCGCAGGAGCGCCCGGCAAGTTAAATTGCATCAGCCTGTGGTGGTGGCAGTTCCAACAGGGTAACGCCTATCTGCTTTCCCAGCCACTACACAAAAGAACTCTACGAAAAAATTTTAAAAGTAAGACCGGTGGGGAGGCAGGAGTCGCGTGGGGGAATAGGTGGCTGTGGCAGCAGCTACGCTGCGGGTAGTAGGAGGGAGGGAGGAAGGAGATGGAGGGGGAGGAAAAAAGGCTGAAGGCGACTGCTGGGGACGTGGCGCTGAAATGCGACTTTGCGTATCTCGCCTTCCGCATGGCGGCTGGCTCTGTTCCTTTATCAACTCTTTAAAAACAACTGCTGTGTAGGTGGCGGGGGGACAAAGGGGTGTGGAGGAGGAGGGGGTTGAAGGAGGCCCCGGTCGAGGGGGAGGGAGGGCGGTCCAGAGCGGAGGAATTAATATTACATCCAAGCCGCGCGCCGACGTCCGCTGATGACGTCACCAGCCGGGCGCGAGGCTGCTGCCTGCGCACTGCTGCTACTTTGCGTAACACCCGCTGCTCGAAGGCAGTTCCGGAAAAGAGTTTTTAATCTGTACGCCCACTTCAAAAACGCCCTTATTTACATGTAGAAGAACAAGCAGGGACAGCTTTTGTTGCTACGCGGGTTTCGAGGAAACTTATTCGGACACTTACTTATGCAATCCGTACTCCAACAGCCACAACAACGTGTGTGGCGGATGGTACTTTCCGTACCACCGTCAATTCCTCCTCGTACTCCAATCCAGTATGGTTGATTTGATTTGATTTGATTTTTCCAGGGAAGCCAAAACAGTCTTGGTCCAACCCGCCACTGCCCGCACCGAAACTAAGTTTATTGTGCGGTATCGCTCCCTGTATATCTAGTAAAGCCAACCAATGCCCTTGAACAGTGCAAGGAGTCCCTTTACCAGTTCTTTATTAGACACAATTTCTTCGGGTCTGGTTGTCCCAAATGTTCTGTGCCTTTTACTCTCCAATGCAATGCATTTGAAGATTAGATGTGATGCAGTTTCATCACCGTCATCACAGATCCTACATTTAGGGTCCTCTTCTGTTATTCCCATTGTATGTAGGTGTTTTTTTGAAATTCCCATGGTCTGTCAGCAATCCAACCATGAGTCTAATCTCTCTCCTGTTCAGGATTGCAGAGCTTCGTTTAAAACATGGCTTTGGCATCATTACCTTGCCATGTTTTTGTTGATGTACTTTGGTCCAATATTCTACGTGCTGTCTTCTGAGCCAGTTACGTAGCTCCAATTTGATCACTGCTTTGGTGATTGGCAGGACAGGTTCCGGTCCAGTAAATGGAGACTCTGCCCCCATCCTAGCTAATCTGTCGGCATGTTCGTTGCCACTGATACCCGAGCGGCCAGGGACCCACAATAGGTTCACTCTATTGCTTTCCCCTAGATCCACCAGAACCCTGTGACATTCTGCAACAATTTTAGACCTTGCTGCATGAGCTGCCAGTGATCTCATGGCTACCTGGCTGTCTGAATAGATGTAGATGCTACGATCTTTGTTTCACCTACGTAAATTCTCCTCCACACATGCCCTGATGGCAGTGATCCAGTATGGTTGTCGGGACATCGATTAACAGTATATCTCCGTGTGAGGTGTAATCACTCTTGATTTTCGGCCGGAACCGTAACCAAATGTTGGACAAGTTACCAAAAATAAAAAAAATAAAAAATAAATAAAAAAAATTAATTAGAATCAAGCAATTTAACCCACAAGACATTATCTTATCTCGTTTCTACAACCACTGAACTTCCACTAGAATGATCGCATTAAGAAATATAACAAAGAGCACAGCATTGCAAGCTCTCAGGTCCACGGTCAACGACCTGCCGCCTTGGTCGCCCCGCCAGAAGTCACCGCAACTTTCTTTCCGTTGACCCCAATGTCTGTCACTTGAATCGCCCTGTTCTGATTAGCTGAGGCGGTGTACTCCACCCTCTCTACCTTGAGAAACCACCTCCGCAAGCTTTCTGTTGCGAGCCCCTCGCCTTTCTTCCTTAAGATACTACTTCATTACATAAGCATCCTTGATCTACCTTGCCATTTACTACCCAAGCACCTCTGTTCTACCCTCCCAATACATTCATAAACGACAGCACAGGCACACTACATGCACCCACTCTCGGAAGGAAAGAGAAGAATAACGGGACAAAGGAAGTATGACACAGCCGGTAAAAATACAGTGATAAAGAAATGAAACACAGTTTCCACTTTCCATGTCCAATAGTTGGTATCCTTAATAACTACGCAAGACACGCTTGCAGAATTCATTAATGATAGTTTAAAGTTATGAGTAGCTTTGCAGCGCCTTGGGCTGCTGTTTGTAGTACGTTTGTAGAAGGTGCATGAAGCGTACCTACAGTACCGTTTCAACCCAACAACCAGAGATGCACTTCAGAACTAGGTGATTTCAGCAAGGGTGGCTATACCGTACACCGCCATTCATGCTGTATACATGTCGATTCCATCACACATCGAGCAACACATCAGGGCATATGGTGACCTCTGTGACCTCTACCAAGCAACAAGACACGCTCTAAACCCAGGTAATAACTTCTTCAGAACAAATTAATGAAGATTTCGTGAATATGAAAGTCGTTCAAATAGTCTTTGAATGTGTTCTGTATTATTTTTCTGTACAGTAGTGCATTTAATAAAATTTTGGTATAGAACATTTCCCATTATTTTTTGTGTCTCAGCCTCGTCGCCGCGTTTGTGTCTCGTTTCCGTCGTAGGTGTCGGTGGCCGAGTAGAAAGGCCGACACAGGAATAAAAGATGCACGCTTGTGCAGGTAGGAGGTGACCAACCAGTGGGCCAGCAGAAACTAGAAACACTAGAGTGAATTAGAACGAGATATATATTTCTTAGAGACTTAGTAATACTTAACTTTTACATAGCTCAGTAATGCAGAATGCTGATACATAGTTGAGCTAGAGGCCCGCCTAGTGCCTAACCGATAGCCAAGTCTTCACTGGTGCCTATTTTATTCCGGAGTGTTAACTGGTTCCTATCTCAGTTCCGAGTGAACGATGTCGTTTAGTCGTGGCCACAAGCGGGATAGCAGCAGAGGGCGCTCGTGGCTGCATCGTAAGAACGCCGCGCCGTGCGTGCATGGCGGCGCGCGGCGAAAGTAGGTGGCGCGCACTTTGGACTTGTGCGACACCACATTATTGATGGTGACGTTTTTCGCGTAACTACTCCTAAGGTTTGTTAAATACCGGATGAGCGTCAGCACAGTTTCTATCTATTTCAGTAAAGCGCAGTAAGGCTGAAAATGAGTTCTCCCGTATAAAAAGGGTATTACGTTTATTTGCGGAAGCCATTGACGTTCTCGCGACCCACACGCCGTGCAGCCTATTTTAAGTGGAAAAGATTGTTATCAGTGGCGGCGCTAGACGAAAACTGGACGTCGGCGCACTCGTCTTGCGAGGCCCCTTTCACTTATTCATTAATGAAGAAAATGTTAAATAAGCTGAATTATACATCAATAATCATTATATTAAAATTCTATTAGTATAATATACGAGTATTATTGCAATGACAAATATTACAATAAACAAACACAAATTAGAGGAACTTTTCACTCTTTCGTCTCACTGAATTTTTTAAGACCACATCTTGATAGTAGCTGCTATTTCGGCTTCAGTTGATAGTACTGACAACGCAGATAGTCTTTCTTCGATCATTGTGCTTTTCAAGTTAGACTTAATCAATTTTAACTTCGTGAAGCTTCTCTCGACCGAAGCTGTACTGACTGGAACTGAGAATGATTCTGATTGTTATATAAACATTTGGATATACTTCTTCCAAATCGTTTTTTAAAATGTACTAAAGAAATTATTCTGCAAGTATTTAACTAAAAATTGCATCACTGCTGCACTCATACTGCATACTTGGTCTGCTGCCGGGAATGGCCGAGCGCACTAAGGCATCATACCACGGTGAGCGAGATCGCTCTCGCCGGGGGTCGAAACCCACCCTTGGGTACGAATGTTGTGTTCGTCCATTTGTTAAGCTAGTGTAAGCTAGATGTAGGTCGTCGCTACATAACCTAGAAGTTGGAAAGCGCCATTAAACATCAAATATAAAAAAAGAACAAAAAAACTAAAATTTTGACAATGTTTTGCGAGGCCCCCATAGGCGCGAGGCCGTCGGCGGTGGCCGACGTCGCCGACGCCTAGCGCCGCCACTGATTGTTATTAATTCACTTTGAATCGGCTTGAAAAATTTGAGAGAAGTTTGAAATGTAATTAGCTTATACTCCATTCAGGCTACTATACCTATTACATAACAGTAATAAGACGAAAATATTTTTTTTGTTTTAGGTCTAGATTTCAGTCACTTTGTTGCCGTCTTCAGTGCGCAAACTGTACATTGAAACAATACACTTGCTTATGTGTACATATATTACCAATTTGACCCTATACTATCAAAGTTGAGTTCACATTGAGGCATCTGGTTTAGAACTACCACACTGAAATGTCACTACAAGGCGAGAAAAGCTAAATAGTGACGGCACTTTTACGGCAGAACACTAAAAAGGTACAACACATGACCTACTCAAACAGGCTAACTACTGTACGATTGTGAGTCCCCCTCTAGAATATTGTTGCGCGATATGGGATCGTTCCCAAATACGTTATACAGAGAACATCGAGAAATTGGAAAGAAGGACAGCTTGATTTCTATTATCACACAATAGTGGGGAGAGAATCACGGATATGATACTCCACTTGGCGTGGTACATTTTCGATGCGCAGAGATCCGTTTACGAAATTTCATTTACCAACATTCCTTTACGATTTTACTGGCCACTGCATATGTTACAGGAAAAAATCGTAATAATAAAGTAATTGTTGTACAAAACAACAGCCAAGATAACTAATTCTAATTTTATTTAGATAACCAGTTTCGACAGGTTATACTGGCATCATTGTATGCGTCTTAAACAAGCCACATCCCACGAGAAACTTAATAAGGTTATTCTCCCACACTATCATTGGCATGTCGTTATACAAATACCATGTTTTCCACATCTTGCCAAAATACACTCCTGGAAAATGAAAAAAGAACACCATGAGTTCGTCGACACAGCAGAGGGAAATTTTATTGACACATTCTTGAGGATGTTAACTACACACGATCTCACGCACACACACACACACAGACACACACACACACACACACACACTCATCTATACGCACGCGAGTACAGCAAGCAGAGCGTGGGCAATATCGACGCTTCTACTGTGTATACCCTCCATTGGCAGTAATACAAGCTGTAATTCTCCCATGGACACGATCGTAGAGGTGCCGAATGAAGTCTTACGGTATGGCCTGCTATGCAGTTTCCACCTGGTGCCTCAGTTGGGCCAGATTTCGTGCTACTGATGCAGACCGTGCAACTTGACTTTTCATCCGGTCCCAATCACGCTCAATAGGGGACACACAAGGGATAATGATGAGCAGGGTAATTGACGTACACCTAGAAGAGCATGTTGGGTTGTATGGGATACGTATGGACGTGCACTGTCCTGTTGTAAAAAGCATACCGCCTTGTTTCTGCATGAACGGTGGAAAGACGGGTTGAATGATGGTTTTTTAATGTACCTTAGATAGTTCAATTTTCCCTCGACGATCACCAGAGGAAAACGGCCAGTGTAGGATATGGCTCCCCACACCATGATGCCAGGTGTCGGCCCTGTTTCCCACTGTCGCTACACTCTAGATTTTAGCGCTTCGCTGCACGATATCACACACGCGTGGCACTGAGGCAGCAGCGATCTCATCAATGAAGACGACAGGTGTCTATTCTCCCCTTCACAAGCGCCTACCGTGACGCCACTGGAGGATGGCTGAACGATACTGGGTCATCACCCCAACGGCACGCATGGTCCTGCATCATGGTGTGGGGAGCCATGTCCTACTCTGACAGTTCTCCTCTAGTGATCGTCTACAGTACAGTACATTGAAACTGTGGTGTCGCACAAGTCCAAAGTGCGCGCCACCTACTTTCGCCGCGCGCCGTCATGCACGCACGGCGCGGCGTTCTTACGACGTCAGCCACGAGCGCCCTCTGCTACAACTCCGCTCGTGGCCACCACTGGACGACATCGTTCACTTGGGACTGAGATAGGAACCAGTTAACGCTTCGGAATCAGATAGGCAGCAGTGAAGACTTGGCTATCGGATAGGCTCTAGGCAGGCCTCTAGCTCAACTATGTATCAGCATTCTGCAGTACTGAGCAATGTAAAAGTTTTGTATAAATTCTGTGCAATATATATCTCGTTCTAATTTACTCTAGTGTTTCTAGTTTCTGCTGTCCCTCTGGCTGCTCACCTCCGTACCTGCACAAGCGTGCTTCCTTTATTCCTGTGTCGGTTAAATTCTAATCGGCCACCGACACCTACGACGGAAACGAGACACAAAAGCGGCGACGAGGCTGGGACACAAAAGAAACTATTATTCAACCCGTCTTGCTATCACTCATGAACCAACAAGACGATATGCTTTTCCAACCGGACAATACACGTCCACATGTATCCCGTACCATCCAACGTGCTCTTCAAGGTGTACGTCAACTACCTTTCCAGCACGATCACCAGATCTGTCTCCCATTGAGCATGTTTGGAACCTCATGCAACGTCATGTTGGGCGGTCTGGATGAGATGCACGACATGTAGCCCAGCTGAGGCACAAGGTGGAAACAGCATGGCAGGCCATTCCACAAGACCACATTAGGCACCTTTACGATCGTCTCCAAGGAAGAATCACAGCTAACATTGCTGCGAAAGGAGGGCATACACAGTACTAACGCCGACATTGCCGACACTCTGGTGACTGTACTGACGTGCGTATAGTTCTGACTGTGTTATCGTGTGTTCTGCACATCCTCGAGAATGTGTCAATATAATTTTCCTCTTCTGGGTCGACGAAATCACGGTGCTCTTTTTTCATTTTCCATCAGTGTATTTAGCGGATTTAGTTAAGCCAAAACAAATACGTAGTCAAGTACCAGAAAATATTCTTTTATTCGACTAGAATCCCGTCTTATAGTAGCAAAGCTTAATTTAGACTGAAAGTCTATGTAGAGGTGTGCAATCGTCATGATCAAAATTTATTTAAATCATTCTAAAATTGCTTTTAGGTTGCTTGAATATTCACTTAGATGTTGTTAGCATAATAAATAGTAACAACATGTAAGTGATTATTGAAGCAACGTATGAGAAATTGAAGAATCCATTAAACAAATATAGTAGGAAGATAAGGGGAAACATTTTATTGATATGATGGGACAACCGCTGAAATGTGTGACTCGGCAGCACACAGTTCTTGCAGAACTCAGCTAACAGGTCGACCAGACATGAAATAAAACATCCCATGACATTATTCGCAATCTTTGTTATTGAATAGATGCCATAATCAGCGCCTGCTTTGTCACCTTCCGAGGGTAATCCACGTACTAGTGTGGGTGATTAAGTGAGCATCGACACGTCATACCTCAGTACCGTTCGAGTTTTTTATCTGTAAATGTAAGTATTTAATTTAATCCATAGGAACTGATTGAGAAATAAAAAGTGTTTGAACTGGAAAATTCTAAGAGGGACTGCTATTTTTTCTTCCCGCAGTGTATATAAGATTTTGGCTATTAATAAATCTTCCTGGCAGCTGTTAACCAAGTGCGCAACTTCGTTTTAAGAATCTTCATTTGCAGATTACTAGTGTCAATGAGTCTTAGTCATCATCTTCAGAGGTTCTGTTGTTCAACTGAGAAATCAGTATATATTTATTTAGCGTATGTCTTTTAAGTACATTTCGGTGTCCGATTACATTATTCTAAATTACATATTCTACATTACATGTACACTTCTGGTCATTAAATTTGCTACACCACAAAGATGACGTGCTACATACGCGAAATTTAACCGACAGAAAGAAGATGCTGCGATATACATATAATTATCTTTTCAGAGCATTCACAAAGGTTAGCGCCGGTGCTGACATGAGGAAAATTTCCAACCGATTTCTCATACAAAAACAGCAGTTGACCGGCGTTGTCTGGTGAAACCTTGATGTGATGCCTCGTGTAAGGAGGAGAAATGCGTACCATCAAGTTTCCGACTTTGATAAAGGTCGGATTGTAGCCTATCGCGATTGCGGTTTATCGTATCGCGACATAGCTGCTCGCGTTGGTCGCGATCCAATGTCTGTTAGCAGATTATGGAACCGGTGGGTTCAGGAGGGCAATACGGAAGGTCGTGCTGGAGCCCAACGGCCTCGTGACACTAGCAGTCGAGATGACAGGCATCTTATGCGCATGGCTGTAACGGATCGTGCAGTCACGTCTCAATTCCTGAATCATCAGATGGGAACGTTTCAAGACTACAACCATCTGATCGAACAGTTCGACGACGTTTCCAGCAGCATGGACTATCAGTTCGGAGACGATGGCTGCCGACCGCGGTGGCCGAGGGGACTGAGGCGCTCCAGTCACGGTCTGCACGACCAGTACGGTCGGGGGATCGAATCCCCCCTCGGGCATGGCTATTTGTGCCGTCCTTAGTATAAGGTAGTTGAGAAGTAGTTTGTAAGTTTAAGGACTGATGACCCCGTAGTTAAGTCCCATAAACTTAACAAACGTTTGAACGTTTGAACGATGGCTGCGGTTACCCTGGACGCTGCATCACACAGGAGCGCCTGTGATGGTGTACGCAACGACGAACCTGGGTGCAATAATGGCAAAACGTCATTTTTGGATTAATCCCGGTTCTGTTTACAGCATCATGATGGTCGCATCGTGATGATATGTGGTGCCTTTGGTTACACGTCTCGGTCACCTCTTGATCCCATCGACGGCACTTTGAACAGTGACCGTTACATTTCAGATGTGTTACGACGCGTAGCTCTATCCTTCATTCGATCCCTGCGAAATCTTACATTTCAGGAGGATAATGCACGACCTCATGTTGCAGGTCCTGTACGGGCCTTTCTGGATACAGAAAATGTTCGACTGCTGCCCTGGCCAGCATTTTCTCCAGATCTCTCACCAATTGAAAACGTCTGGTCAATGGTGGCCGAGTAACTGCCTCGTAACAATTTACGATAAAATTAAATAAAAGTTGTTTATTGTTTCGTGATTACTTGGGAGATAAATGAGCTATTGTGTATGTTTTACTCATACGTAAATACAGGATTTAACTACGTGAAAAAAAAGACAATACGCAAGAAGCAATTACATGGAAGCATAACACAAAAAGTGAAATTACGTTAATTACACTTACGAGCTGTCTTCAGTTGGTTGTTCTCCCTTTACCTTTCTTACATGATGTTTTTGGCATAGTCATGCCACCTTCATGAACCACAGACATTGCGTGCCTCAATTATGCAGATATCCGTAGAGCGCAGGGGTATCTGTCGAGGGACCAGAAGACAAACGTGTGGTTCCTGGAGAGGGGCAGCAGCCTTTCCATTAGTTACAGGGGCAACAGTCCGGATGACTGACTAAACCGGCCTTGTAACATCAGCTTGTCACCGCTTTGCCATGCAGTTACTGCGAACGGCTGAAGGCAAGTGAATACTTCAATCGTTACTCTTTCCAAGGACATGAAACTATACTGTATGAATATATGATGATGACGTCTTCTTGAGTAAAATATTCCGGAGGTAAAATAGTCCCTCATTCAGATCTCCAGACGGTGACTACTCAGGAGGATGTCGTCATCAAGAAAAACCAAACAGGCATCATACGGTTCGGAGCGTGGAATTTTCTAACCCTCAATCGCGTAGGTAAGTTAGAAAATCTGAAAAGAGAAATGGATATGTTAAAGTTAGATATGGTGAAGTTCGTTGGCAGGATGAACAGGATTTCTGGTCAGGTGAGTATAGGGTTATAAAAATAAAACCAATTCGACGTAGTGCAGGAGTAGGTCTGACAATGAATAAGAAAATAGGAATGCAGGTAAGTTACTATGAACAGCATATTGAAAGCAATATCGTAGCAAAGGTACACACAAAGCCAGCACCGACACAAGTTTTTATGCCAACTAGCTCTGCCGATGATGAGTAGAACGAAGAAATATATGAGGAGATAAAAGAAATTATTCAGACAGTTAAGGGAGACGAAAACTTGATTGTGATGGTGGACTGGAACTCGGTACTAGGAAAAGGTAGAGAAGGAAATGTCATAGGTTAATATAGAATGAGAAAAAGAAATGAAGGAGGAGATCGTCTGGTAAAATTTTCTGTAAATCAGAATCTAATATCACCAACACTTGGTTTAATCATCATCAAAGAAGGCTGTATAAGTGGAAGAAATCAGGAGAAACTTGAAGGTGTAGTGGGACAAGATAGTCGTACTACATTTTCCTATGTTAGCCCTGTTTTGAAGTTATAAATAAAAAAAATGAAAGAAAATGAACCTTTTAATTTAGAATGCCTACATACTTGATGTTTATGTAAATATTGTTATTTTTATAATATGATTCTTAATATGTTTTGTTTCTGTATGTTTCATTTACGATCGAGGCGCCGCAATTAACAAGGGCAGCGTCGCCGCCGCCGCAGCCAACATTACAGCAGACGGCCACTATGAAAATTTAACCGACAGCTACGGGGATACGAATGCTGCTGCGCCTTCTTTATTGCCGCGCTTCAATAGTTTCAAAGAAGAAAGGAAAAGAATATTAAATTATTGTTAGTCTTATTTGAGATTCAGTCCAAGCTAGTTGTCCATGTTCACGTGTCTTGCTAAACTGACGCTATATTAACATGAAGAAAAATAAGAATAAATATTTGTTAATTTTGAAAGATATCTTGCTTTTATGAAGATTTATTTATGATCAAGAATATTTTATAGCAAGAGAAATTTTATTCTTGTGAAGAATCTCGACTTATTTCAGAAAACAATTTAATTCTGATTGAATCGCTACTGATTAGCTTCGAATGTGATATTTTATTTGTATTTAGTGTGAATGTGGAAAACCAGTGTTTAGAAGGCAGTGGATTATTAATATTTTTCAGTACGAAATAAGGACAGCAAATAGAAATACCTGTGTTTAACTTTGATGAAATTTTAGTAACGGCTACAGACTATTTTCCATGCCCCGCTCGTACAAGAAGTACCTTATATATTTGTGGTGAAATATTTAAAGGAATTATTCCTATGTTGTTATGGTCTTCAGTCCGGAGACTGGTTTGATGCAGCTCTCCACCCTACTCTATCCTGAGCAAGCCTTTTCATTTCCTCATAAGAACGGCAACCCACATCCACTTGAATCTGCTTACTATACGCGTCTCTTGGTCTCCCTCTGCGATTTTTACCCCACACACTTCCCTCCAATGCTAAATTTACAATTCCTCGATGTCTAAGAATGTGTCCTACCAAGCGATCCCTTCTTTTAGTCAGGGTATGCCAAAAATTCCTTTTCTCACCAAATCTGTTCAGTACCTCTTCATTAGTTATGCGATCTACCCACCTAATCTTCAGCATTCTTCTGTAACACCACATTTCAAAAGCCTCTATTCTCTTCCTGTCCACACTGCTTATCGTCCATGTTTCACTTTCGTACAAGGCAACGCCGGCGGCGGTGGCCAAGGGGACTGAGGCGCTACAGTCACGGTCTGCACGGCCACTACGGTCGGGGGTTAGAATCCACCCTCGGGCATGGATATTTGTGCCGTCCTTAGTCTTAGGTAGTCATAAGTAGTTTGTAAGCTTAGGGACTGGTGACCCCGTAGTTAAGTCCCATAAGTTCTACAAACATATGAACATATATATATATATGTACAAGGCAACACTCCACACAAATGCCTTCAGAAAAGACTTCCTTACACTTAAATTAATATTCGATGTTAGCAGATTTCTCTTTTTCAAAAATTCTTTTCTTCCCATTCCCATTTTGCATTTTATATCCTCTGTAATGCGACCATCGCATGTTATTTTACTTCCCAAGTAACAAAACTCATCTACCTCCTTTATTGCCACGTTAGCTAATCTAATTCCTTCAGCATCGCCTGATTTTCTAAGACCGCATTCCATTATTTTTGTTTTGCTCTTGTTAATGTTCATTTTATACGCTCTCTTCAACACACTGTCCATTCCATTCAACTGCTCTTCCAGGTCTCTGACAAAATTACCATGCCATCAGCAAAACGCAATGTTTGTATTTCTTCACCCTGAACTTTAATCCCTATTCCAAATTTTTCCTTGCTTTCCTCCACCGCCTGCTCGATGTACAAATTGAATAACATCGGAGAAAGGCTACAACCCTGTCTTACTCCCTTCCCAATTGATGCCTCCCTTTCATACCTCTCAAGTCTAATAACTGCGGTCTGGCTTTTGTACAAGTTGTAAATAACTCTCCTTTCCCTATATTTTACCCCTGCTGACTTCAGAATTTGAAACAGTGTATTACAGTTAACATTGTCAGATGCTTTCTCCAAATCTACAAAAGCTAAAAATGTAGGTCTGCCTTTCCTTAATCTATCTTCTAAGATAAGACGTAAAGTGAGTATTGCCTCCCGGGTTCCTACGTTCCTCCTGAATCCAAACTGATCTTCCCCGAGGTCAGCTTCTACCAGCTTTTCCATTCTCCTGTAGATAATTCGTGTTAAAATTTTGCAACCATGACTTATCAAACTGATGGTTCTGTAATTTTCACACCTGTCTGCGCCTGATCTCTTTGGAATGGGGATTATTACATTTTTCTTATAGTCTGAGGGTATTTCTCCTGTCTCATACATCCTACACACCAGTTCAAATAGTCTTGTCATGGCTGGCTCTCCCAGGCACTTTAGTAGCTCTGAGGGTATGCCATCTACTCCCTGAGCCTTGTTCCGACCTAGGTCTTTCAAGGCTCTGTCAAATTCATCTTTCAGTATAGTATCTCCTATTTCATCTTGATCTACTTCCTCTTCCCTTCCTACAAAATCGTCTCTAAGTTCATTTCCTTTGTAGAGCTACTCTATGTACTCTTTCCACCTTTCAGCTTTCCCTTCTTTGCTGAGAACTGGTTTCCCATCTGAGTTATTGATATTCGTAGAGTTGCTTTTCTTGTCCCCAAATGCCTCTGTTATTTTCCTGTAGGCGGTATCTACTTTTCCCCTTCTTATACATTCTTCTACAGATTTGCATTTTGCTTCTAGCCACTCCTGCTTTGCCATTTTGCACTTCCTGTCAATCTCATTTTTTAGTCGTCTGTACTCCATTTTGTCTGTTTCATTTACTGCGTTTTTATATTTTCTCCTTTCATCAATTAAAATTAGTATTTCCTGTGATATCCAAGGATTTTTTTGTAGGTCTTGCCTTTCTACCTATTTTGTCTTCTGCTGCCTTCACTATTTCATCTCTCAATGCTACCCATTCCTCTTCTACTGTTTTATTTCCCCCTGTTTCTGTCAATTGTTGCCTAAATCTCACTCTGAAATTCTCCAGAACTTTCCTTAAATTTATCTAAGTCCCATCTCCTTATTTTCCTACCTTTCTGCAGTTTTTTTCAGTTTCAGCCTATAGTTAATAACTAACAAGTTATGGTCAGAGTCTATATCTGCCCCTGGGTATGTCTTGCAGTTTATAACCTGGTTCCGGAATCTATGTTTTACCATTATAAAATCTATCTGATACTTTCCGGTGTCTCCTGGCCTCTTCCACGTATACAAACTTCTTTTGTGATTCTTAAACCACGTGTTTGTTACGATTAAATCATGTTCCGTGTAAAATTCTACCAAGCGACTTCCTCTTTCATTCCTTCTGCCCAGTCCATATTCACCTACTACTTTTCCTTCTCTTCCTTTTCCTACTACCGAATTCCAGTCTCCCATCACAATTAAGTTTTCCTCTCCCTTAATTGTCTGAATAATTTCCTTTAGCTCCTCATATATTTCTTCGTTCTCCTCATCATCGGCAGAGCTAGTTGGCATAGAAACCTGCACTACTGTTGTCGGTGTTGGCTTCGTATCTATCTTGACAATGATAATGCGATCACTGTGCTGCTCATAGTAGTTTACCCGCATTCCTATTTTCTTATTCATTATCAGTCCTACTCCTGTGATACCCCAACTGATTTTGTATTTATAATCCTGTACTCGCCTATATCTATATCTATATCCCCACTATATCTAACTTCAACCTATCCATTTCCCTTTTTAAATTTTCAAATTTTCCTACTCGATTAAGGGATCTAACATTCCACGCTCCGAACCGTAGAATGCCAGTATTGTCTTTCCTGATGATCACATCCTCCTGAGTAGTCCCCGCCCGGAGATCCGAATGGGGGACTATTTTACCTCCGTAATATTTTACCCGAGAGGATGCCATCATCATATGTTCATACAATAGAGCTGCATGTCCTCGGGAAAAATAGCGGCTGTAGTTTCCCCTCGCTTTCAGCCGTTCGCAGTAACTGTGTGGCAAAGCCACATTAGCTGATGTTACAGTCAATCATCCAGACTGTTGCCCCTGTAACTACTGAAAAGGTTGCTTCCCCTCTTCAGGAACAACACGTTTGTCTGGCCTCTCCACAGATACCCCTCCGCTGTGGTTGCACCTACGGTACGGCTATCTGCATCGTTGAGGCACGCAAGCCACCCCTCCTCGGCAATGTCTGTGGTTCATGGGGGTGGAATTCCTACAACTTTTAATTTATGTTGTGGTGCGAGACACTTTTTTTTAGCATTTCCCATTAGATTTTTTTTGAAAAAGGTTTATTATACTCCACATGGTCAGGAAAATTTTACTACAAAAAAATAAAGGGGCCTACGTGCCATCGCCACTTTTGCCCTAAGAACAAAAAAAAAAAAAAAAAAAAAAAAAAAAAACAACAATAAAAAACAAAAAAATAACTGTACCTCTTCAGGCGTTGGGTCCTGTCTATACCTATCCCAAATCAAACTAACTTGAATACACTAAGGGATACGAAGAATATAGGGACTAGGATGGAGGTATTTACAATTATTTATTTATTTTAATTTTTTAAGTTTTATTTTCATTTATTTATATTTAATGTTTTCTATATCTTGCTCCCTCTGTGCAGTTCTTCACACGCCTTCAGTGGGGAACATCCAAACTAGTCTTCTCGATAATTTGTGTAGAGGTTCCATTTTCAGTTCGTTCAGGACTCATATCAACAAGAACATCACATTAACTGCTCATAGTTTGAACGTTCCAGCTGGGAGACGGATCGTGAAAGACGCTCCGTAAAAATTTTGAAAAGTACTGTTGGTATTTGGGGTTACGAACGATTGCACAATGGCGATCATTGAGATACGTCCAGTAATCCAGTTCCGATTTCTCGTCGCGGTCGAAAAGGTAGCGGAGGGGTGTGGCCGGGTATCCATTTCACAGCGTTAGTTTTCGTGGCCGGGTAATAAATCGTGGCAAGGAATAGCATGTTTCGGACGAAGTCTAGAGAATTTACACGGTTAGCTTATGACAGTTGGTGTTGCTAGGGAACTGTAAATAACTAATCAACAACGTCCTAGCAAATGATAAAACTTTTCTAGTGTCAGAATAATTTCATAATTAGAGACTAAAGAAGAATATGAATGACAATATTAAACATCGCAGTTACACTGGCCGGCCGCGGTGGCCGAGGTGACTGAGGCGCTCCAGTCACGGGCAGCACGACCACTACAGTCGGGGGTTCGAATCCCCCCTCGGGCATGGATATTTGTGCCGTCCTAGTTCGTAAGTTGTTCGTAAGTTTAGGGACTGATGACCCCGTAGTTAAGTCCCATAAGCTTTACAAGCATTTGATCTAAAAAAAAAAAAAATAATAATAATAATAATAATAAAAAAGTTACCCTGTCGCCGTTCTACCATATAATTTGGCGACCTGTTCAAAGGACACGTGATCTTTAGAAGAACGTGTAGTACACGGGTACTGAAGCGGGAGTGTAAGCCGTTGCTGTGTGGCGGATTCTGCACGATGCGGCGTCGTCTGGCTGAACTTAGAGCTTGGCGTTCGTCCCCCTGTTCTCATCGAGACGAGCGGCGCGTGGGGTGAAGCCTGTTGCTGCGTCTCGCCAAATTTTCTCTGATTTAACAGGCCCAGTAGACCCGTCAGTAGTATAGTCTACGTCACGAGTTGCAGTCACCGGGGTGTAGCTGACGACGCAGTCTACAGCTGCGAGAGCGTCCTGATACAGCCTACGGCGTTCCAGTCAGCGTACCATCGGCTGCTGAGATTTCACCCACACTGTTCCAGCGGAGCCATCACATCAGCTGTCCTCACGACAGTTGATAATTAGGCACACATCACATTCATTTGTAAAATAAAAATACAAAACGATGACTCTATTTCAAACTGTCAAGTGTTTGTGTTGTGATAATAGGGAAGTGTTAATTTTGTCCTAGTAGTTTATTATTTAATACGACAAAATGTCAGAAAGTGAACTGTCAGTTTCAGAACAAACTATGACCGATAGGCAAACTAGATCAATGATGAGGATGTTTAAGAAATTTTTAGATCGTAATAGTGATGAACTAAGTGAAAGATTACAACGATCTAGTGATGAACAATAGCGCGCTAATGAGGTGCTAAGTGAAAGGCTACAAAGTGATAGTTTGAAACAAACCATCGAGCCAGTGAAACAATCTACTGATGAGTCGATTGCTGAGCTAGAAAAACATCTATCCGAAAAATTAGAAATTCCAAAGCTGAAACACAAGAACAGTTAGCGGACCTTACAAACCGGCTAGCAGTTCACATACGCGAATCTCGAGAGGAAAAGGCGCAAATGCGTAATGATCTCTAACACTTAAAAGAAAGACTAGACACTATTAACGTTATCGTTATTGACGAGATAGAAAAGAACAATCGAGTTTTACGTAAAGAATTGAAAGAAAAAGTAACGACATTGTCGAACATATCAAAGAAATTTCTACAGAAACTGTAGAAACTTCTTTCAAGAAAATATTGAGTTAATTGCTTTGTCACGAAGAACCGACAAAGCAGAATCTGAAATCAAACACGTTAAACAATTAGTCTCTGAAAAGCAGAGTGATTTCGAAGCAGTCAAAGATTCTATAAATATACGAGAGGCTGCGCCTGTATCTTTTGACAGGGAGGAAACTCCTGAATTGATAAGTCGACTGTCACAAACAGAGATGCGCATAAAAGAACTGACAAAGCAGTTATCTCAGATGAATACCAACCAAGAAAAGATTAACTTTGATAATCGTGCATCTACTTCTATCAGAGACGATATTCAAACTGTTTTTGTAACTCAAAATAATAATAACGCAGAGAGCTGTTCTGATATAAACAAAAACGGTGCGATACCATCTTCGCAAGCGACTGTATAATAGTAAGACATAGGTTTAGAAAACCAGGTTTCAAACAGTAAGACATATCCAGGAACAGATATAGACTCCGACCATAATTTATTAGTTATGAACTATAGATTAAGACTTGAGAGGCTGCAAAAAGAACATTAATGAGATGAAATCTGGACAGATTGAGGGAACGTATGGTGGTTGACAGTTTCAGAGGATTGGCAAGGATTGGCTGAAATAGGAAAAGTAATACAGTAGAAGAAGAATGGGTAGCTCTTAGAGATAGGGTAGTGAAGGCCACAGTGGCAGAAGGACAAGGCCTAATAGAAACCCCCGGATAACACAGGATATACTGAAATTTATTGACGAGAGGAGAAAATATAAAAATGTAGCAAGTGAATGAGGTAAAAGGGAGAACACACGTCTTAAAAATGAGATTAACAGCCGCGGCGGATTAGCCGTGCTTACTGGGACGCCCTGCTGCGGTGATCGCGCCCGATCGCCGTCGAGGATTCGAGTCCCCGATCGGGCATGGGTGTTTGTGTTGTCCTTAGATTAATTTACCTTAGTTTAAGAAGTTTTTAAGCTACGGACTAATGACCACCCAGTTGAGTCAGACAGATTTAATAACATTTGAAATTTTTTTGGAGATTGACAGGAAGTGCAGACGGGCTAAGCAAGAAGTGGCTATAGGACAAATGCAGTACCGTAGAATAATGTATACTTGGGGGAAAGATGGATACCACTTACAGGAAAAATAGGGAGATATTTGGAGACAAGAAAAGCAGCTGTATGAGTATGAAGAACTCAGACGGAAAACCAGTACTAAGCAAAGAATGGACAGCTGAAAGGTGGAAATAATATACAGAGGGCCTAAACTTGAAGGCAGTATTCTACAAACGGAACTGATGTGGGGGAAGATGAGAAGGAAGATACGACACTGAGAGATGAATTTGACAGAGCACTGAAAGACCTAAGTCGAAACAAGGCCCATGCAGTAGATGACGTTCCCTCAGAACTAATGAAGTCTCTGGGAGAACCAGCCATGACAGAACTACGAGGCTCGTCCAGAAAGTAAGTTCCGGTTGGTAATAAAATGAAATTTTACACAGATACAGAAAAAATTTTTATTGCACAAAATTCTGCAACTCTTAAACTACTTTTCCACATAACTGTCGAAATTTTGCAGGCATTTGGCATTTGTAATTTTGGCACCAGGTTTTGTATACCTTCTTCATAGAAATCTGCCACCTGTGTCTTCAACCATGCATCAGTGATCTGGAAATTTGGGGGAAGTCCATTGTAAACCTACGGTTTTCCTGGATCTTGTCATCAATCGCTTGAATCAGTCCTTCTGTAAGCAAAGGTGGACGCCCACTTCGTTCTTCATCGTGCATATCACTACACCCACCATTGAACTGTCAGACCCATCTTCTCACCATAGAATCACTCATCGCATTTGGTCCGTAAACATCGCAAATTTGCCGATAAATTTCACTTGGTTTCACTTTCCTCGCATTCAGAAACAGAATCGCCGACCTGATTTCACAGGCGGCGGGATTTTCAATCAACGCCGACATTTCAAACAAGCACAACAAAGCGTACGTAACTGACAGCGATCTCGAAATGGCGCACGTTCTTCTCCTTGATACACATCGTCTACAGCGCATGTGCGGAACTGCAATCGCAACGCTGCAGCGGAGATAAATTGAAACGGAACTTACTTTCTGGACGCGTCTCGTATTTGACTTGGTGAGTAAGATATATGAGACAGGCGAAATACCCTCTAACTTTAGGAAAATGTAATAATCCCCATTATAAAGAAAGCAATTTCAGACAGATGTTAAAATTACAGAACCATCAGTTTAATATGTCATGGGTGCAACATTTTAACACGAATGATTTACAGAAGGATGGAAAAGCTGGTAGAAGCCGACCTCGGGGAGGACCAGTTTGGATTCAGGACAAATGTTGGAACACAGGAGGCAATTCTCACATTATGACTTATCTTAGAGGATAGGCTAAGGAATGGCAAACCTACGTTTTTAGCATTTGTAGATTTGAAGAAAGCTTTTGACAATGCCGACTTTCGTGCTACAGACTAATGATGAAAATTAGATGGGTAGATCACGTAACTAATGATGAGGTGCTTAACCGAATTGGGGAGAAAGAGAGTTTCTGCCGTATCTTGACTAATATTAGGTATAGATTGGTGCGACACATTCTGAGACATCAAGGAATCGTCAACTTAGCATTAGAAGGAAACGTCCTGTGTAAAAATCGTAGAGGGAGACCGAGGCACGAATACAGTAAGCAGATCCATAAGGATATAGGTTGCTGTTCTTATTCTCAGATGAAGAGGCTTGCACAGTCCAGGGTAACGTGGATCCGGCCGCGGTGGCCGAACGGTCTGCGGCGCGCCAGTTACGGTTTACACGGCCACTACAGTGCGGGGATGGACATTTGTGCCGTACTTAGTATTAACTAGTTAATATGTAGTTTGTAAGTCTCGGGACTGATAACCCCGTATTTAAGTCCCATAAGTTCTACAAACATTTGAACATTTGGTAGCGTGGACAGCTGCATCAAACCAATCTGCGTACTAAAGAACACAACAACAATAACAATGCAACAGTATGCTTACAGTTTGGCACATTTTGTGGTGCAGTGATATGTTATTTTGTTTTCGTCGTATTATCATGTTTTGTTCTTCTGTTGTTATACGTAGTTTTTGGAATTTTTGTATCAATTCTCACAAATAACAATATGGACGCAACAGCAAAACATGATACAATGACTAAAACAGAAGAATAAAACACAACAGCACAAAAAATGACAACCTGTATAGCATATTTTCCTCACGTAAGGAATTAAATAAACTCTTTTAAAAAATTCTTGTTACAAATTATAGGCAAATAAAACATCTGAAGAAAGCACATAAGTGCTGAAACATGTTCGGATGACTCAAGACAAAACACGTCTCTTACTAAGTCGGTAGTCCTCTCCGTTTTATCTTGTCAGACACGGAAAGAAGAACAACAGCAACAGCCCCAAAATGATTATCATTTCTGTCCCGAAACATTTCCTCACTGACATGCTAATTGTCGCCGCGGTGGAGTAGCCGAGCGGTCTAAAGCGTCTCGCTGCGGAGCACGCGGTTGCTCGCCGTGGAGGTTCGAGTCCTCCCTGGGGCATGGGTGTGTGTTTTTGTCCTTACGTTAGTTTATATAGGTTTAAGTAGTTTGTAAGCTACGGACTTATGACCACAGAGTTTGGTCCGATAGATTTGCAGACATTTGAACATTTTTGTTAATTGTCAATAATAATGTAATTAGAGCACTAATATGATGTAAGCAATTTTTTCATCATCTTAAGTGACTGGCAAGGCTACGTGACCAGCCTAAGCCGTGTCTTTACACTCGTTAAATATAAAAGCAAAATTAAATTAACGATTAAAGTATGGCCGCACACGCTACAGGCAACGTAACTGCATCTTCGATCTCGGTTTCCAAACGGTACGAAATTCACATCTGTCCAATTTAGGTTCCTTTTTTGCTGTGTGTCATTATCTTAAAATAAAACTGTACATCACGAGTTATTGTAACTAAAAATACTTCTTTATTTCAATGACGATAATAATACAATACATCTCCAATAACTCTAATCTTACTACAATTCAACATTCCTTTAATCCAAATAGCGACGCCTTCCTGTTCGTTAACTCTACGATGATTACGAGTTCTAACAACAAATGGCATGTTACAAGAGTAATACGATTTACCATATACTTATTATACACTTCAAACACTTGAAATGTCCGATAAGCAATCACATCTCTATTATTAAAACTCTCAAGTCCACCTTGCGCCTTTAAAGTATCACCGTTACCACGAACAATTGCAGCTGTAATCCAACCATTACCATGACTCGGAGTATTGTCAGATCTACTAACTGTAAACTGGAGAACAACACCGCAAAACACACTAGGTCCTTGCAGAAACACCTGCGCCCCTACATTATTCGCCGCATTCTTAATGTCTATATTATCAATAGCCTTAAACACTGTAGGACGAGAACTCCTCATCCTCCGCCTACGAACCATAATGAACGTCTATCCGATCCAGAAAGACCGCGATGACATATAACAGAAAAAAAGGAAGAACACAGTAGACGATAGCGTCAGTGAGGTACGGGAATAGCTTTCGCTACAGGTGACGGCCAGCTGTGGTCGGAGAGGCCCTCGAGGAATCGCGAGGGCTGAAGAAGCTGCTGGGACTTCGGCCTGTCTCTCTGCTGTCCGCTGGATCTGCGGGTCCCAGGGGATCATCCGAAGGCCTGGGAGGGGGATTATCCACCCCCACCCTGCGCCCTACCCACCCATCCACTCCGCTACCAGGCTCTCCGACACACACACACACACACACACACACACACACACACACACACTCTCTCACACACACACACACATCCTGACGCGTAATCGGTTGACCTCGCATGCGGCGGCAGACACGCACTGATCCAATGGGGCCCTCGCCGCGTAAAGAGCGAGAGGCGCACCACGCGTCTCGAATATAATGCGGCGTATATATGGCTCAAGGAAGATGAAGTTTTAAGGAGAGAAGATTCTGTTAACAGGTTATATTACCTGTTCCTCTTGTGAAACTTGAGTTCCACAAGGCACACACAACTGCAAGGCTTCTACGCTGCCGGCCGCGGTGGCCGAGGGGACTGAGGCGCTTCAGTCACGGTCTGTACGGTCACTACGGTCGGGGGTTCGAATCCCCCCTCGGGCATGGATATTTGTGCCGTCCTTAGGATAAGCTAGATGATAAGTAGTTTGTAAGTTTAGGGACTGATGACCCCGTAGTTAAGTCCCATAAGCTTAACAAACATTTGAACATTTTTGCTTCTACGCTACTTTTTGGTATTCAATTTATTCGGGCGATTAAGAGGGATAATTTTACTCTTTGTTTCGTTAGCTAAGGCCCTGGATTAGTTTTGAAATGAAATAGGGATAGTTAGGAACTAAAGTTGGAAAATTCGAAAAGAGAGGAAAAAATCGTTTTTGTATGCAATCTCTATCACAGCTTATGCCGGCCGCGGTGGCCGCGGGGACTGAGGCGCTCCAGTCACGGTCTGCACGGCCACTACGGTCGGGGGTTCGAATCCTTCCTCGGGCATGGATATTTGTGCCGTCCTTAGTATAAGGTAGTTCGTAAGTAGTTTGTAAGTTTAGGGACTGATGACCACGTAGTTAAGTCCCATAAGCTTAACAAACATTTGAACATTTTTTTCACAGCTTATGATAGTAACGACATTTTTGGTTCTACCTAATACCAAACAATTTGACACATATATATATTTTTTTTAATCGAGTAGCTTTTCATACTCTGTATCCGTCCGTATGGTGGCGGGTACCATGCAACAGACTTCGACGCCATTTCCCCATTCAATACATTCCATCCACGTGTTACCAAATGTTTGTAAATCTACTTAAATGGTTATCAGTACTTAGGCTTTTCAACTACGTAAACTAACCCAACGACAACACACACGTACACGCCCGAGGGAGCACTCGGTCTTCCGACGGGAAGCATCCGCGCGCTCCAAAGCAAGGAGCCTTAGAGTGCTCGGCCATTCCACCGTGGCCCCCGTTTTACCAGTCACCAGGAAACTTGGCACACATTATGATCTCATGGATAGTTTTTTAAAATTTTTTTTTATTTATTTATTTTTTTACCCGTTGCTTTTCGCTATATGGAGCATCGTGGAGAGTAACATTATCCACCATGATAGTTGCCATGTATATGTATTTTTTCGTAGATAGCGGGGAGGAGGAAATTTGAGGGGGAAGAGGAGATGTACATACGGTCAGGAGGAGAAGGGTAGAGAAAGGGCAGAGAAGCATGTGAACATAGTACGTGTAGGATAAAAGGAGATGATATAATGACATATTAGAAAAAAACATGGAATGTAGCAAATGTTACTGTCACTTACACCTACCATTGCCAGTAATTACGGTTGATATAGACGGAAGTGTATATTAGAGAAAATGGAGAGACGGTTGGATAATGGATGTATAGAGAGGATGAAGGACAGGGTTAGAGCGGATGAGTAGGAGATTGATACAGGTAGAGGGAGGAGGGACGAATAGAGAAGGAAATGGATAAACGACGAGGAGAAAAAGATAACGGCGTATTTCCAATTCCCATACAAATTAGCTATTCCGATGCACTACCGGGCTCGCTAGCATGTATAAACATAGATGTGTTTGTGTGTGTGTATCAGGATGTTTTACACATATCTGATCATACGTTAGCTTACTGTATTCATTCAAATTTGGTACACATATTTCTTACCGTGACGCAAAAATCTCTAAGTGGGAAATAAAAAGCTACCACTCACAGTTCAGGAGGTACGACGTCAAGAAGAATAAGATGGGCGAAAAACTCTAGTATCACTCGACGGTAGAATAAAAAGAATGTGTTAATTCATTATTGGAGCACCAGAACTCTCAAGAACTGGAAACAAACTTTCAGTTTAGTTTCAAACATTAAAGAATTTCCTTCTCGCTGAAAACCAAGTTTATCTTACTTACTATTTTATGCGCTGTAAATGCAGTTCAACTACGGCATTTGGCAGTTTATTACTTCTACACTGTTAACTACATTCGTAACACATTTTACAGACGGGATACTCCTGTAGCACTGAATGGATCTTGGGATCTATATTACAGTAAGAAGTATACTCACGAGATACAAGGCCACGACAATATTCATTAACAACTATCCAGTCACTGATGAGATAGTTACGTTTCAACTAATTAATTATTTCGCTATAAAATATGCACACAAAATGAACAAATATCACAGAATGTACATCGAAATTATATCACAGCTTAGCAAATACAATATAATAATCAATTAGATTCATTATAAACCGCCGTCCGCAGTGGCCGAGCGGTTTGCGGCGCGCGAGTCACGTTCTGCACGGCCACTACGGTGGAGGATTGGAATCCCCCCTCGGGCATGTATATTTGTGTCGTCCTTAGTGTTAGCTTGTTCATAAGTAGTTTGTAAGTTTAGGGACTGACGACCCCATAGTTAAGTCACATAAACTCTACAAACATTTTGAACATTATAAATCATCGCTATAAAACATCAGGTCTCGCTTTGTGACGTTTGTACTACTTATTATATTTCCCACATACTTATCAGACAGTCTTCTAATATTCCACTGTACTTACCAGGAATTCTATATTATAGTGAGAGACAGCCATCAGGAAATATGACGTCATAAGGATTGTGGTGCCTGGAACGGAAACTGTAGGTTCAGATTAACTACAGATACTAGTCAAAAGGACTGGCAAAGGAGGGGCAAGAGAGGATGGATAAAGGAGGGAGAAGGTCATCGACTGACATAAGAACGAAATAAACGAATAGCTGAGCAACGTGGGGTACTAACACTAGCTGTCGATATATTAAACAAAAGTGTACCAGCGGTGTGGTCTTTGGCTGAGAGCATTATTAACGCTCCATGTATGTATAGTGGAGCACTAACTAAGAGCTGCTCGATACCATATGAGCGAAGCTATTTATGTAATCTGGTTTAACTGCAAATATTTAGTTACAAAACAAGTAAAACGGAATTTTTGGAGACAAGATCGGGAAAAATAATTTATAAAGGTTGAAATTATTAACCGTTTCGGTGAGAAAATCGAACTCGTTTTTTTTTATTTATTTATTTATTTATTTATTTATTTTTTTTTTTTGTTTGTTTGTTATATTAATGGTAGTGTGTGCTGATAGAGAGCATTCTGTCTGCATTAAAATACGTATTCAAAAAAAAAAAAAAAAAAACATACAGTGTGAACCACGGAGAAAAACATACGTTGTCAAATTTTTTTCAAACTGGCTAACTAGGAAGTATAATTTAAAAATTTTAAAAATGGACGCCTCTAGTTTACATGTACTTAACACGGTAAATGGAAATTAGGTATGTGACTTTTATAATTTAGATACAAAGCACAATGTCATATCAGGTGCTATTTCGTAAAACTTTAGAGATCTCAGGATGACAACTAAGATTGTCGAAAGCGGTCATCAAACGTAATATTAAACTTACAACAAGCCATCTTGACATATATATATTGTGTAGGACCTAATTGTTTTTAGTTGTGAGTATATATATATATATATATATATAGCGTATTGGGTCGCAAAAAATTTTCCGAAGAAATTGTGGGCCCCATTACGAAAACGAGGGGGAACCACCGGATCACCATCTTGACACATATATTTATTGTGTAGGACCTAATTGTCTTTAGTTGTGAGTATATATAGATATATAGCGTATTGGGTCGCGAATAATTTTCCGAAATAATTGTGGGTCCCATTACGAAAACGAGTAAGCCTTTTTTTCGTTTTTGCAACAATGTGTACATCTCGGAGTACTGTATTCTTTAGTGAATTACGAAGTAGAAAATCCATGTGTCTAGCTACTACTTCTAGCTCTCCGCGTTTCTCGCCGTCGTGACACCACAATTAAATGTCATTTACAGATGAATGTTCAAATGTTTTTAAAATTAAGGGACTTAACTACGTCGATCGTCAGTCCCTAGGCTTACAAACTACTTACACTAACTTAAAGTAACTTATGCTAAGGACAACACGAACACCCATGCCCGAGGGAGGACTCGGACCCCCTACGGCGAACGGCCGCGTGCTCCACAGCAGGGCGCTTTAGTGCGCACGGCTATTTAAGATGAATCACGGGGATACAAAAGACAGATCTACAAGTGTGCCGCCGGTCACGGTGGCCGAGGGGACTGAGGAGCTCCAGTCATGGTCTGCACGGCCACTACGGTCGGGGGTTCGAATCCCCCTCGTGCATGGATATTTGTGCCGTCCTAGTTCGTAAGTAGTTCATAAGTAGTTTGTAAGTTTAAGGACTGATGACCCCGTAGTTAAGTCCCATAAGCTATACATACATTTGAACATTCCAAGGGTGCCGCCCTTCTATATCTTGTGTATTCAATGTTGCCGCCATATGTATCTGTGCATTTCGCTAGCGCTTGGATTTTCCCACCTCACTGTACTGTGTCGATGATAGGGTTGTAAATGTGTGTTGATTCCGACAACAGTTATATACCAAATAGTGCACATGATCAGAATGCTTCGATTTCGCATTCGGTATCTCGCCTTAAATAGCGCACACAAATACCTGGAACACGCCTATATCGCAAAAACGTATGCAGTCCTGCCTGGTCGCAGTTCAACCGCAATCGCCTCTGTGTTGATAAGGCCTAAGGGACTCTTTCCGTGTATATGAACGCACCGTAGCTGCGCGGGTCCGTAATTTACCAATTCGCATTTGCATTCGGCTGCCTGTGTCAGATTATAGCTATTATCCAGGCATATCACGAATGCAATAATGCAAATGCGCCGAGAATATTAATGAGTTTGCATACCGGAGCAGGGTGCGTTGTTAATTGACAGGTGTATTTGAAATCAGATAACCGAAATACGTCAGCCGGAATTTAAGGGGTATCATTGCTCTTTATCGTAGATCATAGAACGTTTTGTTTACAGGAAATGCGTGAGATGAAGACTTTTGTATTGGTGCTTTCGTCTCTATCTGCTAAGCTCTTTTGACATTGGGCCGTATGAATAAAATGGAGTATCTACTTTATACTCTGGATGCCATCCTCAGATACGCATGAATAAAGTGAGTCGGAGAATATACTTCAGCCGAGTATGTTCTCGGCGTGAGTAACTGGGTGGGAGAAGTTGCTCACAACAGAGAACATTCTCCAATTTCATATGAATAAAATTGCAGAAGTTTCTCACGACGGGAGAACATTCTCAGATTTCTGGAGTGAGCTCTATGGCATAATCCGTGCTGAGTAACTTCTATTAAGGTTAAGTTTTATTGTTTATGATAAAAATGACAACAATTTTGTTACTTAGAAGGCAAAAGAAAGTTCCTTTATATGTAGCCTTTAATAAATACGAGGCGATCTATAAAGTTAATACAAATAAAAACATTTTGTTGACGAGTATCTTCCTTCGGAAAAATCGTGTGATACTTCCAGCATTCTGTACAGTGACGGGAGTGATGTAAGAGGTGTTTTCATTACTGACATAAAAATGAAAGACAAATGGATTCAGCTGCGTGTTTACTCATTTGTTTGGCGTGTATATTTACAGTTTTAAACAGTCACATAGCAAAATAATATTGTTTTAAAGTAGGGTCTATTAGTAAGACCTTATGCTGTTAGTTCCAAATAAAGTGTATCCCAGGACTTCGCAGTTTCTATCACAAAATAAATATTGCTGCAATACCAGGTAGGCGCAATGAAGTATTGTCTCTATCCTTTTATCCAAACCGGTTGGCTATTTATGATGCGTTTTCTGACTTCGTAATCGTAACTTCTGTCATGTTAGAAGAAAGTAAACACGACAGGAAATTAATAACTGATTAATTACATACCTAGCAGCGTGTTTCTTGTTCAAAATCGCATGGCCTAACGCTTATGAGCAAACCATTGGGTGTCATATTTAACGAGGCCTATCTCATGTTAGAACACTCCTACAGCATTCCACGTTGTAACAGATGAATATGTGATGCATTCTTACTATATCGTTCGCAAACCTACTTCATTAACAAACGAGTTTCTCGCGTGACGAAAATTTTGTATCGCCAGCAGAATACATTTTCGTAAAAAGTGCATATTTAGTCTTAATAATATGCTCCTTCACAACATACTAATATCTAAACACAGTCCAGTTCTTTCTGAACACGTCGATGCCTACTCCATATTTGTACACTTAATAATTTGCCTGATTGGGATAGTTTAAAGAAATACACGATTGGACAGCTGATCTGTGGCGGACATGACACGCGGAGAACTTACTCAAGTAGGAGGGGAGGTAGCGAGAATGAACTACCTGCTCAGAGCATATGCTTCGAAGTTTTTATTCATACGAATTTGAGAACTTACTCAGAGAACGTTCTTTTGCTGTGAGAAACGTCTGTGGAACATGTGCTCTTTTTTATTCATACGACCCATTATCAGTTTCCAGTGACGTGACAACGTTTTGTGGGGAAGATACAATGGCGATTCGGAAGGTACGTTCCGATATTTTCTTTTTCAGATACCATTTTACTGAGGGGATTTTATTACTTGTCTGTGGACAGTACACACTTCCACCTATTGAAAAGTTTCCACGAGAGTCCCTTTATAACGCTTCTACTAATTTTATGGCATTGTTACACGTTCTGTGGCATCTCAGTTCTTCAGTGCGTACTTAAAACATGGGAGAACAAAGATTGAGCAGTTGACTTTCTTATTTACTATCAGCAATAAATCAAGACATTAAGTCAATTTCTCTATACTTCCCTTTCTAACAGTTAATTATCTGTGGTTATTATCCTCCTTTATGTTTCCTAGCATCCTAGAATGACAGAAAGAGTGAATTCATATGTAGAGTAGATTTCCTCAGTGTGTGGTAAAGAGTGGAACTTCTTGTCTCCTGCTGTTGCAGCTTAGCCATCATTTTGTCAGCCTACGTACGATAGTAGAGATTTCGTTCCCCTCTGATCGAAGTGCCTAAGTTGGCAGGGCGCGGTTTGTGTGTCTTCTGATCTACTTACCGCGATGATTATGAGCACGCTGATTTTCGGAAGAGTCTTTCTTGTTGGTCATTCCACCCGGAGGTGTGCTGTTAGCTCGAAGAGCTCGTGGTAGTTGTGAGTGTGTTTGCCGAATTTGTAGAAGTTTTCCTTTGGGTGACATATAATCAGTTTTCTTGTAGTTTATGATTTGTATAATCATGCAAAATATTTTGTTTGCCTTTAAGAGTAAGCGTATTCGGCTTACTAAACTCTGTGAATTGTGGGTTTGATCATTCAGAACTCAGCATTAGGCACGTAGCTCATGGACAACGCATGAATTGACTCGGGTTTCCCAGTGTAAATGTGCGTGTGTATGCGACTAATATATATCTACTTTTCCGGATATTAAGTTTCTATGATGTTCCCGATTTCACTTCCACAAGGCATGACTGTCTTTTTTACGTCTGTGCCACGGGATTAATAACGGTATCGTCCTGTGAGTAACCAGGCAATTCTCTCAAGTGGTTTCGGAGTAAAATGACTTGCCTTCGGATATAATTTACTGATTGAACTGAACTTCTATAATTTAATATTTTTCATGATTTGCCATTATTTGACGTGGGATACGTGGATCTGTTCTAATAACCGATAGATCCAATTATATATTTTACTTAATTTCGTATCAAATGTTAACGCCAATTATTCTTAACCATCTATCGCATTTCAATATGTATAATAATTTTTGTAGGTTGAGAAAAAACAGAGAAAGGTGCTTCCTCTGCCTGTAGACCCGAGTGTTTCTCTCAATTTCTTTCTTTCTCTTGCTTCATGTTACGATGAAAAAACTAAATGCGTATGTTTCCTTCTATCACCCTATTCTTATTTCTCCCCTACATTTCGACAATTTATGAGCCATTGTGTATTAGCAACACATTAGCAGTGTAGTAAGGCACCAGCAACTTTGATTTGTTAATAATGTGATCAGCACCAGCCTACAAAGTGAACGTTGCGTCACTAAAAATTATACTGTAGAATCAAATTTTGTAACTAGTGTATACCGTATCGTGTTCCTGTTATCCAAAATAAACATCCTCTATCCCCCAGTATAAAACTCTTTAATAAAAAATTAGAAACAGTAAACTCAACCAAATTTCTAGGCATATCAATTCAAGATGATATGAAATGGGACACACACATAAAATACATTAGCAAGAAGTTGAACGCCATATGCTACAGTGTAAGGATACTTGCTAGGTGTACGACAAAAGAAACATTAGAAAGTGAGTATTATGCCCAAGCAGAGTCACTGCTGCGATATGGGTTAATTTTTTGGGGGAACTCACCAGAAAGCAGATACTGTTTTGTAGCACAAAAGAGGATCATACGGTCAGTTGAAAATGCAACACCCAAGAAATCTTGCAAACCACTTTTTAAAGCACTGCAAATACTACCATTGCCATGTCTGTACATTCTTGAGACAGTTACTTATATTAAGAAGATTTCCGTAGCACAAAACAATTTAGTATATACAATCAAGTCAGTTCACACGCATGACACAAGACAAACACTTGACCTTCATAGTGAGCACCTACGAACAACTCTCCGACAAAATGGACCTCTTCAAATGGGGAAATAATTATACAACAAACTTCCTCACCATATCAAAACAATCAAAGAACACCAGAAGTTCAAATTGGCTGTAAAAAAATTATTTACAAGATAAATGTTATTACACTGTCAGTGAATATATGTCATGTTTTCTCACATATAACTACTGTGACTATTGACACCTATTGTATGATGTTGATTATATTATTTAGACATGCTAAAACTACTTAATAAATGTATTGTATAGAAATCTGTATAATTATGTAAAAAACTTGTAAGCAATATCCTATATCAATAATTTGATGAAGTGGATGCTTAAATAAATAAATAAATAAAATATAATTTATTGCTCCATTCACACCCGTATATTTTCTGTTTAATTTATATGGTACGCTAGATTTCACTATATGTGACAGCTTTCAAATGTTTTCAACGAGCTTGATTCAGTTACTGTGGCAAAGGAATAATCTACTGAAACATCTTGGCAGATTAAAATTGTGCACCTGAACCGGGATTCGTACCTGGGACCTCTGCTTTTAGAGGGCAAGCGCTCTACCGTCTGAGCTATCCCGGCACGCTTGACAATCCGTACTGAAGACTTTACTTCTGCCAGTACCTCGCCTCCTACTCTCCACATTTCACAGGAGTTCTCCTGCGAACCTTGAAGGACTAGCAGTCATCGCTGCGGTTGCTCGCCGCCGGAGGTTCGAGTCCTGCCTTAGGGCATGGGTGTGTTGGTTTCTCCTTAGGTTAGTTTACCTTAGTTTAAGTAGTTTGTAAGCTACGGACTGATGACCACGTAGTTTGTTCCGATAGATTTACAAACATTTGAACATTTGAACTAGGAGACATGTAGGAAAGGATATGGTGGAGACATGGCTTAGCCACTGCCTAAGGGATGTTTACATTTGCAGCGGATTGTGCACTGATGTGAAACTTACTGGCAGATTAAAATCGTGTGCTGGATTCGAACCTGGGACCTTTGCCTTTTGCGGGAAAGCGCTCTGCCGTTTTAGTTATCCCGGCACGCTTCACTGTTCGTCCTCACAACTTCTGCCTATACTTCGCCTCCTACTTCCCAAACTTCCATCATATCCTTTCCTCCAAGAGTGCTAGTCCACGAGTCCAACAAAGTTCACAGGAGGACTTTTGTGACGTTTGGAAAGTAGGAGGCGAGGTAGTGGCAGAAGTAGAGTTGTGAGGACGGGCCGTGGAGCGTGACGGGATATCTCAAACGGTAGACGAGCACTGTGCCTCTACACGTCCGGTCAGACGGCTGAATGCCCTCTGTAAAAAAAAAAAAAAAAATAAATAAATAAATAAATTAAAAAAATAAATAAATAAAAAAAAAATAAAAAAAAATAAAAATAAATAAAAAAAATTAAAAAAAAAATCTCGTGAAAAGCAAAGGCCGCAGAAAAAAAAAATATTCTCTTGAAAAGCAAAGGCCGCAGAATCGAATCCCGGTTCCGACACACAATTTTAATCTACGGTCGCAGTGCAGAGGATATAAAATGCAGAATGGCAATGGGTAGAAAAGCGTTCTTGAAAAAGAGAAATTTCCTAACATCGAATATTAATTTAAGCATAAGGAAGTCCTTCCTGAAGGCATTTGTGTGGAGTGTTGCCTTGTATGGGAGTGAAACATGGTCGAGGACAGGAAGAGGATAGGGGCTTTTGAAATATGGTGCTACAGAAGAATGCTGAAGATTAGGTGGGTGGATCGCGTAACTAATGAGGAGGTACTGAACAGAATTGGGGAGAAAAGGAATTTCTGGCATACCTTGACTAAAAGAAGGGATCGACTAGTAGGACACATTCTTAGACATCAAGGAATTGTGAATTTAGCGTTGGAGGGAAGTGTGTGGGGTAAAGGTGAAGACCAAGAGATGGATACAGTAAGATGATTCAGACAGATGTAGGTGGCCGTTCTTATGTGGAGATGAGGAGGCTTGCTCAGGATAGGGTATTGTGGAGAGTTGCATCAAACCAGTCTCCGGACTAAAGACCACAACAACAACAGCAACACAGGAAGTTTCATATCAGGGCACACTCCGCTGCAGAGTGGAAGATTCATTCTGACTACCTTATGTATGTCTGCACATTCTTTCTTTCTTATGAGTATAGTTTTCACAAGTTTTCAATACAATACCCGTGTGCATCCAACAAATTTGTAATACCGATTCCTAATTCTCGAAAATCCTTCTGCAGAAACCTACCACTTGTGAGTATAGTCACCAGTTGATGGTTTCATAGCTGTGAGAGTTCAGAAAATTGTGAAACTGCGATTCTGTCTGACTACTTTATCCAATTTTGAAACAAGGCTGTCGGCCACTACGTTCTTCATCAAGAACGTTTGTGCGTCCGTCACGAAATGCACTACGCCAACGTCGAGCAACGCCGCCTCGTACATTCAAATATTATAACTAGGAATTGCTGCTGGTGTCAGCTGTCTTGTCCACAGAAATCACATTACTCCGCGCACCCTAGTCTTTGTGGGATCATCCGTTTCTGCAGGCCTTTCAAACACCTGTATTGATGAGAACAATGGCCTAATACAAACCTGTCGCTATACTACAGAGTATACTGAACCAAAGTCACACAACGGAACAAATTTGAAGAAGCCAGAACCACTAAGCGTGTGACGTAAAAGACCATTGGTTCCTATGCGAATCGCGCTCGTAATTCCTAGCATTGACTGTCACCGAAAGACACTTACAGATTTGAGAAGCATTTCAAACAATTTACGAGTATTTAGCCAGGCAAAGAAGTCAACGTCGACCGGTATTTCGATAAGAGCACAACCTGACATCCTCAAGGCAGTGCTGCAGGGAGAAAGCATTGTTGTTGTTGTTGTTTGGATATTTTAGGGGACAAAACTACGAGGTCATCAGTCCCCCGAAAGCATTGTGTAGCAACGTTTAAATACTTGGTTTTCAATCACAACAGGACAGACGACACGCCCGAGCTAGCGAGCAAACAGCGCTCATCACACAATCAAAGATGAAAACCCTCAGAAATATTGATAATATTGATGAGGTGTCATTAATTATGTCCCTCTGCTTTTTGACAACTGAGAGAGCAGGATTCCATGCAGAATTTAAGCAAAAACCTCCCTCCCTATATATGACCCCCCACATCTTATTACGGGCCCTGCACCCAGAATGAGAGATAGGCCCTTCACCTCCCTTCTGTATTTTATAGTCGCGTGCTGAATTACAATTTGACACATATTTGTACCCATCTTGAGCTTAGAACGTAATTTAACTAGAATGTAGGGGGAATAGTTACAGTAACTGCTTCATTAGTCCATACCAGAATTTATTTATCAAGTTGATTTCCTAAAGAATGATTAGACAAAGTACAATTATGCTATTTTGTCAAAAACCGACATTTTGAGCCCGTCGTTGTGTATGAAATACAAGGTGATTCTTCCGATAGAGAAGACAGCAACCAACGACACTTGATTATGGTCAAGCGGGAGTAGCCCAGCGGTCTGAAGTGCCACGTTACGGTTCACGCGGCCTTCTGCGTCGGAGGTGCGAATCCTCCCTTGGGCATGGACGTGTGTGTTGCCCATAGGTTAGTTTAACTTAGTTTAAGTAGTTTGTAAGTCTAGGGACTGATTACCAACGTAGTTTGGTCCCATAAGAATTACAAACATTTGAAAATTTTTCGCTTATGGTATTTACTAACTAAATAGCGCAGTAGCCGGTTTCGAACATACATGTCACTTACATTTTTGTAATGCAGATAATTTTTCTTGTGGAGCAAAGTCTTTGGTTCTGTGGTGCCGTAAAATACAAAATTTGTATTGTACGGCACTACACAACCAAAGACTTTGCACCACAAGAAAAATTATCTGCATAAGGAAAATATAAGTGACATATATGAACAGCCCTCTGATGATGAACTGAAATGTTCGAAACCGTTTAGTTAATAAATAGCATAATCAAAAGTGGTTGGTTACTGACTTATATATTGTAAGAATCACCCTGAATAAAGTACAATTATTTACACAAAATATAAAAAAAATTATAAAAATCTGTATCTCAGTTATAGAAAGTGGATACGAAGCAAGACTGCTGTATAATAAGAGTTTTCCTTGCTTACCTTTTACTAAAATGACCAACTTCATCGGAATTGTCGACAGATTTGACCAACTCATTCTCATTTGATAAATCTCTAAGACAACTTTAGCTTGTTGTGCTCCTATGACAAGTATTTAATGAGTTCACCAGTTTAAGAAACGATCTTTCAGCCGTAGACACTGTTACTGGAATGGTACTAAAAGCCTATAGCAGTACATAGGTTCAAAAATAATTGCCTGAAGGTTTTACTCATGTATGAAGTTGAGAAACTTCATCGTATACCTTTATAATTAGACGACTTTACAATGGACGCTCTTCGTGTATAGAATTTCTTCAACCAAGCTGTGTGAATATGATAAGGATGAAGAATATTTTCAGACAAGATTGGTGGTTTCATCTTTCATTGTAGGAACATGAAATCCAAATCTGGTGAAAAATGATCAAAAACTTGTTCACAGTTCGTAAATCCTATTGTCAAATCTGCCATGTTGGGATATTAGTTAAATAATGCACTGAAATTTAATTGAATAAAAAAAACCTTTTCCAGTTTGAATTATAATTAAAAGAAGATAAACTACTTGTGTATGTGAACTACTCCGCTTCACGTCAGGGACCTGGAGACAGGCGTCCACCCAGCTACACGCATATGGGGGCCACGTCCCTATTCGAAAGTTTATCCCCTAGTTTTATTTCAATCGCTTCCTTGATAACCAGTGTTTAGGCAGTGTTGAGCAACAGAAAATTTGTTGGTTTGTTATAATATGTGTGTTGTAATATATATTGATGCTCAATATATCGGTCCTCAATAGTCCAAATTGTTTGAACTCATATGACTTGCCGCAGGTATAGAGGATACGATAAACACCTGCTGTGTGCAAACCAAGAACATCCTTTAGGCACCCTAACCGGGCTTTAATCTTAATTGGTAGTCGAACACACTTTTCATATCATATATACGTAAAATACGGCCTATCTTGTTGGAACTGCTGCGAACATATGGCGGAAAGGCCATTGCCTTTGGTGCCACCTCTGTGCTATCATCACTAGCCCGTTGCACATTTCCCGCCATTACTTGGTTGTGAATTTATTCCTTTCTTGTTCTACTACTTCTTCCTTCTTTCATCATAGCCTTCTGCCCAACTCTCCATCCAGTTCAGTTCCGTTTTCGTACAGCTCAGTACATACGACGTCATACATACTGAACTGTTTATTCCACAATAACGAAATTTTCCAGGCTCGTGCAGTCAGATATGGAAAATTGTCTGCAGAATACGTCCCGAATAGAATTAGAGATTAAAGCGTCATAAATTACAACTTCATGCGTAACGGGAAGGATATTGCCTACCTAATTGTTAATAAGCTCATAACACATGAACTATGTGTCGTACTATTACATAACAATGTTACGTGTGTATACTGTATGTAAAAGACATACGAATACAATCCGTAGTGTGGAACTAACATATTGCTACGCCATGTCTGATGCTCTAGTTCTTTTACATGAAAAGCAGAAATGTAGTAAGCGATAAACCTGCTTTCTTTCATTACTTCATCCAACAAGAAATTTTTTCCAGAGGGTTTGAAATGATGTGTAATATTGTTGTAAGCAGCTAAGTGCTCTCTTTCTCATACGATGAATGAATAAAATCTCGTTATTCACTTGTGTCTTGATGGTATACATTTTGTGGCTCCTATTGTTTATGACGTCATATGTCGGATGTGTTTCTTACACCCGCAACAATTTTTGATTTATAGTAAGGAATATGTGTACCCAGTGTGGTTGTAAGGTCTATAGATTAGTATTTAGGGTAGTTAAATGTTCGAGAAAATTATAAACGAACTTCTACAGAACAATTTTAGTGACATTTTGAAACGTAGGAACGTTTTTAGACTGAATCTAAAAAGGCGTTTAAAATTACATGTTTCAATGTGAAAAAAAGGAATCTCATTCAACCCTGATGTAGATCATAGATCTATTTTGCGTAAGCTTTAATTATGCTATTTATTTCATGAAACTGTTTAGTTTGACAACAGTAATAGTCCCCAAGAATAGGTAATGTGAAGAGACATCTGAGAAAAAGTATCCGAGAAAAAATGACGAACATTAGTTTTGGAGCAGAAACATTATAAAAAAGGAAATATTTAATTAAAATCGTGGTGATTCTGAATATTGTCACTACTTCTACCGATCTGAACTATACTCACATCCAAAATCAGGTGAATACTGGTTTAGATATTAACAATGCAATTTGTAAGTACACAGCGAATGTAACGGAGTAAGCTATACAACCACGAAATTTGTGATGTTTCTAAATAGATACGATAACTGAGAATTATTTTAAAAAATTGAACTCAGATTTTTCTCTCTAATGGGTTTAGTTTCTAATTCTGTTTTAAATTTCAACTATTGTAACATTAAACTAGCATCTAGCATCTGAATTTATCTTAATTTATTACTTGTTGTTAGACTTTAATTAGGAGTATTTTCAGCTATCAAATTCATGTAAACACGGCATGGAAGTATCCACGATCACCGAAGATAATTTTCTTTGTGAATTCGTAAGTATGTGGTGAGCTGTGTGGTCCTCTGTTGTGATCGGTGCTGCTGTCTGCTCTGTTCGGCTGCTCATCTGCAATGGAGAACAGCTCCGCTAACTCCAGGTCGGCCAACTGCTTCAGACCTGGAGAGGACGAGGTAGGAGCTGCAAGCCTGCCAACTACGACGGTTCGAAGCTCAGAACGGTTGCTGTGAATCGGTTGGACCGGTGCTTTGAGCTCCCAGGCGTATGGATCTCCGTTCCCTCTGTGGCCTGGTCAATGCAAATTCTGTGTTCCGGTGTTCAGTAATTTGTCGTTGGAGTAACCAGGTCGTAATTTCTGCATCTGCTTACCCATCCTGGAAAGCAACGCACTTTTGTGGTGCAAGGTACTAATGAATGTCTTTCATTTAAAATACATAATTCTTAACTAGTTCTGTGGATCAAATCTCTAGTGCCTTCAACCTGCAAAGAAAGCATTTTTTTTTAATTTCAGATTGACGCATAATTTTCATTATGCCATCGTTACGGATTGTATGTCTTTAACGGAATTATTTAATGTGGATTGGTTTTCCATACAGACGTGCTTGCAATGAGCACACCTAGGACTTCCAAAAGAAGTTGATTTTCAGTCTATGGTGTAAAGGTTTTTTGACCAATGCAACTGTTCACTTTCAGATGGGTACCCACATATCGTATTCTGCAAATAAATCTTTTGACAGTACTGTTTACTAAAATAATTTTGTATACTTCCATTTTGTTACATAAGTCATCTTGAAAATGGTACTCCTATCCGAAACTATCTAACAGCGGTTTATGGTGATAACATGCTTTAAATGTATTACACTCGTGATGGATATTATACACATGGGGTCTTTTTTCAAGGTACAACTCAAACATCACTGTTGAATTTCTGAATAGGAGGTTGTTCTACATTTTACCAAAGACTGCTGTACATAAAGATTAAAAGAAATAAAATTGTTTGAATTTTATCGTGCAGTAACTGGAACAATTTCAAAAGAACTGCAATATTTATAAACAAAACTTGCAACAACAATTGAACTGTATTTTTCACAACAAGATTCTATTTCTTCATAGAAATGACAAAGTACGTATCGAAGACGATATTACAAACATTGGAAAATAAATAGTAAATCACTTATTTCAACATTATTGATGAATTTATTAATGTATCTATCTGATAATAAATTGTATCGTCGAACATACCTAACTATTTTTATTGTACAATTTTAAAATCATATGGAGGAGGTACACTAAAGTTCATAGATATTTAAAAACTCTGTTGTTACTACTTTGTAACTGCCGAATAAAATTCTTTATTTACCTAACCTGTTTCGGTTAACTGACGTTGATTGAAAGTATTACATGAAAAGGTGTGCACCCAACTATGAAGGAAAAAGTGACTAATTTAATGAAATAATAGAAATCTGACTCACACGAAAGGTTTATTTGTTCCACTTTCAGGTGCACTTCTTGGCTTTGAATCGGTAGAGGAATAATGGGCAAGAGCTGAATTCGCTGTCAGGCATGTAACTGTGGAGTACACTGTAGTCCTCTAGCTTCATGGTAGATGTAATTGGAAATTTATCTAATAGTTGTTGTTGTTGTTGTTTATAGGGGACTAAACTACAAGGTCATCAGTATCACGTAGACAGGCTATTTAAGATATTGTACGTTTCTGTGAAACTTACAGTTTAATATGTGAAAGGTTTGTTTATTTAGATGAAGAAATATGTAAAATTTAACTTTTTTTTTTAGAAGTGCAGACATAATTTACTTACCTATTTTACGAAATATTACAGTAACAATGATTGTTTACATAAGAAGTCAGGTATTTAGTATTGTCTAGCTAATACTTTTATGTCAAGTGTATTCAACGTAATTTAGCTCAAATTTGTATGAATTATTTTGTTAGGGAAAACAAACTTTTATGGTTTCAGAGGTGCGTGCAATATTATGTAAACTAGTCGCTACAAGCAAATGAATTTTAAGGGGAAAGAATTCACAACTAAGCAATTAGCTCAAAAACTTGTATAGATAAAATACTGTATTTTTGTAATTCTCTGATTTATCTATGTAATTATTCTTATCACATATTGATGTGTAACTTGAAGAGAATAAAAACTTAACTGTCAAATATTTTGTGAATTAATTTATCTGATATTGTTTTAGAGGAACATTTGACCCCTCTTTGGACGACGTTTTATATAATTTGCAGCAAATAAAGTGGGTGAAATGAAAACACTAAATTATTTTATTTCTAACATTTAGACTAATCATTTCACATAATATTATTTCTTTTCAATTTTTTATTCAAGTTTTGTTCAGGAAGCAAGAAATGCAATAACATTAAAAAACAGCAGCATTCAAAACTTATTTTGAGCACATAGAAGGTAAAGCAGAGTTGAATTAAACTGAGTTGCAAATTCATACGTACCTTACAAATATGAAAAAGTCACAATTTGTACCGTTTACTGAACTAGCAGCTGCTGTTCGAGAAATATATCAATGTTCCCTCAAATCACAAAGGTTTTTCTTAATTATCCTGTTTTATATTCAATAACTTTTACCATGAAAGTACGGTAAACCTCCTTCTAGTACAATTAATACACCATACGTCCAATTCCTGCTCTTAATTTGGCTATGAAAATTCAGACATTCTTATGCAGACTTTGACAAAAGCACCTTACCTAAATTATGTATAATCCTATATTTACTGAATTATTTTACTTCGTATTGATTTTTGGGAACCATAATTCACGGAACACGTAAAAATCTAACAAGACGAACACCGTCAGCTGTGATGTCATTACTTATTTTTATTGTCTACCAGTTTCAGTGGACCATGCTATCATCTTCAGCTTCTATAAATGAAAGGCAATAAAATTCAGTGAGCTGCAAATAAATGTAAAATAAATTAACATGAACAAATGGCATTACAAGATTGATTATTGACATGCTACGAAGGTTTTCTGTGTAATTTAGTACAAACAACACGTAAGATCAAAAGATGTGGCTGAAATATGTATAGTAAGTACGGCTTCGATTGTGTTGTATTATGAAGGATCTTGCGATCTTGCATGTTCCTGTAGATAGGGTAAGCTATATTAATCAAGAGCCCATGGATATAATTACTTGATGTCAAAGTTATATACGAACCGAACATCAGTCAAACCACGTGACAAAAGGTAAAATTGAGACATTATTTCCCTCCCGAGTAACCATAAATGTCTTAACATATATTAGTCAGGATTTCGTAAAATGTACGAAAATTAATGTTAATAATACGGTAATCCTCACAAAACTTGTAAATTATGAATATGGATATTCTAATGTCATAAACCTTAGGTATTCAAATCAAAGTTGTGTCAGCAAAGAGACACAAGATCCATTGTCACTCACATGCAAAAATATTAATTGTGTTAGTGTTACGGTGTCTATGTAACAGCATGTGACGCCAATGATTTGTGGACGAGTCCATTACTAAATCATATCTAAATCCGTCATGTAAATTTATAATTGATGTTATGAAACATTGTACCACAATATATAGCAAAAGTGCTTAATTAATAACAAAAAAATTTCACATGGCTCTTAAAACATACTTACTGAATAATTCTGTGTAGAGTATTTCCTTTAACTTTCTTTGAAAAAGTTCTCCTTTATTTTTGTGAGCCGTGTGGTGTGACGATGCGGTTTGAAGGGCAATGGCACAGATTTCGTGGCATCTTCCGTCTGACGTTTGAATCCTCTCTCGGTAATGGATGTATGTGTTGTCCATAGTATAAGTTAGTTTAATAGTTTGTAAGTGTAGGGACAGATGATCTTAGCATTTCGTTAATTAAATTAACTTTTATATATTTATTTATTTTACAGTTCACGAAAATTGCAACAGTATCGGCGTTATGGATATCACATTAAACAAATACCTGTTGCACGCGTTTCATTGCCTGTCTCTGCAGATATAAGCAGTGAGGTTCCAGTTCTATTGCTTGACTATCTGTACTCCATCAAAAGTTTCTTTAGCGTGTTACATGAAAGAAAAGAGAAAGCACACATTACTAATAAGGTAATTTCGTAATGCTTTGTGTACAGGAATTGGATATACATTCTACACTTCCTACTCGCTTTATCTCCACCGCTCTCTCTTTCTGCACACTTCCTTCTTATTCTCACGTTCAAATGTTCAAATGCTTGTAAAGCTTATGGGACTAAACTGCGGGATAATCAGTTCCTAAACTTACAAATTACTTATGAACTAACAACACAAATATATATCTGTGGCGTCTGTTCCGAAAGAATAGACGTCACTTCTGATCCTGCAGCTGTTATTAGTTAATATTCATAGAATATATGACATCAACTGCGATTGGGCAAAGCTGAAAATGTGTACCCAGCCGGGATCCGAACCCGGGTCTCCTGCTTTCTAGGCAGTTGCGCTGACCCCTACACCACTGGGGACACAGTGATCACCGCACCTTCAAGGACTACCCATGCACGCCTCCCGTCAGATACAAATTCCCAGATTCGCCCTGCCCATAGTACTCAAACTCGTAGTTTAACTAATTCCCGTAAGAGTAAGGGCTTCAAACTTGCCCACCCCTCCCCACGCGCAACTGCCTAGAAAGCAGGAGACCCGGGTTCGGATCCCGGCTGGGTACACATTTCCAGCTTTGCCCAATCGCAGTTGATGTCATATATTCTATGAATATTAACAACACAAACATCCGTGCACGAGGGAAGATTCGAACCTCCGACGCGAGATGCCGCGCGATCCGCCGCGTGGTATTCTCACGTTGCCAACATCCTCGTACGCGCTCTTCTATCTGGGCCTTTCCTCCTCCTTCCACCCTTATCCAAGCACCCCCCCTCCAATCCCGATCTCACCCCTTTCTCTTTACCCACTCCATTCTCCTTCCCACTCGTTCTGTGTATCTCCAGCGCCTGACTCTGTTCACCTCTTCATCACGCTTTCCCAGTTAATTTCCTCTTCCCACATATCTAGGTCAACTTCCTGCCCCTCCTTTCACCTTGAGTTTTGTTTAGCGTGTCTCTAATGATCACAGTATCGACGAAACGTCAAACGCTAACCTTCATTACCTACTTGTTTAATGTCTAAATCTTATATCTATAGATTCCTTGTCCGAATGCTTCCAACATTTATACAACGTTCCATTATTATATGACCATACTTCTAAGTACATAATTTTTAAAGTATTTTACAGATTTTTTAGATAAATTTTGTATCGAGAAAACGTTATTAAACATCTTAGTTACAAAACTACAGGTCAAAGAAATACATATATAAAAACCTTCCTGTATTAGTACGCAGCGATTTGTTAAAATTTCTAAATAATCTTTCAGGAAATTTGGAGGCTGACGGTTTTGTACAAATAAATATTTTAATGTCAATATGGATTAGCTTATACGAAACGCCAAATTATAGGAACAACGGCAAATTAAAATGAAAATATTTATAAAATGAATGTCCATGAAAATTATCAAACACAAACTGAACAAAACATTAGTCATAAGTTTTTTTCTATTTCAGCTGTAGTGTTGTTGGAAATGTTATTGTGGTCTTAGGACCATAGACTGATTTGATGGAGTTCTCCATACTACCCTATCTTTCATCTGCATCTACATAAATACTCCATTAATCACATTTAAGTGCATGCAGCGGGTTCATTGAATCGCTTTTACGATATTTCTCTTACTTTATTTTGTGAATAATGAAATGCCAAGATAGCGGTATTTCGTCTTTATTTATGACAGACGACCGGTTTCGATGAACATAGACATCATCTTCTGGTCTCTGCACTAAATTGTAACATTATTACATAAATGCACATTGTAGCCAGTTGGGTAGTACTGGTGGGTTGTCACACAACTGTACAACTCCCCTGCATCGCGATAGTACATAAAGAGCTTGCCCTTCTCTGAACTTTCTTTAAACTGTTTGTCAGTCCCGCTTGGTGGGGATTGCACAATTCGCAGCAATACTGCAGAGTAGGACGCGCAAGTGTAGTGTATGCAGTTTCTTCAAAAGAAATGTTGTATCTTCTAAGTGTTCTGCTAACGAAATCTAGTCTGTGGTTAGCTTTCCCTACAATACCTTCTATGTATTCTTTCGAATTTAAGTGTTTTGTAATTGTTACTCCAATGTAAAATGAAGTTTAACGGCTTTCTTTTGATGTTCAATTGGATGACTTCACACTTTTCACTGTTTACGGTCAATTGCCTGCGGCTGCCTTTGATCTTCTGGTGACTTTACTAATCGATAAATGACAGCATCATCCGCAAACAGTCTAAGAGAGCTACTCAGATTGTCTCCTAAATCGTTTATAAAGATAACGAACAGTAGGGGCCATATAACACTTCCCTGGGGAACACCAGATATTACTTCTGATTTTCTCGATTATTTTCCGTTAGTTACAACGTACTGTGTCCTTTCTGTTTGGTAACATCAAATCCAATAGCACAACTGTAACAAAATCCCATAAACATTCAATTTCATTAGAGGGCGCTTGTTAGGCACAGTGTCATAAGCCTTCCGGCAATCGAGAAACTTGGAATTGATTTGAGACCCGTTGTCTATAGCACTCATTACTTCGTGTGACTTGAGGGCTACCTGTGTTTCATAATAACGATTCTTTCTGAATTGGTGTTGACTGTGGGTCATTAGATCGTTCGAGTTAGCATCTGCGAGAAAGAACAGCAGCCTACATTCTTTCGAACCTATTACTGTATTCGTCTATCAGTCCTACACGACACCTACTTTCAATGCTTTATTGGCAATGCCTTGACGTCTCACAACGTATTACACCAATCTACCCTTCTTTTACTCTAGATATGGCAGATTCTCTCCAATTATATCCATTACCTCCATATCAGCTACGACATATTTTTATCTAATCATCGTCATTCGTCTATAGCTCCACATTTCAAAAGCATTTTTCGCCTTATGGTCCGAACTTCTAATCGCTTACATGTCAGTCCGTTACAGTGCTACAGTCCAAAGAAAGGTATTCAGAAAGAACTTCCCAACCTTTACATTGTCCGCAAATTTCCCTTCTTCAGAACTGCTTGTCTTCCTATTGATATCCCACGTTTCAAATCTATTTTTTTTCGGCAATCATAATTTATTTTGCTACACGAGTAACAAAACTAATCTACTGCTTTTATCGTTTCGTTACCTAATCTAATTCCTTCTGCATCGCTTGATTATTCTTAGATTACATTCTATTACCTTTGTTTTGCCTTTCATAATATTCATAGGTTGAAGTTAGATATAGTGGGGATTAGTGAAGTTCGGTGGCAGGATGAACAGGATTTCTGGTCAGGTGAGTACAGGATTATAAATACAAAATCAGTTGGGGGTATCACAGGAGTAGGATTGATAATGAATAAGAAAATAGGAATGCGGGTAAACTACTATGACCAGCACAGCGATCGCATTATCATTGTCAAGATAGATACGAAGCCAACACCGACAACAGTAGTACAGGTTTATATGCCAACTAGCTCTGCCGATGATGAGGAGATCGAAGAAATATATGAGGAGCTAAAGGAAATTATTCAGACAATTAAGGGAGAGGAAAACTTAATTGTTATGGGCGACTGGAATTCGGTAGTAGGACAAGGAAGGGAAGGGAAGATAGTAGGTGAATATGGTCTGGGCAAAAGGAATGAAAGAGGAAGCCGCCTGGTAGAATTTTGCACGGAACATAATTTAGTTATAACAAACACCTGGTTCAAGAATCACAAAAGAAGGTTGTATACGTGGAAGAGACCAGGAGACACCGGGAGATACCAGATAGATTTTATAATGGTAAGACATAGATTTCGGAACCAGGTTTTGAAGTGTAGGACATACCCAGGGGCAGACATAGACTCTGACCATAACTTGTTGGTTATGAACTGTAGGCTGAAACTGAAGAAACTACAGAAAGGTAGGAAAATAAGGAGATGGGACCTAGATAAATTGAAGGAACCTGAAGTTCTTAAGAATTTCAGAGGGAGCTTCAGGCAACAATTGACAGATACAGGGGAAAATAAAACAGTTGAGGAGGAATGGGTAAAATTGAGAGATGAAATAGTGAAGGCAGCAGAGGACAAAATAGGTAGGAAGGCAAGACCTACAAAGAATCCTTGGATATCACAGGAGATACTAAATTTAATCGATGAAAGGAGAAAGTATAAAAATGCAGTAAATGAAACAGGCAAAATGGAGTACAGACGACTAAGAAATGAGATTGACAGGAAGTGCAAAATGGCTAAGCAGGAATGGCTAGAAGCCAAATGCAAATCTGTAGAAGAATGTATAAATAGGGGAAAAATAGATATAGCCTACCGGAAAATAAAAGAAACATTTGGCGATAAGAAAAACAGCTCTATGAATATCAAGGACACTGATGGAAAACCAGTTCTCAGCAAAGAAGGGAAAGCTGAAAGGTGGAAAGAGTATATAGAGGGGCTCTACAAAGGAAATGAACTTCGAGACACTATTGTAGGAAGGGAAGAGGATGTAGATGATGATGAAATAGGAGATACTATACTGAGAGATGAATTTGACAGAGCACTGAAAGATCTAAGTCGAAACAAGGCCCCTGGAGTAGATGATATCCCGTCAGAGCTACTGAAGTCTCTGGGAGAGCCAGCCATGACAAAACTGTTTGAACTGGTGTCTAGGATGTATGAGACAGGTGAAATACCCTCAGACTTTAAGAAAAATGTTATAATCCCCATCCCTAAGAAAGCAGGTGCAGACAGGTGTGAAAACTACAGAACCATCAGTTTAATAAGTCATGGTTGCAAAATATTAACACGAATTATATACAGAAGGATGGAAAAGTTGGTAGAAGCCGACCTCGGGGAAGATCAGTTTGGGTTCAGGAGAAATGTAGGAACACGGGAGGCAATACTCACTTTACGGCTTATCCTAGAAGATAGATTAAGAAAAGACAAACCAACATTTCTAGCTTTTGTAGATTTGGAGAAGGCTTTTGACAATGTTGATTGGAATAAACTCTTTCAAGTTCTGAAGCAAGCAGGAGTAAAATATAGGGAACGTAAGGTTATTTACAACTTGTACAAAAACCAAACAGCGGTTGTCAGAGTTGAAGGGCATGAAAGGGATGCAGCGGTTGGAAAGGGAGTAAGACAGGGTTGTAGCCTTTCCCCAATGTTGTTCAATTTGTACATTGAGCAAGCTATAAAGGAAAGCAAGGAGAAATTTGGAGAAGGAATTAAAGTTCAGGGTGAAGAATTAAAAACATTGCGTTTTGCCGACGACATAGTAATTCTGTCAGATACAGCAAAGGACCTGGAAGAGCAATTGAACGGAATGGACAGTGTGCTGAAAGGTGCATATAAGATGAACATTAACAAGAGTAAAACTAGGGTAATGGAGTGCAGTGTAAGAAAATCAGGTGATGCTGAAGGAATTAGATTAGGTAACGAAACAATAAAGGAGGTAGATGAGTTTTGTTACTTGGGCAGTAAAATAACAAATGATGGTCGCAGTACAGATGATATAAAATGCAGAATGGCAATGGGTAGAAAGGCGTTTTTGAAAAAGAGAAATTTGTTAACATCGAATATTGATTTAAGCCTAAGGAAGTCCTTTCTGAAGGCATTTGTATGGAGTGTTGCCTTGTATGGGAGTGAAACATGACGATAAGTAGTGTGGACAGAAAGAGGATAGAGGCTTTTGAAATGTGGTGCTACAGAAGAATGCTGAAGATTAGGTGGGTGGATCGCGTAACTAATGAGGAGGTACTGAACCGAATTGGGGAGAAAAGAAATTTCTGGCATACCTTGACTAAAAGAAGGGATAGGTTGGTAGGACACATTCTTAGACATCAAGGAATTGTGAATTTATCGTTGGAGGGAAGTGTGTGGGGTAAAAATCGCAGAGGGAGACCAAGAGACGCGTATAGTAAGCAGATTCAAGTGGATGTGGGTTGTCGTTCTTATGAGGAGATGAAAAGGCTTGCTCAGGATAGAGTAGGGTGGAGAGCTGCATCAAACCAGTCTCTGGACTGAAGACCACAACAACAACAATATTCATCTGATACCCTACTTCTAGACACGGTCTGGTCCGCGTAATTGTTCATCCAGATAGTTTGTTGTCTCTTCCGAAGCGTAAATATTTTGTATCTTCTCCCTAAACTTTAATTTCTTCTCCAAATATCTCCTTATACTGCTTTACAGGTTGCTCAGTGCACAGATTCAATACACTGGGGAAAGGATAAATCCCGTCTTACTCCCTTAGCAATTACTGCGTCCCTTTCACGCTCTTCTATTGTTATTAACTGATGTTTCGTATTTTTAGAAGTTGAGCACAATTTATTAGTCCCTGTATTTTACTTCTGCTAACTTCACAATTTGAAAGAGTGTATTCTAGTCAACATTGTCAAAAGTTTTCGCCAAATCTACTGTGTCTATAAACGTAGCTTTGCCGTTCCTTATCTTCTAAGTCGTAAAGTGAGTAGTGCCTCACGTGCTCCTACATTTATCTCGAATCCGCCGCGTCGGAATTGCCGTGCGGTCTGGGATATCGCGGCCGCTTTCGATGGAGAATCGAGTCCTTCCTGTCCCTAGTATGTTGGTTTTAATTAATTTAGATAGTTTGCAAGATTAGAGAATGATGACCAGGGTAATTTTGTCTCTTAGAATTACAAACATTTAAACATCTACTCCGAGGAAGATCCTCCAACTTTTTGATGCCCTCTATAAATAATTCGTGTTTATATTATGCAAACATTACTGATGAAACAAATGGTTGTGTAATTTCACACTTGTTTGCATTTTATTTACTTAATTTCCTTCGGTCTTGGAGATATCGACACTACTCAAAAGTGGAAAGGCCGCAGGACCTGATGGGATACCAGCTCATTTTTACACAGAGTACGCGAAGGAACTGGCCCCCCTTCTCGCAGTGGTGTATCGTAGGTCTCTAAAAGAGCATAGCGTTCTGAAAGATTGGAAAATGGCGCAGGTCACCTCCGTTTTCAAGAAGGGTGCACGAAAAGATGCGCAGAACTATAGGCCTATATCTCTAACGTCGGTCAGTTGTAGAATTTTGGAACATGTATTATGTTCGAATATAATGACATTTCTCGACACTAGGAATCTGCTCTGTAGGAATCAGCATGGGTTTCGAAAAAAGCGTTCGTGTGAAACCCAGCTCGCGCTATTCGTCCACGAGACTCAGGACCATAGACACGGGTTCTCAGGTAGATGCTGTGTTTCTCGATTTCCGCAAGGCGTTTGATGCAGTTCCCCACAAACGTTTAATGAACAAAGTAAGAGCATATTGTCTACCAGATCAATTGTGTGATTTTATTGAGGAATTCCTAGATAACAGGAAGCAGCAGGTCATTCTCAATGGAGGGAAGTCTTCCGAAGTAGGAGTTATGTCGGGTGTGCCACAGGGGAGTGACCTGGGTCCGTTGCTGTTCACGATATATATAAATGACCTTGCGGATAACATCGAAAGTTCAATGACGCTTTTTGCGGATGATGCTGTAGTATATAGAGAGGTTGTAACAATGGAAAATTGTATTGAGATGCAGGAGGATCTGCATCGAATTGACGCATGGTGCAGGGAATGGCAATTAAATCACAATGTAGACAAGTGTCATGTGCTGCGAATACACAGAAAGAAATATCCTTTATCATTTAGCTACACTATAGCAGGACAGCAACTGGAAGCAGTTAATTCCATAAATTATCTGGGAGTAGTCATTAGGAGGGATTGAAAATGGAACGACCATATAAAATCAATCGTCGCTAAAGCAGATGCTAGATTTAGATTCATTGGGAGAATGCTAAGTAAATGCAGTCCGAAAAGAAAGGAAGTAGGTTACAGTACACTTTTTCGCCCACAGCTTGAATACTGCTCACCTCTGTGGGATCCGTACCAGGTGGGATTGATAGAGGAAGCGGAGAAGATCCAATGGAGAGTAGCGCGCTTCGTTACATGATTATTTGGTAATCGTGAAAGCGTTACGGAGATGATCGCCAAACTCCAGTGGAAGACTCTGCAGGAGAGACTCTCTGTCGCTCGGTACGGACTTTTGTCGAAGTTTCGAGAACATACCTTTACTGCGGAGTCTAGCGGTATATTGCTCCCTCCTACGTATATCTCTCGAAGAGATCATGAGGATAAAATCGGAGAGATTAGAGCCCAGACAGAGGCATACCGACAATCCCTCTTTCCGCGAACAATACGTAACTGGAATAGGAGGGAAAATCGATAGTGGTACTCAAGGTACCCTCCGCCACATACCGTCGGGTGGCTTGCGGAGTATGGTTGTAGATGTAGATGTAGATATGGTCAAAAGTATTCGGGGACATGCAAAAGCATAGGTTTTTCATATTGAGTACACTGTTTTGCCAACTGTTTCCAGGTACTCCACATCAGTGACCTCAGTATTCAAATGTTCAAATGTTTGTAGAGCTTATGGGACTTAACTACGGGGTCATCAGTCCCTAAACTTACAAACTACTTATGAACTAGTTATTAGGACGGCACAAATATCCATGCCCGAGGGGGGATTCGAACCCCCGACCGTAGTGGCCGTGCAGACCGTGACTGGCGTGCCGCAGACAGCTCAGCCACCGCGGCCGGCCCTCAGTATTCATTAGACATCATCAAGAGGGGTTCTGGCATCAAATGAAGTAACACTACCGCTTTGCTACAACAGTAAATGCATTGCCCTATTATCAGGATGACAAGTTTTAACCAAAGTAACATTACATTGTCAGGATAGCATTTCTGCAAGGAATCTTATAAACATATGGGGTGTGGGAGCCTTACCTTGGCTCGGTTATGAGGCGTAAATGAAACATTATTTTCACAAAATACATTTATTAAACGATTAAACCATACATTATCCTTACTGTGAACTAGGTGGCACGGCGAGTGATGGCAGCAACGGTAAGGCGCACGGAGGCGATGAGGCGTTTCGCAGCGTCGGCCGTGGATCTCTGGTTACCCTGGTGGCGTATCTGATAAGAGCTCGTCAGTTGAACAGCGCTCGCCATCAAAGCTAGTACCGAGCGTTAACAGGCCGCAAATCACGCGGAATTACCTCGTGGTGTTGCTGTGTGATTTTCCCAACTACTTCGACCAAAAGTGTTGTGCTTCGACCAGAGGTAGCGGCGCGGAGTAGAGGCAGTAGGCAGTCCTAGTGGAGCTAGGGGAAAGCAATAGAGTAAACCTATTGTCGGTCCCTGGCCACTCGGGGATCAGTGGCAACGAACATGCCTACAGATTAGCCAGGATTGGGGCAGAGAGTCCATTTATTGGACCGGAACCTGTCCTCACAATCACCAAGGTAGTGATCAAATTGGAGCTACGTAACTGGCTCAGAAGACAGCACGTAGAATATTGGATCACAGTCTATCAACAAAAATATGGCAAGGTAATGATGCCAAAGCCATGTTTTAAATGAAGCTCTGCAATCCTGGGCCTGAACAGGAGAGAGATTAGACTCATGGTTGGATTGCTGACAGGCCATGGGAATTTCCAAAAACACCTACATATAATGGGAATAACAAAAAAGGACCCTAAATATAGGATCTGTGATGACGGTGATGAAACTGCATCACATCTAATCTTCGAATACATTGCATTGTAGAGTAAAAGGCACAGAACATTTGAGACAACCAGAAGAAATTGTGTCTAATTAAGAACTGGTAAAGGGACTCCTTGCACTGTTCAAAGGCATTGGTTGGCTTTACTAGATATACAGGGAGCAATACTGCACAATAAACTTAGTTTCGGTGCGGGCAGTGGCGGGTTGGACAAAGACTGTTTTGGCTTCCCTGAGAAAATCAAAACAAATCAATTCAGAGGCAGTGCGCCTTGCCCTGGGTTCGACTCGACGGCCTTCAGGCAGACCCTTCGACGGAGATCACAGGTGACTTTCACGACCAGACGCATCCAATCGTTCTGGTCATTCACCCTGAGTCAGTACTTCTTCTGTTCTTGATCTTCTTCCCGAACGCTGTTACTGGCGGCCAGATTCTTCCAACTTCTACCTTCTACTCCGTCATTGACGGTGGCTGATTATGACTCCAACTCCTGCTACTGTTGCTGCTGCTGTTAACGCCGCTAGCGCCGTTACTAACTCTCTAAATATCTCTTTCTCTAACTGGTGGCGTCTTCTTGGCCAGAACGACATATTGACCATAGCTGTTTATTTTTTTCTCATTGCTGCCGGTTTCGGTAATTTACCATTATCAAGCGCTAGCAGAGATTAGCAATACCTTAATAGCTAACGCTTGATAATGGTAAATGACCGAAACCGGTAGCATTGAGAAAAAATAAACAGCTATGGTCAATATGTCGTTCTGAAATTATCTCAAAGCTGTTATGCCCCATCTGATCACCTTTCTAAATCTTCATGGCCGCCGAATACATTTCATGGAGCTGGCTGAAGATGAACGCCTTCGGGGTCGTTGTCTTCTGCTGTCACGTTGTACAGTTTCTAGAATGATCGATCGTCACGTTTCCCTGAGGATCAGCACACTAGCTTATTGGATTCTGGTCACGTTTGAGAGTCCGTGGTTTCACGTGAGGTGGTCGGTCGATTACGTCATCGCTGAATCAACGGCTTCCGCTTGTTGAGAGAGCGGTGCACACCTTGTCGCGTTCCGCCACACGTGAATAGCCGGTGAGACAATGGCCTTGCTGAATCTGTTGGAATGCAGTCGAAGGATTTACTCTCCTGTACCTCTGAACTGAATAAGCTACCATTTTTACTCCACATATTATTCATTTTTCATTTATTATTGCGTTTCACTACTTTTTTTACACACGTTACTACACTCAACAGTTCAGATAGTTTAGGAACTGATGAGCAGGGTAATTCTGTCTCTTAAAATTACAAACATTTGAACATCTGCTCCGAGATGGAATCTTCCATGCTTTTGCTGCTATCAGTAAATAAATCGTGTTAATATTATGCAGCCATTTCTGATGAAACACATGGTTGGGTAATTCCACTTTTTTTTGCATTTTATTTACTTATTTAATTTCGTTTGGACTTGGAGATATCTACAGTATGTGATCAAATATATTAAGAACCCACCAAAATATAAGTTATACATGTTTCCAGAATGAAATTTTCACTCTGCAGCGGAGTGTGCGCTGATATGAAACTTCCTGACAGATTAAAATTGTTGCGGGAACCGGGACTCGAACCTGGGACCTTTGCATTTCGCGGGCAAGCGCACTACCGACTGTGCTATCCCGACACGACACACGATACCTCCTCAAAACTTTACTTCCGCCAGTACCTCGCCTCCTACTTTCCAAACTTCACAGAAGCTCTCCTGCGAACCACGCAAGACTAGCAATCCTGGAAGAAACGATATGGTGGAGACATGGATTAGCCACAGCCTAAGGAATGTTTCCAAAATGAAACTTTCACTCTGCAGCGGAGTGTGCGCTGATATGAAACTTCCTGGCAGTTTAAAATTGTTGCCGGAACCGGGACTCGAACCTCGGACCTTCGCCTTTCGCGGGCAAGCGCACTACCGACTGTACTATCCCGACACGAGGAGGCATCATGAATCGTGCCCAAACCGTTTATCTCGGTGTCACGTTAGAGCGGAAACTCTCCTGCAAGAAACATGTAGAAAAATCAACACACAACACACAACAAACTTACCAACACACACAGGAGAGCCGCGGTGGAGTAGCCGAGTGGTCTAAAGCGTCTCGCTGCGTTTGCTCGCCGTGGAGGTTCAAGTCCTCCATGGGGCATCGGTTTGTGTGTTTGTCCTTAGGTTAGTTTACCTAGGTTTAAGTAGTTTGTAAGCTACGGACTGATCACCACGCAGTTTGGTCCGATAGATTTACAAACATTTGAACATTTGAACACACAGGAGACCAAATCCTGAAATTCTACGTTCATCACTCCTGGCTCTGTGGTTTGCCCCAGCTGAATGTGCATGCCCCGTATGGAGAAATCGACGTACGCCCAGAAGCTAGATAAAGCACTGAACGATTCATGTCGATTAATTACGGGATGCTTGATGCCTACAAACTGCGATCTCCTTCATATGTGTTCTGGAATAGCTCCCCTCACAGATCAGACGGCAAACGTTGGCGGTGGCTGAAAGAAGTAGAGAGTGGGGGCCATTGGATCGAGGAAGGATTTCATTAAATTTGAACATCCACTAAATTAAAGTCAATCTACAACTAGGGAAAAAATGTAGAAACAGAAATTGAGAAAATGCTGCTTGCTATGTTGGAAAATTAAAGAAATACTTCCAGCTGGATCACACGTTGGAATGGAGAGTCTGGAAGAGACTAAATAGACTTGTGTCGAATGGGAAGATCGAAGAATAACCTGTTCAAGTGGTGATACGCAGAAGGCGAGCCCTGCCAGTGTTCAGAAAAACAAACGATGACACGCCTGCTTATTTGACCATCTTTTCCGTCCCCTTACACTTTCCAAGACCTATGGTTGGTCAACGACGCTGCAGTTAAGTCTGATACACACTGCAGGGAGATATGAGATTTCTTTAGACAATAATGACTTGTCATATGTTAAAATCAATGATGGATATATGAATCTATAATTACTACTTTGGCTTCAATACTAACATGCCAATTCTGCAATAACAAAGCCGACCCTGCGTGTGCGTGAAAAGGGCTGAAGAGAAAGAAAGAAGAAAGAATGTATAATTACTACTTACAACGAAAGTACTTAGGCTCGAACAAACAGAAATACACCAAAATCGTATGATAGATAATGCAAAGGTCTATTATTGAAATAGTGATACTCCCGCACCTGCAAAACTCTGCAGTCGCCCATTAGAGGCCTCTGCCGCATTGCACTTTGACCTGCCGATACGGCAGTAGGAACGGTGCAGTGTGCCTCTGAAGGTGCACTTTGTGACGTTATTTGTGTGGTGACGTGTGTCGGATAGGTCGGCGATTGGTAATCAATCCTGCTAATATAGTGCGACTGGATGAGGTGAAGTTACAAAGAAACCTTCTTCGTGTAGATGGTATTGGTGTAGAAGATGAATCACTCGCATGTTACCTATTATCTATTATATTGTTTCTAATCTACGCTCATATTTCTGCACTATAATAGGCCTAGATACCAGAAAACATGTGAATGCTTTTTCTTCTACACCAAGACCGTATTCACGAAGAAGGGCTCTTCGGAATTTCATCTCAACCAATTGCAGTACATTAGCAGGCGCGTCAGTCACAGTGTGCACGGCTACTACGGTCGGGGGTTGAAATCCCCCCTCGGGAATGGATATTTGTGCTGTCCTTAGTATTAGCTAGTTCTTAAGTACTTTGTAAGCTAGGACCTGATGACCACGCAGTTTGATCCGATAGATTTACAGACATTTGGACATTTTTTGCAATGTGGCAGGGCACACGCAGATGCCTCTAATGGGCGACTGCCGGGTTTTGCAGATGCGGGAGTATCACTAGTGCAATAAGAGACCTTTACATTGTCTGTCATACGATTTTGGTGTATTTCTGTTTGTTATAGCCTAAGTACTTTCCATGTTAGATTTTATTTGTAACCTTGTATCTGTAGCCTATTAATTAATTACAGATAAAGCTCAGACACTATTGAATAAATACATCAAGTTTAAGGGTGGGACAACACCATACTGAATTCCAGCATTACCGATGGAGCGTGCCACAAACTTGTATGTCATTTCCAGCAAGATGTTGTGAGATTACCGCCCAATAGAAATACTGGTAATTAATAGCATTTGATAATTAAACAGTATGAAGTTCACTGCAAACATTGACCATGTCAATGCACTAAATGTTACACAATTTTAATCTTATTAATTATGGTAGCAATGTATGTACACAGTTGGGTGACAACATTTATAGTTAGGCCAATGGTAGAAATTCTCCACGTTGAGATTTGCTGTGTGCTTGTAGCTGACGGGAGGCCAGCGAGCAGGCCGATGTTGGTGGCTTGTTCCAACTTAGGATTTTACAGTTCGTTTCCGGTGAGGGGAGAGAGGGACAATGGCGAGTGCCAGGCACAGTGCAGTGCACAAATATTGTAATACTACTGGCATTTGAAGTAATACGATGCAGTTAGGAAACTTTAAGGCCCTCATTACAAAATAGCCTGTTGATAAATAAACAATACATTAGCTGATATAGTCACATCTAACGTAATATGTTTAATTGACAATGAAAAGTAATAAATTACCAACGAAGACAAGACAGTTACACAACTAGCATGGCAATGTTTGTTTATAAAAATAATATATTAACTATTTTTCATTTTATTTTCAATCAATCTTTTGTATTTTACCTTGAAATATTCAGTTAAATCAGTTATCTGTGATATAGGAAATTGCACGATTATGATAAACAGTACAAAGGATGTTTATACTAATATAAAAACGTAAGAAAATATTTGTTTAATGTGTAGTGTAATTATTTTGATTTTAAGTAAAGTTTTAGAAATGTATTGGCTGAGCGCTGTACGTCGGCAAATCGGTTACAACAGCTTACATGGGGAAGTTGATGACGTAGGGGAAAAAAAAACCGGCAGTTGAGTTTTGGCGCGCGCGCGCGCGAGGGCAGGAAGTGAGGACTCCAGAGAGCACGTGGTGTGGCTGCCTGGCGGCGTCACTCTGCCTCAGTCGGCATGTGGATCTCGAGGTGGTGACTTGAGATTTGTGTGTGGCAATCGCCACGTGTGGTTGCTCGTAGTAGACTGCACCAAGTTAAATCGAGTGCTACTGTGTGTTTGTGAATATTTAGCCGGTGCAACAAGGTGTGCATCGCATTGAATTAAAGTGACTGTGATTTGTTAATGTAACACGTGTCGTCGTATAGGCATGAACATAAACGGCGTTTGAGACAGCCACGTGGTGTGAAAACAATTCGCGACAAATATTCATTTTGTCTGGGGGCTCACGAGCTATATTTGATAAATGTGCCGACGTACAGACGGATCAGCCACAGGGTTCTGAGATTGTGTAATAAACAACATAAAGTGAACTTTCACGTGTTAGTACACCCTTTTCTCTCATGAACTTGATTTTATTATGAACTATGCAGGGAAGGAAAGCTGCAAATGTGTGATATCATCCCCTAGAAAACGAGTCAGTCGCAATCACAGTTCCAGTGTTTTTGCATGTTTAGGAAATTGGTTCGCAGCTGGTGGTTGTGAGTTTAAAAAATTAATCTTTTCCTATTTTTAAACTCTCACCCCGACCTTCACGCTCACAATGTCCGGATACTTTTGATCGTGTAGTGTATGTTTAGGTGCAAAAAGTCATTTCGAACTATGCCTGCCCTTAAATCCACATTTTTATTCACTAACCATTTTCTGCGGAGACGTTTGCTGGCTACGCGTGACACTCACGCAGTTGAAACCGTGACGGCTAAGGACTAGTTAGTGATCCCTTGGTTGGCTGCCCACGCCCCTTTCTCACCATTGCGCTGGCTGAGCCACAAATTCGGCGGCTGGCCAGAAGCCGGGCACCTCATTACCGGCAGGTCGGGCAGCTTTATGGCTCACTAAAGTGTTCTCCGCGAGAGACGGCGAGACGCGAACGGCCTCTGGGCTTTATGGACCGGCCATGGTAATGGAGGTGCTACGTCACACCCCGGCCGAACGGCAAGGGGATCGACGACACTGCCACCTGGGGCCCAGACCGCACACTAACTCTCCATCGGCGTATCACCTTGGACGGTGGGAGGGGGGGGGGAAGGGTAGGTTGGACGGTCGTCGTCCCATCCCTCCCCCCCCCCACCACCACGGTCCAAATTTTGGAGGGGCAAGAGACGGTTTCTGCTCCCACCACATCCCACATAATCACTTGGGTTTGTTTGATCCTTAGGCAGAGCAAGTTAATAAACTATGCTGCCGTCAGTAATTATGGGACAATATTATTGATGGTAGGCATTTTTGCCTTTGGATGAAGCATCTTGTAACACCTACTCGTTTCGTCCCAATTTTCAGTCTACTAATAAGTTCAAATGTTCAAATGTTTGTAGAACTTACGGGAGTTAACTACGGAGTCATCAGTCCCTAAACTTACAAACTACTTATGAACTACCTAATACTAAGGACGGCACAAATATCCATGCCCGACGGCTGATTCGAACCCCCGACCGTAGTGGCCGTGCAGACCGTGACTGACGCGCGTCAATCCCCTCGGACACCGCGGCCGGCTGCTAATAAGTGACAACATCTCCACGCATAAGTAACAAATCCTGCACAGACCTTAGGAATAGTCCTTGACGAATCAGTCCTTTTCTTCTTTTACAAAACGGAAATGGGAACATCTCATGGTGGGGACTCCTCGGCTAAATGAAAGTGCCATGACTTCGCCACCCTCTCCCTGACCAAAGTCCTGGATTCGCCACTGTGAAAGTCGATGTCTGTAAATAGGTTTTCTCGCCTCTACACCCCGCCCCTCCAAAGAACACCACTGTACCTCTCATTTCTGATCTGAAGGCGACAGGAAATGGCGCCCACATTGTTATATGACGTCACTCTCCGGAATTTGCTTCTAACAGCACAAACCTGAACGCAAGTTGTACACGTAGGCAAGAAAACAAAAATTCCGGTATTTCAAGGTTAAAAAATATACATTTTCCTCGGGTGAAAAACACTTCCTTTATATGTCAAATTATACTTTTGCTTGGAGCAGCAGAACGTGTCTATCCCTGTTGGTATGGATAAAGGCTATAACTGACTACCAGAATAATTTAACAGAGGTTTCTTTCTACCAACCATCTGACTCCAACGATTCGATTGCTGAAATATTAAAAGAAAGCTGAGATCAGATTTCAAAAACGTACCAAAAGCATATAATTTTAATTAGTGGTGACTAACTTACCCTATATATGTTGGCAAAATTATAGTTGTTAAAAACCGGAGACAAGAATGAAACATTGTCCTAAATTGTAGTGAACACATTCTCCAAAATTTTCTCGAACGATTAGTTCATGAACTCAATTTTGAACACATTCTTGACCTCCTAGCAACGAATAATTCGGAGCTAATAAAAAGGCACAGGGATTAGTGAACACAGAGTTGTCACAGAGAGACTGAAAACGTATTTTCCAAATCCGCCAAAAGTTAAACCATAAGTATATTTATTATAAATCGATTAATACTTCCCTGAGTATCTATCGAAAGTAAGTGCAGCTCAGATGTGGCCCACATATAAAGAAATGGTATCGACAGATATTGATAGATTTATACCACACAAATTAACAAACTTGGGGTTTACCCGTCGTAGCCGTGCGCACTAATTCGCCCAGCTGCAGTGCGCGGGGCCGTTCGCCGTTGGGAGTTCGAGTCCTCTCACGCACGGGTGTTTGTGTTGTCCTTAGCATAAGTTACTTTAAATTAGTGTCCGTAGTTTTTAAGCGTAGGGACTGATGGCCATCGTAGTTAAGTCCCGTAGATCTACCTTTTTTTCTTTTTTCTTTTTTTTCCGGCAGTCTTTACCGAACAAGAAATTTAGCCTCTCACGTAATTTTGTAAATGGTACAAAGGAATTCTGATCGTATGTAAAGTATACTAGCGGCAAAACACGATTAATACCTTCACTACGCAATAGGAATGGTGAAGTGGTAATGACAGGCAAAAACAGAATCGACGAACATAGCTTTCCGGAAATTCTTCACCAAAGATGACGAAGCAATTAATTGATAATTCGAATCAAGAATAGGTGTCAGCATCAGTAATTTAGAAGTAGAAGATGGCCACTTGCAACAGTGGCCGAAACGTCGGTGAAGGATTTGATATATTGACGACGCGGTCCAACACCCGGAAGAGTTTTATAAACAATGACAACGGCCGCGGAAGCCTTCGTTTACATACACTAGGTACACATTAATAAGCCACACTGTCGTTTCGGCGGCTTTTCGATATACGTCTGCCGCATCGCCTACGGTACCGTGTGAGATGAACGACTGTGCTCGCTGATGCCAAAAGAAACTCTCACTGTGTACCCGTTGCCACAGGGAAGATTGTCCTCTAGCAGACATCAATCAAACTGTGCCAATATGCGAAGATCAACCGACGGGCGTCCCTACAAAACGTCCTCCACGTGCCCGTGATTGATCTCTGGTATAATATATGGCCGCGAGGGGTCGGCGGAGGGGAGGGGGTGGAATACTTGGGGGATGGAAGGCTGAGATCGGTCAAGCGTTGGGGTAGGTTGACGCTGACTGAGGGGCAGGTGGGGTGGAAGTGGCACAAGCTAAAGGTAGGTAGCGAGTCCCCGGCAGGGCTCCTGCTTCAGAGACAGCTGAGAGGCGATGCGGTGGCGGCGGCGTAGGCGGGGGAAGAATAGAGCAATTAGGCCCGCCAGGGACGCCAACCCCTCCATCGATTTCGGGCTGCGGTTGCATTACGTACGGTACGGAGCGATGGAGCAGCGAGCTCAGAACGGGCCCGGACTGCGGTGACAAATTCACCGGGGAATACCTAAGAAAATTTAGCAAATGAAAAACCTCCCGCCATAATTTTTAAATTTATTTTATACAATTACATGTTTCGAGATTGCAATAACCTCATCTTTAGACCCTGCATCAGACAACAACAATAGTATACAACAACATACATGTATTACCAGTTAATGGAAATGAAATAAATTAGAAATATTAATATTATTCAAAGTGTGGCTAATTTTTTAAAAAGGCATTAATTAATTAACTATATGGCGAATATGAAAGTAACTATCTCGTGCGTACCGGGACGGTTGTAAAATTGTGACAGCTGTAGAATAATGTATTATATACGTAACAATTGTCATGTGTAAGGTTAATACAGAATGGTTATGGCAGAAGGTACCTTGCTTGTATTATTATCAAAGTATAGTTAAAAGCATTACACCATACCGAATTTCCACTCAAATGTAGTCACCTGTAATAATCATACAGGTACTAGGAATCCTATAAAGCATCGATTAGGAAGCCAACTGTATAAAAACTATGATAATAAAACTGTCAAACGTTCAAGCATAAAAAATTAAAATGTTGGTGTTCGTGAAAATAAAAATGGGGGATAGGGTTTGTGGGGGCGGGAAAGAGGAAGGAGGGGAAGAAAAAATGGATTCCATAATAATATTATAGGTAGTGTACTATTGTGGTGGGTGAGTATGCGTGATAGGTGCTGTAAAGCGTAATAATATATGGTCAGTAAACATTTTTAAGTCAATCATAAAACTATGTAATGGAATAATATCCATGCTGTTTGCTGTCCCTCTCTCCCACCCCCACAGCCCCTATCCCCCATTTTTATTTTCACGAATACAAATATTTTAATTTTTCAAGTTTGATCGTTTGACAGTTTTATTATCATAGTTTTTATACACTTGGCTTCCTAATCGATGCTTAATAGAACTCCTAGTATCTGTATGTTTATTACAGGTGACTACATTTCAGTGGAAATTCTGTATTCTGTAATGCTTAAGTATGGTAATAATACAAGCAAGGTACCCTATGCCATAACCATTCTGCATAAACTTTACCAATGACAACTGTTACGTATATAATACATTATTCTACAACTGTCAGATATTTTTCAACCGTCCCTATGCGGACGAGATAGTTACTTTCATATTCACCAGTTAACTAATTAATGCCTTTTAAAAAATTAGCCACACTTTGAACAATATTAATATTTCTAAGTTACTTCATTATTATTAACTGGTAATATATTTATATTTTAGTTGACTATTGGTGCTGTCTGATGCAGGATCTGAAGATAAGATTATTGGAATCTCGAAACATGTAATTGATTATAAATTTTAAAAAACATTTGCTAAATTAATACATCGCCGTCGTCTCCTCATCCATGTGAAATGGATATACAGGGACCTATGAAAATGTCTATGTTTTATAACTAGCTTAACTCTCGATGCTTCGCAGGCGTTGACCGGATAGTCTGCATTGGTTGTGTCTATTTCTAAATATAAATTTTCATAGATTCAGCTTTAAAAATGTGTTCCTAATCTAGTTGTTATGTTTGTTAAGCTTATGGGACTTAACTACGGGGTCATCAGTCCCTAAACTTACAAACTACTTATGAACTACTTACGAACTAAGACGGCACAAATATCCATGCCCGAGGGGGGATTCGAACCCCCGACCGTAGTGGTCGTGCTGACCATGACTGGAGCGCCTCAGTCACCTCGGCCACCGCTCCTAATCTAGTATTTTGATACAATATGCCACCCCTATTGCACCATTGATGGCAGGATTTAAAACATCCTGAAACACTTTTTTTCTTTTAATTCTAACCATGGTTCCAAATCAAAATTTTCACTTTTGTAGCAGCAAAATAGTCTTAGTAGCACCCTTAAAATATTTTCCCTCTCTTCACACCCTTAATGGTTGAATATCCAAAAATATCGAAACACGTGTTTTTAAAATTCCAATCAAAAATATAAATCCGAAGTTTTGTATTTCTTACTTCAAAAGTACCTTAACTACAACGTATCTTCAAAAAACCGTTCATCCCCTATTTCACCTCCTTAGATATGGGAATATCGAAAAATCGCTGACCGCTGATGCCTACAGAGTAAGATACACAGTGTCAACAAATTTTAATTTTCTATCGTCTATATACTTAATTTTTAGCGCCGTATTCTGTCTTTTAGAGATGGATCGAGAATGCGAAATTTTTTTTTTTTTTTTTTTTTACGCTTTGTCATCTTTCTTGGTAGTTTTACTTTTGAAACAGCAATATTCACTTATTTTTCTTTATGTTTACCCTTGTTGCAGAAAAACAACTGAAGAATTTGCATGGCGTTTCGCTGTATATAACCTCTGTGTTACGAGTACGATCCGCCACACACCTACCGGGTGGTTTGCGGAGTATGCATGTAGATGTAGATATTATAGCGTCAAAAGTCCTCGCTGGTCTTCAGTCCGAATTTTATATGAGCTGACGACTTTCAACCACTATATCTTCCACCCTGTTATAGCTATCGACAGGAAACTGCTATGGTGTACAACGGGAGACTTTCTACTACAGCAACACAGCGAGATAATTCGTCTCCATTGTGTGGTTTCTGCTGAAGAGCAAAATATTGACACCCACACGTAGAATTTTATATGAATCGGTAACTTTCAACGTCCCTATCTTCCACCCCTTTATCGTTATCAACCCTCTTGAGCTTTAGTTTAATCATCATAGGGAGCGATCATCTGTAACACATATAATGTAAATATACCAAGATTGGAATATATATGGATATATTTGAAACTTTAGTTGCAAGACGTGTTTCGACACTCAAGGATATCATCTTCTGGTCTCTGGTACAAACGTTACTTCATCTGCTTAGTAAAGTGCTCTGCGTGCTATTTTGAAATTTTAGGTGGATAGTCAAATACAAAACAGTTTTGTAACTGTCCACAACTACAATTTCAAATTAGCATGCAGAGCACCTTTGTATGCAGGTAAATGCCAATTGCATCACACACCAGAAGATGACACCTCTGAGTGTCGAAACAGGTCACCGTGCATAAAATTTAAAAAAGTAAATTGCTACCTTGACATATTGTAGTTAAATTAATTAATAGCATGTGTCTGTCTACAGCTCCTAAAATAAACCAGTAACATTGTTTGCTATAAGGGTATCACCATTATTGTAATACAAGGCATATTAGGCGAACTGAAATCTACATTTTATTTAACATACAATTTTCTTTTACTTTGTTTGATATAGAGGTTAGAAAGAGTTCTGGCACATCATATTTTACTATGGAGTAGCATTGCATAAATACTACTTACTTTATTTTATGGATATTGGTCTAGATGCGCGGTACTAGTACTTTATTTCTCAATTCTTTCTGTTATTCATTTCTTCTGCTCTAAATTACAAAGTTCAAACACTGTTTGCCACGGCAGAATAGGCGCCCAGTTAAGGTGCGCGCGACCGTTCGCCGTCGGGGGTTCGAGTTCTCTCTCTCGGGCATTTTTTTTTTTTTTTTTTTTTTTTTTTTTTTTTTTTTTCGTTTGCCATAACATAAGTTACTTTAAGATGGTGTAAGTAGTTTGTGAGCCTAGGGACTGGTGGCCAATGTAGTTAAATCCCTTACACTTACAAACATTTGAACATTCAATCACTGTCGCCTTCCAGGATTAGCCGAGCAGTTATAGGCGCCTTCTCAGGAACTGGATCAAATCCTCCAGCGAGCACGGTTTTGTGTGTGTGTGTGTGTGTGTGTGTGTGTGTGTGTGTGTTGTCCTCTGATTTTCTATTACTTCAAGTAGTTTCTAAGTCTATGGACTGATGACAACAGTAGTTTTGGCCCATAGATTTACTAACAAAAGAACATTTTAATTTCAGTCACTAGAAAAGGAAAGTATTGCTTATTTTGAGGTTATGGGTCTGTTTTGTTGCCAATTTCTGAATGTGTTACCATCTGTTGAGTGTGTGTCTGTGATATCAGTGATATAAAATGTTTGTTAAGATTATGTGAGTTAATGCGGGGTCATCAGTCCCTATACTTACGAACTACTTATAAACTAACTTATAATAATGACAACACAAACATCCCTACCCGGGGGAGGATTCCAAATTCCGACGGGGAACGGCCTCGCGCATCGGAGCATAGCGCCTCAATGCACTCGTCCACTCTCCCGCGGCGAAGGGTACACTGTACCACTAGTAGGCATTTCCTTTCCTATTCGACTCCTAAATAAAACGAGGGAAGAAATAATGTCTGTACGAGCCGTAATTTCTCTTACAATGCCTTTGTGATCTATACCCGAAATTTAAGTAAGCGGCAAGGAGATCGTTCTACAACCAGCTTCAAATTCCGGCCCTCCAAATTTTCTCAACAGAATTTCTCGAAAAATCGTCTTCCCTCCACCGATTCCCGTTTGAGTTCCCGGAGTATTACAGTGACACTCCCGCACTGGTCGAACCTATTAGTAACAAACCTAGCTAGTCGCCTCTGAAATGCTCCCATTTCTCCCTTCAAACTGATCTGCTGTGGGTTGTAAACACCTGAATAATACTCAAGACGTGGTCGTACAAGCGTTTTACTCGCGGTCTCCTTTTCTGATAAATTCTACCAATAAACCGAAATCGGCTGTCCGCCTTACTCACAACTGTCCTTACATGTTAGTTCCATTTCATATCGCTCTGCAATGTTACCTACATATTTCAAAGGCGAATCAAAGGTTACGTTTCATTGGCAGAACGCTTCGAAGATGCACCAGCTCCACCAAAGAGACCGCCTACATCACACTTGTGCGTCCTCTCCTGGAGTACTGTTGCCCTTTGTGGGACCCTCACCAGGTGGGACTGACGGAAGATATTGAGAAGGTTCAGAGAAGGGCAGCTCGTTTTGTTTTATCACGTTCCGGGGGGGAAAGCGTCACGGAAATGTTGCACGAATTGGGGTGGAAATCATTAAAAGAAAGACATTATTCATTGCGGCCTGATCTGTTTGCGAAGTTTCAATCACCGACTTTTACTTCTGAATGTGAAAATATTTTGCTAGCACCCACCTACTTAGGGAGACATGACCATCCCAATAAAATAAGAGTAATCAGATCGAAAACGGAACGATTTAGGTGTTCTTTCTTCCCGCGCGCTATTAGAGAATGGAACGGTAGAGAAAAGTTATGAAAGTGGTTAATGAACCCTCTGCCAGGCACTTAAATGTGATTTGCAGGGTATCTATGTAGATGTAAGTAGATGTAGAAAGACGCGACTACATCAAGAAGCTCGCTACTAATGCTGTATTCTAAAATTATGGGATTGTTTTTCATACTCATGTGCATCACCTTACACTTTTCTACATTTAGAGCATTCTAGAATTTTTTGTCGTGTACGATATTACAGACAATTAAAGACGACACCATTCCATAAACCACAGCATCATCAGCAAACAGCCGCAAATTATAATTTACTCTGTCCATCAGATCATTTATGTAGATAGATAATAATAGCGGTCCAATCACACTTCCCTGTGGCACGCCTGACGATACGTTTGTCTCCAATGAACATTCGCCGTCAAGAACAACGTATTGCGTACTTTGTACGTCTTCCAGCCAGTCACAAATCTGTGAACCTATTCAATTCAAATCTCGCAAATGTCGATGTTTACATCTAATACATCCAATGGAAGACACTAATTATTCCACTTTTTCCCGGAGCGTCATCTTTGTCTCTACAGCTGCAGCATGGTATGGCATTCTCCATCGATTATACCCGAAAGGTCTTTAGCGCCCGCTTGGCAGTCTCCACAGGTTCGCAAACTAAGAGAACGCTGTTTGTCATTAGGCTTGTGGAAGCCGTCAGTGACAGAGCGGTAAGTAGCTGCCGTTAGCAAGTCGCCTGATTTGTCAACGTCACCGCCATTCTCCGGATAGTCGGCTGAACGATTTTCTCCCTTGGTCTGCCCAACTGTACCGACTCTGAACTTACGGAGACCACAGTCCGCGTGTCCACCAGCACCCCTGAGGCGTTCACAAACTGTTTAAGGTACGGAGCACTTTTATACCAGTTTCACATTAGACAGAACTTAAAACACGTACAAAAAGTGCTAAACAAAATTGCAGTAATAAAAATACGTGAGAATGACTTCAGCATAACAGGTATTCCAGAATTTTGTTATGCACAACATATAAACAGGTACTTAAAACATAGTAACAGAGTTACAATGAAACTTTTAATTTGCACATGAGTCTACATCTGATTTAATTTTGGACAGTCGCAACCAAACATCTTGATCGAGATAGAGACAGGATCTGTATTTTGTTTTACTACAAACGTATACAGAGAAAACACAGGAATAAGCCTAGATTTATCTGATATGACTTCAAAGTCACCTTTTAGCGAAAAAAAAAAAAGCCCGAGACCTTACTTTGAAACTTTTAAATACTGCGGAAGCAATATGCTGTGATCTCAGACAGAGGCTGGCTTTTTATTTAATGTTTTCTTGAAGTTTGTTTGGAAAGTATGAACTGAAAGAATGTAGGTGAAATTTAAACTGACTGAGGATTATGATCACGAATGTCTGATTCGAGTTCTCCTCTAACTGCTTTTATCACTTGAAAAGTATCCGAGCTTTATTTTTGGTAACTCTCCCTAAATTTTTACCAGTTTTCTTTGGACTGACATACATAAATCAATACGTTCTGGGACGTATCGGCTAGAGATACACTTACCACGTGGAGCATACTCTGGCGCAGTGCACACTACGGCGCGTACGACACCTTTGCATCCTTCCGAAGAATGAGTCATTCAGTTAGCCGCGGGGGTATAGCCGTACGATCTGGAGCGTCACGTTTCGCATCGCACGGCTTCTGAAGTCAAAGTTTACAGTCCTCCCTCGGGCACCGGTGTTTCTGGTGTCCTTAGTATAGTTTAATATAAGTAGTTTGAAATTATGTGAATCGATGGCCAGAGTAGTTTGGTCTATTAGAATTACAAAATTTGAACTTTTGAACCATTTACCATAGGAACAGACACATGGAAGGTACTTTATATTATACTCTACTCCACACTTTTCTACACGCTGTTCAAGGGTGAAGGGTGGTTTGAAATGTCCATGGTATCAGCACGAGAGATCAGCACTAGCCAACGAGTTGATCACTTGATATCCATTGGACTGTTACCTGTATACAAGTGCCACGTCAGTGTTCTGTGGTTAACTGCAATTCACAGTGAAATTTCTACTATTACGTACACTGCAGGAAATACAAATTACTACTCTCTCTTAGGGTTTCCTAGTTCACTCAAAATATATTGAAACAGTGCGTATGAAGAACATGAAACCATCACATGTACAGATCAATAGGTAAAGAGGTGCTGAAGTCCAAGTGTCTATGCATGCTGAAACAGTCATAATGGTATACGGTGTAGCCTCCGCTGGCGGCAATGCATGCGCTGCGGTGAAAGTGACATCCATTTGATCATAAATATGGCGAATACAGTATTCCTAGAAACACGAGTGCGTTTCCGTTGCGTGGTGTCTGTTTGCTTCACACGTTTATATTACATTGAGTCTTATGCCAATAAACCTTCACCATTGAAGGGTAGACACACATGGCGCTCTAGCAGATATGACCCAACGCTATCTGTTGGCGGATAAAATCGAAAAAATTGTCAGTGCTTTTACTATCCCATAGGGAATATCTTCCATCATCTGATCGTCTTTTCGTTTTCTGTTTCCCATAGTGAAATTATTGTAATATTCCATTAATCCGCTTCCTCCTTCACCCTCTTCTTCCCTTTCCCTCTGCTCACATTCTCTCTATTTCTCTCTTCTCCTTTCTCTCTCTTTGCCTATTCCTTCACCCTGTTCCTCACCTCCTTTCTCTTTCACTAACAATCTACTCGTCTCTCCTTGTCCTTTACCTCCTGCCCCGCTCTACACCAATTTCTTAGTCCATCACCTCCTCCCTCACCTCCTTCCATTCACCGTTCAATGCATCCTAACTCTGCCTCAATTCTTTTTTCCAACTGATATCTGTCAACTGTCGAGGTGATCAAACCGGTCGAAGTCTATAGCATTTTTTTTTTTTTTTTGGTCGAACCAGTTATTACGTCTCTGTATATCCATCTCAGATGGACGACGGCGATGTATAAATTTAGGAAATGAAAAACCTTCCGCCGTTATTTTTTAAAATTTTTAATCAATTACATGTTTCGAGATTCCAATAATCTCATCTTCAGACCATAAACCCGCTCACTATCTTGGAGTGAGCGGGTGTATGGTCTGAAGATGAGATTATTGGAATCTCTAAACATGTAATTGATTAAAAATTTTAAAAATAACGGCGAAAGGGTTTTCCTTTGCTAAGTTATTAGGTCATTCCTACCGGCCTTTATAATGTTCAGTAAGTTCAAAAATTATGATTTTATTGCTATTTGTTCGCATTTTCCATCTTCCATTCGTAACTGTAAAGTAATCTTTTGCTAATTTTTTTTATTTTATTTCGAATCATACGGAACAAACCAAAAAAGTATTACATATATCTATTGCTCTGATCGTTATATATTGCCTTCATATAAGAATAACACAGAAAAAGACCTTTTCCGAGAACCTGAAAAATTCTGACCCTATATACTCGTAGTAAAATCTGTAAGCGGATCGAAGGCCAGTATCCAGTCAATCGTTGATTATTCCCGGACAGTAACAGAAGAAAGTAAATGTGGCGTAAAGTCAGCGCCACAAACCAGGTCTCAGCGCAGCTAGCAACATACAGTAGACGACGCCGCGAGAAGCAAGAAAAGAGAAGAAACATACATATGTTCTAAAGTTGAGTACTAAACTTTTCAGTCAATAAAACTTGTATTATTAATCTGAATAGTTGTTACAGTTTACTCCGATACCTGTACCAGTACCTTTATTGACGACTAGATCGGGTCGAGTAAACAACAAAAAGTCGACGAGGTCACAAAAGCTAATCTGAGGTTCTAGATTTAACCTTTAAGAAATCATTCACGCAGGAGGCCATACTAACGTACCATCATTGGATCAATGCACTAACTTCCAAATGGAGGACTTAGTAATAGGTATTTCCGGCGTAGAGAAGCAGCTGAGAGAGCTGAATCTTTAATTCAGGTTGTTTGCAGATCACGCCGTCATTTACCGTATAGTAAAATCATCTGAAAATCAAAACCAACTGCAGAACGATCTGAATAAGTTATCACTATGGTGTAAAAATTGGCAATTGACTCTAAATAATGAGAAGTGTAAAGTCGTCCACATGAGTACGAAAATAAATCCGTTAAACTTTGTTTACAAGATAAATCAATCAAAAGTGAAGGCCGTAAACCCCACAAAATGCCTAGGAATTACTATTACTTCAGACTTATATTGGAAAGAACAGTAGATGATGTCTTGGGAAAGGAAAACCAGAGACTGCGTTTTATTGGCAGAACCCTTAAAACATGCAACATAACTACAAAAGAAAGTGCATACACTACGCTTGTCCGTCCATTTTTGGAGTATTGCTGCCCAGTGTGGGATCCTTATCAGGTGGGTTTGACGGAGGACATCGGAAGAGTCCAAAGAAGAGCAGCTCGATTCGTATTGTCACGATACAGGGGAGACAGCGTTACAGGATATGGGATGGGAATCATTACAACAACGGCGCTTATCACTGCGGCATGGGCTACTTACGAAATTCGAATCGCCAACATTCTCCTCCAAATCCGAAAATATATTGTTGACTCCCACTTACATAGGTAGAAATGATCATCAGAATAAAATAAGAGAAATCAGAGCTCGAAGAGAGAGATTCAGGTGTTCTTTCTCCCCGCGCGCTATTCGAGAATGGAATGGGAGATAAATAGTATAATGGTGGTTCGATGAACCCTCTGCCAGGCACTTAAATGTGATTTTCTGATTATCTCATGTAGATGTAAGAGAACAATCGTGGTGAAGGCAGCGATCGACCGAAAGCCAACCACAAGCAGGCGCCGCGCATCCTAGAGGGAATAATCGAAGATGCGCGCCCTCTACAAGCGGCTATATCTAGGCCGACATACACCTGGACGCCCGACAGTTACGATTCAGTTACTAGCGAGAACTCAGCTAGTTACTAGGCAGCTACGAAGTCAGAAATAGGACAGTACTAAGTGAGGGTGCAGCTAAGAACTTTGCAATCACTGGGACTCAGCGCAGCTAAAAACATACAGTAGAAGACGCCGCAAGAAGCAAGAAGAGAAAAGAAACATACAAGTGTTCTAAAGTTGAGTACTACACTTTTCAGTCAATAAAACTTGTAGTATTAATCTGAATAGTTTTTACAGTTTACCTGCACCAGTAACTTTACTGACGACTAGACCGGGACGAGTAAACAACAAAAGGCGACGAGGTCACAACAGCAAAGCTGAAGTTATAAATTTAACATTTAATAAATAATTCACGCAGGAGGCCATATAAACGTACCATCATTTGATCAATGCACTAACTCCCAAAGGGAGGACATAGTAATGGGTATTTTAGGCGTAGAGAAGCAGTTGAGAGAGCTGATTACAAAAAAGTCGGCTGGTCCGAATGGAATACCAGTTCGATTTTGCAAGCAGTATTCTGCGACATTGGGTCCTTACTTATCTTGCGTTTATCGCGAATCTTTAATTCAGTGCAAAGTTCCAAGAGAATGAAAAGAAACGGAAGCTATTCCTGTTTATAAAGAAGGTAAATGCATTGCCCTACTTACAGGCCAATATCGTCGACATTAGTTTCCTGTAGAATTTTGGAGCATATTCTCAGTTCGAATACAGTAAATTTCCTGGAGACGGATAAGCTTTTTCCTATGAATCTGACAGGATATAACTAATCCAACACTGTAATTGACGGTAAGTCATCGAGTAAAACATAAGTTTTTGTAACCCAGCCTCGTCGCCGCTTTTGTGCCTCGTTTCCGTCGTAGGTGTCGGTGGCCGAGTGGAATGAGACCGACACAGGAATAAAGATAGCACGCTGGTGCAGGTACGGAGGGGAGCAGCCAGAAACTAGAAATACTAGAGTAAATTAGAACGAGATATATATTGCACAGAATTTATACAATACTTAACTTTTACATAGTACTGCAGAATGTTGATACATAGTTGAGCTGGAGTCCTGCCTAGTGCCTAACTGATAGCAAAGTCTTCACTGGTGCCTATCTGATTACGAAGGTCCTAACTGGTTGCTATCTCAGTCCCAAGTGAACGATGTCGTTCAGTAGTGGCCACGAGCGGAGATGCAGCAGAGGGCGCTCGTGGCTGTCGTCGTAAGAACGCCGCGCCGTGCGTGCATGGTGGCGCGCGGAGAAAGTAGGTGGCGCGCACTTTGGATTTGTGCGACACCACAGAAGTGACATCTGTAGTTCCACAGGGAAGCATTATAGGTCCCCTACTCTTCCTCGTGTTTATAAACGATTTAGGAGACAATCTGAATAGCTCCCTTCGACTGTTCGCGGATGATGCTGTCATTTATCGGTTAGTGAAGTCAACAGAGGATCAAAAGCAACTGCAAAGCGATTTAGATAAAATTTCTACATGGTGCGAAAATTGGCAATTGACATTAAATCTAGAAAAGTTTGAAGTAGTACACATGACCAATAAAGGAAATCCACTGAACTTCAATTACGCGATAAATCAGTGAAACCTTAAGGTCGTAAATTCTACCAAATACCTTGGAGTTACAATTACGAACAACTTTGACTGTAGAGAACACACAGAAAATATTGTGGGGAAGGCGAACCAAAGGTTACGTTTCATTGGCAGAACGCTTCGATGATGCACCAGCTCCACCAAAGAGACTGCCTACATCACACTTGCCCGTCCTCTCCTGGAGTACTGTTGTCCCTTGTGGGACCCTCACCAGGTGGGACTGACGGAAGATATCGAGAAGGTTCAGAGAAGGATAGCTTGTTTTGTTTTATCACGTTTATCACGACTATGGAATGTCCTCGTTATAGTGAAATTCTTAAAAATTGTGTGCCGGAACCGGGACTCGAACCTGGGACCTTTGCCTTTCGCGGGCAAGCGCACTACCGACTGTGCTATTCCGACACGACTAACGATGCCGCCTCACAACTTTACTTCCGCCAGTACCTCGCCTCATACTTTCCAAACTTCACAGAAGCTCTCCTGCGAACCATGCAAGACTAGCACTCCTGGAAGAAAGGGTATGGTGGAGACATGGCTTAGCCACAGCCTAAGGGGTGTTTCCAGAATGAAATTTTCACTCTGCAGCGGAGTGTGCGCTGATATGAAACTTTCTGGCAGATTAAAATTGTGTGCCGGAACCGGGACTCGAACCTGGGACCTTTGCCTTTCGCGGGCAATTTTAATCTGCCAGGAAGTTTCATATCAGCGCACACTCCGCTGAAGAGTGAAAATTTCATTCTGGCACTTAAATGTGATTTGCAGGGTATCTATGTAGATGTAGAGGTAGATGTAGGACGCACAACTGTGGTGATATTCCGTAAGCAGCAATTTGAGTAGAAGACGATTGTGTGGAACCCACAAAAACAGACAATTGGATACAGAGAATAACAACCCTGCCGACGGACCAAACCACACGCATCCCCACAGTGGCAGGCCGTGGAAGAGACAGTGACGCAAAGGGCCCAAGACGCCGAGGCTAGTTGGCAGCCGGGCGGCGCTGCGCTCAGCAGTTATGGACCCAGCGCTGCGCCTTGCGGGCCGCTCCTTTAAGCTGTCAGCCGCAGGCTCGGTATCCGGGAGACTGACGTCCGGGTTTCATTACGGCCCACGGCGACGCCTCGCGCTCCTCAGACTAAGACTGGGCATATCCGGAGGGGCTCTCCTCACAATTAAACTTCATTAAAACGGATGTCGCGTCGGGCGACCGGCAAAGTGGGATTAATTCGACCGTACGATAGAATGGGCGCCACTATGACGTGCCTATTTAACCAAGTTCCATTTGTAATTGTGTCAGAGGACGCAAAGGATCTGGAAGAGCTGTTGAACGGAAAGGATAGTACCAGGAAAGGATGATACAAGGTGAGCACTAACAAGAGCGAAACAAACCTACAGGAATGATGTCAAAATGAATCAGGAGTTGCTGAAGCAACTGGATTAGGAAAGAAGACTGTAAAAAAAGTTGATTAGTTTTGTTATATGCTGTTGTTGTTGTTGTGGTCTTTAGTCCGCTGACTGGTTTGATGCATCTCTCCACCCTACCCTGTCCTGCGCAAGTCTCTTCATCTGCGCATACGTTCGGCAATCTTCATCCTTTTGAATCTGCTTACTATAGTCGTCCCTCGCTCTCTCTCTACTATTTTTACCCCACACACGTCCTTCTAATGCTATGTTGATAATTCCTTGATGTCTCAGAATGTGTCCAACCAATCTATCCCTTCTCTTAGTCAGGATATGCGAGAAACTCCTTTTCTCCCCGATTCGCTTAAGCACCTCCTTAGTTACGTGATCTACCCATCTAATTTTAATCGTTCGTCTGTAGCACCACATTTCAAAAGCTTCTATCATCTTTTTATCTGAACTCCTATCTGAGCAATAATTTATGATGACGGAAAAGTGAGTATATAGAATGACAATGGGAAGAAAATATATAAAACACAGTCTTCAGCGCAATTTTGGTTATTTATTACCAACCGGTTTCAATCCAAAGTCGGTCTATTCCGTGGCTTTTTTTCCAAGATGGTATGCAGTGGCGCAGGAATAAGGAGTCCTCAGTGACAGCACCTGACTACCCGATGTCCTCCGCCTTGCCTCACAATCTTGGAAACAATCCTGAAGATGAACCAATATGTTGTTGAAATCGATTGGTAATAAATAATATTGCGCTCGGAATTGTTTTCTTATACATTAAATCATCATAAGAGCGCTGTCATCGCAAAGACACAAAATATTTACAAAAATATGCAATGGGAAGGAAAGCATTTCTCAAGACGGTATTTAAGACACAAAGGAATGAAAGAAAGTATCTGACAGTGGGTACTTGCAATAAAACAGCTACTTGACATATTCTTCAACACCAAAAGAGGCTTTAATTAATTACTATATTGTTAGCTATATTGTAATTACAGTAGATACATTAGGAAACGTCTGATGAGAATTGTTGTAATTGTAATATGTATATTTTTGAATTAATCCAGGCACTCAAATGTATTTAAAGAGTATAAGATAAATTACTACTTGTATTACAAACCCTATTATACTGACCAAATAAAGCAATTAGTTGTAATTAATGAAAACAGTAAGTAAACATCGTCAGTTATGTCACTAATTAAATTATTTTAGAGTAGTCTAAAACTGAAAGATTTAGAACTTGTTATGTATTTATTTTATGCATGGTAGGAACTTTATATATTTCGTAATTGATGTAAAATTAATTCAAAAGCTACAATCATTGTTATTACTCAAAAAAATTTTAATTATCACTAAATTACTGAACCAATCAGGTGCAGTGCCATAATAAATTATGAAACTTATTTAACTCTATCTTGTTCTAATGTTAACTTCTATGAATGTAATTATTTTAATTGTTTTATTTAAAAAAGCAATGATTTATTGTTGAGTAATAGGTATGAGAGTATATATAGTTGCCTATTAAAGCCACAGGGAGTTTAGTTGTTTGTTAGTTATGGTTCATGTACACGTACAATAGCACCGCACAACATCCGTGGGCGAAAAAAAATGGCAGTAAAAATATTTTGTACCTAAATTTAGTTATACACGTAACCCATGAGTGGCTATGTAGCAACACAACCGAAAACAGGACTCTGCAGAAGGCGCACATCTAAAGATATGTTTTTACCACCTATATATTAGTTCTATTATAAACTCAGCTGTGATATTCCTCGTGCAACGAGATGGTGGAGGACTCCTGTACTGCGCAGTCTACAGTAAAGTGAGACTGCACACTTTGGTGTTTACGTAAGATTTTCTATCATCAATACGGACAAACATTAAGATTCATTTCAACTAGCTGTAATGTTTCACACTGAATCAGTCAGTTAGAGTAGATGAAGATTTGTGCCGGACCAGCAGTCTAACACAGTACTCCCGCTTACAAAGCACTTGCGCTGTCAAGAACGCCACACGAACATGCACAGAAGACCCCAGCTAGCCTCTCGTCAGTTAAATAAGCTTCATGATTTATTATGGCACTGCACCTGATTGGTTCAGTAATTTAGTGTTAATTAACAATTTTGTGAGTAATAACAATGATTGTATCTTTTGCATTAATTTTACATCAATTAAGAAATTACTATCCACACACTACTCACGTAGTACCGTTGCACATTATTCGTGGCGTTCCGTGGATGCTGTAATGAGCAGCAGACTTGACTTCGAATATCGGCCCAGTAAAATTTTCAACTTTGGCATTGAATTTTTCAATTAAACGGTCGAAACGTTTCAGTATTTCGAATTCGTAAAATTATGATTGTTAATGTCAACCATATTAATAATTGTAAGAATGTAATGCCTAACCGACGTGAGCGACTGATATAAGATATTGTGGCCGCGGTGGAGTAGCCGCGCGGTCTAAAGCACCTCGCTGCGGAGCGCGCGGTTGCTCGCCGTGGAGGTTCGAGTCCTCGCTGGGGCATGGGTGTGTGTGTTTGTCTGTAGGTTAGTTTACCTAGGTTTAAGTAGTTTGTAAGCTACGGACCGATGACCACGCAGTTTAGTCCGATAGATTTACAAACATTTGATTTGATTTGAACATTGTGAGACATCAGGGAATAGTCCATTTCGTATTTGACGAAGTTTCTGGATGATAAAATACCAGAGGGAGACCACGAGGCAAGTTCAGTGAACACGTTCACATTGATGTGGCTTCCTGTAAATCGGAGAGGATGATGTTTTCACAATAGAGAATATCATGGACAGATGTATCAAAGCCGTCCTTGGACCGAAAACAACAGCAACATTTCCAACGAGTACTGTTAGAGGAAAAGACGTTTAAATGACTGTATCTGTGTCGGAATACGCTTTTATATTCATCATTCTCGAGGCTTGAAAATAATGAGAGTACATCGGAGTGAGAGGACATTATTGTTGTCATATTACTCTCGTGAAGCTACTATACTTTTTATAAAGAAATAAAGATTGCATTTTTATACTGTAGGTAAAGAGAGAATGAGGGAGAGGGGGACAGAGACAGAGACAGAGACAGAGAGAGAGAAAGAGAGTCGGTTTACAATCTATGATGGAGGTTACCGCCTGCTTATAAGACAATTATACATGGTAATAATTTGGAACTGTGGGAAAGTATTTTAAAAGGTAATATGCTCTCTCGTACATTGACAGGTATTTCTCAGAGAGACATCACAGAGATATACCAAAGTGCTGTTATTTTATAGTTTTTTGTTATACTGTGGTGGATCCATTTCAGCAAAATAGCCATCATCAGACAATCTGCGAAATATACAAAAAAAAATTATATAACAATTACCGTTTTGTTTTTATGTACGTATAATGTAAGGACTGTTTTTTGCATATGTATTTTCTTTTTCCTTACGTCCATATGACATCCTTGCGAAATGTCACGCTGTCTTAAAACAATAAGGTGAACTCAAAGAAAAGTAAAAATAAAATATTTAGAACGAAAAACAGTCCTAACATTGTATATATATATATACTGCAATTGTGAAAAGAATTTACGTGTCAAACTAAATTATTCAGAATGGAACTTTCACTCTGCAGCGGAGTGTGCGCTGATATGAGACTTCGTGGCAGATTAAAATTGTATGCCGCAACTGGGACTCGAACCTGGGACTTTTGCCTTTCGTGGGCAAGCTGCCAGAAAGTTTCATATCACCGCACACTGAGCTGCAGAGTGAAAGTTTTATTTTGGAAACATCCCTTAGGCTGTGGCTAAGTCATATCTCCACCATATCCTTTCTTCCAGGAGTGCTAGTCTTGCAAGTTTCGCAGGAGAACTTCTCCGAAGTTTGGAAAGTAGGAGGTGAGGTACTGGCACAATTGAAGTTGTGGGGCGACAGCTTGAGTCGTGTCGGGGTATCTTAGTGGTAGAGCGCTTGCCCTCGAAATGCAAAGGTCCGAGGTTCGAGTCCGAGTTCCGGCACACAATTTTAATCTGCCAGAAAGTTTTAAATTATTCAGGTTACAAGTACAGGTCATATTGCCAGAGAACGTTCAACAACAGTAAGTTCTGATGCAAATTGTTCACAAACATAAAATTCTGATCATAATACTCAATGTAGATAAATCAGGTACTGACTATTCTCAGATTTGTGACTCGCTGGAATACAGAGTATGTTTTTATCAATTTCAAAAAGGCATTTGACGCCGTGCCACACTGCATACTGCTAACGAATATACGAGCTTATGGAATTGGTTCACAGATTTGTGACTGTCTGGAAGACTACTTAAGTAACAGAACGCAGTACGTTGTTCTCGACGACGAGTGTTCATCAGAGACTAGTGTATCGTCAGCCGAGCCGCGAGAGAATGGGGTAGGACCGCTATTATTTTCTATCTATATAAATGATCTGATGGACAGAGTAAGTTGTAATTAGCGACTGCCTGCTGATGACGTTGTAGTGTATGGGAGGTGTCTTCTTTAATTGACTGTAATAGCAACCAGGATGACTTAGACAAAAATTCTAGTTGGTGAGAACTATGTAGAAAAATGTAAAGTCATGCACATGAATAGGAAAATCAATCCAATAATGTTCCGATACAGCATTAGTAATGAGCGTTTTAATGCAGTCGCGTCGTTCAAGTATCAAGGCGTAACATCGCAGAGCGATATGAAAAGGAACGAACATGTAAGGACAGTTGTGAGTAAGGCGGTGAGCCGACTTTGGTTTATTGGGAGAATTTTGGAAAGATGTACTTCATCTGTAAAGGAGACTGAGTATAAAACACTTGTACGACAACGTCTTGAGTACTGGTGAAGTGTTTGGGAGCCGGAGATCAGTTTAAAGGAAGACATGGAAGCTATTCAGAGACGATCAGTTAGGTTCGTTACTGGTAGGTTCGACGAATGCGCGAGTGTCACAGAAATGCTCCGGGAAATTAAATGGGAATCACTGGATGAAAGACGATAAGCTTTTCGAGATATTCTGTTGAGGAAATTTAGAGGGCCGGAATCTGAAGCTGACTGCAGAACGATCTTGCTGCCGCCTACTTACATTTAGCGTAAAGATCACAAAGAGCAGATAAAAGAAATTAAGGCTCTTACATCGGTATATAGACAATTTTATTTCCATAGTTCTATTTGGGATTGGAATAAGAAAGGAAATGCATAGTAGTAGCAAAGTGTACCCGTCGCCACGCAACTTATTGTGGCTTGAGGTATACATATGTAGATGTGTTGTTATTTTGAGCATTTTAGAACTTCGTAGAAAGAGTATAGAGTAACGTAGATTTTAAAAGTTATATGATTCTTTCTGATAGGATTCTATTGCGTAGTCAGAAATTATGATGAAGTATTCTTTGTGCTTTCCTAAGAAACACCAGATGTAGAAATTCTTGTACAAAGTACTACCATGTGATATACTATTAATTTAAAGAAGATAACTTTACAGATACATACTAATGTATGACAGAACTGTAACGAAACACACAGGGCATAGTGCAAGGTTACTTGTTCGCATTTTACCACAACAAAATTCAGATAAAGCATACAGTTAAGACAAATATTAACAGTTTAAGAGCATGTCTCACATTTATTATTTATAAGCTTCACCTTCACGTGACAACTATATGTATCTACATATAAATCAGTTTCAGTTTGCTGCAAAATGTATGAAATGCCACAAAAGCGCAATTAAACTTATGAGAAAATCTAGACAATTAAAAATTTTTAAGTTCCTAACGTTTACACTGCGTGTTATTCAAACAGCGACAGAAACTGAGATGTGAATTCCAACGGAAAGGGCCACTGATAATTCTCATATGTTTGTATTATATAAGGAACTTTTATACAGCATTAAGCAAGCAGTGCAATGAAGTCGCTGAATTCATGAGGCAAGTTACATGAAAGTGGCAGATAGATTAATTTCTGTTTGCATCATTATCTGATGACCATTAAGACGTCAATGCAAACAATTCTTTCTGATTAATAAAAAGGAAAGGAATCGGCAAGATTAACTTTAGCACCTTGAAGACACATACGTATTCTATACATCGCGTAAGGAAGGATTTCTTCCTCTGGCCAATGCGCAATTCGACATCAGTGCATGCAGTGGCTCAGTATGCTTCTAGCTGTGCGAGTGTGATGATCATAGTATGAGTGTTTGTTTGTTAGCCAATAACCCGGAAATATAAATATCGTGAAATATGTGCTGTACGTAATTCTTATACTTACTGCACCTGTCCTCATACATTGAAGCTTACATGTACAAGATTTGAAAAAAGATTGCAACAAAACTCTAGATTTGTATGCAATACGTACACACAAACATACGGACACTCTCCTTTATATATAAAGAAAGAAGATATTATTGATCAACTGAATGTATCCTACCAGTGAAAATGAAGGAACTGATATTTTATGGAACTTTGTCCTCAGATCAATCCGTAATATATTCGAGTGATATAACAGCAACATTAAATTTTTCTCAACTCAGTAATGTTTTAAAAATTGTGTAGAGACACTTGCCGACGTGAAAAAATCTTGAAACTTTCGAAGCGTGATGACGTGCGAGCTGTCGGGTACGTCATGCCATGTGCCACACAAGAAAATACAACGAGGCGAGTTTTACATAAGTTAACACCAGAAATATTTTCTGACATGTACAAATAATGTTAACGTTTACAGCTGCCGAACTAAAATACATATTTATCTAGTTATCCCGCTTCATTGGAAAGTACCTCCATACAGAACCTCAGCGGAGTAACAGGTGTGGAAATTAATACAATGTACACTATGTGCTAATTGTAATGACGGAAGTAATTTTCTCTTGATGGTTATTGTCATTAAAACAGTAAGATGTAACTTGGACTACACGCTTAAAGAACTGTTCTATGACCTCCGTAACCCTTAACAGTCCTACCCTCCGTAGTCCTCAATAGTCGGGCCTCCGAAAAATCCAGCGCACACTCGAATAGACGGGCACAACAATGAATTATCGTGCACAGCATTACTGTTACACTAACAAGAGGACTGTCGGAAGTGTAAATAACGGATTTAAATGGATATCCGATATATTGCAAAGGGACATACCCTGAGTATGACGCTATCCGCTTTTTTTGAGTCGGGCCTTGGTTTTTGAGAAAATTTATGTTGAAATTCACTGCGCGCTGTAAGATGCGTAACGATAGCCACGTTCCGGAAACGGAAGCCTGGCGCAGAGGTTAAGGTCTACATGCAGCTACCATTCTGGAAGTACCGGGTTCGGGTCCTCTTCGTATATATATATATATATATATATATATATATATATATATATATATATATATATATATATATATATGTGTGTGTGTGTGTGTGTGTGTGTGTGTGTGTATGTGTGTGTGTGTGTTTTCTTGGATCCGCAGAAAGTGTAACATTTCTTGTGTTGACCTACCGCATTAAAATTTCCCGTCACCTATTATTTTATAAGTTACAGAGACAAACACAGTGAAACACCCTATATATACGGTGTTTCAATAAGTGTGTTTGCCTCTGTAACTTATAAAATAATAGGTGACGGAAAATTTTAATGCGGTAGGTCAACACAAGAAATGTTACACTTTCTCAAAAATGTTCAAATGTTTGTAAAGCTTATGGGACTTAACTACGGGGTCATCAGTCCCTAAACTTACAAACTACTTATCAACTAGCTTATCTTAAGGACAGCACAAATATCCATGCCCGAAGGGGGATTCGAACCCCCGACCGTAGTGGCCGTGCAGACCATGACTGGAGCGCCTCAGTCCCCTCGGCCACCGCGGCCGGCGTTACACTTTCTGCGGAGCTATGAACATAGTTTATTATATCATTTTCCAAAGAGTTACAGCACAAAGATATAATTTTTTAAATGGAACAATAGTTTTTCTATCGTACATTGGATTCGTTGAAACCAGCTGCGTCCAAATCAATGTAAACTACACTCCTATCACTTACTTTGGGGCCGGCCGCGGTGGCCGAGAGGACTGTGGCGCTCCGGTCATGGTCTGCACGGCCACTACGGTCGGGGGTTTGAATCCCCCCTCGGACATGGATATTTGTGCCGTCCTTAGGATTAGCTAGTTGATAAGTAGTTTGTAAGTTTAGAGGCTGATGACCCCGTAGTTAAGTCCCATAGACTCTACAAACATTTGAACATTTTGAACTTACTTTGGGAGCTACAACCCTTCAAAGTTTCAGGGGAAGATACCACACGTTCTACATAATACATGGCTGTGTGGTGGGGTTGGGGCCCGCAAGGTCGCCTGATTTAACACCAGTAGATTTCTTTTTGTGGGGATATCTAAAGGATCGTGTTTATGTCACTGAGCCCACATCCCTACATGATCTAAAACGGCGCATCGAGGACGCATGTCGCTCCGTCACACCGGCGATGTTACATCTCGTCTGCAGATCCTTTCTGCGGTGCATTGCATTATGCATTGAGGAATAAAGACACACATTTGAACATCGAATGTAAATCAACTTCCCACTGCCATAACATTCATCACCCAATACACAGCCATGTATTATATACAGCGTGTGGTATCTGTCCCTGAAACTTTGAAGGGTTGTAGCTCCCAAACTAACAATGATATGAATGTAGTTTAAATTGATTTGGACGCAGCTGGTTTCAACGATTCCAATGCACGATAGAAAAATCTATTGTTCCATTTAAAAAATTATATCTTTGTACTGTAACTCTTTGGAAAATGATACAATGCACTATGTTCATAGGTCCGCAGAAAGTGTAACATTTCTTGTGTCGACCTACCGCATTACAATTTCCCATCGCCTACTATTTTATAAGTTACAGAGGCAAACACACTTATGGCCGGTTTCCGAAACAGTAGTTACCTGTCCCGTTATAGTTATCTGTGGGTTACCTGACCGTTAAGTACAAAATGGGTCTCCGAAACAACAGTTACCGTCACAGCCCTAGTTACCTGTCCGATAAAGATAAATGCGCGTTCCCCTGGGGTTACCTACGCGTTAACTTTAGTTTTAACTATATCCGCTACGTAGCGCTAGTATGCTTCCAAACGAAAGTCCAGAAGTTATTTAAGTTATTTGTTTTTATGACAGCGTTCCGTATAATTTTCATACAATTTTAAAAATTTTGAAGCTGAAAAATGGAAATTCTTTCATAAAATTCTTTCATCATCGTCGTCACCGCCGTCGTTTTCTTTTTCTTCTGATCCTTCAGACAGTTGTTCAGAAGAAGAAAACTTAGCTGTACTCGGCACTGTTGAAACACCACGACGCGTTTTTCCTGTTAGATGACGAATATTTGATCTGTGTAATAAGAGAGAATTTCATATGCGTTTCAGAATAATAATAATAAAAAAATACTAACCAGTGACATTGCCGGGTTCAAACGGAGAAAAACGCGGAATTCGACATTCCGGGTTAAATTTTACATCGCGCTCAGCGGTCGCGAGAGATAATGTTGACAACGGGTGACGTTTGCATTAGCTGCATCTCCCTCGCGATTGGTGAAGCAACATCTCGACATTGAGCAACAGTGGCAAACGTTATCTCTCGCGATCGCCGATCTGGATGTAAAATTTTACCATATTTAAATCACAAAGCCATGCTCTCATAATAAAACTTTCAATTAAGCATAAAGATACTTCCCTTTGCAATAGTGTTGTGCCATGAAATTGCCACTACGATCAGTCAATGTTTCAAGTGATTAGTGTTTTTTTAATTATTATTACATCGTGGGGCTCCGACGGGTGGACGTAAATTTGCCAGTCTGTGTTGTGAAAAGTAATGTCACATGCACTTAACAATGGGAAGAGGAAAAATTAAATTCATAAAAATATATGTTGACAACAGAAAAAATACGTATGATTTTATTGTTAACCCTGCTTTTGTTATTGTTTATCGTGTTTTTCTTTTTAAAAGAAAATACAGCTCTCTGAGTTGCCTTATCGTCTTCTCTCCTGTCTGTTTAACGAATTGTACAGTTTTGTGACAACTTCCAAGGCGTGTTGTTTTTCCAAAAATAGTCAAACCATCTGCCTTTTCATTTACTATAATTACTTTCCTCTCTAAATTGAAGTCGGTCAAAAGATTTTTCTCAAATATAGTCAAATGTTTACCTCACTTGTCGCCCATTGCCTTTGAAAACAGAAACAGAAAACTCGTAACAGCTATACAAACTAAGATGCGTCTTCGATTTCAGTTAATAATCGATAAAATTCGAGCAATTGCGATTTTCGTTAGTAGTGCCATCTGTTATCTGTTGAGACGTACTATTTGCTTCGACAGAAGGCGTAGTTACCTGATAGTTAACTAACGGTCGTTGAAATCAGCTACGGGAAACCCAAGGAAGTTATCTGGCATGTTAAATTACAACGTGACGGTAGATAACGGCACGGTAACTATAGTTTTCCAGAAACCGGGCATTAGTGGAGCACCCTTTACACAACGTTAAAAATAGTGCATCTTGTGAATAAATTATTAAGAAACAATCAATTTTGTCGTAGTAATTTTCAAGTCATTATTACAAAATCTTACTCGCTATAGCCTGCATCGCTTGTTATGCCACAACAGAAATCCGGATGAAATTTGTCGTAAAAGCAACAGTTTACAGCATAGACAATAGTTTACAGCATCAAGCATATTTCATAATACCTACTATCGGAGTTTGTAAGAGCGGTACCGGAAAACACTGTTCATTTACATTCAAAAAGGGGATAGAAAGCGCTGCGGGCGATAGCGCGTAAGATTTCGTAATAACGACGTGAAAATTAGACTACTACGGCAAAACTGAGTATTTCTTACTAATTACATACAATGAACTTTGTTTGTTGATAATCTGTAAAATAAAATTTAAAAATGTCAGATTGTTTTCTGATTTAAAGAAAAGGAAAAAAACAGAGAGATTCAAACAGATTGAGTGTCAAATAGGAGGAACAAAGTTAGAACAGGTAGACAGTTTCAAGTACCTGGGATGTATTTTCTCACAGGATGGCAACATAGCGAAAGAACTGGAATCGAGGTGCAGCAAAGCTAATGCAGTGAGTGCTCACCAAAGATCTACTCTCTTCTGCAAGAAGGAAGTAAGTACCAAGACTAAGTTAGCAGTGCACCGCTCTATCATTCGACCAACTTTGTTGTATGGGAGCGAAAGTTGGGTGGATACAGGTTACTTTATTCATAAGATAGAGGTTACAGATATGAAAGTAGCAAGAATGATTGCAGGTACTAATAGATGAGAACAATGGCAGGAGGGTGTCCATAATGAGGAAACCAAAGAAAAGCTGGGCATGAACACCATAGATGAACCAGTTAGAGCGAACAGACTGAGATGGTGGGGTCATGTTACACGCATGGGAGAAGCAAGGTTACCTTAGAGACTCATGAGCTCGTCAGTGGAGGGTAAGAGGAGTCGAGGTGGACCAAGAAGAAAGTACTTAGATTCGGTGCAGAATGATTTTGAAGTAAAAGGCATAACATCAGACGAGGCATCAATGTTAGCATTGAATAGGGGATCATGGAGGAATTTTATTAGACGTAATATGCTCCAGACTGAATGCTGATAGGTATAATCAGTCTCTAATGATGATGATGATGATGATGAAAAACACAGAGAGGACTTGAACACGCTACCCTCAGCGTGATATCTGTAGATTTCAACTGCTGCGCCAAGCTCACTTCGTTGGAACACGGCTAACGTTACGCATCTTGCAGTTCGCAGTGAAGTTCAACATCAAATTCCTCAAAACCAAGGCACGTCGTAAAACAACGGATAGCCTCATACGCAGGGCATGCCCGTCTACAACATATCTGAGACCCATCAAAATCTGTTATAGCCCCATATTTTACCAATCGCGTTGGTGATTAAGAGGTGCCCGCACATACACATTGACGGACATGACAATCAGTGCTCCCTATCGTGCTCAGCACTGCAGTGAAGCGGTGGTATACGCTGCCACACAGCTAACAGGCTAACAGGTTCGGTGTGGGAACTCTTGTAACAATGAGCCAAAAATGAAGCAACGCGTTAACATTATGTTTTGTTTCAAATGAGCCGAAACGGCGACAGAGACCCCTGGGATGATACTGCAAGTGTCTAGTGTCAAAGCAGCGAGTACGAGTGGTTTAAACGCTTTAGAATTAGAAAGGAAGGTGTCGAGGATGACCCACGATCGAGTCGACAGTCCACCATCACAGTTAGGGATGCAACCGAGACAGCGATGTTTTGAAAACATCGATGTTTCGTCCATAAACATGGATGTTTTGAACAGAGATATATCGCCGATGCATCGACGACAGAAGTCCAAAACTATCGACATCGTTCAACAATTGATTCTTAACTCCATTATTACTTAATTAGTTGCCCAGCCAGCGTCAGCTCAAGTGCATTGCTCCTGCTGTCGTAGCTGTTTTCATACTTTTGAAATAGTAGGCAAGTGAAATATGAAACAATCTGATGTTTGTCCAGCACGAGCTGCTGGCATTGATGAAATTTCACCCTCCAACATCAGTGAAATTGAATCTTTGACATCGTTACCCAGTCAGACTGATATCGTACTGTCAAAAGTCAGTTAAAACATCAAACAAAAGTCGACGAAAAATCCGAGACGAAAGGTTCAAATGTTTGTAAAGCCTATGGGACAAACTACGGGGTCATCAGTCCCTAAACTTACTAACTACTTATGAACTACTTACGAACTAGGACGGCACAAATATCCATGCCCGACCGTAGTGGCCGTGCAGATCGTGACTGAAGCGCCTCAGTCCTTTTTTTTTTTTTTTTTTTTTTTTTTTTTTTTTTTTTTTTTTTTTTTTTACAACACACATACCCATGCCCCAGGGCGGACTCGAACCTCTGACGGCGAGCAACTGCGCTTTCCGCCGCGAGACGCCTTGGACCGCTTTTTTTTTTTTTTTTTTTTTTTTTGCCTTAGTCCCCCCCCCCTTTTTTTGGGGGGGGGGGAAATAGAGGTGAGGATATGACTTTATTTTATTTTATTTATTTGAAGGTTTATGCACTTAATTTTTTTCTGCATATATCAATGAAAAGGAAAATAAAATAAAATAAAATAAAAATATCTAATTCTTTTTTGGGGATTTTCACTGGAAGTAAAATATCTCTACATGAAGTGCAGCATTAATAGCGTCTGATAGTGAACATAAATAAGACCGCCCTCCCGGCGGAACAAACATAAATGGTGACTGCACACCGACCATATGCGGATAGATGTCAGCTGAATTTCTGTTCCCTCACGCGAGTTCCGGGCACGTCTTCGCGAATAAATTGTTTTCATCCGTTACATAGGTTCATTCTTCCGAGGGATCATTCATACTAAAATTATCGTCTCATACCCGGCACACCCAAGCTGTGGGGAGGATCCAGGAAAACACTACCCAGAAAATTGGCATAGTATTGTCGGTGTCTTGAATTGTGTAGTAGAGACGTGAAGCGATCTTGGAGGAAGGTCCAAAAATCAAGAACACTCTTTTCTCGATCGTGAAACAAATAATATATAGATAGGCCTTTGATCCAGTTCACTGCATTAGTCTTGGTGCGTGGGAAAAAGCTCTCGTCCGGAAATAGAAGTGACTGTGGTTCAATAGTGTGTGGAGCTGTACGACAAAGAAAGGCAAGTATTTTCTTTATGAACAACCACACCTCTGCTGCAGGTCCACATATCAGCCGATGTTCATCAGTGTCTAACACGTGACACTGAGGGCAGTGTGGAGAGTCCGTCATTTTAATTGCATACAGCCGATGTCGCGTCATGTATTTTCCATTGACAACCAGATACCAGGTAGCACGAGCATCTGTATCGAGGAGGGCATGATGCACAGCACGCCAGACCACGGTCCATCCGATTGTAGGATGTCGTCTCTCCACAAAATTCCGGGTGTGGCCCCTCATCATTATGCGGTACACATCACGTGTCGTTGGAGTCCGTGTATGGGACAAGTCTTCATGGACGTAACTATATTCGATAAAAAATGTCTTAATATGTGAGAGATAGGTAGAGATATGCGCTACTGATATGGGCGGCATTAGAGATATAGGAGCAAGTTCGTCGATCAGAATCCCAGATATTCCGGTCTGGCGATGTTTCCACAGCTTAATCATTGTATTGACATAAAGGGCAGACGCTCTGACATGTACATTGACAAGCCCAAGACCTCCGTCTCGAGGGGGGAGAGTTAATGTTTCATAACGGACTTTGAAGATAAGGCCGCCGCTCACGAAGTATCCAAACACAGCCAGCAGTCTTGTTGCCATCGTCTTCGGCATCGGTAGAATCTGGGCCAGGTGCGGTATCCTAGACGCCAGATGGGTGTTCACGAAGGCAACTCGTTGTATTAAGTCTAACGACCGTAGTAGATTGCTTCGGACGTTAGCTCGTAGTACCTGAAGAAGGCGTTTGTAGTTGACTGCCGAGGTTTGTCGAATGTCGCGCGTGAAGGTTATCCCTAAACACTTGAGCTTGTCCACTGATTGCAGCGGTGTCACGCTCCCTTCAGGAAGACCCCTGCCAATGTTCATAGCGGCAGACTTGGTCAGATTCATACGGCTGCCCGCAGTAGCTCCATACTTGGTAATCCATTCCAGAGCTATCCGCACTTCGTCCCCTGACTGAGCCAAGAACATCAGGTCACCAGCATATGCGCAACAGATAAAGGACCGGCCCCTCATCGTCATCCCAGACAGTCGACATCGCAGTCCATGTAACAATGGCTCTAGTGCAATGGCAAAAAGAATCGTCGATAGCGGACAGCCTTGTCGTATAGATCGCGAAATGGTAACGGTACCTGCCACACGTCCATTGATCAGTACACGTGAGGTGGCGCATCGGAGAAGCCGCAGGACGGTGTGTGTGAAGGCGGGAGGAAACGCCACTCTTCGCATCACTGCTTCAAGAAAGTCATGACTCACTCTGTCAAAAGCATGGTCCAGGTCCACGGAAACTAAGACACCACGAATGCGGCAAGTCTCTGCCAAGGCTATGATATCACGATAATCACTTGGTGCTGTCTGGATGTTACTTGTGCGACCAAGGCATGTTTGATCCGAAGAGACGACCTGAGGCAAGACACGCCGGAGTCTGGAAGCAAGGATCCTCGTAAAAATCTTGAAGTCGCAGTTCAGCATGGTTAATGGCCAATAATGTTCCACTTTTTGTCCCCTGGGATTCTTCGGGACTGGAATCATCAGGCCTTCGACAAATGCAGATGGAAGTGGGACATCAGGTATCATCAGTTCTTTATACATTTCTATCCAGCTAGGAGCCATTACGTCTTGAAAGGCCCGATAGAACTCCAGCGGGAGGCCATCTGGGCCTGGGGATTTGTTTGTTGCTCCCCTACGGAGAGCGTCAGCGAGATCATCAGCCGTAATCGTATCTGTAAGGGTCTGCACAGATTCCCCATCAAGAGCACCAGGCATGGAGTCGAGCACTTCTTCCATTGCTATAGCATCCTGATCCACTTCTGCATACAACTGTCGGTAGTGGTCCACGAAAGCAGTGGCGATGTCATTCTGAGATGTCAGTCGACGACCATCTGGGGTATCAATAGCGTGCACCAGTGCTCTTCTACACCGTTGCTTCTCTCGAATAACGTGATGCATGGAAGGAGGTTCTCCAGCGACTCGATCTTGACATTTCGCACGTATTACTGTTCCCTCAAGACGGCGGCGCATAAGTAATGTAATCTTCGCCTTAATCCGCTCAATTTCTATCTGTCGTTCAGGAGACGGTGCCTGGCTAGCAAGCTCACGGAGTGCCGTAGAGTAGAATTCCATGGTACGTCGATGCCAACTCATTTTGTCACGTCCATACTGTACCAACGTGCGACGCAAAGCGGGCCTAGCACATTCGAGCCACCATCGAATTGTTGAAGGATATGCCGTAAGACGTCTCTGGCAGTTGTTCCACGTCGCTTCTACATGCTGTCTGCACTCTGGATCCTTAAGATGTGCAACATTTAACTTCCAAGTACCTCGACTTCGCCACACCCCCTGCCGTCGAAGAGAAACAGTAAAAATATAGGCGGTGTGGTCCGAGAAGGCGGTAGGCCACAGCTCGGCATCAAGTGTTGCCGTTGTGAGTCCGCGGGAGACATAGACTCGGTCTAGACGGCTCGCAGAATGGCTGGTGAAAAAAGTGTATCCAGGTCGATCACCATGCGTATGCTCCCATGTGTCTATCAGGTCCAGTTCTTGAATAAGCAATTTTAGTTTTTGGCACGTGGTAAAATGAGGAATTTGGTCCTTTATGGCGAGCACACAGTTGAAGTCTCCTCCAAGAATAATGTGATCGTATTGACCTGCAAACAGCGGAGCTATCTCTTCTGAGTAGAAGTGCGAGCGTTCCTTTCGTTTGTCCGTGCCGGAGGGAGCATAAACGTTGATGATCCGGACACCATGGAATGTCATAGCAAGGCCCCTGGCAGATGGTAAGTAAGCGACGTCTTCAACCACAATACCTTCTCTCAGAAGTACGGCTGATCCACTACCGTTGTAAGCAATATCTGGAAATGACTCCAGGTGAACTTCTTGTAGGAGGGCAATATCTAGATCTGACGCCCGTAGCATGTCACGGAATAACTGAAACTTTATCTTCGTTTGGATTGTGTTAATATTGATAGATCCAATTCTGTAAGCCTGTGCCATATTTACAGGAATGCTCATTGAAACACGAAGATCAGGTAGCACATTCTTCCCACACTCATCGATTAGCAGACATTTAGTTTAGTAGCAACATCTGTTGCTACGTCAGCGGTGGATGAATTATCTTCAACATCGTCGTGCCATGCAGCGTTGCTTGGACGCTGGTCGTCAGTAGAAGCCCCTGGTGAGTCAACATGCATTGATGTGTCGTCGGTGTACGACAGACGAATGGCTGACTGCTGGTCATCATCTGTAGAAGCGGTTAAAGACATACGCCGTGTCGATTCCACTTCCGACTGGGGTGGAGCAGGAAGTTCCACTTTAGGGTCTTCTGATGGTAGAAGGTCTTGGGATTCATCATTAGATTGTGATCGGCTGGTATCAGACGGAGCAATCCGACGTTTCTTCCTTCTCTGGTGACCGTTGTTTTCGCACGTGTACGTCAGTATCAGACGTCTGGGTATTCTGACTGTCCGGCACGAAGGCGGCGGTAGGCACGACCATAGAGGCGGCATCTGTTTCCTCCTTCGGAGACACTTCATTATTCTTCCACACGTGACGTTCAGGAGCCGTCACAGGTGTAGCCTCCATCCTGTCCTCGTTGCCCTGAAGTTCTACCGTGTTTAGCACGGTGTCATCAAGTGGTGTCGGCACAGGCTGCTGGCTGGGTTCATTTTGAAGAACTTGTACATACGTCAATGGAAGCGTCGTCGATGCGGATGGGAGCTGTTCATCACCAGGTGGTAACTGCGTTATTCTGCGGTGCATACAGCTAGAAGGAACATGACCTTCTTGGCCACAACCGGAGCACGTCTTCGGCTGGCCATCATAAATTATGATGGCATGGCACCTTCCAATATATAGATAAGATGGCACGTGTTTGGTCAATTCAATGCGGATCTGCCGCACCCCATTGTATACCGGATATGTGGTAAATTGAGCCCATTTCTCGGCCATGTGGCTAATAACGTTCCCATACGACCGCAGCGCAGAAACAACCACGTCTGACGGTACTTCAAAGCCGGCCGCGGTGGCCGAGGGGACTGAGGCGCTTCAGTCACGGTCTGCACGGCCACTACGGTCAGGGGTTCGAATCCCCCCTCGGGCATGGATATTTGTCCGTCCTAGTTCGTAAGTAGTTCATAAGTAGTTTGTAAGTTCAGGGACTGATGACCCCGTAGTTAAGTCCCATAAGCTTAACAAACATTTGAACATTTGGTACTTCAAACGGTAGTTCAAACACTCTGATTGTTCGTAGTCCGAGACCTGCTTGTTCGATAGTCACTTCACCGATATGTCCATCTGAGTGACGGAATTTGAGTCCATTTCTAGATCTGTTTAGAATCTTTTCACAGACGGCGTCGCTGGTAAGCTTCACATACACTACACTGCTCACTATAGAGAAATGGATGCCGATAAGATCGTTACAGTCAATTTTCACTTCTTCTCTAATAAATTGTTCGACTTCAAGTGCCTTCGGTCGTGCATATTCATTCGAAAAACTGATTTTCAATGTTGATTTTCTCCAGGAGTGGGCCATTCTTGTTCTAATTAAATTACGCAAGCGAAGGCGACTGTGCCACGTAAACACACGCGAGCAGCAGACTCGGCGGCGGGACGTAAACAGTCCGTCCGCACCGCTGCACTGCCTGACGCAGACTCGTTGCATCCCTAATCACTGTCCCAGAATAAATATAACGATTGCGATGTATGCTTGCGGATGATCAGCGGCTGTCTTTAAGAATGGTAACAGAGTTAAAGATCAGGGCAGACAGTGATGCCGAAACTTCCTGGCTGTAGAGTGAAAGTTTCATTCTGAGAACATCTTCTAGGCTGTGGCTGAGCCATGTCTCCACCACATCTTTTCTTCCAGGAGTGTTAGTTCTGAAAGATTCGCAGGAAAGCTTCTGTGAAGTTTGGAAAGTAGGAGTCGAGTACTGGCGGAAGTAGAGTTATGAGGACGAACCGTGAAGCGTGCCGGGATAGCTCAATCGGTAGAGCGCTTGCCCGCGAATAGCAAAGGTCACAGGTTCGAATCCCGGTTCCGGCACACAATTTGAATCTGCCAGGAAGTTTCTTCTTTTCTGCATTTATTGAGACCATTCTCCAAACTTTTAAGAATTTAACTATGACGAGGACATTCCATGGTCCTACGAGCACTTCTTTAGAAGCCCACCTTGACCACTGGGAAAAGCTGATGCAGTTTCAGGACTGCCAGTCAATGCGTGGTCACGACTGTCGTCTTTAAACGTTGTAAATAGCCAAATATCGCTTGGCACCAGGTCAGGGGAGTATGATAGATTACTACAGCATAGCGTTCGCCTGTTTGCTGGTGATTAGAGGGCAATTTTTTAGCATTTTCAAGTCCTCATGCAGGATTGTGTACTCAAAGGCCACGGAAACGCAAAATTTGCACGCGATGTGTTCCACAGACCTTCGGCGATCCCGCAAATCGATTTTCTCCGCTCACTCACACACTCAAATCTGGCAACAACTGGAACTCTTTGGGATATCCAGAATCACACACTAAAATAGTGAGTGAGGTAAATATAGGAAAGATTGGGGAAATGCCAGCCGTCTATATTATAACCCCATACTGTTTCAACAAGCCTTTCAATATAACAATTGGAAGTAGGGAGCAGTGGGAGAAAATAGTTCGACACCGTACGGGCAATATTGTCTGGTTCACTGACGGGTTAAAATCGGACCAAGGTGTTGGGGCCGGGGTATATGGGGTGCAGCCAAGACTGGAGGGCGTCATCTCTCTAGGAAAACTGGCCTCAGTATTCCAGGCCGAAATCACGGCCATCAGGGCGTGTGTGGGGGAGAATTTGCGTAGGTGCTACAAAGATCGTAGCATCTATATTTATTCAGACAGCCAGACAGCCCTGAGATCACTGGCAGCTCCAGCAACAAGCATTGTTGCAGAATGTCATAGGGTTCTGGTGGTGCTAGGGGAAAGCAATAGAGTAAACCTATTGTGGGTCTCTGGCCACTCGGGGATCAGTGGCAACGAACATGCCGATAGATTAGCCAGGATGGAGACAGAGACTCCATTTATTGGACCGGAACCTGTCCTGACAATCACCAAGGCAATGATCAAATTGGAGCTACGTAACTGGCTCAGAAGACAGCACGTAGAATATTGGACGAACGTCCGTCAACAAAAACATGGCAAGGTAATGATGCCAAAGCCATGTTTTAAAAGAAGCTCTGCAATCCTGGGTCTGAACAGGAGAGAGATTAGACTAATGGTTGGATTGATGACAGGCCATGGGAATTTCAAAAAAACACCTACGTACAATGGAAATAACAGAAGAGGACCCCAAATGTAGGATCTGTGATGACGGTGAGGAAACTGCATCACATCTAATCTTCGAATGCATTGCATTGGAGAATAAGAGGCACAGAATATTTGGGACAACCAGACCCGAAGAAATTGTGTCTAATAAAGAACTGGTAAGGGGACTCCTTGCACTGTTCAAGGGCATTGGTTGGCTTTACTAGATATACAGGGAGCGATACCGCACAATAAACTTCGTTTCGGTGCAGGCAGTGGCGGGTTGGACCAAGACTGTTTTGGCTTCCCTGGAAAAATCAATCAATCAATCCGTTCACTCGATGTACTCGTCAGCGGCAGCTTTGAGGCCGTGACTGTCTTGGAGTTGATGTTCTGCCTCCTCTGAACTGTCGAACTAACGACCGCAATCTGAACATCCATTCCGTGATACCATCACCACGAGTCTCACTCAACTGGCGATGCATCATAATCGGCGGCACACTTAGCAAATAGGAAAACGAATGATGATTATTCTTGTACTGAAAACGTCCCCATTTCAAATGTCGATAACACTTCTAAGTCGGCTGCCGCTCGAGATCTATGTGCCTACAGTGTATAACCCTTCGTATATGTTTTAATTAAAATATCTTGGGTATCAAGAATTAATTTTTGTGAGGATACAGGGTTTTAGGTTAGTAACCTCTTTGGTAAGTTTTGGTCGAACGATAGTTATCGTTAGTGTGCAGCGAGAGCTGCTGGCAACAATGCTTAGGTTGGAATGTTTTTTGTTCGTTGGCCGGTGTGCGGCAGTCTCCAGCCGACCGCAGATCGAGGCAGTAGCATGCTAACAGTGCGTCCGTAACCCGAGTTTAGCGGTGGCTAAAGTTTTTGCCCTTCAGTCGTATCGCATATGAGTTTCGGTTGTATTGCGTATTGCTTCAGTGTGGACTTGTAGACATCATCGTAGTGGCACACGGTTATTTAATCTGTGTATTTAAAGGAAGAGTTTTTAACATTTGTCGTTCCATAATAAAGGAGGTTAACAAAGTTTATTGTTATGGATCAACCTAGTAATTGTCCGCATCCCATACCGTCAAATCATTGGAACAATTATTAAATGATTAAGCAGCAAGTAGAATATAAAGGCAACTTCGCCCATCGAGGATTAGGGGGACGCAGTGGTGACATTACATTTTCATAACAGAGATTACAAAATTTAAAATTTATTATGAATATAACATTAAATTTGCCACAGCGGAGTGGACGAGCGCATTGAGGCGCTATGCTCCGATGCGCGAGGCCATATTTCTGTGTTGTATCAAGAAATGCGCACCTTTGCACAAGACCTGGTATAACTTCAATAGAATAACTCTTAAAGGTTCTCCAAAATGCCGATTGACATTAGCATAGTTTGCTTACGTCTGATTCAAGGACTGAACGCTCCACCTTTATTGTTCTAGCGCAACACATTACTCATATCCCAAAGCTGATAGAGCAACATTGTTGCAATTTATGATGATACTTGCACATGTTACTACAAGGCTGTTAAATATATTTTAAAAGTCTGTTTTGTATCAAAATATTTTTGGACAGAATTTCACAGTAATAAACGGTCATAACGCACAATGACGTGAGAAATATGCTAAAACTCAATGACAAGGTTACCCAAAGCGATGATCGTGGTATAAAGATCGCCATGTGCCACACTCTTGTTTAACCACGTCGACAGAAGTAGCGGGATCAGGCTACTTTAGCTACTTTCTTACTTGGCATTCATATCATTCCGTGTCGATGTTTTTATCGAGCTAAACGAGACAATAAAATCAGATAAGTTTTGTTATATGGGCTGCAAAATACCTAATCGGCTATCCTCACCAGGTGGGACTGACGGAAGACGTTGAGAGGGTTCAGAGAAGGGCAGCTCGTTTTTTTTTGTTTTTTTTATCACGTTACGGGGGGGGGGGGGGGGGAGCGTCACGGAAATGTTGCAAGAATTGGGGTGGAAATCATTAAAAGAAAGACGTTATTCATTGCGGCGTGATCTGTTTGCGAAGTTTCAATCACCGACTTTTAGTTCTGAATGTGAAAATATTTTGCTAGCACCCACCTACTTAGGGAGACATGACCATCCCAATAAAATAAGAGAAATCAGATCGAAAACGGAACGATTTAGGTGTTCTTTCTTCCCGCGCGCTATTAGAGAATGGAACGGTAGAGAAAAGTTGTGAAAGTGGTTAATGAACCCTCTGCCAGGCACTTAAATGTGATTTGCAGAGTATCTATGTAGATGTATATGAAGTAGGATAGAAAATTTAGACTGACATTGGGAAGAGAACTCTCTCTGGCGAAAAAATTTAAGATATTTAACACAGATTTAAGTGTATTTGAATGTATGAATTTGTTACATGGTAGACTTCTATATAGATGAAAATTTGACGTTAAACTGTTCCAGCAAGAACCGACATAATTGAAATGTGGTGCTACACGAAAATGCTGAAGATTAGACGCGTGCATCATGTAACGAATGAGGGTGTGCTTAATGTCATTAGACAGACCATCACAACAGCAACATGTCAATTTCTGAGCTATCAGAAGGAGATTCGTTAAACAATTTCAGATATGTTTATATTCACATGGGTATACGAAAAACATTTACAGTCTGCACCTTTCTACACTTGCAAAAATCTTTTCACACCAAAACAAGATAAGATTATATACCAAAGTGAAGATCGTAATTTTATTTTATTAACCTGATAACAAGTTTCGACTCTTTAACTATCCATCTTCTGACCATAAAATGTCTTGGACAATCATAATTGTCGTCATCCTAATAAAACATGTAAAAACATCTCTGCCCTCATATCTTTAACGTACATTTCCGTGTCCATGAATGGTAAATTAATTCTTGGGCGTGAAACAGTCCAAGTCACGTTACATAAAATAAAAATGTGTAGTAACATTACATCTTAAAATACTGAGATGGTGTTTTCATACTACGGTCTTAGTACCCCAATATATATTTTATGTTACATGACTTGTCCTATTTCAAGGTCGAAAATCTTTTTATCTTTCATGGATTTCAAATACGATTTAAAAATATGATGGCAGAAATGTTTGAATTGTATTATACGTTTTGTTAGTATGACGGCACTTATGATTCCCTAAAACTTTCTAAGATCTCACGGTGGCAAGCGAAATATAGTAGGAACTGGTTATTATGTGCCGGTCACGGTGGCCGAGGAGATTGAGGCGCTCCAGTCACGGTCTGCACGGCCACTACGGTCGGGGGTTCAAATCCCCCTCGGGCATGGATATTTGTGCCGTCCTTAATATTATTTAGTTCATAGGTAGTTTGTAAGTTTAGGGACTGATGACCCCGTAGTTAAGTCCCATAAGCTATACAAACATTTGAACATTTTGGTTATCATGTAAATAACATACATTTTCGATTTTGACTATGAGGATTTCTGTGTTTAGAACATCAACAATCATGATAAAATATTATTATTTCCGTACGACTCTTTAAACAGCTTTCGAATGCAGTTGTTAAACTTCGACGTTTCATTCAAATAAATTTACTATTGTAATATATCTGCAGATATAAGAGATAAAAATGTTAACAATATAAGTAACTGTAGTATCATTTGGAGAAATCCTGATTTCGATAACTTCCAGCATTCATGAGCTTGTTGCCTATTATTAGGTCTAAAATGGCTGAAAGCAATTCGGTGAAAACACGTTATAAACGTACGCGTAACACACAATGGAACTTGTGATTACGACGCTCATCCCACGTACACTGTAAATATTGTTCCAGAGATATTGCTGACAATCTGCATGTTAATGATTATTAACGCTGTCGTGCTACTAATTGCTGCAGCTTCATGAAATACGGAAAACCTGCTCTTCTCTCTCACACCGTACCATGTGAAAGGCCTTCTCAGAAATTCGTCTCTGAACAGTTTGGTCTAAAAACTGTGTTTTGCTTATCAGGCTGATCGCATTCCCACAATTTTTACTGTAAAAATGGAAATAGTAAGAGCTGCAAATCCAAAATGATGAATAGTAGGAACTACGTTTCTCCATAGCACTAGCGTTAAAATCTTCGAGATGCTCTTGTGACATTTTTGTCCCATAAAATTTCTTTCTATCTACTATAGACAATCCACAAAAGTGAAATAAACCTCATTCTTTTACACTTAATACAATAGCGGAAGTTGATCACTGCAGTGTGCTTACGAGTTAGATTATTAGTAGGATTACCAGACTTTTACCCGGACATGTCCTCTTTTTTGGACTATGAAAATGGTCCGGCCGGGTTTTTAACAAAATGGGGAAATATCCTCTTTTTTGCGTTGTGCAACTGCTTCAACTTGAAAATGCGTAAATACAACTCTCTGAACTGTCACAATCACTAACACTAGAGAATTTAACCTTTCTTGAAACAATGTGATATATTTAATTTTCACATTTCTGTGCCGCCGTTGCTCTGAGATCAAGCTACTTCGGAACAACTGAAATAACTGGCGAGGAAATTATCGCGGAATTCGAGGTTAGAGGCAGCCAATTAAAAACATTCGTCTGCAGCAATGGCAGTCAGTGCAATACACATATAATATGAAACTCTCCGCCGCCCCCCCCTTTCTCTGGTGGGAGTGGTGTGTGACACCCAAAAACAAGACGTTCAGTCCGTCGTGGTGGGACTCGGCAGTTCTGTGTGTTGTCTGTCAACCACACTTACGACTTTAAGATCAAAAGCTAGTGCAATGTTCGTTATACATAAGTTAAATCCTTGTTCAAAACTTCATACAAATAAGGTCAGATGCCACAGTCACCATTGCCGTTTCACCATTCGCCTGTTTAGGGCCAAAGAGACGTAACTACATAAACAGTGTATTGAAAAAAAAAATCGATTTAAAGGTTTTCTCCCAAAAACTGAGTAGTTTTTTAATTATTAATTGCGAGCCTTTATACGGTAAATAGAAGTTTATTTTATTTATTGTTTTTTTTCACCTAGGGCTTACATATTCCACTCACTGACTAGAATCTACATGATAATCATGTATGTAGTTACGTCGGTCTGATCCTAAATGGGAGGATAGCTAAATCAAGGAACTCTTACATAATTTTTACAGTTACTTTATTCGTGACGATTTCACAACCAACAATACTATGGTTTCCGTAAATGATGCATCGTTAAGAATTTGAGGTGAAAACAGGGATGATCGGCAAGGTATCTTATAAGTTGCGAAAAAAATTCTCAGCACTTGATGACGATGATTACAAGTGGTGAAGTGATGAAATATTAGGGCTTCACTGCTATGTAGTCATGTAATTTGTTCTAAGGGTCTCAAAATTTCATGCTTCTTAATTTGTAGGAAGATGAAGAAATTTCATAATATGCGTGAGATATATTACAAACAAGACGCTGATAACACAGTAGAGACACCACTAGTACTCGAGTTATCAATGCCAGAGAGAGGGAGAGAGAGAGAGAGAGAGAGAGATAATGTTCTTTTAATTAATCTAGAAAGTCTGAAGATGGACATCTAGTAACCCTAATTATTAGTTGGGAAAATTGGTTGTGTTAGGAGTATTTTCATTACATGAAGAACCCGTGTAACACACTGCGAGTACATTCCACAAAGGTGCACATCCTACGATAAAGTTATTTGTTTATTTATTTTTACCTGTAGCGCGTAGCGGGCGACTCCATGCCAGGGTGAACAACGCTGCCAGGAGAGTGTTGTTGGTGTTGTTGTTGTGGAGTTGACTGTACGCCGCCGCCGTCGGCTGTGGTAGGTAAGGGCGTCGATCCAAAACCTCGACGAATCTAGTCCACGGTTCTCTTCAAGTTAGCAATACATCAGCGTCACTCACTCGGAGAACTAAGTTGGTTAGTTCTGGCACTCGGTACTACCTCGCCAGTTCAATTAGTAAATAAATCGTTTCATACACAGCGAAAGCACACTTTAAGAAGTTACAGTATTGTTACGAATTTATTACGACGTATTTACTTGTGAACATTACACACTAGGTCCGTTGTCGAGTAATACGCACTGTCTACGAAATCGAAAGCTATTTTTACGAATACGAGTACATTAGTGAACGAACTACGTCTATTAACAGTGACACGTACCTGAAACGAAAGCACTTATTCAGGTGCCAAAGTTCAGTAGGAAGGGTGAACGCAGCGAGCTGTCAGTAGGGCAATAGGTCTCGCAATCGAGAGCATCTCTCTCAGACTTACGGGCGGAAAAGCGACTGTCTACCCGCTATCGATTCCAGCTTGGCACTACTAGCACAGTTGTAGACGCTCTCTGCGGGTTTTACCGGCTACTGGTAGACGCTACGATCATCGGAAGGAACAGTAGACGTGGAGCAGCGATGGTGTCTTCAAGCCTAATCACCGTTTATAATATGCTAAAAGGGATGAAAATTTCGCCTCAGCTTCTGAGAGATAAAATGTACAATGGTAATACTCACACGCAACACTTGACTTGAGTCTTCGGTTGTAAGGTGCACAGCAGACAATAGGAAACGCTAGTTTAAGGATAACATTATGTGCTGTATACAGGGCAGATTGCTTTCTATACGAAACGTATCAGTAATACACGAGCTTCATCAGGTCAATGTCTGCAAGAAAACTGGCTATGTTCAGGAAATTAGTCAGTTTTCCTTCATTAGTTTTAGGTGGTTAAAATCACTAACAGATTTCTCGGGACACAATTGTAGATTTTATTGTAGTACATTACCGTCTGATTGTACCAAGTCCGTTGGGCAGGGTGATAACAGCTCTGTATGAAGTGTGGAAGGGATCGTAGTCACAATTGAGGGTGTCTGAAAGTCTGCAACATCATTAAATAAACCTACAAGTCACTTCGTGGAATTCTTACGATTTGAATGCTTGCGACAGTATGGGGATGTGGCCCATTCGACTACATCACTTGGAGACGACACATGCAGTCAAATGCGGCGACCTGCGCCCCGGACGACAGGTAGCGGGCGGTGTGTGCGTGCACTCGCGTGGCCCGGCCGCCCGCCGCACGACCTCGCACGCAGCGGCACGCACTGGGACGTCACTGTGAGCCGGCGGTCGCGGTCGGCTCGGCGCTACTGCTGGCGCTGCGACCGGCCGCCGCCAGGAGCGCTGCTGTAGCTCCGCCTGGGCCGACTACCCCGCCGGGGGCGCCCACCCCTCCCGGCCGGCAGACGAACCGAGGGGTGTGTGTGTGTGTGTGTGTGTGTGTGTGTGTGTGTGTGCAGCGGGACGTCGCTCTGCGCATGCGCGGCGCAGCGCCCGCCGTCGTAGCCGTGGTACGCCAGTGCGCCTCACCAGAATTGTGGGTGGAATTTATTGCGCCTACTCCAGTGGCGGCTGGTGACCAGAAAAGATGGTAGTGCACTTTTTTCACCAGTTACCCACCTCTACAGTATGGCAGCTCAACGCATTCCGAAAAAAATCGCTATTAAGTCAAGATATCATCGATGTAGAAAAATAAAAAAAAAAAACTGTTGCCTTTTACAAATAGGATTCAATAATGAATCTAATTCTGCACTAAAATTAATCTAGGCGAAAAATGCCAGGATTGGAAGATGATTCTGTACTTATTATCTGTAACGTTTTGATTGTGTAATGGCACGGACTTTCTCTATCCCTGACTAATCAAGTGGCTATATTTACAGTGCCTGGACTTGCCAGATTCAAAACGTTATTGACATGGGCCGAAGAAAGTTCGTGTTTCCTTATTTTATCTTGAACGTGTTGAATGCCAATGACTCCTTGTTTACTCCAGGAAACTCTCCTCAAAATAATAAACAAGGAAAACAAAATAAGGCGTTTTTCATATCGCAGCCACACATTCATACTTGCTGTACCGTTCCGAGTTAAATTTTATGTTGAATTGACGACTTTTCGTCTTAACTATCTGTGAAATTCTCAAACTGGTAATCGGTCTACCTAGCCTATTGATTTCTAATTTCTGTTCAAACTTGCGTAAATTAAAGCGTTCAGAAAGCAAGGAAATTACCTGATTCATTATTTCACCTGTTCACTTGAGCCTCAAAACTCACTATAAAATACGCTAAACAACGGACACAACGCACAGTTACTTCGCTTGCAGCTACACATGGACTGGTTAAGAAGGCTCGAAAAGCCCGCTTCGTTGGAAGGGCGGACGACTCCGGTTGTCTTCGGGAGAGTTCGGTCTCTGTTTCTGCGGCTGACAGGGTGGCTCGTCCGCGATGTTTATACACTCAAGGTGCCTATAGGGGAACACTGTTGCCAAGCGTTGCCCCGCACCCCGCACACCCCCTGAGACACCCTGGTCGGCGTTTGCAGGCCGGCTGCAAACCCAGACGCTGTCGGGGAAGTTCAGTCCACTCGGGAGTGGTCGGTGAGTAACAGCACGGGCGTTTCAAAAGAGATAAATGGAGCGCTACTTCTCCCCCTGCATAGAATTTCTAAACAGCAAACGGAGTTTAACAATATTATTATTCCTGGAGGTAGCGCAAACCTGCAAACCTATACAGGAGCCGCCCCTGGCCTACTCCCAACCCCTTCCTCATCCTTCCCTTATCGTCCTATTGCGGTGGGACAAAGAGAAAAAGTGACAAAGATTAGAATAGATTAGATTAGATTAATAATTGTTCCATAGATCTTATATACGACATTTCGTGTCAGTTTAGTAAATGTTGCCTATACTTGACAATCAATATTTTAAGGTATTTTTTTATTTTTATCTAAAAATTCATCTACATTATAAAAGGAGTTGCCATTCAGAAATTCCTTTAATTTCTTTTTAAATACTAGTTGGCTATCTGTCAGACTTTTGATGCTATTTGGTAAGTGACCAAAGACTTTTGCGGCAGTATAATTCACCCCTTTCTGAGCCAAAGTTAGATTTTACCTCGAATAGTGAATATCATCCTTTCTCCTAGTGTTGTAGCTATGCACAATGCTATTACTTTTGAATTGGGTCGGATTGTTAGTAACAAATTTCATGAGTGAATATATATTGTGGAGCTACAATGAATATCCCTAGATCCCTAAATAAATGTCTGCAGGATGCTCTTGGGTGGGCTCCAGCAATTATTCTGATTACACGCTTTTGTGCAATGAATACTTTTTGACTCAATGTTGAATTGCCCCAGAATATGATCCCATATGAAAGCTGTGAATGAAAAAAGGCGTAGTAAGCTAATTTACTGAGATTTATATCACCAAATTTTGCAATGACTCTGATAGCATAAGTAGCTGAAGTCAGACGTTTCAGGAGATCTTCAGTATGTTTCTTCCGGTTCAGCCCCTCATCAATGCAAACACCTAAAAATTTTGAATATTCTACCTTAGCTACAGATTTATGTTCAAAGTCTAAATTTATTAATGGTGTCATGCCATTTACTGTATGAAACTGCATAAACTGGGTTTTATCAAAGTATAATGAGAGTACATTTGTAGAGAACTACTTAATAACTTTCTGGAAGATATCATTTACAATTTCATCAGTTAATTCCTGTTTATCAGGTGTGATAGCTATACTTGTATCATCAGCAAAAAGTACTAGCTTAGAATCTTCGTGTATGTAGAATGGCAAGTCATTAATATATATTAAAAATAGCAAAGGACCCAAGACCAAACCTTGTGGGACCCCATTTTTGATAACTCCCCAGTTAGAATAATGATTGTCTCATCTACATAATGTGAACTGCTTATTTCAACTTTCTGCACTCTTCCAGTTAAGTGTGATTTAAACCATTTGTGCACTGTCCCACTCATACCACAATACTTAAGCTTATCTTAGAAGAATCCCATGATTTACACAATCAAAAGCCTTTGAGAGATCACAAAAAATCCCTACTGGTGATGTCCGGTTATTCAAAGCATTTAATATTTCATCAGGTATATATAGCATTTTTAGTTGAAAAGCTTTTTTGAAATCCAAACTGACATTTTGTTAGAACTTTAAATTGTCAAAACAATCTCGTATCATACCGAACTCATCCTAAATTTGGTTCAGTCTTATTAAGAAAACTAGTTTAAATTTCTTATAGGCAGTTGCTAAGTAAATATTTGTAAGTTTTCTAACGTCCACTAGCAACTTAACACCTCTCGTGAACCGTGGCACCGAACTCCCCTCCGAAGTCTATGTCCACTGCCTAATATAAAAAAATTATAATAGTTTATATTTCTATCTTTTCTTAAACACAAACAGGTCCTTATACCAGCGGGACAAAGATAAAAGGCCATTATGTAACTTCACATTCAAAGTTTAAACTCTTTAGCACGAATTTAGTCATGAAACTGGCGTTCCAGCGAAAATCCACAGCCTACTATAATTTAGTTTCACATTTAAAATACCACTGTTTCATTTGAATGCGTCTTGAAATTCAACAGCCTGTTATAAACTTTTGAAACTGATGGTGTTTTCTTCCTAGATGTAGAAGATCAAATAACATTTCCATATTTCACATTAAATAATAAATCATTCCGTATACATGATGTATTATTTAAAACTCTTCTTCAGTCAAATATCACATGTTTATTGGCCTTCTTGCAATACAAGTATATACTATTTGCTTCTGATCCAATGTTACTTTTACAAGGACATAATCTGAACTGACGAACATCCATAGCAATAATAATGTTAAATAATCTTCTTAGAAGACGATCGATGTCCGGCAATAAAGAAGGCGCAGAGACGTCCGCTGCCCTGTGACCGTCGGCTAACTTCATTTAACGACCAGCTCTGTAACGCCGGTCAGTGCAGCGACGACGCTGCTCCTGTTTATTGCATTACCTCGATCGATCATGAAACAAACAGAAACAAACACAAAACATTCTTCTTAAGTATCATATCATAATAAAATTACTCAGCTTTCAGTAAATCGTTTTCATTAATTTTCATCTGCAAAACAAAGCTGATATGGGAGAGTAGGAGCTCACAAATCTGTCGCACTATGCACAGCCTGCCACTCTGCCGTTACACGAAGTGTTGGTTCTCACGAAACTTATAGCCACAGCTCCTAGATCAGCGAAGTCGTCTGGATTAATTGCAGAATATACGAGGTACATTTTTTAAAAAGAAACTGTTAAATTCTGAAGAGTATGTACATGAGGATACAACGAATAATGGGAAACAAAATTAGGACAAATTACTTGGGAATAAATTGAAATTGCTATGAAAAATAGCACTGGTGAAGTATCAGTGGACATGATAAGAGCAGCAGGACCAGTGTGAATGAAAAGTTTATATAGTGTGTGTGGAAAAATACTACAATGCTTGACGATTGGAGGAGACATTGTTCCCATCTTCAAGAAAGGCAATAAAAATCTTTGTAAAAACTGAAGAGAAATAACCCTTATGAGTCATACAGTCAAGATCTTTTTACAAAATTTTAGTAAATAGCATAAATGATAGATAAGGAAGTGAGTGAGGAATAACACTGGTTTAGGAAAGGAAGAAGCACGATCGACCTGATATTTTCTATGCGTCATCTGATGGTAAAAAGTTGGGAGGATGATAAAGGATTAGACGTAGAAAAGCGAAAGACTCTTGGAAGACATGAAGAAGCTAGGTATAGAAGATGGACACATCAATGTAATAAAAACACTGTACAGAGGACACAACTGTAGAATCAGAACACCACAGGGAAACTCTGAATGCTTCGAAATAAGACAAGTACTTATACAAATACGTATTTTATTAATTAAAGTTCCTGGGCTAAGATGCCGTGGTCCATCAATAAGACTTCTTACTCCCGACGTTTCGTTACGTACTGCGGGTAACATCTTCAGTGGTGAGTCGACGACTGCTTGCTAGGTGCTTGAGCTCCTGCTTATAGAGGGCATAGATGGCGCCACCACTTGTCACGTGCTGCCGACTATAAAGCTATCTTTGACCAGCGTCATCTCTCTCGATTATAGGTAATCCGTCATATTGTTGGTTGAAAGTCGACCGCCATATCTTATCCAATTTCGAACCTTCTTTTTTTCTGTTAGAATTCTGTATTTCTATAGCTTCATTGTACATGCGTGTATAATAATGCGAGATCTTGGCTAGCAGGCCCGTTTCACTAAATTTTATTTCATGATCATCCTGTGTAAATACTTGCTCTGCCACAGCTGACTTCTCTCTGTGACCCAGACGGCAATTCCTTTTATGTTCCAATATGCGGGTATTAACACTTCGTTTTGTTTTTCCTATGTACATCAAACAACAGCTATAGGAAATTTTATACACCACAGGCGTTGTTAGGGGATGTGGTGCGTCTTTCACCGATCGTAAACATTCACTAATTTTCTTAGTAGTTCTAAAGACGGTTTCCACTTGAAATCTGGCCAAAACTTTCGCAGCCGTCCGCGGTGGCCGAGGAGACTGAGGTGCTCCAGTCACGGTCTGCACGGCCACTACGGTCGGGGGTTCGAATCCCCCTCGGACATGGATATTTGTGCCGTCCTTAGTATAAGGTAGTTGATAAGTAGTTTGTAAGTTTAGGGACATTTGAACATTTGAAAACTTTCCCAATACGGTCCATAATTTTGTGGATGAACGGAAGAAAAACTTTTCCAGCTGATAGTTGTTGTTGTGGCTTGTTTTCGGACATATGTAATCAGGACCTTAAGCACCCAATAGACAGTCGTCGACTCACTTCTGAAGAAGTTGCCCGTGGTAGGTAACGAAACGTCGAGAGTAAATAGTTTTATTGATGAACCCTGGCATCTTAGCCCAGAAATTTTAATTAATGAAATGTCGGTCGTGAAAACCTACATACTGTTAAGGAAGTATTTTTTTTCCTGCACTTTTTAATGATGTTATGGAGGGAATGAATATGATAGTTCAAGATATAATAAGAGAAAAAAATTATTTTTGCAGATGACATGGGGTGATAAAGAAGTAGATACACAGTTAAAACGTGATGCCTGGAAGGAAATAATGGAAAGGTGTGGATTAAAAATAGAAAATGTAAGAGCGAAGTAATGGTAGTAGAAAGAGACAAAGGGATCAACAGGGATATTACTGTGAATGGAGAACCCCTCAAAGTGATTGATACTTTCACTTATGTAGGTAGTGATCTGGCGATGGAAGAATAACCAACGAAACTAACAGGAAGTTACAGGAGGGAGGAACTTACTATCATCAAACAATAAAACAACTGATTTGGAATAAAGAAGTTCCAGAAAAAACGAAACTCCTTATTTATAACAGTTACTACTTCCCTATTGTCACCTATGGAGGAGAAACATGGGCAATGACAGAAAGGGACTGGAGCAGACTGCAAAGGCATAGGAAATGAAATTTCTCAGAGAAGTTAAGGGAAGAAGAAAACTGGACAGAGGAAGGAATATAGATATTAAAAAGGACCTTAAACAAGTAAGTATGAGAGAAGAAATGAAAGAAAAAAGAGATTAAGACGCTACGGGAATGTCAAGAGGATGTGTGGGCATAGACTTCCCAGAATTATGAAAGACTTGAAGCTGGATGGAAAAAGACCTAGAGGGTGGCCACGTACACGGCGGAAAATAGGAGTGAGGACATATGTAGAAAGAAGAGGTGTGACCTGGCTGCAAGTGGATGAAGAAACGTAGTGGGAGGACCGATCCAAATGGAGAGCACTCGTTAGCACCCAGAGCCGGCAGTAGCTGGAGAGCGATCCGTATACATACGTACGAGGTACGTCCACAAAGTAAGTTCCGTTTGGTTATATGAAACAAACGTGTACAAATTCAGAAAAATATTTATTGTAAAAAAATTTACAAATGTTAATCTACTTTTCTCTATAGGTTCCGAAATTTTGTAGGCAGTTGTCATAGCGTGGCACAAATTTTTGTATGCCTTCTTCATAGAAGGATGCCACTTGTGTATTCAACCATGTGGTAACATATTCTTTCATCTCGTCATCATCGTTGAAGTGTTAACCACCAAGTACAGATTTTAGGTGTAAGAAGAGATGAAAATCACTATGAGTGAGTTGACAGTAAACCTCGGTGCTTGTTCTGTATTGCGCAGCAATTTCTTAATGGTCTCGCAGTAACCATGTGTATTGATGATGTGACGTCCTGGTAAGAAATTATTCAGGAAAAGGCCATTTCTGTTGCAAAAATAGGTGCACGTGACTTTTCGAGGTGTCAAGATTTACTTGGGCGTAACCTTCGTTGAGGGTGAAGTGTACCATTCACTGCCGTTTTGTTTCAGGTGTGTCGTACGATACTCAAGTTTCACCCCAGTGACTATCCGAGAAAGAAAACGATCGCCTTCTTCATTACAGTGTGTCAAAAACTGAAGTGCACTGCCTATCCGTTGTTTTTTGTGTTGTTCGGTAAGAATTTTGGGTACTCAATGTGAGAAAAGTTTTCGAAATTTCACTTTTACAGTAACAATCTAATGAATTCGTAATCGTAAGAATTGTGGAACTTCCATAGCAAGGGCACTAAGCGTAAACTTAAGATTATGCTCAATCTTCTCTTCAGTTATGTGAACCAGTTCACCAGTAATCACATACGGGCGTCCACTTCGTTTTTCATCGTCCACTTGATCAGGTCCTTCATTGAAGTCTGACCCATCTTCTAACCATTGAATCACTCATAGCATTATGTCCGCAAACCTCGCAGATTTGCCGATGAATTACTTTTAATTTAACTTTCTTTACATTTAGAAAACGACTCACAGATCTGTTTCCACACGCGGCGGCATTTTCAATTACGGCGAATATTACAAAGAAGCATTACAAAGAACACGTCAGCAACAGCGATTCGAAAATGGCGTACATGGCTTATTCTTGAGTCAGAGTAAATGCCGCGCATACTCGGAACTGAGATCGTTGCGCTGCCACGGACAGAAATAGAAACGGAACTTACTTTGTGGACGATCTTCGTGTTTAACTAATAGCTAGCATTCGTGCACGTACAGAGAACTCGCATCGTTGGTAATTAAATAATCTACCCACATACTTCTAGTTGTCCATTTGACGGCTGAAGCACCGCTTGTAAATCTTACACGTGAGACGCCTCGCCTCATTTGGGTTGAGTGCGTAGATTTACTATTTTGAATTAATATTTTATTCTTTTCCTTCGCCTTTACCCTACATGCATAGGATCGACATTGTTATTCAGGATTTGGCGTGAAAATGTCTGAAAAATCGAAGAAAAAAAATTTGACTCCATCTATCTAAAAGAAAAATTTCTCAAATCTCCCGAATTTGTGGTTTATTTATTTTTAAATAGTTATTATAGTCTTAAACGCTCTTCGAAGAAATGTAAACGCACTGGCCGAGCTGATTCTTCAGGAAAAGAATATCACCATAAACATTTCTGTTACAGTCACGGAAACAATAAACAGAATATACAGGGACCTCGCAGCTAAAAATTACTTAGAAAATTTCTAAATGGCCGTACACAAAATTCCTAATGAGAGATATAACAGCTGTGGGTGACCTCGAGTACCGAAAACAAAGTATGTTGGATGGACAGTACTCAAAATATGTATGATGGATGTTGTTATCTGTTCCATTGATGATGTGATTAGCAGGACAAAAGTAATGGAAAAATTGGCATACAACCAGAAAATAATATGATAACTTTCTCTGACTGCCATAGATCGTCAGCGACTGGTTGAAGCTGAAAGGGCTGCTGAAGCCACCACTAAAGAGTCCAGACTGAGAAAAAGACTCATCAAAAAGTCTGCAGAGGATGAGGAAGCAGCTGCCCAGGGAAGTATATGCCACTAGACTGTTCTGAAACAGACATGACTGGCAATGATTCATTAACAGAATTCCTGCCAAGCGGCATCATGTCGTTTATGCAGATGTCGTACAGTCTGACGAAGAAACGGATGCAGACCTTGCTCGCTTACTGTGCGTTATCACTCGTTTGTGGAATACCAAGTTAGGCCGCAAGTCTTCTACACCTAGCAGTTACGCTTCGTTCCACTTTTTGAAGAATGTTCTCAACATCATTATGATTTTGTTGTACGGGAAGTTCGGATAATATATTTACGCTTGGAAGCGTACCACGGTGAAGAACAGGGGGAACTGCAATCATGGTATGCTAGAGGATGAGAATTTGGGTTGGAAGGCAAGCGTACCTGGATAACCTAATCGGTTTAAGGCAACCGCTGGCGCAAAGCGGGAAATCCGGATTCCAATCCCGGTCCAACACAACTTTTCATCTTTGCCATTCGATTTGTTTCAATGCCCTGAAACGTTCTAAATGTTTAAATATTTCGAATTCGTTTCCAAGGGCATATGTTTATTATTAGAGGTTCTTTTTTTTAAATGTATCTTTCCTTCTGATACACACACACACACACACACACACACACACACACACACATATATATATATATATATATATATATATATATATATATATATATATATATATTAAGCCCTGTAGTTTCGTTTTCGCGCGGCTCAGTAATTTTGACGACATATCTACTGAACAATGTGTCGTGAAACTATTTAAATTTCCTGATACGTTTTGCGATATTACTGCATTGCAAAATGTGCTGTGATTACAGTTAGCCGTTACTATGTAATCAATGAGAGAAACACACACCACGTGTTACGATAGTGTATAATTTGTAATTACAGTATTTGATCCCCACAACCACGCATTTATATCCACCGCGACCAAATCACCCTAGCGCACAGTGCGAAGTAGAAGGCTCTTCCCCTTCATAAACACTTGCTACGGAGCTATGAACATAGTTTATTGTGTTGTTTTTCAGTGAATTACAGCAAGGAGATACAATTTATAAATGGAACTATAGTTGTTACTATTATGTAATGGAATCATTGACACCGGTTGATCAATTTAAATCACATTCATTTCACGGTTAGGTTGGGAACTGCAACCTTTTAGATAAGATATCAGCATGGAGCAAAAATTGACAATTGACAATAATGATATGTGTGAGGTCATCCATATGACCATAAACTAAATACGTTAACTTTCAGTTACATGATAAATGAGACAAATCTACATGCCGTCAATTTTAGTTCGGGAGCTAAAAACCTTCAACATTTAAGGGGCAGTTACTACAAGTTCTACACAACGCAACTTGCTTTCTAGATGTGGTTCCAGCGACGTGGAACAACAAGCTTCCTTCATGCGCTATTAAGGTGTGGTTCCGCTGCCGATGCTGCGGCTGTGGTTAGCGTCTGACGCAGGACATGACAACAATAACTTTTCTGATTTTCTTGCTGTAAAAAATACTATATGTACATGAAGCAATGCTACGTCAACTCCTGCACTTAGTTCTTTTGTCGATGTTTTCCTTTTCCTTCAAAAAATTAAAAATTTTGTACTTCGTACTTTAGCGTTTTCTTCTCTGTATGATATTTCTCAATCGATTATGAACAAACAAATTCGCACACGACACTGATTTTTTCGTATCATATAGTTTCACATTAAAGCTTGATTACGACGTAGTTATATTTTCGGTATCAATCGTCGTTATTGTGCTGCATTGAAAAGGAAGTAACCTTTTCCGATAGAATTTGAAGGGTATGTAATCAAAAATGTACTCACTGTACAAATTACGTTTGGTTCACTTTTGGTGATACATTGCTGCGTATGAATTGTAGCTGACACATCTAAATTATTTTTCACCGAGGATGAAAGCCATATCTAATTTCAGTACGGACAAAGAACAAGTTGAAGTGCCAGTACATAAGGGCGGGGTGGCGCTGGGTGCGTGTTTTTGCACGCCAAGCAGCTATGTTTGTAGTTACAGTCGTGAGCAATTTCTGGAGGTATACACACGTTTATCAGAATGAACGATTGCGATTTGTTTTTATCCTTACTGTGAGAACAAACTGATGAAGAGGAAGTAATTCTGATTCAATAGTTACTTAATGAAAAAGCTAAACCACATCACATATTAATCACAAGGCTCCTTTACTACACTTGTGAATCATAATTTGTTTAAAGATTACAAGAAATTTCTTGAGATTCTCAGGTTAAATATTGCCCAATTTCACTATGTCCTAGACGTGTTCAAAGAAGATCTCAGGAAGGTTTCATCAAATAGATATTTGTGTCCAATAAAACTGATGAAAAATTAGCCTTAGCTCTCAGGGAAGAAAATGCAAAATTCTTTGAAACTGTAGTAGTTCATTTACCTTTTGTTTCATTTGTAAGAAAAGGAATCTTTTACAATTAACTGAATTTTTTCCTATGAGACATTTTATAATCCGTGATATTCAGCTGGAGGATTGTAAAATACAGATTTTCTCGTGAGTGCTGCAACTCCTAATGGTTCGTGATTCGGAAGATACTGATTGTACATTTCGATTTTCCATATCGAAATCCATTTTTAATCACGGCAGTTTTGCATCTTTCATTAACTCTGATCTCACTTATTTCACAGATATTTTGGAAAAAAAAAAAAAAAAAAAAAAAAAAAAAAAAAAAAAAAAAAAAAAAAAAAAAACCATCATAGTGACGGTTCAGCTCAAAGTTCATAATAATAATATTTCTTTCTGTACGTATTTCTTTCTATACGCCTAGATTCCAAAAGTTCTAAAATTTTGTCACTTAGTTTCTGCCTTCTATAATTTGATGAAAGAAATGCAATTTTCTTCAACCTCTATAGAAAAAGCTCCTTTGTTATGGTTCCTTTGTCATCATCTTCCTGCGTACTGACATCAGAATTGTTTATGTTCGATGTAGTTCTGTGGAGTAAAATGGAGCTAACAATTTAATTACTAATCATGTTAACTGAAAGTTAGCTCTCAGGGAAGAAAATGCAAAATTCTTTGAAACTGTAGTAGTTCATTTACCTTTTGTTTCATTTGTAAGAAAAGGAATCTTTTACAATTAACTGAATTTTTTCCTATGAGACATTTTATAATCCGTGATATTCAGCTGGAGGATTGTAAAATACAGATTTTCTCGTGAGTGCTGCAACTATTAATGGTTCGTGATTCGGAAGATACTGATTGTACATTTCGATTTTCCATATCGAAATCCATTTTTAATCACGCCAGTTTTGCTTCTTTCATTAACTCTGATCTCACTTATTTCACAGATATTTAAAAAAAAAAAAAAAAAAAAAAAAAAAAAAAAAAAAAAAAAAAAAAAAAAAAAAGATCATAGTGACGGTTCAGCTCAAAGTTCATATTCATAATAATAATATTTCTTTCTGTACGTATTTCTTTCTGTACGTATTTCTTTCTGTACGCCTAGATTCCAAAAGTTCTAAAATTTTGTCACTTAGTTTCTGCCTTCTATAATTTGATGAAAGAAATGCAATTTTCTTCAACCTCTACAGAAAAAGCTCCTTTGTTGTGGTTCCTTTGTCATCATCTTCCTGCGTACTGACATCAGAATGGTTTATGTTCGATGTAGTTCTGTGGAGTAAAATGGAGCTAACAATTTAATTACTAATCATGTTAACTGAAATTAAATGATTGAAAGTAAACTTAAGGTTAGAGAAAACGGTGAGCAAAAACGTACTCTCTTTTATTGTCCACCCTTCCAAGAAATTTCAATACATCAGCTAGTGACCATTTATTACATTGACTTAATGTAGAAGATCAAGTTGCTTCTTCCTTTTACATTCTTTTTTGATAGGTACCCATCGTCTCTTACAATACTCAGATGCTTTGTGTGAACATTAATTATTAACCAATCATTTCGTCGCATTTTGCACAGATAATGTACTCTTATGAACATTAGATAGTACATTATCTGCAACTATCAATCCCCATTCGCATCTAGATCTATTTTTTATTTTTTTTTATTTTGAGAATTGTATTTGGCTGATGGTTCTATCTTGTCGTCGCCGTTTCACTGTAATGTTTAAACACATATACTCAACAGAAATCTGAAAATGGGCGTCATGGTCTAAAATCGATAATCTGTGTAGAGACTGGAATAAAGAAGTAATTTCCTCATTTCCGATTTCCATCCACGGCAATGTCGCATTTTGTGATAACTATTCCTGCTGCTATAAATTTTTATATAACTTCGCTACGCATGTTAATAAATCGTGTAAATAAACACAGTATCATTCTTACCTGACCTCTGCACGAACTCTGCAGTCTCTTTCCAAGTGTTGTCTTTCACGGTCTGATCATTGTAGACATGGCTCGCTACATCAAATATACGTGGAAACTTTGACACCATTTCCACAAGCCTTCATCTTCTATAGCTGTTAACGAAATTTTGGAGAAAACATTGTTCCGCAGTGCGTGTGAAACAGCGACGCACCGTCAGCTGCAGCTTCGGCTGGACTGTACACCGAACAGGGCGTTGCAACAGTCGCCTCGCGTCTCTGAAAGTCAGAGTATAAAAATAAAAAATAAATAAAAAGCAAAATGAAGTTACTCGATATTACACTCCGAAGAACTGCGAATCCGACGCATAATATCCGATACACGGCTTAATGCCGCCCTCTACGGACATTCGGTATGTGCCGCCACTGGAGGCACTCGTTGCTGGCTGCTAGCAAATACATCTATAAGATATGGTGCCGATCGGATTGAATGGGCAGATGTATAAGGTGAGAACACGTTGCAGACAAACACACCTACAGTGTCAAGTCCACTGTTATTTTTAAAAATATTTTTGATAGAGTGTGAGATACGAAAAAGTTACAAAGGAGCAAAGTTGTGCAGATTTTCTACTCTACAGTTTCCTTTATTTACACTCCTGGGCGTTAAAATGGCTACACCACGAAAATGACGTGCTACAGACACTAAATTTAACAGACAGGAAGAAGATTCTGTGATATGCAGAATCTTAAGACACCTACAACGTGTTGACATGAGGAAAGTTTCCAACCGATTTCTCATACACAAACAACAGTTGATCGTTGTTGCTTGGGGAACGTTTTTGTGATGGCTCATGTAAGGAGGAGAAAAGCGTACCATCACGCTTCCGACTTTGATCAAGGTCGGATTGTAGCCTATTGCGATTGAGGGTTGCCGGCCGCGGTGGCCGAGGTGACTGAGGCGCTCCAGTCACGGTCAGCACGGCCACTACGGTCGGGGGTTCGAATCCCCCTGGGGCATGGATATTTGTGCCGTCCTAGTTCGTAAGTAGTTCATAAGTAGTTTGTAAGTTTAGGGACTGATGACCCCGTAGTTAAGTCCCATAGGCTTTACAAACATTTGAACATTTTTTTGATTGAGGGTTATCGTATCGCGACATTGCTGCTCGCGTTAGACGCGATCGAATGACTGTTATCAGAATATGGAATCGGTGGGTTCAGGAGGGCAATACGGAACGCCGTGTTGGATTCCAATGGCCTCATATCACTAGCAGTCGAGATGACAGTCATCTTATCTGCATGGCTGTAACGGATCGTGCAGCCAAGTCTCGATCCCTGAGTCAACAGATGGGTACTTTTGCAAGACAACAACCATCTGCACGACCAGTTCGATGACGTTAACAGCAGCATGGACTATCAGCTCGGACACCATCGCTGCGGTTACCCTTGACGCTGCATCACAGACAGAAACGCCTACGATGGTGTACACAACGACGAACCTGGGTGCACGAATGGCAAAACATCATTTTTACGGATGAATCTAGGTTCCGTTTACATCACCATGATGGTCGCATCCGTGTTTGGTGACGTCGCGGTGAACGCACATTGGAGGCGTGTAATTCGTCATCGCAATACTGGCGTATCACCCGGCGTGATGGTATGGAGTGCCATTGGTTACACATCTCGGTCACCTCTTGCTTGCATCGACGGAAGTTTGAACAGTGGCCGTTACATTTCAGATGTGGTGACGACCCTTGGCTCTACCCTTCATTCGACCTCTGCGAAACTCTACATTTCAACAGGATAATGCACGACCGCATGTTTCAGGTCCTGTACGGGCCTTTCTGGATATGGAAGATGTTCGACTGCTGCCATGGCCAGCACATTCTCCAGATCTCTCACCAATTGAATACGTCTGTTCAATGATGTCCGAGTAATTGGCTCATCACAATACGCCAGTCACTACTCTTGGTGAACTGTGGTACCGTGTTGAAGCTACATGGGCATCTGTACCTGTACACGCCATCCAAGCTCTGTTTGATTCAATGCCCATGCGTATCAGGGGCTTTGTTACGGCCAGAGGTGGTTGTCCTGCGTACTGATTTCTGAGGTTCTACGCACTCAAATTGCGTGAAAATGTAATACTTGTAAGTTCTAGTATAATATATTTGTCCAATGAATACTCGTTTATCATCTGCATTTCTTCTCGGTGTAGCAATTTTAATGGACAATAGTTGAACTTTCGTCTGAGATTAACAGCTACGACGTTACTTTCAATAAAATTTCGAGATGTCAAAGGCCCATCCGAAAAGGTCCAATGGCCGAAAGTCATTAACTTTTAGCAACATCAGACGCCATTACCGTCGTGAGTAAACAATTTTTATTTATATATTAGGAATTTCAAAGTAATTTTTCTTTCGAGTGTGAACATTGGCACCACCACACGCACTTAACAACACAGATTCGAATAAAATACGACACGGGATTCTAAAAGAACGAAATACTCTTTTGACATCATGTGGTTTGAAGTCGGGAAGGAAAACTATGAAAGGAAATTTTGCTGTGACCGAAACGTAGGTATCTATAGAACGAAACAAAATTAAACAGTGTGAAACTTGGTCTTCAAATTCTCATAACATGCGAAAACAGGCAGTTATTAAATAATGTGAAACAAGTAACAGAAACTGCCGACACAAGGAAAAATCGTTGCCGCGGAATAACTTAAAAACGCTGAACACAGATTTTGGTTGAAATATGCGAGAGTTATCTCTGGAATGGTCAGACAAACATGTGGTTACTGAGGAAGAGTAGTTACAAGGACCACAGCCGGGATGATTGACTGAGCTGGCCTTGTAACATCAGCTAACGACGATTTGTCATACAGCTACTCCGAACGCCTGAAAGCAAGGGGAAACTGAAGTCGTTTTTTTCCAGACTACGTGCAGCTCTACTGCTTTCGTAACCGACTTCCTAACATTTAAATTAATATTGTTAACATCCAGTATTACTTTAGATGTTAGGATGTCCTTTCTGAAAGCATTTGTCTGGAGTGTGGCATTGTATGGGAGCGAAACGTGGAGATATGTTCAGACAAAAAGATGAAAGAACCTTTTCAAACATGGTGGTACAGACGATTGATGATTAGATGGCTAGACCACGTAACAAATGAGGAAGTGCTTAACAGATTTGGGGAGAAAATAAGTTTCTGGCATATCCTGACTAAGAGAAGGGATAGATTGGTAGGACACATTCGGAGACATCAAGAATTGTCAACTTAGCATTAGAAGGAAGCGTGTGGGGTAAGAATCGTAGAGGGAGACCGATGGACGAATACAACAAGCAGTTACAAAAGGATGTAGGTTGGCGGACGTATTATTTATAATATAAGTTTGTTTTCAAGTTGTTACTGACAGTTAAGAGGTACGTTATAACTATATACTTATTACGAACTTCGTAACTGTAACAACTTCTAAGGATACTTATATTACAAATAATTAGTGTAACAAAATACATGTAGTGTTTAATTGTTCTCGTATTCTGTCTTGCCACAGATACACTGCGAGAAACCGGTTATGTTCAATAAATAAACTGCATCGAATAAAGGCGACTGGTTGCATTAATTACTGAAACCTACCGTATACCTTCATCTAAACCTCAGCAACGGTATAATTTAAAGAGGAGTGTAAAAAACATCGAATAAAATAAATCGTCAGATCATAGAAAATGGCTAAAAATTCGAATGAAATAAATCGTCAAATCACAGAAATTGAAGTTTGTCATTTTCCAGTGAGTCAACACTGCTGAATCGGACTTAAATATATCTGTATGGTAGAGCTCTCCTGAGTGACAAAGGACGTGGTGATTAGTTTCGAGCGCAGTGCTGCCACACAAAATAAATAACGAAAACAGCCGTATATATCACAGAAAAACTATATGGGAGGTAACACGTACAATGATCACACCGTTAGAAGTAGAGCCCCATGTGAAGTGAGACAAATGATGGAATCAGTTTTGAGTGCTCCCGCCATTGCTGTTTATAACCTCTGTTACACAACTTGTCATTGCATAAAAGAGCCTCTGTGTGTGTTGGTTGGGTGCTGCAGTCCGGGTTGCTTCCACATATTGCAAAAGTTCGCACGCTGTAGTTGGGGGTGGCGTATCTGGGGCCACGCCTTCCGCAATCATCGACCTCGCGTTTTCGATAGCCAATAAATCGAGAGATCAGGGACGCTACATCATGAGTTCGTTCGTGTTACTCTAGCCTAGCAAGTCAGTAGCATAGTGGTGTAAAGCACATGTTCTAGATTTTGCGCTCTGTATTCTCATACAGTCTCATGTTCTTGTCCTTCGTTTTCACTTTCGAAGTCGTATGTGACGTTAGGGTGATAAATGTTTTTGTGAGATCAGGAAACATAATACGACAATCAGATTTTATCATAGCTGCTATTTGCTTAAATTCTTTAAGAGAACCAATGCATTCCACAGGTTGATATTTATTATCAATACAACCACTATAAATGTGGGAATACACATATGGGAGAGTGATACTTTTTATCTACAATATCATTAGGACTAGTAACCTCGTAAGGTTTGCTAAATAACTCTTGCCATGGTAATAATTACTAGAAAAACCATGCTTATGAAAGCCTTATCGCTAAATGTGAAGGCTTTGGTCCAACACTGTACTTACACATACATTTTCAGAAATCACTTAATAGTTGTTTTGAAAGTAAAATAGTATGTGTGTGAATGTGTAAGCCACGTTAATGCGACATTTCTGTTCACTTTTTGCACACCATACAGCTACATGCACAAAAGAAGTAAGACGACTAATATACGTTTTGTGAAGTTAATATTGTTAAAAATAGTTGTTGCCCATTCGTGTTACACAGCATCACAGAATGATCTTCCAAGTGCTTATATATATATATATATATATATATATATATATATATATATATATATATATGGAATTACAACTTTCCGATGAATGGTACCTGTAACCGAATGGCGAACAATGTTCTAAAGTGGAAACGTACCGAACAGGTAGCCAGAACGGCTACACACACTTAAATTCAAAAGTGACCCTTGTTGTAACACAGTATCGTAATCAGAAAACTAGTAACATTTATGCCATAAAATATGACCAGTAACGTATATTTCTCTACACTTCCGGAACGGATTCGTCACTAACATTATCTGGAGACGATTGGTAAGTGATGTGTTCAAAACTGTGTGTCTGACAGGTAACGAAGTACCCTATGGCAGGTCAATCGGCCGTTGACATTTGTGCTGTATTTTTATCTTTTAGTATAGTGATGTGTTGTTAGTGAACGAACTAGTTCAATTGAACTATTGCATGAAATGGTCTATCACTTTGCTGTAGTTCTTTCACTCCTTGCTTTCCCGATCTACTGGAAATTAGAAAGAATATACTCAAATATTCCTTTCCTTGATAATGAGTACACCCCATTCTCAGGAGCTATAAATATGTGTTTCAAAAGTCCGAACTTATAACTTCGTAAACTGTATCAGATCTGAAGACAGATATAATTCACTTAGTTCAGTTGATGAAATAGTTCTTGAATGCACGAAGTATGTCGTATCGATAGACCAAAAAAGTTCAGTTAGTTCACTTAGTTCAATTGACAAACTATTCCGAACTTCACGGACTATGTCATAACAAAAGAACTAAATAGTTCAGTTATTTCATTCAGTTGATGAACTAGCTGAACTGCGCGAAACACATCTCTAACTTGAAATTTACCCAATCTTTCTCCAAAACCGAAGCCACTTTCCTTGATGTTGTGCTCACCTTTCTGAGTCCCACATCCACACTTCGGTCCGTACTAAATGCACAAACAACAGAACCTCCACTGCCATCCCTGCCACATCGATCCCTTTCCTACAGCTTAAGCATCCGTGGCAAACGTATGACATCCATGACGAATCCCTTAACACCTACATCAACAACATGGCCAATGATTTCTTCTCCAACAGCTGCCCTATAGACCTTGTCTGCAAGCTGATCTCCTGAGCAGTGCATTCCTCCCCTTGGAGTAGCAATTTTCCTAAGTTCAGACCAACCAGACGCATCACCCTAGTCATCAAATGCCATACAGACCTTGAACAACAAATTTCTCCGTTTGGGCTATGACTCCCAAACTCCGTAACATCCGCAAAACTTAAAATTTCCAAAAAGCACACTCCATACCCAATACTTACCACCCTTGAAACCGATTCTGCTGTACAACCTGCCTCATGCATCCTCCCTCAGCTACCTACTTCGAAACCCACCGAAGGATAGAAGCACCATTCAAGACAGGGCCACATGCTAAACATGTCATCTATCGGTTGATATGTGTTCACTGAATAGCCTTTTGTGTTGATATGAGCACCAAGAAATAGTATCGCATAAGTGTTCACAGACGAACTGTTCGCGTAGGAGACAATCAGTATCCTTTGCCATTGCATGCCCTGCATCATGACTTCAGGGACATTGGCATGTGTTACACCACGCATGCCCTTTGGAAAATTCCACCTAGCACCAGTCATTCAGAACTACGGCTATGGGAACGTGCCTTAGAATATATCCTCTTCTCCCGCCATCCTTCTGTTCTAAACCTACGTTAACCTCTCCCCCTCGGCCATTTTATATACCTGATTCATTATCAGCTTTCCTCCCTTGGTCTCGTTGTATATTACTATTATTTGCGTACATTACACAAAACTCTAGCTTTTATTGCCGTCTTTTTTTTTCTTTTTCTTTCTTCCGAGAAACCTTTCATTCTTTCACTTTATGCCTTCTATTTTCGTCTGTTGTTTTTGTGTTGTGACTTAAAGTCAACTTTTTGGTTTCAGATTTTATCCCTACGTGTTTGCGGTCTTGTATGTCTTCTATAGAGATGTTTCATGTTTTCAGGTCTTCTGTGGTTTCTTTGTACGAAGATGTGCCCAGATATTCTTTTAGTTAGTCATTCATTCTGACGACATGCATGAAAAATTTTCCTGTGCGTTTTCTGATACGTGTCGTGATTGTTTCGGAGAGTCTGTATAGTTCGTCAGTGAGTATTTTTTTTCAGATACTTTCTCTAAAAACTGCAGCGTGGATTTTTCTCAGAATTTTCCTTTCTTGTTTTTTTTTTTTTTTTTTTTTTTTTTTTTTTTTTTTTTTTTTTTTTAAAATCTCCTTGATTATCACCATTCCTTTGGTACTCGTAGTTTCTGATGCGTAGAGAGCTTCTGGTAAGACTACTGTGTTGTAGTGTCGTAGTTTTGCGACCGTGGAAATACATTTTTTTATTGTAGTGGGGCCAGGTGAGTTTATAGACTCTCTGTAATTTTGAGAGCCTTACATCGTTTGCTTTTGTACTTAGCACAGATTTTTTGCATGATTTCTCCTAACTATTTAAACTCACCGACTTATATGTGCGTGTGTGTGTGTGTGTGTGTGTGTGTGTGTGTGTGTGTGTGTGCGTGTGTGTGCGTGCGTGCGTGCGTGTTACTGATTCTATATCTTCCCCTTTCTGGTTAAACATTTTTTTACTTGACCTTCACTCACCTGCTTCACTTTCCTTTACTTCTTGACCTAAACTATTTGGTTTTCTATTGGCATGGCTCAGTGCCAGTGATCTCTATAGAAACTGGATATATATGTCTGGTGTCTCAGCACAGAATTGTAGCGTACCTATACATTCATATGTTTTACACACGATTTCGCATACTCCTCCATAATTAAATGTGTTAAACGAGTTTCTGTTTGATATTACGTGACAAATAATAATTATTTTTTTTATCTCTTTATTTCGAATCTAAGTCAATATGCAATGTAATAGACTCATATTAGAGTGGAAACAACACGAATTTTATTTCCGGTTTCTTGTGATAATTTATAGCAGCCATATTTAAATTTGGCAAGAAACGAAATACGAAAATCTATGGCTGGCACGCTCAGATCGCTCAGTAAAGCATCCAGGTACTACAGAGATGAATGCTCACTAACTACGCAATATCTCTGACTTCTACTGCCCTCTTTCTCTTCTTTTCTCTCCTAATTAACAAAGGAAAATTATTTCAGAAAACTAGTATCCACGGTTACTTACGTCTCCATTAGCGTACGTTTTGTGTGACTATCGGCGGTACCGAGCGAAAGTTAATCATAACTACTAGTCAGCCATTCTATCTGAATAATACACTCATGGCCATTAAAATTGCTACACCACGTAGATGACGTGCTACAAAAGCGAAATTTAACCGACAGGAAGAAGATGCTGTGATTTGAAAATTATTAGCTTTTCAGAGCATTCACAGAAAGTTGGAGTCGGTGAAGACACCTATAACGTTTCCAACCGATTTCTCATACAGAAACGACAGTTGACAAACGTTTCTTGGTGAAACGTTGTTGTGATGCCTCGTGTAAGAAGGAGAAATGCGTACCATCACGTTTCCGACTTTGTTAAAGGTCGGATTTTATCCTACCGCGAATGCGGTTTATCATATCGCGACAGTGCTCCTCGCGTTGGTCGCGATCCATTGACTGTTAGCAGAATATGGAATCGATGGGTTTAGGAGGGCAATACGGAACGCCGTGCTGGATCCCACGGCCTCGTATCATTAGCAGTCGATATGACAGGCATCTTATCACCATGGCTGTAACTGATCGTGCAGCCACGTCTCGATCCTTGAGTGAACATATGGGGACGTTTGCAAGTCAAGAACGATCTGCACGAATAGTTCGACGACGTTTGCAGCAGCATGGACTGTCAGCTCGGAGACCATGGCTGCGGTTACCATTGGCACTGCCTCACAGACAGGAGCGCCTGCGATGGTGAACGCAGCGACGAACCTGGGTGCACGAATGGCAAAACGTCATTTTTCCGGATGAACCCAGGTTCTGTTTACAGTGTCATGATGGTCGCATCCGTGTTTAGCGACATCGCGTTGGAAGCGTGTATTCGCCATCGCCATACTGGCGTACCACCCGACTTGATGGTATGGGGTGCCACTGGTTAAACGTTTCGGTCACCTCTTGTTCGCATCGACGGTACTTTGAACAGTGGCCGTCACATTTCAGATGTGTTACGGCCCGTGGCTCTACCCTTCATTCGATCCCTACAAGTCAACATGATAATCCACGACCGCATGTTGCAGGTCCTGTACGGGCCTTTCTGAATACGTAAAATGTTCGACTGATGTCCTGGCCAGCACATTTTCCAGATCTCTCACCAATTGAAAACGTGTGATCAATGGTGGCCGAGCAACTGGCTTTCACAATACGCCAGTCACTACTCTTGATGAACTGTGGTATCGTGTTGAAGCTGCATGGGCATGTGTACCTGTACACGCCATCCTAGCTCTGTTTGACTCAATTCCCAGTCGTATGAAGACCGTTATTACGGCCAGAGGTGGTTGTTCCGGGTACTGATTTCTCGGGATCTATGCGCATAAACTGCGTGAAAATGTAATCACATGTCAGTTCTAGTATAATATATTTGTCCTGTGAATACACGTTTATCATATGCATTTCTTCTTGGTGTAGCAATTTCAATGGCCAGTAGTGTATTTTCCGTACCTGAGTGCAGAATTTTCTTCGTATTAATTATGAAAGAAAAAAATTATTTATGAAGAGCGATATAAGAAGGTAGGCTAGATGAAATGTTACATGTCTCTTCACCTGCATATCCTATAGGGAAAGTCCACGAATGTGGCCTCTAGCCCGACATCCCTGTGCAGTGGATTCGTCTTCCCTAAGTTCTGGGTGGGGATTTATCACATGGATTTACGGTTAAACTGCTCTTTATCCGCTATCGTGCGCAAAGTTAATCGACGATTGTTCGTGATTAATGTCCTCACTTTCTGAATCCTTTAGTCACTGACGGCGGTCGTCTGCTACTGAAATTATCAGAAACACTTCCCCGATTTCCCCGAGAACGGACAAACCTCTCTTTCACACACTTCGTAGACAGAGCTTGGTCCCCATAAAGACGTACGGGCATCGCATGCAATACTTCAGTACCTTTCCAAGCTTAAAACAAATCTTTAACTATCATACACAATCGCACGCTCAGCAAATGTTCCGTACCCAAAGACTGGAAAGTTGCTCAGGTCACTCCATAACTGAAAAAAAAAAAAAAATAAATAAATAAATAAAAGGCAGTTGGTGTGATCCGTAAAATTACAAGCCTATGTCATTAACGACTTTTTGCAGCAGGATTTTAAGAACATATTCTCTTCTCAAATATTACGAAGTACGTCGAAGACAACGACCTATAGTCATCACGGATTCAGAAAGTACCGTTGCTGTGGAACACAGCTGGCTATTTACTCACATGATGTGATGAGTGCTATAGACAATGGATGTAAAACAGATTCCATATTTCTAGATTTCCCGCAGGTTTTTGACACTGTTTTTTAATGTTCAAACGTTTGTTAAGCTTAACGGACTTAACTACGGGGTCATCAGTCCCTAAACTTACAAACTACTTATGAACTACCTACAACTAAGGAAGGCACAAATATCCATGCCCAAGGTGGGATTCAAACTCCCGACCGTAGTGGCCGTGCAGAGAGCGCCTCAGTCCCCTCGGCCACCGCGGCCGGCGTTTTTGACACTGTACCACACAAGCGTCTTCTAATAAAACTGCGTGCTTATGGAATATCGCCACAGATGTGTGATTTGATTCGTGATTTCCTGTCAGAAAGGATACAGTGCGTTGTAATTGACCGTATGTTCTATTTTGGAGTATTTCAGCGTATTATGTGATCGACATCAGGTGGATCTGACGGAAGGACATGTAGAGAAAATTCCGAGAAGGGCAGCTCGTTTTGTGTTATCGCGACACGGGAGAGAGAGTGTCACGGAAATGATGGACGATATTTGGTGGAAATTATTAAAATAAAGAAATTATTTGTTGCGGCGAGATCTATTTTCGAAATATATCTCACCAACATTGTCTTTAGAAAAGGGGAACGTGTATTGTTAGTACAAACCTATTGCGGAAGACATTATCATCATAATGACATAGAAATCAGATCGAAATCAGAAAAATTTAGGTGTTCCTTTCCCCTGCGAGCTATTAGAGAAGGGAATCGTAAAGAGATATAATAAAAGTGATTGGATGAACCCTCTGCCATGAACTTCAGTGTGACTTTCAGAGAATCGACGTAGATGTAAATCCTTTATCCGTTCATTGTCCTGTTGTCATTTCTGAACGGACGCATTAAACAAGGACTTCGTCCAACAGGTTAATAAAGAACACACTCGATGTTCAGCTGAACTACGCTGGGGACAGGTTGTCAACCCCGACTCATCCTCAGGTGCAGCGTTGCCCAATCGATCGTTCTGACTTCATTCACCGAACTTTATTGTCTGAAGTTATACTTGCCAATGAAGGCGCAGCTTCTTATAAATTTCAACTTCTGAATTCTTCAGAAAGCTTCAGACTATTTGTATTACAAAATTTCATCGGGTAACTTTACAATCTTTCATCTCATAGTGTTTTCTTTACACACAGGTTTTTATCTGTGTCGCGTAGATAGACTTTGGTTCCTGATAGCTGTAATAAAGTATATTAAGTAATCAAACCTGTGATTATTTCGCTGAAATCACAAACATTTGTTAGCAAACTAATGATGATAATTACAGAGTGAGCCATAAATGAGGAAACACAGTTCGTGCTAATTGTCACACACTGAGCTACAAACATAAATTCGTTTTTCGCATGTGCCTATTCAATAAATAACACTGCAAATGAATGGTAAAAATATGGAAATATGAACTTTTGGGTGTTACTGTGCTCTGACATTGGCCAAGGAGACAGATCGGCAACATGGAAGAACATGCTAGTGTTACAGGTAGTCTGGCCGCTCACGAGAAGGCGAGGCATGCGGCGTCAAGCTACGGTCTGCTTGACACGGCGAGCAATGACACCGCCCACATCTATCTCGTACCGTTTTCGCCGGTATTATGTATCGCGGATAGTTGGTGTAGGGAAAGGAACTTCTATCCTGCTGCCCTGTTGCCAATCTGTCCCCTTTACCAATGTCGGTGCACAGTAACACCCAAAAGTCCACTTCACATTTCCAGATTTTTATCATTCAATAGCATTGTCATATATTGTCACAGGAACGTGCGGAAAACGAACTTATGTTTGTAGCTCAGTGTGTAACAATTTGCACGAAATATTTTTCCTCATTTATGACTCACCCTGTAAAAAGATGGTTATCATATGATTACATGATGAATTCATTATTATTATGACATGTTGTTGTTGTTTTTAGTCTGGATACTAAGTTGATGCAGCTCTCAACCTACTCTATTTTGTGCAAGCCTCTTCATCTCTTCATAAGAACGCCAACCAACACCCATTTTAACCGCTTACTGTATACCCGGGCCGCTGAAACATTGCACTTGACGTTTCGTGCTACGGTGAGTTAAGTTGGCTACACTGCTTTAGCGACGTTGCAACACTAGCCTCTATACACAGAGCAGACACGAAACGGTTTTCAGTTGCATCTCGTAAATGTAAGCTATTGAGCAATAAAAGTGCATGTAGTAATTCGTTCTTGAGCTGCTACCACAAAGCAACAGTTAAGTAACGGCATAGTAAATATAGACAAGAGCACAACAATGCACACGCTTTCAATAACGGAGCAATGAAATATAGACAATAAGCATTGAATCATGACATACGAAATAAACAATAATCGAGATAGTAACTTCTCTCTCTACGTTTTATAATCACAATGCTTTTCACTCACCAATTTATGGCGACAATGGTGCAATTACATCCAGCTCCCCATCTTTACTGTTCTCATTGCCAAAATCGTCGTCATCACTAAGACAAATCATTAACTGTTCATGATTACTGATAATCCCTTCCATTGTCTGCGCTGTCTGAATCAGTTTTTCAACGTGCTCGACCATTTTTTTCCAACATGCGGCATCCACATTGGCAACAGTTTCACGCAACAGCCTTTCCACCTCTGCAATTGTGAAAGACTTATTATTGTTCATTATGTAATTCTTCACGTCACTCCATACTAATTCTATGGGTTTAAATTGGCAGTGATATGTGGCAGCCTAATTACATTGTGACGCTGCTCCTTTGCGAATTCGTCTACTACATATGTGGGCGTAATGGGCTTATTTTGTTTCAAGAGCGAATATAAAAGAAATTTTGACATTGACATATCTGCAGCAGTATTTCTTTCTTGTAGCCACTGCACCATAACTTCTTTCCGATCTTTTGAAGCGAGAATGAACTTCCTGTTCAAAGCATAAACTTCGAAGCTTTTATTCATACGAAATTGAGAACTTACTCAGAAAACGTCACTAGGCAAACGTCTTTTCGGTGACATTATCCAATTACTTGAACTCGGAAAGTCAAGTTAAACCATTCACAGAAAAACAAATCACAGCGATAAAAGCACACGAAACATAAACACGTGGTAAACGCGATACACAACTTTGTGTACGGTAGAACTGAACAAAGCCGGTAACGCGGGAACGTTGACGTCACGGCACGTGACCACTGGAAGTGTTTACCGCGCTGTGATTGGATCGTTCCTAGCGTCTAGCGCCTCGCGCTTCTTGCTCTTCACTTGTCATTTGTAAACGTCAAGTGCAAAGTTTCAGCGGCCCGGGTATAGGCCTATTCATCTCGTGGTCTCCGTCTGTGATTTGTATCCGCGCACTTATCTTTAATGCTAAATTCACAATTCCTTGACGTTTAAGAATGCGAGCTACCATCCATCCCTTCTTTTAATCAAGTTACGCCAGAAATTCCTCTTCACAATAATTCTGTTCATTACCACCTCATTAGTTACGCGATCTACACCTAATTTTCAGCACTCGTCTGTATCACCACATTTAAAAAGCTTCTATCTCCCTTTGCTGTCTGAACTACCGTAAAAGGCAAAATTACACACAAATGTCTTCATAAAAGATTTCCTAAAACTTACATTGATATTCGGTGTTAACAAATTTTTCTGATACGCTTTTCAAGCCATTGCTACTCTGAATTTTATATAATCTGTACAGGGACCATCCTACGTTATTTTACTGCCAAAATAACGAAACTCATGTACCACCGTTACTGTTTCAATATCTAATTTAATTCCTTCAGCATTGCCTGAATCTCTCAGACAACATTTCGTTAACCCTGTTTTGTCTTGTTAATGTTCATTTTATACGCTCCTCTCAAGACACTGTCCATTCCGTTCAGTGCTCTTCCAGGTCCTTTGCTGGTTTTGATAGAATTACAACCGCAAGGAATTGTTTCCTTCGCCCTGAACTTTAAACCCTTCTGCATGATTCCCCTTGATTTCCTTCACAGTTTGCACTATGTAAATATTTAATAACACTGGGAAAAGGCTACAAACCTATCTTATTCCCTTTCCTACCATTGCTTCCCTGTCATGCTCTTCGACTCTTATAGTTGCTGCCTGGTTTCTGTGCAATTTGTAAATAACATTCCGTCCCCTAAATTTTACCATTCTGAGTTCAGAAAGAGTGTACCCCAGTCAACATTGTCAAAATCCTTCTCAAAATCTACTAAAGCTAGAAATGTAAGTATATCTTTCCTTAACTAAGATAAGTGGTAATGTATGTATTGCCTCGCGTGTTCCTACATTTCATCTAAATCCAAACTGATCGTCCCTGAGGTCCGCTTGTACCAGATTTTCCATTCCTCCTGTAAATAACTCGCGTTAGTATTTCGCAACCATAACTTACTGAACTATTTCCACATCTGTCTGCACCGGCTTTCTTTGCAATTGTGATAATTACATTTTCCTTTAATTCTGAGGATATTTCGTCTGTCTCATACATCTTGCACACCAGGTGGAGTAGTTTTGATTATGGCGAATGCAATGAAATTGTGATTATTACATGATAGTCACATTATGATTGTAAAGTTATGATTATATACGTAGCTAATGTATGGAACATAGTAATAAGGTGGCGTGTTTTTACAAATTAATGCGAAAACGTTAAGTCTAAATAAGTATCTTTGTACCAACGTAAAGGTATACTGAGAAAGTAATTTAATGACACGGCACTGTAGTCTTGTGCTTGAGTGGTACATGCGCCGTGTCTCACAGATAAATTTCTTAGATATTCTGCTTGCAAATCTTGTCTTGTTGTAATTTATTTTAGCTGTTAAACAGAAAAGTTACAAAAACAAGAAGAGCCTAAACTTAAACGCCCTCGCCAGTTTTGAAGGATACCAAGAATAATTAATGCAAAACTTGTTTCTGCAAAGGAAAAGCACGACAAAAGATAATGAAAACAATTAAGAGCGGGACGTAGGTTTGTTTGGGATAAAACAGGGCAGAAAGCGTGCGGCATTCTGAGGCGCAGCAGCAACGCCGGTTGAGGAAGGAGAGTTGCGAAGTGAAGGAAACCTTTCCTCAACTCGAGAGAGTGACGAAATAAAGTCTCGGCTCATTTTATGAACGTAGCGGTCCGCTCGAATAAGATTGCGACAACAATATCACGTTATCATTATGAAAAGGCAACACCGCAGAGCGGCATTTTTACTTCAAAATCTCTGTATAGAACGAAGTTAGAACTGACGAAGCACCTTGAATTAATTAAACGTAATTTTGTGAAGTATATTTTGATCTTTGAAAACCCTCATATGGATTTTGGTTGCTACATCTGAAACAAAAACGACTTCCCTAGTGGGGAATAGGTAAGAACCTGGAGCCTTCTTAGGCGGAATTGAGGCTAGTTACCGAGAGAAATAATCTATATCTATAAATGTGAATGTCTGTTCGGTGTACGTTTATCACGTCTGAACCACAAGACACAAAGAACTAAAAATTTGTACAGTTACTAATGTCTACCCGGGGAAGGTTTTAGGCACGGTTTTATGGCTACCGGATAGCTATTTATCTATATATATTAATGTGAATGTCTGTTCGGTATAAGCTTATACCATCCGAACGACAAGACGCAGAGACTTAGATATTATAACAGTTACTAATTAATTTCTGAGGAAGGTTTTAGGTACGGTTTTATAGCGATATGATAGATATTTAGTAATTTGAAGAATATAACGCGACATGCGGAACAATAATTACTCTTTGAAAATTATATTTACTCTATGAAAATGGTTTTATTGGTTACATTGTTACTTGAAAGTTGATAATGATAAAAGGGTGGAGTATATTGGGATGGAAAGTTAACGGTGTATATAAAATTCTACGTGTGGGTGTGTTAATATTTCGCTCTGCATCGAAAACTACAGAACGCAAACGAATGGTCCGTGTGTAATTGTTGTTCGAAGTCTCCCGTTGTACACCATAGCAGTTCCATGTCGATAGCTATAAAGGGTGGAAGATATGGTGATTGAAAGTCGTCAAATGATAAAAAAAAAATCGGACTGAAGGCCAGCGATGACGTTTGCGACTCTATAGCAAAGAGGTTACATACAGCGAAACGTGATGCCACAGACCATATCTTTGGTCTATAAGTGCTACGATGTCTTCAGCTCTTTCTCTGTAAGGATAAGCATACGAATAAGGAAATATAAGAATAAATAAATAAAGCAGTAAAAAAGAAATTTCTTTTAATACAAATAAAATAGTTTACCAGAATGCCCTAAAATGAAATTAGAATGAATTTGGACATTAGTGTCACCATACGTGTTGAGATATTGCAACACAGGGTATAAAGAACAATGTATGTGTTATTTATTGTAAATCATTAAGCACTTCATATAACTTTATTTTTTATTTGAATGATGATTAAATTTTTTTATTTCTAAACAACGTATTGTATTTCATTTCATCCTTCAAAACCAGTCTCATAGCACACTACTGAAAAATAGCTTATCTATCATAATCAACTAACACGCGAGCGGAGCCGCGGGCTTAAGCTAGTATATTCATATAGGAAAAGGGAGTAAAAAAGTAATTTATAATCAAAGTACTTATTACTCATTAGTGGTAGTGTATGATATGCAGTTGTTTGATTCCACATTTTCGATATGTAAAATAAAAAACTGCTTCTCTCCATATGTATTTATGTTTGAATGTTTCACGCATGAAATCGATGAACTATGCTCCATAACTTATGTAACCTCTGAGAACAATGGACATCAGAAAAAATTGATTCTCCCCTCACTACTTCAAATACACAAGCCTTTTTCACAGTAAGCCATTAAATTAAATCGAAAACAGTCTAACTTAGAAAAGGCGTTCTTGGAGTCATGTATACTGAACCAGAAAGAGGTCGTTTATCCTTAAGCAAAGCTTAAGTTGCACATATATTTACAACCCCGTCATGTGACGTGGCAATCCTTTTAACTCGCATTTCTTCAGCATTGGATGCCAGCAGATCATGACGACCATGCTTCGGCATACTTACATCCAAGATACGCCATGCCTCATGTTCTTCTTTCCTTTTTGAGGTGTGTGGTATAGATGCGTATGAATTAACAAAATCTATGGTTGCAAAAGGCACTTTCGTAACTCCTTGATTTTATCTACAATAGTTCTGTCGACAAATTTATTTATTTCTTTAATTAGGGGAAAACACGCACAATGCATAGCCCAGAAAAAACCTTATAATTTATTCTATCTTTTTTATTTATAATGTGGCCAATAAGAAGCAAGTTGGCCACCGTTTCTGTATCTATTCATAGAGCACCACTTTCAATGATATTGAGCAAAAATTATAAGTTTTTGGGCTCCTAATACCGATTTTGTATCTTATGTAAGTGTCTTTAAGAGATTTGTTATATGGTAACATAAAAGTCGCCACCGTCTGTACATCAGTAATATTATTGTTAATATTACTAATTTTTTCCGGGCTATTATGCCCTGTTCTTATATGGCCCCTACTACTATAAGCATGGATAGGATAGTAGATGATGTATTCACTTAACAGTTTATCTTGCAGTCCGTGAAGATGGTTTAGAACTGAAACTAGTCAAAGTTATAATAACTAGGTGATGGATCATAATATGCATTTTCTAAAATATCTTTCAGATGTCACCAGTCATCTCAGTAAAAATTTGTTTGATATTTGTCTATACACACTACATGCGTCAGTCCAAAGTATCGAGTTAAAATACTGTCTGATGACTGCTACATGTAACATTAAACTTAATTTAATCAAAGTAAGATGCCATTACAATGGAAAGAATTACTTATATTACCATTCTGACGTACTTTCTGGTCTACGTAAATTAATAATCACATATTACATTATAGATTGATACTGTGATGTGGAGCAGGAGGTGTAAATATTAGCATTTCTTTATGAGATCGATAAAATCATAAAAAAGTGGTGCACTTGTTTTAAGGATGATTTAGCAGTACTGATAATATATTAACATACATGCTCCCTTTAAATAGAATTGTTGACAATGTTGTATCACTCATTGTTCACGACTGATACAGCGATTAAAGTTTACATTTGACATACTATTGACGATTAATAATAGGTAAACTAAAATATATATTGGGAGAGGTGTGCCGTTTTTATGAATTAGAATCTTTCCTTAATAACATAATAAGATAAGTGAATTATGCAGTGCTTGTGGTCTACATAGGACTGTGTCTGAACTAATATGAATTACATTAATTTAGTTAGATTAGCTATGCCTTCCATACATCAATATTGAGGAGATCCTCGTGGAATAGGCGTAACTGGAAAAGGAATGTACTGTTTACGATAAATTTCATTCAGAAATAAATATACTGATAGGCAGTAGTCAGTGTACCCAATTCTTTGAAGATGCTTCTGCAGGATGTTGGTGAGATAATTTGAGTATCTCTCATGGGTTTTCGCAGATGGGTCTATCATTTATGAGTTAGTAAAGTCATCAGACGATCGAAAACAACTGCAGAATGATTTAGATAGCGTATCAGCATGGTGCAGAAAATGACAGTTGATTCTTAATAATGAGAAGTCGGCAGTCATACAAATTACCACTAAAAGAAGCCCATTAAAAATTATTTACATGATAAATCAGTTAAATCTAAAGGCCGTAAATTCAGTTAAATATCTAGGAGTATTAATTACAAACAACTTAAATTGGAATGAACACTTGAAAATATTGTAGGGAAAGCGAACCAAAGATTACGTTTCGTTGGCAGAACATTTAGAACAGGCAACTGTTCTACCAAAAAAATCTGCCTACATCACATCTTTTTCCACTGCAATTCGTGCAACATTTCCGTGACGCTTTCCCCCCCGTAACGTGACAGAACAAAACGAGCTGACCTTCTCTGAACCTTCTCAATGTCTTCCGTCAATCCCACCTGGTGAGGGTCCCACAAGGGGCAACAGTACTCCAGGAGAGGACGCACGAGTGTGATGTAGCCAGTCTCTTTGGTGGAGCTGGTGCATCTTCGAAGCGTTCTGCCGATTAAACGTAACCTTTGGTTCTCCTTCCCCACAATATTTTCTGTGTGTTGTCTCCAGTCAAAGTTGTTCGTAATTGTAACTCCTAGGTATTTGGTAGAATCTACGACCTTAAGGTTTGACTGATTTATCGCGTAATGAAGTTCAGCGGATTCCTTTTATTGGTCATGTGTATTACTTCTCACTTATCTTTATTTAGTGTCAATTGCCAATTTTCGCACCGTGCAGAAATTTTGTCTAAATCGCTTTGCAGTTGCTTTTGATCCTCTGTTGATTTCACTAACCGATAAACGACAGCATCATCCGCGAACAATCTAAGGGAGCTATTCAGATTGTCTCCTAAATCGTTTATAAACACGTGAAAGAGTAAGTGACCTATAACGCTTCCCCGTGGAACGCCAGATATCACTTCTGTTTTACTCGATGACATACCGTCAATTACAACGAACTGTGTTCTTTCTGATAGGAAATCGTGAATCCAACCGCACAATTGTGGAGATATTCCATAAGCACGCAATTTCATAAGAAGACGCTTGTGGGGTACAGTGTCAAAAGCCTTCCTGAAATCCAGAAATATGGAATCGATTTCAGATCCCTTGTCGATGGCACTTAACACTTCATGTGAATAAAGGGCACGCTGTGTTTCGCAAGAGTGATACTTTCTGAATCCGTGTTGACTACTGTTTAATAGGTCGTTCTCTTCGAGGTAGTTCATAATATTCGAAGAAAGTATATGTTCCAAAAACCTACTGCAAATCGACGTCAATGAGATAGGCCTGTAATTTTGGGGATCACTCCAATTGCCTTTCTTGAATATTGGAGTAACTTGGGCAACTTTCCAGTCTTTGGGTATGGTTCTTTCGCTGAGTGATCAGTTGTAAATGATAGCTAAGTACGGAGCTATTGCATCAGCATACTCTGAGAGGACGTAGGGGTGAAATAAAATGTCGCGAAAAATGTACCATACTTGCAAGTATCTCTATTTTACTCATTTTGAATTTAAATCTTTATCCGTCGATAGCCTGGTGGTGGCCACAGAGCCGAAATAGGCCTATTGCTGTATTTATAAGCATTAAACAACATCTACCACATATAGCAGCATTTCGTCATGATTTATATTAATAACACCATAGAAGTACGAATGAGTAACGCGAGTTTCACATCATCTCAAACAGGTATTTTACTGGAAGTTTCACCAGGTTTGTGTGTATAATGAGTGCGCTGTAATCACGAGAGGGATTGAGGGTGTACTATTTAAAATGCCTGGTGCATAAAAGCCACCATTTCAACTTTCCTCTAATTTTATCAACTGTCGGAATGTTTTGGGCTGACCGGGTACATGTCTAACATCTGATCTGTTCAGATTTGGGGCATACAATGTCGACCAGTCTTTAAGGCTGCATATGTTCTATTTTGTGAACATGCCGTGAAATACATAACAACGACTAAACGTATACTTCTTTAACACACGTATATAAACTGAGGAGATACTGTTAAAATGTCTGTTGGAAATGACGTAATGATTCTAGTAACTTTCTACATAGGTTAAGTACTAGAGTTACGTGGAATACATTACTACCACACTTATTTTGCATGTTATTTTAGCTGTAGAAGATAACGTAGTCACGGTGTGAAACAGAATATTTTTTTATTTTAGCGTAGAAAAAAGTAACATGGAGAAAGTTATTTAAGAAATACAGAAAATGTAATTGAATCTACATTAAAAGCGTCCGTAGCAACCATTCCGAAGGCAAACATTTTAGTAGGCGCATTGTTTCTAATTAATGACTTTCAACATATTACGTAAATAGTGAATAATTGCTTAGATAAAAAAGAAACAAGGTAACTTGTTATATTGAAATCTGTGACTTCATTTATGTACGAAACTACCAGTTTCAGCACGTTGTTTATAATATTCATTGTTACAGTATCCTCCCAGTTTATGTGCTTATGCGTCAGAAGACCATTGTTGAAATCGTTGTTACATATTTCACGGCATGTTCACGTAATAAAACAAACGCTCATTTTAGAAGGAGCACTCTTACATATCCACAACACTAAATATTGCAGAACATAGCTCTATTTAATTTTAATAAGATTGCACCAACCCACTTAGGAGCCAAGACGGAATAAAATTGTATAGAAGAGTTTGTAACTACGGAACATTTACATTACAACCTAACGCGTTGCGCACTACACCACGGCGAACAATTACTAAACTGTTCCTTAACTGTCGTACTATTGATGGCAGTTGTTAACTGCTAAAATGGCATTTTTAGACACAAGATTATAATATATCGCACTAAGAACGACTTTTTTCGTTAATTCCTCAGTGCACCATTGCACTAAGAACAACTTTTTTCGTTAATTCCTCAGTGCACCATTGCTTTTATATGACAACACGTGAGTTATATTAAGAAAATCATAACATACGGAAAGCAAGAAGGCGTATGCCAGAGAGAGTTCTCAGCGAGGAATGTCACGCTGATATTTCCGAACACCTGGTTTACGTAAAATCGAGGGATGGTGTCAAATCGCCGTTATTTTTGCAAATAACTCTATACCGTTGCGATTTATGGAAAAATACGTAAGTGAACAAAGCTGTGGAGAATTTTCTTCTCTACAATTTATTCAATTTTAGTCTCATAAGGAGACCACATGGGTAGTCGGATTATAGATTTTTTTTTCATATTTACGGTACGTGAAATATAGAGCTTAAATAACAATGTCAAAGCCATTCGACGCAGCTCTCAAGAATACTCGAGAAACTCGACTTTGAAGTTTTGCAGGTACACTTAAGTACCAATAACTAAAACAACTGCACAATATGTTCATGTAGCTGAGGTGGTAGCGTTCTGGCCTCCCGACCTTAGAGTTGGTGGTTCTAATCCTGCAGAAACTGCTTTAATTTTTTTAATTTTTTTTTCGTTGTGTTCGAAAACCTTAGGGTTGGTGGTTCTATTCCTGCAGAGACTGCTTTATATATATATATTTTTCGTTGTGTTCGAAAACCTTAGAGTTGGTGGTTCTATTCCTGCAGAAACTGCTTTATATATATATATAATTTTTTTTTTCGTTGTGTTCGAATACCTACACAATTTCAACGTCTAACAGTAATTTTTAAGAAAAAATTAGGTTTTTTATTTATTTGCAATTTTCTATATTTTATAAAATAATGATGATTTCAATCAAAAAAACAGACGTAACATTTTTTACAGTCTCGGATTCACCATTAGTTGACCATGGTAGTCTTTGATTGTTATGTTTGTGAGAGCTATTTTTTCGTCGTTTTCTATTTCAGTTACGTAAAACATTTAGAGACGAGCTGAACACCTTATCGTAGCCTAAAACGATGGTTGTGTAGGGTAGCAGCTATGGAGAAGACTTTTCCAAATTTGTCGTAGCGCTTCACAAACTTAACAATCAAAGACCACCGTCATCAACTAATGGTGAAGCCGACACTGTAAAAACGTAACATCTGTTTTTTATTGAAATCATCATTATTTTATAAAATTAAAAAAAAAAGAATTAAGAATAAATAAAAATACGTGCATTTTACATAGAAATTACCATTATATATTGAAATTGTGAAGGTATTCGAACTCAACAAATGTTCAATGTTCAAATGTTTGTTCAGCTAATGGGACTTAACTACGGGGTCATCAGTCCCTAAACTTACGAACTACTTAGAAACTAGCTAATACTAAGGACGGCACAAATATCCATGCCCGAGGGGGGATTCGAACCCCCGACCGTAGTGGCCGTGCAGACCGTGACTGGAGTGTCTCAGTCCTCTCGGCCACCGCGGCCGGCTCGAACTCAACGAAAAAAATAGAAACATAAACCAGTTTCTGTACGAATCGAACCACCGACTCTCTGGATGTGAGACCAGAACACTACCACCTCAGCTACACGAAAAGATTGTGCAAGTGTTTTAGTTATTGGTACTTACGTGTACCTGCAAAACTTCAAAGTCTATTTTCTCGAGAATTTTTAAGAGCAGCGTCGAATGGCTTTGACTGTTTGTCATTTAAGTTCTATTCTTCACGTACCGTAAATATGAAAAAAATCTAAAATCCGATAACGATGTGTTCTCCTTCTCAGATGAACGGTTAAGCCGTTATTATAGTTTAAATTTAGAGCTCTCGAAAGGCTACTGCAAAGTCCCATTGTTAGTGTTACTACTGTAACCTAAAGTGGATTAAAGAAAAAAATGATATGATCGGAGCTTGAATATAGGACCTTTTGTATAACAAATCAACGCTGTACCAACTTGTCCAAAGCTGCTCAATATGATACACTGTCACAGTTATGCTTCTACTCCGTAGGTCAGGTGTTACTGATTGTTTGTTTGTATAGTCTATGGGACTTAACTACGGGGTCATCAGTCCCTAAACTTACAAACTACTTATGAACTACTTACGAACTAGGACGGCACAAATATCCATGCCCGAGGGGGGATTCGAACCCCCGACCGTAGTGGCCGTGCAGACCGTGACTGGAGCGCCTCAGTCCCCTCGGCCACCGCGGCCGGGTGTTACTGATTGTTAGAGTTTATGCACGAGCCCCTTGTTGACAGCAAAAAGCTTGAATTTTATCGGAGTTGATATTCTATCGATGTACAACGTTTGGTACCGATCTTATTGACTGACATCTTGAGGTTTTTCCGTTACAGAGGGCGTGCACGCTGAGCTACCACGCCGAGCACGCTGAGCCACCGTACTAGATAAGTTTCGAGATGATACAGTTCGCTCGGTAAAAGCGGGCACGCGGGTGTTTGGCGCCTCTGTGTTGACGGTGCGCTGGAGGTCGCTGACCCGGCAGGCTGGCCCTCCCAGAGCCGGCCACCTGCGGCCTTCCTCGCGCTCGCGCTGCCGCGTCACCAGACACGGCGGCTCGCCGCGTATTGATTGACGAGCTGTTTATGGGGGCGGCGCGGCGCGCGCGGTCAGAGCGCGCGGCACGGGCACGACGCCGGACCACATCACCTATCTCCTGGTCCTGAGTAAGCCGCGGATGACGTCACAGCCGCACTTGCCGTGGTCAGCGTTGAGTATCTGTCAGGAGGCTAACACACTGCTCGAAACAATTAGGGGTTCAGTTGAGATGCTATGTTTTGAAGTATTGTCATCGGCAGAATAAACCACTATGAAACGTCTGGTCCGAAGGAACAGGCATCTTTGATGGCACCGCAGCCATATAAATGGTGAGTCACAAAACATTACCGCTTGATGTATTTCGTAAACCACACCAAATACTGACGAACCGATTCATAGACCGAACGTAAGGAGAGAGGCTAGTGTAATTGGTTAATACAAACCATAAAAAAATGAACGGAAGTATGTTTTTCAACACAAACCTACTTTTTTTTAAATCGAACCCCGTTAGTTTTGTTAGCACATCTGAACATATAAACAAATACTTAATCAGTGCCGTTTGTTGCATTGTAAAATGTTAATTACATCCGGAGATATTGTAACCTAAATCTGACGCTTGAGTACCACTCCTCCGCTGTTCGATCGTGTGTATTGGAGAGCACCGAATTAAGTAGGGATCCAAAGGGAACGGTGATGTACATTAGGTAAAGAAGAGACCAGAACAGCACATTACGTCCACACGCTAAGACCTTTATTGGTCTTTTTCACTGACGCACATGTACATTACCAGGAGGGGTGAGGTACACGTACACACGTGGTTTCCGTTTAAAATTACGGAGTGGAATAGAGTGTTTCCCGACGTGTCAGGCCAATAGATGTTCAAAGTTGTGGCCATCTTTTGCTGCACACAATTTCAATCTATGGTGTAATGAATGTCGTACACGCCGCAGTACATCTGGTGTAATGTCGCTGCAGGCTGCCACAATACATTGTTTCATATCCTGTGACTGTACGCACATCACGGTACACGGTCTCCTTTAACGTACCCCACAGATAGAAGTCCAGAGGCGTAAGATCAAGAGAACGGGCTGGCCAATTTATGCGTCCTCCACCTCCTATGAAACGCCCGCCGAACATCCTGTCAAGGACCAGCCTAGTGTTAATTGCGGAATGTGCAGGTGCACCATCATGCTGATACCACATACGTCGACGCGTTTCCAGTGGGACATTTTCGAGCAACGTTGTCAGATCATTCTGTAGAAACGCGATGTATGTTGCAGCTGTTTGGGCCCCTGCAATGAAGCGAGGACCAATGAGGTGGTCGCCAATGATTCCGCGCCATACATTTGCAGTCCACGGTCGTTGTCACTCTACCTGTCGGAACCAGCGAGGATTGTCCACGGAGCAGTAATGCATGTTCCGAAGATTCACTGTTCCGTAGAGTCACTGCCCCGTGATTTATGAAACTCGCCTTATCGGTAAACAGATAGAACTGCAACGCATTCTCTGTTAATGCCCATTGACAGAATTGCACTCGATGATTAATGTCATCTCCATGTAATTGCTGATGTAAAGACACGTGAAACGTGTGAAAGCGGTGACGATGCAGTATGCGCATGACACTGACTCAGTCCACCGGCTCTCGCAATGCCCCATGTACTCCTGTGTGGGTTCACGGCAACAGCAGCTAACACGCCAACTGCACCCGCTTCTCCTGTGACAGGGCTGTTACGGACCCGTTTGCGTGCTACGACCATACCTGTTGCATACAGTTGGCGGTAGATGTTTTGAAATGTGCGACACGTTGGATGCTCTGTGTCCGGGTACCGTTCTGCATACACCCTGCAGGCTTCAGCTGCATTTTGTCGACACTCGCCATAGATATCATTTCCGGCTTTTTCAGAGTTCGAATACACCATGGTCACTGTTCCTACAACACTACACCTTCACAGACGTCTGGTAACACAGTGTACTACAGTTAGTCTGTGTGGAAAGACGAATTCAGAATAACAATAGAAGCAAGCGCTATTTGCGGACACTACGATAGCTAGACGAAACCACAACAGCGCACTACAGCCACACTCCTAAACACGGTCTTCATCGTAAACATGTCCCTGCAGATGCTGCTCACCGACCATGGCCCGTGTTTGTTACAACACGTAACTGAACGTCGGATGTAATCAACATTTTACAATTCAAAAAACGGCACTGATTACGTATTTGTTTATATGTTCAGATGTGCTAACAAAACTAACGGGGTTCCATTAAAAAAAACGTAGGTGCATTTTTTTATTGTTTGTATTAACCAGTTACACTAGCCCCTGTTCTCACGTTCGGTCTGTGAAATCAGTTCGTCAGTATTTGATGTGGTTTACGAAATATATCCAGCGGTAATGTTAAGTGACTCACCCTGTGTGTGATATTAAATAATCAATTCTTTATTCGCGAATTCTGCCGACAATAGATGCATTATTAAAGATGTTCTATTAATAGTTGACAATTGAAGATTTCTGACAGACCAAGACTCGAACCCGAGTCTCCCGCATATCTCGAGCAGTCGCCTTAACCACTCGGCCACCCGGACACGCTCCCCAGCCAGACTCAAACTTCCATTTGTCACATTCGCCTACATCCCCACAGTGCACGTACACATTTAGTGAGATTCCCGCGGGGGCAGAAGCAGTATCTTATCATCATTCGCCTATCCTGGCATGTAAATTACTATGAAACGTCTGTTCTGAGGGAACAGACATTTTTTATGGCACCGCAGCCGTATATATGATTTTTTATTTTATTTTCGTTAAAACCATCTTTGGGTTACGTTTACACAACTTCCCTCACTTCCTAAAGTTCTCTTCCTTCCTCTTTCCCCAGTACTCTTTCATCTGTTGGCTCACTCGTGCCCGTTCTTCTGCCGAGAATACTCTGTTCTTCCTCGTTTTCTCCTCGAAGAAATCCTTCACCTGCGCACCCTTTTTCCTAAAGATCAGCCTGTTCACAATTTCTTCTGTTGTTATCCCGCATTTTTCTAGGCCCCTGTGCACTTCTTTCACCAATGGAACTTTTGTCTTCCTGTTCTCCTGGAAGAGAATAATCTTGTTGGCGAGCTTCTCTGATTTCATTCTTTTAATATGTCCATAGAAAGACAGTCTTCTTTTCTTCATGGTGGTGGTGATATTTTCAAATCGTTGATAAAGTTCTTGATTTGATCTTAGACGGAACGCAAATTCATTTGATCTTTTTCAGGGCCCCTGTATCTTTCTTAGGAATTTTCTTTCTTTCCCTTCCAGGTCTGAAAGTTCCTTCCTGGCTATTGTAGTGTCGGAATTTGGCCTGGTATGAGAGTGGTTTATATTTGTATGTGTTCTGACACAATTTGAAAGCTATTTCCATTTTTCTTGCCCGTTCTTCAATTGCTGCCTTTTCATTGTTGTTTGGATTGATATTAAATAAACAATAATTTATTGCCATTTGCGAATTCTGCCGACAATACCTGCATTATTAAAGATGTTCTACTAATTAGTGACAAATGGAAATTTGTGTCGGACCAGGACTCGAACCCGGGTCTCCCACTTTTCGGGAGCAGTCCCCTTAACCACTCTGCCATCCGCACACGCTCCCCGGCCAAACTCAAATTCCATTTGTCACATTCGCCTACATCCCCACAGTGCTCGCACACATTTAGTGTGATTCCTGCGAGGGGGGAGAAGCAGTCTGTCTTGGCATGCAAATTACTATGAAACGTCGTTTCCGAAGGAACACACTTTTTTTATGGCACCGCAGCCGTATATATGATATCAAATAATCAATTATTTATTCGCCACTTGCGAATTCTGCCGACTACTACAGTGGTTCGACTACAGTGGTTCGAAGACTTTCTGCCGGATGTCTGCGGAGACGTCAACATTATGGTAACCGAGGAAGTTCAAATGCTTGTTAAGCTTATGGCACGTCATTGCAGGGTCACCAGTTCCTAAACTTATAAACTAACTTATACTAAAGACAGCACAAACATCTATGCCCGAGGGAGGATTCGAACCCACGACGAGGAACAGCCTAGCGCAACAGAACATAGCACTTCAAGGCGCTCGGCCACTCCGCCGCGACAACCGAGGTAGTGGTAACAATAGGAAGTTGCAGCGAAAGGAGCTATTTTTACTCCACCAAACGAATTACACTGCTGGCCAATAAAATCGCTGTACCAAGAAGAAATGCAGATGATAAGTGGGTATTCATTGGTCAAATATATGACATGTGATTACATTTTCACGTCATTTGGGTGCATAGATCCTGAGAAAACAGTTCCCAGAACAACCACTTCTGGCCGTATAACGGCCTTGACACGGCTGGGCATTGAGTCAAACAGAGCTGGGATGGCGTGTAGTGGTATAGATGCCCATGCAGCTTCAACACGATATCTAAGTTCATCAAGAGTGGTGACTGGAGTATTGTGACGAGCCAGTTGCTCGGCCACCATAGACCAGACGTTTTCAGTTGGTGAGAGATCTGGAGAGTGTGCTGGCCAGGGCAGCAGTCGAACATTTTCCGTATCCAGAAAGGCCCCTACAGGGTCTGCAAAATGCGGTCGTGCATTATCCTGCTGTAATGTAGGGTTTCGCAGAGACCGAATGATACGTTGAGCCATGGATCGTAACACATCTGAAATGTAACGGCCACTGTTCAAAGTGCCGTCGATGCAAACAAGAGGTTGTGAGACAAGGGCTGTAATTAGTCTATTTTTCATACTAATGTTGTGTTACGGTACCTTTCTCTTTACACTAATTATTGAAATATGTAGCACTTTCCTTTGTAGAGCTTTATTTATTTTGATTTCTGTGCCTTTGGGGACACATCAGGGGTTATGGGCTCCTGGGATTGTAGTACATTCTATGTTTATATGAAATTTTTGGGATTTTAATGTTTATTGGCCCAGCTTGGCTGCTAAAAAGTGGTTTTACGTGTTGGGTACGGCCAGGGCGCGCAAAGCAGAGACGCTATTGGGGGTCTCGCCCTCCCACTAACTTTCGCTCGCCTTCGGGGAAGGACGAGAGGGGCTGGCTTGACCTGTTTGGCGCCGACGCTACAGGCGGCGGAGTATGTGGGACGCTTTACAATGCTGGCCCGCGGCTTACGGTGTGCGATAGCGGGGACTGCCTTTTCAGTCATTCGGCCGTTTCGCAAGAGAGGAATTTGCTGGATACAAACAATATCAGAGTGTTCTGGGTCCCGGGTTGTTTATGGAGACGTATTGCCCTTAGGCGTTATCTAAAAAAACTTCCTAGAAATCAGCAGAGTTTGAACACAGTTAGTGTGACAAATGGTTAGGTTAAAAGCTTTCTGCCCGTCTGGCACCCCAGGGGTTTGGCTCCAGCGGCTGTATATATAGCACAAGGTTAACATTTTTAGGTCGTGTGCCCGTAGCTAGGAGCAAGGTGAAATTCCTTGCAGAACATTCACCCTGGGAACGGTGAAATCCGCGGGAACCGTTGGTGGCGTGAGCGGAGCCTCTTGTCAGCCGCAGAGAAAGCGTCTTGGTTCGGCAGAGTATTTTAGTATGACAGCTAAACAATTTGTCAACGGCGCTACGCCATCCGATTGGCTTGACTATTAGCCGTTAGCAGATATTGGTGCGTCTTTTCGCGCGTGGGTGTGGCCGCCTGTCACTTGCCGTGAGCTGCGGCAGAGCGCAAGGACGTACGAGGACTCGTGTCTGAGCGTCCGAAGTGAACGGACCTCGCTAGTCTCCTGTTTGAGCGACCGAAGTGTACGGACCACGGGAGACACTGAATACTCCGTTTAGATTCGCGGGGAGTACATCGTCTTAAACGGTCCTCTGGTTAGACTTGTGTGTGATTCCGAAGATTCGGACCTTGTACAACTTGTGTTTACTTCGCGGACATTACATTGTCCTGTGGTTACGCTGTGAGCGGCCACAGTTTAGTTTTCGTTTTGCTAGAAGTATCTATTTGAGCATTCGCGTCTTTGCGAATCGGGCATTGTTTTTACAGATCTTATTACGCAAGTGACTGATCGATTTGTGCCAAGTGGCCTTTGTGTCACCTATGCAAAATATTGATTAGTCTACTAGCGTGATAGAATCGCACAGCAACTGCCTAGTGACGCCGTCGCCAGTGACGCTGTGTTAAGTTACATGTCGACCCTGCTTAACCTCATCCGCTCCCACCGCCTGCTGCCTGCGAGCCTGAGACGCTGACGTCAATGATCATCTGTGTGGGTAAGGTGACGCACTTGCTGGGGGGTTATATGAATCAGACTTGTTGGATTCTGTCCCTTATTTTATTCTTTTGAGATCTGCCTATTTACTCTGGGAAGCTTAGAGTTAACGATAATTTCAAGCCCCTGTATAACCAATCTAATAGCATTCTGTTTTGCAAAATCTCCGACCTCTGACTCAGCCAGTCATTTTTTGTGTCTCAATGTATTAACATTTGTAAAAGATTGTGTGAATACCATTATCTTTTTCTTACATGATAGGAAATGTTATCTGAATGTTTAATTATAATAAATTGGTTTTGAGCAGATCGTCTTTCATTTAAAAACGTTCCTTTGTCACTATTTTGCAGGGGAAACAGAAAAGTTAAATTCCACAGTTTACCAATAATTTTTCAAGTACATTTTTTTTGTTTGGTACAACTCATACATTGCAATAGAGTAGGCATATTTATACATGTTTGAAAATATAATCACATCATAGTTGATCAGTAACATTTTAATTTTCCATATTTTGGAGAAATATGGTGGTGACCCAAGATAATTAATTGCTATAACTAACGACATAGTTTGCACTTAGCAACTCCTGCCATAGAACAATCGACTTCGTTACAAGGTGACCGAGTCGTGTAACCAATGGCACCCAATATCATCACGCCGGGTGATACGCCAGTAGGACGATGACGAATACACTCTTCCAATGTGCGTTCACCGCTTTGTCACCCAAACACGGATGCGACCATTGTGATGCTGTAAACAGAACCTGTATTCATCCGAAAAAAATGACGTTTTGCCATTCGTGCTCCCAGCTTCGTCGTTGCGTACTCTATTGCTGGCGCTCCTGTCTGTCATGCAGCGTCAAGGGTAACCGCAGCCATGGTCCCCGAGCTGATACTCCATGCTGCTGCAGACATCGTCGAACTGTTCGTGCAGGTCGTTGTTTTCTTGCAAACGTCTCCATCTGTTGACTCAGGCATCGAGACGTGTCTGCACGATCCGTTACAGCCATGCAGATGACTGTCATCTCGACAGCTAGTAATACGAGACCGTTGGGATCCAGAACGGCGTTCCGTATTGCCCTCTTGAAGCCACAGATTCCATTTTCTGCTAACAGTCATTGGATCACGACCAACACCGGCAGCAATGTCGCGATACGATAAATCGAAATCTCTATAGGCTATAACTAAACGTTTATCAAAGTCGGAAACGAGATAGTACGCATTTCTCCTCCTTACACGAGGCATCACAGCAACGTTTCACCAGGCAACGCCGGTCAACTGCTGTTTGTGTATGAGAAATTGGTTGGAAACTTTCCTCATATCAGTACGTTGTAGGTGTCGCCACCGGCGCTAACGTTGTGTGAATATATCTGACAAGCTAATCATTTGCATATCAGAGCATCTTCTTCCTGTCGGTTAAATTTCGCGTCTGTAACACGTCATCTTCGTGGTGTAACAATTTTAATGGCAATTGGGTTCGGGTAGTGTAGTGAGCAGATAGTGCAATGCAACAATAAGTTACTTTCCCAAAACTATGTATGTCATGAGGAGAAATAGGAAGGTTGGAAACGGGTCAGACAGAGAAGGAGGTAGCTGCTATTATTGGAGTGCCCCAAAGTGTAATTTACAAGAAACGTTGAAAGAAGTAAGGCGAAGGGCGCCCATGAGTAAATCAGCAACAGATTACCATTATTTTCGGTTTACAGTTCGTCGCGACAGGAGGCTGAATGCAACTCAGACGTAAGCCTTTAGTATGTGTACCATTAAAGCTACAACCGCTTTTATCCTACAGAAACTGGGCGATGGAACGTCAGGACTGGAGTCATACCGAATTGTGCTGTTTAATAACTGAACACTTGTTGTTGCCTTGTTTCACAAACCTTTATTTTTACGACATAGATTTCGGATTATGAGCCCATTTTCAAGTGCTTTACCGATTCCAAAGTTGTTACACCAGTGGAGACAAACCATTACGGCGTTGAGGAGTGGCCAAGCGCATTGAGGCGATATGTTCCGATGCGCCAGGCCATTCAGCGTCCGGGGTTCGAACGCCCCTCGGTCATGGATGTTTGTGTCGTTTTTAGTATAAGGTAGTTCATGAGTAGTTTGTAAGTTTAGGGACTGATGATCCCGCAGTTAAATCCCTTAAACTTAACAAATATTTGAACATTTCGAACAAACCATTATGTTACTACAGGTCTCTCTTTATCGATTTTAACATTGGAAGAAAATACTTTTACCCTGCAATTTAAGAACTATTACGCTTGCATTACATTATTGGAATAACCTTATATATCTATTGCACCAATATTGTATTTAATGATGTTACCTATTACTGAAATTACCAATCATTGTTGTACCTCGAAAAAATTGAACAGTTTATAGTGAAAGACCTTGCTTCTTGCTAATGGCCGCCTCGTGTTAGTAATATTGTTATTATCTACTATGTAGAAGTTACTCATAGTCTAGAAGAGGTGATTAATTTAATACTTTCTTTTCATTCAGTATCTCTTTTGATTTCCAAAGTTTTTAGTGGGGTCAGTTTTGCACCTTTACCTTCTACATCAATGGCGTATTTGTGCTCTTGTTCTAAGCAGTGTTGGTCAAAGGCAGAATCTGGCTTTCTTAATCTCCAGCTTCTGTGGTGTTCCCTAAGCCTGGTACAAATTGACCGACCTGTCTGTCCTATATAAAAGGACTGCCACCCTTTACAACTGATTTTATATACACCACTGTTCATAATGGCTGTCAGTCTCTCCTTTGAATTGAACAGACTTTTACCTAAGGTATGTGGGACATAGAAATATAATGAAATTCCTTTGCTTCGAAAATCTTACATAGCCTATTGGCTATATCTGATTTAGTAATTATCACATCGTTGTTTTCAATTCTAATTTTCAGATTCTTTATGTCCCACATCTAACTATTTTTACTACCTTTTGTTTGTCGTTGTACTTGTGCCTGCTTAATTTCTTTTGCACACTTTACTTTGCAGACTAGATCTTTATGTAGCGCTAATTCCAGATCCACTCTAAGATGGTCTAACACTTGGGGTCTTGGAATCGTTTTTGGCGCGTATTTACACCCTTTTGATAGTAATGTTTCTTCTTTAACTGACATGGTTAATTCTGATAAGTATACGATTCTTTCAGTAAAATGTACTTGCATTTTTGAAGTTAACATTTCGCCCTTGCTTGACATTAGCTGATGTACTTTCTTCTTTTGACACGAAAACTGGTTATAAATGTCAGAAACTATTTCTTTCAATATATTGACCAACCAAGTAAAGTCACTCGGATGTAGCAAGTAAGAAAGCTGCATGTGTACTAGTTTAAGGTGTATATTCACAATATCCCGCACCCCATACCATTTCGACAGTTCTTTTTGCACCCACTGATTTTCTCCTGTCTTCTTTACATGTCTTGCTGCTGAGGAAACCACGTAGATCTTGATTGTAGAGTATTTCGCCGTTATTTCGTGTGTCAAGCACTGTTTGTTAAACCAAATATGTTGACATGCTTTCGCCTTCTGGATTACGAATCTTCCATGAAGGACAGTAAACGTTGCTTGGCTTGCATTGGCTTGCATAAATGTGTTGCCATTTTCGGTGTTTGTACAAAGTATTACTCATGAGGAACACTTGAGCATAATCAACACAGTAGAATGTTGTCTCAAAGAAAATTATTTCTGCTTTCAAGGGAACTATTAAAAATAAGCTGATGGCTTGGCAATGTCACCGTTCGTATTGAATTGTTATGCATAAACCTAATAAAACAACGTAAGGACGACCAAAACGCACAATTATTTAGAAACTGCTAATTCGCTCGCTGTCTTCACTTCCCATAATGTTTAAGAATGATTGTGCTTTTTGCCATCGTTTTGCATAATTTGTAGTCTATTAAGAAACCAAAGTAAATATGATAAACTAACCTTGAATCTTGGTCTTTTGTAGCGTGTATTGCCCTTTAAGACATATCAAACATAAATCCGCCAGTAATGGTTTTTAATAGTGGCACAAATGGCTGGTCTTCGGAGCCGTAAATTTCCCAAAATGCTGGTCCCCAAAGCATTAGTTGCGGAAGAGTCAAACAGCTCATGATTTAAGAAATGTATAGCACATTCCCTCTGTTAACGTAAAAGGCGATTTACTTTCAAAGTAACGGTTCTCAAATCACTGTTCACAATTTCTACCCTCGACTTGCTAGAAACGTAAACAAATAAGGCATTGGGCTCATCGAAAGCAGTTTGTTATGAACTAATGCATATTCTTCGTTCTAACGCCTTTGACACATTCTGCTGTGGGCAGACGTTTTGAGACTAGGCACACAGTGTTCTGTTTTTGGAATTCGCGCATTTTCTTTCCAACGAAAGTGTTATTTTGGTATTATTCTCTCGATTATGTTTTATTATTGCAGTATCATTGTGCAGTAGCGGGCTAAAGTGAAGTTCCTAGCTGCCGAAATTAAAAAAAAAAAAGAATGAATAACACTTTTTACTTAAAAATGAAAAATTCTCGGAGTTGTAAACAATTCCCGGATATGTTCCGGATTTCTCCCGGATGAAAATATTCATGGGTTTTTCCGTGTCTTCCGGGTGCACCTGTGCATATACACCCCGGAGTTTAATAAGTCATCGTTGCAAAATACTAACACGAATTATTTATAGACGAATGGAAAAACTTGTGGATTCTGACCTCGGGGAAGATCAGTTTGGATTTAGGAGAACTGTAATAACACGGGGGGCAATACTCACATTACGACTTATCTTAGAAGATAGGGTAAGGAAGGGCAAACCTACGTTTTTGGCTTTTGTCGATTTGGAGATAGCTTTTGACAATGTCGACTGGAATACACTCTTCCAAATTCTGAAGGTATCAGGGGTAAAATATATGGAACGAAGACTTATATTCAACCTTTACAAAAACCAGACAGCGGTTATTAGAGTCGAAGGGCAAGAAAGGGACGCAGAGTTTGGGAATGGAGTAAGACAGGGTTGTGGCCTTTCCCCAATGTTGTTCAATCTGTACTTTGAGCAAGCAGTGAAGGAATGGGAGGAGAAATTAGGAGAGGTAATTAAAGTTCAGGGAGAAGAAATAAAATGTTTGCGGTTTGCCGATGACGTAGTAATTTTGTCACAGACTGCAAAGGATCTGGAAGAGCAATTGAATAGAATGGACAGTGTGGACAGGAAGATACAAGATGAACATTAACAAGAGTAAAACGAAGGTAATGGAATGAACTGTCTGAAAATCAGGTGATCCTGAAGGAATTAGATTAGGTAATGAGACAATAAATGTAGTTGATGAATTTTGTTATTTGGATGGCAAGATAACTTTTGATGGCCGAAATAAAGAATGGGTATGGGGAGAAAGGCGTTTCTAAAGAAGCGAAACTTGTTAACATCTAGTAGTAATTTAAATGTTAGGAAGTCTGTTCTGAAATTATTTGTCTGGAATGTAGCATTGTATGGCAGTGAAACGTGGACGATAAAGAGTTCAGACAAAACGATTATATCAGTTTTTTAAATGTGGTGCTACAGAAAAATGTTGAAGATTAGATGGTAGATCAAGTGACTAATGAGGAGGTGCTTAACCGAATTGGGGAGAAAAGGAGTTTCTGACATATTCTGACTAAGAGAAGGGATAGATTGGTAGGACATATTATGAGACATCAAGGAATTGTCAACTTAGCATTAGAAGGAAGTGTGTGGAGTAAAAATCGTAGAGAGAGACCGAGGGACGAATACAGTAAGCAGATTCAAAAGGATGAGGAGACATGCACAGGTCAGGGTGGCGTGGAGAGCTGCATCAAACCAGCCTGCGGACTGAAGACCACAACAACAACAACAACATACAGTCCTAGTGTTGCTCCCAGCGCAATCTTTTCTTGCACCTCAAGAATTTACTGTCCTTCAACCAGAGTTTACACAACGACGAAGAGACGAAGACGACTGTCCATTCAAAGGCGGCCCACGTAAATGACATTCGAATAAAAAAAATTTCCCATGATGTAAGAAAAATCTTGATTCTTTTGGCGAACAAGTCGTAAAGTAGCTCAAACATCTATGTATCAATGTAACTATGTTGTCCTTGTTTAAAAAGGTCATGGGAGCTAATGTTCTGGATGCGTCATGTACATGGAAGCTACCCAAGGAGTACACTTTGACATTCATCAGCTTTCGATGTAGGCTTGCGAAGAGCAAAAGAAAATACCTATATTTTATACGTACCTATACTACCATTAAAGAAAAGTCTTGAAACTTAAAACAGTATAGTATTTCTAAGTGAATAGATATATAAACAATACTTCGAATGAAATTTCTGCTGTTTTTAATTTACGTTAGAAGGATACACCAAGTTTTTTTGGGGAAAATAATTTTGTTTCTAAATCACCTTCCTTTGCCCACACTATTTTGTTAGTATTTGGAAATTTTAGTTATGGTGAAACATAAATCTTATCGAATAGATAATACTAAATTCGATCATATTTTTTGGATAAAGGCCAAAAACCTCACAGTAAGCATCACACATAAATTTACATTTATTTGTAATAGATGACTAGTTTGGACTCCATTCCACCCAACTTCGTATCATAAACTACTATGGGTATTAATGAATCGGAACAAAGTTAAGAAGTACTCTTACATCGTAAGACTCATAAAATTTAAAAATGGAATACATTTTATTGTCCTACTAGGGAGAAAGTCGAGTAACTAAAATAAGAAACCAAAGAATATATGCTGTCTGATGCTGCCGAAAATATTAAGCGTTTCATAAATTGGTGCAATACAACTCTTCAGGCTTTTCTTGAGATCTAATGACATAATGGCTTGTTGGGTATTCTGCCGGAGTCAGTGCTGAATTTGGACGATATTTCGGTTACGTATCTCGTAACCTTCCTACGGCGCGACATGAAACCATGTAGCACCTGATGAAGGTTACGAGCTACATAAAATCGTGCAAATTCGACGCTGACATCCGGCAGAACACCCGACAACACATTATGTCAATTAGTGCGAATCTGCAAATTACACTACTGGCAATTAAAATTGCTACATCAACAAGAAATGCAGATTATAAACTAATATTCATTGGACAAATATATTATACTACAACTGACAGGTGATTACATTTTCACGCAATTTGGGTGTATAGATCCAGAGAAATCAGTACCCGGGACAACCACCTCTGGTCATAACAACGGCCTTGATACGCCTGGGCATTGAGTCAAACGGGGCTTGCATGGCGTGTACAGATACAGATGGCGATGCAGCTTCAACACGATACCACAGTTCATCAAGAGTAGTGACTCACTTATTGTGACGAGCCAGTTGCTCGCCCACCACTATCCAGACGTTTTTAATTGGTGAGAGACATTTTATGTATCCAGCAAGGCGTTCCGTATTGCCCTCCAGAACCCACCGATTCCATATTCTGCTAACAGTCATTGGATCGCGACCAACGCGAGCAGAAATGTCGCGATACGATTAACTGCAATCGCGATAGGCTACAATCCGACCTTTATCAAAATCAGGAACGTGATGGTGAGCATTTCTCCTTCTTACATGCGGCACACAACAACGTTTCACCAGGCAACGCCGATCAACTGCTTTTTGTGTATTAGAAATCGGTTGGAAACTTTCCTCATGCCATCACGTTGTAGGTGTCGCCACTGGCGCCAACCTTGTGTGAATGCCCTGAAAAGCTAATCATTCGCTTACCATAGCATCTTCTTCCTGTCGGTTAAATTTCGCGTCTGTAGCACGTCATCTGCGTCTTGCAGCAATTTTAATGGCCAGGATTGTATAAAAAGTTCTCTATAATTAAAAATATAACTTACCATCTTTGGCAGAACTGTTGATAATTACGCAAAATATGAAAATTGTATAATAGAACATCATGGCGCAAGAAGTTGCAGAAAACCTGACAACAATAACTTACACAACTACGAAATACGTGAATAATTGACTGCAATTTTTACAACAGTCTCGCCAGATGTTACTAACTAACGTCAAACAGCTGTAGCGATATATAATAAAGTGTAAGCAGTGCTCTGGAACTTTTATTACAATATTCTTCAACGACGTTTATCAAACTGTAGGCCCAACGATCAGGAAATTGGTGCTATTTTTAACATTCCCTGCAATCACTGCGACAACATATGTCTCTCTGTTAATATGGTGACGACACCCACAGTATTTTAATGATCCGAAGATGGCTCGAATGGAGACGAAATTAGTCATCTAATACAAATGAAAGTAAATGTATCTTCGATGTTGCCTGTGAGGTTTTAGGACTTTATATAAAATACGAACGATGGCTGTGTCCTCATTTCACGATATCAACAACCAATATGGATCCTGTCTGATGATGTGTATTCCAAAGACACATCTTGCAGAAATAAGCTATAAATATCTCTATATCGCTGTACGTGCGCTCTAAGTATAACATCAAAGGGGGGACATCATCTACATCTATATGGGATACTCTGCAAATCACATTTAAATGCCTGGCAGAGGGTTCATCCAACCATCAGACAGAGTGAACTGATTTACAGATTTATACACTGCATATTTCTGAAAAACGCATCTTTCGATTATAATTACAACGTATATGATCGATTTACTACGATACGTTTGTCTATTACTGAAACGTCAAAATGAAAAACAAAATACGTGGCTAAGGGGATTTCGCAAAAATTTACCTTTTCCGCACATCGGGATACACCGTTCTAGCGTGCATTAGGAACAATACGACTTTTACTTAAAGTATTCTTTTCTACATCTGTTACTATACCTTAGAAGTATTAGACCCGAGTGTTTGAAAGGGATTTTTTACATTTAAAGACCGGATAGGAAAGTACAACGTCTCACAAGTTCGGTGAATAGTTTTGCAACATTAACGTAGATGAACTATGAGCTAGAGTTACCATCCGATCTGTTGAAATAGTGAATTCCCACAACTACGCACCTGTGACCTTTGTGATACGTGTCCTTGAAACTTAACATGAAGTCTTCCTTTGGGATGGTGTTCGATGTCAGAATTAGGACTTTGAGTCGATGGACTGGTGGACTGAAATCAAGCGAGTATGGTGGATGTTGAAGTTGCACGACAACGCTTCCCCCCACAGAGCCAACATCGTCAAACAGTACCTGGCACAGAAGGGGGTGGTGGAGTTTGAACATCCACCAAAGCGACCGGAACTAAATCCAGCAGACGTCTTCATATCCCATCGACTCAAACCAACACCACCTGGAGACAATGCCTCACAACAGCCCGTGCTACGTCACAATGACCAGGTCGCGGCCGCCAGCTGACTGGCTGGCCACTGGGGCACGCCCACCGCCTCGTAGCGGACAGCCAGTAAGGTGGCGGCCCCGGTCTGGTCATTGTGACGTAGCACAGGCTGTTGTGAGGCATTGTCTCCAGGTGGTGTTCCTCAAACACAATACAACAGATTTCGCAATACTCCTGACATTGAACGAATCGTGCCTAGGCTTTTGAACACTGTCCCTAAGGAAGACTTCGTGTAAAGTATCCAGGACATGAATCGCAGCGCTCAGCGGTGCCTACTTATGGGAGGTGACTATTTCGAAAAACAGTACGGTAACTGTAGTTCATCTTTCATCTACGTTAATGTTACGGGACTATCCACCGACCTTTATTTTCAGAAATTGAATAATATCGAATGGGACACATCAGACAGAGGTGAAATGCTTTACAGATATTTCATACAAATTACTGACAAACGCCTTATTGGAATAACATTTCATCGTATACGATCGATTTTCTGTTAACGGATTGATACGGTTTCCTATTAGGCAAATATCGAAATGAAAAGTCAAACAGTTGACTAAGCGTATTTCAGAAAAAAAAGACCTTTCTCGCATATCTGGGTGCACCGTTGAAACGTACAATAAAACCATCAACTTTTATTCGAAATACTCTTTTCTACATCTGTTACTATTTCAGCAATATTAAGTTGGAAATATTAAATCCAATATTGGCCCACTTTAGGTTACGGTAGTAACACTAAAAGTGGGCCTTTGCGATCGTCTTTTCATATCTCGAAATTTAAATAAAAATAACGGCTTAACCATTCATCTGACACGAACATTGAATAACTTAATTTGTAGAAGAGAACATTCTCTACAACTTTGATCTCTTATGTTTTTTTCATATCTCGTATCGTTTCAGAGATATTTGCAAAAATAACGGCGATTTTGGGATGTTTGTCTGTTTGTCCGTAACGTGTTCCCTGTTTTTAAGATGAGCCGTTCAACCGATCAGCACCAAATTTTGCACCCATAATTGTAGGCCGCCAGAGACCAGAACCAGCCATTTTCAAATTTTTTGGACAAAGAATACGGTAGTTATACCAAAAAAGCCGTTGTTTAATGTAATTGCAAACGAACCGTTCATCTGACACGAAAATTCAATAACCTAATTAGTAGAGGGGAAAATTCTCTACAAATTCTCTCTATTATGTTGTTTTTTCATATCTTGCATCGTTGGACAGATATTTGCAAAAATAACGTCGATTTGACGATATCTGTCTGGCTATAACGTGTTCCCACTCTTTAGTTCTAACCGTTCAACCGATCGGCACCAGATTTTACAGACATAATTGTTAGCTACCAGAGACCAGAACCTCGGTTCTTGAAATATTTCGGACAAGAAATACGTTAGTAAAACAAGAAAACCCGTTTGTAATGTAATTTTAATTGCAAATAAACCGTTCATCTGACGCGAAAATTGAATAAACGTGTTTGTAGAGGAGAAAGTTCTCTACAACTTTGTTCCCGTATGTTTTCTTCATATCTCGTATCGTTTGAGAGATATTTGCAAAAATAACGAAGTTTTGAAACCATCCATTGAATTAATGAAAACTAGCCGTTCGCAGATGTCACATGACATTCGTCGCCCAGAACTCTCTCTGGCATACACTATCTTGCGTTGCGTATTTGATGATTTTCTTATTGTAAATTGCACGTTGTCATTTCAAAGCAATGGTGCACTGAATAATTAACAAGTCGTTCTTCGTACGATAAATGATAATCTAGTGTCTACTAATGCCATATTAGCATCAGTTAACAACGGCCATCAATAGTAAGAGATTAAAGAACGCAACTCCAAACTGTCGGCCGTACTCTAGTGGGCAACGCGTTGGAGTATGATGCTGAAGGTCAGGGATTCGGAATCCGCCATTGCCTAATTTTTTTTTTTCTAAAAGGGCTTCAGACGCTTATTAATTTTATTTTTATTATTTAGATTATTATATATATAAGGAACTCGTAGTTCAATGGGGCGATCTATAATTGTTTAATAATGATTTTGCAACCAAGATCGCATTTATCATTTCTTATTTTACCGGTTTCGGCGTGCTCGACGCCATCTTCAGACCTGTCGTAATTTACATAACTTTACGACATTACTGTTATACAGGTCTGAAGATGGCGTGGAGCACGCCGAAACCGGTAACATAATAAATGAAAAATGCGATCTTGGCTGCAAAAATCATTATTATTTTGGTCCAAAATGTTTGCAACAACTTATAAAACTACAAATCTAAAGTGGGCTGTAAGGCATGTCAGTGCAATTTCTTTTCAAAGGGATGTTTCATCATTAACGACCTGATATGAACGAACAAAAATGTATTGTACCTCCTACTTTTCGCAACAACGCATTGACAGCAGAAGCGTACCCTTTGGGTTGCTCAACAGTGTTGTTAGACAATGTAGACTGATCCTCCGAACAGCCGCTTCTCGGACACAAGAGGGTACCAGCTGCCACGGCGGTGTGCTGTACCTGGCCATTTGCAGTTATCCACACGACCATCTGTCCCCTGCGGTCCACGCGCGACGTGTCCCCGCGGCTTTGAAGCGGCTCGTCATCATGTGACAGGTCATTAGCGGCACATTGTGCCCGCTGATGAATATCGCTTTAACCTTAGCACGGCTGACGCCGGCTACAGGGCGCGGCGGGGAATCCCCGCTCATTCGCGCGCGACACTTGTCACGGGCACGGGCTGTCCGCTACCGCCGATTGTCCGTCTCCTTTGTCGGGGCTCCACTGATAGGTGTGTGGGCGACCACCCGACCCGCTGCCTCTGGCGTCGCTTTGTCGGGAAGCAGAGCCTCTCACGGTGCAGCCAGATAACATCTAGATAAATGTACTGTGACGTTCGTGATAACTGCAGCACCAGTTAAATTAGGAACGAATGAAAACGCTTTATATACAAAGATCACTTGGAGCACTTAAATTGTTAACAAGCTATAATACCCCTTTCAGGCCCTGCACGGACAATTGTGTGGTTTTGCTCGATTTCTTCGTTTGTGATTCGCACTAAGAAGTTCCCACCTGCATCACACAATCGTAAATGGACTGTGGTAACGTACGCGACGTCTTTTAGTTTGAAAAGCCAAATAGTTGAGTGAGAGTTCAAATTTTCAAATGTTTGTATAGCTTATGGGACTTAACTACGGGGTCATCAGTCCCTAAACTTACAAACATGAACTAGCTACTACTCAGGACGGCACAAATATCCATGCCCGAGGGGGGATTCGAGCCCCCGACTGTAGTGGCCGTGCAGACCGTGACTGGGGCGCCTCAGTGCCCTCGGCCACCGCGGCCGGCTGACTGAGAGTATTTAAGAAAAAAAGGACCTTTCCAGCATATGTGGGTGCACCATTAAGACATAAAATAAAACCATCAACTTTTATACGAAATATTCTTTTCTACATCTTTTGCTATTTCAGTAATATTAATTTAGAAATATTAAACCCAATATTTTTCCTGATAGGAACGTAAAAAATTGTATTGCACGTTCTAATTTTCGCAACAACATATTCATAGCCGAAGCATACCCTTTGGGCTAGTCAACAGTCTTATTGGACAATGTAGCGTGACCGTCAGAACAGATGCTTCACGGGCACAGAGGGTAGCAGCTGCCATGGCGGTGCGCCGTTACTGGCCATTTGTATTTATCAACACGACCATCTGTCCCCTGCGGTCCACACGCGACGTATCCCCTTTAACCTTAAGGTGGGTTGTCCAAGACGCTGCTGTTAACTGCGATTGCGGCTCGGCCCCCTCCCTTTTCCGGCTGTGGCGGACGGCGGCGTGTCGGGAGCAAGACGCGAGCCGCTGCCGTTTACCAAGGCGCGGCTCCTGGTCGGTGACACGGGAAATTCATGACGAAAATAAAATTTCAAATTTTTTTGCTGTAAAAAATACTGAATGTTAAGGAAGCAAAGCTACATCAGTTTCCATATTTAGTTTTTCGTTACAGATTCTCGTTTTCCTGTAATAAATTAAGAATCGCTACTTTCGGTTGTGCGTGTTTATTTCACTTTTTATTACATCTCTGTCGGGTTTGACGAACTAACACGCAAAAAAATTTGGTTTTTGCATATCTTGTAGTTTCATATCCCAGCTTGATAACGAAGTGTCTATTTTCTCAAAATTCCTCATAGTTATTCAGATACTTAATTTTTAAGTAACCTATTGCATTAAACTTGAAGTGTTTACATCGAAAAATGTAGTCGCTGGCTACTTTGCGTATGGTTCATTTTAGGTCATACATTATTGTGGGTGAAATGAAGCCAATAATTCTAAATTATTTTTAAAGTTGAGAGCAGGACGATACCTGTCTCCGTTTTCGAGATTTTGGCTCGTATATCTACGATATGGGACCGTCGCGACTAGCGCGCCAGTTCTCTCCACGCGCAACCTGAATTGTGCGGAGGTAACAATCATCACATCTTATAAACTGTTGAAGATATTGAACCCTTGTTTTAAATGATAGCCTGAGAAGGAATTAATTTTTTACACTATCATTAATACTCAAAGCTTTTTTCATCTACAGGTATACAGAAATAACTATAGTTTTTTTTTCTTTTATTTTTACGATGAAACGAGGTATTAATTTAAAAGTATTTAACATTTATGGAGGTTTATTTCCGTCTGTTGCAACTAAATGAAAGGTATTTCGCTTCTTTATTCGTGATCCATCATCAATGGCAGTTTTTTAGTGTTAATTCTATGTGCGACTTCATGGAGCTGTGTGTGTATTCTCCCAAGGGATGGAAGTTTTGGTTCTTCATTTCATCACATTGCCGTGTACTTCACTGTGTCGCTGCATATTTTAACTGTTAGGCTTTTCTACATGTTGATTCTATTTTTGTGACAATAACCATGAACGCTGTTAAAACATTTTTATTAACAGGCACCTTTTAAATGACGACATGAAATTCATACTTGAGTTTAGATTAAATGTCAGTCAGTTTGCACATGAATTGGAACTTGCAGAGAGTGACATACAGAAAAAATCCTCTAACCGATTTAACAAATCAGTGCAGCTGAATAAATAAATAAATAAAAATAAAACTCAGTGACGCCAAGGTAATTTTCTTTTATTTTCTTATTTACGATTGCGGCGCTGTTTATATGACCAAGAGTGTGTTCATCTGAAACTCCTGATGCAGCTTGCATCTCTCTCGTCTCAGGCTTTTTTTTTTTCATTTTAACTGATTGGATTCACCTTCTGTATTGCCTTTGAAATAAGGCCCAGTTTTGAAAACGTGCAGTTGAAATTTTTTCCAAGGGAGATCAAAAATAGCAAACACATACCAAACAAAAGGTTTTTCTGCAGCTTGTTAAATGTATCAACAACAGTTGTAAGACTGTTTGCTGTTTTGTTATAATTTATTTTATTCTGACCGGTTTCTGTCCTAAACCATCTTCCAGAGAATATGGAAAACAAATAGATTTTAAAATATCGAAGATGTCATCCATACCGTACACGAGACATTTGAATCTAAATGGTACACCACAACATTTATCTTTGTTCCTATAAACTAAGAGAATTTTTACGGCACGCCACAAAACGAACTGTATTGGTATGAATGAAATTAATGAAAAGGTGACATTAACGTAGTCACGCATTTCCTTACACCTGTGGAATCACCTAAACAAAAAAATTAGTTACCACCGGTCCCTTTTTTTATTTCCAAAACCCTAGAGGGCCAATACAGCTCCTTTTCCAACCTTCATTTGTCTTTTATTTCTCCGAATATTTTCAGTATACTCTTATATATGTCACTAGATTACCATGAAATCTAAATCTGTTCAACGTACAAAGTCAATAGCTTAATGGCGAGACGAGCTCATAAGATGAGTGGTTCATATCCGTTTTTCTTCAGTTTTTCTTTGATCCGCTTGGCTCGACATTTTTCTGCCGCTGCCTTGAGTCGTCGCGACTGCCATCGCAACACTGCTCACTGGTGCAGTCCTGGGATTGCCGCCGCGTCAGCCGCGCGCCGCACTCCAAACTCAAAGTGCGCATGCGCAAGCAGCCAGCCTCTGACGTCACGAGCCGATCCATCGCAGCCGCAGGCAGCAATCGCGCCTTGGACAAACCACCTGTACGTTTTCGAACACTGGGACTTATTTCAAAGGCAATACAGAAGGTGAATCCAATCAGTTAAAATGAAAAAAAAAAAAAAAAAAAAAAAAAAAAAAGCCTGAGACGAGAGAGATGCAAGCTGCATCAGGAGTTTCAGATGAACACACTCTTGGTCATATAAACAGCGCCGCAATCGTAAATAAGAAAATAAAAGAAAATTACCTTGGCGCCACTGAGTTTTATTTTTATTTATTTATTTATTTATTTATTTATTCAGCTGCACTGATTTGTTAAATCGGTTAGAGGATTTTTTCTGTATGTCACTCTCTGCAAGTTCCAATTCATGTGCAAACTGACTGACATTTAATCTAAACTCAAGTATGAATTTCGTGTCGTCATTTAAAAGGTGCCTGTTAATAAAAATGTTTTAACAGCGTTCATGGTCATGTGTCACAAAAAAAGAATCAATATATAGAAAACCCTAACCGTTAAAATCTGCAATGATACAATGATGTACACGGCAAAGTGATGAAATAAAGAACCAAAACTTCCATCCCTCTGGAGAATACACACACAGCTCCATGAAGTCGCATGTAGAATTAACACTAAAATTGTCATTGATGATGGTTCACAAATAAAGAAGCGAAACGCTTTTCATTTAGTTGCAATAGACGGAAATAAACCTCCATAAATGTTAAATACTGTTTAATTAATACTTCGTTTCATCATAAAAAACTATAGATATTTCTGTATACCTGTAGATAAAAAAAGCTTTGAGTATTAATGATTGTGTAAAACATGAATTCCTTCCCAGGCTATCATTTAAAAAAAAAGGATTCAATATCTTCAACAGTTTATAAGATGTGGTGATTGTTACCTCCGCACAATTCAGGTTGCACGTGGAGAGAAATTGCGCGCTAGTAGCGACGCTCCTGTACCGTAGATATACGAGCCAATATCGTGAAAACGGAAACAGCTATCGTCCTGCTCTCAACGTTAAAAATAATTTCGAATTATTGGCTTCATTTCATCTGCAACAATGTATGACCTAAAATGAACAATACGCAAAGTAGCCAGCGACAACATTTTTCGATGTAAACACTTCAAGTTTAATGCCATAGGTTACTTAAAAAATAAGTATCTGAATAACTATAAGGAATTTTGAGAAAATAGACACTTCGTTATCAAGCTGGGGTATGAAACTACAAGTTATGCAAAAACCAATTTTTTTTGCGTGTTAGTTTCGTCAAACTCGACAGAGATGTAATAAAAAGTGGAAAAAAAACCACGCATAACCGAAAGTAGTGCTTTTTAATGTTTTAAAGGAAAACGAGAATCTGTAACAAAAAACTAAATGTGGGCACTGATGTAGCTTTGCTTCCTTAACATTCAGTAATTTTTTCAGCAAGAAAATCGTAAATTTTATTTTCGTCATGAATTTCTGGAGTCTCCGATCAGGAGCCGCGCCTTGGTAAACGGCAGCGGCTCGCGTCGTGTTGCGGCTTCGCCACCGTCCGCCACGGCCGGAAAAGGGAGGGGGCCGAGCCGCAATCGCAGTTAACAGCCGCGTCTTGGCCAACACACCTTTAGCGTGGCTGGCGCAGTGGGGAATCCCCGCTGATTCGCGCGCGACACTTGTCACGGGCACGGGCTATCCCCTACTGCCGATTGTCCGTCGCCTTTGTCGGGGCTCCACTGATAGGTGCGTGGGCGGCGACCGGCTGCCTCTGGCGTCGCTTTGTCGGGAAGCAGAGCCTCTCACGGTGAAGCCAGATAACGTCTACATAAATGTACTGCGACGTTCGTGACAACTGCACCACCAGTTACGTTAGGAATGAATGAGAAGTGCTTCATATACAAAGATTAGTTACCTTCGAACACTTAAATTGTTAACAAGCTATAAGAGCCCTTTTGGGCCTTGGTTTTGCTCGGTTTCTTTCTTTGTGATTCATGCTAGGAAGTTCACGTCTGCATCACACAATCGTGGATCGACTGCGGTAACGTACGCGACGTCTTTTAGTTCCATGTTTCTACACTGTGTGGCACAAGCATTCGGCAAGCTTCCACTACACTTGCAATGGCAGTAAGATAGATTTATTGACAAGGTGTTGCTATTTTTGTTTTGATATGCGAAGCTATCACATTCGACAGGCAGTTGATTTTACATCATTTTATATGATTTCATATGATCGCCCCAAATTTGTGATTGAATAGGGCATATCCTGTCAGACAGGACACAGTTCGTAGTAATCGATGGTAAGACATCGACTACAACGGAGGTGATATCGGGCGTTCCACAGGGTAGTGTTATTGGTCCTCTGCTGTTTCTTATTTACATGTTTTATGGGAAAATCTAAGTAGCTCCCTTACGTTGTTTGCAGATAACGCCGTCATTTACCGTTTAGTGAAATCATCCGAAGATCAAAACCAACTGCAGAACGATCTGTATAACATATCAGTATGGTGTATAAATTGGCAATTGACTCTAAATAATGAGAAGTGTGAAGTCGTCCGCATGAGTACAAAAAGAAATCCCTTAAACTTTGTTTACAATAAAAATCAATCAAAAGTGAAGGCAGTAAACTTCACAAAATACCTAGGAATTACTACTACTTCAGACGTAAACTGGAAAGCACACGTAAATAATGACGTGGGAAAGGCGAACCAGAGACTGCATTTTATTGGCAGAACCCTTAAAAGATCCAACGGAACTACTAAAGAGACTGCATACACTACGCTTGTCCGTCCATTTTTGGAGTATTGTTGCCCAGCGTGGGATCCTTATCAGGTGGGTTTGACGGAGGAGATCGAAAGAGTCCAGAGAAGCGCAGCTCGTTTCGTACAACATTCTCCTCCGAATGCGAAAATATATTGTTGACTCCCACTGACATAGGTAGAAATTACCATCAGAATAAAATGCGGGAAATACGGGAAATCAGAGCTCGAACGGAGAGATATAGGTGTTCTTTCTTCCCGCGCGCTATTCGAGAATGGAATGGGAGATAATGGTATAATGCTGGTTCGTTGAACGCTCTGCCAGGCACTTACATGTGATTTGGAGGGTATCTTATGTAGATGTAGATGTGATGTTATTATTTCATTTCTTTCAAAGGCGTGTTATTGTAAGATGGTGCAGATCAAATTGTGTGGGTAAAAATTTTTTGAAAATAAATGTATTTTCTTTTTTGTAATGAATTACTGTATGAATTTCGCATCTTAAAGTACCTCTCTATATTAATGTCACATCACCTACACCCTTGGGCCTGAAAGGTATAGTAGATCTGTTAGTATAAGCACTCAATTCATGCAGTGTTGATTATTAATAATTTTTTGTGTATGAAGGAGTTATTCACTAATGCAGAATAGATCTACAATATATACATAATGTTCTGTGAAGGTATAAGGGTAAGATCCAGAGAGCGAAGATTGATATTCAACTTGTACAAATACCAGACAGCAATTATGAGGGTCGAAGAGCACGAAAGGGTCGCAGTGGTTAGGAATGGAGTGAGGCAGGTTTGTAGCCTTTTCCAAATGTCATTCAGTCTGAATATTGAGCAAGCTGTGAAGGAATGCAAGGAGAAATTTCGAGAAGTAGTTAAGGTTCGTGCAGAAGAAATAAAAACTTTGCGGTTTGCAAAGCTGTAAGACACGGAAAAGGACGTGGAAGAACAATTGAACGGAATGGACAATGTCTTCAAACGAGGGTATAAGATGAACGTTAACATGAATAAAACAAAGGTAATGGAATGTAGTGTAAGGAAGTCAGGCGACGGCGAAGGAATTACATAATGAAACATAAAAGTAGTAAATTGAGAAGTGTCACTATTTTCGCACCCTCTCATTACATGAATTACTTCCCAAATCCAGCCGCTCGTGGCATCTGGATATTAAAATTGCTACACCACGAAGATGACGGGCTACAGACGCGAAATTTAACCGACAGGAAGAAGATGCTCTGATATGCAAATGATTAGCTTTTCAGAGCATTCACACAAGGTTGGCACCGGGGTGGAGACACCTGCAACGTGCTGACATGAGGAAAGTTTCCAACCGATTTCTCATACACAAACAGCAGTTGACCAGTGTTGCCTTGTGAAACGTTGTTGTGATCCCTCATGAAATGAGGAGAAATGCGTACCATCTCGTTTCCTACTTTGATGAAGGTCGGATTATAGACTATCGCGATTGCGGTTTATCGTATCGCGTCATTTCTGCTCGCGTTTGCCGCGACCCACAGACTGTTAGCAGCATATGGAATCGGTGGGTTCAGGATGGTAATTCGGAACGCCGTGCTGGAACCCAACGGCCACGTATCACTAGCATTCGAGATGACAGGCATCTTATCAGCATGACTGTAACGGATCGTGCAGACACGTCTCGATGACTGGGTCAATAGATAGGGACGTTTGCAAGACAATAACTATCTGCATGAACAGTTCGATTACGTTTGCAGCTGCATGGACTATCAGCTCGGAGACCATGGCTGCGGTTACCCTTGACGCTGCATCACAGACAGGAGCGACTGCTATGGTGTACGCAACGACGAAACTGGGTGTACGAATAGCAAAACGTCATTTTTTCGCATGAATCCAGGTTTTGTTTACATATTCATGATGGTCGCATCCGTGTTTGGCAACATCCCGGTGAACGCACATTGGAAGCGTGTATTCATCATCGCCATGCTGGCGTATCACCCGACGTGATGTTATGGGGTGCCATTGGCTATACGTCTCAGTCACATCACACCTACATACAATGGGAATAACAGAAGAAGACCCTAAATGTACGATCTGCGATGACGGTGATGAAACTGCATCAAATGTAATCTTCGAATGCATTTCATTGGAGAGTAAAAGGCACAGAACATTTGGGACAACCAGACGCGAAGAAATTGTGTCTAATAAAGAACTGGTAAAGGGACTCCTTGCACTGTTCGAGGGCATTGGTTGGCTTTACTAGGTATACAGGGAGCGATACCGCACAATAAACTTAGTTTCGGTGCGGGCAGTGGCGGGTTGGACCAAGAGTGTTTTGGCTTCCCTGAGAAAATCAGATCAAATCAATCACTTCATGTTCGCATCGACGGCACTTTGGACAGCGGCCGTTACATTTCAGATGTGTTACGACTCGTGCCTCAACCCTTCATTCGATCCCTGCGAAACCCTACATTTCAGCAGGATAAAGCACAACCACATGTTGGAGGTGCTGTACGGGCTTCTGTGTATACGGAAAATGTTGGACTGCTGTTTTGGCCAGCACATTCTCCAGATCTCTCACCAACTAAAAACGTCTGGTTAATGGTGGCTGAGCAACTGGCTCGTCACAATACTCCAGTCACCACTCATGATAAACTGTGGTATCGTGCTGAAACGGCATGAGCATCTTTTCCTGTACACGCCATCCAAGCTCTGTTTGACTCAATGCCCAGGCGTAGTTTTTATGGGTACTGATTTCTCAGGATATATGCACCCAAATTGCATGAAAATGTAATCATATTCCAGTTCTAATATAATATATTTGTCCAATGAATACCCGTTAATCATCTGCATTTCTTCTTGGTGTAGCAATTTTAATGGCCAGTTGTGTAATTTCAAGGTTTGTTTTGTGAATTGTTATGCAGTGGACGATAGTAGTTAGGTTCGTATTTAGAAATTTTGGTGTGAGGAGACCGGCTCCTGGTCGACAACGCGATATTTTCTTCTCAAAGCACAATATTTCAGCGGAACGGGAAAGCCTGGAGGTAATATTGGCACGACTTTATAGAACTTAGCCTTGTTAGTACGACGAGTGATTCCTTAACAGGGAGTGTCCCTTCAGTATTTCCGTTCTTCGCAAGCAACAGCCATTTGAAACAGCCAACATTTGTGACTCCACGTCCCGGGCAGAGAGACTGGTTGATCCCTCTAACGGCGGGTGCAGCTTCCTCTCCAGTGTACAACTGGAAGTGGAGTAGATCCCTCAGTGACTGCTTCGCTTCAGGAGAAACCGCCAGTGGCATCCTTCAGATCCTACACGCAGGTATTTAACGCCTGTGGAAAAAGTAGGCGTAAACACTCACTTCGCTAGGTAAGTGCGAGGGAGTGATTTCATTCGCCGAAAACGGACTAGGAACTCTATTACTCCGAGCGAACTGCAAGGTAACGCGTTACGACTCGGAATTGGTTTTAGCACCAACCTTGTGATTCGCCGCTCCGAATGTGGGGGTGACAGACATGTATCCCCATGGACAGTAGGCGGAGTTTAGTCAGCGTCTATACTTGAAGTTGGAAGCAAGAGATTGGATTGTTCCCTAGATAATGAATACGACATTTCGTAATGATTTGCAACGTGTCATACTAATGAAAGGTGTCTTTACAAATTATTACTTTGTACTAGATATAACATGACACATTTTTTAATTTTTTTTAAATTTAATTTTTATTTATTTATTTATTTTTTTAGATCTCGAAATTCTAGTTTAGATTCTGGAGAGCGAACTTGTCGGTACTCCGTCGAAGCAAGTCTTAACATCGAAGTTCTCTCTTTCTACACTGTGGGAAGCCAGTCGGTGATTTTCTAGATAAAGAAGATAAAAAATGCAGAATAGCTATGGGAAGGAAAGAGTTTCTGAACAAGAGAAATTTGTTGACATCCAATATTAATGTAAATGTGCTTAACAGAATTGGGGAGAAAATAGTATACTTAAGAAGAGAAGTGATAAAATGTCGCAGTGACCGAGCGGTCTGCGGCGCGCCAGGTACAGTCTGCACGGCCGCTACGGTCGGTGGTTCGAATCCCTCCTCGGGCATGGATGTTTGTGTCGTCTTTAATATAAGATAGTTGATAAGTAGTTTAGGGACTGATGACCCCGCAGTTAAGTCCGTTAAGCTTAACAAACATTTGAACATTTTTGATAACTTGGTGGCACATATTGTGAGATACCATGGAATGGTCAATAGTTTCCCGTTGGGAACATATATGGTGTCTGTTCTTTTCGGACAAGTCCGGAAAGAACAGACACTATATCAATAATACCATATACATAATTGTACAAGTGGTTATTGAAAGTGAGGAAGATTGAACGGCGTTCCAAAAATTGTAGAGGGCAATGAAATCATAGTGGGATGTAATGTCTGAGTGTACGGGTTTCGTTTGTTGTGTGCCCTGCGTTGGAAGCTAAGCGGACGTTTGGTCACTATTACCTTTAGGTCAAAATTTGTTACCAAATGTTTTAATGGTTTAGTTACTTGATCAGTGTTGTTACGCACTATTAGAGACAGGTCAAGTGGAACGGAAAAATAACGTACAGTCTCTTATAAGGATTACCTTTCTTTGTATTACTGATTCAGGTGAACGACTGATTACCTGCTGATTGTTGAGATTAAGCTTTTTGTTTGTGTATGGTGTCAGCTCTTTCAGACATGTTTTAAAGCACAAATGATATATTTGATCTTACAGCTATTAAGAACCAAGGCAGAGAGGAAGTAGACTTTCAATTACATCAGCTGGGAAAGTTTGTGCTGAACCGGGGTTCGAGCTTGGGTCTCCTGTTTACTAGAGAGTAGACTTGTTGCCTCTCTCCATTATCCTTACTGCTCGGGGAATTTCACCGATTTCCATAAGACGTCAAGTGTGGTGTACATAAGCACCGAATGGTTCGCTTGGTGTCTCCAACTCTCTTACATATACCAACTGAATGCTCGGCGTTGCCCGGGTATCTACATCTACATCTACATCTACAACCATACTCCGCAAGCCACCTGATTGTGTGTGGCGGATGGTACCTTGAGTACCACTATCGATTTTCCCTCCTATTCCAGTCACATATTGTTCGCGGAAAGAAGGATTGCCAGTATGCCTCTGTGTGGGCTCTAATCTCTCTGATTTTATCCTCACTGTCTCTTCGCGAGATATACGTAGGTGGGAGCAATTTACTGCTAGTCTCCTCGGTAAAGATATGTTATCGAAACTTCGACAAAAGGCCGTAGCGAGCGACAGAGCGTCTCTCCTGCAGAGTCTTGCATTGGAATTTATCGATCATCTCCGTAACGCTTTCACGATTACCAAATGATCCTGTAACGAAGCGCGCTGCTCTCCGTTGGATCTTCTCTACCTCCTCTATCAATCCCACCTGGTACGGATTCCACACCGGTGAGCAGTATTCAAGCTGTGGGCGAACAAGTGTACTGTAACCTACTTCCTTTGTTTTCGCACTGCATTTCCTTAGTATTCTTCCGATAAATCTAAGCCTGGCATCTGCTTTACCGACGATTGATTTTATATGGTCGTTCCATTTTAAATCCCTCCTAATGACTACTCCCAGATACTTTATGGAATTAACTGCTTCCAGTTGCTGCCCTGCTATAATGTAGCTAATTCTGTGTATTCGCAGCACATGACACTTGTCTACATTGAGATTTAATTGCTATTCCCTGCACCATGCGTCAATTCTATGCAGATCCTCCTGCATTTATTCCAAACTCTTGTTAGTCCAGCCTATCTGCCCTTCTCTATATTTGTTCACTTCTAACTCTCCCCTTACTCTGTTTATCCCAACTCTTCACCCCGCCTTCTGTCAATCTCTTTTTCAACCTGCTCAGTTCATCTCCTCTTCCCCTCTTCGTTTATTCTTTTTCTTGTGCCTTTTCCCCCTACGCAGCGTCGGTGTGGTTCACTATGGAATTGGCATGATTGATTATAATGAATGGCCGGATGCATTTTCTTTTTCGTCTCTTTCTCCGCCTCATTACCAAAAAGTACATGGATTTATCAGCTTCCGTGGTGAAAAGTGAAAGAGTGTGAAATTTATTGATATGTACCTACACCACCTAGAGGACGAGGCCTCACAACTGGCCATGCCTACGTCACACTTAAAGTCCGAGATCACCAGCTCACTGGCTGGCCGCTGGAGCACGCCCAGCCGCGGTGGAGTAGCCGAGCGGAATAAAGCGACTCGCTGCGGAACGCGTGGTTGCTCGCCGTGGAGATTCGAGTACTTCCTGGGGCATACGTGTGCGTGTTTGTCCTTAGGTTAGTTTACCTAGGTTTAAGTAGTTTGTAGCTACGGACTGATGACCACGCAGTTTGGTCCGATAGATTTACAAATATTTGATTTGATTTGAGCACGCCCACCGCCGCGTAGCGACCGGCCAGTCAGATAGCGATCGGGGCCATTACATGTGACGTAGGCACGGCCAATTGAGAGGCCTTGTGTTCTAGGTGGTGTTGTATGTACCGCCTGTCATATATTATACGGTGGCTTCTTCAAGATTTAAAGACATTTAAAGGGAAAAAAATTTTTTTTCTTGATGAAGCGAAAAAAATTCCATTTAGATAGGAATAAAAACGTACATTTTGTCATACTCCATAAGAAAAGTACCCTCAAATATGCGCCAAACGAAATTTTACGCACGCGGCGGCCTTCAGTTTCTTTTAAAGGTTAAGTGTGCCAAATCTCATCAAGATCGGAATTAGGCTGTAAACTGGCGAGGTACCTGCTTAATGTGCCCTCCTGAACGCACCGTAAGCGTCATATCTCCTCAACCATGTGACCTAGTAGGTTCTTACCCCTAGAGCAATTGCTGCTTTACGGCCATGAATATGTGCACCAAGTCTGGTTGAAATCCGTTTTGTGGCTTAGGAGGAAATGGGCAACAGTGTAGCGCGATGCAGCAGTTTATCATCATTTCGTTGCTTATGACGTCATATCTCGCGAACAATGTGTTGTACCTCATCGTTCCAGCCTCAGTGACCTTACTATGGAATTGAAGGTTATGTGTGCAGAATTCCATCAAGTTTTGAACAAAAGAGTACATTTGTATGTAATACAAACACACAAACCTACGAACACACGGACACTCATAAAGATGTCGTGTCTCATACGAAAATCGGCGAAATGCAGCAAATAAAGAGGATAATTGACAGAAGAACTACATCAGCACTGTGTGGGTAAGTTGAAAAGTTTGGTCTGAAGGGAGGCGTTGTGAAATAGTAGGTGTAATTATGCTGTCCATGTTAGCTGTGGACAGCTATGTTCTACTTCTCCTCCCCCGTTCTCTGCCCATCTCCCCCTCCCTTGTCTTCTCTTCTAACTGTCTCTCTCTCTTTACTCCTTCCTGCTATTTATTAAAAATTACATAAATCTGCTAACTTTATGAGCGATCAAGTGGTACCGCGTAGGAATGACCACGCTGTCTAAGGCGTCATGTCACGGATTTGACTGATGACGTTATTACTTTTGACCCTTATTTATTAAACCAATTTAAGAATTTTAAGATCAAAGATGTCGAAACTTACTGCATGTTAGCCTTCACCAAGCACCATAAATCTGCTTGCAGAGGGTAAAAATCTCATCCATGAAAACATACATACATCTCTGATGAAAACAACAGATTGGTGATATGGTGTCGACGTCTGTCGCAAGGTACCATCCGCACGCTACAACGGTTATTTGTGGAGCATGATAACTTTCTGGACGGACAATATACTATGTAAAAAATTATGATTTTTGAAATTTATTCTGCCTTGAGTTTTTCACTGAAAATTTTTCCAGGACCGAACGAACAAAACGAGTTTGACATTATTTTGGAGCATGGTGCACCATGTGTGATGATATCTAATCGAAGAAAAGTATTCACGTTGCGACATTATTCAAAGATTCACAACTGCCTACCATACTCAGACAAATGGTCTTACGTTTTAACAAGACATAATCAGATATGCTGTCGATGTACGTCGAATTTGAGCAGAAGGTTTTGGATTCAATACTGCCAATTGTGACATTTGCTTATAATACAGCAACTCAAGACACCGTACGCTTCACACCGTTTTTCCTGCTCCATGGTCGTGAAGCTGAGACGGCAATGAATACGCTGTCTCCGTTCCAACTGGACGACACTAGGATGGCTATGTGAAACAGCTCATCACCAAGGTTGAAGAAGCAAAACAGCTGGCTCGCATACGGACACTGATGCCCAGGAGAAGCGGTATAACGACAAGCACAGACCTGTTGTGTACAGCCCAGGAGATCTGGTATGGATTTTTACCCCTGTACGGAAAGTTGGGCTATCGGAAAAGTTAAGTTACTGAAGCGATGCTCTGGTTCGTATCGTGCCATACGCCGCCTGTCAGACGTCACGTTCGAAGTCGAGGATTATGAGCTGTCCTCAAAGCGACAAAACGAAGATACATTGTGCATTTCCTCCTTTCGAAGCCTTACCACGATCCCAAAGAACAGAGAGACAGAACGGTCTCTTGTTCAGGGACTCTGCAGACTGAAGCCACGACAAGAGGGTCTGGCGCCGGTCATCTTCACCGTAAGGAAGGCGCGCAGGCAGAATGGAAGGATTCCCCGGAACTGCCATACAGAGGACACATGAAAAGATCCAGGACATTGCATCTGGCTCCAAAAGAAACGTAACAGCGAGTCGCTGTTGTTTAAGAAAGAGGAGCAATGCCGTGCATGTTCCAACGGGACGCGTGACGCAGTGGCTGGCATCGTAGATTGCTGTACTTGCGGTCCCCAGTTCAAATCCCGCCAATAGCAGAAAAACTTTTTCTTTGTTTTCACTATTTCTAGAATGTTCTACATGTTTCTTATGTTTGATGTACTTGTAAGTTCCAGAAAATATTTTCTATGTATAAATAATGGAGTACTCCAAGGGGAGTCGGACGCAGAGGATACCGTGCTCACGGGTGCGGTTCCTTTAGGGGGATGCTTGTCCACTGTTGGTCTAGCTGATATCTACGAGTTTACGATAGTAACTCGGGCGTCTGATACTTGATTGTAGTGAGTGCACTCGTGCTCCCGATAATCCATTTGTAGTCTGGGGCAACGTCCCAGAGATCAATTAAATTGGTCCCAATCCCCCGGTTCCGACCAAGGTTTTCCTTGGTTGTAAGGCGCGACTCTTTATGGGCCGGATCTCAAACACCCGCTCCACTCCTCGGAGTGGAGAATGAAAAGAATAAGGTTTTTAAGCAGTAGTCAGTCTGTACTGAGTTTACGCTTGTGTTAGCAATAAACGTGTTCTAAGTGTAAAGTGTTGTGCTCTGTTAACAACCAACTTTCGAATTCCGGACCGCCTGCACTTTTCAAAGAGATAATATTAAGGCGCTGGAAGAATCAGTGTTTTTTAACCTTTGTTCTTGTTGAAGGACTATACTTCCTGCGGATTCTTCCTGTGAATTTCAGTCTAGCACCCACGATTAATTCCATACAGTTTCTCGGATACGTCCGCGCTGTAAATATTACGAATACTGTGAAATTCTTCGAGTAAAGAGGATAATGGGCAGTGGTACTACGTCAGCATTGTGTAGGAAGCTGAAAATTTGGGTCTAACCGAGGGTGTGATAAAGTAGTCCATGAAGTTATAGGGACGAATACTTTCGTGTGGCGTAGTAGACAGAGCAACTGACTAGAATGTAGGAGAACCGATTTGAATCCCAGCACAAAATAAGTTTTCAACCTTCCGCATTAACGTAATTTGTTATTCACTTGCAGCTAATCCTTATACCAGCTCATTTTTTAGTTTCGTTGTTTTCTGGAAGTCACAATCTATTAACAATTAGCCGATAGCTGCACATCTACCAGTTTGCAGTGCGTTTCGCAATTCTCTCCATTGTGAAATTGTGCCCGGTACAGAGCAAAAGTCCAGTGCAGGCAGTGTGGTCGGCCAGTTCCCCCCGCCGACACTCCAACTTACATCGCCACACTCCGCCGAAAGGCAAATGTAGCCGCGTGTGCAATGGAGCTGTCACTAGCCACAGTACGAGTGGGCGCAGATGAAAGGGAAGCCTGAAACAGGTACACACGGTGGTGGCAAAGAGAAAGAGAGAGCGTGAGAGACAGAGAGAGAGGGGGGGGGGGCGAGTAGAGTTTTGGAGAGGTCTCGTCCGCCGGCCGGGCAGGTAACATTTCCGACGGCAAACTCCGCCGGCGCTCGAGGACAACAAGGCGCCTGAGGATGCCGCGCGATGCGGCAGAAACGCCGCCGACAAAGGGCAGCGGCGTGTCCGCTCTCAGCGTGAGTGGCCGCTATGCACGCTCAAACGCAAAGTGGCCCCGACTGGGATACCCCGCTGCACGCGACGAGGCGAGGCGAAAGGGGGCTATCCTCCCTCCCTCCATCCCTCACCCTCCTATCCTCTCACTCTCATTCTCTATCTCTCTCTCTTCACTGCTCTGCTCTCACGTCATTAGCTCACCTAGAACCGTCCTACAATTCAGTTGAGTACTGTAAGCGAGAGTTGTGCAAGTATATGTGTGGAAGGCAATCAAAATAAAGAAAATCGGTGAATTCCCAGAAACGTTGGAAATCGAAATAGAAACGATACATATATGGTGGAAGAAAGTACCAGTAGCTGTATTCATAGGCGGTTCCAAGGTCGGGGGGGGGGGGGGTGAAGGGTCTATCGCACTCCCCTAGCAACTTAATTTATTTATTTATTTGCTTGCCATTTGTCTATATAAACCACAGAAAACCCAGATCCTGATGGCCGGCAATCGAACTCGCGACCACAGAATTCGAAGCTAGCGCGCTACCAGCGCGCCAACTCCGCTGGGGTATAATTGGCAAAATAAAAAGACCGAGTCTTCAAAACTGTGAGACTTTAAATATAAATTCAGAAACCCTAAGACGGTTTTTTGTCTCGAACATGTCCAAGACATTAAAGATAATGGTGAAGTAATGAATTAAAATTTGTGATGCGGCCGGGAATCGAAACCGGACGTCGATGCTTACGGGGCAAACGTCTTACCGTTATATATGTATATATATTATAGAGTGCGTTCAGCCCTCTGACCGGGTGCGCTGAGCCACGGCGCCCGGCCTACGGTTAGACCACCGCACCATTAACGATTCAAGCGCGTCGGAATAGTGTAAGTACGACTTCCCTCCAGGTCACAAACCTTAATTCAGATTATATGTTCCATACATAATTGCCACTACTGCCAAGGTTCATGCAGCGGCATAGCGCCTCGGCAGTGGACATACTGCAACATTTCTGTTTAGGTGATGTAAATATCAATTTAAATATAAATTCAGAAGCCCTGAGACGGTTTTTCGACTCGAACGTGACCAAGACATTAAAGATAAATGTGAAGCAATGAATAACAAATTTACCATTTACCATTAGACCTCATCACTAACGATTAAGGCGCCTCGGAATAGTCTAAGTACGACTTCCCTCCACGTCACAAACTTTAATTCAGCTTCTGTGTTCCATAGATAATAGCACCAGGACATTGGAATGTTCCAATACGTCCATTGCTGAGGTGATATTCCGCTGCATGGAGAGCCTTGGCAGTAGTGGCAATTATCTATGGAACACAGAAGCTGAATTAAAGTTTTGACGTGGAGGGAAGTCGTACTTAGACTATTCCGAGGCGCGTTAATGGTTAGTGGTGCGATTCTCGGTTGCATAAAAAATTTTGATTCATTGCTTCACCTTTTTTATGTGATACTTTTGTTTGATTGGGCATGGGTTAAAAATAGTCTTTCTATTGTGGCAGAGTTTAGCCGACAATGAACAGATACAGATATCCAAGAATGAAATTTCCTCGTCTGCAATACAAAAGTCGTGATTCTTACGTCTCTGACATACTATGTATGAGGATCCTCTATAAACAGAAAATTAAAGTTGAAACAGGTGGATTCGATGATATATCACATTTACTGGGTTTTAATAAAAGGAAAAGTAGTACGGTGAAGGCAGACGGGGTTTCTGGAACGATGTGGATACAACTCTTTCTAGAAAATCTGGTGCCACAACTTGGTAGCTCGGAAGAATATAATTTTATCTGAAATTTGCCACACGAAAGAATGTCGTTCGTTTAGGCTCCAGTGAAGTCCGCGTAGCGCACCACAAATAAGTGGACGTATATATATATGTAGGTTGTTATCAAGTAGACTTGTATCTCTATAGAGAACTATTTGAAAACCCGACGTTGACCAGGTTTTTATTTATTCCTGCCTTCAGTTAGTACTTCTGCTATCACTTCTCTCTCTGTCCATTTTCTTTTTCCTAAAATCATGTTATACTTATCGGAGAATATATAAGAAATAATGCTGTTTTGCGTAATGTACAAAGTTATAAGAGCAGTATCCAAACATAGATAGAAGTCAAAATACAATTGACACATAAAATTCGTACGATCTCATATTTATTGAATTATATGAAGAAGGTTGTATCTGGAGTCGAAGTTTCGTGACATGTAATGGACAAAATACTGACGAATATGAAACACATAGTTGTATAATTTTTCAGGTATATATTCATTGTACAAATGCTGTATCTATGTAAAATCTCTTGGGAATACAATTAGTAGTAAAGAAGTAATAGATAAATTGGTGCGTGATGGGGCGCTTTTCCATGAACGTTACTTTTATGTGCTGAGATCTCATGAACTACGTGTCGTGCTGCGATAAAATTTAGAAGGTATATTCAACTATATGTGTGTGTGTACTGGCTGTAAAAATTTTTGCCACTACAAATTGTAGTGTAAAAATTATAAATTGTAACGTCATAACGAATGCCGTAATTTTAGTCCATGAACAGCGGAAAAGTAAGCGAGAAACGTTTTTCCTTTCATTATTTTGATCTGGTTGTCAGCAAGAAAAATTTCAATAAAGGTACGAGATTTTGTTTAAAGTTGATTGCAAGTCACTAAGTACTGCCATTTTCATACAGTGTATTTATAAAGTCTCGCCGCCTTATGTGGCACTTTCTTGCAATACCTATTGTTTATGATGTTATCTTTCCTGAACCATGTGTCGTATGTGGTTCTGTCTCCTACAGCAATTGTCATATAAGGGATATGTGTATCAAATTTGGCTGAAATCGGTCCATTTGGGTTGGGTTGTTTGTTTGGGATAGGTGGACTAAGCTACTGAGGTTATCACCCCCGCCGGCCGCGGTGGCCGAGGAGACTGAGGCGCTCCAGTCACGGTCTGCACGGCCACTACGATCGGGGGTTCGAATCCCCCCTCGGGCATGGATATTTGTGCTGTCTTTAGTCTTAGCTAGTTCATAAGTAGTTTGTAAGTTTAGGGACTGATGACCCCGTAGTTAAGTCCCATAAGCTTAACAAACATTTGAATTTTGAATTTGTTATCAGTCCCCCGGTGGGGACGGGAAGGAGTGAGGATAGGAAAGGAGGGGAGGGGAAAGGAAACGCAGCCCGGGACGTACAGAAGGAAGGAAGACTGCATTAGCTCGGGGCCCCGTGCTCACCACGCACCTACTCACGAAAGAACTGAGAGCTCCCTGGGGAGGGGGAGGGGGGACGGTCCAGTTGTTTAAGAGAAAATGAGCAGAACTGTCGCTTAATCCACCATTTTTTCATGCATCTCATTGTTTATGACGTCATATCTCGTGATTATGTGTTGTACGTGATTCTTTCACTTACGGCGACCGTCCTCATGGACGGAAGCTTACGTGTGAAAAGTTTCATAATGAATAAAATTGTAGATATGTATGCAATACGTACACTCAAACATACGGACACTCTGCTTTATATATACAGATGTATTATGTTTTAGGAACAAAATTAAATAATTTAACTATTGGTGCACTACACTATCAGAGAAATTAAACAGAATTTTTATTCCTTTTCTCTCTACTTTGCATTTGACATTACTGAGCTCACCCCGGAGAATGTTGGATGGGATTACACATGCTACAACCAATGTGGAGGGTGTGTGGAGTTTTGAAAAAAAAAAAGAAAAAAAAAGGCAAAAAAACCACAAGGGGACGGAAAGAGCCAGGGGACGCTAAATACATAAGGTGAGAATGTGAATTAAATTGGAATGAGGGATAGGAGCGGCTGACCCTGAATTAAGAACAGTGATAGTAAATCACGATATTAAAAATTATTTGATTGATAGAATATGGCCCTGATGCAATACAAATTGACAATCTCTCTTCCACTTCCTGCAAGCGGCTTAAAATATAAATCAATAATTTCTCCCCATCAAAAATCTAATAAGCTAGCAAGGATCCAACAACTATTAATGTTAGAAAAATATCCTTCCCTTTTTAACCGTATGTTTATCATTACCGTTAAGCAAAAGATAAAAAAAAAGACTCACAATGAGAATCCAATACAAAACACAAACTAGATTGAACAACCAATTTTACGATTACCATCAAATATGACAGAATGATCAAAACGAATATGACGTTACACTGATCATTATGAAACTTGAATTTAACACCTACTGACAAGACGAAAAATCCCTTTCATGAATTGATACAATATTCGTAACGGAATAATTGAACTGGAATATCAGTGCTGGGTTGATTTTCCTAACTACACAATCCCACTATTATGCAGAACCTGATGCAATGACTATTTGTTGCTGGCGAGTGCTTTGCGATACATTAGGCTACCAAATTGACGACTTGCGTGTGTAGGTGCTGCGCTGCAGTGGCACGGGCGCAGGGCGGCTGTAAGCTGAAAATTTCCGCGACCACGAAATAAAAAAAAAGCTCCGTTACTCGGAAGCTGTACTCCCACCTATCAGCTTCTGTGTGCTCGGCAGTGCACAGTGCCTACGATCTCAAGCAGTTCTGCCAAGTCAGAGCCACTTCAGTTAGCGTAGACAAGTACGCACAAGTACTAAAGCCCTAGATGACTCAAGAAGTTGAGTATATCGTAACTAGTACTTCGGTGCACTAGTATTGGCTGGCTGACCTTATCCAAACCGAAAACAAGGACTTTCAGATCAAGTACAAAATCTCAAAGTGTATCCTGAAACTTATACAAGATCATCCGTCCAAGTATCGGCTCAATAAGCAAAATCTCCGAGTCCGTCTACTAAGATAGGGCACGAGCAGACGCGTCCATACTCCAGCGGAGCAAAGCACGAAGAGCCCAATTCCGCGTCTGCCGCGCAGGACCCCGTGAGAACCCGTTTGAACGGAAAACCAATCAGCATCGAGTTCTCAAACTCTAGCCAGTAAAATTTCATTTAACGATCGCCGATTTCGGAAAAGCTGGCGCTTTGAACATCAGCCAGAGTCGGCTACCCCTTCCACGCACACTTTGGGCGCAATTCTTCACGAACGGACGAAACCGTAGAAGCGCAAACCAAGCTTCTAAAAAAAAAAAAAAAAAAAAAAAAAAAATCCTCCCTACACTGCAACAATAGAAAACTGCATGTACTGGTCACTTTACATCATTACACGAACGATAATACACAGTTAATAAAGCTGACCGATAACAGCATATGGTGCAATGCTTACAAAATAAACTCGTGCCAATCTCTGCTACAGTAGCACGCCACATGGATGACGTAAAAGTTTTCGGTATTGCACACTCAAACGTTGTTCTATTGGCAGCAATATATACCAAATAAAATTAATTCCATTGGCAGTTATAGGGTTAGTAGAAAATATAAACCACAATAGTGAATCTCCTACGCACAGGATTGTTGTATCGGAAGTGTTGTCAGTAACAGTAAAAGACACGATACCAACAGTCTTCTACCGAAACTATACGAGCTGAACTAGACTGTGGTGAACCATTCAAGTTTTATAGTACTGTAATTACCACCATTATTTAAATTTACTTACTTTGTGACGATACTGTATACAGTCTCTCTAAAAATATGATACCTAAATAGTAATAATAATAAATAATAATAATTCTTATTATTATTTAATTAACTTTCATAACACTTTACTGCAAAGTCAGGGCGTTGTGAAAACAATATATGTAAGCAGATTACCATTATTACTGACAATTCGCAGGTCGCTCAATCCTCCCCTCCCTCCACTAACTGTCGTCAGACGAGTGACGCCTTTCAATGGAGAAATATTTCACTGCCCCCTGCAGCAGGCCGTCTTGTATCCGTCTACGGCTGTAATACTATTATTTATTCAATTACACGACCGGTTTCGGAGTTTGATTACACCATCTTCATGCACAACGGGGGCCTGCAGATGGTGTGATTGTAGCACCGAAACCGGTCGCATGATTGAATAAATAATATTTATACGACCGCTGATCACTTTCTTTCACTTTCAGATTTATCATCTGTAGTCCCAACCCATTGATTATGGTCATATAGATGAGAAACGGGTATTCATTGGACAAATATATTATACTTGAACTAACATGTGATTACATTTCACGCAATTTAGGTGCATGGAGCCTGAGAAATCAGTACCCAGAACAACCACCTCTGACCGTCATAACGGTCTTGATACGCCTGGGCATTGAGTCAAACACAGCTTGGATGGCGTGTACAGGTACAGATGCCCTTGCAGATCCAACACGATACCATTGACAAGATGTTTTCAATTGTTGAAAGATCTGGAGAATGTTCTGGCCAGGGCAACAGTCGAACATTTTCCGTATGCAGAAAGGCCCGTACAGGACCTGCGGTCGTGCATTATCCTGTTGAAATGAAGGTTTTCGCAGGGATCGAATGAAGGGTAGAGCCACGGATCGTAACACATCTGAAATGTAACGGACACTTTTCAAAGTGCCGTCGATGTGAACAAGAAGTGACCGAGGCGTGTAACTAACTAATGGTACCCCATACCATCACGCCGGGTGATACGCCAGTATGACGACGACGAATACACGCTTCCAATGTGCGTTCACCGCGTTGTCGCCAGACACGGATGTGACCATCATGATGCTGTAAACAGAACCTTGATCCATCCGGAATAAAAGTTACGTTTTGCCATTCGAGCACCCTGGTTCGTCGTTGCGTACACCATCGCAGGCGCTCCTGTCTGTGACGCAGCGTCAAGGATAACTGCAGCCATGGCCTCCGAGCTGATAGTCCATGCTGCTGCAAACGTCGTCATACTGTTCGTGCAGGTGGTTGTTGTCTTTCAAACGTTCTCATCAGCTGACTCAGGGATCGAGACGTGGCTGTACGATTCGTTACAGCCAAGCGGATAAGATTCCTGTCATCTTGACTGCTAGTGATACGAGGCCATTGGGATCCATCACGGCGTTCCGTATTGCCCTCCTGAACCCAAGGATTCCATATTCTGCTAACAGTCACTGGATGGCGACCAACGCGATGAGCAATGACGCGATACCCTAAACCGAAATCGCGATGGTCTACAATTCGACCTTTATCAAAGTAGGAAACGTGATGGTACGCATTTCTCCTCCTTACATGAGGCATCACAACGTTTCACCAGGCAACGCTGGTCAAGTGATGTTTATGTATGAGAAATGGGTTGAAAACTTTACTCATGTCAGCACGTAGTAGATGTCGCCACCAGCACCAGCCTTGTGTACATGCTCTGTAAAGCTAATCATTTGCAAATCACAGCATCGTCTTCCTGTCGGTTAAATTTCGCGTCTGTAGCACGTCATCTTCGTGGTGTAGCAATTTTAATAGCCAGGAGTGTATTTGATTGTAATTTTGATAGTGGGCTTTGACATCTGACTTCATTTAGTGCTCACATTGACAGTGGGTGGAGACGGTTTCTGATTTCGCATTGCCTGGTTAAATCAATTTTAATTTGTATATGTAAGATTTCTTCCACCCTTGTGAAATTTATTTTGTACATTTTTGAATGTTTATATACGTATATGAATGACCACATACTTGCAGTATTTGTTTAAGACATTGTATAATGTTACAGAGGGCATCTCTTCCTTGTACATTGCTTTTTATACTATTTTATATAAATTATTCCTTGTTACATACATCCTTTACCCTACCTTGTATTTATGTATGTATTTTCAAATTCTAATTTGATGATATGTTGTAATGTGTGTAGAAGGCGCTATGTTCTGCTAGCACATTTACAGTTGTACAGAAATATTAACAATGAACCAATTCAGTATTGTTAATGACGCTGACTGTATACAGCTGCATAGTATTCCATGTTAAAATGCAATTTGATAGTTTATGTCAGCTCACAGGGCATCTTTGCTGGGTATAATAATAAAATTTTCAATTTCTCTTCTTGGACTGCAAGTACGTTTACTTTTACATATGTTAATTTGGTGTTTGATTTTATTATATTCCCGCACTGAAGATGGTTGCTCAGTGATGGATATTGACATGCAATAGTTCAAAGCAATAAAGATTTCATGGAACCAAAGCTGTTTCCTGCATTATTTGTAAAAGTATGTTCATTGTGTGACGATTCTTAATAAATAAATAAAGTGAAAAGCAGCTGCAGCGGACCATTTTTATTCATCATTAGTCGTCAAATTCGTTGGAACTGATAAAGTGAAATTTTAAATAGCGTCGTAAACGTGGGTAATAATTGAGCAAGCCATACAGTTATGCAATGAAGGCTTTCACGACCGGATGTCATAGTTTCTGGTAGAACTTCCGGTTTATAAGGCCGTGGTCCATAAAAAATTTCAGTTTTACTTAACGTTTCGTCCAGAGCTGCGCCGGACATCCTCAGCGGTCTTCTTATTTGCGTTGAGTCGGCAAGACTCAACGCAACTACGAAGACCTCTGAGGATGTCCGGCGCAGCTCTGAACGAAACGTTAAGTGAAACTGAAAAGTTGTATGAACCACGGCCTTATAACCCGGATGTTCTACCAGCAAGCCATACAGTGTTCGTAGATAACAAAATATGATTTTTTTATGTACTAAGCCAGTGCTGTCGATTTTTAATGTTGCGATTAAGCTGAACAGGACACTTTTTCTATACATAAGCCAGGGCTGACATCTATCGATTGCATGATTAAGCTGTGATAGCACACAATTTTCATGACAATGATTTATCTTCTGCCTAATTTGCAGCATTTTAGCCGTTATTCAGCAAGGAAATGGCATCAGAGAAATTTGTTTCTTGATTTCATAGGCATTACGACTTTTTAAAATAATCTGTGACTTCATTTAATTCCATACTATTGCTGCTATCTCTAGCTAGAAGACAAAATTAGTTTATCACATTACGTTTTTAATGGCTGAAATTTATTTTAACCTATTTTGTAGATAATTCATCTGTAAGTTAGATTGAAAATAGCATGAGACCACATACTTTATACTGTTTAAAGTTCTGTATATTGTGATATGCAAGGGAGGGGATGAGGTACTCTGATTTTATGTAGTCTACTTGTGTAATATGATATCAGACCCCTCTCTTTTTCATGTGGAGACCAGTGACCTTGTCTGAATGTTCTGATTGGACATAATGTACTTGTGTAATATGATATCATCGTCCCCTCCGCTCCCCTTGACATGTGGAGACTGATGACTTTGATTATTCAGCATTAAATCAGCTCTAATGTAATACCAGTACGTTTTGGACTGGGCCATAGCATACCTTATCACCACTACTGTTATGGATGGTTTGCGACACAGATCGAGGTGTTGTGGGCTTAAACAGTAAGTCTATTCCGATGTGTGCTATGTTGACAGCTTGTTTAAGCACATGGGTACATTGACAAACTTTTGGTTGCTAGAAACTGAACATTTCTAAGTGTTTGGATTTGAATAATTAGTTTTGAACAGTACTTTGTTTTTTTATTGCAAGATGTGACAGTTTGATAGCTTACTTTAAACAGATGGTCATGATGACAATTGTTTGGTCACTAGAGACTAACAAATTTCAAAGTTGTTGGGCAGTTCAGTAATTAGTTTTGAGGAATACATTATATGAATTTTGTTGATAGTTTTTGTATGGGATTGCCGCCATGTGGAATGGGTGATGGAAAAAATATTACCCATTACTGCACTCAGATTTATTTAATTTGACATTGGTAAAATAGGTGGGAGAGGTTCATAAAATAACATGGAAACGTGTTTCGTCTCTGCCTCTGTATTCTGAAATAATATTCACTGGCTAATTTTATGTCTTCTAAGATGGCACAGTACAAGAGCTTAGAGAGTGCAGGTGACCTTAAAACTGGTTTGTAACATGTTCCTATGCAATAATATTTATAAGCTTTCCTATACAATGAGGCAGGTAGTTGATAAGCATGCCTGTTTGAGTTATTGGCCTGCAGGGCGACTGTACTGTATCTGCCTCGTGTGCAGGGGTTGCTGGGTAGGCAGCAGCGATTTGCTCATTGTTGAGACTGCACTTCAAATATATTTATCAAAATAAGGTGCTGATGTATGTGAGAGTGCTTAGAGATATAGCTGTAAACACTTTGAACGTTTAATTCTGTCTGATGAAAAGCCTTACATTGATGATTTTGGGAGAGAATGCTTGATAAAGAAAGTATTAGATAACTTAATCAAAATATCCACGGGTGTACTGCCGGTCTACAGTGGCCAACGGGCACATTATTTCGGCTATCATACATGTTGCCATCATCAGCTGAACTGACGGACTGAGCTCCTGGAAACGCGCCGGCGCGGAGATCCGGACGCTACGGTGACTCACAGGGAACTGGTTTCTAGCCCAGTGGCGGGCGATTTAAATACCCTTCGTCCGCGGAGCGCCCCGTCCGTGGTCCGCGCCCCACGCCGAGGTCGCGCAGTGGAGCGTCTGAGAGGACGTCGATGTGAGGGCTCTGTCTGCCGTGGTCGTCACTACGTTATGTTTGCTAGATTTTCTCTTAATTAATCGCTAGTTCCCAAGTTTTTCTAAGATTATAGCCACAGTCAGGGTTTCTGAGGTCGTCACTTGTGCGAATTTCAATGGCCTCTCTAACGACGCAGTCCCGGTATCTCGACGTCTGTACCAGAATCCTAGTGCGTTCATACTCCATCGCGTGATTCTCCGACAGACAATGTTCAGCGACCGCCGACTTGCTCGGATACATCAGTCGTGTGTGCCTCTGGTGTTCAAGGCATCTATCCTCGACGGTACGCATCGTATGTCCAATATATGACTTGGCACACTGACACGGAATCTGGTACACGCCGGCCTTACTCTAACCGAGATCATCTTTGGCGCTCCCCACTAGTGCAAAAATTTTATTCGGCGGACAAAAGACAGAGAGGCCATTGAAATTCGCACTAGTGACGACCTCATAAACCCGAGTGAATGGACTTGTAATATATACTAATGTCCTGAGTGAATAGGCCATAGACAATTTACAATTTTTCGCTAATAGTTGTTGCAAATATGTCCTATAAAATTTATAAACAGTACTCTTATTCAGTGTTGTGTTGTTGGTAGTGCTGATGACTACATTCTCACTCGGCTGTGTCTTGTAGCAGTGTGAAGGGGTTTCTCCACCAATTTGATAGCAGTGGAGGGGAAGGGGTTGCTGTGCTGACGTCTAGTGGTAAAAATTATAAGTTTTTTTCCATCTTTAGGTAAGCCTAGTGGGCCACAATTGGTTCTGGTGTAATAACTGGAAAATTGTAACCCACCATACACTCTCAGGGGTGACAGCCTGTGGCGTTTATTACGACAGAGTTTACATGCTTGTCGTTCACTTCTCTGTCTACCTTTGACCAGTGTCCAGAAGCTAGACGATAACTGAAGTACGGATCGCTTTGCTGGGGATAATAATGGCATTCCCACATATTCATGTTCCATCCATTTTAAACTGATGCATCACAGTGACTGCATTCGCACAAGACATACAGCACTAGCTCAATGTTTTGCAGTGCGGGGTGTTTTTGACTTTAAGCATAAATCACATTTAACGCATGTTCAAGATAATGACAATACTTTCACCTACATTTGTGAAATCCTGCAACATGTAGGTATTTCCTATCTGCACGTCAACCCTCATGCCTTTATTCAGCTAATGGACAATGAGTTCTTACTGCATGAACACTTACCTTGTTGAAGTTGTCACCAAACGTAAATATGTACATTACTATGAACGGTCAAGTGTTGCCTTGTGAACCAACAGATGAACTTTGTATCTAGGTGAAAGAGGTAAACGGTGGCTGTAATTTAGGATGGCTTTCGTACCTTTTAATCACAGGTCAAGTTATTAGTGCCCATGGCTGAACTTTTGCATTTTAAAGTGTGTAAATAGTAACTCATCGTTATTCTGATTAATTGGATACACCACACGTGGTATTTGAGTGGTAGTAAAGAGACAGGAATTGATGTAATTGACAATATGTCTAAGAATGCTACATATTACGACACTGCTGATGGACCAGACATTATTCCATGTAGCACAGAGGCGGAAGCGACAGGCCCATGTTCGTTTTCAAAATGGGCGATCGGGAAATCCCGCTCTTTACCTGTGTCAGTCCCTCACAGCGGGAGGCAAATGACGGAGTTTTTAAAAGTGACATTCGAAAGAAGGTGGGGTAGCTGTAGGCCGAGGGTCTAACCCCAGTGACTCACCCATCCTCATTCCGCTTTTCTTTGTGAGAACGCGACACGCAGACGTCAAAACAGATTGCGTAAGCTTCCAAAATACGCCTAGCTAGCTTTTAAAATTAACCAGTATTGGCAAGGCGAAATATGGAGAATCTCCTGGAATTTGCAACAACGCTACTGATAGGCTTACCAGAGAATGGACTCCATTGTCCGTGAGCAGAGGGAAGACGTGAAAGATATATAAATTTTAAATTTGCTACGGAACGCTACTTCACGATGAGATCTGTTCTCATGATGACGGCCATTTGGTGACACACGAGCGTATCTGTGAATATTTTAGTGGAAAAATGTGGTTTTACTTATGGCACTAAACAGGAAGTGCATGGTGCCTAGTGCTGAATTGCAGGCTTCATCTGTAATTACGGCACTTTCAAAGTGTGAGAAGTGGATATTTTGCCCCATCCACAATATCTAGTTACTGTCTGCGGACATGAACGAGGAGGCTCGAGGCAGGACTAATTTGCTGCATTAGCGTACCCTGCCACATAAATTTGAACTAGGAAAGTTAGCAGATCTTGACTTCTTCAAGATTAGTAAGAAGTTTTGGTTGATTCAGTTCAGTACCAGATTTGAGCAGACAGTTTTCTGACAGAATTTTAGAGTCGTGGATGCATTAGCTCACGATGCAGCAAACGGTAATTTGCGCTCTACTGCAAAGCTAGGTTTTTGTCTCTACCAAGTAGCTACCGTGCAAACGGACTGACCCCAGAACAACATTATATTGCATTTACTGGGTGAGCCTTACGGCCTTTGTTAGTTTATGTTTCAGTTGTAAATTCACGTGTGGGCGTGATTTCTGTCATCCTCTAATAGATTATTTTTTTCTTTTATTACATCATAATTTTCACTTGTAATTTCGAATATCAAAGCGATTATGTTGATGGTCGAAGCTTATCCTTTTTCCTTTTCTTTTTCTTACAATTATATTTCATTATTTTTAAATTCATTTGTTTTTAGTTTTCTACTTTTCTTAAAGTAAATAAATTAAATTTTACCTCTCAGTAGAAAAGCACTTTATTTTACAGAGGCCCTGTTAACAGCAGATTTCTGTACCCGGTGAGGTCCCTTGGCGATTATTATTTATTTATCCTACTTACAGGAGTAGTTGTTTGGTTAATTATGAGCACATTTAAGGACATCTTAGTTATCTTGGATTCAGATGTTCCTGTTTTATGATGTCTAAGGCTGTATGTGACATTAGATTTGTACTGCCGTCAGAGTCACCGTTTTAGGGTATAAAAATCCTGGCACGTATTGCGAGGTGGAATAAATCATCTGTCCAGACATTTAAGATAGGCTGTAGGGCAGTCAGCATTAGAACATGCTGAAGCAAAGTGACTGTAATGGCAATGATTTAAATAAATGTGTATACTCCTAAGGGATCGCACAGCTAAGGTGATCAGTCCCTGGACTTACAAACTACTTAAAATTACTTTAATGACGATTAACTACCATGTCAAAAGGATGAATCGAACCTCAGGCGGGAGTATCAAAAGTCTCATCTCTTTACACTCCAGACCAAGCAGCCAATCCCGTGTGGTGGCAATCATTTCTTCAGAAAATGCTAATCAGCATGTTATTTGAATATTAACTTTCTATCAAAGTCAGTCAAGGTCAACTGTTTCTTCTAAACCAGAGTGTACATAATTAATGTGCCAGAGTTACATAAATAGAAAGAGAACAACCAACCAAATATTTCATATTCCATAAACTTTGCTGGTCACAGTTCTGTAGTGACATGAGCACTCACTTACCTGTCTACGTCTTCTCAGTACTGCTCTGTGGATGGATTCTAACAAATGTTTTACTTACTCCCTGCTCACTGTCAGCTCACCTCGTTTGAAAGAAAAATGCAGAAAACAATGCAAACTTTGGACTCAGCTTTCGCAATGAACCACAGAAATGTAATCAATGTGGCAGTTATTTCATTTTGTAGTAGGAGGAATAGCTGTATTCAGAAAATCTCCTAAGAGTATTTGATATTTGGGCGGAACATTATGAAGATGTGCAAACGGTTATTATCATTAACAACAACACTCTCATTCCCGTAGGTGAGACTGCTGTGAGTGTCAGCTGGACTCTCTGAGCCTGGCGTGTCGCTACCGTGCATGCCAGTGACAAGCAGAGTGTGTCTTTGTGCTGTGAGCTGGCGTCCTCAAGAGACCTCGCTGTCTGGTGACTCCTTCCACTTACGCCAACCACTTGCGTACAATCACAAATCCTGCTGCCTTATTTTCTATACTATACTGACGAGGTTTCTTATTCAGTGCCTTGGGTAATGTTCTATTGACATGGCAGTGTCTATGCTATTGGGGTTCGCTTGTTCTCTATGCGACAGCCTTTGATTTGAAAATGATCAACATTGAGGACCAAAAGAACAAAATGTTCCAAAATTTATAAATCTATGAGACTTAACTACTGTGTTTATCCGCCCCTATGGATAAACTAACCTAAGAACAACACACACACACACACACTCAGATATGCTTAATGGACGATTCGAACGTCTGACGGGGAGCAACTGTGCTCTCCGCAGCAAGGCACGTTCAAAGACATTGCAGTTCCACCACGACACCGATTGCATTTATTCGCCAAAACATTTTCAGACGAGAATGCATCCGACTTCAAGGTATGTCAGACTTGTTATTAAATACTGTGAGGGAAAGACGCCCCGTTTGTCTCGTCTCAACGGTTTCGTGTTTCCACCGTGCTCTTTCAACAAAGTGTGAGACCTCATCGTTCATCTTTGTGATCCCTTGAGTTAGGATAATCAACAGAGACTATACGAAAAGTGTGATCTCTTTGCAATACAAGCTATATTATGCAGTGTGAAAATTTAGAAATCTTTGAAATTGTAGCTGCGTCCAGTATAGGTATATTACATAACGTATTTTATAATGCGGACTTAACACATCAGTTCATTATACTACAAAGGGAATGATGGAGTAAATACACTTTGATCACATACTTTGATTTCATTCTACTTCTACTTCTTGAACATTCTCGCAGTCTGTATCACACTGCATGTAATTTATGATATTGGTATTAACCACTTTCAGGAGACCACATGTTTCTTCTTTTCCGATACTAGTCGTTCATTCTTCAGCAAATTTCAGTCGGTTAACGTGGATACAAAACCTTTGGAACTCAAATAAAATAAATAATTTATGTGAGTCCCAAGGGTTTTGGACATGTTTAGTTAACTTTTATCTCATTTGTATACAAAAAAGCAACTTTACAGATTTTAACAACCTTTGTAACTCCTTGCAGTGAAAATAGGAGAGCATTGTAAATTATTTTTCAGATGATGATCACATAGATACCCCTTCGAAACCGGTAAAAACCAACATTTAAGTAAATTAGCGATCTTTGCTGAAGTTAAGTGTGGTTTATGTAAATTTTCGATCGCTCTCCATAGACGTAATATGCCACTTAACTATAACATTTCTTAACATTGCGTGACATTTGTGACATCTTGAATGCCTCGACTGTAAACTGACAAAATTGAACTAATTTTATTGTCAAGTAGGTGTGATTCTTCAGTCATTCTACCGACTTTACTTTATTTTGAAATTGTTATCCAGCCAACCTATCTGGAACTTGAAAATATAAATTCAATTTGTTTCGTTGTCAACTTGAGTCTTCTTGAAAAATATTGAAGTTAGTAAATATAGAATTCAAAACCAGTTTTTTTTCTCGGTATCTACCGACATAACTTCAGCACCCAAATTGATCCTCACCAGTTATACTTTGATAATTTTAAGATTTTTCTTCCATGCGATGTAATCTATGTCTATCTTTACATAAGTCGTAAAGTTTCACTGATCATAGGTAGACAAGGAGTATCTTTCTGAATTCTGCGTGATATGTTGATGTCCTCCTTGCAGGAGTCGAGGATGCATTAAAGTCAAGTTTTCTGTTGAGTACTACAAATGGTTGGAAGAGTAGTGCCAAAATTACAGCAGCATAGTTCACGTTAGAACTTCTATGGGAGTATCCAACTCTCGTAGACTTCCAGGGAAGGCACGTAGGGGACAATTCACAACTATGTGTCTCATTTTTTGTAGAATGTCATGAAATGGGCTGTCAATCCTGCCCCATTTGTGAAGAATTGAGACAGTTCTTTCAACGCCACATATAATACAGTTAAGCCTGCTTCAGGTATAGCCACATCTAATATAGTTAAACCTGCTTCAAGTATAGCTAGTCACACTAAATTAATTGAGTTTCACTGTTGTATCCTCGACTTTCAAGGTGCCCTTTGGGTATAAGTTATACATTCAGTCCGTCAGTTGTCTTTGGGATTGAAAGCGTTGCTTAGCAATTCCAGGGCAGATTGCATGGCTGGTATGTGGGTCTTCTCTTCCGTTTTGCAGCAGATTTACGTAAGTGCACTTTGTATGTTAAAGCCTTTTGCATAGCCACTCCCAAATCTGAATACCGTATATAAATTATAAGAGAATAGAAGGTAGAATCAATATGAGACGCCTTTAAGAGCTTCTATTTTTGGACTCTGCTTCTGGTGTTAGGTGTAAGGGAGTTACTCTACACCACCAACTACAATGAAGAGCCAAAAGAACTGGTTTAGGCATGCGAATGCAAACACAGAGATACGTAAATACTCAGATAACTGAGTTGCATCCGGGAACGCCTATATACCACAAAAGGTGTCTGGCATAGACGTTAGATCAGTTATTGCCGCTATGATGGCCGGCCGGCTATCAAGATTTATCTGAATTTGAACTTGTTGTTATAGTCAGCACATGAGATATTGGACATGGCTTCTATGAGATAATGATGAGGAGGGATATTCCCGTATAGCCATTTCACGAGTGCACCACGAATATCGGGAATCCAGTAAAACATCAATGTACGACATCTCTACGGCCGATAAAAGATTCTGCAAGAAAGAGACCAACAACGCTTGAAGAGAATCGTCTAACGTGACACAAGTGCAACTATTACGCAGATCGCTGTGGATTTCAGTGCCACGCCATCAAAAAGTATCAGCGTGCGAACCATTCAACAGAACTTCTTCCATAACTGCTTTCTGAGCACTTCTTTACTTTGTTTCACTTTTGTAGTTAGAAAGCTAACCCTCTTCCTTTCATTGAAAGTTATTTACTATTAAAGTCAAAGCATAGTATTGACTAAGCTGAGTTTGATTAACAGATTTTTTTAATGGTGTGGCGTATTGATGATAGTAGTGATTGTTGTGCAATACTGCACGCAAGTGAACAAGATACTAAGTTTCTGCAATCATTGAATTAGCTGGATAAATTCTGGCTGTTGCCTTATAAAAAAGTGATTTGTGCTTTTTCAGATTTCCTCGCAATCAAATTTATAGTGTAGTCAGTGAGCCTTATGCAGACTACGTACTGTTCTTACTTTGTTCAAAATACCCTTTGCGCTTTCAATCAGCGCTGTTTTTTAATTAACTGTGCAAGTATTAATACTAGGGGCATAACTAAACAGAATTATAGTGTTAATGAATAATAAATGTGTTCAACTAATGTTTAATAAGCTTGATTGAAAGGTTAGTTATCGCGAGTGTCAACTACCATCTGATGACAGTTATTAGTGCTGCATTTAACATCAAATCAGTTTTGAACGAGTAGCTATGAAACAGACCACCTTTAGCTGACACACAATAGCCAAAACCCTGTTGCGACCCTGTTTTCTATCAGTAGACCAGTATTACCTTATTCCACCAAGCAACATACCTGTTTTACACTCAGTATGTTTATTTTTAACAACACTACAATCTGAAGCGAGTAAAAATCGATGTCTAATCACAGTTGTCTATGTTTTGTCTGTAAATAGGTTTATTATCTTTTTCCTCAAAATTAGATTACAGCTTAGGTTAACTATATCATACAAGCAACAAATAACAATTCTTCCTAAATGCATGAAGCGTGGTATGAAATTACAAAGGGAGATGCGAGATGAAGGAGAAAGTCTTGGCGAAGATATCTGACCGTCCCAGCACTCTGCCCGCAATACTCCTGTCCTCAATGCGGAAATGCTTTCAACAGCACTCGTGTCCAACTACCAGATGCAGCTCTACAAGCACACACACCGGACTGCCTGCTGCATTGCATGCGGTGTATGCTGCGGCCGCGAGGTCACGTGGTCGCCGCCTCGCGACGTCTTGCGGCCGCTACAGGAAACCGTGGAGGTCGATGGATCGCACGGCGACTGCCTAGATCTTGCGACGAAAGTTGCGCCAATAAACGCCGATACGTCACTCTGGGAAATTTACGTTGATTCTATTCAGAAGAGTGCTTCGTATCATCCACGACTTCTTCACGATTAGTCTGTTAATCAGACAAAGTTGTTCTCCATGCTGGTTTATCCCTCTCCTTTATCACTGACTAGCAAACCCGGCAACGCCTCTCAGTCACTATTGCGTATCGGATATATACCCTAATCTCTTCTCTTCTTCTCCCGATGTCTATCCCTTCCTCGCTCCTCTACTTCTCCATCGCCTCCTCCCACCTTCCTTTGTCCATCTCCTCCTCCCCGTATCTTCACACCACTCCCTCTTACTCCACATTATATCCTCCCCCCTCATATCATCCTCCATTTTTAAATCCATTTCATTTTCTCATTCTCCATCTCCTCTCTCTCTGATCTAATTTATTATTATTGCAATCGGGACCCGGTTTAGGAATAGAAGTGAAAAAGGATGGGTAAAACAATTGGAAACGGATTATTAGAGAGACCTTTCGAGCTGCTCTATGTATGAGGTTAGTAGATTTAATGTCCGTACTCTTAATGGTTTTATTGCACGAACATACATATCAAAGAACTGATGAAACAATCTGCTGCATTTCAGTATGTGATTGTCCTCGTTTCGGTGAATCATCAAACAGTAGGCATAAAAATGCATACAATTGACCTTCTTGCTATTTACTTTACCTGTAAGTGAATAATGAAATCTTATTAGGCATCTAATTGAAACACAATAAACAACATTGCTACGCACCGGTAATAATTTACATTCAGCGACACAAGCAACAGCTGTTGGATCGCGGGTATGAAGCTGACCAATCGTGGCAAAGCTTGAGACAGCAAATGAAATTTAAGTTGGCGACAGTTGTTTTCTCTTCATAGTAAACGATATTATTTTGAGAATCCGCATAATAATTTAGTTTCAGACACATTAAACTTACTGAGGAAGATGATGTTTTTGATGTATAAGAGTGAAATGGACTTCCCTTATGGAAAACAGTCTTACAAATGCTAATCACTTATAACCACGAGAACCATCACTAGTGTTTCCATGAACGAGAAACGTAGTACTGGTAAGAAATCGACAAATCTCATTGTGTATTGTATACTATCACCCGATTGCCTGACTGTTAAGGTCCGTGTAGCGGATTTACAATTAAACCCTACATACCAGTTAATCCCTGGCTTCAATCAGTTCCCTCCCTTTTCTTCTAACCTCCTTGGTGTATATGTTTGCTCCGTTGCAGCGTATTTGATCGCTAGGACAGTAGCGAATGAATACGCTGATTGTAGGAGAATCTAGAAAATGACCCGAGCTGGAAGCATACATTCAGATATTCTCAAATTCTAATATTATCCGGTAGATTTTCCAAAAATCTTCTTTCATACAAACCTTGTCCTGAGAATTACGTACAGAACAAAGAAAAGATCAGCCAAAATAGTGAAGCCATTCTCAAGTGTTGCGCTTTCATACATGCGGCATTTCATTTTTATTAGTATAGATCGGTGCGACATACATAAAATATTAAATAAATTGGATTTATAAACCTTCCTGTGTCCGTCTCCTGCTTCTAAGCTACCTCCCTACCAATTTTGAGCCAAATCGGTTCAGACGTTCTTTAATTATAAACAGTGTAACTAACACGACTTTATGTGTACAGATTTAAACTGAAAAGCTGACAGCGCAAACACGTCGTTACCCCTTTATATTGGCGCAGTTGCTAGGCAACGGCTGGTTCAGTACAGAGAATGGTAATCAGGCTACCGATGGATCTAGTAGCTATCCGTTTACTTCTGTTTTCTTCTTTTAAGTTGCTTCCACTACAAATGAAACGGAGAGAGAGCCAGCCAGCAAATGAAACCCGTAGACGATCCAGTGATGTTCTGAAGGGCGAATGAGTTCATTTTATCCGCGCCACAAATATACTGTCTGCGCTCAGGTGCCCAGAGCTGCTCGAAGGTCAAAATGAGACTTTCGTGATACTTTTGAATTACAGTCCTTTCTTGACATTTAAATTGCAGTTATTGTGATTGCTGCAGGTAAAACGTATTTCTTAAAACTTTATTTGCAGCCGAAATTAACTTTTTAGGCGTTTTGTAAAATAATTGATAAATACCGTGTAATTATTCGTGTATTTCCTGTGTAACTAAAGAAAACAAGTGTCCCCATACATACGCGACCCCATGACCTTGTGATTAGTTTTCTGTATTCTTTTCACTAAGGCAACCATGGAAAATGTTTCAACACAAATGTCACATATCGTACCCGTATATATTGTGATTTCTAACGACCTAATCATTTTGAAATTTGTGTGCGTGTGTGGCGTGTGGATGTGTTAATTCAGGTTTGATGCAGCTCTCGACAATATCACAGGAATAATGCGATAGCTATAACTATATTTTCTCTTATTTTACATAATCTGATGTATTCTGACAGCTATTGTTCCTATCAAGTTATACAAGAATCTAGCTTTAAACACAAGGAGGTATCCTATTTAGGGAATGAATTTCCGAAATGCTTTTGCTGATCGCGAGAAAATGTGAATGACAATAAATTTGGTCAAACATTGATGGTAACCATAATTAACAGACTGTTATACATTCGACAATCAGAAACTTAAGCAACCACAAAGCTCGAAAAATACACAGAAAGACGTAAACAAGAGAGCTGAGAAATACGCGAGAGATCGATTGGAATGGCGCATGGGTCCGCACTCTGGACTCGAATTCGGCAGGACGGCGGTTCAACTCCTCCTCCGGCCATCCAGATTTAGTTTTTCTGTGATTTCGCTAAATAATCCAGGCAAATTCCGGATGGTTTCTTTAAATGGGCACGGACGATTTCCCCACTACCATTGTCAAAAACAAGCCGAGCTTGTCCTCCGTGTCTTTTGACCACAAGAAAGCATAATATACCTTCCTTCCAGCTACCTGAGACCTATATATAAACCCTCCGCTACAAAACAATACAACATGTTTCCTGATCTCACTACATAGGCACGAAATTCCTCTTAAGGGCCTGGAAGGGGGTTCATCGAACCACTTTCATGCTATTTACCTACCATTCCATTCTAGACTAGCAAGCGGAAGGAGAAAGCGCACGATCATTACAACATATGTAGGTCAAAGTAAATATTTTTTTCGCATTCTGAAGAGAGACTAGGTGATTGTGTACTTAATGGGGTATTGTTAATAATTTTATTGAAACTGCTCGTAAGCCATCACTTCGTACTATGTGGGTATTTTGGGCAATAATTGTGCATATATAATTGCACACGCCTATCTGTTTCACTTTCTTAGTAAACCACACTGTGCACTGCAGTGACACTATTTTACGCCGGCCGCGGTGGCCGAGGTGACTGAGGCGCTCCAGTCACGGTCAGCACGGCCACTACGGTCGGGGGTTCGAATCCCCCCTCGGGCATGGATATTTGTGCCGTCCTAGTTCGTAAGTAGTTCATAAGTAGTTTGTAAGTTTAGGGACTGATGACCCCGTAGTTAAGTCCCATAAGCTTAACAAACATTTGAACACTATTTTACAAACCTTGTATGAAGTTGTAGACAGAGAATCTTCGTCGTACTCTCGTAACGGGAAGACTCGTTACTCACCTTTTGTAGAGTGCTGCAAATGTTGAAACCTGTGCTTCTCGAAATGTTTTGTGTGTTTAATTTACTTTTGCAGATTTGATTAATAAACGTATCACTGTTTCTTTAAGACCGTAGAAAGACCTTTCATTACTTCTCTGAACTAGTGATCTTACTGTCTTACCAAGAAACATGAACATAAAAAAGATTCATAAAATGATCTGATATAGACTGTAGGAAATAAAAATCTATGCAAAGTGCCTTGGTGCTAATAAACTAAAGTATTCAATTTTACCCTGTTGGGAACTAATTATCTGTCTTTACTGCACAACGGAACTCCTATTTTACTTTATTTCTCAAAATTGAACACTGCTGAAATATCCTAATCTATCAACAACTTCAACAATACGCAAATACGCGATTCTCCATTAAACTTCTCACAATACCTATATTTTCAGATCGAAAAGAAATAATTACATACAATTTCTCAAAATCATAAATCTTTATCAAATCCTGAGATTAATTCTGTCCACAATGATCACATTAAATATTGTTGCTACCACGTTTTTGTAGCAAAGTGTAATACTTTTCACAGAATGACACCCCTACACTTATTTACTTATGGCATCAATCTTTTAATCAACTACAGAGGGATTGATACCAACTACTGAAGAAGATAAAGAGGAACTTCTACTAACAACTGCATTTCAGGAATCTGAACAGCAATGGAATTACAATTAAAAGTTGTCAAATAACTTTTACTAAAGTTATCACAAAGTAATTTTCTTTCTTTACCTTTACCGTTAATTCTCTTCTGAGAGGTATTATACAAAATTTAACAATATTCAGTCTCTCTCGTTTTATCCAATTGCCGCCAACAGCGGACAGACAATAAAGTGGACACACTGACTGATTTTTGTTATACGCTACAACAGCAGCGATCCAAGCGGCTGGCAAGTTACATTTATAAATACACTCCTGGCCATTAAAATTACTACACCACGAAGATGACGTGCAACATACACGAAATTTAACAGACAGGAAGAAGATGCTGTGATATGCAAATTATTAGCTTTTCAGAGCATTGACGCAAGATTGGCGCCGGTGGCGACACCTACAACGTACTGAGATGAGGAAAGTTTCCAATCGATTTGTCATACAAACAGCAGTTGACCGGCGTTGCCTGGTTGCCTGGTGAAACGTTGTTGTTATGCCACGTGGAAGGAGGAGAAATGCGCACCATCACGTTTCCGACTTTGATAAAGGTCGGATTGCGGTTTATGGTATCGCGACATTGCTGATCGCGTTGGTCGCGATCCAATGACTGTTAGGTGGGTTCAGGAGGGCAATACGGAACGCCGAGCTGGATCCCAACGGCCTTGTATCACTAGCAGTCGAGATGACAGGCATCTTAACCGCGTGGCTGTAACGAATCGTGCAGCCACGTCTCGATTCCTGAGACAACAGATGGGGACGTTTGCAAGACAACAACCATCTGCACGAACAGTTCGACAACGTTCAACTCGGAGACCATGGATGCGGTTACCCTTGACGCTGCATCACAGACAGGAACGCCTGCGATGCTGTAAGAAAAGACGAACCTGGATACACGAATGGCAAAACGTCATTTTTTCGGATGAATCCAGGTTCTGTTTAGAGCATAATGATGGTCGCATCCGCGTTTGGGGCCATCGCGGTGAATGCACATTGGAAGCGTGTATTCGTCATCGCCATACTGGCGTATCACTCGGCGTGATGGTATGGGGTGCCATTGGTTACACGTCTTGGTCACCTCTTGTTCGCATCGACGGCCTTTACATTTCAGATGTGTTACTACCCGCGGCTCTACAATTCATTCGATCCCAGCGAAACCCTACATTTCAGCAGGATAATGTACGAGCTCATGTTGCAGGTCTTGTATGGGCCTTTCTGGATACGGAAAGTGTTCGACTGCTGTTTTGGCCAGCACATTTTCCAGATCTCTCATCGATTGAAAACGTCTAGTCAATGGTGACCGAGCAGCTGACTCGTCACAACACGCCAGTCGCTACTCTTCATGAACTGTGGTATCGTGTTGAAGCTGCATTGGTATATGTACCTGTACACGCCATCCAAGCTATGTTTGACTCAATGCCCAGGCAAATCAAGGTCGTTATTACGGTCAGAGATGCTTGTTCTGGGTACTGATTTCTCAGGATCTATGCACCAAAACTGCGTGAAAATGTAATCACAAGTCAGTTTTAGTATATTTGTCAAATTCAACACCCGTTTATCATCTGCAATTCTTCTTGATGGCCAGTAGTGTACTATACCGGATGAGTGTGAAGAGTTTCGTTTCAACTGATTTTACGATTTACGGCAGGGAAGATACATAGTGCCATAAAAATCAGAAATAACTAGAAAACAACGCCACATTTATCTTATTTGCTTTCCTAGGAACCAATGGCAGGTATGAAACGGTGCTTTTCAGGGCGGTATTTCAGATTATCATGGAAATTATGGCTTTATAACTAAGAATTTCATTTTCTATTAACAATGAAATGGTTAATAAACAACAGAAAACCCAACCTTCTGCAGAAATACGTTAGTTTTCTAGTTAGGTACGTCAATGTTTCTACACTGCCTTTCCAGTTAAATCAGTAAAACAGTGTTGAATGTAAGAAATTGATATGGAATGCAATACCCACATTATTTAATGTAACAAATCGGGTACTACAGCGCTAGCTGAAGGAAAATCCTCACAGACTTGACAATAAAACATGGAGAAAAAAATGTTTTCCAACAATGCAGAAACTAATTTCACAATTGTTGCTGTATCTGACCCACAAATTGCTAGAATCTTCATCACATTCATTCTACAACCAAAAATAAGTACACTCAAAAGATATACATTTATAAGAAAGGCGAGTGAAGTGGAAAAATGTTCGAAACATTAGACTTCTCTTCGAATTTTCACACAACAAAGAAAATGCCTGTCATATAAGAACAGACCACTCCTTATCGTTTTTTAAGTTCTCTTACTTTCAGCGGAGTAGGTTGCCAAATACACACATATTCGTATGTATTCCCTTATGAATAAGTTCTTGTTTATATCACTGAATCAGGGAAATTCGTCTGTTTTTACATTCATTTCAGAATTATTTATGTCTTTCGATGTTTTTATATCGCTTGGAACGCAAAAATTACACATACTGCTTGGTCAGTTACATAGAACAGTAATTATAAATAAACTTTGTTCTTGCCCACCACTAGGAGCGCTAGTGCCGTTCAAACTGTCAGTTGGTAACAACTCTTGCAACACTGAGTGTCACGACTGTGTATGTTAGACTGTGCAAACACTGCGCTCCGCGGGGCAACGATAATGTTCTTACAATATTTGTGTATCGCTGACGTCTACTCCCAACCTAAGGTGTCCTACCAACTTAATTTACTGTCTGTGGCACCTATGGCAACCATCTAGTGCCTCCCTTTTTACAAATTTTTTGCACTGTGGCATAACTTACCTTTTTCATGATCTCGCCGCAAGCTAGTACTGTCTCCCCTGTATCGCGATAATACAAAGCGAGCGACCACTCTTTCTACTCTTTTGATGTCCTGCTGCAATCCTACTGGCTAATGATCTTACACTGCTTGCTCTAAAAGAGGACGGACAGATCTAGTGTAGGCAATCTTCAGTGTCCTTCCAATAAAACCCAACCTTTTGTTCGGCTTTCCAAGTTTTTCTAAGTGTTTTGTATTTTCTATTTTAAGCAAGTAATAATAGTAATTTCAAGGTATTTAGTTGAATTTACAGCCTTCAGATTTGATTGATCTACCTTGTATACGACCGTTAACGCATTCGTATTCAAATAGTTCTGGAGTTGCCATTGATAATCTGATAAGTTTAACTGACGAAAACTAACTGAATCGTCTGCAAAACACCTAAGAAGCCTGCTCACCATTTCTCCCAAATCTTTTATATACTTAGCAACAACAGAGGACCTATAAACTACCTTTGAAACTGCAGATATTCTCTGGTTTAGTCAATACCTTTCCATCATTTACTACGAACTGTGTACTCTCTGACAGCTAATCTTGATTTCGTCGCGGTGGAGTAGTCGAGCGGTCTAAGGCGCCTCGCTGCGGAGAGCGCGGTTGCTCGCCGTCGGAGTTTTGAGTCCTCCCTAGGGTATGGGTGTGTGTGTTGTCCTTACGTTAGTTTATTTATTTGTTTATTTAATTTGTAAGCTACGGACTGATGACAATGCAATTTGGTCCGATAGATTAAAAAAAATCTGGATTTCAATCAGACACCTGAGACGATCAGTTTGTGAGGTACGATTTCGAAAGCCTTCTGGAAATCTACGAATATGGAATCAATCTGATATCACTTTTTACCGAGCGAGGTGGCGGAGCGGTAATACATTGGACTCGCATTCGGAAGGATGGTGGTTCAGATCCATCTCCGGCCATCCAGATTTAGGTTTTCCGTGATTTCCCTAAATCACTCCAAACAAATGGCGGGATGTTTCCTTTCAAAGGCACGGCCGATTTCCTTCCCCCATCCGTACTCAAAAATCCGAGTCTTAGCTCCGTGCCTAATGACCACGCTGTCGACGGGACGTTAAACCCTAAGATTCCTTCCTTCCATTTGATATCACTCCTGTGTTGACCATGGTTTAGAATCCACGCTGCAAACTACGTCAAGAGACCTGTAATTTAGCGGCTTAGTACTATCGCCTATGTTGAATACTGGTGTGACACATGAAACTTCTCAGCGTATGGGTACGGATCTTTCGTTGATCGAGTTGTACCAGGTGGTTAAAAGTCAGTATAAATTTGAAAACTTAATGAATCAGGGAATAATGTAGATAGAGAGGTAAAAACTGACACACATGGGTTTTTATTAGAGCCACATATACCCTTATCTGGCCTTTTTTCTTCGAGGAACTGCGTGATTCTAGTTTTGTAACTGCTACCGTAACGGGTGAGAGGTACGCCGATATATTACAGAATCGCATCATCCCCAGCCTGGCTGATAAACACCTGCTGGAAAGTACGATTTTTATGTAGGATGGCGCTCCACCCCATATTGCCAGACGCGTGAAAGACCTCTTTCGCGCGTAGTTCGGTAATGATCGTGTGTTCAGCCGCTACTTTCATCATGCTTGCCTCCCAGGTCCCCAGACCTCAGTCCGTGTGATTATTGGCTTTAGGGTTACCCGAAGTCGCAAGTGTATCGTGATCGACCGACATCTCTAGGGAGGCTGAAAGAAAACATCCGACGCCAATGCCTCACCCTAACTCCGGACTATGCCAAGGCGCTTTAATCGTCAGTGATGTGGTGGTCTAACGGTTAAGACGTCTGCCTAGTAAGCATGGAGGCCCTCGTTCGATTCACGGCGGCATCACAAATTTTAATTCTAAGCTTCAGATTCATCAATAATGTCTTTGACATAATCGAGACGAAAATCCGTCTCAGGGATTGTTTATTTGTATTAAATAGAACATTATTCCTCGACTACAGCTATTGTTGAGGAATGACGGTGAACAAATTGAGAATTTCCTGTAAAGTCTGTCATCTTTGCTTTTTATTAATTTGTCATGATAATTATTGCTTGACTGATGACCCCGTAGTTAAGTCCCATAAGCTATACAAAAAAAAAAAAAAAAAAAAAAAAAAAAAAAAAAAAAAAAAAAAATTGCTTTTCTGATCAGATGAAGCGCCATCTGCCGGACATTTTTGGATTTTTTGTTTCTAATAAAACCCCATGTCATTCCAACAATGTGGGTCAATTTTTACCTCTCTATCTACATTCTTCCGTGATTCATTAAGTTTTCAAATTTATATTGACTTTTTTTATCACCCGGTATATGTGTAATAAGTATGGATCCATTACATTAGCATTTTCTCTTAGTAACCTAATCGGAGAATCATCTGAATCTGAAGGTTTGTTTTTGTTAAGCGATTTAAGTTACTTTACTACTGCGGGCATACCGGTATCTACATAAGTTGCAGATGTTCGCAATCCGAAATGTGGAAAATTTTGATAAGCTGATTTAGCAGCACTGTCGTTGATAGCATCATAATTAATATCGCGTAGTGAAGTTACTGGATTGTTTCCTGTCCTTAATATACTTTACATGTGAGCAGAATCTCTTTTGGGTTTCTACCAATTTCAGTACAGTTTCGTTGTGGTAAGGTGGTGTACAATAATTACGTGAGGTATTTAGGGGTGAAGGGTGTCGACCCGAATCTCACGTGGGGGAGAGAGGGTCTCGAGAAATCCTTCGTAATTTTTTTCCGCACGAAAGGCTGTAAAACTGCGAGATAACGGTTAAATTATGTAAAACATGTTTCACGTCTAAATTATGGCTAAACCTTACGTAGTAGTTTTATTTTGGTAAGGCGTACATCATGCAACACATTAGCTCCTTTGATAGTTTCTCTAAGGATATACGACTTCTTCTACATGCGCTTTTCTTGTCGGTATTCAAACGGAACACTCGCGGCAGCAGCAGTGCTTGCCACTAGGGCGCCTCTCTCAAGCTGCGTGAATAGAAGCCCAAGACAGTCTGCTCGGCTACGGCCATACCAGCGTTCTTTCCACGCGCGCATGCAAGGGTTGTCCTTTCCTGTAGCACTGCTTCACGGAAAGATTCTTACTTATGAAAGACATATAGTCTCTTGAATGACGCACAATCCCTACTCTTCCCTTAGTTTTTGACAAATTTTGGAATAAATTTTTTAGACTCTTCACACCTTCTAAACTTTTATTCCTAAAAGATCACGAATAAAAGTATTACGGGCTTTATGCTTAAAATGGTTTTACATGTTTTTATGAAATAATTTTATTCTGACGAGTCAATATTTTATATTATTTAAATTTTGTGTTATTTATACAAGTCTAAACCAAGAAAAAAAGGAAAACTGCTTATACATAACTTAATCAAGCGCAGATAAGCGATTTGAAAAATGTCACGTGGAATTCGGGGAAGGGGATCGACCTCACAATCTCGACATTACTGATATCGAAAAAACGCCAAAATCACCTTACGTCATTAATGGACACCCTCTAAGTACCTCGCAATTAAGTCCTCTCTCAATTTAGAACTTCTTTCTAAGATCACCTGTCACTGTGATTTGTATTTTGCATATTTTATTCTTATTTCACCTAACAGTGTTCTGACATCTTTTGTGTACCAAGGAAAATCAGCTGTTTTTTTTATGCCTAACGCAATGAGCTTGCTGCCGATAACATTTCTTTGAATCCAAGTCTCATCTTAATCTTCTGTTTTGGAAGCAATGAAGACTGTCCCTCAGGAAGGCATCAAGCCATATATATATATATATATATATATATATATATATATATATATATATATATATATATATATATATATATATGTGTGTGTGTGTGTGTTTGTGTAATTTTTGTAAGGTGACTACTGAATGGAAATTACCTACCTTAAATTTCGGGATTATATATGTTGGCAACAACATATATATAAACATGTTTGTTGTTCCGCAAGGATTATCTTTGGCGGCCGGTAGGCGGGGTTTGCTCGGTGTTGCCGCGCAGAGAATGGGAGAGTAGTAGCGGAGCGTGACGGTTGCACTGGAGCTCGCGGTGGACACAGCCCGGAGTTCTTCATGATGCTGCTAATTTTTTGGTAATTTACTATAAATGTTTTTCACATTGCGCGAGGTCGCTCATTTCATTTTATTTTATATCACTTTACATTCAGTAGGAACCTATACACCACCTTGATTAATTCGTGGCTCGTCACTGTAATTTTTGTAATAACATGGATAGGGCATTAACCAAACTTAATAATAAAAAAGCAGTTCCTTTAACTTGTTGACATTTTGATTTTTTATAATTAATCCTTTCCTGAGGGTAGGGCTGCATCCCTGTTTTAGAAACTGCTTCATTGTACGACTTCTCAATAATATGCACATTCTTCATTTTTATAGTTTATGTTACTCGTTTCGAATTTGCTGATTGCTAATTTTCTAATTTTATTTGGTACAGATTTATTCATTTTGATTGGTTTAATTTTGCTTGTGATTATTCTTGACGCTGTAAGTGATTGTAAGTTAATGTTAATTATGTACATGGTAACATGAACGATATGAAGAGTGTGAGTTGGTGTGAAGCAAGGTATCACTTTCCTTTTCACAACAAAATAATATTTCTTGCTCGCATTCATTATTTGTGTATGCAGACTGATTGTATAGTAATACTAAGACAGGGCCAACAAGTACAACACAGTACGACATTCTTTTATTGTTCTCGTAAAGTGACTATCAGCTAACCAAGATTTTGCATCTTTTTAATACTTCTAATATTGCAGTCAGATAGCGTAAGTTTCTACGTGTCCAAACTTGCCTTACGTAGGTCAGCATTACGTTGCGCACTAATTGTCAAGCGCACTAATTGTCAAGTTACTCTCCTAGCAGTCAGATCCATAATTTTAGTAGCCTGATACGAACTTTCATTTTTGTAGACCCCTGTTAGTACTGAAGGCAACACACGCACACACACATCAACCAGTCCCGTTGCAATATATTTATATATTGAATTCACCTCTTGGTACAATTGCATGAGTGGGATACATGTTTAAATTACAATCAGGTTTCTTTCAAACTTTCTGCAATTGTGTTATCTGTGTTGAGAGGCGGATAAAATGAACCAGGGAATTAACTCATTACGTTTCTCAGGTATGATATCGTTTCATACTAACTATCAATTTCACGACATGACAGACTGCTTTTACAGACGACAAACACGCCTTACTTCACTTCACATGGAAATAATTACTTACGCTACATAGGAGACAGATTTAGTATTTTTGTAAGTACTGCTATACTTACGCTGAATAGGTATAAAATACATTTATTGGTTATATGACGCGTTTCTGAATACAATCATCATCAGGTAGCTGCCCTTGAGTGATTTCTGCAAGCAGATGTTGCGTCAGAAGGCGTGAAGATTACTGAAATTAGCAGACTACATGGTGCCTTTTATCGTCATATCCACAAGTAGAAATCGCTCCAGACGAGCCGCGTGGGTATGACCGCAAGGGCTGGGGCGTAATGTTTCGGATTGTGCGGCCGCTACCGTCAGAGGTTGGAGATATGTGTGTGTATTTGTGTGTATGTGTCGTCCTTAGGCTAAGTTAGCATAAGCTATTGTCAGTAGTTTTTTAAGTCTATGGATAGATAGGAGTTTGATCCCTCAGGATTGAATATTGAGGTTCCAGTTTTTTAAGTCTATGGATAGATAGGAGTTTGATCCCTCAGGATTGAATATTGAGGTTCCAGGAGAGACCCCTGAGCCGCAGCGGAGCGGCCGAGCGCGTTGAGGCGCTATGCTACGATGCCCGAGGCCGTTCCATGTCGGGTGTTCGAATCCCCCCCTTGGACATAGATGTTTGTGATGTCTTTCGTATAAGGTATTTCATAAGTAGTTTGTAAGTTTACGAACTGATGACCCCGCAGTTAAGTCCCATAAGCTTAACAGACATTTGAACATTTTTGAGAGACACCTAATGACGGATGATTTCCGAAAAGCGTCATATCAGCAATAAAGCCATTCTGTGGGTGACGTTAGTCTATAACCTTTGCGACTCAATCACTCTGGATGCAGTACTAGTGCATTTAATCATAACTTCTAATAAAAGTTCGTCTTGATTACAAATGTTACATTTATTGACGCGTTTCGCCTTTTTGGGTCTTCATCATAAATCTTGAAATATAACGTCCATACGAATCATCTCACATTTTGAGGACAATATTTTAAGATTTGCAATGATGATACAAAAAGGCGAAACGCCTCGTTAAATGCAACATTTCCAATCGGAGCTATCTCATATTACAAGTCAAATTTATCTATGAAAACAGTCTAGAGTGCAATGATTTTTATGTATATCAACTTGTTTCGGTCCTTTTTATGAACCATCTTCAGAATTGCAACTCTGAAATGTATCGTAGTTACATTTAGAGGACCTTCATGCAACATACATTACTCCAACATTAACGTACGTTAATAAAGAGAAATAAAATAAAACGATGTTAAACGTACAGATATCTTAAATACGTTTTATAGTTAATCTTTCAATGCCCATAAATTTACATACAACACTACTGAACCACTTATAAAATAGCTCTGAAAACATCTATAAGAACCTAGTGCAATTTACATCAATATTTATTTTTTTAATCTTCATTTTACATATAAGAAAGATGATCATAATTATTTTATCTCAGACAATGACAAAGAAATGTATAGTTACTATAATCCCATAATTGTAGGCTAAATTTATCTATGTAGTCTTTTCATTGGCTACCATAGATGGGTGGAGATGGCAAAAGGGGGGAGGGAGACTTTGGTCACAGGAAGGCTCCCAAGCACCTTCCCAGCACCACGACATCAGTGGGTATAACATGGTTATATTTTATCTTTACTAACTTAGTTTAATGTTGGCGTGATGTATGTTGCCTGAGGTCTTCTAAATATAACTATGATACATTTCAGAGTTGCAGTCCTGAAAATGGTAAAAAAACCGAAACTAGTTGCTATAAATAAAATTCATTGCACTCTAGACTGTTTATATATATATATATATATATATATATATATATATATATATATATATATATATATATATATAAAGACTGCTTTTATCCCAAAAGTGAAAATAAACTGTTTCCCAAAATATGATAAGTAAAATTTCATTGGAAGCTGTGCCAGACAGCCCCGAATGGAAATATTATTCCTGTGATGGTTAAGCAGGAAGGACACATAATTTACAAAGCCACATGGAAACATCAAGAAATAACACACTGTTTGAAATGTTTATTTATTTTCAGTATGCAAAAATAACAACATCAGCACACGGTTTCATTCAGAGATATCAACACCAGGCACAATTTCATCCTCGTAGGATGTATTTACAAAGTTTCACACGGCTCAAAAAAGAAAAAAAGAAATGCGAGGACAGTGGAAACAAAATGGGACAAAAGTTGTGAAACAACGTCTTCATGGTCAATAAAATTCTTCTGGGTATGAAACCGCGTCGTCATTTTATAAATTCCACCACTATTGATAGTGACAACAACCGCGGAAGCCTACGTTTGCATTTAACGTCTTCATGATTACGCGGTTATTTTTCGATCCGCGGCACACGTCACCAGCTCTTATTCAGCGAAGCGTTGTTTTATTTTTCCCTCCCGAACAAGTACAGATATCAGAAAGTAAAGGACAAAGTGTTGAATGAGGAGGGGACTGGGTGGGGTGGGAAAGAGGGGATGGAGGATTGGAGGGAGGTATGGTGGTAGGACGAAGCGAAAACACGGCATTAAAATTAGCTATCGCGAAAACGTCACACGCAAGCGCTTCTACCGCAAAAGGAAATAATTTAACTGGGATATAACAACGCTGACAGCGGCAAAAAATTACGCCGCCTCGCGACGGGCGCTACAAACACTTGCGCGATTAAACACACATACAGAAACGTACACTGGAGCGCGCACACGCCGTGCTGGCGTGCGCTTCAGTTGTACCGCTATAAATCGCCAGACTCTTGACAGTAAGAAAATTGCGCCTGGATGGCAGCATTTTATTTTTGTGTGTATGCGTGTGTCTGTGTTTATTCCTCAGGGAGACGGGAGAGCTTGCGGGCGCGAAAAATCTGTATAGATTGCGAAAAATTCGCAGCCACTCCGGTTGGCAGTGGCAGGGAGCTGACACAGGCGTCCGGGAACGGCCGTCCTACCCGGTCACTGGTGCTGTCGTGAGACGAACAGGTTGGCCAGGCCGGGTGGTGCTCTGCTGTTAATAATGCATCCTGATTTCAGGTCCCCCACCTCTTACAGTGCACACCTTGACAATCAACGCGCCGAAATCCACTTTGCGACCCAACGGCGCAGGCGGCGTGCGATTTTTCAATATTTATTTCTTACCGGGCAGTCCCGTCCCGACTAATAAATCCCAGCTCCTGTTCTTGTCTTGCTCGGAAACTCTCTCTCTCTCTCTCTGTCTCTGGCTGTCTCACTCACTCTCTCACACACACAGACAAGATTGATGTTCCTCTTGGGTACCGCGCCATTGGACCGAACTAGATTCCAGGAAAAGGGGAGTGGGGCGTTGGAATTAAGACCGCCGCCGCTATCCTCCCCCCCCCCCCCAGCACAGAAGTTCCTGCGACGCCACCCCTCCCCTCCATTTTTCCGCCCCTTTCGCCGGCTCAGAATTTACACGCCTTCATTAGCCGCAGTTGGCGCGCCCTCTCCTTCGCTCCGCACCCGCCGCTGCCAGCGTGTCTCGCCAGCTCGGGACAATCCCGGCTTCGCGGACAGCAATTGGTGCGGCCCGCGGGCGCGCACACCTTAATCTGCAGCAATCGCGGCCGCACAAAGCCCGCGCGCGAAACTCCCCAGGCGTCCGGCCGTTTGAAGTCGCGGCCGTGGCTGCCACGCCGTCGCCGTCGCCGGCCGAGAGAACATTCTTCCACTGCGGTGGCTTTTCTGCGCGGCTGCGGAAATCGCAGCGGCGGTGCCGACGAAGGCGGAGTCTCCGGGTGTTCCGGCGGTCTCGTTGTGGGCTCTTCTACCTGCAACAAAGAAGAAAACATAACATTGTAGTGGAGTAATCCGATGTAAACATTCTTGCTGGCGCCTGTTTCACATCATTATATATAGGTTGTGGAAATAAAATCCGCTACCAGTCACAATTTTTGGCGGTTTATTAGAACACTGCCGGTTTCGGGCTTGCGCCCATCCTCAGGTGTTTACATTCAGACAAATATAAGTATCCAGTTCGTACTTGTACATTTCTCATAACATGACCATAACATGTGCCTAAATGTAAAAATTGCGATGCTTGGAGTGTCAGTGATAAAGTGTACTGTGGCGATGTTTGGAGTGAAAGTTATGAAGTGTACTGTGCAAAACCTTAAACATGGGAGTGCAAATTAGCATCGTGTTACTACAATGTTCTCAACCAATATCCATGAGAAATGTACAAATACGAACTGGATACTTATATTTGTCTGAATGTAAACACCTGAGGATGGGCACAAGCCCGAAACCGGTAGTGTTCTAATAAACCGCCAAAAATTGTAACTGGTAGCGGATTTTATTTCCACAACCTATTAGGAACAGTCACGGAGTTCAACATCCATAATGGATAAAATTCACTCATTATCTATATCTGTATATGTGAATGTCTGTTCGGTGTACGTTTACCACGTCTTTTTTTTTTTTTTTTTTTTTTTTGGGCGCACAACTGTTAAGGTCATTAGCGCCCAGACAAGAACAGAGATTCGGTAGATCTCAAAAATTAGTACCTGCCAGTTAGAATATCGAGAGAAGGCTAAAAACAAAGGATAAAAAACAATTAAAAGGGTTATATAGCCTTTGATAAATTGGCCAAGTTGATAAAACCCAAAACTCGAGCAGCTGCCCGTGTGTCATCAGCTAAAATTTCCTCCAGAGTAGACGGAAAGTGAAGGGCTACACGGAGATGATTAAAATTAACGCAAGACAATAAAACGTGTCGCACCGTCAGCAATTCACCGCAGGAGCACAGCGGTGCAGGATCGGCGGTTAGCAAACGACGGTGGCTGAAACGGCAGTGGCCGATCCGCAACCGGGCCAGGATGACCTCCTACCGCCGAGAGGGGCGTGAGGAGGTCCTCCAAGCGGTCGGGATCGGTTTTACAGTTCTCAATTTATTGTCGTACAGTGAGGACCACGCACTGTGCCAGGACGACACGATACTCCGGCGAAGAGCCCGTTGAACATCGTCCGATGGGACGCAAAAGGTAGCCATGCGAAGCAAAAGAGCTGCTGCCTTGGCTGCTATGTCGGCGGTCTCATTTCCGGGCACACCCACGTGGCCAGGGACCCACAGGAAAGAAACGTGACAACTGTCATCTGCTAGCAGCTGGAGGGAGCGTTGGATCCGACACACGAGAAGATGGTTCGAGAAAGGGTCCTTAAGACTCTGCAGGGCACTAATGGAGTCCGAACATATGGCATAGAAAGGTTGGCGGTGGCGGCAGGTATACCAAACGGCCTGGTGGAGGGCAAAAAGCTCAGCCGTGAAATTCGAGCACCGGTCAGGGAGCTTGTATTGGAAACGGTTGTCCCCGACGACGAAGGCAGATCCGACACCGTCAGTGCTCTTGGAACCATCAGTGTAAATAAATATGGCATTATCGAACAGCGAACAGAGTTCGACAAGCCTCGAGCGGTATACCAAATCCGGAGTGCTCTCCTTGGGATGCGAACTAAGTTCAAGGTGAGTGTGAACCTGGGCCTGATGTCACGGTGGCAATGGGCTTTCGCTCAACCGAAGGGTGGAAATCGAGCTGCTGTAGCAGGCAGCGAAACTGAACTCCATGTGGAAGCAAGGCTATCGCAGACAACTGATATTGGCGATCGAGTGAGTCGTCAAAAAATAATCTGTAAGATGGATGGTTGGGCATTGACCACGTTTACCACGTCTGAACCACAAGACATACATAGCTAAAACTTTGTACAGTTACTAATGTCTACCGGGGTAAGGCTTTAGGCACGGTTTTATGGCGATCGGATACCTATTTATCTACATATACAGAGTTTTTCACTGTTTCTCTATTTCTGGTACTATCCACCAACAGTATTGAAGTTACCATACCATCTCAACAAATGAGCAAGTACGAAAATGGGACGGAAAACGTAGTTCTTAATATGCATCCTGCGGTTTGAAGGGTACGTATCTCTAGTCGTGATACGTGTTACATACTGCGACGTCTTCCGAAGACGTAGCTCGAGAATCGCTACTCCGGTGTGAAATGACCTTTAAGGCTGTCGGATGCTCGAGGCGGTGGCAAAACAAAAATAAGCCCCCCCCTCCCCCGTTCACTTGGAAATACATGTATTACTATAAAACTTTTGAGATTTGGATACCCAGCGGACGAGAGGCATTGGACAGTTTAAAAAATAGGCTTCCGCCATGTGCAGGCCCCAGAAAGAGAGGCCAAGGCCGCTTTAAAATAAAAAAATAAATAAATAATAAAAAAATTCGTGCTCATTAGGTATTTGGAGACCCCCTAAGGCCAGGGAGGTCCGTCTCCCCTCCCCCCCCCCCCCTCCCCCTTTAGTCCGCCACTGCCTATAAGAATTCAGAATTACCCTTTATAAAATTTCTTAAGGATTCAGTATTCAATGCTAATTCTGATACCTCGACTAATTTAAAGAGAGGCGAAAGGCAAGTGGGCTCAAAAATCTATTTTTAGACTTTAGCGTATTTGAAATGCCCGGTATTTCCTGCGTGAAACAGTGGTTGTTTCATGTAAATACGATAACTTTTCTTCGTGAGTTATGTTGGTTTTCCCGATGCTCGTATTTCAAGTATCGTGACAGCAAGGCTTATGACCAGGTATGCGCATCACAACCTGATGTTCCTAATGTCATAGTTTCTAAATAAGATTGCACTTGGCATGTCCAGAAGAGAATGGGGTCCAGGTTGAGAAGATTATCAAAAGCAGGGTCAAAAACAGTATTGGAATAAGGTAAGAAGATAGGTGGTGAAGGTCGCCCGACATATGTTGAAATAGATTATAGAATTATTTTGGTTCGGTTATAAGGAGATACGTAGGGAATTTAGAAAGAATAAAAAAGGTTTATGATCAATCTTTTTCTATAGGCTTTCCACAAATGAAAATAGAGTGCGTGCACTATGCACTCATGATCCTGACACTTGGTGCAAGTGTAGGAGAAATACCAGATATGACCAGAAAGATTTTTATCTGTAGCAGTAATGAATGAAATTCAACCTATGTTTAGAGACCTTTGAAAAATAGATCGTTGAAGAAATGTCTTCATGTGAAAACAAATGTTTATAAATCTATCGCCAGACTCAAAAATGGCAACAACTGGAACTCTTTGGGATATCCAGAATCACACAGTAAAATAGTGAGTGAGGTAAATATAGGAAAGGTTGGGGAAATGCCAGCCGACTATATTATAATCCCATACTGCTTCAACAAGCCTTTCAATATAACAATTGGAAGTAGGGAGCAGTGGGAGAAAATAGTTCGACATCGTACGGGGGATATTGTCTGGTTCACTGACGGGTCAAAATCAGACCAAGGTGTTGGGGCCGGGGTATATGGGGTGCAGCCAAGACTGGAGGACGTCATCTCTCTAGGGAAACTGGCCTCAGTATTCCAGGCCGAAATCACTGCCATCAGGGCGTGTGTGGAGAAGAATTTGCGTAGGTGCTACAAAGATCGTAGCATCTATATCTATTCAGACAGCCAGGCAGCCCTGAGATCACTGGCAGCTCCTGCAACAAGGTTTAAAATTGTTGCAGAATGTCACAGGGTTCTGGTGGAGCTAGGGGAAAGCGATAGCGTAAACCTATTGTGGGTCCCTGGCCACTCGGGGATCAGTGGCAATGAACATGCCGAAAGATTAGCCAGGATGGGGACAGAGACTCCATTTATTGAACCGGAACCTGTCTTGACAATCACCAAGCAATGATCAAATTGGAGCTACGTAACTGGCTCAGAAGACAGCACGTAGAATATTGGACCAAAGTTCATCAACAAAAACATGGCAAGGTAATGATGCCAAAGCCATGTTTTAAAAGAAGCTCCGCAATCCTGGGCCTGAACAGGAGAGAGATTAGACTCATGGTTGGATTACTGACAGGCCATGGGAATTTCAAAAAACACCTACATACAATGGGAATAACAGAAGAGGACCCTAAATGTAGGATCTGTGATGACGGTGATGAAACTGCATCACATCTAATCTTCGAATGCATTGCATTGGAGTAAAGGCACAGAACATTTGCGACAACCAGACCCGAAGAAATTGTGTCTAATAAAGAACTGGTAAAGGGACACCTTGCACTGTTCAAGGGTATTGGTTGGCTTTACTAGATATACAGGGAGCGATACCGCACAATAAACTTAGTTTCGGTGCGAGCAGTGGCGGGTTGGAGAAACACTGTTTTGGCTTCCCAAAAAATCAAATCAAATCAAATCTATCGGACTCAACTGCTAGATTACTAGTCCGTAGCTTACAAACTACTTAAACTAGAATGAAACTTTCACTCTGCAGCGGAGTGTGCGCTGATATGAAACTTCCTGGCAGATTAAAATTGTGTGCCGGAACCGGGACTCGAACCTAAGGTAAACTAACCTATGGACAAGACCATACCCGAGGGAGGACTCGAACCACGAACGGCCGCGAGCGCCGTAGCACGGCGCCCCAGTGCGCACGGCTTATCCGCCGCGGCTGTTCATGGGAAAACCCAAGGTTTAAATGAATGTGTCAATTCTGTCATTCGGACCCGGTTACCGAAAACTATTTGTTCGGCTTACAACCCTAATATTCGGTGTTTACGATGACATATTATGCTACAGTGATGGTGTAAACAGAAAACTGGATATTTAGGTATTATTGGGCATAAAATCTGTTGGAAATACTGCAAAATCCTTGGGGCAAATAGATAAAAAGAGAATCCACAAAGCAGATGTTGGTAATTTAAAATGCACAAAAGAAGGAAGACAGAAAAGAAGAGTGACCAAGAGAAGAATATTAGTATGTTTTAGATGGTGCTCTGTAAGGCGCAGGAAAATATCAGTGGTAAATGATTCTCATCAATAACTATACCAGAATTGCAACATTAAACTTGAAATGGATTTTTCTCAAAACTACTTTTTTTTAATTTCAGGTACCATTATTTGATAAACTAATAGGGTTAGAAACGTTAAATTTGTCAATTTGTACTGCAGATGGTAATAAGTTGTTACATGTAAATTGAGAACCACAAAACAAACAGAAACTGTTTTTTTAAAAATTAATGTGCTAAAAAAGTTAAATTTTAATAGTAAATGAATATTTTTTTTCTTCAAATCCATAAGAGGTATTATGTTCATTTTACTTGTAAATTGAGGCGTATATGTTATATATATGATGAAAAGTTTTATTGTTTTATCACTTATAGTTCTTTTGAAAAGTGTACCTATGCAAAGTATAAAATAGCATTGGCAGAATAGGGAAAAAAAATTGCCTTCCGTCTCGCCTTAAGCATGTTACTTCAATATGTTAACCGAATCCAAGCATTTTCTCCTTGGTATACCTCGACACCTTCTCCCCTCTACTGCTGAACCCATGAGTCTGAGGTAATCTGCCTTCTATGCATGTAAAGTGACCACACTAGTTAAGCCTGTTTGCCCTAACCTCTGCAACTGTGTTGTTCATTCCCCCATTCCTCATTATGGAACCCCTCCTGTCATTGTTCCCATCTGTTAGTACCTGCAATACACTTGCTACTTTCATTCCTGTAACCTCATCTTTATGAATAAAATATCCCAAACCCACCCATCATTCACTCCCAAACAACAAATTCAGTCGAAATATTCGACCTAGACTTGGTACTGTAGAAGACAGTAGCTCGTAGTTGAGTGCTTCCTGGCTTCCTGCATTAGCTGTGCTACACCTTGATTCCAGTTCCTTATCTATATTGCCATCCTGAGAGAAATACATCCTCAGTACTCCAAATGCTCTATCTGTTCTAACTTTGTTCCTCCTATTTGGCACTCAAACTGTTTAAATTTCTTCCCATAGACATTATTTTTGTGGTGGAGATGCTGAATTTCGTACAATATCCCTTACATTTTGTATATATCTCTGAAACATTAGATTGCAACATTCCAGTCTTATAAGTTGTACGGATATACGAGACTGCTTATTTGTCTGCGCCTATTTTAATCTCACCTTGCCAGTCTGCCGTTTTCAGCAGTAAGTAAAATGAAAAATATTGCTCACATGTTGCATCCCCTCAAACTACCCTGAACCATGAAATCAATTTCCCGGCCGTATCTGCTGCCTTACAATCTATGCACAGAACTTTTTACTTCAGAAAACTAAAAAATAAAAAATAAATTCTAAAAGAGTCATTAAATATGGCAAGGTAGAGGGGCTGGACAAACTAACGTGATCACCGTGAAGTATGCTATATCTCCTTGCACGTTGGCACCACTGAATTTTATCACTGACATGGTGCCAGATGCTTATATTTAAACATTCCTTATATACAACGTCATAATTCTGAAACTAATACACGTATCAGAACTAAACTTCGCTAATGTCAAGGATATTGGGGAGTGGAGGAGGGTGGGAAATAGAATACAGATTGGATTCAATTGAAAAATAATTAATGTGCTGTTGCGGTACATCATGCCATTACACATCGGTACCATTGCTGCTACAATAAGGGCTCAATGCGGTGCCCATCTGTGGCTAACTGAGTCTGAAAAGCGCAGGATTGCGGTCTGCACTGCATAACAAACCACGTCCATAGGTATGTTCGCTATCTCTCAAGATATGCTGCGCTTCAGATCAGAATATGTGTGCATGTTCTTTTGGTAAACCATGTCCTTCAGATGGTTCCACTACCAGTAATCGCAGAAGGTGAGGTCAGGTGACTGTGCAGGCCAATCATTTGGAAATGATCGCCTATTAATGTGTTTCCGAGAATCAATTAAACTTAACGAGCGATTTGCGGTGGGACCGCACCTTGCATGAAAACTTTCGAGTTCTGTGCGTCTTTCACTTCTAGGATAGGTACACAAGCCGGCCGCGGTGGCCGAGGGGACTGAGGCACTCCAGTCGCGGTCTGCACGGTCACTGCGGTCGGGGGTTCGAATCCCCCCTCGGGCGTGGATATTTGTGCCATCCTTAGTATAAGGTAGTTTATAAGTAGTTTGTAAGTTTAGGGACTGATGACCACGTAGTTAAGTCCCTTAAGTAATACAAACATTTTATGTACACAAGTAAATCATGCATCCCTTACTCTGGACGTTAATACGAGGGTGAGTCATTACATAAGTCGCAAACTAAGGTAGACACGCCAGTACTGCGTTTATAAACCTGCAAATTGCTTTACTTTCCAGCTGACTCCACCTGTAAACACTCGTCCCATCGTTCGCGAAGGTTTGAAAAACCTGGAGCTTGGAATTTTGGTGGAAGCATGTGTATCCTATAAGTGACGTTCTTGCGATGTATTTTTATGTGGTTCCTAAAACTGCTGCAACTCGGATGTGTCCTAGTGGTAGAGAAATACCCTACACAGCACGCTTTACTGGCGGGTATACCTCAGTTTGTGACTAACTTAGTGATTCACCCGCGTACTATCAGGTTTCGTAATCGGGGGTAATTAGTTTCCCTGTTTTACTAGCATCAGAAGCCTTGATAATAACAACATATGCAAAGCAACGAAAACATCAGTGACGAAGACTGATAGTTGGCGAAACCCGGACTGATAAAGATTGACTAATGTTGTGAACGATGATGGCCAGGCAATAGGAAACTACCAGAACAAAAGAGAATATAAAAATTGGCACTCAGTTGAGTAATACTATTTCGATAAAAGCAGTAAGACTGGAGCTTCACATTTATAGCAGGGCTGCAGCTGCGAATGGAAGTCAACGAAAAGCTGCAGCTTAAGTGCTTCAAGAAACATAAAACCTGGAAATACATTTTATGGTGCGATGAATCAACATTTAGATTGCTTCGCCGCAGTGTAGCAGCCAAGCGCACCAAGGTGTCTTACTACTGAACGCGCGGTTGCTCGCCGTCGGAGGTTCGAGTACACCCTCGGGCATGGATGTGTGTGTTGTCTTTAGGTTAGTTTAACTTAGTTTAAATAGTTTGAAAGCCTAAAAACTAATAATCAAATAAGTTAAGTCCCATAAATTTACAAACATGTGAACATTTACATTGTTTCCTCATTCCTCAGATAAATGCGAATGAATATCTCATCGTGTTCGACGGAAAATGGCTTAGTATGAGTGACGCATTGCCAAAGCGTGCGCACACGGGCGCGCGTGCCCACACAGACATCGACACATAAGTAAAAATGAAATAAATCGCAATTTGCGATCACTTATGGCTTCACAGTACTAGGTTTAGATGGAATACCAAAGTGCGGCGAATGAAAATTTGTACTCCGCCGGGATTCAAACCCGGTATCTCCTGCTTACTAGGCAGACGCGTTGACCCCTCCGCCACCGAGGACACAGTGACCAGCTCGACTGCAGAGGACTCTTCTCTGCACGTCTGCCGACACACCCAAATCTCCATTCGCCACGCTGTCTCCTTCCTATTGCCACAGCCTATTTCTTCTGTAATGTTCGCAGCTACAATACTGTATTCTCGCATCAGGGAGAGCAGACCATGAGGTACCGAGACGCAATAATTGTCGTCCGCCTTGGCTTGGCTTGTATACAATTATTATATATATTTTTTATTTATTTCATTCATTGAACGCTGTAACGTCGTCAAAAAGTATATAATAATGATTTATTTCATTCACTGAACTCTGTAACGTCTTTAAAAAGTTAGTCAAGAATGAAGTAACACAAAAAATCTGTGAGTCTATCTGTCGGTAGACTCACTACCTGAGGTGGCTCAACTCTGGGAAACAGTTGGAAGTGTGGGCCTCATTCCGCAGGGTTCCTATCATCACGGAGCCTCTTAGTGTACGGCTTTGCGGAGGTTATCTTCTAAGTATGCGTTGGCCTTCCTTGTCTGCAGAATTACAGCCAGGGGCTGACTCGAGCCACCTTTTTTCAGCGTGATATACTGCCTAGTGTCATGTGGAATTTCGGCGCGCAATGGAGTCTACTCTTATCTGGTGTTTCGTGTCCCTTTTCAACTTTGCTCTTTTATCTGTGGCTATTCGGCCTACAAGCTCGCTAGATAAGACTTAAAATTCCTTTTAGCGCAATAGGCTGAGAAACAATGGACGTAGGGAATTTTCGAAAGGATGGTTGACTCGGGTGGCGTCCTCTGGAGGCCATCCGATTGGCTCCATTTTTGTAGGCGTCAGGTCTAGCTATCTGTCATAGCTGCCTGTCCATCTCATTGGCCGGACAGTTAGAACTCTCCAGTGATTGGTATATCGAGTTTATGGGGGCGGTGAGCCCAGTTTTTTCGCATGGGCGGACGGTCATGGGACACTTCTCGTGTAGACTTCGGACGTCTTCTTTCAGATAGGACCTGAAGAGTTTTATTTCTTCTTCTGGGCTGAGTCCTGAGCGTTTGTTGAACTTTAGTTTTCTTAGGTTTCTGCATGCAGTGGATTGCGGATTTAAAAATTTCACGTGTCGATCCGGACAGGAATACAGTCGCAGTTGTTCACTTTGTGAAAAAGCTGTGTTTTATATTCTTGTTCGGTCGAGACTAGAGATTAGACAGCCACCGTCGTACTGGCCATACCGACATGCTAGTGGATTATGCAATTTCATTCTGGGGACACTTGTGCTCAATACTCGCATTTTGCGCTTGAGTTTGTGAGTGTATGACCTAGTTGCAGTTACCTGACAACTACTATCTGCTGCCGGCCGCGGTGGCCGAGGAGACTAAGGCGCTCCAGTCACGGTCTTCACGGCCACTACGGTCGGGGGTTCGAATCCCCCCTCGGGCATGGATATTTGTGCCGTCCTAGTTCGTAAGTAGTTCATAAGTAGTTTGTAAGTTTAGGGACTAATGACCCCGTAGTTAAGTCCCATAGACTATACAAACATTTAAACATTTGATTTGTACTATCTGCTGTGATGGTGGGACTGTTAAACTCAATACTGATTCACAGATCGTAGCGAGATTCCCGTCGGAAGAATTTATTCTTATCAGCCCACTCCAACATCGTCCAGTCACCAGCGATATCCAGCATCCACAGACCAAGGTTATTGGTAAGGTGATGCTCGCTATTTGCTCGCGTTGTTTTATATAGTTGCAGTAATCACCCATCAGTGTTGATGTGCATGCGTATAATCGATGTTTGACTCTTCTTTCCTATAACTAATTTCTTAGTGCCTCTGTCCACCATTCTAGTTTTTCGCGATAGTACAACGCCACATGTATAGCCAGATATTGCACTGTGTTGAGTAATTTAGTGTTAAAAATATTACATGTAAAAGTTACGGCACCATTTGTTTCATCCCTATTAGACTTCGTATATTGATCTGTAAACGTATTTGTTAAAAATCAGGCACTTTGCTGGTCACACATGTATTTCGCGGTGTTAACCGTTGTTACTGCAATTGGTGTCCTTTTTATAAATATTTGTTTTCGTTTGTAACCCGTTGCCTACACTTCCAACTGTGATTCATATTCAACATCCTTTATATCAATTGTTAACTATCCCCCGAATTTCTGTTTTTTTTTTTTTATTCATAAATTAACTTTCCTTTACAAATTCCTAACTCAATATTTTGGAGGGTAATTAGATATCTGTGATTTTGCACATTTGCATTCCAGTGGACCGTCTCTGACATGTAAAACTATATCCACTCAATGGTGTCATCCCGTTTCTTTTGACGCGACGTCATACAATAAATACTAATCAACGAATTTTTCAACTTATGGTCCAAATGATGCTGTTGTTTCTCGTACAAAATTACGAATAAACAAAAATAAGTACAAATTACCATATGATATTAAAATTTTGCAATTATTCGAGCTCGAAGAAAATATAAATCTGTCACGGTGGGATTGGAAACACCGACCCTACCATCTTTTTTTTAAATTTTGTATGTTATGCTCTATGGGTATTCCTGTTCCTATCGGTCGCTGACAGTGTTCGTTCGTTGCTGTTCGACGTGTTATTGGCTCAGGTTTATATATATAATATAGGGAATTTGGCCCTCTGATCGGGCGCGCTGAGCCCCGTCACCCAGCAAGCCATCTGAGCTTCAGCGACACATGTTGCATTCGTTTTAATTATTTGTACTTTCATGTACTTGCAAATCTTCAGAGTCGATTTTCTCGAGAAGGTTTGCGACTTGCGTCGAATGGCTTTGGCTGATTGTTACTTGAGTTCTGAACTCCCCGTACCGTAAATACCAAAAACTTCTAAAATCAGATACCGATGTGGTCGCCTTGTGAGCGAAGTTCACAAACGGCTTTTAATCCAATTGCGTGGTTATGCTATATCGCCCCAAATTTGAGACTGGATAGGGGATTTCTTGTCAGAGAGGACACAGTTCGTAGTAATCGATGGTAAGACATTGACTAAAACAGATGTGATATCGGGCGTTCTACAGGGTAGTGTTATTGGTCCTCTGCTGTTCCTTATCTACATAAACGATTTAGGGGAAAATCTAAGTAGCTGTCTTAGGTTGTTTGCAGATGACGCCGTCATTTACCGTCTAGTAAAATCTTCTGAAGGTCAAAACCAACTGCAGAACGATCTGAATAAGATATCACTATGGTGTAAAAATTGGCAATTGAGTCTAAATAACCACAAGTGTGAAGTCGTCCTCATGAGTACGAAAAGAAAACCGTTAAACTTTGTTTACATGAAAATTCAGTCCAATGTGAAGGCCGTAAACTCCACTAAATAGCTAGGAATTACTATTACTTCAGACTTAAACTGGAAAGAACACGTCGATAACGTCGTGGGAAAGACGAACCAGTGACTGCAGTGACTGCAGAACCATTAAAAGATGCAACAGAACTATTAAGGAAACAGCATACATTACGCTTGTCCGTCCTGTTTTCGAGTATTGCTATAAGGTGGGTTTGACGGAGGATATCGAAAGAGTCCAGAGAAGGTCAGCTCGTTTCGTATTGTCACGATACAAGGGGGACAGCGTTACAGAAATGATACAGGCTCTGGGATGGGAATCATTACAACAATGGTGCTTATCGCTGCGGCGTGGACTACTTACGAAACTCCAATCGCCAATATTCTGCTCCGACTGCGAAAATATATTGTTGACTCCCACTTACATAGGTAGAAATGATCATCAGAATACAATATGAGAAATCAGAGCTCGAATGGAGAGATTCAGGTGTTCTTTCTTCCCGCAAACTATTCGAGATGGAATGGGAGATAAATAGTTTAACGGTGGTTCGATGAATCCTTTGCAAGGCATTTAAATGTAATTTGGAAAGTATCCCATGCAGATGTAGATGTCTATCAGTTGGTGTCATCTGCCGAGCCCTCCTCGTTAGTTCCGGCCCTGTAGGTAACACAACTGCCACTGAGCAACAGATCCTGCCCAACGTCATCATCCATCATCTCCTTCGCCACTCGTCGGCGAGGGCGGGTCCACCGGCTATGGGCAACACCACTGAAAAGCCAAGGCCGCGGCGCGCTTGTGCCACGCACGCATACCAGATTGCTTTCCCGAACCTGAACTGGCTGGCCGCTAGCGTCTAGTTCAGGCTGTTTCAACAGGCTGCTCCAAGAGCAGGAGCGCACACGAGCGCTCACTACCCCATTTCGGAGATGCGGGGGTGGGGCAAGGTGACGTCATGCACGCCAGTACTCGGTGGGCATAAAGAAACGGACAAGTTCGTTGAGTTCTTTTTAGTGGGTAGTTGTGACAACAGCAAAAGCGTGTAGCCGCCAGAGCCTAATGGCTACTTTTTTGTAAGCACTGTATCTGTTCTCCAACAGAGACTGACGTCTACAATGTGTCACAACACTTCTTGCACAAAAATATTCGAGCTGCAGCATCATTACAGAAAAAAGGGTAGGCCCGTTTTTTGCTTTTGTGTATCACATGGCCACTATATTTATGAGGGTGCAAATTGGGTCCATATTTTCTTGCACTGTCTTTCAAAACTGAAAACCTTAGTATTTGTGCCTTTTCTTGTTACAAAAGCTTAATCGACCATTATGTCACTTATTTTTCCTCATGTTTAACGCGCTCGGTAACTTTTAAGACAGGCGACTTTTGGTAACTCTAGTTTATTAATTTCTAGCTGAAAACCCGGCATTGCGCGGGTATTTATTTGTTCCTGTCATTTTTCAGGAATATATTCATTTGTATAAGGTCTGTATGTCTGTAAAATCTCTTAGGAGTACAATTAGTACTAAAGAAGTAATAGATTAAAACCTGGTATGTGATGGGAAGGTTTTCCATGAACGTTACTGTTAATGTGCTCATATCTCATATCACTATTGTGATACAATCTAGAAGATACACTCAACTACATGCGTGTATACTGCCTGTAAAATTCCCTGCGCGTATAATTTGTAGTGTAGAGTTGTAAAAGGTAAGATCATAGCGATTGCCGTAGTTTTTGTCCATGAACAGCGGAACTTTACTGCTACGTTCTGATATCTCATGAACTACGTCTCGCACTGTGATACAATTTAGAAGATACATTCAACTATGTGTGTATATACCGTCTGTAAAATTTCCTGTGGCTACAATTTGTATTGTACACATTATAAATTGTAACGTCTAACCGAATGCCGTAGTTTACTCCATAAACAGCGGAAAATTAGTAAGCGAGAATTTTTTTTTCCTTTCATCATTTTGCTATCGTTGGTAGCGAGGAAATGTTTAATAAAGGTTTGAAACTGTTTTTAAAGTTTGTTGCAAGTTGCCAAGTGCTCTCACTCTCATATAGCATATTTATAAATTCTCGCCGCATTATCTGGCAGTTTTTTGCGATTCCTATTGTTTGTGACGCCATATCTTCTGAACCATGTGCCGTATGTGATTCTTAACCCTGCAGCAATTGTTATATCACGGTAAGAAATATATGTACCAAATTCAGTTGAAAACGGTCCAGTGGTTTAGGAGAAAATGGGCAGCATTGTTGATAAATGCAGCAATTTTCGCGCATCTCATTGTTTATGATGTCATATGTATCGTACGTAATTCTTACACTTACGGCGACAGTTCTCATGGATTGAAGCTTACGAGTACAGTATTTGAAAAAGATGAGATAAAAATTGTAGATGCAACACGTTCACACATACATTCGGACACTCTGCAGATTAAAATTGTGTGCCGGAACCGGGATTCGAAACTGGACCCTTTGCCTTTGCGGGCAAGGGCTCCGCTGGCTTTTTTTTTTTTTTTTTTTTTTTTTTAATGGTAGTTCTTTTCGTTGCGGACGCTGATCGTTTTTTCTTTCTTGTTCGGTGTGTTGTTGGCTCAGCTTTCTTATTACAGAGGACGTTGAACCTTCTGACCGGGTGCGCTGAGCGTGACTGAGCTATCCCGACGTGACTCCCGATGCCGCCTCACAACTTTACTTCCGCCAGTACCTGCTTTCCAAATTTCACAGACGTTCTCCTGTGAAACTTGCAAGACTAGTACTCTTGCAAGAAAGGATATGGTGGAGACATGGCATAGCCACAGCCTACGGTATGTTTCCAGAATGAAACTTTCACTCTGCAGCGGAGTGTGCGCTGATATGAAACTTCCTGGCAGATTAAAATTGTGTGCCGGAACCGGGACTTGAACCTGGGACCTTAGCCTTCGGACACTCTGCTTTATATATAAAGAAGGTGGTGTGTTACTCATTTGTCTGAAGTAAGCTAATATGTTTAAACGCTTTTAAAAATGTGTAATAATGCTACCATGAACATTCTTTATTAAATTTCAGTCATGAAACTACATCATTGATATTCAGGTTCACAGAGCTTTTACATTAATTATAATACCAAAAAAACATTATTATCGCCGAGGATTGACCTGGCTTCACGTGTCCCGCATTTCCGTGGAGGAAAATGGCAGCTTCACATATAGCTGTTTCAGAAACAATTTTGCCCGTCGCGGGAATTAGAATGTAGCTGACAGTTTCTCGTGACGTCACAACCGAGCCGGCCGGGGCCTACGAGAAAGACAGGCCCTGGCGCACACATCATGCGACGTAAGCATAGCAGTTCTAAGCCGGTCGGCCGGCTACCGGCCGCTGGGGCACGACCCACCGCCTCACAGCGGCCGGCCAACTAGCTATTTGGCCGGCTGGCTCAGGACTGCTATGCTTACGCCGCATGATGTGTGCGCCAGGGCCTGTCTTTCTCGTAGGCCTCACGAGCCCGCTACTTCACTTGCACGTACGCTCGCCGTAGCCGTGTGATCATGTGACGGCAGCTCACGGCTGAGAGGCGGTGCCCGCGAGCAGGTGAGCGCTCTCTAGTTCACAGGCAAGCGCGGGAGCTGGAACAGCGTGGCCTAATGGGTTGTGCCCAAAGAGGTAGAATATACCGGGTGATCAAAAGTCAATATAAATTTGAAAACGTAATAAGTCACGGAGTAATGTAGGTAGAGAGGTAAAAGTTGACACACATGCTTGGAATGACAAGATGTTTTATCAGAACAAAAAAATACAAAAATGCCCAACAAATGGAGCTTCATCATATCAGAAAAGCAATAATTAACATTACAAATTAAGACATTCAAAGACTATGTTCTTTACAGGAAATGCTCAATATGTTCACCATCCTTCCTCAACAATAGCTGTAGTCGAGGAATAATGTGTGGACAGTACTATAAAGCATTCCGGAGTTATCGTAAGGCTCTGGCGTCGGATGTTGTCTTTCAGCATCCCTAGAGATGTCGGTCGATCACGATACACTTGTGACTTCAGGTAACCCCAAAGCCAATAATCGCACGGACTGAGGTCTGGGGACCTGGGAGGCCGAGCATGAAGAAAGTGGCGGCTGAGCACACCATCATCATCAAACGACGCGCGCAAGAGATTTTTCACGCATCTAGCAATACTTTTTTTTCGGTTCTAATACAACCCCATGTCATTCCAGAATGTGTGTCAATTTTTACCTCTCTATCTGCATTATTTCATGATTTATTAAATTTTCAAATTTATACTGACTTTTTGATCACACGGTACATAGAAGGGTAGTGACACGATCTTTAGCGCTCCGTGCGATTGCACGCTGTACTACTAGTCGCCATATTACGGAAAATCAGGCACTGGATTTCTGAAATTGAGATAGTACGTGTACGAACCAGTGAGATGAGCAGTTCTTCTGGAAATCGTTCAAATCGTTATAAACCTATCGGACTCAACTGCTGGGTTATTAGACCGTATCTTACAAACTACTTAAACTAAGGTAAACTAATCTAAGGACAACACGAACACCCATGCCCGAGGAGGGATTCGAACCCTCGACGGCGATAGGCCGCGCGTACCGCAGCATGGCGTCCCAATGCGAACTGTTAATCCGCCGCGACTTAGAAATCATGCCTAACGTTTGTGTAGCGTATTACTGTACCAGCAGAAGCAAAAAATACTGCGAATATTTATTTTTTCAAAAGAATACTGTTTGAAATGTTATATGCTAATCGTTTTCGCATTTGATATGTGTGTTCAAGTTTGTCAACATTTATTACTTTATTAACGGTTTCCGTTGAAAACAAGCTGCTGACGAAAAAATGGGTTGTTGCAATGAGAAATGAGAATTGGTTTCCGACACGAAGCACTCGTATTTGTCCTTCAAATCTTGAAACAAAATTTATGTTGAAGTGAATGAAGAAAAGCTAAATATATTTAACGCACTTTTCATTATAAAAACTGAAACGGCAAGGTAAATTCCTAATAAGGGCGTTCGCTAATGGCAGTTTCCTTGTAGTTTCCTTCAGAGTATAAACTTTAACATAAAAACAATTATCTGCATCAGTCACTTACTTTTAATTCTCCCACGACTCGTTTCGAGAGTTTACACTCTGATCTTGAGGTGGAACAATGGTTTCTTGCTTACATTGATCCTGCCAGGATCCAGAATTTATTATTTTGGGTTTCATTTTTCTACAAAACGCACACAAACTCTTATTAATGTAGGTAGGTACATGTTTTGTAGCAAAATGAAACCAAAAATAATAACTGGCTGAATCATGGTATGATCAACATAAGCAAAAAACCATTGTTCCACTTGAAGATGAGAGTGTAAACCCTCTAAACACGCCGTGAGAGAAATAAGTGACTGATGCAGATAATTGTTTCTATTTGAATTTTTATTGTCATTAACAGTCACAGTCCTTCACCACAGTCCAATATGGACGATATAAGGTACCTTCAGGTTACCGTATTCTGATTCATGAGAAAGACAAGCATAATATTGAGAAATACTTCATAAATAAATAAATAAATAATAAAAAAAACGGCAGCAATACTTCTTTAAAGCTACGAAAAACCACAAATTGCATATTCTACTGACTAGGTGGTTTATGTGCCCCACAGTGGGATTGTACTTCCTTGGCCCATGCTATAGTTTTGGCTTCTAACATTAAATGAATTGAAACTAACGTAATCTTACTGCAAAAAGCAAGTCTCGAAAACGTCTACCATTCTCCGAAAATTTTCTGTATGAAACTACGTACAGAAATAAAGGATGATTGGTCTTAAACGTAGTTGCAAACGCTGCTGATCGTCGGCGGTATTGTACACTTTCGAGAATCGATGTATACAGGGTGAATCACCTAACATTACCGCTGGATGTATTTCGTAAAGCACATCAAATACTGACGAACCGATTCCACAGACCGAACGTGAGGAGAGGGGTTAGTGTAATTGGTTAATACAAATCATAAAAAAATGCACGGATGTAAGTTTTTAACACAAACCTACGTCTTTTTAAATGGAACCCCGTTAGTTCTGTTAGCACATCTGAACATATAAACAAATACGTAATTAGTTCCGTTTGTTGCATTGTAAAATGTTAATTACATCCGGAGATATTGTAACCTAAAGTTGACGCTTGAGTACCACTCTTCCGCTGTTCGATCGTGTGTATCGGAGAGCGCCGAATTAAGTAGGGATCCAAAGGGAACGGAGATGTACCTTAGGTACAGAAAAGACTGGAACAGCACATTACGTCCACATGCTAACACCTTTATTGGTCTTTTTCACTGACGCACATGTACATTACCATGAGGGGTGAGGTACACTTACACATGTGGTTTCTGTTTTCAATTACGGAGTGGAATAGAGTGTGTCCCGACATGTCAGGCCAATAGATGTTCACAGTTGTGGCCATCGTTTGCTGCACACAATTGCAATCTATGGCTTAATGAATGTCGTACACACCGCAGTACATCTGGTGTGATGTGTCCGCAGGCGTTTCATATCCTGGGATTGTAGGCACATCACGGTACACATTCTCCTTTAATGTACCCCACAGAAAGAAGTCAAGAGGTGTAAGATCAGGAGAACGGGCTGGCCAATTTATGCGTCCTCCACGTCCTATGAAACGCCCGTCGAACATCCTGTCAAGAGTCAACTTAGTGTTAATTGCTGAATGTGCAGGTGCACCATCATGCTGATACCACATACGTCGACGCGTTTCCAGTGGGACATTTTCGAGCAACGTTGGCAGATCATTCTGTAGAAGCGCGATGTATGTTGCAGCTGTTTGGGTCCCTGCAATGAAGTGAGGACCAATGAGGTGGTCGCCAATGATTCCGCACCATACATTTACAGTCCACGGTCGCTGTCGCCCTACCTGTCGGAGCCAGCGAGGATTGCCCACGGACCAGTAATGCATGATCCGTAGATTCACTGCCCCGTGGTTTGTGAAACCCGCTTCATCGGTAAACAGGTAGAACTGCAACGCATTCTCTGTTAATGCCCATTGATAGAATTGCACTCGATGATTAAAGTCATCACCATGTAATTGCTGATGAAACGGGTGAAATCGGTGACGATGCAATATGCGCATGACACTACTTTGACTCAGTCCACCGGCTCTCGCAATGTCCCGTGTACTCCTGTGTTGGTTCACGGCAACAGCGGCTATCACACCAACTGCACGCGCTTCTCCTGTGACGGGACTGTTACGGACCCGTTTGCGTGCTACGACCATACCTGTTGCATACAGTTGGCGGTAGATGTTTTGAAATGTGCGGCACGTTGGATGCTCTCTGTCCAGGTACCGTTCTGCGTACGCCCTGCAGGCTTCAGCTGCATTTTGTCGACACTCTCCATAGATGAGTATCATCTCCGCCTTTTCAGAGTTCGAATACACCATGGTCACAGTTCCTACAACAGTACACTATCACAGACGTCTGGTGACACAGTGTACTACAGATAGTCTGCGTGCAAAGACTAGCCGCGGTGCAGTAGCCAAGCGGTCTAAAGCGTCTCGCTGCGGAGTGCGTGGTTGCTCGCTGTGGAGGTTCGAGTCCTCCCCAGGGCATGGGTGTGTGTGTTTGTCCTTAGGTTAGTTTACCCAGGATTAAGTAGTTTGTAAGCTACGGACTGATGACCACGTAGTTTGGTCCGATAGATTTACAAACATTTGATTTTGATTTTTGCAAAGACGAATGCAGAATAACAATAGCAGCAAGCGCTACATGCGGACACTGCGACAGCTAGACCAAACTACAACAGTGCACTACAGCCACACTCGTAAACACGGTCGTCATCGTAAACATGTCCCTGCAGATGCTGCTCGCCGATCGTGGCCCGTGTTTGTTACAATACGCAACTGAACGTCAGAGGTTTCAAGCGTTAACTTTAGGTTACAATATCTCCGGATGTAATTAACATTTTACAATGCAAAAACGGCACTGATTACGTATTTGTTTATATGCTCAGATGTGCTAAGAAAACTAATGGGGTTCCATTAAAAAAGTAGGTTTGTGTTAAAAAAACATACTTGTATGCATTTTTTATGGTTTGTATTAACTAATTACACTAGCCCCTATCCTCACGTTCGGTGTGTGGAATCGGTTCGTCTGTATTTGATGTGGTTTACGGAATATATCCAGCGTTAATATTAGGTGTATAGAGCGTTTATGAGCTATATATTTTTATTATTTTCAGTATTTTATGAGGTTTACGAAATATGTCCTGCCCTGTATAGAGCGTTTATGAGTTTGTGTTAAAAAAACATACTTCTATGCATTTTTTATGGTTTGTATTAACTAATTACACTAGCCCCTCTCCTCACGTTCGGTGTGTGGAATCGGTTCGTCTGTATTTGATGTGGTTTACGGAATATATCCAGCGTTAATATTAGGTGTATAGAGCGTTTATGAGCTATATATTTTTAGGATTTTTATTATTTTCAGTATTTTATGAGGTTTACGAAATATGTCCTGCCCTGTATAGAGCGTTTATGAGCTACTATATCCAGCGTTAATATTAGGTGTATAGAGCGTTTATGAGCTATATATTTTTAGGATTTTTATTATTTTCAGTATTTTATGAGGTTTACGAAATATGTCCTGCCCTGTATAGAGCGTTTATGAGCTACTACGGCAGCAAAATTGTTCTGGCTAAATCTGAAAGGCCAAACTGTTAATAATATAGTAATCTACTTTCACGCAATACGTCTCTCTAGACTTTCGATAACACGGCGGAAGGTTGCTCAACCTGCTTCACTCTGGTCGTGGTGGTAGTCTGTCTCATTGGCTGGACCCCACCGGCCAGCCGCTCAGCTACGCGACAGTGAGACTCGTCACGATTGCGGCGCGGGCTCCTCTCTGGGCGGTGCTGCTGCTGGTAGGAGGCGGTGACCCCTCGGTGACCCCTTGGCGCCCGCGGCCAGTGTCCGGCCAGGCGGCCGTGGCCGTAATCTGCCGCCTGCCGGCGCTTTTCTTGTGCGGAACAAAGCGCGCCGCCTGCTCGCCGAGATTACCAGCCGCCGCCCACCCAGCGGCGACAGCGCCACAATACCGCAGGCCGCCAGGCCCTGCTGCCGCCACAGTTTGCCCACTCGGCGGACATTCCTATCACAGTGCCGTATACACACTCCTGGTAAGTGAAAAAACAATTTCCACGAATTCGTCGACCCTGCAGAATGAAAGTTTATCGACACATTCTTGAGGATGTATACAATACACGAACACACAGACAGAGCCATTTATGTGAGTACAGTCGCCAGAGCGTGCCAATGTAGACACTAGTACCGTTTATTTCCTTCTTTTTCAGCGATGAAAACTGCAATTCCCCCTCGGAGACGACCGTACAGGTGTCGAATGTAGGCTTGCCGAAACGCCTGCCAAGCAGAATAGCCAACACCGCCTAGAAGACAAGGCCTCACAACTGGCCATGTGAACGTCACACCTGAGGCCTACGAGAAAGACAGGCCGCGGCGCGCACGTCATATCACGTGCCTGTGCCGGCGCGATAGCTAGCAGATTGGCCGGCCGCTGGGGCACAGCCTACTGCCTCATAGCGGCTAGCCAATCCACTAGCCATCGCACCGGCACAGGCCTCACTTGATCACGTGATACGACGTGCGTGCTGCGGCCTGTCTTTCTAGTAGGCCTCAGAGAGGCTTCAGACGCTGCTGACTGGCTGGCAGCTGTGCCTTGCCCACCGCCTAGTAGCGACAGGCCAGTCAGCTTGCGTTCTCGGCCTCTCGCTGTAAAGTAGGCACCGCCGGTTGCGGGGGGTTGTCTTTTAGTTAGTGTTGCCTTGGCCGGATTTCGAGCCGGTCGTGCAGACCGCACAAGATGACATTTCATGCGGTCCCAAACATGCTCAACGGAGGACAGATCTGAGGATTGTGCTGCCAAGGGGATTTGACATACACCTTGAACAACGTGTTGGGTGATACGGGATGCATGTGGACCTGCGTTGTCCTGTTGGAAATCTATCGCCTTGTTGTAAGATAAATGGTAGGATGATGGGCTGAATGATGGATTCAGTGTACTGTCCACTGTTCAATGTTCCCTTGATGATCACCAGAGGGGAAAGGTTAATGTACGATATGGCCGCCCACACCACAATGCACTATCATGTCTGGGGTGTCTTTCGCTCAAGCCCCAAGATCGTTCAACCCGCCTCCAGTGGTGTCTGAATAGACGTGTTTGGAAGGATGAATGGTGACGTGTCGTCTTTAGTGGTGTGAGTCGCTTCTGCCTCGGTGTTAAGGATTGTCGTAGTTGTGTGGGGCATCGTGCAGAGCAGTGCGATAGTCTGGAGTGTATACGACAGAGGCGCACAGGACAAACACCCAGAATCATCGTATGGGGAGCCATACCCTACACTGGCCGTTCGACTCTGGTGGTCGTCGAGTGTATATTGCCGCGAGAGAGCCCCAACACCAACTGCCGGCGTGTCGCAGGGGATAGCGTCACGGACTGCGGAGCAGAAGATCGCCGGTTCAATCCTGCCCACCGGCAAAAATTTATCTCTTTGTAATTTACAATTCCAGTAGGTTCTACATCTTTCTTATGTTCACTTGTAAATTCTACTTGTTTCTTATGTTAACTTCTCTTCTAATTTCTGGTAAAATTCTGTCTGTGTATAAATAGCAGAGCACTCTGCCTGAGAGGCAGTCAGTGCTGCGTGTATGTTGAGTTCGTAATAAACGTGCTTTCAGTATAAGTGCTGTGTTTAGTTGCCTTCGAAGTCAAGCCTACTTCCATTGCAACGTGACATTGTTTGGTGGAGGCGCCGGGTACACTGTGCAACAGCTGCATCACCGTGGCTCCGATTAGGCAACGTAAAAGCCGTCGCTTACACGGACTGGAACCGGTATACAAGGGATACACCGAGTACATCCTTCCAAAAGTCCGTATTATCAGAATAACGATGGAGACGAAACCAGCAATGAGCCAGCTGCACATCAGACACCCATCGGTGTTCTCTGGAGATGCTGCACAGGACCCCAACAAATGGCTAAAAGGGTTCGAACGAGTCGCCAAGTACAACAGGTGGGATCATACGATGTGCTTGGCCAACGTTTATTTCCACCTGGATGGAACAGCCCAGCAATCGTTCGAAAACAAGGAAGACAAGTTGAATGACTGGGAGACGTTCCAGGAGGAAAAGAAGACGTTTGGAGACCGCCAGCGACAAATCCGCTCGGCGGAAGAACAACTGAAGAAACGGGCCGAACGACATGGTGAGCCGACACAATCGTACATACAGAGTGTTTTGGCCCTGTGTAACGTAGTCAATCCGTACATGACTGAAGCGGACAAAATCACGCACCTGATGAAGGGAATTGCAGAAGATATATATCAAGCTCTTCTGATAAAAGACGTCGCTACGACAGAAGAGTTCATCAAGTGGTGCCAGCGTATTGAATAGATGCAACAAAGGAGGGTTGGACGCAAGAAGTATGACAGACTCCCAAATGTAGTCCCTATGGCCGTTGTGGAAGACCAGCAGGACTTGGCTTCTCTCATACGACAAATCGTGAGAGAAGAATTACAACAGTGCATGGCAGCCGGGACTATTAGACCGAGCGAGCATCAGATTATGGCTATGGATTTGAGCCCTGTAAGTCACGAGGTAGCCGACGCCGCTGAGGACGAGGAATTTCAAACAGCAGCTCCTGTCTGCCCCGTCAATCGCGTCCGACGTGAACAATGGCGTCGCCCTGCTATGACTTACGCTGCAGCCGCCAAACGGCAGCCCATGAACAGACCGACGCGACCACAGCCAACTCCCCCGGTAACTATGACGCCCCACAGAAGAAAAGACGTCTGGAGGACAGAAGACAACACACCACTGTGTTTCCACTGTGGACGCCCTGGACATGTCGTACGCTACTGCAGAGAGAGGAGGCGAGTATGAGATAATTATTTTGCCGCAAGACGTCAGCCGTCGGAGCAGTTCTATCCAAGGCAGTCATCTGCTCATGAGTTCAGTCGACCTATGGGAAGAAGCCCATTGCCGTACCCTAGACGAGGTCGCTTCCCGACGCGCCGCAGCCGTTCACCGTCGCCGTACAGAGGTACCAGCCGCCCCCCTGGCCGCCGCGTCCAGGAAAACTAAGCGAGGCGACCGTCTACGGAGGTGAGGCCGCCGCAGATGAAAATCCTCCATGGACGACAGTCGCCAAGATGTCAGGAAATCTCATCGACGTCATAATCGACGGCCAACCTGTCAGGGCAATGGTTGATTCTGGAGCATCTTTTTCTGTATTATCGGATAATTACCGCCGCACACTAAAGAAGACAATGTTCTGTGATACGGGAGCAACTGTGCTGAAGGTCGCGAATGGAAAGTACGTCCATCCAACAGGAACTTGTGTCGCAAGAATAACCATCAATAACAGGACGCAGCCGTTTGAATTTGTCGTGTTAACAGAATGTAGTCACAATGTCATCCTCGGATGGGACTTCCTTCAGGCTTCCCAAGCTATCATTGACTGTGGAAGATCTGAGCTGCAAATAGAAGAAGTTGTTCCGCCAGATACACGTAATACCGAATTTTCTGGGAAGTTATTCGTCGTTGACAATGTGACGATACCGCCGTTGACAATGAGAAGGGTTGCAGTCACAAACACGGATGACTGGTTAAATTGTGAAGTTCTTGTTGATAGTAAAAAGTTTATCAGGCTCACAACAGAAATTTACATACCAGCGGCTATCATAAGCATTACCAGTGGTCAAGGAGAGATTTGGGTCACAAATTGTCACGAGCAGTCACAACTTATCCCCAAAGGAATGTGTATCGGGACAGTTGAACCAATCCAGGACGGTGAGCTGAACGTCATCAATGAAGACCCATGCCCTGATATTAGTACAGACAACACGCTGGAGGAAACAAACGTGGAACTGCCAATAGGGCCTGGACTGACCAAGGAACAACGCCAGCGGGTGTTAGGTATACTACGCCAATTTTCGGGTGCATTCACACCTCAGTTGGGGAAAATTCAGACGAAACGGCCCACGATAAAGCACCGTATCAATACTGGGGACCATCCGCCAATTAGCCAGCGTTCGTATAGAGTGTCCCCAGCTGAAAGACGGATAATTCGGGAGGAAGTGGAGAGGATGTTGCGAGATGACATTATTCAACCTTCGGAGAGTACTTGGTCGTCTCCGGTGGTCCTCGTAAAGAAGAAGGATGGCACGTGGCTATTCTGTGTCGACTATAGGCGGCTGAACAGTATCACAAAGAAAGATATCTACCCATTGCCGCGTATTGATGACACCTTAGACTGCTTGAAAGGAGCTACATACTTCTCAACTATGGACATGCAGACAGGTTACTGGCAAATCGAGGTTGACGAAACTGACAGGGAGAAGACGGCTTTTATTACACCTGACGGTCTCTATGAATTTAAAGTAATGCCATTTGGATTATGTAATGCTCCAGCCACATTTTAACGCATGATGGACAACTTGCTTCGACACCTTAAGTGGACGACGTGTCTCTGCTATTTAGATGAAATTGTCGTTTTCTCGAAAACATTTGAAGGACATATGAGTCGCCTGTCAACTGTGTTGAAGTGCGTTCAGGCTGCAGGTCTCCGCCTCAATCCAAAGAAGTGCCTCTTCGTCCCCAAAGAGATAAAAATCCTGGGGCGCCTAGTCAACGGAGATGGTGTCCGTCCTGATCCAGATAAAGTAAGGGCAGTCACAGAATTTCCAACTCCTCAGCACATTCCTGATGTGAGAAGTTTTCTCGGGCTGTGCTCATACTACCGACGTTTCATAAAAGGATTTTGTAACAAGGCACGTCCATTACAAGAACTTCTGCAAGGAGACGCCAAATTTTACTGGGATGAGACAAAAGAAAGAGCTTTCCGAGCACTTAAGGAGGCTCTAACGTCCGCACCAGTGCTAGCCTTGTACGACGAGAATGCAGAAACGGAACTTCACACAGACGCCAGTGGCTATAGGATTGGTGCAGTGCTTGTACAAGTTCAGGAAGGTGCCGAAAAAGTGATAGCCTATGCGTCAAGAGTACTCTCAAAGTCCGAGATAAACTACTCTACAACTCAAAAAGAATGTCTCGCGGTTATCTGGGCTATCAACAAGTTCCGGCCGTATTTATTCGGCAAACCATTCACCGTCGTCACAGACCACCATTCTTTGTGTTGGCTGACTAGCTTGAAGGATCCATCAGGTCGACTAGCAAGATGGGCACTAAGACTCCAAGAGTACGATGTCACAGTGGTATTCAAGAACGGGCGCAAACACAAGGATGCCGACTGCCTTTCGAGGAATCCATTAGTGGAACACAACAGCATTAATGAAATTTCGGCTCTCACTGAATTAGATGACGTTACAGCTGAACAGAGAGAAGATCCAACACTATTAAATTGATAGAGGCCTTGGAGAAAGGAGAACCGACCAATGGAGAGTTCCAACTTATAAACGGAACACTGTACAAGAGCAACTACGATCCACTGGGCTCCAAATGGCTACTTGTTGTTCCAGCTCATCTCCAGCCAGCTATTCTCAAATATTTCCATGATGCTCCAATATCCGGTCATCTGGGATTCGTGAAGACCCTAGACAGAATCAGACGCAGGTATTACTGGAAAGGTCTGTACCGATCTGTCAAGCACTATGTGAGTCACTGTAAAGAGTGCCAACGAGGGAAGCATGTGCCGCTATTACCTCCAGGACATCTCGTACCGATTCCACCGGCAGCAGCTCCATTCCAACGAGTTGGGATCGATCTTTTAGGGAGGTTCCCGAAGTCGACAACCGGTAACCGTTGGATAATAGTCTGCACTGACTACGTCACACGCTACGCTGTCACCAAACCTGTGCCGACTGCAGAAGCTCCAGAGATCGCAAAATTCGTTGTAGAAGACATTATTTTGAAGCATGGAGCACCACGTGTCATGATATCTGATCGTGGAAAAGTATTCCAGTCAAAACTAGTATCAGAGGTAATGTCACGGTGCAACATTGTCCACAGAATGACAACTGCATACCATCCTCAGACAAATGGTCTTACGGAACGTTTTAACAAAACGTTAGCCGACATGCTGTCGATATACGTCGATGTTGAGCAGAAGGATTGGGATACAATTCTGCCAGTCGTGACATTTACTTACAATACCGCAAGACAAGACACCACAGGCTTCACTCCGTTTTTCCTTCTCCATGGCCGTGAAGCTGAGACGACAATGGATACACTGTACCCGTTCCAACCGGACGACACTCAGGATGACTATGTTAAACAGCTCATCACCAGGGTCGAAGAAGCAAGACAGCTGGCTCGCATACGGACACTGGACCCCCAGGAGAAGGACCGTCAGCGGTATAACGACAAGCACCGACCTGTTGTGTACAGCCCAGGAGATCTGGTATGGATATTTACCCCTGTACGGAAGGTTGGACTGTCAGAAAAGATATTGAAGCGATACTTTGGTCCATATCGTGTCATACGCCGCCTGTCAGACGTCACATACGAAGTTGAGGATTATGAGCCGTCGTCGAAACGTCAAAAACGAAGAGACATTGTTCACGTCCTGCGCATGAAGCCTTACTACGATCCTGAAGAGCAGGTAGACGACAATGGCTTCTTGTTCAAGGACTTTAAGGACGGTAATGTTCCTGATGAAGCCACGACAGGAACGTCTGCCGTCGATAAAGGGAAGGATTCTCTTGAACTGTCATACAGAGGACCCATGACACGGTCAAGATCCAGGACATTGCAGCTGGCTCCACAGGGATCATAACAGCGGCTCGCTGTTTCTCCAGGAGAGGGAGCAATGTCGCGAGAGAGCCCGAACACCAACTGCCGGCGTGTCGCAGGGGATAGCGTCACGGACTGCAGAGCAGAAGGTCGCCGGTTCAATCCCGCCCACCGGCAAAAATTTATTTCTTGGTAATTTACAATTCCAGAGGTTCTACATCTTTCTTATGTTCACTTGTAAATTCTACTTGTTTCTTATGTTAACTGTTCTTCTAATTTCTGGTAAATTCTGTCTGTGTATAAATAGCAGAGCACTCTGCCTGAGAGGCAGTCAGTGCTGCGTGTATGTTGAGTTCGTAATAAACGTGCTTTTAGTATAAGTGCTGTGTTTAGTTGCCTTCGAAGTCAAGCCTACATCCATTGCAACGTGACAATATTGAACAGTGGACAGTACACTGAATTCATCATCCAACTCTTCTGGCTTCTTTCATGCTTCAACAAGGCGACATGTGTTTCCAACAAGACAATGCACTTTGAAATGTATCCCTTACAACCCAACGTGCTCTTCTAGATAGATACTGTGGCCAACACGATATCTTGCCACATATCTTCCTCCATTGAGCATATTTGCGACCGGATGAAAGGACATTTTGAGCGGTCTGTATGACCGGCACGAAATCAGGCTCAACTGAGGCAGTAGATGGGAACTGCTCGGCAGGCTTTTCCGCAAGACACCCTCAGATCCGTTCTCCATTGAGCATGTTTGGGACCGGACGAAATGTCATCTATTGCGGTCTTCACGACTGGCACATAATCGGGCCCAGCCAACACCAACTAAAAGACAAGGCCTCACAACTGGCCGTGCCTACGTCACACCACGAGGCCGCCAACGCAAGCTGACTAGCCGGCCCCTACGAGACGGAGGGCATAGTCCATCAGCCAGCCAGTCAGCTGGCGGCCGTTGCTTCTCCGCGTGTAGTAGGCACGACCAGTTGTAAGTCCTTTTCTTCTAGGCGGTATTGGCCAAGCCTGCATGGCAGGCCTTTCGCAAGCCTACATTCGACAGATCTACGATCGTCTCCGTGGGAGAATTGGAGTTTTCGTCGCTGCAAAAGGAGGGAATAAATTTTACTAACGTCGACAATGTGCACGCTGCTGTGACTGTACTCACGTAAGTATGGCTCTGTCTTTGCGATCGTTTGTTGAACACATCCTCTAGAATAAGTGAATAAAATTTCTCTCTGGTAGATCGACTAATTCATGTTCTTCTTTCATTTTCCAGGAGTGTATACACTGCCTGACAAACAAAAAGTTAAACCACTCAAAAACAGTGGTCCAATTTCGAATATACAGGACTGATCAAAATAATGGATACACACTTCAGCAAAGATAAACGTAAATACACGCTTGAAAAAAGTGAAGCACTAACACAACTCTAGTCATTCGGGAAACTTTAGATAAAAATGGAATCTGGATGTACAAAAACCAACGTTCCAATTATCTTAATTGCACATGAATATAAAAATTTGCAAATTTTACGATAATAGGCTTCACATTCTGTTTTCCAGATTGCAACCTACCTTAGTACCCATAATACCCTGTAACACATTATGTTACACTGATACTTGCCTGTATTCGGCATGGCATACTGTCCACTAGATCATCAAGGGACTTGTGGTCCACATTGTACTACTCATAAACGGCAATTCGGCGTAGATATCTAAAACTGGCTGGTGAGTTATCTCCTCCAAAACATTTTCAGTATATCCCAGATATAATCGATATGGTTCATGTCTGCAGAAGATGCTGGCCTTTCCAGTATTGCTAAATCCATTGACTCCAATAAAACTGTGATATGCACCGCATTATCCTCACAACTTCTGATCCAACAATGTATTTCCAAATAATAAGAAGACAATTCCCAATAAAAGAAGCCATCAATGTCAATAAATAAAGAACAAGGTGAGACGCTTCAAATGGCGGGATTATATTTACCAGAAACTGTTTCTTCGCATGGGTAGTTATATGAGGCTTTTTACCGAGTTCGCTCATGCAATGATATTTATGTTTGTGCTAAGAACACTTACAGTAAACGTTGATCATATCAAAACTACTAACTGTTTTCAAAGAAGTTTTGTAAAATAAATAAGTTTTCAGATAATAAAATAAACATGAAAAATCCAATATCTGGTTTTTAATATGTTTCAGAATTAATCATTTTGTATTTAATTACATAAATTTTGTTGTAATGAGACTCATATTTGCTGCTACTATTGAAAGTTTATTACCTTTTATACATATGTACTTCCATCTGCCTTTTCTCCATTACTATCTTACCTATCTGTGACCGATCAGGATAAAGTGCATATTATTCTCATAGGTCAATTAGTATATATTATTTCTCATCGGTGTTTTTTGTGGGTATGCCGTATCTCCAGTATTACTTATCCAAATTTAATGATGGAGGTATCATTTTCAAGGTTTCGTTCTCTACTAATGACGATCGTAAATGCAACATGTATTTACGGTTTCTCCCATCAGCCACCGCGGCGATATAAATGCAATGCAGAAGGAGCCATCTACTGAACATCTCTTTAACTAATATGAACGACAGCTCTTGCACTTGGGTTTCTTTATGCAAGCCAAAGACCTTCTTTGACGCAAGCATAGTTTATCACACGATTTCGGTTATACGCGTCGATGTAATGACAAAAAATAAACAAATAGTTTAATTCCACTAATAGTTTGTTTTAAAGAAAAATGCTATAATTATGTTAATTAGAAATCTCACTCGCCTAAGTGAGTCTCCACTAATTTTGCACAATTAATTAGTCCCTTATTAGCGTTGGACAAAGAAGCTAAAATAGTGACACGTCGGAAAAAGACAAAAGGGATCGACTTGCAAAGTCGGGGAATAAACTTCATACCATCTACTTGTGGAGAATGTCTTAAAATTACTGAACGACCAAACATCGCCATAACCACACAACATAAAATGCACTGCATTTTTATTACGAATGGCCGTGGCAGGGTGCGATCAATTTGGAACCGGAAACGTGGAAAAATTCTCCGCCACGCAAGTTCGTCTGTGGAGAAGATCTATCACACTTGCCTGTTTGGGGAAACTGTAGAGATAAACAAAAACGTTAACACCACCAACAAGAAAGAGGAAACCCTTAAGATAAACGAGTGTTGCAAAACTGTGCAGTAGCGCGCGATCGTTCCAGGTATCATGGTTAGAATACAATGGTAATGACATCGGAAAAGCCCTCCGCTCTTGGCACGCCAGGTACATACACACATAAAAAACCTGTTCCAACACATTCTATGGAATAATGGCCATTTAAACAAAACCTGAATAGCGATATACGACACTACAGTTCTCTTTATTGCTCATGAATACAAAAATTGATATGTTTAACTACAAGGAAGTTGCACGTTCTGAATTCAGCATACAGTAGTACCCCAATGGGCAGTAGTATGTTCTGTTGCACTTATGCATTCCTTTGTTCGCGGTGGCATACTGTCCACGAGATTAACAAGAGACTATCACTCCAGATTATCTCTCTCCACAACGGAAATTCGGCGTTGGTTCCCCGGATTCGCTGGGTACTCAAAAAAACACGTCTTTTCAATGTATCTCAATTATTATAAATAGAAATGTATACACCCTGAGACTGTTTTTCATCTCAATAATGTAAGAGACATTATCGAGACGAAAAACAGTCTCAGGGTAGATAAATTTCTATTTATAATGATATTCATATCACCTTAGCCTGAGGTTAAAGGCAGGAATGTTCCGTTCTGTCCATTGCCGAGGTGCTCTTCCGCTGCATGGAGAGCTTTGGCATATGTGGCAATGTTTCACAGGAACACAGAAGCTTAAATAAAGTTTGTGACGTGGAGGTAAGTCGTACTTAGACTATTCCGAGGGGTGTTAATCGCTGGTGATGCGGTGGTTTAGCGGAAAGACGTCTGTGTAGTAAGTATGGGGGTCCGGGTTCGATTCCCGGGCATATCACAAATTTTAATTCAATGCTACACCTTCATCATTAATATCTCAATTATGTTCGATAGGGTTCATGTCTGGAGAACATGCTGTCCTTTCTAATACTGCGACCTCATTAACAAGAGGGACCAAATTTCCAAGATATGCACGATAAACACAGGAATTAAGACGAATCTCTTAGCGAAATACTGCCGACATTATTGCACTAGACGTCTGAGGCTATCCCTGACCCGTATAGCGGTTTGATTGCCTGTTACGACCACCAGCAGCGTACCGCGGCTCCACACAATGCCACCCTAAAACACGGGGAAATTACCACTTTGCTGCACTCGCTGGACGGAGAGTATAAGACGAGGTTGACCAGCCTGGTTACAAAAACGTCGCCGACGATAGTTTGAAGGCAGATGCATCTTTGGATTGTACTTGATACCAATTGAGTTTATTCAGCATGCTGCTGTTCCCAACTGTACCGCACTGCATGATGCCTATGTGCAAGAGAAGAAACTGGCTATGGATGTCGAGAGCGAAGTGCATATCGTGCAGCCTATTACCTACAGTTTGAGTCGAGACACGACGTCCCGTGGCTGCACGAAAAGCGTGATTCAGCACGTGGCGTTGCTCTCAGGATACCTTGAAGCTGTAATTCGTAAATAGTAGTCATCAGCTACAGGGGCAGCCTTTCGACCGCTAGAGTTTCTTTATCTCCTGTATCTCTGTACCTCCTCCACGTCCGAACAACATCTGTTTGGTTCACTCCGAGACGTCTTGGGACTTCCCTTGATGTGATTCCCACTTAACACAAAGTGACAATGCAGATACAATCAAACTTCGGAACTGATCTTCGAGGCATTACACAACTACAGTCATTTCAAGCAGTATACATCCGTATAGGGGTTATGACTGGAACCGATTGGTCATCTTACCCACTCCGTCGAATTGGCACTATTCTTGCGTCATTGTTTAGATATTTGTGCGCGTCGGGCGCAAACTAAGTAACTTTGTTCTTCACTCACTATACACATTCGACACCAGTGCTTATGAGACCTTGGAACGAAGCTGAAGCAAACCTTCCTGTGTTGGGCGTATATTCTGTGTCAGCGGTCCCGAGTCCAGTCCACTACAACAGTGTTTCCCAACCTTTCTCAAATGTTGTTCAAACGTTAGTTGCCGGCCGCGGAGGTCGAGGGGGCTAAGACGCTCCAGTCACGGTCTGCACGGCCACTACGGTCGGGGGTTCGAATCCTCCCTCGGGCATGGATATTTGTGCCGTCCTAGTTCGTAAGTAGTTCATAAGTAGTTTGTAAGTTTAGGGACTGATGACCCCGTAGTTAAGTCCCATAGACTGTAGAAACATTTGAACATTTTTGAAACGTTAGTTAAGCTTACGCTTAAGGGAATTAACTGAGGCGTCATCAGTCACTAAACTTACAAACTACTTATCAACTATCTTATTCTAAATACGGCACTAACATCCATGCCCGAGGGGGGATTCGAACCCCTGACGGGGAGCGGCCTCGCGTATCGTTGCATAGCGCCTCAATGCGCTTGGCCACTCCGCCGCGGCCAACCTTTCTGAACATGCGATCCTCCTCGAACTAAACATATTTTGGCGAACCCCTCTCACCCCTCCCCGAACCATACCAAAAAATTTCTTAGGTAATTCATTTAATTTTCTTCTGTTGATACAACTTTCTTGTAAAAAAAATAGAGTATTGTATATTATATGATAAATTTTAGTTCATTTCTCTGAATGAAACACATCCTATTTCATATGAAGTTCGACAGACCTATATATGTTGTATAACGAGGTTTTGCATGGCAGGTAAAGTTTAGAATGTAATTATGCTTGTTGAGAAAGGTCCCACCTACAGTCAATTTCTAAGTATTCCAATTTCTTATAATTACGTTTTGCTTCTTAACTATCTCCACGTACTTGTAAACAGTTTACAGGACTTTCCTGTAATCATTGTTGCCACGATATATTTACGATAAAATAATATTTGTTTTATTGAACTGAGAATTTATGATGAACAAGGAATCACGTAATTTTAAAATAAAACACACATCACTTTACTTAGGCGTATGTTTTTGCATTACGCAATCCCTAGTATTCAGACATTCTCTGATCTGGTTGTTTTAGGCCCCTTTCGCACGGGAGGCCGAACATCCAGCTGCAGAGAGCCGAAGCGATTCGCGTTACATTGGAGACGATTAGCTTCGGCTCAATGAGCCGTAGCGCAGCTTGACAAATGAATCGCCTGCTATTCGCTTTACACACTTCTGGCAGCGTTCATACGGGATACAGAGAGTCGCTTGTCGCTCTCCACGCCCAGTTACGGTGCACATTGTTGATTCAGCGTCTCTATTGTTTGCGTCCAATTATCAGTGTATATCGCTAGAAAAGGTCTGCCGTGTAGCTTTATAACTATGGAGAAAACAGTGAGTGTGCTCGACGTAGAAAGTTTCATTGCGGAAGTACAACTTCGTCCAGTACTGTGGGACTGTTCCACACCTGATTATTCCGACAAAGTGAAGAAGGCTGAAGCTTGGAAGAAGATATGTAGCATGTATAGCAATAATTTTGACGCTATACTATACGGAAAAACTTCCATGACCTTAAATTTTATTATGTTCGTTGAAATATTTGTATCTATCCTATGATTAGAATAAAATTTTTCATGTTGTTGCAACAAATAAGATTCTGCTTTACAAGTTTGGTCCGCCTTGAGCAAACACAAATGTTTTTTAATTTCTCCCAGACATGTTTCGCTGGCGTTGCAGCATCATCAGTGGGATGTTTATTGTCTGTCAAATTAAAGTGGAATGATTATTACTTTTTACATTAACAGTGAAAACTACAGTTAATTGTGAGACTACTATACATAGTTTCTTATTTTCATAGGTATGCTAGGCCTACCTTAATACCACATGTTGTTATGTTTGTGGTTTTTCCACTCACAAAATGTCTTTGATGGTTTTTGACAGTTTGTCATCTGCAAACCAAAACGTGTGTATTTAATGAGGTGAATAGTTCGATTGTAAATATCGGGAATTTTACGAAAATACAGGGCGTAGTTTTTGTGTTTTGGTTTGATTTTATTGTAGCTACTGCTTCTATAACAAAATGTCTAAGTGTTTGTAACAAGTTTTTGTCACTTACTTTGGTGGATATGCGCTGTTTTTCGTGTTGTGGACAGGCACTGTGTCACTTTCACTTTCACTCAATGTTTATGTTATGAAAACAAGATGGTGGGCAGTTGAATTCTGGGAGTAGTGTTAGGAACAGCTGACTGTGGTGGGGGCGGGAGTTTTGAATCATGTTGTTTTTGTTTTAGTGTGTGTGTGTGTGCGTGTGTGTGTGTGTGTTTTTATAAGTTTTCTGTAAGTTCTTTGAGGGCAGAAAATATGGTTCCGTTGCAGAGGGCCGTGTATTCGTTTATTATTTCTTTTCTTTCTATTGTGTTTCATTTGTGTTTACTCAAGGCGGACCAAACTTGTAAAGCAAATTTATTTTGTAAGCAAACACGGTGATTGAAGAGCTTTTAAACCCCAAGATAAAATAAGATTCTTTTGCGCCTGCCTCAGATAACCACCCTCTCTTCCACTGTTATATGCTTCCTCATGTTGGTGTGCACCAACCGAATGAGTCGTTTCAGTATTGTATACATCTCATCAAAAGAAGTTAATAATATACGATGGAAATTGAAAAAATTCTCAGGATCCGCTCGTAGTGTTCCTAGAAGGCAATGAAAATTACCAGAGCTTAATCGTGAACTAGTTACTGGTTGGCACCATTGCTTTCTTTTCCGTACTCTGCGTTTCTTCATAACAACTGCAGCAGCAACAACAACTACTTCCTCTAACAAGCAGCAGTTAGGTACCATCTGACCTCCCGGGAGGGGGGGAGGGTCAGCTCTGAGAGCCAAAGACCGTTTGCAGTGAGCCGGATATCGGCTCTGTGTGTCGAAGACCAGCGGCAAGAAGCGGCTCATTGCATCCAGATGCCAGGCCTCCCATTTGAAAGGGGCAGTATCAAAATGTTTCTTTTATGGGAAGTAGTTGTTGCTGCAGCAGTTGTTATGAAGAAAAGCTGAGTACGGAAAATAAACCAATGGTGCCAACCAAAACTACTCCTCGTTTCAGCTTAGGAGTTTTCCATTGCCTTCACGGGACACTTACAGCAGATCCTGAGAAATTTTTCAATTTCTATTGAATTTCAGTAACTTCTCTTGATGAGTACTGTGCAATACAGAAACCATTTTTTCGGTTGGTGGACCAACATGAGGAAGCATGTAACAGTGGAAGAGAGGTTGGCTGTGACTCTGATACAGGTGCACAAAAAACTTCTTTGTGGCAAAAACATGGGACACTTTATTATAATTTTAACAGGATACATACAAATATATCGATGATCTTAATAGAACTTCATGTGATGGAAGTTTTCCCAAATAGTACGACATTGTAAGAATGATATATATTACAGAAGTACGATGTCTTTTCAGATACTCCGAATTGCTGAATTATCAGATTGGTTATCGATATCTGTAGTGGGCTGAGAGGGATGTTGTGTGTAACTGTTGAGGATGAACATCATACTGTTGCGCCAATGTGTTATGCAAAATTGGGTTAACCTGGCTGATGTAAGGTCGTAGAATTTTTTATCTTATATTTATCCACATTTTCTTGAAGATTTCTGTGCCGGCCGCGGTGGCCGAGGTGACTGAGGCGCTCCAGTCACGGTCAGCTCGGCCACTACGGTCGGGGGTTCGAATCCTCCCTCGGGCATGGATATTTGTGCCGTCCTAGTTCGTAAGTAGTTCATAAGTAGTTTGTAAGTTTAGGGACTGATGACCCCGTAGTTAAGTCCCATAAGATTTACAAACATTTGAACATTTGAAGATTTCTGTGTTCTGGAATAGCTTCCAAACCTTTCACCAAAGATAGTAAAGAAAAGTTTGTCCTCATTAGACGATGCTACCCTCTACTTCGAACATTTGCTAGTTATATACACTGGAAAATGGAAGCAAACAAAAGAGATGCTGAATCGACAATGTGTAGCGAAACTGCGCATGGAGGGCTCACTGTATCCCGTGTGAACGCTCCCATAAGGCTCCGTGTAAAGCGAGTAGCAGGCGATTCACCTGGCAAGCTACACTGCGGTTCAGTGAGCCGAAGTGGAATCTCTGCGTCTCCCGTGTGAAAGGTCACATAAGGCCCAATGTAACGCGAATCGCCTCAGCTCTCTGCAGCTGGATGCACAGCCTCCCGTGTGAAAGGGCCCTTATGGTGCAACAACTGTGCTTCCTTCTCTAAGGGCGACCCCCCGAACAAGACTTCGCGAACACCTGGGGGTCGCGATCCACAGGTTGAAAACACTGCTCTACAGCAATGGAGCATCAATGTTCGACAATGCCAGCTATTACTGCAGGGGAAACGTTAGGAAAATCATGACACAAACTTGTATCCATTCTGGAAATATGGAACCTGCGACTGTGTTGATTAAACAAATCAGAAAATAACAGCAACCAGTCACCTTTTTTTACGTATTTATTACCACAACCGGTTTCGAACTGCCTGGCAGTTCATAATCAGGCGGTATACATGTTTTATATGTTGTTTACAACATTGTGGAACTCGTTTGGAGTTGGTTCCCATTGCTGTTTGATGGTAGGTGGTTGTTCAATCATTTTCGTGCTCAAAAGCTGCCCACATAACACAGCACACGCTTTCCACATGTTTTACAAACATAAACAATTTGTTTGTTCAAACGAGTTCCACAATGTTGGAAACAACATATAAAACATGTATACCGCCTGATTATGAACTGCCAGGCAGTTCGAAATCGGTTGTGGTAATA